>CM062809.1:61085271-63485271 GCA_031772625.1 Pinus tabuliformis
TTGTCTATATTATGTGGTTTTTCAGTCATTAACATGGTTGGACTCTTGAGAAAGTAAGGAGTCTTCATTGTTCATATCAACATTTTGGCTAAGGAATTGAGACCAGGGTTTGCAGCACTCTTTGGGATACCTGTGGCATTTTGTTTTGGTACAGTGATTTCTTCTGTATTTGTGAATTTACTTGTGTTATGTGTGACATTATCTATCTTGTTTCTTCCTAACTAAATCAAACAAGAGTGAAAGTAGAATCCATTGAAATTACAATGCTCTACTTGAGGTTTGCTTTAGTTTCTTGATGTTTTTAGCTGTTTGGAGAGGCTCCATGGCTTCTCTTGCCATATTCAACTCCTCACTTGTCTAATCCCTCCACCCCATTTGATTTGAAGTGCCAAAATCAGTTTCCTACCTTGCCCCATTGAGATCTCTGCAAGACTGAGCCTCATTCCCTGCACCTAAAATCTGCCTTTCCATTAGAACCAACAAACACATCATTTTATTCAATCAAGCCCTTTGCACATATACCTAGCCTAAGATCAGTAGTTATATCAGTCATCTCAAGCCTTTAGTGATCATATTTTGCTGAGATTGGCTCGGAGAGAGCCCTCTCTCGACCTAGTAGGGCTAGCTACCAGGTTAAGTGTGGTTTGATGTTGGTCCTGGATCCTACCTTTCTCAGCCTGAGGTAGATTTAGGCTCTAAGATGTCCTTCCATCATTGCACCACCAATGCATCAATCACAAAGACTATTATGCCTTCACCCCCAGTCTCTGCTTGGGTGTATTACTCCTCCCCATTGGGTTCGAGTTCATAGCCCTCCGAGTCCCCATTCAGACTCTTCTCCTGGTCCTTCTGATTCCTCATTTGATTCTATACCTCCTTCACCATATATCATCACCATGTTTTGACCCATAATAGGTGCAAGATCCCCATCTAATGGCACCTCTAATGTTATACCAGTGGTCACATCAGGTGGACCAGTCTCAGAATCATTCCGGAAACCCCCATGCTCCCCTTTATGGCTGGGTTAAGTCTACCAGATCTTAACCAGTTGATAAATGACCCCATAAACCATGATTTTGGTTGGCCCTCTATGTCAACTAATCTTCCCTCAAACATCCCAAAGTTTGAGGGTATTGCTGGAGAGGATGCTACCAACCATGTCTGATCCTTCCACATGTGGTGTTCATCCAACTCCATAACTGATGACTCCATTTGTCTACGACTCTTCCACTGCACGCTCACTGAAGATGCTGCAAAATGGTATGTAGACTAGCCTACCACCTCTGATTCTCTTTTTGTAATGCTTGCTAAAGTGTTCTTGTCCTATTTCTAGTTACCTCTGTGGTACGGCACTGGTATTGATCTTTTGACCACATTTTGTCAATCCTCGTTACTCACCTTTTTGACCATGTTCAAGAGTGGCGTCGAAGGAGGAGCATATGTCGTGCCTCGCCTTTAGAAGACTGTGTTTATCTATATTGGTTTCTCAAGAGCTTTTATCCCCCATCGGGAGAGATTTCGTGTCCCATTTTACTCAGACCGAGGAAGAAGCTCCCCAGACCGATTTGAGGTGTGATCTGATCTATGCTCAATCAGGTTATGTCTATACCATTATTCCAAACCTCCCTCATCCTAGCAGTGCTAATGCACCGGGGGCATCTCACGCTACCGACGGTATCATTGGATCCATTTCACACTCTTCACCATATTCTCAGCAGAGTTATGGCTACCTGCAGGGGGGAACTAGTTACTCCAACATTTATGCCACTCTTGCTAGCAACATGTTTCAAGGGCCCCAACCTGTCTACCAAACTATTTCTCCTTCTTATGCACAACCTACCACCCTAGCCCCTCAAGCATTAGCACCACCACCTCCCATGCATCCTCATACCTAGTAGCCACCACCCCTTCAGGGTTAGGTGTTTGTGCAACAGAGTGATACCAATTCCCAGAATTCGAAGAAAAAAATAAGGGGAAGGGTAACAAGGGTAACCAAGGTAACCAAGGTAACCAACCTAGTGAATCTCAGGGGAACCAACCTAACACCAAAAACTAGCAATAGGGCAGCCAACCCAAGCAAAAAAAGGATATTCAATGAATAAACCTTGTGCATGTTGTGGTGTACATAGCCACTACACACAATAGTGTCCCCTTTTACCCCAAGTGCACCAACTATGGGAAGCTCAAGCAACTTCTCGAGGTCAACAATCGCCTTAGAATCCTATGCCACCTCAATCGGTCATGCTCACAAATCCTTTCCCTCAGAAAGGATTTGTTTCTTCTCAACCCCAGCTAGGTCAAGTATCCCACCTCCCCCAACCTTCTAGCCCTGGTGACTACCAAATCCTCATGATGGATTCTAATGAGGTCAATACCTCTGATCAATAGCTAGCTCCTCAGTACTTTATTGTTACCATCTCAACCGAGACATATGGATCCACCCACCTAGGACCTCCTCCGTCTGTGGGTGCCTCTCCTATGTTCCCACCAAGAACTATTCCTCCAAGTCTTAACCATCCAGGAGCTATTCTATTGGGACATACCCTGTAGGCCAGATACCTTTCTTATTTCCCCCTTTGGGAGTATTTTTTTGCCCTGTCATGGCTTCACTAGTCCTTCCTAATGTGATTTTGGGGATCCCAGTATGGTACATTTATCCCCAAACAAGCACTCCATCTGGTCAGCCCTGACCTTATCATGTTTTGACCCCAGTTCAACCGGTCCCCATGACCCCTACTGCTGCTTCAGTTCCATCACCACCTCAACAGGAACTAACTCCTATTGTGAAAGCAGCTAGCTAGGAGGGTAAATCCAAAAGAAAGATTCGAAGGAAAAGGCTCCACAGGCTCCTCCAGCCCCTAAGGCCCCAAATCCATGCGCATTGTGTGAAGTTGTTGGGAATGCCACCAAAAATTGTACCGAAATTCCTCAACTTAAACCCTTGGTTCATGAAGCGTTCCCTGAGTTGAATATTCTGGAAGTCCATGTTGACATACCGATCCCACCTAAGAAACTAAATATGCTTTGTACAAACCACCCTTGTGCCCTTTGTGATCTTCATGGTCACTATTCCATTGTTGCCCTCGTCTCGACGAGTTCCATGATTTCCTTGGGGTGATTCGTGAATATGAGGCCACTTGTAGTAGAACCGCTACTCCTCTACCTGTGGATTTTGGTACCACCAGTCAACCAAAATAGGGAAACTATGGCCCCTCTATTGTGATCCCCTCCCCCAATTTCAAGATGACAAATACCACAAGCCCCATTATTTACCCATCATCATCCTTGAGTTCCTCACTAGCAAACCTTCCTGAGGTTTCTGGGAACATTTCTATTGAACCTTTTTCAACAAAATCTGAGGTCTCAACATCAGTAGACCCTCCGTCTACTATTCCATCGTCTTCCATTCAAGACGCTGCGTATGTGAACCTTATTCCTCAGGTTGATGCACCAGGTAATGCCGCCACATCATGTATTCAACCTTCCTCCCATTCACCCATCCCCCATCCTAACGAGGACACCATGGAGGCTATGTCTACCCCTGATTTCCCCTACACTTGAGTAAGGGGAAATTTCTCCAAGAGGATTTCGAAGGCCATCTCCTTCCTAATTCTCCCAATGTGCTTTACCTCTAGAAATGTTGCTCACAACACATCTCTTTTATTTGCATGTCTTTATTCCTACCATGTAGTTTGGGTAGATTGCATTATCTCATCCGTTGTATTTTGCGCCTTTCAGATGGATCCATCATCCACACCATATATCGGTCACGCCAACGGTGCAAGTCGCTTCTCCTAAAATCTAGCCTCGGTGGCCTGGGCCATGTTTACCCCCTTGCATACATTAGTCCTTTCAAATAGCATGTGCATTGGATATGCCACCAATAATCAGGCCGAATATGATGTAGTGATAGGTTGTTAGTCGATGCCCTTGCTCATCGCATCATTCATCTTCATGTTCATTTAGATTCCTTGCTACTTGTTATGGAATTGAATGGTGTGTATCATTTGCACAACCAAGTCCTATTTAGAAAGTATCTATGAGTGAAGCTATTGGTGCATGAATTTGAAACCATTAATTTTAGTCAGGTGCCTAGAGCCCAAAATCACTATGTAGATACCACTGCAAACAACATTCTAGATTGGCATTTATCACATGTATACCATAGAAGACAACCATAAGTAAAATAAATGGCGAAAAATCATCGTCATATAAAATGCATAATCATATTATGTATCATATAAGTGTTTGGATCCCGTAGCTCTAAATACATCCAGTACACCCATAGCATATTGGGGGACACATAGGCCCCTACAACTCCTTTGGAGGATCTCATGCCAAGTTGGTCCAAGATGCTTGAATCCCTTTTTCAAGCACTTAGAACATGATGGCGCTCCACAAACGCCTCTTGCTAGGGGCATCATTCCCACCTTTGCATCATATCAACACCCCATGCCTGGGGGCATGATGGTTTTCCCCTGGCCATATTAACATAAGTCTCGGCCTAGATCCCACTTGATGTGGGTATGGTCAATTATCCTCCCATTCCTTGGATATTTTGTCCTACCAGCCTCTTCGGCGAGCCATATGCACTTCGCATATCATAGATGTTTGATACCATATCTTCAATTATTCTACTCTATGACCACATAGTCCCCATGTTTGACTTAGTGGGCGAGGATGATTCTATACCTCCTCTAGTAATCCATTCTCGTTTTCCTCTTCCCTTAATTCTCCACCAAGAACCATTATTCCAAGAAGCATTAAGACCATCTTTAGACAAGTAAGTCCACTTGCTTGAAAGCCATAGATCCTGATTCCGAGGGTGGGTTTATCTGGTACAATCTTCATAGCTCAGTTTGACAAGTTGTCAGTACCATTGGAAATCTCTCACCAGGAAACCATTTTTCCATGAAAGGTCACTTTGTCGCCTCTGTACTTTGAGGTCTAACTCCTCTTAATACTTGTTGTACCATATGTCAATTTTTGTCATAAGTAACCATCATTTACTCATGTTTCGATGGTCCCCTTCGGGCCTGGTCTATGTGGCAGTGTCATCGAGTCAACCTTGTTCAGAGCATCCACGATGAGTCAACCTTTCATTCTTGGAGTCTATTTCATGTCCCATCGTCTCATGTCACAGTATTCCATCCATATTTTCATATTGTTCATCCTGTGTTGCCCATTTTGGCCTCCAGTCATACTATCCCCATCCCCTCCGGAGTTGAGTTAGTTACTGTCAGGTCAACCATACACTTTATACTATGACAAGGGTAGTCGTCTATTTGTCCCTTAGTCCCCTTTCCTCATTATCCCTAGTGTCAGTCCATCAATCACATTACTATTTTCCCTTGTGCTTTAGTTGAGGATCCTCATTGGCTCATCTATCACGGGCCCTATTCTATCGACATCAGCTCATTTATTCCAAAAGAATGGCCTAGAGGGCGGTGTATCTTGGTTTTAGCTTCCATTATTGTTCAACGCCTTGGATCAAGCAAAGGGTCTCATTATTACCCTTTGACTTCATCGTTTCATGTTCGTGATCCATACACTTGATGGTCCGGTGACGTAGCAGATTGTACCAATGATTCCTGGGTATGAGTGAGATGTTTCAAACCTCATGAGGGGGTGGCCCTTCAGGTAGCCCCCCCACATGCTCGGATGTATACCTACTATGCTACAACCTCAAATGCAGTTCAACAGATTTGAAGGGTTCGGTTGCTACTTATCACAGTGTTCATAGCATGCACGTCTCCTCTAGATGATCCATTCAGTTTTGTAGAGCCCTTCCTTGTTTAGCAGGGCTTCTTTGGTTTTTCTACCCTCCCTCCCACCCATTTTTTGAGGGAAGGGACTTTGTATCTCATGTACTAAAAAATTATTACATTCAATCCTGGCTCATGTTTTTATGAGGCGCATTATGTATATGGGACATATTGTATCATTTTTTGGCCCTGTTATGCTAGTGTGTCATGTACCATTGAAGATGTACTTTATTGCTCAGTTTCATATTTATGGGCAAACCATTATTTTTGTAGTAAGTTATCTCGACGGGTATGGGTATGCCTCCCTCACCTCATTGAGGTCCAGTACCACAACAAACAAAAAAGGAGACTGACATTAGTCTCACCCCCTCTGTCACTATCCTCTCTCTGCTTCAGCTTCATTGGTCTCTCGTTCTCTCTCTTTGACTCCCCTGTGTTGTCTAAGTGATTGTGTCTTTAAAATGCACTTTGGTCATACGTTTTGCTCCTAACACTCATACATTGGGGGCAAATCTATTATCACCAAAAAATTGATCATCTAGCCTAATTTACTAGATGGATCGAAGTACACCATGTAAAGCCAATTTTACCATAGTAAAATTTCTTTCACTGTGAGAAATTACCTAATAAACCACCTTTATTAAGTAATTTATAGTTAAAACCATGAAGAATAATTAAATAAATCATTATTTATTTGATTTTCTTCTAGGAATAATTAATTTAACCATTGTTTTATTATTCCTTGTCAAATTTGACTCAATCATGAAAAATAAACAGATAAATCATTATTTATCTTATTTTTCTCTAAGAATAACTAATTAATCATTAATTAATTACTATTCTTTGTTAATTTTGACTAAATCCATTAGGAATAATTAAATAAATCATTATTTGTTTATTATTCCTTAACTAATTCCTTGAGATAATAAATAAATCATTTATTTATTTATTATTTCTAAATAAAAGTTTAAATACTTTTTTGCTCCTAAACAAATATAATAAAATATTCCAAGTGGTAATTCCAAGAATGGGATCAATAATATTTTATTATTGCTCATTATTCGAAGATAACTCAATATTTTGTTAAAAATATGAGGGTTTTCCCTTCATTATTCACTTTTGTTTATTTTCATTGTTGCACTCATTGTTGTAACTCTGTTTATTTTCATTGTTGCACACCATATTTTTGTTGGGTTTATGCATTATGGAGGAGGGAGACTCTACAGAAACTGAAAGCATTTGAGGATTTGTAAGAACCCATCCCATAGAGGGAGCTGATAACATTTATCTGTTCTCTTCATAGGTGTTATTATAAAAGTATTCTTTACATATCTAGTTTCCATTGAATGTTTTGGAGTTATTACTCTTTCTTTCACTGTTTAACTATGATTGTAGCATAGATCAAAATTTTGGTAGGTTTTGTTTCTATCAATAGCTGCAGATCTATAATGTTTAGCAATCATTTTTATTGTTGAGATTGTTTGTCATCCACAATATTAAGTGGGTTCTTTTTGTACATCATTGAGAAGAAAACACTACAACACCCAATGTGGTGCGAAGCTATCTCACTATCTTTGGTGGAGGTAAATTCATAATAATAGCAATCTTCACAGGATCCACCACCAATCCTTTCTTACAAACAATATGTCCTAGTAGTATACCAAAAGGTACAAAGAATATTAGCTTTTTGATATTCAAATAAATATGATATTGCTTTCATGTGTCGAGAATCATTCTTAAGATCACAACAGGTTTCTTCAATAACCCAAATATTGCGCAATCATCGAATTATACTTCTAAAACCTCTTGAATATATTCTTTGAAAGATGCAACACCCACTCTTGAAAATATGGGAGGGGCATTCTTTAGTCCAAAAGGAATCACTGTATACTGATATGAACCCCACCCCATTGCAAATGTGGTCTTATGCCTATCCTCTGGTGCAATCCTGATCTAATGAGAGCTAGAAAATCCATCTATGAATGAATAGGCCTCTTGTCCTCCTACATTATCGAGAACCTCATCTGTAAAGGGTGTAGTGAAGGGAGCATGAACACATGCATCATTTAACTTTCTTAGATCCACATAAATACTGATTTCTCCTTTAGTCTTCTTTTCCTAGACAAATATAGGACTTACCCACTCTAATTCTTCCATAGGTTCAATGATCCCTGCTACTATCATTTTATCTAACTCCTCTTTCACATTTTCCTTATATTTTGGGTTCAATCTGTAGGGTCTTTGCTTGACAGGATTCACATTAGGTTTAAGAAGAATCCTCATGACTCCCATATCCTCTAATATGCCCTTCAGTTCTGAAAATTTTGTAGGGAATAGCTCCTAGTATTCGTGTAGCATCTCTATCACTTTACTAATGGTATCTTTGCCCCAATAGTCTCCAATCATTGCGAGCTTTAGTTCCTCTTCTGATCCTATATTCACCTTCCTAGTCTTTATTGGCTTCACTATATCTGGTATTTATGGCTTAAGTCCAACAACTTCGCAGTGTCCTTCTAATTATGTTATGTCGATATTTCACAGATCTTCCTATTCTTCTTCAATAATGTTATATCATTCTAGTTCATGTTCTAGTTGTGCAGTCCAATATGGTTGTTGCCATGTCAGTGAAGTCGCATTCCCAAAGATATTTTCTCTGACTGTCTGAAAATCCAAGTCTATACATGGGAAATCATCTTCAAAAATAAATGTTAATATAAAGCCTTCAACCAAATCTGCCCAATTTACAGTACCATGGTGCAGTTCTATTTCTAGGTACCAGTTCATAGGAATTGTCTCTAATGTGTGGATAAACCCATGTACCCATTCCTATTTTGGAATTTCTTCCCATATTGTAGTGCATTGGTGAATATTCTTCATAAGATTATCTTTACCATCATACTTCACTTCTATTTCTATATCTATTGACCCAAATCTAATCCACATTAATCTTTGACACTGCTGCTAGTATGCTATATTTCTTTTATGTGCACCCCACCATATAGCAAGGGTAGACCTTAGGGCTACATCCAAAGCTAACAACCTTTGTTCTTCTGGAATTTTTCTTTCATTATCATCAAGGAATGTTCTTACATTACCAAAACCATCATGGTAAGTAAAATAACATACCTCAGAGGTTATACAGTGAACTGATTTAGTGATCCTTGCACATCACCTTCTAGTCACTTCGTGTTGCCTATTCTACCAATTTTCCAATTCTTCTTCTGAATCTAATGTACAAGAACTGTCTTGTTCCCAAGTCAATTTTCCATCTATGGTGGGTTTAATACATTCCACTTCTTTGGTTTTCAATTGATAGATATTATCTATAACTGCTGCGTAATACTCATCTCTGCCAAGATTTGTATTTCTCTCCCCTTTTGATGGGTCCAATGGAACAATTACTCTCATGTTTTCATTTTCAAATACCATTTGTCTTTTCTTTAAGTTGATTATAGCCATATTATCAAATGCCCAATCTAGCCCAAGCACTGTTGGATAGGGTTGTTGTCATCCACAATTTCTATCACTTCAAAGTCTGTAATAGTGCGAACTCCTTCAATGTCTACTACCACATTGGATAGTCTTCGTAAGGGGAGGATATTTTGTTGATTGACGATTCTCAACTAAATTAGTGACCATTGTAACTTTGGCTTACCCATCAATTCCCAAGTCTACTTTGGTAAAACATTGGCATTAGATCCTAAATCTAGAATAACCTGATCCACATCATATTCTCTTATCTGCATAGTGAATCTCATTTCCTTTCTAGTACTTCCCTTATGTCGATTTAAATTTTTAACTACGTGTAACTCACTTCGTTGAACTTCTTTAGAAGCACATGAATTTATCAATTCCTCAAACACTTCTATAGCTTTTTGGTTTCTTAACAGCTTCATGCAAGTTTGTAGGAAATACTTTAAAATACCAAGATCCGTATCTTGTGTTGCAGATGATATTATGTTGTAGTTATTCTTTTACTTTGGCTGTGCGCTAGAGGTCAAAGCTCCAACATCCATAAATATTCACCTCGCCTCCATAAACACTTATTTTTCCTTCTGAACATCAAAATAGGAGATTTCTCTGTGTTCTTTCTTACCCATGTGGATTCAGCTTCCTTCTTTCCATCTTCTTTGTCGTTTCCAGTCACAGCTCCACTTCTTGTTATAATACTAATGTTCGGTTCATCATTACTTGGTTCCACGATCATCATCTGAATGTTATGTGTCGGCTATTGATTTTTGTTTTCTTGCATTTTCTCTATAGGTACCGGACACTCCTCAATTACATGATCAAATGATTTACAGAACTTACATGTTGTAGTAGGATTCTGACAATCTCTTACAAAGTGACTTGCCTAGTCACATTTGTAGCAGATAATTTGTCCACAACCTCGACCAGCTCCACCACCTCGACCTCTTCCTTGATAGCTACCTCGACCACCACACTCTCCACTTCCTTCCTGTCCATGTTATTCAGCTTGCATTCAATATGTGTCAACACCATGATCCATCATTAATTCATGACCTTGATAGTTATTCTCATAATGTCCCACCGATTTACATAACTTGCAATATAAATTATTTGGACTCTGCACATATTTTTGCAACAAATAACAATCTTCTATGTGATGTTTTCCTCTAGTTATGCATGTCTCGGACCATAAGCGTGATCTGGCATTCAAAGGATTAGGTGCTCCACTAGCCATGTAATTTCTTAAGAGAGAGAATTTCTCTTTAGAGTGGACTTCTTATTTGCACTTTGTACACCACACTTCTTCACAGACTTGTTTAATTTTCTTCATATCTTGTAAATGTAGAGTCAAATTTTCCACATGACTCTAAATCTGTTGCATACTCGCATTGGTATCCCCTATAGGTGAAGCTTATAATTTCATCGCAAGTTCTAAAGCTTCGTCTTGAGTTTCTATCTTTTGTTGTGACAAAGGAAATCTTATATGTGGAAGTAGCGCAACTATGAACCATTCCTTAAGCTATTGCAGAGCTATGTCAAAGCTCACCTAATCTAATAATACCTTGAATCTTTGGTCAAATTTCCAAATAGACTCAGCAGGCCTTTGTTTGATCTCCTTTAACTTTGTGATACAATACGATTCAAAGTTCGACTTCTTAAATTTTTTACCAGTGTTGTTTTAATATCTCTGAATGATCTAATCTGATTGCTTGAATATTTCATGTACCATGTCAATTCTCTATCTCAAAATGTTGTGACAAGATGCGCTTTATTCATATTATCATCATGGACATGCTTTGTTGTCCATACTACTTCGCATAAAAATAAGAATTTCTCTGGATCCTCTGATCTAGTTCCCTTAAAGACATGTAGCTTAATAGCATCAACCATAATTCTTCTCGGAGGGGGAGGGGGAGGGGGAGGGGGATGGGGGTAGGGGTATGGGAAAAATGAAAATTACCCTGACTATTGCTAGATTCAAGCTTTGGTGAACTTTCAGGCTGAAAGGGTGAATACTGTGGAGTTACTTCGGGGTTTTCAGGAGGTTTTCTTCACTTTCATATTCACTCAACAGAGGGTTATAGTAATATTATATAAAAGTCTTCGAATCTTAGGCATGAGATCTATTTTTAGTTTCTATTCTATATATTTTCCCACTTTGTATTGTTCCAATTTCTTCTTCGGATCTTCTCCCAAACATAAGTAACTAATAATCTAATTGCATTAGTAAAATTCCCATTTCATACAAAATCATATTAATCCAAAGTTTTAGATATCAAGTACTTACCACATGGTCATTTGGAAAAAATTCATTCTTCTTTGCTGTAGGACATAATCGAGTCTACCTCAAACTCAGTAATGAATCCTCTCAAGATTCCATCAATCCAGAAGTCAATAGCTCTTGAGATCCTATTTTCTGTGTTCTTGAGTCACTGTATCAGTTCAAGAGTCCACTCCTTAGGTTCGTCTCCTTTAAAACAATTCTTTCTCTCGGTCAAACTTGATATCCACTCGTATAGCTCAACATGAAATGAATTGAAGAAGATTTTGTATTGATCTTCGAAAATATACTTCTCCAACCACCTTTTAGTTAATAGATCTTTGTCCTAACAATGGAAACATTTTTTGGTTTAAGTTGGGCTGACCCAAGTTCGATTCTTTATTGTGCACCAACAAAATCCTTAAACACTGGCCCTTTCTGTAACCACTTGCAAGCAAGTCGTAGTCTCACCCGAAGTGACTATGGGAGGTTGCAAAGCCAGGTTTCTACAGCCTTGAGAGATACTGTTATTACACAATATTTTTTCATACCTCATGTTCACTTCCCATTCCATATCTTGAAGTGCCTAAACATTGAATACTATGTAGCATATCTATCATGATATATAGACCAAAATCTCCCTGAAAAATCAAAGGAAATTTTCCCTAAATCCATTCTAAATAAGGTTGACTAAACACCCAAATTCTAGCATTAGTGCATTTTGCTCCATTACCTACCCATGTTGATGGAAGGTTGCACATTTATACACTAGCGTTTGAGCCTCTTCTAGTTGGTTTTCCCAAACTGGATGAGAATATTCGTGCACTAGAACTTTCGAGAACAATGATTTGGATATTGGTTGTTGTTGATATGGTTGATCTCTCCCATTTGGACCTCTTGATCTTATCATCATGGGCTTTCCCCTTGAGATGTGGACCTTACTCCCTCCTTTTTGGATCCCTAACTCCCTCTCCCTTCCTATAAATTCACTCCCTTCCATCCCCAATTGGTTGGTCATTTATTGTTTCATCCCTATGCTGAGATTATGCTTACATGATACCCATTATAGCTTGGAGAAGGAGTGCCTGAAGGGTCTTTAATTCAACTTGGACATACACCAAAAGGGGGTCTCTAACATCAAGGCATAGGTTATATGCTTCCCTCTTTAGCTTATTAATATATACATTCGATGTTCAATTTCCATAATTGTGTAAATGTTTATGCTTTTAGCTTAATACTCCTTGATTTACTAAGTAGTTTATGTTTGATGTATTCCGTATATGCTCTTGTATCTTGCATAGCTTTTTGATCTTCCTTGCAGGTACTCAGACGTGAAGAACAAGTAAGGAGAGAGGCCTGGAGTGAAAGAATCAAAGGCATCTCCAAAAAGATCGAGTGATTAGCATCAGAGTGAGGTAGGGCACTCCCTCTCTATACATTTGTTAAACATAAGCTAGGAAGGTGTATGTTGGTTTGTTGCTAGACCCACTCATTAGGATGGGGGGATCACCTCTTTCCACAGAGGGGATTTACCTTCACAACAACTGCGATGTGGAAATTTTTTATTTTCTTATGCTTTAACACTTATAAACTACTTTGCATTCATGAACTACTTCACACTTATATATTACTTTGCAAAATTACATTCATCGCTTAAAAATATCATAAGCATCCATTAACTTCACAGTACTAAAATAAAGTGTAGATAATAAGAAAATCAACACATGAAGACACGGATTTTACTATGCTTCATCATAATATGGGAATACATCCACAAGAATTGTTGCTTATAATAGAGAATTTGGTATAAAAGACATTTATTCACCTACTCACACAACTGCAGGTTGTCTGCTCACTAAGTTGCAGACTAAGTTACAAACCGAAGTCTCCACACACTCAACTACGGAGCCTCACCCCTTTCTCCAAAGTATAGATCACAAAAATGTAACCATAAACATAAATCTCCATCCAATTTCTTGATGATTCCTTCCTTATTTATTATTCTTCCCTATATATAGTATTACATTGAGGGATTACATCGCTACATTACCATGGACCCAATACCATGGTTTCCAAAATACAAGTGACTATGGTCCAAACCCATTCATATTTTATAGTATTATATGATTTTGCAAAAAGGGAGGGGCTTCACCACAAAGCCCCTATACTACGAAGTGAGTTTTCTTTGTGGTCGTCATTGTGCTTCATTACTCTGCTACGTGGTCCACTTTGCACTCTATGACATCCTTTCTATTGCGTGCTCTACCCACAAAATTTGGATTCCTTACCCAAAATTTGGCCAAGTTAGGCTACACCCAACACTTCTTCTTCTCTTTTGTGGCCTAGATGATTGCCAATGGGCTCTTGAATTCTTTGCTTTGATTAGGTCTCTCTTAGGCACTATTATTTTTGTTTTTAATAGTTTGTTCCTATCTTCCTTCTTCCTCCTTGAGTTTTTCTTTTGGCTAATTTCCCTCTTCTCTGTTTTCTTCAGCTTCTTCATTAGCTTCTTCTTCTCCTTCTTCTTGGTTGTATGATTTCTATGGTTAGATCCACCCCGCATAGCCTTCAATACAAATTTCCAAAGTGGGCAAGGAAATTATCTATTTCTACTACAAGTTTTAGATATTTATGTGTAATGAAGGTTTTTAAGACAGATGCAAAAAGAAAAACATTCTTATATTTCCTAGAGGAAGGTTGATTTCATGCTTACCCAAAAATAAATGCAATCTCCTTCTTATGAGGCTCAATTCAAAGGAATCATCCATATTTCATCTTTTCATTTGTAAGCGTTTATCAAAAGTTTCCCATAGATTGTACTACTGAAAAAAATGTAAATTTTGTAGGCTTCTTGTTCACATATGGCAAGGAGAAATATGTATTTACTCTTCCTTTTGATGTTTTCCTTTAGATCCTAGTGTTTGGCGGAGAAATTGCTCAAAATCAGGGTCTTTTGCAGCAACTTCTACCTTCCTGTAACATCTCTATTTTCTCCAGTAGCACCTGAAAATAAACCTGTATCTCTTCGTTAGTACCCTAGGCAGCCCCTAGTAGCATCTAGCTCATCCTTCTGTACCTTGATTGGTTTCTCCAATTGTTTCTTAGGAATGAGTAATTGTGCAAGTGAATTTGAGCTTCGTAATTTTATTCCCTTTTTTGGTAATGGCTCTTAGAAATTTGGTGACTTGGCCTTTACAGAAATTTCTTATTTTAACCATTATCGCCACTACTTGTAATCATAACCCTTCTTAATTTGTCCTTTCCATGTTGCATGAGTGAGGGAGTTAGTTACACTTAATTGGTTGAAGGTGGACAAGACTGCTGACCTATCCTTAGATTATAAAACCTCGTCTCTCATTCATTGAAAATAAATTTATAACCATAACATGCTCAATATAAGAGGTGAATAATATTTTATACCTGTACCTACCTAATGGTTGTTGGAGAGGCATGCATGTTGTTTATGAGATGATGATCGATCCATGGTTCTCTGGAGGTAGTAATTTCCTTATTTTTCTTGTGCACAAGTATTCACATGATGTATTTAACTGATGGAACCTTTCTTGCTTGCAAGTATCTCTCTAGTTTTTGATCTATTGTTGTTGGAGTGGATGGTTGACCTTACAACTACTCCTCAGGGGTGGTATGGCTTCCTCAAGCTTCATGGGTCGCCAAATCTTTATTCTAGAGAAATAATAATCCTTGGATCATGTTTTCTTATCAACATGTGAAGTTTGCTATAAGACTATTTTCCTCCTGTAGTATTCATTCAGTTTCTTCTCACAATCTCACACTGCATTCATGGACTTGGACAAATGATAGTGGGTTTTAGGGACAAAAATAACATCTTAAGAAGGTGATGAAACTTGTGGGAAAGGAAAATAAAATATGAAGTCAGAGTCCTCTTTTTGTGCTTTTTTCATGTGTGGTCAGAGGTGGAATGTTGGTGATGGATTTGGCTGAATGGAGTTGTGATTAGGGTGAAGAAATTTTACTGGACCTCTCCCAACATTTCCTAAGAAAATTAGGATCTTTGGTGTTGGCATTATGACACAGGTTTGGCGCTATGGCACAAGTGTTGTCCTTGATGACAACTCACTCTGGTGACAGATCTTAGTTCAGGCTATTAGAATGAAGGAAAATATATATATACACAGGTTCATCATGACCAAGCCACGTATACACCAGGTTAGACGTTCCAAAGACGCGTATGCGTATACACACACTTTCACGCAAGGAAAAGTGCGCACATGTGGGAGAACTTATGTTTGGTCTATGGTATTTAGTCCTTGGTATTTGAATGTATGGTTTTGGACCTTGGTTTCTTGTCTGAAGTATTGATCCCAAGTAGTGGGTCCATGGTATTGATTTGTTATGGTTCTGGACCATGATATTGTGAAAGGCCTAAGACGATAAAAGAGGAAGGAGATCATTAGGCAAGGTCACGATATGAATTATTGAATATCTGATAAAGTGCTAGATCTGGAATACTGGTGATTGGGGCCATGGTGCAGAGCTGGATCTAAATGAAGGAGGAACCTAACCGCAAAGAAAAGGATAAGTTCTATTGATGGGTCAAAATCTTAAGGCTTGAGTAATAGTATCTTTGTATGATTTTGATCTGTTATATGTGGCACACACTTAATCTATAAATCTGATGATCTGGGTTAAATAATGTCTGAATATTCGAAGGAGTGAATTATCTCTATAGATCTATATGCAGGTTCAGTGAAGTGAAGGCATGTATACACATTATTTCTATAAGTCAAAAGTGCATATACGCAGGTTGGTCTTAACACAGAAGCGTATGCATGCAGGTTTCTGAATAATGAAGTAGCGTACGTCTCTTAAATTATGTTCTAGCTGCTTCTGTTGATTACTGCAATGACCTGGGATCAGAATTTGTGTATGGTTACTGTTACTTTCTGGGTACAGCTGTCAGAGAAGTGTCTATTTGATTCACTTTTAATTTGTGAAAAGGAGATTGTTTGATGCAGAAATTCTTGATGTTTGATTGATTTTGTTCATGGATCCAGTCTGAAAATTTATGAAATGTGGTCCCTGGAAGAAAGAGAAGGTTGTAGCCTTCTGTAGGTTAGCACCTACGTACTAGTACCTCAGCTAGTAGAAGAGCTAAGGGGGTTGTAGCTCCCTTCTAGGAAAGGTTGGAAAACGAGTGAAGGTTGTAGCCTTCTGCAGGTTGAAACCTGCGTACTGGTATAAGTCTGCACCAGTATAGAAACATTGTAAAAAGAAGTTTCTAATTAAAAGAAGATAGAGACGAATTGCAGGAGGTGGTTTTCACCCACATTGGGTTTCCACCTTATATCTTGTGTTCTTGTGTGTGATCGTCTTCTGCTCTATTTTACTGTTCCTGGTTACTATTTATATGATTCTGATGCAAAGATTAATGATCAACATCTGTAGAATAAATTAAATTATAAGTCTACATGGTATACGTTCGTTTCCTTATCTGTAGTTGCGTATATACGCAGGTTTCTCTAACTGAAGTAGCGTATATGATCTGGGTGTGAAATAAAAATAATTGACTTGATAATACTGATTCACCCACCCTCTTAGTATTATTTCCAACAATTGGTATCAGAGCAGGTCCTTCAGGAGAAGCTTGATCACTTGAAGGAAGATCTATCATCATGAGCAACTACGAGAGAGAAGCATCGATCAGGCCACCAATTTTTGATGGGACCAACTTCGTCTATTGGAAGGTAAGAATTACAACCTATCTTCAATCTCTTGGTACAAAAGTCTGGGATATCATAGATGCAGGGTACACATTTCATCAGCAAATCCTACAGATCCGGCTGGTAAGAATCAGTATGAAAAAAATGCAAAGGCTGTCAATGCTCTATTAGGGATTCTATCTCAAACAGAATTCGTCAAGGTTATGCAGCTCAAAAATGCAAAAGAAATATGGAAAATATCGTTCTAAGCTATGAAGGAGATGAACAAGTAAAACAAGCCAAACTTCAAACCCTTAGAATTTAGTATGAAATTCTCACAATGCACAATGATGAAAGTGTGGCTAACTATTTCCTACGTATAGATGAGATTGTTAATTGTATGAAAAACTTGGGTGAAGAAATAAAAGAGGTTGTTTTGGTTGAAAAGGTTCTAAGATCTTTCTCTTCTAAGTTTGAATCAAAAGTTTCTGCAATAGAAGAAAAACAGAATCTACAGAGCATTACCATGTCGCAGCTACACGGAATTCTAACCACTTATGAAATGAGGAAAGGGGGACCATCAGACAGAAGAGAAGCCACATTCAAGGCTTCAGGAAAAGGAGATTCCTATGACTTAGGACATATGTCAGAAGAAGAGGAAGAATCAAATTTTGTCAAGAACCTTCAACAGGGTTCTGGAAGATTCAGAGGTAAGTTACCTTTCAAATGTTTTGCTTGTGGAAGATTCGGTCACTATGCTGCCAAGTGTCCTCATAAAGATAAGCTTGACAAAGGTAAGGAACCAGTTAGAGGGAACAGAAAATAGAACGTAAATAAGAAAAGCTATTACACTCATGAAGATAGCGATGGGCTTTCAAATAGTTATGAAGATGAACAAGGTAATAATTATAGACTTTTAATGGCTTTTGAAGATGATGATTTCTTGGATGCTATAGATGAAGAAGGTCTTTATGAAGAAATTTCTAAACTCAAAATTTTCTTAGAAGAGAAAAACATGATTATAGATACTCTGACATCCCAACTTGTTGAAAGGAAGAAACACAATGAAAAGTTAGAATGTGAAATTGTGGGACTTAGAAAGGACATTGAGAAAACAAAAGCTCTTAATATTAGATTTGCTAAAGGGTCTGAAACTCTAGATGAGATTATCAAAGTGTAGCGTTCTCCTCTAATCAAAACAGGTCTTGGGTATACCAAAGAAACATCTCAAGCACAGAATCCATCTACCTCCAAATGTTATCTTGAAGCTGCAAGGAGATGTGAGCAAAGGCCCAATGGATATCACTAGGTAAATCAGGGACAATTTACCTCAAGAATGAACAAAGACTACCAGGTAAATCAGGGGAAATCTACTTTAAGGATGAACAAAAGCTACAACCAGCCACAGGTAAAAAATTCTCAATTTTCCTCAAGAATGGATGTCAACAGGAACTACAATCATTTGGTTGGTAGATTTGATAATTGTAGGAGTTTCTTCAATGGCCAATGTTTCTCTTGTCATAACTTTGGTCACAAAGCAGCTCAATGTGTTGCCTATAAGAGAATCATGACCAGAGAAGCTCAAAAAGAAAGAAGTATGACTGGGATAATGAAAAGGACCTACAATAACTTTTCTGCTCTTGAAAATGAAATAGAATGTTCTATTTGTAACAACTTCAGTCATGAAGATTCTGAATGCAGGAGCAGGTTTCGGCAGACAACTCAGAAGGAACAAGCCTCAAGTGCCAAAACATGGAGAATGAAAGAACTGCAACCAGAAAGATGTGGTATAGCATTATATGCGGAAGGGTAAGAAAATCAATGGTACATCGACTGTGGATGTTCGAAACATATGACAGGTGATAATAAAAAACACCAGCCTTATAGTGCCTTAAAAAAGGAGAATAAGGTCTCATTTGGAAATGACACACCTGCACTCATAAAAGGTAAAGGTTTTGTTCTTTTAAAAGAAAAGGTCAAAGCGGGAAATGTTATGTAAGTTGATGGTTTAAAGCATAATCTGTTAAGTGTTAGTCAAATGTGTGATCAAGGAAATGAGGTGATATTTCGATCAAATGGGATGTATTGTTCGTGAGCTTGATACAGGGGAAACAGTGATCAAAGGCATAAGGACTCCAAATAATCTATACATTCTCAAGGGAGGACAACAACAATGCTCTTTGAGCAAGAATGATGAACACTGGCTATGGCACATAAGATTGGGGCATCTAAGCTTCTCTCAGATAAGAAAAGCATGCAAATATCAGGCGGTTCGTGGTCTTCCAGACATCAGAATTCCATACAATACAATATGCAAATCATGTCAGTTTGGCAAGCAAACTAGAACTAACTTCCTTAAGAAGGAAGGATCAGCTAGCAGACCACTTGAACTTGTCCATACTGATGTATGTGGTCCGTCTAGGAAAAGGTCACCTCGAGAAGAAGAATATTTTATATTATTCATTGACGATTTTTCAAGGATCTGTTGGATAGGACTTATGAAGCACAAAGATGAAGCCTTTGAAAAGTTCAAATCATTCAAAGCCTTGGTGGAGAACGAATCAGATAGCAAAATCAAATGCCTTAGGTCTGATCGAGGAGGAGAATTTACCTTGAATGAATTTTTCGATTTTTGTGAAGAACATGGAATAAGAAGGGAATTCTCTACAGCTAGGACTACTCAGAAAAATGGAGTAGTGGAAAGGATGAACAAAACGGTTCAACAAATGGCTCGTGCTATGCTTGATGAGTCTGGAACTCCCACAACCTTCTGGGGTGAAGCCGCATTTGCAGTAGTTACTACTCTCAACAAGACAAATGTTCAGGTAAACAGCACTCAGACTCCTCATGAACTATGGTGTGGTAAGACTCCCACGGTAAAATACTTCAAAATTTTTGGGAGCAAATGCTACATCAAAAATACTGATGAAAATCTTGGCAAGTTTGAACCTAGAGTAGATGAAGGCATTCTCCTTGGTTACTCTCCCCACAGCAAAGCATACAAGTGTTACAATAAAAGGGTTGGAAAAATTGTTGAAAGTATTGATGTAGTGGTTGATGAAGAAGAAAGCACTCCTAGGCAGGTAAGATCCGAAGACTTCGAAGATGATGAGGACTATCCATCAACATCAAATCAGATTCATGATGAAGAAGAAACCCTTGAGTCACCAGAAGAAAAGATAAAGATAGAGAAAAATACTCCATCCAGGTATGTAATCATCCAGAATCTCAAATTTTGGGGTAGAAAGAGGCAGGAATACAAACAAGAAGAACAATTTCAGAAGCTTAAAGCTCTTTGGCATTGCTCTCCTCCACTGAACCACAAAATGTAAGAGAAGCATGCAAAGATGAATGCTGGGTCAAGGAAATGGATGAAGAACTTGAGCAATTTGAAAAGAATAACACTTGGGAGTTGGTTCCTAGACCTAAAGATAAGAATTTCATAGGGACAAAATGGATATTCAAAAACAAGTTGAATGAAAATGGGGAAGTTATTAGAAACAAAGCCAGACTTGTTTGTAAAGGGTATGCTCAACAAGAAGGAATCGACTTTGAAGAAACTTTTGCTCTCGTTGCTAGACTTGAGGCCATCAGAATGTTCCTTGCTCTATCTAGTTTTCAAAAGTTCAAAGTATTTCAAATGGACGTGAAATCTGCATTTCTAAATGGAGACTTGGATGAAAAAGTGTATATTGAGCAACCATATGGGTTTATCCTTGGAAACAATCCAAAACTTGTATGCAGACTCAAAAAGGCTCTCTATGGCCTTAAATAGGCTCCAAGAGCTTGGTATTATCGCTTGTATAAATACCTCCGTCAACAAGGTTTTATAAAAGGATGAACTGATAGCAATCTTTATATAAAAATTGACAATGAGAAGTTGCTAATACTTGTTGTGTATGTTGATGATATCATCTTTGGTAGCAATGAAGAGGACATGAGTCAAAATTTTTCCTTAGTAATGTAGAAAGAGTTTGAAATGTCTATCCTTGGTGAGCTCACATATTTTCTTAGTTTACAAGTCCAACAAAACAAAGATGGCATCTTTCTATCACAAACCAAGTATCTCAAGCAGATCTTGAAGAAATATGGGATGGAGGATTCAAAACTAGTATGTACCCCTATGGTGACAGGATGCAATCTCAGCGCAAATGATGAATCGGCAATAGTACATCAACCAACCTATAGATCCATGATTGGTAGTCTACTCTATCTAATAGGTACCCGACCAGACATTATGCATGTAGTGGGAATAGTTGGAAGGTTTCAGGCAAATCCAAAGGAAAATCATCTTCAGGCAGTTAAGATAATTTTCAAGTATCTTCAAGGAACTCAAAACTATGGCTTATGGTATCCTAGAGATACAGATCTCACACTTCATGCATATACAGATGCGGATTGGGCAGGAAGCGTGGATGACAGAAAAGCACTAGTGGTGGTGCATTCTTCATGGGTCTTAGATTAGTATCTTGGTTTAGCAAGAAACAAAGTTCTATTACTTTATCTACTGCTGAAGCAGAATATGTAGCTGCTTCATCTTTCTACACACAACTCCTTTGGATGATGCAAACATTGCAAGATCTTCAAATCACTTGTACTCCACCTATCTCCATTTTTTGTGATAATACAAGTGCTATCAGTATCTCAAATAATCCTGTCATGCATTCAAAGACTAAGCACATATCAATCAAGTATCATTTTCTCCGGGAACAAGTGCTGGAACAAAAGGTCAAGTTGGAGTATGTTCCCTCTAAGGAACAAGTTGCTGATATACTCACCGAACCACTGCCCAGGGAAACATTTGAATACCTCAAACAGAAGCTGGGAGTAGTTGATGCATCATCTTGCTATTGAAACCTGTCTGTTTCAGAGAAATGTGGTTGTACACGAGTTTCATGAGGAGGATCTGCGTACATACACTGATTTGTGCAGATACAGTCGCTTATATGGTGGTTTGAAGGAAATCAGTGGGGACAAACTTTGGTTGAAAAGAGTCTGATATGGGCTTGACAGAGACCATCTGGCATAGGTTCAAGGGGAGCAGATAAATTCCAATAATGCATTGTTGGCATTACATTAGAAGCTCTTGGTTCGAGTACACAAGCTGTTTTGGGTTCAGGTGGATCAACTGCAGAAGGAGAACATAAGGAGAACATGGTTTCTGATCTGAATAGTGCTGCTGATATTAGTTATTGGTGACTTTCATAGTCTGGCTCTAGATATTTCGTCTCTATGTCATGTATATATTTTATTATTGTCAAGGTCATGTAACGGCCTATTCTGGTTTCCCCCCTATTCCTGGGATGAATGATGTAATATACTTGGTTATCATATGTAAAATTCTGATGCATCCCCACTTGGTTGGGTGGTTGATCCCCACTTCGTTGGGTGATATATGTATGTATAGAGTCTTTGATGATAGGAAGGTTAGTTATGATGTATGAGTCATGGTTCTTCTTGAAGAACATATTTTTGCAGATCTTGCCTACAGTCAGGGGGAGCATGGCCAACACAGCAGAGCAAAGATTTCAGCATGTACTCAAGGGGAGCATACCCTTCTCCTTTGATGACAAAGGGGGAGAATGACTTTGAGGATCTTAGGGTTGCCATCAAGTCCAAAGGGGGAGATTTTTAGCATTATGACACAGGTTTGGCGCTATGGCATAGGTGTTGTCCTTGATGGCAACTCACTCTGGTGATAGATCTCAGTTCAGGCTATCAGAATGAAGGAAAAATATATATACGTAGGTTCATCGTGACCAAGCCACATATACACACGGGTTAGACGTTCCAAAGACGCGTATGCATATACACGCACTTTCACGCAAGGAAAAGCACGTACATGTGGGAGAACTTATGTTTGGTCCATGGTATTAGTCCTTGGTATTTGAACCTATGGTTTGGACCATGGTATCTCATCCGAAGTATTGATCCCAAGTATTGGGTCCATGGTATTGATTTGTTATGGTTTTGGACCATGGTATTGTGAAAGGCCTAAGACTATAAAAGAGGAAGGAGATCATTAGGTAAGGTCACGATCTGAATTACTGAATATCTAATAAAGTGCTAGATCTGGAATACTGGTGATTGGGGCTATGGTGCAGAGCTAGATCTGAACTAAGGAGGAACCTAAGTGCAAAGAAAAGGATAAGTTCTATTGATGGGTAAAAATCTTAAGGCTTGAGTAATAGTATCTTTGTATGATTTTGATTTGTTATATGTGGCGCACGCTTGATCTATAAATCTGATAACCTGGGTTAACTAATGTCTGAATATTTGAAGGAGTGAATTATCTTTATAGATCTGTACGCAGGCTCAGTGAAGCGAAGGCATGTATACATGTTGTTTCTGTAAGTCAAAAGTGCGTATACGCAGGTTGGTCTTAACACAGAAGTGTATGCACACAGGTTTTTGAATAATGAAGTAGCATACATCTCTTAAATTATGTTCTAGCTGCTTCTGTTGATTACTGCAGTGATCTGGGATCAGAATTGGTGTATGGTTACTGTTACTGTGTTCTGGGTATAGCTGTCAGAGAAGTGTCTATTTGATTCAATTTTAATTGGTGAAAAGGAGATTGTTTGATGCAGAAATTCTTGATGTTTGATTGATGTTGTTCATGGATCCAGTCTGAAAATTTATGAAACGTGGTCCCTAGAAGAAAGAGAAGGTTGTAGCCTTTTGTAGGTCAGCACCTATGTACTAGTACCTCAGCTAGTACAAGAGCTAAGGGGGTTGTAGCTCCCTTCCAGGAAAGGCTGGAAAACGAGTGAAGGTTGTAGCCTTTTGCAAGTTGAAGCCTACGTACTAGTATAAGTTTGCACTAGTACAGAAACATTGTAAAAAGAAGTTTCTAATTAAAAGAAGATAGAGACGAATTGCAGTAGGTGGTTTTCACCCACATTGGGTTTCCACCTTATATCTTGTGTTCTTGTGTGTGATTGTCTTCTGATCTGTTTTACTATTCCTGGTTACTGTTTATATGATTCTGATGCACAGATTAATGATCAACATCTGTAGAATAAAATAAATTATAAGTCTGCATGGTATATGTTGGTTTCCTTATCTGTAGTTGCCTATATACGAGGGTTTCTCGAACTGAAGTAGCGTATATGATCTGGGTGTGAAATAAAAATAATTGACTTGATAATACTGATCCCCCCCCTTAGTATTATTTCCAACATTTGGGACTCTTTATCCAAGTTGATCTCCCCCCTGTAGAATTTTTGGTTTCTCCTATAGCATTTCAGGATAGTCTTGTGTAGCAGAATGTTTTATCCATATCTCTCAAATAGTAGATTGGATTTACCTAAAATGTTTTGAGCATGTGTGCATCATACTTATGCACCTCCTCATAAAAAATTATTGCCAAATGGATGCATGAATCTCGAGAAAAGATAAAAATGGTTGTAAGTGATGGAGGCCAATTTCATGAAAAGTGTGCACTAGAATTTTCTGAAATGAATTCATCATGTTACCATCATTCAAATGCATATCCCCATGAAACATCTCAGCCAATGGATGCATTTTTTTGGAGATATGGTAAAAACAATTTCTTCCCTATGTATTTTGGCCTTTAGCAAAACAAAACCCTTCTGTAGCATTTTAGGACAGAAAGGACAAATCAATGGGAAAGGCTTGGAAATGATGGGGGGATGTTTGAAATGGATGAGGGTGATGGATTGACAGGGCCTTGTTCCTATTGGATCAGCTGGGCAAAGAGGAGAAATCCCAAGTTTGACTTCCTTTGACTAGGTTTTTGATCAATTTTTTTCTTTGGGAGCTAAATTGTTCTTGTTGCTTGCAAAGGTTGGAGAGCACATGCATTCATGGGAGAGAGATACATGGAGAAAATAACTTTTTCCTTTTCATTTTCATTTTTTTATTTTTTTCCCTATGCCTACTAGCTGCCTGAATGAGGTATTCAACTAGTAGGTATACATGGGTGCCTCAAAGGAGGTTTTCACCTAAGATATTTTCTCTTTTTTTTTCTTTTTTTTTTCTTTCCAAACAACTGACCACCTCAAGGAGGTTTTCAATCATTGAGCCAATCTCAGGTGCCTCAAAAGAGGTTTTCACCTGATATTTTATTCTTTTCCTTTTTTTCTCTCTTTTTCATTTTTTTTCTATCCTACTCTACTTGAAAAACAAAATCTCTTTCAAGTGTAGGAATACTTAAAATGGATTCATGTGCACATCAATATGATAGATAAACTCGTGTAGTATCAAAATATATTCTTTGACATGTACCTAGATTTTAGAGACCAAATGCTTTGACTTTGAAGATATCAAGCATTGTTGAAGAAGAGAGTGATGCTCAATCTTGTTGATTTTATCGAACCAAACCTCAATATATCTTTGATGCCCTTGGTTCACTTGCTCATCTGGATCATTCTTAATGTCTTCTTCTACCATGAAATTCAAATCTTCCTCTTTTTTCTAATTGTTCTCTTGGAAACATGGACAATATGATGGTAAACATGAGGGAACTTTCTGAATTGTTGATTCTAATGTTTTCTCTTCATCAAGTCCAACGCATGATTATTTGGTATTCTCATTTTAATTTTATTTTTCAGAATGTTATCCTTCAATGACATCAAAAGAATCTATTTTTTGCAATACTATTCCTAAGCTAAGATGAATACCATTTAGATCAAGAGGATATGTTTGGAGGTGTTGTACCTCAACATTGTAAGTGGGCTAAGATACTTCCTTGTGTGGGTTTAGAAATGGTGGTATAGGTAGTTGACTGGGAGTGGATCTTTGAGATGTATGTCATTAATTTTATGGTTATGGTCGAAGTGGATGGTAGGGATAACATGGAGGGAGCATAATGAGGAAAATATTGAGTATATTTTGGATTTCGCCCATAAGTTCCTTGCCAAACTTATTCCCAAGATTGGTTTTGGGGTTGAGATGGCCAAGGTTACCAAGGAAAGAGTGTGTTCCAATTACTTTGAGATGGATGTGTATAATATTGAAATTTTGAATTGGGTTCTTGCATCATATCAGGTTGACTAGGCCACCATGGTATTCTTGGAGCTACATAACATGGCTTCTTTGGTGATTGATTTTCTCTATTGTCCTACTGGTAAACTTCCTTCAACCTTGGTAATGATGGGAAATATTTAATAGCATGTGATCTTCCATGGACAACACAAATATTAACATATTCTTTTTGCTCATATTGAATTCTTATCATTTCTATTTGTTCACTTAGATTGCTACAATTTTATTTTTTAAGTTATCAAGAAAATTTCCAAGTTTAGCTTGACTTACCGATCTTGACGTTGATTTACTTACTCTCCCACTTCTTCTTGATATGTGCTTTCATGTTTCACAAATTTCTTCAAATGATAATTTGTATACATCAACTCTACTAATGAGATCAAGGAGATCAATCCACTCATCCCTAATTGTTCTAAGTAAGAGGGTTTTTAGTGTGTCAAAGCCTAAATTATGTAATTGTTACCTCTTAACATTATACATAAATCTCACTATTAGATCCTCAAGACTCTCATCTTCTTTTTGAGTCATTCTAAATATTTCTTCTTTAAGATCATGATCTTTATATTTTTCTAGAAATATCTTTTGCATATAATTCCATGATATTATTGAAATAGTCCCTAAACTCGTGAACTATTTAAGATATGTATCTTCCAATGTTGCTGGAAACAATCTTAATTTTTGAGTGATTGGTAAGTAACCATTATATCTACAAAGGATTTAAAATTCAAAGAGAAAGGTTTCCGGATCCTTTGACCTCATACCATGGAATTTGGGAAGGAAAGATGGAGGCATTTTCTTCATATGAACGTTGATATCAATATCTTGAATGGGAAATCCGAGAGGATATTATTCATTCTCATCATATTCATCCATTTATTCTACCTTCTCTGCCACCTCTTCTTCTTCTACCTACAAAAGTGGAAAGTGATGTGGCTTTTACTGCAACACGTGATCAATTTAGGGGGTTTGGTGTTGGGGAAGTATTTTTTAATAAATTTTTTTGAATAATAATGCTAATGAAATGCAATTTTTTTGTCTTTGAAATGAAATATGCCTAATGAATTTTTTGTTCTTGCAGAAATTAAAAGAAATAAATCAACTATGGAAGAAAAAATGCATACTTTGACACCTCCCAAGAAACAATGCCAAAAAGTGATGAGCCCCAGTATTGCAACAAAAATGCTACAAATTCCAAGGCTACCAACTTAAATTATCAACCCAGAGTTCATACAAACTTAAGAGGTGTCAACACTATATGTGTAACATGCAATGTGCCATTCTTTCATTGATCTAATGCAATGAAGTGAATGCCATGAAATCCAAGCCTAAACTAATTACAGAAATCAAAATGTTACTCTATTTGTAGAATGGAAACCTAATTACTTTTGTAGAAAGGAAAGGTTATTCTACTTTGCATGAATGTAAATGTTAATCCTATTTGTAGAAATGTAAACATTAACCTATTTGCAGTGTGTAAATGGTACATCAAAAGGAAGCCTAGCCTATGCAATAGAAATAATAATGTTGGAAATGGAAACCATAGCTTAAGGTGTATGAAAAAAAAAATTTCTTCAACTTCTCCATTCAAGGTAGATTATTTTGATATATTTCAAAAGGTGCTTCATAAAGTAATGATGAAAATCATAATTATGCTATTCAAGTCGTCAATTTGTCTACTAATCCAAGCAATAAAGGTGAATTGAAATGGAGAAGAGGTAAGGATTAAGAGTTATTTTGGTCTTACTCAATTATGGATTCAAATCCTAGGGGTCATGGTTCAATCATAAGAGTAAAAAACCAATTGGTTGGAGCAGATCTACTCAATTTTACACATGTTGCAAGAATGCTACAGAAGGTGCTACACGAGGCCTTGTTTTACTACACAAGCGAGATAACTTGCCAAATTCCCAAGTAAATCAAATGAAAATGGGATTGATTTTTTTTATTAAGTAGTATGTATTAGGACTCCATTCCAAGTGGAATCACTCCAAAATAACCCTATTAACACGTGCTAAAAATAACTGAAAAATTACTACTTTAAAAATTGGAAATTCAAGAACTAGTGAGCTAGCTAACTTACCAAATGCCTAACCTAATCAAGTGAAAAATATATGCGGTGTTAGTGTCGGTATCTTCATCCCTCCATCAGTGATAAAAATTTCTCTTTTCATGCATATTAGGTGTCTCATTCGATCAGCTACACACCATTAGGTCATCGATCATCTTATGGTAGTGGTTCTTTGTCAAATTTCCCTCATCCTTTTCATCCGCTGGCCTATTTCCATATGTACAAGTCATCTGCTATCATTTTTATTTCATTTCATTTGCAGTAGTCATTTTAGGGTTTTCAAGTATCATTAGGTCTAGGGTGAAAACATGGTTTTTTCCATTTCTTATATAAAATTTATGCAATTTTATTGTTTTCATATGTAATAAAGCATCATCTGTAGCCCTGGGTCACCTTGCTAAACTCCTGCACTCTATCTCCTGCAAAAAGTGACAAGAAAATCCAAGCATTAGTCCATCAAATGACAAAAAAGATCCAAACTACAAAAATAGGGTTTTTAAAAAGAAAAGTGAAAAGCAACTTTAGAAAGTGGGTTTTTCCTAAATGAAAAATTAGAGTCCAACTGTATATAAAGTGCTCCTTTGTATTATAAGACTTCATTTGTGCTAAAGAGAGAGAGAACAAGAAGAAAATTGTGCTATGAGGATAGAGAGGAAAAATCACAGCAAATTTCAAATTTCTTCTTGGCGTGGCACACCTGCCCGGCACTACGCAATGAGTGCAGGAATTACAAAGAGTTTTCAAAGGGCGCGACGCACCTGGGTATTGGCGCGATGCACCAGTCTTCCAAGCCAAAAACTCATCCCATCGATTCTCTAAGGCTTCAAAATTTCCAAATACCATCCCTTCAAGTAATTAAACCCTCCCATTTGCCATAACAAGATATTTAGTCATTCTTGATGGTGTTTTGAAAGGTGAAAAATTAAACCCTAAGTTGTTTCAAAGTTGCGTTCACAAAATTGTCTAGGGTTTTGCAGTTTTTGTCATTCTTGTTGTTTATAATCCCTTGCATAATTTTCCCATATCCCATTCCTCTCCACTAAATTTCCCTAATTTTATTTATGTTTCCCTCTCTCATTTACACTCATCTTAACCCCTTATTCCCAAACCCTAAGCCTTACACCTAATTCCTACTATTCCCCAAACCCTAATCTTCATTTCCAACACCCTATCATTCCTTAGTAACCCTATAGCTAGCATCAAAACCTTCCTTTCCACTTATATTATCATTCCACTCATCAAATCCTAAAGAAGAAAACAATAATCACCTATTCTTGAGAAAATCTCTTCATAATCATCATTTTACACCATACATTGGCAAATATGGAAACAGATTAAACTTATGAAAGGGATGAAGAAACTATGAGTGATTCCTCCCAAGAGATTCATGTACCAAGAAAACCACATAAGGGAGGAAAACACATCTGGGAGGAGCCCACCACACTCACAGAGTTATTAGCTTGTCCTCTTGCAGTAACATGTCTTAAACATCAGTCTTGATACCCATTTTGTCAGATGGTGGAGAGGGTGAAATACCACCATGAACTTGCTAGGCTATTTGTCCTTCATCTTCACAATGGCCAGGTGAACTTAGCAGGTGTTTCCTTCACTTTGACACTTGAAACTATAGCTGCAACAACAGGTATTCCAAATGTAGGTGAATAGTGGAAGAAAGGATAGCTTGTGGGCAAAGAGCATTATGAGTCTTATGTCAAAGCTAGTTATCAAAAGCAAATTAGTAGGGTATTTCTTTTCAGATACCTATACGAAACTTATGCTCCACTCATGAAGCTTATTATCAAATACTTCACCTGTGAAGGGAGATTTTCTCGTTTGTACACTTATCATGTTATATTATTGATGCATTTCACTAGAGTGAGGATGATGAACCTCCCCTATTTCATATGCAAAAATATTGAGAAAATGGCTACATTGGTACAAAGGAAACCTCTTCATCAACAGTTCAATAGCATTTATCATTTTTCATTGATCAAGATTGTTGTGTTGCATCAGTTGAGATTTTTGAATGTTTCATGGGATACTTTCATTTCACATGAGGTTTTCAAAAGTCCTCAAGTGACCCCATCAGTGTTTCAAAAGGAAGGAGGGCCTTCAAATCAACGAGAGGTTCATGAGACTCAAACTACAGGTGTGCCAGTATTTGTCACTTATGAAAAATGCACAAGGAGACTATTTGCAGCTTCCAAATGAGTACTATCTCCACCTGGGGTGGAAGGGGTCTCGTTTCCTTCATTAGACCACAGGTAAATTCTATATTCACCCAGGGTGAAAGGGGCTTTTCCTTCTTCTTCAACAAAGTAGGTACAGGATAAAGGGAAGCTACCATTGCATGATGAAGGGCCTTTTGAAGGTTAGGAGAGAGATTTTATTTTGATTTAGGAGGATATTGATTTGGGCTCCCAAAGCTCAAGACTGAAGGAGATCATCAAAGAACAAGAAGCTGACATCCATGCCTTATCTCTTAACCTTGATAGGGCTAAGTGGATTATCAACTTCCTTGAGCAAGAAAACAAGCAGCTTACTGACAAACAAGAACTACTGGAGCTGCAAGTCATTAAAGAAAACCATCAAAAGTCCAAGAGGGAAAAGGGCAAGTTGACACCCATCAAGCAAAAGGATGATGACTGGGAATATGTGTTCGAGAAGGTGAATATTCACTTGGATAAGTTGCTAGAGAAATATAACAAGGAGAAAAAAATGTTGCGGCACATGGCTTATTATTATTTGGCCCAAAACAAAATCTGCAAGACAAGGATAAGGTACCTAAAAGCCAAGCTAAGGAGAACATTAAAGGCCAAAAAGAAGCAAGAAAAAATTAGAATCTTGGCTGAAGCTTTCTTGGCCTAGAAAAGTAGTTAATGACCTTGCCTCTTGCCAATTTTGAAGAAATTTGGTAAATGTTTTGGCAGTTTTGAATTTTTCAGGGAAAAACAGGTTTTTCCGGCAGGTGCGTAGTGCTACATGGCACTCGCTTTTGGTAGGGACCTACTTTTGAATAAAACTTGGCATTTTTGGATTCCTTATGAAAAGTTATGCATGCTCAGAAATTACTAGGAAATTTTGACAAGTTTTGGACCTCCAAGAGGGCCAAAAACACCCAAAAAATTCCCTCTCTGCCACTTTTTGGCCACACATGAAGCAGCCTTGGGAGCTTACAATTTTGGAGGGTAAAATAGACACCAAATTCCAAAATTCCACTTGTCCTAGAAATTATATAGATAGGCCTTTCCAACAAGCCATATTGGAGAAAATTTGGTGAAGGGGAAGTCCATCAAAAGTAGCTTGGAAAAAGCGCTATGCACAGGATGAAAAAGTGCCAATTTTGCTCAAAAACTCTGTTTTTCGCCTAGTTTTCTTTTAGTTTGACTTTTTCTCTCTTATGGTGAAATTCATGATGTTACATGATTTAAATTGATGTACTATTATGTAAAAATGATAAAAATTGACTTGATAAAATAGATACATCAGTTGTAGATGGTTTAGAGTTGAATGAAACAGTTTCCTAGGTTTTAAAGGAAAGCTGTTCCACTGCCTATTTTTGTGTTCCTAGTTTAGATATGGTTGAAACCACCCCTCTTCTCATGGATTTGCCCCATGATGGATAGCACAGGTAGTTTGGAGATCTATATCATGTGTTTTTTCAGTCATTTGTAGAGGTTGGACTCTTGCGAATGCTTTGAGCACTATTGTACATCATCTCTGCACTTTGACAAGGAAATAGACCAGGGTTTGCAGCATTTTGTGGGATTATTGTGGCAAGGTGACTTAGTATTGTTTTTCCTTCTGTGGTTCAAGTTATCATATGTTTATGTGTGTTATTATCTCTCTCTTTTCTGCTTAACTAAATGAATCAAGTATAAAGGTGGAAATCATTGATGTTGCAGTGCTCTACCTTAGGGTTTCATTAGTTTTACATGTTTTCTATTGTTTGAAGAGGACTCATGACACATTCATGCCCTCTAAAACTCCTCAATAGTCCTAAGATTCACCATTACACCTAATCTGCAGTACTAAAGCATTTTCCTACCTCGCCCCACAGAAACCTCTGCAAGACTGAGTTCATTCCCCTGACCCAAAACTGCCTTTCACATTTGATCCAACAAACCAACATAAAATTCAATAAAACTCCTATGAGCATATACCTAGCCTAAAATTATTTTTCATATCATTCATCTCAAGCCCTCCTTGACAAATTTTCGTTGATATTGATGAGGAGAGAGCCCTCCCCTGACCTGGTAGGGCTAGCTACCAGGTTAAGCATGGTTTGATGTTACCCTAGACCTGCCTTTCTCAGCCTGAGGTAGATTTAGGCCCTAACATGGGGTAAATTTTGTTATTAAATTTAAATTTTGTATGACCTAATACAAGTGGAATAAAATAAAATTAAATCATTAACATGTTCTAAAAAATAGCAGAAATTTACTATTATTTTGCTACAAGGGATTTTTAGAAATTCTAGTTTTGTGAACTTTTAGACCAATCCCAGTAGCTTAATGATCAATATGAATTTTAAAATATGTTATAAGGATGCATCATACTTTTGAATCTATAAATAACCCACAAAAAAACTCACTTAAATCATTTAACTAATATGACCTAGAACAAAAGAAGCATGGATAGTAAATGTGAAAATAAGATATGCAAGTGAGAAAGAAATCCAAAGGAAATAAAGAAATTGTATAAGAGGGACCTGAGGATCCTGGAATGGCCAATACCAAGTATACTCAGATTAATATGAAATAAACCAAGCTTTAGAAGCTAAAAATGGCACCAAACTTCATTATTTGAATCCATCTAAGTACATCCCTGCTAGAAATGAAAGTGGAGTTGCTAAATAACAAGTTTTCTCCACAAGAAGACTGATAAATACATGCCCCTATAGGAAAATTCGAATTGGTAAATATAAAAATTGATGGGGAAGCATTCTCCTTGAAAGGAGAAAGCCTTCCCATACAAAATCCCTCAAATAGTGGATCTAGTTCCCAACACCCTGAATTTGCATTAAATGCCACGGAACACATTCCTAGATTTTCTCAATCACTGGAGCTCCAGAATTTGTGCAATAATTCATAATATATTTTTCATTTATTGCCCAATATTGATCCTCCTATAGAAGGGAGCAAGTCCCTAGATTATCTCACCCAAATCTTCATAATCTTCCCAATATTCTACAAAAATAAATAATATTAGGCACAAATATGCAATTATATCTAAACCTTCCTAATGAACATATTAGAGTTAAAAATATCTCATCTAATGAGAAAAAATAGGTTTAATGTGTTGAATGATGGTCAGATGGGACTTAATTTATGTCTAATTAGGAGGCCCATTATCTTACATGTTCACTATATGTTTGATGAGATGACTATCATGGTTAGGCATGGATAGGTCAAGTATTTAATCAAGTTTTGCATGAACTGATTTCTCTTTATGTCATTTATCATTCTAGAAAATATGATTAAGTTATGGGAAGTGGAAGTGGTCTAGAGGCTAGCCTCAAATGATGGGTTAGAATTTAGGACCTCACCCTCTAAACTAGAGAAATTGGGCTACAACTGCATGGATGCAGTGTTGTGCATGTGTTTGGATGCTCCCAAACATATGGAAGCATTGTTGTGGGTGTGGTTGTTGGCCCAGGGAAGATAAATATAGATATAGCTCAGGGTTTGGCCACTTAGGGTGGTTGGTCAGCCTTTGAGTGACCCGTAGCCTTTGTGGGATGTTTTGAGCTGTCAACTTGTCATCAATAGTCAACCCCGCTTCCATAATTTGATCTAGGAGGTTGGGTTAGGTCATAGTAGCTCTTCCTCTCATTTTTACACCGGTAGGCTTGTGAAACTAGGTAAATATGGGAGGGTTGGTTACAAATTGGTATCAGAGTTCCCAAGTTCAACACTTGGACTGAATGGGTGAAATGTGTTTTTCATCCATGTATGTCATTTGTGTACGTGTTCATTATGATAGTCATTGTTGTACTAGTTTTTTCATGTAGAGTTTGATGTTGTTAAAGTTGATGACATTGATATGTTGATTTCATTACATATACATATGTTGTGCTAATTCAGATTAATTTTGTAGACAATATAGCCTCCCTTGAAATTCATGAAGGTACATTGATCATGTTTATATTCGTCTATCTGAGATGCTATGTTTGCAAGTAGTATATGATCAATATTAAAAGAAAAATGGTGGACTACAGTTCACATGATTCTCCCTACAAATTAGATGAACAACATGGCAATGAGTACTCCCTTGACAAAGTAGATACATTGAGAAGTTTGAAAGCATAGATCAAAAGTTGTAAGTTAGATAATGACAAGATCATTCATTCATGGGAAAGACTTGCTAGGGAATAGGAGAAACAAGTAGAGGTCAATGTAGTTATCCTTGAGAGTGTATCATATTTGCAGAGATGAGGACCACCTAGGATCAGTCATGGACAAGAGGAAAGGACCAATGGGGCATATGGAAACGGGTCTCAAAGAGGATACATGTTTGACAAGGATGACACAATCATAGATGTTAGTTTCTTGGATACACCTGATAGGAGGGGTAATGACTGTGAGTTCTATTATAATATTGGTTCAAAGGAACAACATCATCATCCCCATCACCATCCATATAGGAGGAGTGAGAAGCAATACTTGCCAAAAGAATTCAAGAAAGAGAAACCACCTACATTTGATGGAGAAATGAAGAAGTCACATGATGCTAAAGCATGGTTGCTTCGGATGAATAATTTTTTCAGATTGCATGATTATTCAAAAAATATGAAAACCTGGATAGCCACTTTTAGTCTTGAAGGAAAAGTAAGCATTTGGTGAGAAGATGTAAAGAATGTTAGAAGCATTTGGGAAGAGGAACTGACTTGGAATGAGTTCGAGAGACTTTTCAGGAAGAAGTATTTATCTAAAAGATACTATGATGACAAGGACAAGGAATTCTATGAGTTGAAGATGGGATCTATGGCCATTGAGGAGTATACTAGTAGATTCTTGGACTTGTTGTGATATGTTCCTTATCTTAAGGAGGAGTAAGAAAAGATTGAGAGGTTCATCAATGGATTGTTAGTGCCATTCAAAGATATGATTGAGTTTGATGAGCCTAGATCACTAGATAAATCCATCAGAAAGTTGAAGAATTACTATACAAAATCGAAGCACAATACTGAGTCTTGGCAGGATTGGAAAGGTAATGAGAAGAATAAAGGAAAGTGGTCTAGGAAGAGAGGAAAACCTCAAGATACTGATGATAAGGAGAGTGTAGCACCATACAAGAAGTTAAATGCAGTTGATAGAGGGAATTTATTTTATTCTGAGGAGCAGAACAAGGATGATGGTAGGACACCTTTGCATTGTTGGACTTGTGGCAAGGATTATCAAAGGAGAGATTGTCTATAAAATTAGGGTGGCAGACTGCATATTTACAGTGCTCAAGAGGCACAAATAGTTGGGGACATTGGAAAGAGTATTCCTTGGATTTATGCAACATTAGATAATCGGTAGGTTGGTCATTAGAAATATATTATCAAGATGTAAGGTAAGCTTTGTGATCAAGTTGTTTCTCTTTTGATTGAACCTGCATCTAGCTATAGTTATATTAGCCCTGACCTAGTGGATAAGTGTTTCTTGAATAAATAAGTGCATGGAGAGCCTTTGTTAGTGTAGTTGGCTACTGGTACTAGGAAAATATTTCATCACTAGGTGATATATTGTGCACTTGAGCTGAACAGTATGTCTACATCAACACATCTAATTGTGCTTATGTTGGGATAATACAATATGTTGTTGGGTATGTATTGGTTATAAATTCATAGGAATAAAGTGGATTACTATGATAAGGCCATTGAGTGCTTTGATGATGATGGAGATAAGAGGATCTTGTAGGGTAAGAAGAATCCTACATCGGTGAGAATGGTTACATCCATGCAAGAAAATTGTAGCAGTAGGAAAGGATGTGTATTGCTTGTTGTGCATATTTATGGAGATAAAGGTAAGTATGTCGAGGATGTCAAAGACTTTAAGAGGTACCCGGTTTTGCAACAGTTTCAGGATGTGTTTCCAGTAGATATTTCAGAGTTTCCTCCTCATAGGGAAGTGGAATTTTCTATTGAGTTGGTACTAGGAGAAACACCATCATTGAAGGCACCTTATAGGATGCTCACACAAGAGTTAGTTGAATTGAAGTTGCATTTGAGGGAAATCATTGACAGGGGATACATTAGGGCAAGTGTGTCACCTTGGGGTGCACCAATATTTTTTATGAAGAAGAAGGATGGTACTCTTAGGTTGTGTATTGATTATAGCAAAGTGAACAAGGTGATGATCAAGAATAGGTATTCATTGCCAAGGATCGATGACTTGTTTTATAAATTGAAGGGAGAAATAGTGTTCTCGATGATTGACTTGAGATCAGGATATCATTAGGTACACATAAAAGAAGAGGACATCTACAAGACTGATTTGTAGGCCAGGTATGGTCATCATGAGTTTGTTATTTTTCCTCTTGGTTTGACTGATGCTCCAGCTACTTTCATGTGTTTGATGAATAGTGTGTTGTGTCCTTATCTAGACAAGTTTGTAATTGTATTCATTGATGACATATTGATATATTCTAAGAATGAGGAATAGCATGCAGAACATCTAGTAGCAGTGTTGAAATTGATAACAAAGCATTAGTTGTATTCCAAGCTTAGTAAATGCATATTCTTTCAGACAATGGTTCATTACTTGAGGCAAGTGGTTTCCAAGGAAGGTATAGCAGTGTATCTAGAAAAGATCAGAGTTATCATGGAATGGGAAACTCAAAGGAATGTGGATGAGGTCAAATCATTCATGGTATTAGTAGGTTATTATAGGAGTTTCATCAGAAATTTCTCATAGATTTCTTATGCTATTACATCCTTTTAACGAAACGGGAAGAAATTTGAATGGACAGAGGAATGTGGATCTAGTTTTGAGCAGTTGGATTAGTTTCTTACAAATTCTCTAGTTATAAAGATTACAGATCTGGACAAAGAGTTTGTGGTATGTATAGATGCTTGCGAAAGAGGATTTGGTGGATTTTATATGCAAGGATAGGTAGTATTTTATAAGACAAGGAAACTGAATGAGCACAAATAGAATTATGTGATGCTTGATCTTCAGTTGGAATCAATCATTCACACATTGAAGATGTGGAAGCATTATCTTCTTGGTAGGAGGATTGTGTTAATGAGTGATCACAATGGGTTGAGATACCTATTTGACCAACGTAATGTGCATGAAAGATAACCTAGGTTGTTAGTTATGCTCAATGATTTTTACTTCAAGATCAGGTACAATAAGGGAAAAGAGAATAGGGTTGTAGATGCTCTTAGAAGAAGGGTGTAGGTAAATCACATAGTAGCTATGAGTTGATATGGGATAGATTTATACAATCAGATCTTGTAGTGTTATAGACATTTTTGGGCACTGCAACCCCAATCATAAATGTCCATAAACCAAGGGCTCTTAAGTCCCTAAAAGTGTTGTTCCAACCTCTAAAAGAACAAGGTCAATTGATTACATCTTCTCCCAAAAGTTCTCCATGAAAAACTGCTCAGAACTGGTCAAAACTGGACCATCTCACCTGCTCCATGGTCAAAGTGCATTGCATCCCACCTAAATACACACGGGAGGTGCAATGCATCTTGAAAGTCCCTTCTATGGGGTGTGATGGGTGAGAGTGGACAAATGGCAGGGTCAATCTGCAAGGTGGAGGATCATGGAATCTTCCAGAAACTTCTCCTGTGACACTTTCCTCTCTGCATTTGCCCCGGGCTGAGTAAGAGATCATCAATCTCCAAGTGGAATCAAGAACTATCAGAGAGAGGACACTAATCAAATCTCAAAAGCTGACTCACCCACCTTGCAAACATCTATATATGGATCCCTCATCCCAGAGATCCAGAGGCTGGAATTTTGTTTCTTGTAAGGAAGTGCTGCTGGTTTCTTGGTGCAACATCATAGTGTTGGGTGATCTAAGCTTTTCATGAGGTGAAGAAGGGCTTTCTTGCTGAGAGGATGATGCTGGGTCAGAGCAATTAGTTGTAATCCTCTTTGCTATTCTTGATTATCAATAAAGCTATTCAAGTTTTCCTCCACATTCTTGTATGATTTATGATATATGCATTTGTGTGGTCAATATATATCTGGTCCTATATTGTTTATGATAATAGATCTATGTTCTTGGATAGTGTTATGCTGCTTTGATTCTATAGGTGCTCTTTGAAGCTGGGTAGACGAGGAAGCTAGTGGCAAAGATCTACCAGAAGGGAGAGGAATCAAGCAAGGAACCAAGCGCAAGACAGAGGTTGGTCTCCTTTATTCCCCTCTTATCTATTTCTCATAAACAAAAATGAAATTGGTTTTAGTTTGTTTGTTTCTAAGGCCTTAGTGGGACTAGCAACTCTGCATAGACACTAGATTTCCCGATAAGAAAATGGCGACCATACTGGGGAGCGAATAGATTGTTTGTTTATCTACATTTGTTTACTTTATAAACTTACAGATGGAGCCTGAAGTCAAGCCAGCTAGCCTTCGAACTGCATTTGCTATGCAAGTGAAAAGTAGATCAACGCTGCTTTAGTCTATCTCCAGGTTTTGTTTATGAACTGAAAAATCAATTTACAAGCTCTCTAATTGCCCTTGTGGTGGCTCTAGTAACCTCTTTAGATCTACCCCTGTGATTGATTTACTGATTACCACTTGCTCGGCCTAAATCCCTGAACTGAGCCGCAAACTGTGACCTGGAACCTAGTTAAAGTCTCGTCCCTGCTCCATCGCACTGTCTCTTTTTTGGATTCTAGATGCATCACACTTCCCGAGTGTAGTAGGTGCGCTACATCCCTTTTTCCCTTTGTTACAGGTGCGCTGATCAGACAAGGCCTTTTATGCTCTTAGATTTTGGTTTCTGTTTTCACTCTTTTAAGCTCTATTCAGGAGTTTTGCTGCCTGTAGTCAATACACCTCTATTGAAACCCCCTTCCTTGCCATTATTCCACCTCCATTGTGTAAAGGACTGTGAATGTTTTTATGAATTTTGAGCCATTTTCAGTTCTCTTTTACAAAGAAGTAGTGTAATTGTACTGTCGTTTCTTGATTTGAAAGTGTCGCAAGTGTCGTTTTCAATCATAGAAGAGAATCTAATTGTTATTGATAGTCGATTACACTGTTACTCTTATATTTGATCTGAATTAGTAGTTTTTTAAGTGTCTAAAGCAAGTTTTCAATTCCAAATCTCAAAGTGTCGTCATTGTCTTCATTTTGTCTTGAAAAGAAACTTGTTAGTAATGTCACTTTGAAAAATAATTCAGATTTGCGCTTAGCTTTCTTTTTATCATTCACACATTAAGAAGGCTGAAAACAAATACATGCATGTGCATTTTCATTTAGACTGTTTGTTGGTTTGATTTAGGACAGTGCATATAGTGTGTGCTCTCTGCTCTATGTTGAAAGAACATCATCTCTCTTTCCTTAGTAGCTAGGATTTTCATTGCAAAAAGAAGATTAAACGATTGTTTATCATCTTAGATTGCATTTTAGGAATTGTACATCTACATCACGCGGTGAACCTGAAAGGAAAATTTCTTAAGCAAGATCAACTGTAAAATAAATTTAATGAATCTAAAAACACTTTGGAACATAACGCACAACATTTAGAAGTCTAGGCTAGAGACGTATTCAGGCGTCGTAAAGCCAGGTAACTGTTGCTTTCATTGTTGGTTGGGTGATTCCTCCACTTTGAGACGATAAGTGCCAGTACAGACTTGTGCTCCCACGTACCATTGAGTATATATTGGGAGACCACAATAGGCTTTATCCTTTATCCATAGGAAGTCGTGTCTGTCGCCCTATCGATCGCAATGCACTGAACACGGCATTCAGGAAGACTGACTGCCGTACCATAAAAAGCATTCTGCAGTTTTGCGATTGGTTTGGTAATCCCTCTGTCTAGATTTCCAGAGCAGTCCCTTTCGTTCCTTTTCAGACTCCTTAAAGGAAAAGGTCCATCTGAGCACTTGTCACTTCGGGCTCATTAAAAATCGAAGGCGACTAGAGTCATATTTTGTTTTTTCTTGACTCTTAAAAATTGAAAAAACAAGTTGTGTCAAAGCGTCTAAAATTCATTTAATTCGGAAACATATTTCCCCTTGATTTTTAGTTGATCGAGTAATCCACAATCGTGGAAGAAAGTCAATCAAAATCGCTAGAAAATCTTTTGGATAGACTATATATGTCTGAACAACCGTTGACATCTAGGACTGTGTCATTCGATGCAACAGTGGTAGAGCCTCATGCTGCTGCTCCAATGATGTTCACCGGTATACCATCTGTCCCAGCAAGTTATCAACAACAAGCCAGAGTCCAATCAGGGACTGTTTCGACAACATGGTCAGTTCCTATTTCTTCATCTGGATTATCATCTGGTATTTCTTATGTTGAAACTCAACAAATTGATCCAATGTGTCTTCAAAGGCCAATCTACCCTTTAAGTACTGTATTGCCACCATATGGAGGGCAGTATGCCTTTTCATTGTTCCCTCCCAGAGAACAACCATATGGGAGTTTACAACAAAGTTCAGGTCAAACTAGAATTACATCTAGCAGTTGGGTACCAATACTGCCTCAGCAACCAAGGGTTGTATATTCAATGCAACTAGTCCACCCTGTGTCGACTATTCCCACTATACCTGCTATGGTGACTGCGTCGCAAGTACAAGAGCTACCTGTTGTATGTCAACCCCAAGTTTCTCAGGTTGCAATACAACAACCTCTTGTCTCAACGACTCAATCACAACCTCAGGTTAGTGCCTCCTTATCTGGAGCGACTCGGGCTCAAAAAAGTACTATGACTCCTCATCTTGGTCAATCATCTAGTATTGGACAACAACAAATGGTCCAACAACCATGGCTGGTTCGATCTCAACAACTGCCATTCCAGCAATCATATCAAGGACCTGAGCAAGAAGTCTTTGTAAGTAATGGGCAACCGCATTTCCAAAGCAGTTATCAACAACCATATTATAATGGTTATGCCCATCAACCTTATCAAATTTACCAGCATCAAATACATTATGTTGGTATGAAAATACCCACTACTCAAGCGATTCCATCTTAGCCTGGGTATGCTTCACCTAACCTGAATCAATAGTTGCCCTTTGTAGCAACTCTAGAATTACCAGATCTAAACCGGCTGATGAATGATCCAATTGCTTATGCCCCTTGGTGGCCGGCGATTCTGCATAAAATTCCGTCAGCTATTCCTAAATTTAATAGAAATTCGGGTGAAGACCCGTCAAATCATGTGATGACCTTTCATTTGTGGTGTTCATCTAACACTCTGAACAATGATTCGATTAGGCTTCACCTTTTTCAGCGAACGTTAACTGGTGCAGCAGCAAAATGGTATATCAAATTGCCTAGAGTTTCATTCGATAACTTCAGCACCCTAGCCACAACCTTTTTAACCCATTTTTAGTTACCGATAAGGTACGAAACAACAACAAAACTTCTTACCAATTTCAAGCAAATGATAGCCACTCACATATCCGATCATATTCATGAGTGGCGACGTCATCGTAGAATGGTAAAAATGTACGTTCCTGATCAGTTGTTAGCTGAATGGTTTATTAAGTCACTATTAACTTCCATTACAGAAGATGTGGAAATGGGAGGAGTCATCACTGAAGAGCAAGTTATTTCTCGTGCGCAATATTTGGAATTGATTTATACTCAGCCTGCACGCTCTACGATAAAATCCCTGATGCTCCCAGATCGTAATTTTCCGTTCCTCCTCCTCCTAAATCGAACAATGACTCTCATGCCAGAGATGACATGATTGGTACGATAGACACGAAATCAACAAAGGTTACATCTAAGAAATCCCGTAAGATTTCTGATCAAAATGCAAATGAAGAACTTCTCACCTTAGAGATAAATGATGTGTTGACCGATAAGGGAAAACAACTGAAGCAACCACGGGGAAAGAAGAAAAAGAAAGGGAGAAAAAAGAAGCAGGATGAGTCATCTCCTGAAAAACCTTCTATAAACCCTTCTGGCAAAGGAAACCCTCTGCGGGGTGTCAGATATGCGATGAGGATCATCGGATGAGAGATTGTCCACATAAAGCTGAAGTTAAGAAACTCTTTAAGAGTTCAAAAACCTCAACGATATTCACGATCTGTTTCCAAACCCGGGAAACAAACTGGTTGCTAATCAAAGTGCTTCCCGATCCCAAGTGCTTATGTTGTCCATTTCAAAATAGCAAAATGATTCTTTGATATCGACAAGGAATAAAGATTACGAGAATCCATAGCTGTCAAACAACAAGGCTAATGATCAACCAAGTAGTTCAACAACAACTTCGACCGAAGTTGTGCCACCCATCATTCTTGAGCTAACAATAAAGCCGCCAAAGGGAGTAGTACACAAATCGACATTTAATCCTCGTGCCAGAGCAGCAAAACATTATAATATAATAGGGGACTTGGCCCAATCGCCGTCCGCTATGTCGACAATTGAGGTACTGCAAAATTACCCCTCCCAAAAGCAAGCTTTATTAACAGCAATAGGTGGGATCAACCCAATGGATTCCAATCTTCTGGCCTTTGATCATAAAAGATATGACCCTCAGTTACCAGCTCAACTAGCTTTCCTTATTCCGGTGAAAGCCCTCAACAAAATTGCTCATCGAACAATTATTGATGAGGGGGCATCTACATGTATTATGTCGATGAGTTGCTGGAAAAATTTAGGCTCACCACCCTTGTCGAGATCATCAACGACGTTAAAAGCATTTGATGGACGATCATACACTCCATACGGGATTCTAAGTAACTTTCAAGTTGAACTGGGGGGAAAAACAGTAGAAATAGATGTTGAAGTAATCGATGGAAACCTCGATTACAACATCCTACTGGGAAGGCCCTGGATTTATGCTATGGCTGCAGTTGTGTCGACATACTTCAGAATGATTGCATTTCCCTTTCAAGGAGGAATTACAATCGTTGACAAAAAAACATTTCTCCCCAACAGTTCACAAGTTACGGGAAGCATTCCAATGATCCATGGAAGCAATCATTCACTTCAAAATATCGGAGTAGGCCTCCTAAAAGACCCTGCCTTAATGGGTACTTTTTCCCTACCGCCTTTGAGTAATTTGGCGGAAGTGGCCACAGTGGAAGCCTGCAATATGAAATCTTCTATATCTAATGGATTTGGAAGATTCTTAAACATTTTGTCAGCATGGATCATCGCCATTTTAGAAATATTGTAGATATTAATTTTCTTGGCCTCGGGAACAAACCCAAATCATCTCTCATCAAGTGTTTGGATAGATAGGTCTAAGGAATATGGTACCTCTTCAGATCCTTGGTCGCATGCAAATTCTATAGAAAAAGGAATCATTCAGTCAATGATGTTAGGAGAGGCACCATGGGAAGATTACCACCATCATTCCCATCTTCCGGATTACCACGAGTATTATTCCAGTAACCTTAATCATCCTTCAGTTTTTGATTTTCTATCAAATACTATAAATACAGTGGATTCCGAGGATAGTTCTTATCTCGTGTCGACCTCATTAAAAAATGAAACAAGGAGTCATGAGGATAATTCTTTTACTGTGTCAACCTCATTAAAAAATGAAACGACTCCCTTTCCAAATCGAGTCTTTGATTACGATCTCGTAAAATCAAAGTCGAGTCTTTCGAAGATCTCGAAGGTAAACCTTCATTCCAACCACCGAATTGAATGCAATGACGCTTGTGGGGCATGGACCTCGATTTGCGTTATTATGCTGGGGGCATGCAAACTTATCACGAGCAGTGTTACTGCAGGGTTCAAGCTCGTTAAAAAATAAACCCGCCTCGAGCAGTTTTAACGCGGAATTCAAGCTCGTTAAAAAATAAAAATAAGCAATGAGCAAATGTTCCCCTAGAGTTTAAGCTCATTAAAAAATGAACCAATTTCTGGTAAATAACCATCGTGAATGTATTATCATCAGCCTTTGAAGCCTTGGTCGTGTTCTCATCATCACCTCCACTTTGTTTTGGCCGATCGTTCACCTCCATTTGATTGTTTACCCTTTTTGAGGAACAGCTGTGAAGAGTGATCCTGTTAGCCATCCTTGTGACACTACCATGATTGGAAAATTCCAAACCTTACCTGGAATCAGCTGCTACCCGAATTTATCACTCGCTCCTAAAAAAACAAGACTCCTTTAAGCTCTTTTCAACTAACTTGTAAAATATGAAAAGATTGCCGAGCCATTGGTCTCTCCAGCTCGTTAAAGGGACTGGAAGTGCTATCCCTCCTTTAGATTTTAATCTTTTTGGACTTGAGGGATCAGTACACAAAAATATCTAGCGCTTTTTTTGTTCGGCTCATTAAAAGTACCGAAAATTCATCACTTTTGTATTGTTTTATACTTTTTTGGACTCAAGGAATTATATGACGGAAAAGGATTATTGGAGTTTTCTTTACATCCCTTTTTCAGACTCTCTAAAATTGAAAAGGACCGAGTTATCCTTGTCGTCAAACTCGTTAAAACCAAATAGTGACAAACTTGTCCATACAAACAAGAACGAGTTTCACTATCACTAGGCTCGTTAAAGCATAGCGATGGGTTTGCCCGAAGGGCAAATTATAGAACAAGCATATGTTATCCTCCTCAAGCTTGACAAAAATAAAGAGGTACTGGTCAACAATGACTGGCGAAAAAATTGGGAAGAAAACTTGAAGAAACTTTATTGGTAGCAAGTCGCTCTTGAACATGACACTTTCACTCCGCATCCGAGTCAGGTTGGGTTGTTCCATTCACTGGTCACATCACCATGGTTCCGTCACACCATCCATATTTGGGGTTAATGCTACCGATCCATCATGTCAGTGTCGCTGAAATGTTCAAGAGAAGTCGCTCAGAGAATTCGCCTGTGTCTCACCCACCGCAATACATTTACGCTCCATTCTTTCATGACCGCCACCTTGAACCTTATATCACCAGATCGTTTTCACCTCCATTAAAATCATTTGCTCCGTTCTGTGTCATTGATGTGGGATTCACTAAGGCCCTCCTATGATGGATCACTTCTTGTCGACATCAGCTCATTATCCAAGAGGTCGATCTAGGAACAACCCTTTTAGTACTTTGAAGCTTGCATGCCTCAATGGCAAGTTTCTCACTTTTGGCGACAGGTTTACGTCAATGGCCTTCGATCGAAAGATTTTGCGTGGTGTTCGACGCCAAGTCCCTTATTCACACCACGTGAATTGTACTGTAGTACCTTGAGGGTCAGCATCGTTATCGATGATTCCTCTCGCGCCTGTTAACAGCTTACATCATTAGCTGGTAATCAGGTGATGTCTTTCCATGTTCGACTCCAGAACATCTCTCACATGGATCGACTTGTACTTTGTGTGAAGATCAAACGAGATTGAAGACCCCGGATCTAGTTTCATCCATCCGGGTTGTGATATATATTTAGGAAAATAAAGACATCAAATGTACATCATTACTACACAGATAATCATCCAACCTAAGGGATGATGGCTCTACCAGAATCATTAGTCTACACTCAGACGATTGTCTATCTTATGTACACGAAAATGAATTTATAACGCTGAGCATGGGAATGACCGCCTCAGCTAGATCATGAAAATATTATGAAGATAATATATTGTATTGTATCTTATTATAGGTCGCCTTCCAGGTTGAAAAAACTTCAGATCCTCATGATAAAGCATTTCACCCGACATCAAAATAGATTAACGACCTCATGCTTTAGGGGGCAACTGTTATAGACATTTTTGGGAACTGCAACCCCAATCATAAATTTCCATAAACCAAGGGCTCTTAAGTCCCTAAAAGTTTTGTTCCAACCTCTAAAATAACAAGGTCAACTGATTACATCTTCTCCCAGAAGTTCTCCATGAAAAACTGCTCAGAACTGGTCAAAACTGGACCATCTCACCTGCTCAATGGTCAAAGTGCGCTGCATCCCACCTAAATACACAAAGGAGGCGCGATGCATCTTGAAAAGCCCTTCTATGGGGTGCGATGGGTGAGAGTGGACAAATGGCAAGGTCAATCTGCAAGGTGGAGGATCATGGAATCTTCGAGAAACTTCTCCTGTGACACTTGCCTCTATACATTTGCCCAGGGCTGAGTAAGAGATCATCAATCTCCAAGTGGAATCAAGAACTATTAGAGAGAGGACACTAATCAAATCTCAAAAGCTGACTCACCCCCCTTGCAAACATCTATATATGGATCCCTCATCCCAGAGATCTAAAGGCTGGAATTTTGTATCTTGTAAGGAAGTGCTGCTGGTTTCTTGGCGCAACATCATAGTGTTGGGTGATCTAACATCTTCATGAGGTGAAGAAGGGCTTTCTTGCTAAGAGGATGATGCTGGGTTAGAACAATTGGTTGTAATCCTCTTTGATATTCTTGATTATTAATAAAGCTATTCAAGTTTTCCTCCACATTCTTGTATGATTGATGATATATGCATTTGTGTGGTCAATATATATATGGTCCTATATTGTTTATGATAATAGATCTATGTTCTTGGATAGTGTTATGCTGCTTTGATTCTACAGGTGCTCTTTGAAGCTGGGTAGACGAGGAAGCTAGTGGCAAAGATCTACCAGAAGGGAGAGGAATCAAGCAAGGAACCAAGCGCAAGACAAAGGTTGGTCTCCTTTATTCCCCTCTTAACTATTTCTCATAAAGGAAAACGAAAGTGGTTTTAGTTTGTTCGTTTCTAAGGTAGCTACCAGCCTTAGTGGGACTAGCAGCTCTGCATAGACACTAGATTTCCCGATAACATGTAGGTAGTACAATAGGATTATAGGTACCAAAAACTTAAGCACATGTTACAATATTACAGTATAGGTGAACATGATGTCAATAATCATCTCACGATAGATGGTTCGATCAGATTTAGGGACAGGGTCTATGTGCCAGACAACTGTGAGCGCAAGAGCTTACCTTGAGGGAATTTCATATTAAGTTATATTCAGGGCACCCAGGATATCAAAAGACATTGATAATGGTTAATAAGTTCTATCATTGGTTGAACTTGAATAAAGATATGGCCAAGTATGTTACATGATGTTTGGATTGTAAATAGGTAAAATCATAGTGTAATCATCCAAGTGGTTTGTTGCTACCAATTGTGATTCAAAAGTGGAAATGGGAGGTCATTTACATGGATTTCATTACATTTTTTCCAAGGATACCTAGGCAACATGATTCTATTATGGTTGTGGTTGAAAGGTTGGCAAAGGTAGCTCACTTTATTGCAGTGATGTCCCAGTGAGTGAGGTAGCTCAAGTCTTCATCAGGTAGATATTGAGATTACATGGTATCGTAATAAGAATGTGTCAGATTAAGATGACAAATTCATGTCCAGGTTTTGGAAAGAGTTGTTTATAGGTTTGGGGATGGGCCTTTAGTATAGCTTATCATTCGAAAATAGATGGATAGACAAAGAGGGTCAACAAGATTCTTGAGGACATGTTCAGAATCTATAGTATGCATCAACAATAGAAATGGGAAGAGTATCTTCCAGTGGTGGAGTTTGTGTATAATAATTGGTATCAAGAATAGTTGAATATGGGTTTATTTGAGGTACTTTATGGGAGGATTTGTAATACTCCTATCATCTAGAGCGATCTAGTGAATAGGGTATTGATTGGGCCAGACATGTTGGAAGAGATAGAATAGGAAATATAGGTAATCAAGAAGAATATAAATACAACACAGGATAGGTAGAAGAGTTATGAAAATCAGGAAATAATATTTAAGGAGTTCAAGGATGGGGAACATGTGTACTTGCACATCAAGCCCAAGAAGATCTCCTTTAGGACTGGGTTATGTGCCAAGTTGGCACCTTAGTATTGCAGGCCTTTTGCGATACTTAAGAGGATTAGACCAATGGCCTACCAACTTGCACTACCTCCAATTGTGAAATTCCATGATGTTTTCCATTTGTCATTTCCTAACAAGTATATGAAATATGGTTATCATGTGATTGACTTATGTATATTGCACGTGGAAATAGAAGGAGAATTCTAGTAGGAACCTCATTGCATTTTGCAGCAAAAGATGCTCATGCTCTGGAATTGAGAAATAAAACAAGTTAAAGTGTAGTGGAATCACTTTGGCATTGATGAAGCTACATGGTAGATGACAAATCAGATGCAGGCTATGCATCCTTCTCTATTCGCTTATTGAGTTGATGTATTTTTGTTGGTGGGAAAAGTTCCCTAAGGTAAGGGTTGACAACCTTAATAGAGCAGAACAAGAAAATCAATAAGAAGAAGTCAAGAAAGCATGTTGAACATGTGAATTATTAAATGTGTACTTGGAGACATACTTGGAGGTCATACATTTTATGACGTTCCCATAGGGTCCAAATCCTCTACTTCCTCTAGAATTGAGAAGGCCTACAAATCAATTTAGAGAGGCATATACATGATATATAATTCAATGTTCATACATAAAAGATATGTTAGATCATCATATATAAACATAGAAATTTTTATTCATGAGACAATAACATATCAGGAGTAATACATGAGCTTCTTTATTGATAATTAGTAATAGGTATAGGAAATGTACAACCTGATCCAAGCCAAAGCATTGACGAAGCCTTCCTCCGGATCCACCCATCCTAAGCCGCGAAGACAACCTCTCTAACAAATGCAAGGAGATGTTATAAAGGTGATGAACATTTCTATAAAGGAAACAAAGGTTTCCATAGAGGCTGGGAGTGCGAGAGGCACATGAAAATTAGACTTGATCTGGGAGAAAAATGGGTATAATGTTGATAGCCCTTCTCTTATATGTTTTAGTCCTACCCAAGGTGTGTATATATACCACCTAAAATTAGTTAATTCTATTCTGTTATGGGCTCCTATAGGTGGGCTCGTGGTAAAACCCATGAACCCCGCCTGGAAAATAGCATAATATTTTTTATTTTCATATTTAACACGGGTATGCAGTTATAGAACCTGCATATGTATGCGATTTGGAATAGGAAGAGTCATGTATGGAATTTTAAATATTTATTTTTAATAAAGAATTAAGTCTACATGGGAAAAGGTTTCCTAAGGCCATACAAGAGCATAAAAATCTGCAGGAGTACTAAATGTTGCTATAATATATGCCCCTTAATATATGAGGTCATAAGGGGTACATGATGGCCGAAATATATTAAGTATAGAGAGAGGAGTCATCCGAAAACCTCGGAAGATATCACCATATTCTATCTCATTGAATACCTATGGAAAGGAGTCAGAAATAAAACTCATGTCTGAGGTGGGGATACTCATCCTCATAAGTAATAAAGCATGTCCACTGATCAATTATAAAGTAGATCCAGAATGTATACATAAGTGAACAGAAGGAGTTGTAGAATACATAATGAATCATTAGATCATAGCCACACAAAAAAACAGCAAAGCTATGTCTTAATATCACATATAGAATAACATTTGATCAATGCTGCAATAAGATTGTTAGATAAATGATGTTTCATAATTGATTCTCATAAAAGTACAAAGTCATAAAGGTGGAATAGTGGTACTACATAAACTTGAGTTCCAACATATAGGATGTTGTTGTGAAGAACTACAACATATAAGGTGGAAGGTGTGACTGGCAGAAAATTGAAGGAGTTGTCAAGTGAACCAAGATGCTCACACAACCTAAATTCTTCATCGATATCAAATGGTACATTTGTACACTATGGGAATAAATGAGCTGAAGTTGACCATGTGATAAATCGTTTGATTACTGGTCATTGATTTATATCATTAAGAAATGCGAGGTAACTCACCAATAATGATAATGAGTGTCAAGGTACCTCACTACAATCTAACAAGTGCGAATAAATGTGTTGAACTCAAACTCTTGAAAGAATATATCAATAATGAGACATTGATGTATTCCCACTATTGATAGCAAAGGAGTCCGCCCTAGTGACTAAAAAACCTAAGGTACTGAAAAAATGAATCTAGAACTTATTCTCAGAGCAATGAGTTAGATTTGATGGGAAAATATCCATTGGAAGGAAGGAATTAAGGCGTCCCACATCAACCAGTGTGAGTGTAACCCATAGGCCAATAATTTGGAAGAAATCAGATGAAGAGAGATGAAGTAACCACTCCGAAGAACATTTCTAGGGTACTCAAGATGTGGCTAGCATATGATAAAAATCATCATAACCAACCAATAATGAAAGTTGACACAGAGGCAAGGAATCCACCAATAGGGTCAAATGGAAACCAAGGTATTGCACGAATTCTAATGTGTGATAATGTAATTTGATGTTGACCACAAGGGAAACCACCTAGCCAAATACCCATGATATTGATTGATGTTGAGCACAAGGTCACATATTAATGATGTAAATAGGGCCAGGGTGTGACACTAGGTTTACTCTTAGAGAAATTTGTCAAAGTCAATAAGATAAAACCCCCCCGCAAGAAGTCAACGGGGACCTCCTTAACTAGCACAAGTAAATGACCAAATATCTTATGTGATTATGATGATAACTTGACTGACCGGGTGTGGCAAAAATAAATGAGTGAAGAGACACCGAGAAATGTGTTATGGAACCAGCTCAAGGAAAGATAGAAAAGATAGATCAACGCCTTATAATTCAGCCTCTTCGAGGGGGCAACCTCCTTTACATTACATAAATGAACAATTATTCGATGATACAAATGACAAAACCTCCTTTCTATATATAGGAGTCTAAGGAGTCACAATATAATCCAGCCGACCTAACAATAATAATATAAAGCCACAAAAATAAAAATAGAGGGATTCTATGGAGCACAGAAATAACAATATGGGGGTAATAGGGGCACAACAATATAAATAAGGGGTATAACTACAATAGTAATGGGGTAATCACTAGTATTATAGGGACCCAACATGCTCCTCTCCTTCAAAAAATTGTTGTCCTCAACTCTTGGGTAGTTCTGGATACTTCTGCGTAAAATTCTCATCCTCCCATGTGGAATCTTCAGTGGATAAGTTCTTCCACTTGATAAGATACTCTAAAATTGATCGATTTTGTCGCTGTCGAGTTCTTGTTTCTGTGACTGCTTCCGGTTTCAATATAATTTTTCCCTCCTCGTCAAGTTCTGGAAATATTGTTTGAATTGGGAGCTTGTCACCTATAACCTTCTTTAAACATGAAACATGGAAAACTGGGTGCAATCGAGAAGCTGCAGGAAGCTCCAATTTGTATGCCATAGTACCAATCTTTTGCAACACCTTGTACGGACCATAATACTTTGGTGATAATTTATTATCCTTCTTAGCTTACTTTAGGGACATTTGCTTATATAGTTGTAGCCGTAGGAATACCCAATCACCTACATCAAAACTTCTTTCACTACGATGTTGATCTACCTGTTGTTTCATTCTATTTTGTGCCAACACGAGGTATCCTTTAAGAGTTGGAGGACTTGTTGTTGATGTTCGATGTGATGTTCCATTGCCTGAACCTTAGAATTTTCTCTTAAATATGATGTGATGGATGGTGGTTGATACCCATAAAGTGCCATAAATGGGGTCATTTTTGTTGCTGTATGGAAGGAAGTGTTATACCACCATTCAGCTAGAGGCAACCATTTGACCCATTGTGTCTGTTTATCAGATACAAAGCAACAAAGATATCCTTCCAAACATTTGTTTACTATCTCAGTTTGACCATCAGATTGAGGATGATAAGATGAGCTATGAGCTAACTGAGTACCAAGACAAGAAAATAATTCTGTCCAAAAATTTCCAGTGAAAATGGGATTTCTGTCACTTACAAAAATCTTTGGGTTTCCATGTAGCTTTTGAACTGTTTCCATAAATGCAGTAGAAACTGTACTGGCTTTAAATGGATGTGATAATGCACAAAAGTGTGTGTACTTGGTAAGTCTGTCAACTACCACCATGATGACACTCTTTCCCTCAGATTTGGGTAAACCTGTGATAAAATCCATTGAAACCTCCTCCCAACGTTGGCTTGGAATGGATAAAGGTTGTAATAGACCCAGTGTCTTAATTGTTTCAACTTTATTTTGCTGGCAAACCAAAAATTCCACCACAAACTTTTGAATATCTGATTTAAGGCCATCCCAAAAAAAATTCTTCTTAACCCTGTGGTAAGTTTTTAAAAATCTTGAGTGCCCTCCTAAGGGAGAAGTGTGCAATTCCATAAGAATATTTTGTTTTAGCTAGGAATTCTTACAGAGGTATAAGCGATCTTTGTACCATAACGAATCATTTTGCCAGCTAAATGTATCAGAAGTACTGGAATCTTGTTGTAGCTTTCGAATAAGTTCCCACACTTCTTCGTCATTCTTCCATTCCTCCCTTGCTTCATTTATCCAATCTGGTTGGATAATAGAAATGGCACACAACAATGCTTCCACATCCTCATCCTTTCTTGAGAGTGCATCTACCACCACATTTTGCTTCCCTTTTTTGTAGATGATTTCAAAGTCATAACCCAACATCTTTGTGACCCACTTTTGTTGCTCTTCAGAGGATAATCTTTGTTCTAAAAAGTATTTAAGGCTATCATGATCCGTTTTTACCTTGAAGTGTCTTCCCATTAGGTAGGGTCGCCATTTCTTAAGTGCATGGAGTATTGCCAACATTTCCTTCTCATAAATAGCTTTGCTTAAAAAATTTCCCTTGATTGGACGACTTTCAAAAGCAATGGGTCTTTCATCTTGCATTAGAACAACACCAATTCCATTTCCCGAAGCATCACATTCCACAATAAAGGTTTCTGTGAAGTCCGGTGTAGCTAAGACCGGTGCTTGGCACATTGCCTCTTTAAGATGTTCAAAGGCCTTTGTTGCTTCCGGAGTCCATGAAAATGAATCTTTCTTCAATAATGTTGTTAGAGGTGCTGCTATTCTCCCATAATTCTTAACAAACTTGCGATAATACCCTGTCAACCCAAGAAATCCTTGCAGATGCTTTATGGATGTGGGGATTTTCCATTCCTTAATGGCTTTAATTTTGCTAGGGTCTACCTTAACTCCTTCATGAAATACAATATGACCCAAATAGTCCACCTCCTGGACTCCAAAGAAACATTTGGATATTTTTGCATATAATTGTTTCTCCTCCAATAGTTGTAGCAGCCTGTCAACATGTTCAACATGATCCTTCCAAGACTTGCTGTAGATTAGTATATCATCAAAAAATACTAACACAAATTTTCTATGGAATGGTTTGAAAATTGAATTCATCAAACCTTGAAATGTTGAAGGTGCATTGGTAAGGCCAAAAGGCATGACCAAAAATCCATAATGACCCTCATGAGTTCTAAATGTCGTTTTCGGAATGTCTTCAATCTTTATTCTGATTTGATGATATCCCGAATGAAGATCCAACTTGGTGAAGTAAATTGATCCATGCAATTCATCCAGTAATTCATCAATAACAGGAATGGGGAACTTATCTTTAATAGTGAGCTTGTTGAGATCCCTATAATTCGGACACATGCACCATGATCCATCCTTCTTGTGCACCAATACTACTGGAGCTAAGAAAGAACTTTGACTCGGTTGAATTATACCATCCTCTAGCATTTCTGCAACCATATGTTCAATTTCACTTTTTTGGACATTGGGATATATGTACGGCCTGATGTTTGGAGGAACACTTCCTGGAATCAGATGAATAGCATGATCATGATCACGCATAGGTGGGAGACCCTTGGGAGTCTCAAATACCTTGGAATGATTGTCTGGGACTTTTTGGAGATCTGGAGAAATAGATGATTCCAATGTGGAAACATCTAGTGAGCATAATTGTGCAATTACACCTCTTTGCTCCTTTTTTAGAAGCTTTGTCATACCATGAGAGCTGATTATCTTTCCTGGTTTCCCTGCACTACCCCTTAATTCAACTTCCTTTCCTTCCGTAGAAAATTTGATGAAAAGTTCTTGAAAATTAAAAGCTATTGTACCCAAGGGTTGTAGCCATTGGACTCCCAGTACAACATCCGCACCTCCCATTCGAATGGAAAGCATTGGGCTAGTCAATACATATTCTCCCATGGATAGCTTGATATTATGGCACTTTCCAGAGAAATTTATTGTTCCTCCATTTGCAATCATCACTTGACACTCTGGTGCTGGATATAGGAAGCAATTCAATTCTTTTTCTCCCTACAATGAATAAAATTGTGGGTGCTTCCTGAATCAATCAACACTATTACCTTTTTCTTCTTGATTTGTCCTTCTATCTTGATGGTTTGAGGAGTGGTAATTCTTGCCAATGCATTACAAGGTATGGTCAGATTTATTTGTTCTTCATCTAGGCTTTGTTCCTGGAGTATATCTTCTTCTTTTGACCTTTCTTGCTCCTTTTCTTCTTCCTCTTCACAATCTATGTAGAATAATTTCTTCTCAGCACACTTATGACCTTTAGTGTATTTGCTATCACAACTGTAACAAAGCCCTTTTTCTCTTTTTTCTTCCAATTGTTGTGGTGTCAACCTTATAGGTTGTGGAAGACTAGGGGCAACAACACTTCTGTCTTTATAGTTATGAGTCGTATGCTTCCTGGTTGCCATAATTTTGCTTTCCATTTTTTTTGCTAACCTGAATGCCTTCTCTAATGAATCAGGTCCCCAAAGGCGAACATCATGTTGGATATTATCCTTTAAAGACCCTATGAACACATCAATCCTATGCTCCTCTGGAATATCTTTTACCCTTATGTTCAATTTTTGGAACTCCTCAATGTGCTCCATTACTGAACCCTTTTGTTTGAGACTTATCAATTGGCTAAAAAAAGTGTTGCTTTTTGTATCTTCATAATGTGCTATCAATTATTCCGTAAAAATTGCCCAAGTGATAAACTATTTACGAGAGCAAAGCCATTGATACCATACAAACTGATTTGGTTCCAAATATACAGTTTCCATACGTACCTTTTGTGCGTTTTGCACATTATTGAGATCGAAGAATTGCTCCATCTGTAATATCCATGTGGCAGGATCCTTGCCATCAAACTTCCTCATATCAATTTTTGGAATATGGTGATTCTTCGATCCAACATTAGCGTCTATGGAATCATGATTAACATTTATTTTGTTTTCATCATGAGTATCCTTTACTACCTTTTCACCATTAGTGACCCTTTCTTGTAGAAACTTCTTCAATTCTTCCATGTCTGTCTTCAAATCTATCTTCAAATCTGCCATGTCTCTCTTCAAATCTGTCTTTGAATCATCAATCTTAGCTTCCATGCCCTTTATCTTATATTCCATGCCATTTATCTTAGATTCCACGCCACTTATCTTAGCTTCTGTTAGCTTTTGTGAGCGTGACATTTGTTGCACTTGTTCTTGTAATTTTGATATATCATGTAGCATTTCTTCCTCTTCTTCATGAGTCATGCTAGAGCTTTCAGGTTCCTTAGTAGGTGTTTGCATTTTATTTCCTTGGGGCATTAGTTACCGATAATAATGTTTTACTATGCCCTTTGAATTCCGTTAAACCAAGCTTACACAAAAATTAAAAAAAAAACTACACACCTTTTTTCACTTTATAGAAGCCTGATATTGAATTTGATGTATCTCTGTAATTTCGGATCATCCAGTTCTGAAATTGCTACCTGTAGTATCCTTCTGTGTCCTCTTTCCAATGCCACAAGTCTGAGCCAAATTGGATTCTCCAAGGAAGAGTTATGTGAAATTTACCACACTGACTTGCTTTTAGACTGGTTCAGTAGAGCGAACTTGTATGACATGCCACGAGTTACTGTCTCAACCTTTGAATCTGAAAAACACACACAAGAAACTACAGTCCGTCCTCTTTCTGTACCTTCTTACGAAATGTCAATCCGATCCCCAGAGAGAAAGTTATGACGATTTTCCCCAGGTCACTTGTTTTGAATGTAATTCAGGAGTCTGCAAAAAGACCAACTTCCTTAGATCATATCTCCACAATATTGTGCGAAAAGCTCTGAAATTCGGACCCAAGGTTCAGCGCGATTTCTTCTCAAATGGGTTTTTTTGCGACTTCTGAAACATCACAGAAAAAAAGTTATAGCGAAAATTCCACGATGACCCGTTTGGAGCAGCGAAACCCTAGAATCCAAAGCTCTGATACCAAATGTTATGAAACCAGTTCAAGAAAACATAGAAAAGATAGATCAACGCCTTATAATTCAGCCTCTTCGAGGGCACAACCTCCTTTACATTACATAAATGAACAATTATTCGATGATACAAATGACAAAACCTCCTTTCTATATATAGGAGTCTAAGGAGTCACAATATAATCCAGCCGGCCTAACAATAATAATATAAAGCCACAAAAATAACAATAGAGGGATTCTATGGGGCACAGAAATAACAATATGGGGGTAATAGGGGCACAACAATATAAATAAGGGGTATAAATACAATAGTAATGGGGTAATCACTAGTATTATAGGGACCCAACAAAATGTCTAACAACATGTTAAATTCCCTTGAACAAAAGCATCACTCAATATGACTTTGTGGCTTCATAAAATAACTTTTTATAAGTTTGCAATCTAGGAGGCATTAACAAATTATCCATATGATTGGAAGAGATAACAAAATAGAGGAGGAATGACTCACATACAAGGTTATGGCTTCCCTAAATCTAGACTAAGTCTTATACCAATGGACGAAAGACACATTTTAAGTGAATTATGCAAGGGTAACACAACTAACTCTAGCTGCCATCAAATGATGAAGAAATTGTCACGTTCCCTCTCTTTTTCGAATATTTGATTTTCTATCTTTTTCATATTTAAAGCCTAAAACAAAATAAAATAATTCATATAGTACAATGGAAAGAATGAGTATTAAGGGAAAGTGCACTACTTCTTGGGACTGGAACCATCCTATGCTCAATGCAAAGTGGCAGATGTTGGTCATAAACACTTGGGGGAATGTTCTTTCCTCGAAAAAATAGGTATCAAGTCGCAAGGGCTAATGAATGCATGATTTGAACTTGCAAAAGGTCATGGTCAAAAGTGGCTTATACATGAGTCCAAGTGAAGCCAGATTAAGGCCAAAAGTGTTAAAAGTAGTCAAAATGAAATGCAATAGTACAACTTAATACATGGGATCCTCTAAGGTATAAAACCATAAAATAGCGAAGAAGAAGAAGAAGAATGAGGCTTCAATGAAAAGTCATGGCAGGACTAAAGCGGACTCTCGAGCCTACACAATACTTTCAACATGGGTGCCATATGTCAATTAGGATCTAAGTAAGAATCCCATGGAAGTAAAGGCTCTACCACTATGTTACGACTTTATAATATGGTGGGTGGAAGTGGTATAAAAATCGCAACATAATGAGCTTGACACTATGGCGAAATATCGTAGTATGAGGTCATGATGCATAATGCAATGGAAAAGTGATATGTCTTAACCTATATTCAAATTTAGAAAATGATACCTGCCATGATTGGTTAGCGATTGTCGAGTCGAAGTAGTGGAAAAAAAATCATTAAGTCTTCAATGCCCTGAAAAACAACCTTCCCCAACACTTCAGGCAAAAAGTCAAAAGTTTATTAAATTATAGAAATTAAAATTTTGAACTTTAGGAAAGTGGGTTTCCAAAATTTTGCTATAAAATGACTTTTTAAACTCGCCCAAACTCATTTTTACCATTCAAGTGTTGATAGGAGAGCTCTTGGAGAAAATTTAGGTAAAATGTACAGATCAAATCGTCCAAAGAACTCATAATCTACGGTCTCTAGGTAATTTTATCCCTTAAACTTGTTCAATTGATTCAAGTTTCAAGATTTTAACCATATTTTAAAGATAGATTCTTAATTTTAAATTCTTCTTGGCATGTACATGGGTCGATATCACGAAAATCGTGTATAGAATGCCCTACACGAGATTTTTCAGAGGAAAAGTTGCATATGTACATGATTGTTCATTAGAAAACTAGTGTACATGCAAAGGAAAATGAAAAACTAAAATTCTAATGGATAAATTCTTTCAATTTTGCAAGATGTTTATCATTTGGAGAGAGAGAGAGAGAGAAATCAGATGTTAATAATGCAGTTTTACAAGATCAAGAATCATTGGATGCATTGAAAATTGTGGTTTACTTAAATTATTCATGATGCCCAATATCAAGACACAAACTCAAGTACTAAATATGTTGGTTCATTATGGGATACAGATAGATAATTTTCATCATAGATGGTACTCCTTTACATATCGAAGTAGAGGACATATACTTCATAAAATGGATTTCCCGAAGAGGGTAAGCAGTTGATCTGAAAGGAAGGGCCCATGGAGGCTTTGACATTGAATATTACATTTCCATATACTATGCAGAAAATACATGTGAAGTTTGATCATGGATTCCAACCAATGGAATCACAAATTTACTGATCAAGATTATCATTTTTACTATTTCCATATTAGCAGTTTTAGCTTCACTACATCAGGCTTCCCGGCCTACAATTTTCTTGGCAGTAGAACGTCTGAGACTAATTGTTTATGATTTGTGCACAACACTCTTAACTAACATGAGGAAACAATTGACTTCAGTTAGACAGGGGAAGGCTAAGAACTTTGGATACAGCAGCATCCCTTTCAAGTTATTCTTTGACAGAATTCTAGTGCTATGACCTAGAGTAGCTACCACCATCGACAGTCCGAATGATCCTAGGATGGAAAGATGGGCAAATCTAATGAGGTGACTTGGCAGAGGCAAAGTCACTCGGGTTGCCTTCAATGATGAGTTCTTCCACTGGTGGGAGAAACAAGCCGTGGCCATAAATTAATAGCCCTATGTCGGTGTCGAATAAAGAGAGGACCCGAACCTAGCACTTCCACTAGGAGTTTCATGTGGTGACATTGGTAAAAAAGATCAATTTTATATTATTCAATTTTTTTGAATTTTTAAAATGTAATCCCAACAAATTCAAAATATGTTTTTTGTCAAACAAAAATCTTACAAGATTAAATGATCATGACACATGTGTTGGAACAGTGAGACTTGAGGGTCTACTGAGGTAGAGACACAGAGAGAGAATTAGCTGAGTCTGAGAGAGTTCTTCACACTCTTCAGAGGAACTTGGAGAGTCTGACTCGTCAGGTTCCCATTGCAGCAATAGAGGATCTCCTTAAGGTTGAACAAAGATGAGTGGTTGGAGTACCACAAGAGTGGGTATGGGTCTTCTAATAAGCGGTGAATGCCAACATCTTCTTCTGAGATTCTCATCCAAGGCATGACCCACAGCTTTAGATTTTAGATGACTGACCTTTTTTATTATTGACATGATAGGGCTTAAGCCCTAATTTTGTAGGACATTTTTCCACATTTTGTAATATTTCTACATACTCTATATATTCATATACAAAGACTTCATGGTAATTTGATCATATATACAAACGATTTTGTGATATTTTTTATTTTAATGTGATGAATGATTAATGTGCCAATCCAATTCTTGGTTAGCTATAAAATCAGCAAATGCATTATTTGATCGTGGAATATGAATGAAATTAATAAATGTAAATGATCTTTGCAATAATCTAACTCTCAAAAATTGGTGATGTAATACAAGATCTCTTACATGATAAATGTCATTCAATTAAGACACAACTAGTTGTGAATCCAAATAAACCACTAATGATTCAATACCATGAGATATTTCTTCAAATATTAAATTAATAATGGTATTGTATTTAGTGATATTATTAGAAGAAAGACAAATACATATGCTTCTTGATACTAACAACTAACCAGATGGATAATATATTACCCAAGCAATGGAAGCTAAATTTCGTGTATGTGTACTAGCACCATCAGTGAATCCTAAATACAGCAAATCACCCATCAAAACCTTCCAAAGAAGATAAAAAATATCATCATCATTACAAGACTGATAGATAGAAATAAAAAACTATGTACAATATTTACAAAACAAAGAAAATGTTATGAAAGAGACTAGGCATAACACTTCTTCAGATAAAGCCCATTTTTGGGCTCCGACATCTTATTTCCCTCAATGTAAACCAATTCATATGCACCCTTCTCTAAGACCTTCTTAGCAATATAGGGACCATAGGACATAGGTTTAAACTTTCTTGCCCCCAAGGTGGGTTTGTGTTGGTCATAGATCAAACCAAGGTCACGTTTAGAAAAAACCCTAGGTTGTGCAGTCTTGTCATACTGGGCTTTCACTCTTCTCTTATGTGCTTCATTCATTGTGGCTACATCCTAATTCTTCTCATTGATATGCTCCAAATGAATGAGTCGTTTTTCAATACTTGAAGTGTCTGGAATAATTTAGACTGGTAATTTGAGAGATGGAATTTCACATTCTATAGGAAAGATTGATTCCAACCCATAAATGATCTGAAGAGGAGTAAAACCTGTAGCAGCATTAAAAAACATCCAGTATGCGCAAAGCGCAGGATGTAACATGATATGCCATTTGGAATTAGTGTGATTTATCATCCTTTGCAGGATGGTCTTAAGGGATTTATTAACAGCTTCTACTTCTTCATTTGCTTGAGGATAATAAGGAGACAAATGCTACTGCTGAAATCGCACCTTCAAAGCCAAATCAGACATCATCTTATTCTGGAAGTGACTTCCATGATCAGTGACAATCTCTTTAGGGATATGGAATCATGAAATAATTTTCTTGAATAGGAAAAGATTGTATGTCTCACCGTTTCTATTGAAGGTAGGCATAGCTTTGACCCACTTGGTAAAGTAGTTTACTGCTACGATGATATATTTGTGGCCCTTAGATGAAGTTGTGTTACAAGTAGTAAAATCAATACCCCAATTAGTAAATGGACCAACAATGACAACAGGAAAAAGTGAAGCTGAATGCATGCACAGTTTCTGAGTATAAACCTGACGAGGATGGAATTTGTTGACTACTTCAATGCAATATTTGAAATTTGAGGGCTAGAAATAACTTGCACACCATATTTTTTGGGTTGTAGCGAGCCCAAATAGATGACCTCCACAAGCTACACTATGGAAATCATTCAAAACCATCTCAGCTTCCTCTAAGGTTAAACAACGTCTAAGTATTGAATCAATCCCTCAATGATATAAAGTATCACCAATTATAAGATAATGTTTAGCAAGGTGATGCAACTTCTGACATTCATCCTTAGAAAAAGACTGAGGGAACTTCAAAGTCTGGATATATATATAATGATATCTCCATACCAAGGATCTTGCAAGGAGATGAGAAAAGATGCTCATAAGGAAATGATTCTTCATAAACAACATCTTCTTCACAAGGAAATTTTGAGATCAATTCCAAAACGACTAAAGATTTCTTTGCTTACTTGACATAAACTCGAGATCAAACTCTTGAAATATGAAAATTCATTTATTATATCTTCCCCAAATCACTCACCTACTGAGAAAAAAATTAAATGGGTTGACATCATCCAATACAATTTTTTTTATAAGCAGAATGAAATGACGGAGTCGCTGGATAGCATGGACAACTGCCAAAGCCAATTTATCTATATGAGAATACCTAAGTTTATGACCAACTAAGCCACAAATTAGATAATAAATCACATGCTCCTTAAGGGAATTATCTTCTTAAACCATAACTAGACCAATGGTTGATTCTGCTATTGCAATGTACAAGAGGAAATATCTTCTATAATTAGGTGAACTCAGAAGAGGGGAAGAGGTCAATGAATTGTTTAACGCATCAAAGGATCATTGAGAAAAGTCATCCCAAATGAATGGGAGTCATTTCTTGAGTCAACGCATAAAATCTTTTGCGAGAACAAGATGCTAAATCATCCAAGTATGCTTCAATTATATTCTTGATGTCATGGAAAGCATAGCACATGGCCCGTTAAAAGGTAGCCCCAACATTTTTTAGGCCAAAAGGAATCTTCCTCTATGATAACATACCCAGGGGAAAATATATGTTGTCTTATCTTGGTCCTCAAGACGAATTGTAATTTAATTATATCCAGTAAATTCGTCAATGAAGGATAATATCTCATTTCCATCACACGCATTTATGATCTGATCGATAAATGGAGTGGGAAAATTATCTTTAGGACAAGCTTTATTCTAATCCCTAAAATCTATCCACACACATATTGTTCCTTTATTTTTTCAGCAAGGACTAGATTTAAAACCCATTTAGTCAGAGGAACATAGTAGATGAAACTTTTCCTAAGCAGATTCTCTACCTCATCCTAAATAGTTGTATCTTTCCTACAATTAACTAGTTAGATATTTTTCCATATAGTCTTTGCATTTTCATATGTCTTGAATCTTGATCTCATGCTAAATTATTGAATGATTAGTTCCAGAAATTTCTTCATAATACCAAGCGAATACATATTGAAACTCTTTAAAGAGATCGATTTAGATTTTGATTTCTTTTGGGGAACACTGAGCTCCAAGGAAGATGTTCTCAATAACATTAGGATTTTGAGAAACATTCATTGAAATAGTTTATGAAATAATAGACATACTACCTTCGCATAAACATGTGATGGAGCCAAAGGGTTATGCACATTTCCACTGAAACAAGTACTAGACAAGTTTGATTCAACCTCACACAAGTTAGGGAGAAAATAGGACTAATGATGGAAGTAATCCCACAGTCTTTCTACCCCAGTCATTGCTTCTAGGATTGATTCATCAGATGGTAAAATAATGTGAAGGAAATCCATAGTTGAAGTAGAATAAAAATTCCAAACTAGATCCACATACCCATCTTCATCCTCTAATGGGAGATGGATGGGATCAGAATCTATAGAATTTACAATATATTGATAAGCAATTTCTGCTGTAGGCATTGGATAAGCCATTCCACCTACTTGCCCCTGTTCTAATGTGGTATTAGGAGGGGGAAAGGGTGAAGGATAAGAAAAATAATGAGTTCTAAAAGAACCATGTTGAGAAAAAATCCTCGAAGATGAAATGGAATTGACATGATCGATAGGATATGAAAGATCAAAAGTTCCCATCAACGAAGAATACATTCCAACTCCTAGATTCTCAATAAGATAATTGGTATTCTTTACCAATGGAACAATGGAGTTAGTCATGCATTCATATCATTAGGAGAATAAGTTAAATAATCAAGCGTCACAATTCTCCCTTCATGGGGGGAACATAGGATGTGAAATAAGGATGAAACAATGGAATCCATCGCGTAAACCTAGTTGTGACCTAATAAAGAATTGTAATTGAGATTAGAATCTACTATCTCTACTTTCAAATTAGTGACCTTGCCCATAAAAAAGTAGGGAAGGAAGGTAGAATTCCATGAGGCTTATGAGAATTTCCATCAAATGCAATTAAGAGAGTAGGAGAGGGAACAGCCTCAGGTGACCGAATAGCCTTCCAACATGACATAGACATGATGCATGTGGAATCCCCTTCATCAATTACAGTTTGAAAGATAGTCTTCTTCTGATATGTAGGTTTAATCTGGAAATCCATATGATGAGAGAATATAGTCTTGACATTTGACATATCAAATGTGACTACCATAGAATTCTTAGGGTCTACTACTTAGATCATAGTGAGCAAAGCATTCCTTTGTGCAAGACATGACTTGATAACCTTTAGCGTTGACATGGTACAGGGTCTCTAAGCTAAAACTTCAACAATAGAGTAGCTCTGAGAAGCCCTCGAATTGGGATTATAGGTCGAACATTTTGAGGAGCCTTTCGACATCTCAGATATAGGCTCTATCTCAGGCCTCTCAATATGTAGAGGTTTTGAGGTATTAGAAGCAATTAGCTTTATAAGGTTTGGCCTCTTCATAATCATGAGCTCTCATGAAATGTCAACATGAGACTTAAACATATATACATTCGATGTAGATTCCCCGCTTTGGTTTCCCCCTACAAGGGTTCCAGTACTAGCACTCACGCCAGCAAATAATTGATGCCCTCGAGAAAAAGGATTTGTGAGCACAACATGGGAACTAGAAGACCTTTTCTGAGTTAATAAGCATTGATCATCCTGAATATCAGGGAAAATATGGTTAAGGTGATCCCCACTACATAACTTACATGGGAACTTAACCTTATACTTAGATTCCTTTTTTCCCTCACCAGTATTCTCTCTAGGTTTATTGTCATTTCCCTTCCCTCCCTTATATTTTTTCTTTCAACGTCCTTTCTTCTTCCCATTAAATTGTCGTTTTCCTCTGGGATTTGAAGACTAAATAATGTTAACCACTAAAGGTTGAGAAGGAGCAAACGCACATGACATAGTTTGTGTTGTAGAAGGAAATTGTAGAGACAATGATTGTAATTGATTTAGCAAACTAGTCGCATTGCTATCAATCAACCCTATAACACTGCCAGAATGGGGACCCACTTTTGGTTTAGCGAGGTCAATTTTCGACCTAGGAGCATCAGGTAAAATATTATAAATAACCCCTAACTAGAAGTAAATGAGCTCTAATCACTGAGATCTAAAGATAGCCTGCTCTTTAGTGAACACCCCAAAAAGTGACACATCCTTAGAGATCTCCGATTGAAATGATTTTGAAAACCATTCTAGAAGGAATTCATCATGGATGTAGGCCTTGATCATTCTCTTCCTTTTGCGCCACTCTTGGATGTGAATAGAAATATGTATAGCCTTATCTTGCTCAAAAATGCCAGAATCTCAATTTTGACATGGTAACAGAGAAGCAACTGAAAATGGTTTAGAAACATTTTGGCCAAATAACTAAACATATAAAATGTGTTGCCCCTTAACTCAATATACCATTTAGTTGCATTCCTATTTAAATTGTATTAGACTAATCTCAACCTGATTGAATCATCAATGAGGGAGTTAGAGGAGCACTATAAATGGAAAGTGGTTATATGGTTAGTGAGATCATCACCAAACTTCCCTTAAAATTTAGGAATATCATATTGAATTTTGGTGGGGATCAGAGGCTAGGTTGGGTTATAATGGATCAGATCATTCATTAATTTCGAAATATCTGGTAAATTGAGGGTTTCTAGGAATGGTGAGCGAGGAGGAACAGGAGAATTCCTAGTTTAATTTACATCATTTGAAAAAGAGTACCCTAGATTTGGAGTGGCACCAGGTTGCCAGGGATTACTCATATAAATACCTTAACTATAAAGAAAGCCTTGTAGTCTAGGAGTATACGAAGATTATCCTTCCCCTATTGCAGGGTTTCTTCTGATATGAAGACTTCCTCCTAGCAGAACATTATATGAAGGTAAAAGCCCCTCATAAGGATTCCATGCACTAGCTAAAGGAGGAAAGACTTGAGAAGTAATAGGAGTAGGGAAGGGCATACTCCCTTGTTGACCAAATAAATGGGAAAAATTCGCTACCCCAAAACCATTCATAGAACAATTTACCAAGCCTTAGTTCCCTTGAAAGGGTTAAATTTTTTAGTACGACGAAGGAAAGGCATTCCTATGTTCAATGATGGATTGGAAGGAGGAGCATGTCCACTTCCAAATTGAAAAGGAAATGAAACAGTAGCCATCAAACTCATCGATGTAGACATAGCAGAGGGTAAAGTAGAAGATACAAAGGGAATCCCACTATATGGCATCCCGAAAGGATAAGCTCATGTGAAATGAGTTGAAGGTTAGGTTCCCCCAACCATAATTGGGATGGAGGTAGAGCCAACAATTACCATATGATCTGCAATAGTAGATATAGAAATAGATCATCCCCCTACAATTGAGGAAGGAGTATGTACACCAATAGTATCAGTTGAGCCACTAAGATTGGCCATTGAGAAGAAAGGAGAGTGAATAGGGCTAGTTGGCCTATGAGTCAGAGTATCCATGTATGAAACAACATAAAAAATATGAGAAGGAAGAGGTTTTGTAGGAGTCACAGGTGGCTCTGTAACATCTTCAATTTCTACTTCGTCTTTCGACTGGAAGAGTGCTCTAGTAGGCACCAGAGCGTTACCGTATGCATTATGGACTATACTAGGATCAGTCTAAAAAATCAGATCCTTTGGAGAAGGATATATCTTTGTTGCGTTTATTAACACTGGTTGAAAAGCACTAGAAAAATTATTCCTATGCCTCCTAGGTGGAGCCTCAACACTCACAGGTGAAATCCCATGAAGCCCTATCAACTGACAAATTGATCGTTTAGCCAATTTTATATATTAAAAGAAATTAAAGACTCAAATAACCTATGGAAATCTAGGAGCACATATTGCTCACTAAAAATATCCTAAATATACCATTGAGCAAACAAATTTAAGGTATTTTCACTCTGGGTGATTAGGACTGGACACCAAAATACAAGAAAATGAAGATAAGGATCTCTCGAAGGTAGTTTGGGATGATGAGGTCCCAAGCCTACCAACGAAGATATCAGAAGTAGTTACACTGACCTCTAGACAATAGCCTTTGTTGGTGCAAGTACCCAAGCTTTGTAATGGCACCCTCCAGAAGTACTATGAAAGTGATGCAATTACTTATTCAAGTACCATGGGCATTACCCCCTACAGTCACCTGTGTGGTTCCTAGGAAAGGAAACTAAGGTCACTAGTTTGTAATCATAAGCTGGGTGGAACAGTCATGGGTGTGTGATCCATTAGTAGGAGAGGGGGTATTTGTCTTTCCTTATCTTCACACATCCTCATTCTTAACTCATGTGTTAGAATAACTTTCCTAGACATCCTAACAAGACTAGATTTCCAATCTTTAGTAAACTTCTATACTTTTAGTCCAAGTGGCCTTGGAGAATTTACTCTCCACACACCTATTCCAAAGTCCTAATGTCCTATACTAGTTGATGTTTCTATGAAAAAAATAAAAGTCTATTTCATTTTAACTAAGCGGTTATTTTAAGTGGTTGTTATTTAGGAAAAAAGGTAGTGGAAGTGCAACTGATGATGTCATGGCGTAAAATAAATCAATAATGTCAGGATCTTCCATATCTGTGACAGCTGCAATTATCAAACTTGGCACAATGTATTCCATAGGAATAACTTCATCTTGTCCATATACTAACTTAAACGGTGTCTTCCCTATCAATTTATTCCATGTTGTTCTATATGCCCACAACGTCGTTGGAATTCTCAAATTCCAGTCATCTCTGTTCACATTGCATATCTTGGTCAACGTATTCTCCAGAATCTTATTGAAAGCTTCCACTATTCCATTTCCCTGAGGATGATAAGGAGTGTGCTTTTGGTGATAAACCTGGAATTCCTCAGTTAGTGCTTCAATAGTCTTGTTCAAGAAATGTGTGCCTTGGTCACTCATCAAGATCTTCATATGGGAAACCCTAGGCAGTATATATTCAAAGATGAACTTCACAACAGTTTGTATGCTACACCTTCGCTAGTTGTGCCTCAGCCATCATCTCAAATAATCAGTTGCAGTGATTATATACCTCGCACCAGTCTTATTTCCTAGCGGACTGATAGGTCCAACAAAGTCAATCGCCAATTTGTCAAAAGCTTGTAATGTTACTTGTGGCACTAGTGGCATCTCGTCTCTTCTAAATGGATTTCCTATTCTTTGACATACATTGCATGGATGACAGATTTTTTTTTTCATCCTTATGTACTATGGGCCACCATAACCCAGCTCTCAATATTTTCTGCATAGTGCCCTCTTGCGACTCCTCCATGAGATTCTGTCAGAATACTCTGTTTTTCATGTTCAGGGACGTATCTACACAGTACTTCATCTGATCCCATTTTGTACAAGTGTCCAATAGTCAATGATAAATCGGTTGCACGAATGATCAAATCCTTCTTTTTCTTCATAGTTTACTCTATGGGCACCATTCATGTGGTCATAAATTGGATAATATCTGCGAAGTGATCATATGTGACTCTAATTGTGAATAATTGTGCATCGAGCAGGTTATCTTTGATATTTGTGGGTTCTTATCCTGTCTCTATTCTTAATAGATGATCGCATCCAACATTCAATTTCCATAGCTTTACTATAACTTCGAAGTCATATTCCTAGAATAATAACAACCATCGACAAATATTTCCTCCTAAAACAAGCTTATTCACCAAATATTTCAACTCAGACTGATCAATGAGCATATTGAAATGCACCCCCAACAAGTAGTGCCTGAAATTTGGTAATGCACACACCATATCTAATCCCTCTGTTTCCATTGTGTTATAGTTATTTTCCACGTTGGACAATTTCCTCCTTGCAAATGTTATGGGATGATCAATTTCCCCTACTCCTGGTTGTGTTAGCACTACACCAAATGCTATGCAAGATGAATCAACATGTACATGGAACTCATTTTTCCAGTACAGGAAAACTATAATAGGCGCAGTTACCGTCCTCTCTTTTAGTACATCCAGGATGTTCTAGCACTCTTTGCTCCATTGAAAACTCACATCTTTCTTCCACAATTTATCCATCGACATAGTTATCTGTGTGTACCCCTTTATAAAATTTTTGCAGTAGCTAGTGTGTCCCAGTGTCGTGCACAATTGTCTTGCTATTTTTGGTGTTGGCAGGTTCACAATGACTGCGATCTTCCACGATCCACCATTAATCCATGTTTACAAACTACATGTCCAAAAAGTATATCAAATGGTGCACAAAAGATCCATTTCTTCAAGTTCAATGAGATCTGATATGGCCTACATGTATCCAGCATCGACATTAAGATTTCCACATGCTTTTTTTAATAGACCAAACACTATCTAATCGTCAAAGTATACTTCCATAAACTTATGTATATATTCTTTGAAAGAGACAGTTACAACTCTTGAATATATAAGGTTCATTCTTTAATCCGAAAGGCATCACCGTGTACTGATAAGAGCCCCATTCTATCACAAAAGTTGTTTTATGTCTATATTTTGGTGCAATTATGATATGATGGTATCCCAAAAAGCCATCTATGAAAGAATAGGCCTCTTTTCCTCCCACATTGTCCAATACATCATTTACAAATGGTGTAGGGAAGGGGTCATGTAGGCATGCATCATTCAATTTCCTTAAGTCGACACAAATTCTGATTTCCCCTTTTGCCTTCTTTTCCTGAACCATCATGGGACTCACCCATTCAGACTCTTCGACGGGTTTAATTATCCAAATTTTTAACATTTTGTCTAATTCTTATTTCGCGTTCTCCTTATATGTCAGATTCATTCTATAAGGTCTTTGCTTGACAGGCTTCACATTTGGCTTCAGAGGAATCCTCATGACTCCCAAATTTCCTAATATGCCCTTCATATCTAAAAAATTAGTAGGGAATGACTCCTAATATTCATGCAAGATATTTGTTATCTTGCTGGTCGTGTCTTCATCCCAGTAATATCCTATTGTTGTGTACTTTGGTTCATCGTCTGACCCTATATTCACCTTCCTCATCTTCAATGGCTTGGTTATATCAAGCATCCCTATCTCAGATCCACTTACTTTGCAATGGCCTTCTGACTCTTTGATGTTAATACTGCAAGGATCTTCATCCTCTTCGATAGTGAGATTATAGAATTCCATTACATTGCGTATCTTTGTAGCCCAATCAAGTTTCCAGATAACTAGAACTTCATTTTCAAAAATATTCTTCTTAACTATATTCAGGGTTGCATCTATATGTGGACAGTCATCTTAAATCTGAATGTCATTATAAATCCATCAACCATCTTTGCCCAGAAAATAGTAGAATGTCCAAGCTCGATTTCTAGATACCAATTCTAAGGAATTGTCTACAAGGTATGGATGAAGCCATGCACCCACTCTTCTCACAGAATGTTTCCCCAATCTTTCATACAGAGTTGTATGTGGTCTCTAGGATCGTTTTGGCCATCATACTTTTCTACGAGCTCTATTTCTAGTTGACCAAATCTTACCCACACCAACCTTATACATTTTTTCCAATATCCTATATTCTTCTTAATAATCATTACCCCACCATCTTGCAGGAGTAGTCCTCAGTGCTTGATCTAGAGCTAACAGTCTCTGATATTTGGGTACCCATCTTTCATAATCTCTAAAGAAAGTATTTACATTACCCAAACCATCATACAAAGATAAATAATGTACCTTAGTTGTCATATAGTGCACTACCTTAGTGATCCTTGCACATCACCTTGTAGACACTTCATGCAAATTGTTCTGCCAATTTTCTAATTCCTCTTATGAATCTGAAGTGTAGGAACTATCCTGTTCCCAAGTTAGTTTTCCATGTGCAGTAGGGTTAATCCATTCTTCTTTGTTTGTTGTTATCTGATAAATGTTTTCGATGTCGTCTATGTTGCATTCTTCTCTGACAAGTTCAGTGTATCTCACTCCCTCCGATGGATCTAATGGCACAATAACTCTCATTTTATTGCTTTCAAATATCATTTTCCTTTTCTTCAAGTTAATTATAGCCATGTTATCAAATTCCCAATACAATCCAAGCAACCTGGGGTAGGGATTACTATCATACACAATCTCAATCACTTCAAAGTCAGTGGTAGAGCGCACTCCATTAATGTCTACTATGATTCCTAACAATCTTCCTAGAGGGAAGATCTTGTATTGATTCACCATCTTTAGCTGGATATCTCAATATTGTGGCTTCATCTTACCCATTAATTCCAAATTTTCCTCTGGAAAGACATTGGCATTAGATCCTAGATTCAATATAAATTGATGGATGTCATATTCCCCAATCTGCACTGTAAGCCTCATTTACTTTCCAGATCGCTTCTTGTGTCTATGAATATTATTCACTACGTGCACCTCACTATGTGGTACCTCTTTAGGAGCACAAGGGTCCATCAATTCATACAATCACTCTCTAGCCTTGTAATTTCTTAACAGCTCATGCAAGTCTGTAGAAAAGACTTCAAAATATTTGGATCCACAACTTGCATTGCAACTGATACTATCTCGTAGTTATCCTTATGAGTTGGCTACATGGTAGAGGTCAAGGCACCATCATCCATAAAGCTTCACATACCCTCCATCAATACTTTCTTTTCCTTTAGGATATCAAATGTAGGAGATTTTTCAATAGTTTTTATTACCCATGTGGCTTCAACTTCCTTTTTCCCATTCACTTTATCATTTCCAGTCGCAGCTCCACTTCTTGTTACATTGTCAATGCATGGCTGATCTTCCCTTGGCTTAATTGTCATAATTTGGATATTTTTTGCAAGTTGTTGGTGTCTTTTCTCCTACATCTTCACAATAAGGATGGGGAATTCTTATATCACATGATCAAACGACTTATAGTAACTGCAGGTTGCCGTATGGTTCTGACAGTCTCTTACAAAGTGTCCAGCATGTCCACAGTTGTAACAGATAATCTATCCATGTCCTCGACCAACTCCTCATCCTCATCTTTGGAATCCTCCTTGGTTAGCGTTATGGCTTGGTTCCTCGTTTGTATGTCCCTCAGCTAGTAGTCTATAAATATCAGCAGTGCACTCCATCACTAAGTCATAACTTCGACAATTTTCTCATCATGGCCTATTGATCTACAAAAGTTACAAAATAGTTTCTTAGGGGTCTATACATACTTTTGTAACCGGTAGCAATCTTCAAAGTGATGTTTCCCTCTTGTTCTACAAATCACGCACCACAGACATGGGTTTACTGGATTAGGTGCTCCACTGACAATATAATCTCTTAACACCAGGAATTGATCGTTATAATGACCCTTTGCTTTTCATTTTGTACACCATACTTCTGATATGGTTTCTTTACCTTTGTTGAGGTACTATAATTCCAAGGTCAAGTTGGCTAGTTAACTCTATATCTGTTGTACTCCTGCATGAGTATCTCCAATTAGCAAAGCTTCCAGCTTCATCGCAATCTCTAATGCTTCAGCTTGAGTCACAATCTTCTACTATGTCATAGGTAACCTAATATGTGGAAGTAGCGTAGCTATGAACCACTATTTATGTTTTTCTAGGGGTATATTAAAGCTTAATTGACCCATCAACACCTTGAATCACTGATCTAACTCCCACAAATATGCATTCATTGTCTGTTTGATTTCTTTTAGCTCTGTGATGCACTGTGATTTTGATTTCAACTTCTTTAATTTTGATACCAATGCTTTCTTAATTTCATTCAATGAAGCAGTCGGGTTAGTCACAAAGTATTTCCTATAATAGGTTAGTGGCCTTTCTTGTAGGGACAGGATGAGTTGTCCCCTCTTTACATCATCACTAGTGATCTGTTTTGTTGTCAATACTGCATTAGCTACAAACCAGAGCTGATCAGGATCCTCTAATCCCATTCCTTTAAAAATAGGTAGCTTAATGTCATCACCCATTCTCCTTCTTGAGGGGCTAGGAAGAGGGGGAGGGGGTGGGGGTGGGGGTGTATGGGAACTATGGGGAGGGGGATGGGGTGTAAGGGGAGTGGATGGATGGGGAATCCCAAAGATGCCCTAATTCTTCTCAAGTCCTAACTTCGACGTGCCTTCACGATAGGTGTGGGAATTTCATGGGGTTGTTGGGTTACTTCTTTCTTCTTCACTCTCAAATCCTCCTAACAAGTAGCTATATTTGGTTTCAATCAAATTCTTTGGATCTATTCTATATCCTTTTCCACTTAGCGTAGACCCTAGTTCAAGCTTATTTCCTCTTTGCCCAAACATTAATTTGACTGCATTCGCAGAATCCCCTTTTCACATAATAACATCTTAATCCAAAGATTAAAAGATCTTAAAAAATTACCTCGTGGTCCTTTGAAAAATCTTCACTCAGCTTCACTGTAGGACACAATTGCATCTATTGTGAACTTAGTGATAAATCCTCCCAAAATTATATCGATCCAAAAATCAACAGCCCTAGAGATACTGTTACTGGTGTTCTTGAATCATTGTATCAGTTTAGGATTCCGCTCCTTATGTTTGTCATTCTTGAAACAAGTCTTATGCTCAGTCAACTTAGATACCCACTCGTAGAATTCAATGTGGAATTAACCAAAGAAGATTTTGTATTTCTCTTCAAAGATATACACTTGCAACCAGTCTTCAGCTAATAATCGAGGGTTTATGTTCTCTTTTTCCGCAAATTCTCTTTCTTTCTGTTCAACCCACCCTTGGATTTATTTGTTCGAAGGACTCCAAAACATATCCCTTAAGCAGATCCCAGTCCTAGCAACGGAACCATTTTTTGGTTTAAGGAGGATTGACCCATCTTCAAGGTGTACTTCACACCAAAAAAAGCCCTCAACCTCTAGCCCTTTCTGTAACAACATGTAAGAAGATCACAATATCACCAGAATTGGTTATGGGAGGTTGCAGAACTAGGTTTATGTGGCCAAAGGTATATGCGTATTGTTGCGTCAGTGTATTTACTTATGTTTTCTACCTTGCTACAACTTTTCATACATGAATAACTTTGTGTTGATGATTAATCTTACAGAATGATTCTTAACAAATAGACATAACAAAGAATAGTAATACATGTATTCTTCTGCATAATTTAGGAAATAGTATGCATAATGATATCAATAGCAACAGAGAATCAACACAGAAAGGTACACAATAATTTGCCAAAACTTCTCCTTTATTAATAATGATCTTCAATACTTTCTCTTCCCTAACCTACCCACTCAGTTGTAGACTCTTCAAGGCCTCTACACACTCAGCTGTGATGCCTCCCCAAAATACAAACTCAAGACAAAGAATACAAACAATCTATGCTTAGTTCTTCTATCATGATATCATTTACAAAGTATTACATCTTCTATAAATAGACTTCCTTACTACAAGAGCATACACCAAATACCATGGATCCAACAAAAAAATGACTAAAACCCAATATCTGTTACAAAATAAGGGGCTTTGAACCACCCCTAAGCCCCTAAAACAATGCGCGATGAATATAACTTCTTCAGCTCCGCTTCTAAAAATGTGGAGTCTTTGACCCAAAACTTGGACCAAGTTGGGCTACACCCAACAAGCCTCTCTAACATATGCAAAGAGATGTTATAAATATGATGAAAATCTCTGTAAAGGAAACAAGGGTTTCCATAGAGATTGGGAGTGTAGGAGGCACGAGAAAATCATACTTGATCTGAGAGAAAAATGGGTGTAAAGTCGATAGCCCTTCTATTGTATGTTTTAGGCCTACCCAAGGTGTGTATACATACCACCTAAAATTACTTAATTCAGTTGTGCTACGGGCTCCTTTAGGTGGGTTCTTGATAAAACTTGTGAAGCCCACTTGAAAATTAGCATAATGTTTTATTTTTTCATATTTAAAAAGGTATACGTGGGTATGCAGTTATAGAACCCGCGTATGTATGTTCTTTTGAATGGGAAGAGTCACATATAGAATTCAAAATATTGTTTTTTAATAAAGGATCAATTCTGCATGGGAAAAGGTTGCTCAAGGCCATACAAGAGAATCAAAATCTACATGAGGTTTTAATTTTAGGTATGTTCTATGCTAGAGCAATTATTTTAAATTTTCATAGTTAGCAATCACATCAGTATTAAGATAAATTGCAGATAGAGCATAAATATAAATCGCAGAGGACAAGCCAAGACAAGAGGACACAAGATGTGGTGCTAGGTAGGGACAAACCCCACAATGTGGGGAAACCCTTGATAAATTCTTCTTTTATGTTCTTCAAAGTTTAGCAGAGAAAGTGAGAGAGATAGTACATTTACAGTAGAAGTCAACACTTTGACTTTTGATATCTGCAAAGATCAGTTGAAGACATATTGCTTCAACTAATTCTCTAAGGTGACTCCTTCACCCATCATAGTGTTCCATCTCATCCATTTGCTGCACCTTACCATGTAGCATCATCATTCTACATCATGCATCATTATGCTACTCGTGATCACTATGCTGCCCATACATCATGTTACCCATGATCTCATCTATCATGCTGCCCATGATCATTATGCTTCATGCTGTCCATACGTCATGCTTTAGGATACCAAAATCTTCTTTTCAACGTTCCATAGCACATCAAGACTATTCTTAGATGTGACGAGATTACATATCATGTATAGTGTATATAGTTTTCATGATTTGCGTATAAAGTCCTTTATGATCTGCGTATGTGTCATCATGTACAACATACAAAAGTTTCAATGATCTACGGATGTGTTATCATGACTTGCATAGAATCTGCATGATTTGTGTATAAGTATCATTATGTACAGCGTATATGACTCTCCCTGATCTACGTATTAGTGTCATTATGATCTGCGGCTAGGGCTGAGTGTCACCATTGACTGCATATGACTATCCCCATGAATGAGTCTCCATGACTGCATATTAATCTCTATTCCCTGCGTATAATTCAAGAATTGTGTAAGGAGTCTTCTACGCTCTGATCTATGCTACCATATCCATTCTACATGGAGCTTGGTCTATGTTTCCAAATTCGAGAACATTATAGGATGCTGAGAATGTCTCAACATGACTGCACCTAAAACCATGGTGCAGTCAATACCCTACAACGGTTTTCTCTGTGGCTACCCTTTTATGACTGTGACTTCCTTCATATACTGCAGCTACCTTTTATTAGGACTGTTTAGATAGCGTATAGGTACCTACATTTAGGGCTGCATATGTCTGTAGTTCATTACAGTGTTTTAGAGCTTCACGTGGCTGGGGGCCTCTTCTTTCATCCGCGTCTTGGAGACCAGTGTATCACTCTTGTTGGTGTCTCTCTCCTTCACCAAAAACCTAGACGTAGAGAGGAAGAGGCTACACTTGAAGAGGTGTGTGTAAATGACTTCAAGTCCACACTTATTTATACTAAAAACGTAGATGATGAATAGACATGTCTATTGGGCTTCTGAGCCTACGTAAGATGTTGGTCGACTTAACAATTTGTCCATAACATAAATAAATTCATAACTTCATAAATACTTATCAGAATCGGATGATCTTTAGATCAATCCTACTCCTCTCAATGAGATGGATCCAATAAAAATATCAGCTACCATAAATAAGCTGAACCACATGGAGTTTGGTGCTAGTTGCCAATTTAACACTCCCTCTCAACTAGGGAGAACTACATTTGCTGATCCATATGTCTAACTGTACTATCTCTGCCATCAGTGCCCTTCACTACTCTACCTAGCTTTTCCCAGCTCTGCTCTGCTCTGCTCAGCTCTACTCACTTTGCTCTTCTTTTCTCAGCTTTGTTGGCTATGCTCTTCTCTACTCAGCTCTGCTGACTCTACTTTCCTCAACTTGGCTCTACTGAACTATGAAGAAGAAGAATTGATCAAGAATGTCGCATACCATTCTCCACTAACCTGAAGTCAGTCTTAGAGTGCGTACCACTGGTCCCAGACCAGTCTTAACCGACCCAAATTCAGAATCATAGTGGGTACCACTCCTACCACTAGTCCTAAACCAGTATCATCAGTCTCAGAGTGTGTACCACTGGTCCTACACCAGTCTCAACCGACCCGAAGTCAGCGTCATAGTATGTACCACTCTCGCTGGTCCTAGACCAGTCCTATACTGACCTAAAGTCATTCTCAGAGTATGTACCACTAGTCCCAGACCAGTCTCAACTGACCTGAAGTAAGCGTGATAGTAGGTACAACTCCTACAACTAGTCCCAGACTAGTATCATTGATCCTAGATCAATGAAAGTCATCCTAGCATAGGGAGTATGGTAGATACAGCGATGCGTCCATCGGTACTACTATGGTCCCTATCCTCATTTCCCTGCTCATTGATCAGATGAGAGGTACTTCCCATGAGTCCCAGACTGCATGGGTAGGATGCCTCGGCAGGAGAACTTAATCAATCATGTCCTCACAGGAGAACTAATCATCCTGCTACACAATTTCCATGGAGAACACATCATCTAGGCCTCACAGGAGAGCTAATCATCCTGCTACATAATCGTCATGGAGAACACATCATTCAGACCTCATAGGAGAACTAATCATCCCTACATAGTCGTCATGGATAACACATCATCCAGACCTCACAGGAGAACTAATCATCCTGCTATACAATTGTCATGGAGAACACATCATCCAGACCTCACAGGAGAACTAATCATCCTGCTACACTAGAGAGTGAATCATCCTGTCCCACAAGAGAGCGAATCATCTTCTTTCATAGGAGAGCGAACCATCCTATCCACAGGAGAGCGAATCATCTTGTCCCAATGTGCACCACCAGGGGAGGGTGAGTCACCCTATGGTCGTATGTTGCTCTAGTAAGAACCACAAGCCCCCAAAGCTCCCAAGGCTCAATGTATGCAACATGCAGGACCCTTGTACAAGGGTCTCTCGAAGACTCCAAGTCGTTTGGGAAAATCACAAATTTGATCTTTCCCCAGGGCTCTAACAAACTGTAGCAACCTATACATCATCTTAATGCGATGGAGCCTCCTTGCTCATCGACTTACCATATCCCAGATAAGGTAGTATCTGATGTCTACCTATTGGAGCAATCGTCAAATACGGTATTCCTCAAAAATCGAATCCCACCTCTGGTTGTCACGGAGAATCACAGTGGTATTCACCATGTGTACCCACTGAAGAGTTTCCACAACTAGGCAACTTCATATGAGGTCATACTCGTAGTTATGTATCCGGTATCAGCGATACTTATAACAACTGACTTCTACTTCCTACTCATCCATGGTATCGAAGTAGAATCCTAAGAGAACCAGCATTGAGAAGTGCTCTAATGTTCCTCCACACTGCCTGCCCAGTCAGCATTCGAATAATCATGCAGTTTTCATATTTTCGGTTGTGTATCTTAATCCATGAGAGATTGTGCCCTGAAGATATCTCAGAAGATTCTTGGAACCAATCCAGTGAGGCTCAACCAAATATGAGTTGACCATGCTAACTACAAAACATATGTCCGAATGAAAGTTCACCAAGAACGAGAATGAGTTTATGAGACTCAGAGGCATTTCCCAAATCTGGTCCGACATCACTACCATATAACATCTGAAAGTTGAGATCCTCGAGGTAGTCATAGGTTTGCAGTTTATCATTCCACATCTGGAATCCAACTCCCTCTATCTTCTACAAATGAGATGGCCTCAACCTATCAGACCTAGGTGCCGGTATGAGAGGTCTATCATCCATAAAATTTGGATGGTTTGGATCAATTTCACTCCTATTGAATCTCAACTTCATCAGACAGCTGTTGATCCTCTCATACTATGCCCGAGGTGTTTTGCTTCAAGCCATAGAGGGATTTCTACCACCTGCATACATGAGATTCTCGATCATGAATCTCAAAATCTTTGGGTTGTTCCAAACCTATGGACCTGTGGCATGAGGGGAATGGTCCCCTTATAAGATGTTCCTTCGGTACATCTCAGACATGTACCTTCATGTTATTTTTGAATTCAGGCATCCGTGTCACCATCTGACTCACAGAACTCCAGTGCTGTGTTAATGGACATGGTCCCCAATGAACTTCCTACAACTTGATACAACCCTAAACTCAAAAACATCTTTGAAAAATCTATTTTCAAACACATACCTTTCCATCGATGAGTGCCACCCTATAACCTTTGACTTCCAATGCTGAAATGGACACCAGGTTCTTCTTGCGATCAGGTACATAAAAGAGATTCTATAAATGAATCGAGTTACCCTCATTCAATTGAGGGGTAACATTCCATACACCCTTAGATCCAAACTTCCCAATGAAGTTAACTTTAAGTAGGCCATCAAAAACTTCCGCTGCGCCATTCTGATAATATTCTCTGCTTCCACTTCACCCTTGGTGAATTTGAAGAGGGATGAGAAACCCATTGATCCTTCTTTCTTGTCCCAACTATCTTCGGTGATTGCTCTTTCACTCTTGCTTGGGCATTGTCTTCACCTCAGCTCTGATTCCATGTTAATTTTAGGTATTTTCTATGCTAGAGAAATTTATTTTAAATTTTCACAGTTATCAATCACATCTGTATTAAGATAAATTGTAGATAGAACATAAATGTAAATCGCAAAGGACAAGCCAAGACAAGAGGACACAAGATGTGGTGCTAGCCAGGGACAAACCCCACAATGTGGGGAAACCCTTGATCAATTCTTCTTTTATGTTCTTCAAAGTTCAGCAGAGAAAGTGAGAGAGATAGTACATTTACAATAGAAGTCAACACTTTGACTTTTGATATCTACAGAGATTAGTTGAAGACATATTGCTTCAACTAATTCTCTAAGGTGACTCCTTCACCCATAATAGTGTTGCATCTCGTCCATTTGATGCACCTTACTGTGTAGCATCATCATGCTTCATCATGCATCATTATGTTGCTTGTGATCACTATGCTGCCCATACATCATGCTACCCATGATCTCCTCTATCATTCTGCCTATGATCATTATGCTTCATGCTGCTTATGCACATGATCACATTCATCATGTTTCCCATATGTCATTATGGTTCATGCTGCCCATGCACATGATCTCATTCATCATGTTGCCCATACGTCATGTTGTAGGATACCGAGATCTTCTTTTCAACATTCCATAGCACATCAAGGCTATTCTTAGATGTTCCTAGATTACATATCATGTACAACGTATATAGTTTTCATGATCTACGTATAAAGTCCTTTATGATCTGTGTATGTGTCATCATGTACAACATACATAAGTTTCTGCGTATGTGTTATCATGACCTGCATAGAATCTCCATGATTTATATATAAGTATCATTATGTACAACATATATAAGTCTCCTTTCTCTGCATATTAGTGTCATTATGATCTGTGGCTAGGGCTGAGTGTCACCATGACTGCGTATGACTGTCCCCATGAATGAATCTCCATGACTGCATATTAATCTCTATGCCTTGCGTATAATTCAAGAACTGTGTAAGGAGTCTTCTATGCTCTGATCTATGCTGCCAGATCCATTCTACATGGAGCCTGATCTACGCTACCAGATCCGAGAACATTATAGGATGTCGAGAATGTCTCAACATGACTGCACCTAAAACCATGGTGCAGTCAATACCCTACAGTGGTTTTCTCTGTGGCTACCCTTTTATGACTGTGGCTTCCTTCATATACTGCGGCTACCTTTTATTAGGACTGTTTAGACAGCGTATAGGTACCTGCGTTTAGGGCTGCATATGTCTGTAGTTCATTACGGTGTTTTAGAGCTTCACATGGCTGGGAGCCTCTTCTTTCATCTGTGTCTTGGAGACCAGCGTATCACTCTTGTTGGTGTCTCTCTCCTTCACTAAAAACCCAGACATGGAGAGGAGGAGACTACACTTGAAGAGGTGTGTGTTGTTGGCATTATGATGAATGTGTTGCACTTGATGGCAACCCACTTATAGCAAAACAACTCATTTGTACATGGTAACTAGATGAATCTACAGAAAAGATATCAGATGTGACATAATGCATGACAATAGTATTCATAGATGTGACGAAATGTAGGGCAGCTTCAAGGAATCAGTTCAGAAGGCAAATCTCTCAGATGAAAGATCAAAGTATAGCAGGTAAATAGCAAGAATGAGGAAAGAAAGGTATACGTAGGTTCACTATATACCAAGCCGCGTATACACATAGGTTCAGTATATAAAAAGGCACGTATATCGTACACATGCACTTTCACAGAAGGAAAGGCGCGTACATGTTGGAAAACTAAGTTTTGATCCGTGGTATTTGGTCCTAGGTATTGACCATAGGTATTTGGTCCAAGGTATTGGTTCTAAGTGGTTTTGGACCATGGTATTGAGTAAGGTCTGAGACTATTAAAGGAGGAGAAGATCATTAGGCAAGGGCACTCAGCAAGTCTCGAATATCTGATGAAGTGTGAGATCCTATATGCAGGTTTTGGGTGTATGATGCTTTTCTTGATCTGAGCCAAGGAGGAATCTCAACGGTTGATGGAGGACAAGATCTAGTGATGGATCGAGATGTTATGACTTGGAATGAATCATCTCTATATGGTTTGATCATGCTTATTCTAGATCTGTATACTGACGCATGTAATGTTCTGTAAATATTATGATCTGGGTATAACAGAAGTCTGAAATAGTTTCAAAATTATGAATGAATATTTACAGATGTATATGCTGGTTGACTTTGTTAAAAGCACGTATACACGAAGGTCAGATACATCTAAGTAGTGTATACCATATGAACTATGTTGTTTGAAGTTACAGGTGGTTCTAGTTGATGATGCAAAGTTCTGAATTCTTGTGACTGTTTATTGGTGTCAGTATTCTACATATTCAGATTGGTTGATTGTGATTAGCTTCAGTGTTGATGGATGAGATTTAATAATGGATCAAATTCATAATGACTTATCTTTCGGTGATCTAATGGACTAGATCTAATTGCTAACACACGTATTATCCTTTTGTATGTAACAATCCGGGTATGTCTGAAGTCAGGAAGTGCAGCGAAATTATAAGTAAGTATTCGATGACATATACGCTGGTTCACTTTGTGGAAGTTGCGTATACACACCGTTTTAGCTCTTCCAAGTAGCGTATGCACTCTGATGCAAGGTTTTTGATGACATAGTTGGCTCTGAATATTGTTGCAGAGTTCTGGGTTCTACTATGTGTTTTGGTGACTGCGACAGGGTTTTAGTGATTAAGTTGTTGGGTGATTCATAGAGTAATGATTGAGTATTCAATGAATGGATAATGCAATATTTGTATTACAGTGGTGATTGATTTTGAGCTTCAATGTTGTTGATGGGTCCAGTATGGAAATTGGAGGCCTTCAGATTATGATGTTGTGTTCCAGGAGTATCCAGTCTGAAAATTTATGAAGCACGGTCCTTGGAGGAAGAGAGAAGGTCGTAGCCTTTTGTAGGCTAGCACTTACGTACTAGTAAATATATCGGCTAGTACAAGATCTAGGGAGTTGTAGATCCCTTATAGTAGAAGCTGGAGAATGAGAGAAGGTTGTAGCCTTCTGCAGGTAGAAGCCCGCGTATTGGTATAAGACTGCACCAGTAGAAAATATTGTAAAAATAAGTTTCTTATTAAAAGAAAGATAGAGACGATTGCAGTAAATGGTATTCACCCACATTGGGTTTCCACCTTAAATCTTTGTGTTCATGTGTGCTTCTTATGTGTGATGATATGTTCTATTTTTACTACACCTGGTTGCTATTTATATGGTTAATGAAGTTCTGATGCATTGATTAAAGATCAACATATGATGAATTAACTGAATCATAAGTTTGTTGGATATACGCTAGTTGAATTAAACACAGTTGCATGTACACACAAGTTCCCTTAACTGAAGTAGTGTATATGAATCTGATTATGGAAAAGGAAAATATTATTGATTTGCTAATACTGATTTGGCCCCCCTCTCAGTATTATTTCCAACAATTGGTATCAGAGCAGGTCCTTTGTTAGAAGCTTGATCGCTTAAAGGAGATTCGTAGAACAATGGGAAAGAAGCTAAAGAAGAAAGTGCCTTAGAAGAAGAAGACATCTCAAAGGAACTATGACAGTGGGAGAATTGATTGGGGAATATGTGGAAGCAAATCTTCAGATTCAGAATCACCTCAGAATGAAGATGAACAAGCAAAAGAACTATCAGGTATGAATTCTGGTGATGCATTTCTCCATCCGTTTGAAGATGATGAAAGTGATATCAAAACAAATAAATTTGCTCTTATGGGTGAGGAAGAAAGATATCAAATAGAGGCATAATTTAAAAGGCTTACGCACAAAATTAGAGATCAACAAGATCTATTGGACAAAAGGGAATGTGCCTTCAAAGAAGAAGCCACCAAACTAAAAGCTCAACTAGAGGAAGGAAACAAGGCAAGGAAGCAATTCAAGGAAAAGGAAGATCAATGTCAAAAGCTATAGGATGAAGTGACATCATTAAGAAATGAAGTAAATGAAAGGAGCACAACAATTAAGAAACTTAGAGATAGATCCTGTTACTATGAAAGTCTTGAAGCTAAGATCCTCTCGCTAAAATAAGATCTTGAAGAATCAAATAAGCATAATAAAGAACTACTCCAAGCTCTTGAAAAACAAGAAAATGAAGTTCTTGAATTAAGACATCAGTTGGAAGAAGAAAAAAAAGATGAAGGAATCATGAAGAAGCAGTATCTTGAAAAGGAAGAGCAACATCAGGTTGAGGTAAATGTTCTAAAAGATAAATTAGAAGAAAAGGATAAGCTCTTACAATTTCAAGATAGTACTAAGATCTTGGATGACATTCTTAATAGTCAAAGGTCTCTTGCTATCAAAATTGGTCTTTGTTTTCATGAATATGTCGAAGATGAATCTAGTAAGACAAGGAACTCTAATACAAAATATGAAATGCTCAGCAAGGAGATGAGAGGTCAATCCCATCAACAACCAAGGAAAGAGATTCCTCAAAGAAAATCTATTACTCCTAACTGTGGAAGTGATAGTTGGTTATCTCCTCAAATGAATAATGTTGATAATTTTGGAAATGTTGCAGCTAGATGTAGAAGTAGAATGGTTCAAGACCGTCACACAAAAAGATCATCACATTCCAAGTACTTTAAGGGATATTGTTTTTCTTGCAATATGTTTGGTCACAAAGCCATTGACTGCTATAGAAGGAATATGAAACATATGAGATGTTATGCATGTAACAAGCTTGGACATATAGCTAAGGAATGCAGGAACAAAGTACGGGCACGATACCAAAAGGATAAAACATCATCACACTCGAAGATATGGAAGAAGAAGGATGTACAGTTAGAAAGATGTGGCACAGCACAATGTACAGACATTACAGACTCAAAAGGAGATGAAAGTGTGAAACTTCAGTGTTCTAAATCTCATACGCAAGTTTCATGAAGAGATGTTGTGTATATACGTTAGTTAGACACTGCACAGTCGCGTATATGTTAGTTTGAGGAAAAGCAATGGGACAGACTCAAGAAAAAGGGTGTGATATGGTTCAGTCAATTATTTGCTCTGTTTGATGATGGATGCAATCTACTAATAATGTGTGGAAATGTATCCTTACAAGTTAACTTGATGTATATCTAATTGATGATGATGGCACCGCTATATGATCATATCTGACAGTGAACAGATAGAACAGGTTCAGGGGGAGAACATGCTATGCTTCTAATAAAGCATTGTTGGCATTATGTTTAGAAGTATTTGGTACCTAATCAATGATGATGATGCTTATATGGCTAAATTATACATATTTCTATGCTGAATACATGTATGATTACTTAAGTTGCAGATATTGTTGGTTGGCCAAGAGAATGGTGTTATTATAGGTCTCATGAAGACATAGTTGTTTTGGATATTGGAAGACATGGCTTACTTAGTCACATAATGATGATGAGTTCTTACCTTATGATGATAGGTTGATACTCACATATTATCATGGTTGATTCTTATCAGGTGTGGGATGTTCCCTAGTAATGATACATGGTTTATATATTAAAGGTCCTTGTGGAAAGATCATGTAGTTCTTGATGAAGATGTGAAAGATCATGTGATAACAATGGTGTTTTCACATATGACATGATGTGAATGGTTTTGTTACTGCTTGGAGATATGACATATACTGAGTTGATTCATGGAAGGAAACGAAGCAAGTTGATCTTGATAAGATCAAGAGGATGAGTTGATATCTATCTTTGTCACAGGTTGATGATATTTACACTGACATGGACATATACAGGTTGCTAGTCTGGATGTTGTTGACAGATGCTTATGGAGCAGATCATATATGGTGTATGATAGTTGCTGATGACTATCATGGTCTTGTTTAGATATTTGGTCTCTGTTATAAATGTCATGTATATATCATTCAATGTAAAGGTCATATCAAGACTCATGATGGAATAGTTTGTCTCTGTCTATTGTAGTCTTTTGATGAATCCTTTTTTGTCATATGATGTAATGTGTACCCCCACTATGCATGGGAAGGATGATGTAATATTTTAGTCATGTATAAACAATTGGTATCTGGTATATCCCCACTTGGTTGGCTGGATAAGTCAAGTATATCCCCACTTGGTTGGGAGAACGAATGCATGTATGAATCATTGGTGATAGGAAGGTCAAACTCACATAGTTGAGTTATAAAGTCATGTTATTTTTCTTGAAAATATTTGCAGAATCTGGATGTGCTCAGGGGGATCATGGATGATATAGTACATCTAAGCATGAATAAAGGGGGAGTTCAATCAAAGAAATCTACATGTGCCTAGGGGGAGCATGATTAATAATCAACTATTTAGTCTTCTTCTCTGAGGGGCAGAAGATCTTAGTCCGCCCTTTTCCCTTGATGTCAAAGGGGGAGAGTGACTTGGTGTTGGTGTTGCCATCAAGTCCAAAGGGGGAGATTGTTGGCATTGTGATGAATGTGTTGTACTTGATGGCAACCCACTTGTAGCAGAACAACTCACTTGTACATGGTAACTAGATGAATGTATAGAAAAGATATCAGATGTGACAGAATGCATAATAGTAGTATTCATAGATGTGATGAAATGCAGGGAAGCTTCAAGGAATCAGTTAAGAAGGAAACTCTCTCAGATGAAAGATCACAGTATAGTAGGTAAACAACAAGAATGAAGAAAGAGAGTTATATGCAGGTTCACTATATACCAAGCCACAATACACGCAGGTTCAGTATATACAAAGGCGTGTATATTGTACACACGCACTTTCATAGAAGGATAGGCGCGTACATGTTGGAAAACAAAGTTTTGGTCCATGGTATTTGGTCTGAGGTATTGACCAGAGGTATTTGGTCCAAGGTATTGGTTCTAAGTAGTTTTGGACCATGGTATTGAGTAAGGCCTAAGACTATAAAAGGAGGAGAAGATCATTAGGCAAGGGCACTCAGAAAGTCTCGAATATCTGATGAAGTGTGAGATCTTGTATGCAGGTTATGTGTTTATGATGCTTTGCTTGATCTGAGCCAAGGAGGAATCTCAGCGATTGATCGAGGAAAAGATCTAATGATGGATCAGGATCTTATGGCTTGGAATGAATCATCTTTATCTGGTTTGATCATGCTTATTCTAGTATTGACATATGTAATGTTCTGTAAATATTATGATCTGGGTATAACCAAAGTCTGAAATAGTTGCAAATTATGAATGAATATTTATAGACATATACGTTGGTTGACTTTGATAAAAGCGCGTATCCACGTAGGTTAGATACATCTAAGTAGCATATACCATATGAACTATGATGTTTGAAGTTACAAGTGGTTCTGGTTGATTATGCAAAGTTCTGAGTTCTGGTGACTGTTTACTGGTGTCAATATTCTGCATATTCAGATTGGTTGATTGTGATTAGCTTCAGTGTTGATGGATGAGATTTAATAATGGATCATGATCATAATGACTTATCTTTATGTGATCTAATGGACTAGATCTGATTGCTAACACACATATTATCCTTTTGTATGTAACGATCTAGGTATTTCTGAAGTCGGGAAGTGCAACGTAGTTATAAGTAAGTATTTGATGAAATATACGCTGGTTCGCTTTGTGGAAGTTGTGTATACAAGCCAGTTCGGCTCTTCGAAGTAGCGTAGGCACTCTGATGCAAGGTTTTTGATAACACAGTTGGCTCTGAATATTGTTGCAGAGTTCTGGGTTCTGCTCTATGTTCTAGTGACTATGACAGGGTTTCAGTGATTAAGTTGTTGGGTGATTCAGAGAGTAATGATTGAGTATTCAATGAATGGGTAATGCAATAGTTGTGTTATAGTGGTGATTGATTTTGAGCTTCAATATTGTTGATGGGTCCAGTATGGAAATTGGATGAAACATGGCCTTCAGATTATGATGTTGTGTTCAAGGAGTATCTAGTCTGAAAATTTAAGAAACGCCGTCCCTGGAGGTAGAGAGAAGGTTGTAGCCTTTTGTAGGCTGGTGCCTATGTATTGGTAAATATATCGGCTAGTATAAGATCTAGGGGGTTGTACCTCCCTTCTAGTAGAAGCTGGAGAACGAGAGAAGGTTGCAGCCTTTTGCAAGTAGAAGCGTACGTACTGGTATAAGACTACACCACTACAAAATATTGTAAAAAGAAGTTTTTCATTAAAAGAAAGATAGAGACGATTGCAGTAGGTGGTTTTCACCTACATTGGGTTTGCAGCTTAAATCATGGTGTTCATGTGTGTTTCTTATGTGTGATGACCTGTTCTGGTTTTACTACACCTAGTTACTGTTTATATGGTTAATGAAGTTCTGATGCACTGGTTAAAAATCAACATTTGATGAATTAACTGAATCATAAGTTTGTTGGATATACGCTAGTTGCATTAAACACAGTTGCATGTACATGCGAGTTCCCTTATATGAATTTGATTATGGAAAAGAAAAAATATTATTGATTTGCTAATACTGATTCACCCCCCCCCTCTTCTCAGTATTATTTCCAACATGTATAAATGACTTCAAGTCCACACTTATTTATACTAAAAATGTAGATGATGAATAGACACGTCTATTGCCCTTTTGAGCCTACGTAAGATGTTGGCCAACTTAACAATTTGTTCATAACATAAATAAATTCATAACTTCATAAATACTTATCGGAATTGGATGATCTTTAGATCAATCCTACACCTCTCGATGAGAGGGATCCAATAAAGATATTAGCTACCATAAATAAGCTAACCCACATGGAGTTTGGCCCTAGTTTCCAATTTAACATGAGTGCTAAATGATGCTATAACAGTCGACCAATCCCTAATTGAATATTTTTCCTGCACTTTGAGATCCTTCATTTTGGCTAAGTACCTTAGCTTGTTAGATAGCGAGTTGTCTACAAAGGCCATTAAATATAGGGCACCCTGTTGTTATAGCCTTTTTATATTTATATGGATGATATGCACATAATCAAGAGTGTTTGAAACTTCTATTTAATCCTTCTTTCCCTCCCTAATCCATTGGTATTCTTCTTATAATAACTTTGTTTGTATCATATTTTCTTATATATATATATTGATTTTCCAAATCTGATATTCCTCATGGTTCAAATACACATTATTTCCAATCTAACTAGTCCTTGATAAGTACTTATTGGATTCTTAGTCAAATGCATGTGGTTGACAAATAAGTTGGCCAATTATTGAGGACAACATTGAGAGTGATTTTCCTATCCATGGTTTCCTCTATCTCGCTCTATATTTATTTGAATGAATCGAAAGCTTGCTCTAGTATGGAAGATAATTCTTTTGTCTTATATGTTTGGATTTACTACTAGATTTCCTCAACCTGTGCTCTTGATTATACATTTTCATCAATAATTTGATAAACCATTTGTTTCATCTCCTCTAGTTAGTGGTTTTGTGGGCTTGGACAAGCCAACTACAATTTATGCAAGGTAGAGGTCATGCACTTAGACCATACTGCTTGTTCCTTCTCCTTTCTCAATTGAAATCTGACAATTGTATTCCTCAATCTCTTCCATTGAACTTTTTCTTCCTTTTTAGAGTCTCAAAGAATCCTAAAAACCCACTTTTCTGATACCTTTGTTATATATTACACTGTTACAATTAGTTTTGGTCGAGCACCCACTGGTTTCTTTGCTTTTTCCTTCCATGTATTTTCATGGTTCCCTTTTGTTGGGTTGATTGGATCAATTGTTGAAAATATTGTTATTCTTAGGGTAGGTTGTTAAGTCCATCAAATTCAGCTATAGGTTTTTTAACCCATAATGATTACTTCTCAGTAGTCAGCTTAATCGAGGTTGAAAATTTGACCTTGAATGGAGTCGTGTAAATTTCAACATTTATTTCCTCCTCCTATTTTCCATTATTCAATGGTAGAGTTGTAGTTGTTTGAGGCTCCAAGACTGTATCTATAATTTAGAATACTATATTTTTCTTGTCAATTGAGCTCATGAAACATTGCTAGGGCTAACAACTTGTATGAGAGGTCTTTCGGCTAGATTTCATTATAATTGATGTACTAGACTCAAGTCATGTCTAATCCTAGCTAAATGTGATATTTTCTAGGTATATCCCAATGGATCTATTATGAAACTCTCCATCTGTGAGTTGCACTTTTCAAGCTAACTGGCCAACTATGAAACAATTCCTCTAGGGTTAAGGACTATGTCTTACCCAACTAGTTGCTAGAGAAACACCTAAAATTATTTATTATGGATATGGATTTATTTTTAAGCACAATATACCAAATCAAAGTAACCTATGACATGGAAATACATATTAGTAAAGAGTGAAAGTTGATTCCCATACTAGAGTTCTAGCATTCCTTACATCTAGTCTTAATGATTTTGGCAACATGGTCAAGCTAATGAAAAGAGTAACTAGGTTCGATCTTCATAATTATCATTGTACCTTCATCAGTACGTGTTTTATGTAAAAATTAAAAATAATAAAAAGGAGAAAAATAAATTTTATTATTATTATTTCATTAGTTAAAGTAACTAGGTTCAGTCTTCATAATTATCATTCTACTTAAATCATTATGTCTTTTATGTAAAAAGAAAATAGAAGAAAAGGGAGAAAAAGAATTTGTATAATTATTATTTCACTAGTTAAGAATGTTATTCATCCTTCCAGGATTTATTGAGTTAAAGAGTCAAAAGCTTATTTGGACTTCTTATAAAGAAAAAGGAAAAAGAGTTTTTAACATGTAACTTGGGAGAATTCACCTCAAGAAGCCAAGTCATCCCTCCTCGATGACAAGATGGCTCACTCAATAGACATTTATTTTTCATATGAGAACAACTGTATATTGGCTCATACATTTTCAGAGATATGATCTAAGGAAGTTAGGTTTTTTCCAAGCTCTAGAATTCCTTCTCAAATAGGTCATCGTGGAATTTTCCCCTTAATTTGTTTTCTACGAAGGTTCAAACTATGAAATTAAAGCCCATTTGAGGTGAAATCGTGGTGATTCTTGGGCCCAAATTTCAGATCTTGTTTCACTATATGTTCAGAGATAGAGTCCAAGACATTTAGGGTTTCTATAGGCTCCCGAATTACATCCTAAATAGCTGACCTGGGGAAACACGTCATAAATTTTAGTCTGAGCATCAGATTGAAATTTTGTAAGAGGATACAGAAAGAGGATGGACTATACTTTCCTTTTTATTGTTTTTAGGTTTAAAGGTCGAAACAATAACACGTGGAACTTCATACAAGTTCGCTCTATTAAAAAAGTAATATAAGAAGGTCATCTTGGGAGATTGGGCATAACTCTTTCTTGGAGAATCCAATTTCAGTTAGACTGGTGTCATTGGAAAGAGGACATAGAGGGATAGTATAGATAGGAATTTCAGACCTTGGAGATTCGAAATTTCAGAGATACAATAGATTCAAGATAGAGCTGCTAAAAGAAAGAAAAAGAATGCCTCGAATCAAGAAAATAGGAACACCTAGTAAGAAAAATTGGATGGAGGATTTGAATAATGCGATTGAAGATAAGATAAATAGTTGTATATGTATCATGGAAGCTAATATCGATGGTAGAGAAGAATATTCGAAGAAAGGCATGGAATATTTGAAGAAAGACATGGAAGGTTTGAATGAAGGTGGGACAAAGCTGCTACAAGAAAGGCCTCCTGATGATGAAAAGGTAGTAGAGGAAACTCATGATGAGAAAAATATAAATGTTAATCATGATTTCATAGAATCTTACATTAGATTGAAGACCCACCATATTCGAAATATCGATATGAGGAAGTTTGATGGCAAGGATCCCATTACATGGACACTTCAGATGGAGAAATAGTTTTATCTACATGATGTGAAACTATTACAAAAGGTATGTACCGCATCTTTATATTTAGAACCAAATCAATTTTTATGCTATAAAGGTCTTTGTTCTTGTAAACCACTTGTCACCTAGTCAATTTTCACGGAGGAAATGATAGCACATTATGAGGATACACAGAGAAACACCTTCTTTAGCCAATTGATTTATCTCAAACAAAACGGTTCAATGGCAGAGCACATTGAGGACTTCCAAAAACTGAATATAAGGTTAAATGATATTCCAAAGAAACAGAGGATTGATGTCTTCATAGGTACTTTAAAGGATAACATTCAACATGAGGTTTGCCTTTGGGAACCTGATTCATTGGAGAAGGTATACAGGTTGGCAAGAAAAAATGGAAGCAAAATTATGGCAACAAGGAAACCTACCACTCATAACTATAAAGATGGAAGTGTTGTTTCTCCTAGCCTTTCACCACCTACAAGGTTGAGACCACAAAAATTGGAAGAAAAAATATCAAAAGGGGTTTGTTACAATTGTGATAGAAAATATAGTAAAGGTCATAAGTCTGCTGAGAAGAAATTAATTGACATAGATGGGGAAGAGGAGCAAGAAAAGGAACAAGAAACATCAAAAGAAGAGGATATACACCAGGAACCAATCCTAGAGAAAAAAGAAATGAATATGACCATATCTTGTAATGATTTGACAAGAATTACCACTCCTCAAACTATCAAGATAGAAGGGCATATCAAGAATAAAAAGGTAATAGTGTTGATTGATTTGGGTAGTACCCATAATTTTATTCATTGTAAGATTTCCAAGGAATTGAATTGCTTCCTATATCCAGCACCAGAGTGTCAAGTAATGGTTGCAAATTGAGGACCCATAAATTTCTATGGAAAGTGCCATAATATGAAGGTATCCATGGGAGAATGTCTTGAATAGTCCAATTCTTTCCATTCCAATGGGTGGGGCGGATGTTGTACTAGGAGTTCAAACGGTAAAAACTTTGGGTATGATAGCTTTTAATTTTCAAGAAAAATTCTTGAATTGTTTTGGGAAGGGAAGGAGGTTGAATTAAGGTGTATCGCAGGGAAACCGAGAAGGATAATAAGCTCTAACAGGATGACAAATCTTCTAAAGAAAGAACAACAGGGTGAAATTGCACAATTATGTTCACTAGAGGTACCCACATCCAAATCATCTATTTCCCTAGATCTCCAAAAATATATGGGCAATCATTCCAAAGTATTTGAGAGTCCCAAAGGCCTCCCACCTATTCATGATAATAATCACGCTATTCATTTGATTCCAGGAAGTGTTCCCCTAAACATTAGGCCTTACAGATATCCATATGCCCAAAAGAGTGAAATTGAACGTATGGTTGCGGAAATGCTAGAGGTTGGTATAATTCAACCTAGTCAAAGTTCTTTCTCTGCTTCGGTGTTATTGGTACACAAAAAGGATGGATCATGGTGCATGTGTCGAGATTATAGGTAGCTCAACAACCTTACTATTAAAGATAAATTCCCCGTTTCTGTCATTGATGAATTATTGGATGAATTACATGGAGCAATTTACTTCACCAAGTTGGATCTTCATTCAGGATATCATCAAATCAGAATGAAGATTGAATACATTCCAAAAAAAACATTTAGAACTCATGAGGGTCATTATGAATTTTTGGTCATGCCTTTTGGCCTTACCAATGCACCTTATATATTTCAAGGTTTTATGAATTCCATTTTCAAACCCTTACTTAGAAAATTTGTGTTAGTATTTTTTGATAATATACTAATCTACATCAAGTCTTGGAAGGATCATGTTCAACATGTTGACAGGGTGCTCAAACTATTGGAGGAGAAACAATTATATGCAAAAATCTCCAATTGTTTCTTTGGAGTACAAGAGGTGGAATATTTGGGTACTCAGTTAGCTCATAGCTCATCTTATCATCCTGAACCTGATGGGAAAATAGTGATAGTGAACAAATGTTTGGAAGGATATATTTGTTGCTTTGTATATGATAAATAGACACAATGAGTCAAGTGGTTTCATCTAGCTAAATGGTGGTATAACACTTCCTTCTATACTGCAGCAAAAATGACCCCATTTATGTCACTTTATGGATATCATCCACCATCCATCACATCATCTTTAAAAGAAAATTATAACGTTCAACCAATGGAAGATCACATCGAGTATCAACAACAAGTTCTCAAACTCTTAAAGGATAACCTCACTTTGGTGCAGAATAGAATGAAACAACATGCAGATCAACGTTGCAGTGAAAGAAGTTTTGATGTAGGTGACTAGATATTTCTACGACTACAACCATACAAATAAATGTCCCTCAAGCAATCTAAGAAGGATAATAAATTATCGCCAATGTATTATGGTCTATACAAGGTGTTACAAAATATTGGTACTATGGCATACAAATTGGAGTTGCCTGCATCTTCCCAAGTGCACCGAGTTTTCCATGTTTCATGATTAGAGTAGGTTATAGGTGAGAAGCTCCTAGTTCAAACAATATTAAGCAAAGTCTTTCAGTTCATAATCACATAAGAGAAATTTTTGGCCGGCGTGTTTTGAATCAACAAGTGTGGTTCATCATCAGGACCAAATGAAGAGGCAGACCATGGCAAAGGCTTAAATAGAGAGCAATGTAGAGACATAATTTAAAGTAATGGCTATATTTGAACAATAATATTTAAATTATAATATTAATTTATTAATACATTAAAAATAAATATTATTAAGTAATGACTATATTAAATGGCTAGTTTTTGAAAAATAATATTTAAATTAATTTATTAAAACCAAATACTACTATTTTTTCAAAAATAATATTTAAATTAATTTAATTTAATTTAAATTAATTTCTACTGAAAGACTTTTCTTAATTCATTATGGATCACAGAAGTTTGAATACAGAAATGAAACAATATTTTCATAACTTGATGAGGAAGGAAAAATCATATTGGAACCTAAAGTAGTCACGGAAGCAAGAACCTGGCAGCTACAAAATCAATCAATTTCAGAGTATCTCATCAAGTTGAAGAACTTACTTGCTGAAGATTCCAAGTGGGAGGAGAAGAATTTTATACAGAAGCATCCATAACTACTCAAGCGTTGAGGAGAACACTTTATGAAGGAAAGGGGCATGTTAGGCCCCTATACTACTAGTGTAACCCCTTATTGTTATTAGTGCAACCCGCTTATTATATTTTTGTGTCCATGTACTCCCCATATTGTTAGTATTGTGCCCCACAGAAGCCCACTATTTTTATTGTTGTGCCTTTACATTATTATTGTTATGTCGTCTCTTATTATATTATGACCTCTTAGACTCCTATATATAGAAAGGAGGTTTTACCATTTGTATCATTCAAGAATTGTCGATTTGTGTAATGTAAAGGAGGTTGCCCCTTCGAAGAGGCTTATTTCTAAGTCATTGATCTATATTTTCTATCCTTTTGTGGGATGGTTTCATAACAATCCTCCTCCAATTTGGAAATAAATTTGGTGATTTCTGTGATGATTTCTAAGGTAGAAAGGTGTGAAGTTCAGACACTATTTTCTTTTGAAGGAGTGTGAAGTTCCTAATATTATAATTTTGTAGGAAAAATGTGACTTTCCTAGCTATGTGTCTAAGATAATGATATCCTTCTTTCATATGAGATAATGCATGGAAGAAGATATGAAATTAGTGTGAGCTCTTTGTGCTAGATGATCTGAAATAAGAGAAAGCTCCTTGAATAGTGAGCTAATGTTGGATGGAAGTTACTATGAATGAAATTGATGCTATGTCCTAAGAATAATATGATGAATTTGGAGGGATTGACTTGGCATATTGGACGTTGAATTCTTGTTAGTATTGGATCTTGGATTTATCACTTTTATCTGATTCTATAAGAAGAGTATATTTTATGGGTTCCCCCTTGTGGGGTTTTTCCTTGGCTTGGATCCTATATCTTGTGTCTCTTGTTCTCTGTGATCTTCACATTTTTTCATTTCTTTAATTACTTATGAAAAGAATAGGAATAAAGATAATAATAAATAATCGAAAAAAATCACAAGTAATTATCATGACAAAGAAATAAACCCTAACACATATGTTTCTTTATTACTCAACACGGTGTCAGATCTAAGGTTAGAATAAGGAAGCCTGAATATCACGTTTTGTTGGCATTTTTGAAGAAGTATTCTCTCTCTTTAAGAATATCATCATCATATATAAAGTCTGAAAATGAGATCTGAAGCTTATTTTGATTGATCGGTCCAAGATACAGTCTCTACCTAAATTCTGAGCTCAAGAAAAGGGTACGTTTAATATTTGTTTTAATCACATTCAAGAGATCAAAATTTATCAAAGTACTACGAGAACTCTGAGACATGCATATGAAATTTTGTAACATTCAAAGGCATTTTGGTAACCATATACGAAGAAAAAAAGTCAAAAATTTAATATTTGAACTTGTGGTAACATTTGAACCTTGTCCTGATCGAATTTATACATGATAGTCAAAGAAATTTTCATTTGATCCAAAAGAACAAAAGGTATGTATTTACCAATTACATTATAGCTCTCATATAATTATATTTTATTGCATGGCTCATATCATTAGCTTGTTATGCTTATGAGGTATTACTATGGAATGGCTCGTATTCTTCTTTGATGGCTCGATTATGTTTTAGCCCAGTGACTCACACAACATTCTATGACTCGTATGCCCTAAAAAATGGACCATATTCTCTATGATGGCTCTCTTTATCATTTGAGATTTAGTAGCACCAAAATATAGTGATTACTCTATGACACCCAATATGCAGAATGGCTCAACGATATACTTTATGCCATACAATGTTTATAGTAGCTCGATGATTCTTTGTGGCACATTAGTTTTTCTATGAATCACAATTGTGTCCTCAGTGGCTTGATTTAATATTACAGTGGTATTTCTCTATATTATAATGGTTTGCGGCATCAATATTGCTTTTTGGCTCATATCCAGGGAAAATTTTAAGGATGAAAATTTGTCTTAAAGTTTAGAAACCATGGCGAGTATTACTAGTCCCCAAATGGAAAATTATAAAATGTTCATTGATATCTTTCTAAAAACATGAAAATTTATAATAGTTTCATATATACTATTTGTTGGCATTATGACACAAGTTTGGCATAGGTTTGGCTTGATGACATAAGTGTTGTCCTTGATGGCAACTCTCTCAAATGGCAGATCATAGTTCAGGCTCTCAGAATGGAAGGAAATGAAGTACCCGCAGGTGTAGCGAACAAAAGGTGCGGACATACATAGGTGCGCCGAACAAAAGCTCCAGACATGTACGCAGGTTCTCCGAACAAAAAGTGTGGATGTAAAGTACACACACTTTCATGCAGAGGAAAGCGTGCACATGGGAAATCTTATGATTGGTCCATGGTATGTAGTTCGACATTTTTGATCCTATGGTTTTGGTTTGTGGTTTTGCATCTAAAGTATTGAACCCAGGTATTGGGTCCCTAGTATTGGATCTCTATGGTTTTGGACCATGGTTTGAGTAAGGCCTAGTCTATAAAAACGAAATGAGATCATTTGGCTTGTGCACCGATGGGTTGAATATCTTAAGAAGAGCAAGATCTGAAATTCTGTGATTGGTTGGTGAGTTGTAGCTGGACCTAAATCAAGGAGAAACATGAATCTACTAATGGGGTGAGATCTCTTTGGTGCAAGATCAGATCTATAGATCTGATAGTCTGGGGTATAATTGAAGTCTAAACAATTATCTATACCCGTAGGTCTGACATAGTGTAGGCGCGGAGATTCGCAGGATCGAAACACTGCAGGCGCGGATACCTGTAGGTCCGACACAGTTCAGGCGCAGAGATCCGTAAGATCATCACAGTGCAGACGCAGATATCTACAGGCTTTACATAGCGTAGGCATGAAGTCCATAGGACCGACACAGTAGAGGTGTGGATACTCGCAGGTTGGCCACAGAGAAGTCGCGAACGTACGCAACTTTCTATTGGTGAAGTTGCAGACTTTTTCTTGAAATATGTTTTACTGCTTTTGTTTACTACTGCAGTGTTCAGGGTTCTGATTTGGTATCTGGTTACTGGTACTGTGTTCTGAGAAGTTATTGATTCAGTATTTGTACAAGGAATTTGGTTGATTGCAGATCTATTTGATGTTTGATTGATATTCATGGATCCAGTTTGAAAATTTATGAAACATGGTCCCTGGAAGAAAAGAGAAGTTTACTGTAGGTCAGCACCTACGGGGGTTGTAGCTCCCTTCCAGAAGTGACTGGAGAATGAGAGAAGGTTGTAACCTTCTGCAGGTTGAAGCCTGTGTGCTGGTATAAGACTGCACCAGTACATAATCATTGTAAAAGGAAGTTTCTAATTGAAAGAAGATAGAGACATATTGCAGCTGGTGGTTTTCACCCACATTGGGTTTCCACCTTATATCTTGTGTTCTTTTGTGTGACTATCTGCTTTACTTTTTTGTTCCTACTTATTTTTATATGGTTCTAACACTCAGCTTAATAATCAACATCTGAAGAATAAATTAAATTATAAGCCAGGGAGGTATACGCAAGTTTCATTAGTTAGATCTGCAAATATTTGTATAAATGGAAAAGAGTTTGATAATACTGATTCACCCCCACCCTCAGTATTATTTCCAACAATTGTATCAGAGCAGGTCCTTCAGGAAAAGCTTGATTTCTTGAAGGAAGATCTATCATTATGAGCAACTACGAAAAAGAAGCATCTATCAGGCCACCGATTTTTGATGGGAGCAACTTCGTCTATTGGAAGGTAAGAATCAATGCTTATCTTCAATCTCTTGGTACAAAAGTTTGGGATATTGTGGAAACAGGATACACATTTCCATCAGCAACTCCTACAGATGCAGCTGGTAAGAAGCAGTATGAAACAAATGCAAAAGCTATCAATACTCTATTAGGAAGTCTATCTCAATCAGAATTCGTCAAGGTTATGCACCTCAAAAGCGCTAAATAAATATGGGACAAGATCGTTCTGAGCTACGAAGGAGATGAACAGGTAAAATGAGAAAAATTACAAACTCTTAGAATTCAATATGAAAGTCTCAGAATGCATAATGATGAAAGTGTGGCTAGCTATTTCTTACATATAGATGAGATCGTAAATTGTATGAAAAACTTAGGTGAAGAAATAAAAGAAGTTGTTTTGGTTGAAAATGTTCTAAGATCTTTGTCTTCTAGGTTTGATTCAAAAGTTTCTGTCATAGAAGAAAAGAAAAATCTACAAAGCCTTACCATGTCACAGCTACACGGAATTCTAACTGCTTACGAAATGAGAAAAGGAGGACCATCAGACAGGAGAGAAGCTACATTCAAGGCTTCAGGAAAAGGAGATTACTATGAGTCAGGACATATACTAGAAGAAGAGGAAGAATCAAATTTTGTCAAGAACCTTCAACGGGGAACTGGAAGATTCAGAGGTAAGCTGCCTTTCAAATGCTTTTCTTGTGGAAGAGTTGGTCATTATGCTGCAAAATGTCCTCATAAAGATAAACTAGACAAAGGTAAGGAACCTTTTAGATGGAACAGAAAACAAAATGTAAATAAGAAGAGCTATTACACACATGAAGATAGTGATGGATTGTCAAATAGTGATGAATATGAACAAGGTAATGATGATAGACTTTTGATGGCTTTTGAAGATGATGATTTCTTGGATGCTACAAATGAAGAAGGGATTTATGAAGAAATTTCTAAACTTAAAGTTTGTTTAGAGGAAAATAATATGATTATAGAAACTCTAACATTCCAACTTGCTGAAAAAGATAAACACAATGAAGAGTTAGAATGTGAAATTGTGGGACTTAGAAAAGAAATTGAGAAAACAAAAGCCCTTAATCTCATATTTGCTAAAGGATCTGAAACTCTAGATGAGATTATCAAAGTGCAGCTTTCTCCTCTAATCAAGACAGGTCTCGGATATTCTGAAGAAGCATCTCAAGCTCAGAAGCCAGCACAGAATGCATCCACCTCCAAAAGTTATCTTGATGCAGCAAGGAGAAGTGAACAAGTTGACAATCGATAGAAAAAGCACAATGCAGATCACCAGGTAAATCAGGGACAATTTGCTTCAAGAATGATCAAAGATTATCAAGTAAATCGGGGGCAATCTACTTCAAGGATGAACAAAAGCTTCAACCAACCACAGGTAACTCATTCTCAATTTGGCTCAAGAATGGATGGAAACTACAATCATATGGTTGGTAGATTTGATAATCGCAGGAATTTCTTCAATGGCCAATGTTTTTCTTGTCATAACTTTGGTCATAAAGCTGCTCAATGTGTTGCCTACAAGACCACCATGACTAGGGAATCTCAAAAACAAAGGAGTATGACTGGAATCATGAAAAGAACCTACAATAACTTCTCTACTCTTGAAAATGAAATAGAATGTTCTATCTGTAACAACTTCGGTCATGAAGATTCTGAATGCAGAAGCAAGTTTCGGCAAACAACTCAGAAGGAGCAAACTTCATTGAGTTCCAAAACATGGAAAAGGAAAGAAACACAACCGGAAAGATGTGGGATAACCTTATATGCAGAAGGACAGGAAAATTAATGGTACATTGACAGTGGATGCTTGAAACATATGACAAGTGATAAAGAAAAGCTTCAGTCATATAGTGCCTTAGGAAAGGGAAAGAAGGTCTCATTTGGAAATGACACCCCTGCATTCATAAAAGGTAAAGGCTCTGTTTGTTTGAAAGAAAAGGTCAAGGTTGGAAATGTTATGTATGTTAATGGATTAAATCATAATCTATTGAGTGTCAGTCAGATGTGTAATCAGGGAACTGAGGTAATATTTCGATCAAATGGATGTATTGTCCATGAGCTCGATACAGGAAAAACAGTGATCAGAGGCATTAGAACTCCAAATAACTTATACGTACTCAAAGGAGGACAACGACAATGCTATTTAAGCAAGAATGATGAACACTAGCTATGGCACAGAAGACTGGGGCATCTTAGCTTCTCTCAGATAAGGAAAGCATGTAAATATCAGGCAATTCAGGATCTTCCTGACATCAGAATTCCAGACAATACAATATGCAAATCATGTCAAGTTGGCAAGCAAACTAGAACTAATTTCCCTGAGAAGGAAGGATCAGCTAGCAGGCCACTTGAACTTGTCCAAACTGATATATGTGGTCCAACAAGGAAAAGGTCACCTCGAGGAGAAGAGTATTTCATATTGTTCATTGACGACTTTTCAAGGATGTGTTGGATAGGACTCATGAAGTATAAAGATGAAGCTTTCTAAAAGTTAAATTCATTCAAAGATTTGGTTGAAAATGAATTAGATCGCTAAATCAAATGCCTCAGATCTGATAGAGGAGGGGAATTTACCTCAGATTAATTCTTCGATTTTTGTGAAGAACATGGAATAAGAAGGGAATTCTCTGCTGCAAGGACTCCTCAGCAAAATGGAGTAGTGGAAAGGATGAACAGAACAGTTCAACAAATGGCTCGTGCTATGCTTGATGAGTCTGGAACTCCAGCAACCTTCTGGGGTGAAGCCACACTCGCCGTTGTTACTATTCTCAACAAGACAAACATCTAGGTAAACAGCACTCAGACCCCTCATGAACTTTGGAATGGTAAGACTCCCACAGTAAAATACTTCAAAATTTTTGGAAGCAAATGCTACATTAAAAGGACTGATGAAAATCTTGGCAAGTTTGAACCTAGAGCAGATGAAGGCATTTTACTTGGCTACTCTCCCCACAGCAAAGCTTACAAATGTTACAATAAAAGACTTGGTAAGATTGTTGAAAGTATTGATGTAGTGGTTGATGAAGAAGGAAACACTCCTAGGCAGGTAAAATCTGAAGATTTCGAAGATGGCGAAGACTATCCGTCAACATCAAATCAGATTCATAACGAAGAAGAAACTCATGAGGCTCCAGAAGAATAGATAAGGATAGAAGAAAAGACTCCATCCAGATACGTTCAGAAGAATCATCCAGAATCTCAAATTTTGGGGCAGAAAGAGGCAGGTGTACAAACAAAGAGAACCATTTCAGAAGCTTCAAGTTATCTAGCATTTCTCTCCTCCACTGAACCACAGAATGTAAGAGAGGCTTGCAAAGATGAAGGCTGGGTCAAGGCCATGGAGGAAGAACTCGAGCAGATTGAAAAGAATAATACTTGGGAGTTGGTTCCTAGACCAAAAGATAAGAATGTCATAGGGACAAAATGGATCTTCAAAAATAAGCTAAATGAAAATGGGGATGTGGTTAGAAATAAGGCAAGACTTGTTTGTAAAGGGTATGTGCAACAAGAAGGCATAGACTTTGAAGAAACATTTGCACCAGTTGCTAGACTTGAGGCTATAAGTATGTTCCTTGCTCTGTCTAGCTTTCAGAAGTTCAAAGTATTTCAAATGGACGTGAAGTCTGCTTTCTGGAATGGAGACTTGGAGGAAGAAGTATATATTGAACAACCAGATGGGTTTATTCTTGGAAATAATCCAAAACTTGTATGCAGACTCAAAAAGGCTCTCTATGGCCTTAAACAGGCTCCTAGGGCGTGGTATTATCGGTTGGATAAGTACCTCCATCAACAAGGCTTTATAAAATGATCAACTGATAGCAATCTATATATAAAGGTTGACAATGAAAAGTTGCTAATACTTGTTGTGTGTGTTGATAATATCATCTTTGGCGGCAATGAAGAAGACATGATTCAAAATTTTGCCTTGGTGATGCAAAAGGAGTTTGAAATGTCCATGCTTGGTGAGCTCACATATTTTCTTGGTTTACAAGTCCAACAAAACAAAGACAGTATTTTTCTATCACAAACCAAGTATCTCAAGCAGATCTTGAAGAAATATGGGATGGAGGATTCGAAACCAGTATGTACCCCTATGGTGACAGGATGCAGCCTCAGCGCAAATGATGAATTGGCAGCAGTACATCAACCAACCTATAGATCCATGATTGTTAGTCTGCTCTATCTAACAGGTACCCGACTAGACATTATGCATGCAGTGGGAATAGTTGGAAGGTTTCAGGAAAATCCAAATGTAACTCATCTTCAGGCAGTTAAGAGAATCTTCAAGTATCTTCAAGGAACTCAAAACTATGGCTTATGGTATCCTAGAGGTACAGATCTCACACTTCATGCATACACAGATGTGGATAGGGCAGGAAGCGTGGATGATAGGAAAAGCACTAGTGGTGGTGCATTCTTCATGCATCCTAGATTAGTATCTTGGTTTAGTAAGAAACAAAGCTCTATTGCATTATCTACAGCAGAAGCAGAATATGTAGTTGCTGCATCTTTCTGCACACAACTCCTTTGGATGATGCAAACATTGCAAGACATGCAAATCACTTGTACTCCACCTATCTCCATCTTTTTTGATAATATAAGTGCAATCAGTATTTCAAAGAATCCTGTCATGCATTCAAAGACTAAGCACATACCAATCATGTATCATTTTCTCCGGGAACAAGTGCTTGAACAAAATATCAAATTCGAGTATAGTCCCTCTAAGGAACAAGTTGCTGATATTCTCACTAAACCACTACCCAGGGAGACCTTTGAATACCTCAGACAAAAGCTGGGGGTAGTTGATGCATCATCTTGTTGTTGAATCTTATCTGTTTCATAGATTGTTGGTTGTACGCGAGTTTCATATGGGGTATACACATACATTCGTTGGTTTATATGGAAAAGTAAGGATGAGAAGAGTCCGCTATGGATCTATCAAAGACCAGCTGACACAGGTTCATGGGGATCATATATTCTTCTAACAATGCATTGTTGGCATTATTGTAGAAGATCTTGGAGGAGCAAGTACAGAAGGAGAACATGGATACTGATGTTTTGTCTCTTTTGTCAAGGTCATGTAACGGCCTATCTTAGTTGCCCCACTATGGCTGGGATGGATAATGTAATGTGCTTATCATGTATCGCCATTTGGTTAGGTGGATGAGTCAATGGGATATTCCCACTTGGTTGGGAATTGTATGTATGAGTCTTTGATAGGAAGGTATGTTATGGTGTATAATGTCAGATTTCTTTTGTAGAATATCTTCTTGCAGATCTTGCCTATATGTTAGGGGGAGCTTGGACAACACAGCAGAGTAGAGATTTCAGCATGTACTCAAGGGGAGCATAACCCTTTGCCCTTGATGTCCATGGTATTTAGTCCAAAAAATTTTATCCTATGGTTTTGGTCCGTGGTTTTGCATCTAAAGTATTGAACCCACGTATTGGGTCCCTAGTATTGGATCTCTATGGTTTTGGACCATGGTTTGAGTAAGGCCTAGCCTATAAAAAGGAAAGGAGATCATTTGGCTTGTGCACTGATGGGTTGAATATCTTAAGAAGAGAAAGATCTGAAATTCTGTGATCGGTTGGTGAGTTATAGCTGGACCTAAATCAAGGAGAAACCTGAATCTACTGATGGGGCGAGATCTCTTTGGCGCAAGATCAGATCTGTAAATCTGATAGTCTAGGGTATAATTGAAGTCTGAAAAATTATCTATACCCGCAGGTCCGACACAGTGCAGGCACGGAGATTCACAGGATCGACACAGCGCAGGCATGGATACCTGCAGGTCTGACACAGTTCAAGCGCGGAGATCTGCAAGATCGTCACAGTGCAGGCACAGATATCCGCATGCTTTACATAGTACAGGCGCGAAGTCTACAGGACTGACACAGTAGAGGTGCAGATACCCACAGGTTGGCCACAGAGAAAGCGCGGACGTACATAGGTTTCTATTGGTGAAGTTGCAGACTTTTTCTTGAAATATGTTTTAGCTGCTTTTGTCTATTACTGCAATGTTCAGGGTTCTGAATTGGTATCTAGTTACTGGTACTATGTTATGAGAAGTTATTGATTCAGTATTTGTACAAGGAAGTTGGTTGATTGCAGATCTATTTGATGTTTGATTGATATTCATGGATCCAGTTTGAAAATTTATGAAACGTGGTCCCTGGAAGAAAAGAGATGTTTACTGTAGGTCAGCACCTACGGGGGTTGTAGCTCCCTTCCAGAAGTGACTGAAGAATGAGAGAAGTTTGAAGCTTGCGTGCTGGTATAAGACTGCAATCGTACAGAATCATTGTAAAAGGAAGTTTCTAATTGAAAGAAGATAGAGACATATTGTAGCAGGTGGTTTTCACCCACATTGGGTTTCCACCTTATATCTTGTGTTCTTTTGTGTGACTATCTGCTCTACTTTTCTGTTCCTACTTACTGTTATATGGTTCTAACACTCAGCTTAATAATCAACATCTAAAGAATAAATTAAATTATAAGTCTGGGAGGTATACCCAAGTTTCATTAGTCAGATCTGCAAATATTTGTATAAATTGAAAAGAGTTTGATAATACTGATTCTCCCCCACCTCTCAGTATTATTTCCAACACTATTTATACAATTTTGGAAATTTTTAACGTAAAAAAATGTATACCATAAAATTTGGGTGAATCAATTTTAGAAAAAAAGGAAGTGGACGAATCTTTTTTTGTAAAAAACATGGAAAATTAGCCCACTTGCGAATATTAGCCCCTAAAATTTCCCATGCTCATATCATCTATTTTTATGGCTCATGATGGAAGGTGACCTTGTAGTTAGACATAACATGACTAAGTTTCATACCTAATATAAAGTCATTCATTGGAAAGTCATGTAGCTATGACATGTGATAGTTTAGAAATAACCCTAGTATGACAATGATAATGACCAAAAATATAGTAAAGAAAGAAGGAAAAAATTGTGATAGGAGTGTTATAATCCTTTGTGCATAGTCTACATCGATTCTCAAGAAAAAGAAAAGATAAGAAGCATATACAACAGATGTGAACCTGCAAATTGTTATGGCACTCAAGTTGTGAATTATCTATGGCGTTATTATTATTAGACATCCATAGTATACTTTTCTCCAAGTTATAATCATGAGGAAAGTCCAAAATTAGTTAAATTTCTATAACAAAACATGAGCTTTGAAAGAACTCCATATTATTGTAGTTAGCATCAAATTCCAAGAGGAACTATGACATAAAAATATGAACTTATTACATCATTTAGTTTCGAAGAATTATTCTATGAACATGCATACAAAAAATATCTCTGCAATAAGAGATTGGAAGCACATATCTGAGGTACAAATGGACTAAGTCTTTATGAAATATGATGTAGCAAGGAACTTATCAAGTTTGAGGAGAGAAGGATGAAAATAAAATCTTCTCAACCATGTAACAAAATTTTGTTAATCTCTTGAAGAATAGACCTGTAACATTTGGAAGAGACAAAAATTATAAAACCTATCTAAGAAGCATAAGTATGGAGAGTAGACTTATTAGATGTATGAAGGATTTTTACTATCCATAACTTGTTCTCTTTGACAATCTTCTATGGCCTTCTCTTAGGAAATCTTTTATACTCAGCAAGATAGCATTCTCCAGATGGTTCCCAACTTCGTGAAAATAGTTGTTGGCTCAGTTCCGTCCACCTCTGGGGGGCAAGCTCCTGCATGTATCATCGGCGAAGCCCCATGTCCCACTATCTAGGTGGTCTAGGCCTCAATCGATGAGGCTTTGAAGTTCTCTGAAAGTTCCCTAATCTACCGATTCAATGGTTTTTGGCTGCAGCTGACAGCTCTCCACAGTTGGATCTCGGAGGTATGGAAGCCTCTAATTCTTGATACAATTAATATCTACCCCTATGCTAGGGGTTTCTTTATAGTAGATTTTGAAAACCCTGAAAGCAGACAATGTATTTTAGATTCCGGCCTTTGGTTTTGGGAAAAAATAGGCCTATTCATGAGGCCATGGAACCCATCATTCAATCCCTCAACAACAGTCATAACCTCAGCACCAGTTTGGGTGAGATTGTGAAACCTACCCTTGCATCTCTTGAATTTCTCTTTGCTAAAAACCATTGGAAATGCAATTGGGAAATTTTACTGCAGGTGCCCAGAAATAGAGGAATATTCCATAACCACCTATGCACGCATCTGTGTTGAAATGGACTTCAACGATGGATTCCCAGCTAAAATACACCTAACAAGTGAAGACTATGTGTGGAACTAGAAACTCGATTACGAAAGTGTCCTCTTCAGATGTCGATCCTGCTTTGAGAGAGGCCACCTAGCCAAAAATTTCCCAAAAGCCTCCCAAAAAAATTTTGCTAGAAAAAATCACCACAGGTCTACATGGTGGGAAGGAGCACAAAAGGAACACTACTCTCTCATCAAAGAAGAATACTCTTGAGAAAACTCTGAATCACAAGAAATCAGGCAAGAAAGAAACAACTCTCAAGACAAGTAGGGGGAGAGCCCTGCCCAACAACAAAAGAGTGAACTCGACAACCCCTCAAGCATCAACAGTTAAGAGGATTTGAATACCGCACAAAATAAATCTTCATTTAATAGCCAAGCTGAAATATTCCTAATTAGTCATGGCTAATTGGAATATTCAATTTTGTTCAATTTTTGCCTTATATAGTTATTTGTAAATAAAAAGTGAGGAAGGGGGACATAACTCACTTTAGAATAAAAAGTCACTTCCTAGGTAGCACAACATTGTGACTTAAAGGGGAGCCAAGGGGGCTAAAGGGGGACGCAGAAATGGAGCCCAGATAGACACATTGAGAGACTGCGCAGTAGGAAAGAACACGTGGGAAGAGGAGAAGCACGCAAGAGGAGGTGAGCCTAGGGATTGTGAGAGGCAGAGGCTATAAAATAGAGTGGAGCCCCCTCATTTTGGATCATTCAATTATGTGCATTTTGAGCTAGGCGTCTTGACTTCTGAGCACGCTCGCTGTTTAGCTGCTCTGTAGCACTGTTTAGTGCATTGAGTGTCTCCATTCAGAGATCTCACCCTTAGCCCCGGGGGACTTCGAGTGCTTGCTTGGGAAAGGTATTTCCATTGGTATTTTAGTATTAGTTTTATCACCATTTCAGCAGTAGTTTCATCAGTATTTTTGGAGGACTGTGTAGCACTTGGAGAGGGACGTAGTTCTTTTTGGTTGTAGTGCTGGATTGGGGTATGCAGGTGGAGTTATGCTGGGAGATTGAGCAAGGGTCCAGATCTTGTCTCATTGGAGGATTTTTGGCAAGGTTTCAGGCAGAGTTTAGAAGGGTTTCCTTCAGGGGCAACGCAGGGAATTGGGGAACTGCTTAGAACCCCAAGAGGCTATTTTTCGGGGGTCGGCCATTCCAGGAAATCTTTTTGGGTTTTTCTGGGTTTCTTGAGTAGAGACCGAATCCAAAGTTTCAACTTTTTCCGAGGAGGAGAGCATCCCCAAATCATCTTTTGTTTTCTAGCAGCAGTAGAGTAGCAGCATCCACGTAGAGAGACCATTCTTATCATTCTGAGAGTATTTCTTCACTTGCCTTGTGCAAGTCGAAGTGCCATCTGTATAATCACCTCTTGTATTCATTTTATTGCTCATTATAATAAAATGGCTTAGCATTTCTCACTGCATTTCTTGTGTATCTGCTTATATTTCCAGTTTACATTATTATATGCCGTTCCACTATTATTTTATCACTTCTGGATTATTATATCATTTACACATATTTGGTTGGAGTTTTTGTTGGGGTTTGAGGAATATTTTGGGTTAAGAATATTACAGTGGTATCAGAGCATAGATCTGGCTTAGCCTATGGAGCTAGCATTCTATGACACCAGGGGAAAAACCCTACATCTGTTACAGAGGTAGTAAATATAGAGACAGTGAGCATAGGTTCGAGAATACCTACGAAGAGGGAGACTGTGTTCCAGTGGTGGACGCAGAATAGGAGGAGCCCGTGGTGGACGCAAAGCAAAACGATTAGATGGCAGACAAAGACGGGAAGAGATTTGCATATTTGCTCCTCAAATCAGTGTAGGATTTGTCGAGACAGATTGAAGTGATGGGGAAGAGATTCACAACAGTAGAGGCTAGAAATCATGAGAGCCCATGGGTTTTCTAGGTTGGTGAGGGATTAGGTGCATCCCACCATTTGGCAGAGTAGAGTGATACTGCACAGCAGGTGGCCTCACATGCCCCTACATGCTTTACCATGCCCACTTTCTTAGGAGTCAACATGAGGGATGTAGCCCAGTAGGAGGCAGAGCCTGGACATATGGGCACTTATTTTGCAGAGTACCAGGCCTATGGGTAGGAGTTCAGGGAAGCCCTCTCATTTAGAGATTTTGTTCAGCTCCAGCAGGATAGTAGACCCCGCGACCATCAGAGAGGTTACCAGCATTACCATGATGGTGACACCCACCGTGTAGCAAGTAGATTCCACTTGCCTACATTTGATGGTTCATCAAATAGTTCGACAAAGTCTTGGGTGGAGAAGTTGGACATTTATTTCCAGCTTAACCAGATGTCAGAGGCAGAGGCCATCAAGGTGGCAACATTCCATTTGGATGGCGAGGCCCAAGATTGGTGGTTTCATGGGATGGTTACACTAGGGCACTCCACAATGACGACATATGTCGAGTTTACCAGGAGATTGATGGAGCGATTTGATCAGAGGGATCCAGAGCATCATTTTGTGGAGCTGATGAGGGTCAAACAGACAAGGAGCCCCACTGTCGTACCTACATTCCAGATTTAGAGAGGATCTCCGTGATGGTGCCAGACCTATCCATGGCACGAAGGGCCTATATGTATGTTGAGGGGTTAGCAGAGCCACTTCGGGGTTTAGTCTGATCCACTAAACCAACCACACTCCAGGACACTATCAGGAGGACCCGGGACTTACAGGATGTCTTACCCAGGACCCGGACACCTTACCCCCAGAGACAGACTTTTCAGTCTAAGGGGAAGGATGTGAGGATTCCTCCTCCAAAGTGGAATCTAGGATGAGTACAGCTTGATGACGATGCCAGGAGGGAGCTGAAGAAGAAGCGGTTGTGATTCACATGTCAGGAGTTGTGGGCACCGAGACATAGATGTGCTACTGGAAAAGCACATTTTATTGAGGTCTTCTTCGAGATCAGTGGAGAAGAGGATGATGAGGATGATGTGGAGGCAGGAGATAGCCATGCCATATAGGGACCTTTTCCACCTCCACCACCAGCAGCAGGTGGTGCATCTTTTACACCTACGAGAGGGGCCCTTGCAGCATTGCGAGGAGTTCCCAAGTATCTGACGCTACGTGTACGAGGGACAGTACGTGGCCAGCGAGTATCAGTTTTGGTGGACAGTGGGGGGACCCACAACTTCATCGATGCCCATATGGTTGATCGGAGAGGTATTCAAATAGAGAGCTTCGATGGGTTTTCAGTATTGGTTCCAGGAGATCAGACCATGACGTGTACTCGCTATGTTCCAGATCTTTCAGTGACGATGGGCACCTACACATTGACTGACCACTTTTTCGTGGTCGATATTCTGGACACCAACAGGATATTGGGTGTTCAGTGGCTTATTACTCTAGGGAAGGTCACGACAGATTGGAAGACCCTAGAGGTGGAGTGGGATGATGAGAAGATAGGGAGGCATGAGAAGATACTGGGATAGCGTACATATCTACCTCAGACTGTTTCGGCTCATCGGATGGAGGTAGTCTTCCGAAAGGGAGACATAGAGTGGGCAGTGGAGCTGCAAGCATTAGAGGTAGGGACTACAATACAGACGGTACATCCAAAGATACAGTCCATCCTTGATCGGTCTGCCATAGTGTTTGGGGAGATTCCACTAGGACAGCCATCGGATCGAGGGTTTGAGCACACCATCAAGCTTGAGCAAGGCATACAGGCCGTGATCACCACCCCCTATAGGCACTCCAAGGCCTATCGAGATGAGATTGAGTGGGCTATCCAGGAGTTGTTGGCTCCTGGGCACATTCAACTGAGCACGAGTCCTTTTGCTTCTTCTGTAGTGTTGGTGAAGAAGAAGGATGGTACATTGAGGATGTGTATTGACTATAGGTCCCTAAACAAGAAGACCCTAAATAATAGGTACCCCATACCCAGGATCGATGAGTTGATGGACAAGTTGAGGGGAGCATGATGCTTCTCAAAGATTGATTTGAGATCTGGGTACCATCATATTCATGTGAGGGAGCAGGACATTCCCAAGACCTCCTTCAGGTGTCACTATGGGCACTTTGAGTTCTTGGTGATGCCTTTTGGGCTAACGAATGCCCCCGCTACATTTTAGTCCTGCATGAATCACATCTTCCGTAGTCACTTGAGGAAGTTTATGTTGGTATTCTTCGATGACATTCTCATTTACAATATGACTTGGGAGGAGCATCTCCAACACATTGAGATGGTATTGCGTATCTTACAGGAGCAACAGTTCTATACCAAACTCTCCAAGTGTGAGTTTGGGTTGACGGAGATGTTGTATCTGGGACACATCGTAGGAGTGGATGGAGTGAGGGTCCACGAGGAGAAGATTAGGGTCATCAGAGAATGGCTGAAGCCGAGAAACGTGACAGAACTTTGAGGACTCACTGGCATTTGTACTTACTATCGGAAGTTCGTCAAGGGTTTCTCACAGCTTACTGCACCCTTGACAGATTTGACGAGGAAGGGGGCATTCAGTTGGTCGGATACAGTGCAATGAGCCTTTGACAGGCTCAAGAAGGTTATAAGCAGCTGCCCAGTGCTTGAATTGCCAGATTTTACGTAGCCATTTGTTTTGGAGTGTGATGTATCGGGAGAGGGGAATGGTGCAGTATTGATGCAGGGAGGTCACCCTATAGCCTTTGAGAGCTAGAAGCTCCTTCCGCATGAGAGGTTGTATTCCATATATGACAAGGAGATGCTGGCCATCATGCATGCATTGGCTAAGTACCGACAATATTTGGTGGGTAACAGGTTCAGGGTGAGGACTGATTACAACAACCTCAAGTTCTTTTTGGAGCAGAAGCAGTTACAGGAGAGGCAACAGAAGTGGATCAGTAAGATCCATGCATATGACTTTGACATTGAGTATGTCAAGGGTAAGAACAATGTGGTAGTAGATGCCCTTTCACGTAGACCAACCACGTTGTCTCTTATGAGCTTGGATACAGACTGGAGGGCTCGACTTTTAGTAGAGTACTCCAAGGACACGTTTGCGTGTGAGGTTTTGGATGGGCAGGTGGCAGATGACAGGTACAGGGTGGTCGATGAGGTCATCTATTACAAGGACCATATCTTCTTGACTGAGGGGTCTCAACTCAAGAAGAAGATACTCCAAGCATCTCATGATTCACCATTGGCAGGACATCAAGGGTTTACCAAAACCTACAGGGCCATTAGGGAGAAGTTCTCATGGAAGGGCCTCAAGGAGGACGTACTCCAGCACATCCGGGAGTGCGATGTTTGCCAGAGAAACAAGGGAGAGATCAGCCATCCCATGGGATTATTACAGCCTCTTCCCATTCCAAAGGGGAAATGGGAGACTATTTCGATGGACTTCATCATAGGGTTGCCCATGGTACAGGGCAAGGATTGTATCTTTGTCGCCGTTGATCGACTGACAAAGTATGTACATTTTTTTGCCATATCCGCACACTATACAACAGCACAGGTGGCCGAGCTATTCTTCAGATAGATCTTCGGGCTACATGGTCTTCCTAAGACCATCGCCAGTGATAGGGACAGTCGTTTCATGGGTGGGTTTTGGCAGGAGCTTTTCCAGTTGGTGGGGACGAAGTTGACACCAAGTACAAGTTATCACCCACAGACGGATGGACAGACAGAGATAGTTAACAAGTGACTAGAGGGCTACTTGCATAACTATGTCAGTGGGAAGCAGTGAGCATGGTTGAGGTGGTTGCATCTGGGGGAGTACTGCTACAATACTTCACATTACATGTCCATTGGTATGTCACCATTTTATGCCTTATATGGGTATAATCCTTTATCTTTTGTTGACATGATGTTTAGTGATAGCAGGGCTCCTAGAGCCAAGATTTGGATGCAAGAGAGTTAGGATATCCTCCGAGATCTCAAGGATAACATGGCTATAGCACAGAACCAACAGAAGCTATATGCCGACAGGGGTCAGTTGGAGAGGCAGTTCGAGGTAGGGGACATGGTCTACCTACGATTACAGCCATACAGACAGTCGTCACTGAAGCAGAAGGGGGCTGAGAAGTTCAAGCCCCGCTTTTATGGGCCATACAGGGTGATACACAGGATTGGATAGGCTACATATGAGTTGGAGCTGCCCCAAGGCAGCAAGATTCATAACATTTTTCATGTATCATGCCTAAAGAAGGCATTGGGGCAGTAGGTGACAGTGACAGATGAGCTACCACCCATGGATGACGAGGGGCATTTGGTATTGCAGCCAGAGGCTATCATTGATACCAGGGAGAGGCAGCTGTAGAGCAGGATGGTCCAGGAATTCTTGGTGAGGTGGAAGAATTTTCCAGATGAGGATGCCACTTGGGAGGGTGAGAAGATCTTGCAGCATCAATCACTTCAGTTGCTTGAGGACAAGCAACATTTTGCCAGGGGAGACTGTAATATTCCTAATTAGCCATGGCTAATTGGAATATTCAATTTTGTTCAATTTTTGCCTTCTATAGTTATTTGTAAACAAAAATTGAGGAAGGGGGACATAACTCACTTTAGAATAAAAATTCACTTTCCTAGGTAGCACAACATTGTGACTTAAAGGGGAGCCAAGGGGGCCAAAGGGGGATGTAGAAATGGAGCTCACACAAACACATGGAGAGACTGCGCAGGAGGGAAGAACACATGGCAAGAGTAGAAGCACAAAAGAGGAGGTGAGCCTAGGGATTGTGAGAGTCAGAGGCTATAAAATAGAGAGGAGCCCCCTCATTTGGATCATTCAGTTATGTGCATTTTGAGCTAGTCATTTTGACTTCTAAGCACGCTGGCTATTTAGCTGGTTTGCAACACTGTTTAGTGCATTGAGAGATCTCACCCTTAGCCCTGGGGGATTTCGAGTGCTTGCTCAGGCAAGGTATTTCCATCAGTATTTCAGCAGTATTTTTATCAGCATTTCAGTAGCAGTTTCATTAGCATTTTGGAGAACTACGTAGCACTTGGAGAGGGACGTAGTTCTTTTTGGTTGTAGTGCTAGATTGGGGTTTGAAGGTGGAGTTATGCTGAGAGATTGATCAGGGGTCAAACTCTTGTCTCATTGGAGGATTTTTGGTAGGGTTTTAGGTAGTGTTTCAGGCAGAGTTTAGAGGTGTTTCCTTCAGTGGCAGTGCAGGGCATTGGGGAACTGCGAAGAACCCCAAGAGGATGTTTTTCAAGGGTTGGCCATTCCAGGAAAGCTTTCTGGGTTTTACTAGGTTTCTTGAGTAGAGCCTGAATCTAGAGTTTTAGCTTTTTTTAGGAGGGGAGTAGCCCCAAATCATCATTTTTTTCTAGAAGCAATAACAGCACAATAGTAGCATTCACGCAGAGAGGCCATTCTTGTCATTCTGAGAGTATTTCTTCACTTGCCTTGTGAAAGTTGAGGTGCCATCTATCTAATCACCTATTGTACTCATTTTATTGCTCAGCATAATAAAATGGCTTAGCATTTCTCGTTGCATTTCTTGTGTATCTGCTTATATTTCTGATTTACATTATTATATGTTGTTCCACTGTTATTTTATCACTTCTGGGTTATTATATCATTTGCACATATTTGGTTGGAGTTTTTGCTGGGGTTTGAGGAATATTCAGGGTTAGGAATATTACACAAGCAGATCTCCTAGACCAAACTTCTTCTCCGACTATCTTCAAAAGGACGAACACAATAGATCGCGAAGCTAAGACACCAATGTCCCAAGAACCAGAAGAGATGAAGGAGATGCAAGATAAAGAAAGTTGGAAGACTGTAGAGAAAAAAAAGAAAGTTATAGCACCAATCTCGCCAAGAGAGACGAGGAGCTAGACAATTAGAAACTAAGAAAGAAAATTATAGGTCCGATAGACCGTGGACGTTAACCACCACCACCACCACCACCACCATCATCAATATATATATATATATATATATATATATATATATATATATATATATATATATATATATATATATATATTGATGATGGTGGTGGTGGTGGTGGTGGTGGTTAACGTCCACTGAGACCAAATTGGTCTATCGGACCTATAATTTTCTTTCTTAGTTTCTAATTGTCTAGCTCCTCGTCTTATTAAAGATTGTTTATAGGAATTCATCACATATGAAGGTTAGGTCTTGCATGTGTAACATCCCTGGTTAAAATTCCATGTAATCAAAGTAAATAAAGGAAAAATATAACCACGGATGATGGGAAACTTATTCCAAGCTAAATGTTGGGAAAAATCCTAGTGATGGGGATCACTTGTGATTGTATATGGCTAAAGAAATTAGCAAAGGAAATGGCTAAGGATTTGGAAAGGCAAAATGGTATTTTGGCACACTTATTTATGAAAATAATATAAATTATAAGAAAAGGGAGTTGAAAGGTCACAAGTTTCATATGAGGAGGAAAATGAAGAGAATAGAGGCCTCATTCATAAAAAGGCTTTAGAGGATTAGTTGGTAACATTTTGTCAGTTCAGTTTTGGAGCTCTCTCATTATTCTCTCTCTCTCATACTCTTGGAGACTTATAATGTTCTTGGAGCACTCTTGGAGGGTGTGACATACTTGGATTTTTGGAGCAAGAAGGAAAAGGAAGAGAAGGAAAGTGCAAGAGGGCATCCAGATCGACATCTACATCTGATTTTCTTGCAAGCACCGAGTTGCATGTATGTTTCCTTCACTATTTTTGGCATGCATGGCATATGCATGTGGATATTTGGTTGTGATCTATCATTAGCATGGAGGATGACCGATATTGATATTGGATTGTCTAACCTTTCTATTTCCTAGATAGCCATGGTGATTTTGAGTTCACTTCCATTATTTTGTTTTCGTTGGTTCTTATTTTTCCTTAGCTTCGGTTGATTTATTGGTCCTGGAATACCTGGTTGGAAAAACACTCTGGAAGACCTGTATCAGCTTGGGTTGAGTTACTAGTCATGGAAGCCTTGGTTGGACAAACACTATGGAAGCCCTTGGTGGGTTGAGTTACTAGTCCTAGAAGCCCTAGTTGGATAAGCACTCTGGAAGCCCTGAATAAGTTGTGGGTTGAGTTACTAGTCCTCAAAGCCTTGGTTGGACAAATTCTCTAGAAGCCTTGGAAGGCTTGGATGGGGACTAATCTGATGATGGTTTTGTGATGTCCAATCATGAGGTGGAATCATTGTTTCATGGGTTGAAGTGGATGTCCTTTGAAAGCCCTGGAACAATTTTGATTGATGTGTTCTACGAGAACCCACATTCATGCTTGGAATATGGCATGAGGGTGAATGGTTGAAGAGAGATTTGGCTCAGCCATTCTACGGTCGGGTGGAGCATGGAAGTCCCATCTTGGGTTTGGATTTTTCATCATTAGTGAAAGGTTATTTCTCCTTGTATTTCCATGAGCATTTTGATGGATTGTATGTGGTCTATATGGTTGTACTTTCATGAGTATTTATGTTGTTATTATGCTAGTTATGTATGTGTTTTATGACAATAGCCATGTGTGGCTCTCATCATGTTTTTACCCGTAATTGAATGATTAGTGTAGCTATGACCTAATGGATGGAATGGCAGTTGATGTGTTGAAGTATCAATGGTTCTTGGAGATTCCTAGTTAAGTATGAGACCCCTATGTTAAGAACTATTAATTACACCCATAGATTACACATTGGCAATATGTTTGTTGAAATGCCTGTCATGGCTAGTAGGGATCTAGTCAAGGTCTTGAACAAGTATTTGCTTTAGTACTATAATTTCCATGCTATTTTACTGATATGAAGAGATGGTTCAATTTTGGGTAGTCACCTGGGCTCTGGGCCTCAAAAAGTGGCTCAAATCTCGGAGTCGCTGGCATATCACTGACATTTTTGGTCTTTGGTCACTGGCAGGAAAGCCTGTGAGAGTTACTTTGGTTTGCTGGTCGCACTCATGCCTATAGCATGGGAGCGACTAAGCCTTAAATTGTGCAAAAGCTCAGTGGGACCCCAAGGCAAGTTTTCTAATGTATTGGATTGGTTCCTGAGGGTCCTGTAGCTAACGATTAATGTATGTATGGTCTTTTCCATTAGTTCCACTTCCTTAACATGACTTAGGAAGTCGAATCATATCATAGTGGCCTCTCGTCGCATGTATACCCAAGCTGGCTAGTTGCTTGGGTAGATGTTGGAGGAGGGCATTATAAAGTGGTATCAGAGTAGGTTCACCACTTGGACTGCATGGGCTATGTGTTGGTCATGCATGCATGTCAGTTGCATGTGTGCCTCTCACCCTTGCATTTCATGTGCTTGTTGCATTTGCATGATGTTGTTCATGATTGAAGTGATGATGTCATGTGAAACTTGATGTTTTCTTGAGGAATGCATCATTGTGAGTGTATGAATGGTTACATGTCGATTTATATTTCTTACATGTATCATTGTAGTATGCTAGATTACATTATTGCATGGTTGGCTACACTCTTGTATGCTTGGTTGCGTGTATCATTCTTGTAGGTTTGATTTCAAGTATTGTTCATTCATGCTTGGTCATATGTGTTTATGCATATGTGTGGATGGTTATGCATCACTTATGCATGTTCATGGTTGTGTATTGTCAACTGTATAGTGACGTAATGATGGTGGTTGTCATCCATGAGATCATGGTGCGTGTTGTTATCGAGGTCATGCATTGATGACTGGACCCTAGCTAGAATGGTGGTTGCATGGTCATATGCTTATGTTTTATGTTTCTATATTATGACATGATTATGTTATACATGTATGACGCTGATATTTTTATCTTGCAGACAAGGTATCCTCCCCAAGCTATACTAAGGTACATTGGTTTATTGTGATTTTGTTTAGCTAACATGATACACCTTGTAGAAATAAATATCAAATTGCTAGCAAGATGGTTGACTACAAAGACTCCCCTTATTAATCCAAATAGTAGTATGGTGTTGGGAACTCTTCCGACTTGGTAGCAACACTAAGAAGTTTAAAGAAAGAAATAAGGAGTTGCAAGTCAGATAATGACATAATCATGTAGGCATAGGAAAAGTTAGGAGAGGTAAATGTAGTCATACTTTAGAGATTGTCAGATTTGCAGTGACAGAGACTACTTCGGATCAGCCATGAGTAGGAGGATAGAACTAATGGGGCATATGGTAGTATATCACATGTTGGTCATCGATCAGATAGAGATGACACAATCAGAGATGTCAAATTGTTGGACACTCTGGATAGGAGAAGTGATAGATGTTGGGTAAAATTAATTTCTTAATAAAAACAAAACTAATTACCTAAACATTAATTATGAACTCGAGGAGCATCTTTTTATTTCAAGGAAATAGGACAAAAAATATGCAAGAAAATACCAACAACTAACACTGGTTTTACATGATTATGTTCTACACTATGAAGCTCATTTGACAAGAAATAAAATGTAAGACTTGAAAAATAATACTAAATTAAACCACACCTTGTTGAATTGGAAATTTAAGTGATTTCACTCAACAAAATTCAAATGATAATCTAGAGCAACAAATTAAATGAAATCTAGAAATTGCAAGAAACAAAAAATTTGAAAAATGCAATAGCCAACAAATTACTAAATAAAAGGAAATTTACTTTAAAAAGTAATGATTTAAATTCAAAGAAACAAGCACACAAATAAACTAATGTAGATTTTCGAGGCAACACATCGTCCAAAGTAGTGGGCCCAACTTCCCAAGAGTCAGGTTTGCCTTGAAAAATATTTCAAACTAGATTATAAGTAATAGACGTAGAACTCAATCGATAACTTCCCTCATTAAAATATCTTAGAGAAATACTTATAGTAGAATGAAGTTCTTAGATTTGCCTCAAATTCCATAAGTGTTCCCTCACTCCCCTCTTCTCCTATTTGATCTCTGTTTTCATTTAAATACACAGAGAGCATAGTGAAGTTACAACATTCCATCAACATAAGATATGAAATATAAAATAATATATGAAATATAAGATAATATATGAAATATATTTCCATCAACATTTAGCAGGAACAAGTCGAATTCGGTATTGCAATTGGAAGAATTTGCAAAATGGGCACAACAGAAAATCGGAGAAAATCTCCTTCAAATAGCCTTGTGTTTCTCTCAATCCAAACCGAATTTTTGAAAAATTCTCTTTGGAATACTAATTTGGTCCGTTATACACAAAACCCAAGTCTCTTATTTTCAAGATTCATCTTCATTTTCCCGTAATGTCCAATGTAAAATTGTCACTTTTTATCCCAACAAATTTCTGAGTTGGAATATTTGATTATGAGTTGAAAATTAAATTTTCAATCTGGAAAAGATGTTGGAGGCTAGAATCATGAGTAATGTTGTAATAAATTCATTAGTAGACCATCATTGCCAAAATAATGCATAATAATCATCAATTTATTAAAAATAAAGGAGAACAAATATTAGTTACTCACAAGAGCATAAATAACTATAAACTGGACTTATATGATAGATTGCAATAAATAACATGATAAAGAATGGTAGAAATGGATGGAATAGACATTAAAAGTGATAATAATAATGAAAAACTAGTGGCCCAACATCTCCCCCAAACTGAACATGTTGCATGTCCTCATGCAACTCAATGCCTTTGTATTAATCATGTTGTAATACAATAATCAAAATTCTCACCCCAGCTCATGATATTGATGGAACAAACGGATTCTTCCTCAAATACTTCTTTAAAATAATAGATATTCAATTATAGCGATGTTGATGAAGGTGTAACAATTGGCACATTGACTTTAAACCATATGTGTATGAAGTTGTAGCAAAATATGATACAAGTAACAACAAATTTCATTAACCATTTTCTCAAAAACTACAAACTAGATTTTGCTGAAATTTTACAAGAATATTTCTACTATATTAATGCTTCTCTAATCCAAAAATCAAATATTTTTGATGCATAGATCCTGAGATATAAGAAAAATGGATGTAGGTGACAGTGCATGATTTTTGGAATTTTACAAACTGATTTAGCTTGAAATTTTTTGGGTTTGTGTATTTTAATGATATCTCTTTGCTTTCAAAAAATCACAAGAATTTAGTTCATAGTTTTAAAGATATACACAAATCAATTTATGACTGTATAAAAACGAAATTGTATTTCTTAAATGAGGAAGAAAGGAGAAAACATCCATCATGCATAGAAACTGCTCCCCCAAACTAGAGAATTAGCATGCCCTCATGCTATACTAGAAAACAAATTGAGGTGGTTGCTACAATCATTGTTGAAATCTATGCTTGGTGTAAAACAACATTGAATAAGGGAGGTTTTGAGTATGAATAAGGAGATCGATGGATGATAAAGAGTACAAATGGCATGGTCATGATAAATAAATGAATGAAAGTAACACTTCCCCAAACTGAAATCTTATGTGTCTCTGAAAAATTGGAAGTGGGTAAAGAAGTGAAACTAATGGTTGAAAAATATGAGTGAATAATTCTCAGTGGTTTTTCATGACATTCTCATAAACTTTTAATAAATCAAAAAATTATGCTATTTTACCTCAATTTTTACCTCCGTAAAAATGTAGAATGACATGTATGGACTGACATTTGCTGAAGCTGATGTAGGCTAAGCTGATGCCAAAAGTGATGCAAAAGGTGGAATCCACGCAAGCTGAAAGAAAGTAATTCCAAATCATATCATGGGTTTCTCCCCCCAAACTTATTAGTTTCCCTATCATCAAGATTTCTATAACACATCTCATCAGTAGCGTCAATCAGTAATTCATCACCTCAATTACCTCATTATATATAAAAGTGACATAATCATGTTGTGAATGCCATGGGATAATAATGGATCATAAGGTAAAACATGCATTCCCTATACCCATAAGATTTGGTTGTTATGAGCACAAAAACTGTGAGAATTAGTTATCTCAATATTTTCTTCTCAAGGTCTGACCAATTACCTGGGATTCAAAATCAGAATTATGCCTCTTTATTCTACCCCAAAATACTAGTATTGTTGTTAAGCTAGGAATAAATGGCCATTGATTGGGAAAAGAAAATATATTTGGTTAAAGATATGAAACTTGTAGAATAAAGGAATGATAGATTAGATGATACAAAATTTCAAATATCAAATATCCCAAAAGTTTCATCCTTGACATGTAAAGTGAATATTTATAACTCAATAATAGATATAAATCATAGCCATCATCATCTAAGAATTGATTAAATATTACCCCATGAATTGTGAGTTCTAGCAAACCTTATATATGCAACAGTAAGATTTATTGGAAATTAGTTTTGAGAAAACAAGGTAACCAAGTAGATCATAGTAGTGAATTAACTTCTATACCATAGGCATGGCCATTGCTGCCAGCAACCATCCATAGCCTCGACAGCGATGCCTTTTTAACCCATTGAGATGCCAATGTTACATCTATTAGAAATAAATACATAGTTACAAGAGAATTTCAATTTACTTAGATGTCTACTAAAGATCATTGTTCTTGCTTGGTAACCAGTTAATAGGAATGTCATTGACAGGAGCTAACAAAAGTGAAAAATTCAGCTCATGATGAGACCTCCTATCCTCTAGTTAACTATTTTTGTTTAAAATTCAAGTATGGTTATTGTTAATCAACAAAATATTACTTAATAGATAGGGTGGAAAGTCATCTCCTTAAGAGCTAGGGATGGCGTAAAAAGTTTTGTAGTAATTATTGTCAAGTTGGGTATTTTTTCTTCTCAAAAAGTAATAACCTTCAAATGATTGTTGATAAGTATATTTTTATTGTTAAGATTTGGGTTGATGAACAGTTCGGTAGATAATGACAGAAATATTTAAGTACAATTTTGCGGTCATCATCATAAATTTTACAAGATCAAGGACTTGAAAAAATAGGAAAGTTGAAAGTGTGCATTATGAAATCGTCTTTGCATCATTATTCCTTAAAAATAATATTATGTTTATAACTAAACAAAGATAATTTGATTACCTAGTCATTATGTAAAATAGGACCTAGAACATCAAAAGTATTTCCCATTCACCAAGTGTTAAATCAAAAGTGTGAACATGGGCAACCACGACTTAGGTAACAAAAACTGTAATAGAGGTAACAATAACCACGACCAAGGGAATAGCACTTGTGACTAAAGGAACAAAAATCGTGACCAAGGGAACAACAGTTGTGACTAAGGGAACAACAACCTTGACCAAGGAAACAACAACTGTGACTGAGGGAACAACAACAGTGACCAAGGGAACAATGTTTGTGACTAAGGGAACCACAATTGTACCTTTGAAGGGAACATATACTTCATAAAAGGGCTTTCTGAAAGAGGGGAAGCAATTGATATAAAGGGAAGGGCCCTTGGAGGCCTTGACATTGAAGATTACATTTCCATATACTGTGCAGAAAATAAATGCAACGTTGGATCACAGGTTCCATCCAAGGTAATCACACATTTACTATTCAAAATCATCCTTTTAAATATTTCCATATTAGCAAGTTTATCTTCACTACATTAGGCTTCCTGGCTTGCAATGTTCTTGGCAATGGAATGCCTAAGATCGATTATTTATGATTGGTGCACAACACTCTTTACTAACATGAAGAAACAATTGACTTCAATTAGACAGGGGAAGGCAAAGAAATTTGGATATGGAAGCATCCTTTGCACATTATTCTTTGGGAGAATTCTAGTGCTATGACCCAAAGTAGTAACCACCATCGACATTCCTAATGATCCTGGGATGGCCAGATGGGCAAATCTAATGAAGTGACTTAGCAGAGGAAAAGTCACTCAGGTGGACTTTGGTGACAAGTTCTCCCACTGGTGGGAGAAACAAGTCATGGCCATAGATGACTACCCCTATGTAGGTGTGGAATAATGAGAGGACCCAAATATAACACTTCCACTTGGAGTTGCATGGGGCGACATTGGTAAAAATTTTGATTTTAACTTATTCAACTCTTTTGGATTTTTAAAATGTAATCTCAAGAAATTCAAAATATGTTTTTGTCAAACAAAAATCTTACAAGATTAAATTCTCATGACAATTATGGAACAGTGAGACTTGAGGGTCTATCGAGGCATAGGCATTGCGACAGAGATGTGGAGAGAGCATCAGCTAAGTTTGAGAGAGTTCTTCACACTATTCACAAGAACATGGAGATTCTAACTCACCATGTTCCCATTACAATAGTAGAGGATATCCCTGAGGCTAAACAAAGACGAGTGGTTGGAGTACACAAGAGTGGGTGTGGGTCTTCTGAAAAGTAGTTAATGCCAACGTATTCTTCCAATATGCTCATCCAGGGCAGGGCCCGTAGCATTAGATTTTAGATGATTGATCTGTTTTATTATGGAAATGATCAGGCTTAAGCCCTAATTTTGTACGACACTTTTCCACATTTTGTAATATTTTTACATACTCTATATATTCATATACAAAGACTTCATGATGAGTTGATCATATATACAAACTATTTTGTGATATTTTTTATTTTAATGTGATGAATGATTAATGTGCCAGTCCAATTCTTGGTTAGCTATAAAATCAGCAAATGCATTATCTAATCATGGAATATGAATGAAAGTAATAAATGTAAATGATCTTTGTAATAATATAACTCTTAGAAATTGGTGACATAATAGATACATGTTATTCAATTGAGACGCAGCTAGTTGTGAATCCAAATAACCATTAATGATTCAATACCATGAGATATTACTTCAGATAGTAAATTAATAACGGTATTATATTTAGCCATATTATTAGAAGCACGACCAATATATATGCCTCTTGAGACTAACAACTAACAATAAGGATAACATATTACCCAAGTGATGGAAGCTAAATTATGTGTATGTGTTCTAGCACCATCGGTGAATCCTAAATACAACAAATCACCCATTGAAACCTTCCAAAGTAGATCAAAAATATCATCATCATTAGAAGACCCATGGATAGAAATAAAAGATTGTACAATATTTACAAAATAAAGCAAATTCTAGGCAAGAGTTTAGGCATAATACTTCTTGAGATCAAGCCCATTTTTGGGCTATGACATCACATTTCCCTCAAAGTAAAGCAATTCATATTCCCCTTCTTTAATACCTTCTTAATGATATAGGGACAATACAACATAGATTTAAACTTTGTTGCCCCCAAGGTGTCTTTGTCTTGGTCATAAATCAAAACAAGGTCACCTATAGAAAAAACCCTAGGTCTTGGAGTCTTGTCATTATGGGCTTTTACTCTTTTCTTATGTGCTTCATTCATTGTGGCTACATCCCAATGTTTCTCATCGAGATGTTCCAAATTAGTGAGTCATTCTTCAGGACTTGAAGTGTATGGAATAAGTTAGACTACTAATTTGAGCGTTGGAATTTCACATTCTATAGGAAAGATTGGTTCCACCCCATAAACTAGCTAAAACGAAGTCGAACCTGTAGAGTTGTTAACTAACATATGGTATGCACAAAGTGAAGGATATAACATGATATTCCAGTTGGACCTAGCCTGGTTGATCATCCCTTACAAGATGGTCTTAAGGGATTTATTAACGACTTCTACTTGTTCATTTGCTTGAGGATAATAAGGAGGCGAATTCTCCTGCTGAAATCCAAACTTCAAATCCAACTCGGACATTGTCTTATTCTAGAAGTGACTTCCATGATCAGGGAAAATATCTCTAGGGATACGTAATCATGAAATGAGTTGATTGAATAGTAAAATATTTTGATGTCACCATTGTTATTGAAAGTAGGCATGGCTTCGACCCACTTGGTAAAGTAGTTTACTGCTATGATGCTATACTTGTGGCCATTAGACGAAGCTGGGTTACAAGTAGTAAAATCAATACCCCACTTGGTAGATGGACCAACAATGACAACGGGAAAAGGTGAAGTTGGATGCGTGCACATTTTCCAAGTATAAACTTGACAAGGATGAAATTTCTTGACCGCTTCAATGTAATCTTTGAAATTCGAAGGCCAGAAATAACTTTCATGCCAAATCTTTTGGTTTGTAACAAGCCTAGATAGATGACCTACACAATCTCCACTGTGGCAATCATTCAAAACCAACTCATCTTCCTCTAAGGTTAAACAACTTCTAAGGATTGAATTAGTCCCTCAACGATATAAAGCATCATCAATTATAAGATAATTGTTAGCAAGGTGATGCAACTTCTAACGTTCATCCTTAGAAAAAGACTGAGGGAACTTCTAAGTCTGGGGATATATAATGATATATTCATACCAAGGATCTTGTGAAGAGATGAGAAAAATATGCTCATAAGGAAATGATTCTTCATAAACAACATCTTCTTCACTTGGATATTTCGAGATCAATTCCACAAGGACTAAATATTTCTTTGGCTTAGCTAACATAAACTTGAGATCCAACTCTTGCAATATGAAAATTCATTTATTATATTTTCCCCCAATCACTCGCTTACTAAGAAAAAATTGAAATGGGTTGACACCATTGAGTACAATTTTTTTTATAAGCAGAATGAAATAATGGAATCGTTGGAAAACATGGACAATTGCCAAAGCCAATTTCTCTATATGAGAATACCTAAGTTTAGGACCAACTAGGCCAAAACATAGATAATAAATCACATGCTACTTAAGGGCATTATGTTCCTAAACCAGAACCATACCAATGGTTGATTCTATTGCCACAAGATACAAGAGGAAATCTCTTTTATAATTAGGTGAACTCATAAGAGGAGCAGAGATCAATGTATTTTTTAACGCATCAAAGGAGCATTGAGAAAAGTCATCCCAAATGAATTGGACTCCTTTATTGAGTAAACACATAAACCCTTTTGTGATCTCAGCATAATTTACAATAAATTTCCTTAAAAATTTTGCTTTTGCTTGGAGACTCTAAAGTTGACGACTACTCGACAGGGGAGACAACTGAAGTATTGACTCAACCATGAAAGGGTCTACACAAATCCCTTCATTAGACACGATGAATCCCAATAACCGACCAAATGTAACTGCAAAAATGCATGTATTTGGGTTCAACTGGATTTTCTAATAACGACATATTTCAAAGGCTAAACAAAGGTGCTTTGGACAGTCCACTGAAAGGTATCCCCAACATTTTTGAGGCCAAAAGGAATCTTCCTCTATGCAAAGGTACCCTAGGGGGAAATATATGTTGTCTTATCTTGGTCCTCAGGATGAATTGTAATTTAGTTATATCCATAAAATTCGTCAATTAAGGAGAATATCTCATTTCTATCACACGTAGTGATGATCTGATCGATAAATGTAGTGGGGAAAAATCTTTAGGAAAAGCTTTATTCAAATCCCTAAAATCGATTCACACATAGATTGTTCCTTTATTTTTATCGACAAGCACTAGATTTGAAACCCATTTAGTCAGAGGAATAGGATAAATGAAACCTGCCCTAAGAAGCTTCTCTACCTCAACCTCAATAGACATATCTTTCCTAGGATTAATCGGTCGAAGCTTTTTCCATATAGGTTTTGCATTTTCATATGTCTTGATCTCATGTTGAACTATTGAAGGATTAATTCCAGGCATTTCTTAATACTACCAAGCGAATACATATCGAAACTCTTTAAAGAGATCAATATAGATTCTGATTCTTTAAGGGAACATTGAGCTCCAATGAAGATGTTTTCAGTAACATTGGGATTTTGAGAAACATTCACCGAAATGGTTTCTAAAATACTAGACATATTACTTTCGGCATAAACATGTGATGGATTCAAATGTTTATGCACATTTACATTGAAAGAAGTACTAGACAAGTTTGATTCAACCTCACAGAATATAGGGAGAAAATAGGACCGATGATGCAAGTCATCCCATGGTCTTTCTACCCTAGTCACTTCTTCTAGTATTTCTTCATCAGATGGTAAAATAATGTCAAGTAAATCCATAGCCTAAGTAGAATCAACTCTCTAAACTGGAGCCACGTCCTGATCTTCATTTTCTAATGGGAGAGGGATGGGATCCAAATCTATAGAATTTATATAGATTAATAAGGAATTTCTACTGCAGGAATTAGGTAAGCCATTCCACCTAATTTCCCCTCTTCTAATGTGGTAGTAAGAAGAGGAAGGGCCAAGGATCATAAAAATAATGAGTTATGAAAGAACCATGTCAAGGAATGATCCTCAAATATGAAATGGAATTGACATGAGTGACATGATATGGAAGATCAAAAGTTCCCATTAATGAAGAATACATTCCAACTCCTAGATTCTCAACAGGCTACTTAGTATTCTTTACAAATGGAATAGTGGAGTTAGTCAATGCATTAGGATCATTAGGAGAATAAGCTAATTGATCAAGCGTGAAAATTCTCCCTTCATGAGGGGAACATGGGATGTGAAATAAGGATGAAATAATGGAATCCATTGAGTAAACCCTGTTGTAACCCAATAAAATATTGTAATCGAGATTAGCATCTACTATCTCTACTTCCACTTTAGTGACCTTGCCTCTACATAAATAGGGAAGGATGGTTGAATTCCATGAGGCTTATGAGAATGGCCATCAAATTTAGTTAAGAGAGGAGGAGAGGGAACAGCCACAGGTAATTGAATAGCCTTCCAACATGACATAGACATGATGCATGTGGAAGCTCCTTCATCAACTATAGTTTGAAATATAGTCTTCTTCTAATATGTAGATTTAATATGGAAATCCATATGATGAGGGAATCTAGTCTTGACATTTGACATATCAAATGTGACTACCATATAATTCTTAGGATCTACTACTCTGATCGTAGTTAGCAAAGCACTCCTTTGTGTAAGACATGATTGGATTAGCTTTGACACTGGAATGGTACAGCGGATTTGAGCTAAATCTTCAACAATAGAGTAGTTATGAGAAGCCCTCAAATTGGGATTATAGTTCAAACATTTTGATGAGCCTTTCGCCATCTGAGGTATAGGCTCTACTGCAAGCCTCTCAATATGTAGAGGTTCTGAGGTATCAGAACCAGTCTTAACTTTAGAAGATTTGGCTTCTTCATAATCATGAGCTCTCATTGAAATGTCAACATGAGACTTAAACATATATACATTTGATGTAGCTTCCCTACCTTGGTTTCCCCTGCGATGGTTCCAGTATTATCACTCACGCCAAAAAATAATTGATGCCCTTAGGAAAAAGGTTTTGTGAGCACAAACTGGGAACTAGAAGAGACTTTCTGAGCTAACAAGCACTGACCATCCTCAATATCATGGAAAATATGGTTAAGGTGATCCCCACTACATAATCTACATGGTAACTTAACCTTATTCTTAGATTCATTTTTTCCCTCACCAGTGTTATCACTGGATTTATTGGTATTTCCCTTCCCTACCTTATTTTCTTTCTTTCCACGTCCTTTCTTCTTCCCATCAAATTGTTGATTTCCTTTTGGATTTGAAGACTAGACAGTGTTAACTGCTAAAGGTTGAGAAGGAGAAAACACAGATGATGTATTTTGTGTTGCAGAAGCATATTGTAGAGACAATGGTTGTAATTGATTTAGAAAACTAGTCACATTACTATCAATCGACCCTATAACGCCATCAGCATGGGGACCCACTTTCAATTTGGCGAGGTCAATTTTCAACCTTGGAGCATCGGGTAAAATCTTATAAAGAATCCCTTACTGGGAGTAGATGAGCTCTAATTGCTGGACTCTGAAGATAGCCTGCTCTTTAGTGAACACCCTAGAAAGTGACACATCCTTAGAGATATCCTCTTGCAATGATTTTGAAAATCATTCTAGAATGAATTCATCAGGGATGTAGGCCTTGATCATTCTCTTCCTTTTGCACTGCTCTTAGATGTGGTCAAAAATATGTATAGCCTTATCCTGCTCAAAATTGGCCAGAATCTCAATTCTGACATCGTAATGGAAAAGCAACTGAAAATGGTTTAGAAACATTGTGGTTGAATCACCAAACATATAAAATGTACCCCCACTTAACTCAATATACAATTTAGTCACATACTAGTATTGGAATAATATCAACCTGATTGAATCATCAATGAGGGAGTTAAAGGAGCGCCATAAATGGAAAGTGGTTATGTGGTCAGTCAGATCCTCACCAAACTTCCCTTCAAATTTAGCAATATCATACTGAATTTTGGTAGGGATAGGAGGCTAGGTTGGGTTATAATGGATCATATAATTCATTAATTTTGAAATATCTAGTAAATTGATGGTTGCTTGGAATGGTAAGTGAGGAGGAACAAGAAAATTGTTAGTGGAATTTTCATCATTCGAAAAAGAGTACCCTGGATTTGGAGTGGCACTAGGTTGCCATGGATTACTCGTATAAATACCTAAATTATAAGGAAAACCTTGTAGTATAGGAGTATGCAGAGGGTATCCTCCCCCTACTGCAGTATCACATGAAATAGGAATACTTCCTCATAGCAGAACATTATATGAAGGGGAAAGCCCCTCATGAGGATTCCATGCACTAGATAAAGGAGGAAAAACTTGATAAGTACCAACAGTAGGGAAGGGCATACTCCCCTATTGACCAAATAAATGGGAAAAATTACCTGCCCCAAAACCACTCACAGAAGGATTTACCAATCCTTAGTTCCCTTGAAAAGTGTTAAAGTTTTGAGTATGACCAGGGAAAGGCATTGATCCTATGCTCAACGATGGATTGGAAGGAGGAACATGTCCACTTCCAAATTGAAAAGGAACTGAACCAGTAGCCATCGAAGTCATAGATGTAGAAGTAGCAGAGGTTAAAGTAGAAGATATAGAGGGAATCCCACTAGATGGCATCCCGAAAGGATAAGCTCATATGAAATGAGTTGAAGGTTTGGTTCCCCCACCCATAATAGGGATGGAGGTAGAGCCAACAATTACCATACTAGGTGCAATAGTAGATATAGGAATAGATCCTCCTCCTACAATTGAGGAAGGAGTATGTGCACCAGTAGTATTAGTCGAGCTGCTAAAATTGGCCATTGAGAAGAAAGAAGGAGAGTGAATAGGGCTAGTTGGCCTATGAGTCAGATTACCCACACATGGAACAAACTAAAGAAGATGAGAAAGAATAGGTTTTGTAGGAGTCACAAGTGGCTCCATAATGTATTCGATTTCTACTTTCTCTTCAAGCTAGAAGAGTACTCTATCATGCACTAGAGCATTACTATATGGATTATGGACTAGACTAGGTTCACCATAAAAAATGAGATACCTTGGAGAAGGATATATCTTCATTGCGTTCACTAACACTAGTTGAAAAGCACCAGCATAATTACTCCTATGCCTCTTAAGTGGAGGCTCGAAACTTGTATGTGAAATCCCATGAAGCCTTATCAACTGACGAACTGATCGGTAAGCCAATTTTATATATTAAAAGAAATTAAAGACTCAAAACACCTATGGAAAGCTAGGAGGACATATCACTCACTAAAAATATCCTAAATATACAATTGAGAAAGCAACTATAGGTTATTTCCACTTCGGGTGATTAGGATCTGAAACCAAAATACAAGAAAGTGAAAATAAGGATCTCTCAAAGGTATTTTGGGATGATGAGGTCACAAGCCTACCAGCGAAGATATTAGAAGTAGTTATTCTTACCTCCAAACAATATACTTTGTCAGTCTAAGTACCCAAGCTTCACAATGGCACCCTCTAGAAGTACTATGAAATTGATGCAATGTTTGCTTCAGGTACCATGGGCATTCCCACCCGCAGGCACCTGTGTGGTCCCTAGGAAAGGAAACTAAGGTCACTAGTTTGTAATAATAAGCCGGGTGGAACATTCGTCGGTGCATGATCCAACAAGTAGGAGAAGGGGTATCTCTCTTTCCTTATGTTCACACATCCTCATGCTTAATTCATGTGTTAGAAGAGCTTTCCTAGACATCTTAACGAGATTGAATTTCCACTCGTTTGTAAACTTCTATACTTTCAGTTCAAATGGCCTTGGATAATTTACTCTCCACGCACCTATTCCAAGGCCCTAATGTCCTAGACTAGTTTATATTTCTATGAACAAAATAAAAGTCTATTTCATTTTAACAAAGCGCTTATTTTAAGTGGTTTTTATTTAGGTAAAAGGTAGTGGAAGTACAACTAATGATGTTATGATGCAAAATAAATCAATAAAAGACCTAGGCTACATGCAAATGCAACACTTATTTTCTTTCAATGAAATCTATTTCTACATGGGTTTTATGAGAAAACTTAGGAATCAAAACTCTTTTTCTTTTATTTTTTAGGCACTCACACATTCAATCATCTAAAGAATACTAAATGATTCCTAATACACGCTAAATGTAAATGCAAGATTTAAGTTAATCTCACAAACAATCAAAAAGGGTAATTCAAAAGAAAAAGCTTATTAATCAAGTAACGAGAAGAAAATCCCAAGAAAGAAACACTTTTAATGCAAAAATACTTTTAGCCCTAAAGCAAGAATTCACACCTTTGTAAAAGATTCAAAAGTCAAAAAATCAAAGAAAAGAAACTCAAAACAAATGCTTTTATTTTTCTTCAAAGGATTTAAAGACTACAAGTTTCAGAAAGCGAAAGCAAGTATCAGATTCAAGACCAACAAAAAGAAAGAGACTCAAATCTCACTAGCCATTAATAATCCCAAAAATTGAAAGACTAATGTGAATAAGAGACAAAAATAACTCAAGTGATTTGGTCAAGAAGATACAGGAAATTATGGAAATGAGAAAGATCTAAAAGAACTAAAATCTCTCATTAACCCAAGAATTATAAACAATTTTCTCAAACAACTAATGAAAAGGAAAAACAAGCCAAGTTAAAGAATGTAAAAGAAAGAATCAATAAAAATGGGTTATAAGAAAGTTGCAAGAGAAACCAAATGTCCTAATAGCACATAACAGTCAGACACTTCCTAAAGAAAGTTTGAAGCCCAATTCTAATTATAAAAAGCTTCAAAAAACACAAACCCTTAGTTGACATAAGATTTTCACCAAATATGTGGAAAGAATCGATAATAGCTGCTAAAATGATGATTTCAAGCCTCATTCATACAGGAAAGACACAAGAAAACATGGCCAAACCCCCAAAAATAAATAGAAATGAAAATGTTTGATTTTTTCAATTTGTATGTGACTTTGTAGTTCCATAAACGCATATGTACGTGATTGTTTCAGAATAATCTTGTGTATACACAGGTTTCTTTGCAATAAACCACATATGTACGCTTTTATATACAACAAAACATGTGTATAAATGGAAAACTAGGGAAAAAATAAAATATAGTCCTGATCCAAGAGATCATGTTAATTGACCAGACTACCTAGGAGTCAAGAAGGCTAGAAACAACAAGAAATAGCAAACCAAAACCCTAGATCAAAGAATTAAAATTCATGTAGGAAATACTTGATGGTGTTCCCCGGTAGAGTTTTCAATTCTGTTAGTGGGAAAAGTTCCCTAAGGTAAGGGTTGACAACTTTAATAGATTAGAACGAGAAAATCAACAAGTAGCAGTCAAGTAAGCATGTGGGACATGTGAATTATTAAATGTCGACTTGGAAAATTACCCAGAGGTCTTATGTTTTATGATGTTCCCGTAGGGTCTAAACCCTCTGCTTCCTCCAAAATCAAGCATGCTTGCAAATCAATTCAAAGAAGCGTATACATGATATATAATTCAATATGCATACATAAAATATATGTTATATCATCATATATAAACATAGAAATTTCTATTCATGAGACAATAACATATCAGGAACAAGACATGAGATTCTTTAATCATAATCAATAATAGGTGTCTAGTCAATTTAATGTCTTAAATTTCTCTACATAAATTATCAATCCGGGTATCGTAAACTGATGAAGTGTGGTGCACCATATGTGCTTACTTAACCTTTTTCTTACTTCGTTGTTTTATAGATCTTATTTTGTTTTGGGATTTTGTTTTTGTTGGTTTCCTAAAGTGTCTAATGCAAATGGAAATCCTATTCTAAGGTCTTAAGAATACTTTTAAAGGACAAGTATGGATAGAGATTTCAAGACAAGGCCTATGTCCCTAATGGTAACTTCCAAAACTTAGCACTTCAAAAGATCTCAAAACATGTTATTGGTGGAATTAGTACTTGAACAAAAGTGTAAATATGCAGCTACTTCAATCAAAATAGAATGCAATAACCAATCAATGAGCTAGTGACTATGAAACCCAGTATCCTTGCTGCTGTATAAAAAGAAAACTGAAAAAAAAGTAAAAACTGAACTTAAAGCAACTAATTCACACTACTTCAACTCTTCTGATCCTTTACCCTTCAGCTCAATCTACCTTATGGGAAGCAATCATGAACAAGTTAAGTAATATGATATCTAAATTTCGTAAAGGAATCTAATCACACTACTTCAACTCTTCTGATCCTTTACCCTTCAGCTCAATCTACCTTATGGGAAGCAATCATGAACAAGTTAAGCAATATGATATCTAAATTGCATAAAGGAAACTAATTACACTACTTCAACTCTTCTGATCCTTTACCCTTCAGCTCAATCTACCTTATGGAAGCAATCATGAACAAGTTAAGCAATATGATATCTAAATTGCATAAAGGAAACTAATCACACTACTTCAACTCTTCTGATCCTTTACCCTTCAGCTCAATCTACCTTATGGGAAGCAATCATGAACAAGTTAAGCAATATGATATCTAAATTGCATAAAGGAAACTAATCACACTACTTCAACTCTTCTGATCCTTTACCCTTCAGCTCAATCTACCTTATGGGAAGCAATCATGAACAAGTTGAGTAATATGATATCTAAATTGCATGAAAGTAAATGAGCAAAACAAAACTGAAAGAAATAACAATGTTGGAATTAGAACTCAAAAAAATAAATCAGCAGAAGGACAAGATGATTCCGTCATGTCATTAGTCATTAAAAAGCTATGTGCATTATTAACCTACAATCAACCGGTTGAACACACTTGCATGAATTAAAATTGCATGAATGAAAAATCTAATCTACCAACTTGAAAGCAATCAAATGACATAATGAAATCAAAGCAAAATTACAAAATGAAATCTACTCTACCTTACATTCTAATGTCCTCCATGACATCTACTTCACATCTCCTTCCATGTTGAGAACATCAAAGCTTTATTCAAATTCTTCAAAATTACAAAGTACAACAAAGCTCTCCAAAGCTTTCAAAAGCCATCAAGGAAGAACTGAAAACTCACAAGCTAAAAAGACTTAAGAACTCCAAACTCTAAGCTAAAGAGGACTAACTAATGAAGGAGAGAGATCTCCTATTTATACAAAAAGATGAGAGCCATCTCATTAATGAGAATCCATGAATCTCTCCCTCTACCTCTAGAGTCCTAATCAAAATAGGAACTGATAAGACACATGTCTTCTTAGAGTTACAATACAATTAGGAGATGTGACACATATCCTCATGATCCCATGATTCTTTCCACTCAAATTTGAATTTGGCCTTGGGGTGCCACATAAGGGTCTTCTAGAAGCCTCCTTTCAATCTACACATGTCAACAATCTCAACCCATTTGTTAGGTATAAGCATATGCACATTATTTTCTAATGTTTAACCACAAATTCACTTAAAAGGCTTAGAAATAATAAAGATTGGAAAAACATAAAGGTGGCCCAATGATAATGAAAGTGGGATGAATGTGGTGACATAGTAGTAAAATGGAGGTGAAATGAAGGTGATATAATGGACATAATAGTGAAAGTGTAATGGAAATGAATGACATTTTCAAGACTCAACATACCCCCCAACTGAAGCTATTGCATGTCCTCATGCAATATATATTACATTAACTCTTTTGATCCTTGAGCTTTGGCTTAACTTTGCATGATATCATTTGATAACTTCATATTTCTGCAAAGTGTTTTACTTGAATTGCAACATGGTTGGTTCTTGTGTTACAACCATTTTTTTTTTTTTTTTTTTGTTGCCTTCTATTTTGATCTTTGAACTTTGCATAATGATATTTTGATTATTGTTGCAAAGTATATCTTTATTGGATTGCATGATGGGTTGTTCTTGTGTGACAACCATGATTTTGTTTGTATCCAATTTATCCTTCAAGCACTTTTTCAAAAGCCATTGTTTGCTCATAATAGCAATGTAATAATTAATATATGTTGGAAGTATGTGAGCTCTTGAATATGATATGGACATGGCAAGATATGAATATGAATGTATTCCCCCCCAACTGATGGTATTGGCAATTTTATGAAATGAGGAAGAGAAATGTTTTTCCAACAATTATCATTCTAGCTTTTTATGGAATTCTATGGTCAAAAGTTAGAAAATGACGTACCTTCACTTACCCTTTGGAATGGATGAGTTGTATGTGTGGTGGCTGAAAAATTCTGATCATATTCTTCTTCAAGTGGCTGAACAAGAGGAGTCATGGATAGAGAGGTAAGATGACTTTTTATTGCTTCTACTAAAACTTGTTGAATCTGCTCCAAAATGCTGAAAATAATAGTCTTCACGTCTTCAAAACTCATTGGCACAATTCCTACTATGTGAAAAGATGTTCTGATGTCGAACATAGTAGGAAATTGTTGGCTTAGTGGCCATTAATGGATTCCACTAGTCAACACGAGAACTCTCACCATTGATGACAATGAGAGTCAAGATGCCCAAACACATCTTGCTAGGTACGAATGAATTTGCTGATGTCGAGTCACCTAGAAGATCTAACGAACAAGGGACATTAATGTATTTCCATTGTTTGTCAGCATGAGGACTTGCCATTAAGGCATGCAAGCCTCAAGGTGTTTTTACAAAGAACTTAGACTCAAAGGACTATGGACTCAATAATTTGCATTGAAGTAGGGCTTATTTGCGAAATGAAAATGATAAGGAATGGAAGATGAAAATGGAAAATGGCAATGGAGAACAGAAATGGCAATGGCAATAAGCATGTGAATGAGCCTCTTGCTTTTATTTGTGGGTTATGAATGGACAAAAAGAGATGGAAAGTGTATGTGAATGTAAGTGAAAAGTATGGAGTGGAATGAGGTGAATGGTTTATTATGAAGTATGGATGTGATGGAGACAATAGTATCTAAAAGTTTTTTTTTCAAGTGTTTGGATCTGATTTTACATCAGCATATTTCCTCTTTGTTGTTGATCATCCTCTTATGAAACAAATTGGTATCTTAGAGAGACACCATTCTCTTGTAGTCATTTGTCCTTCCTCCTGGAACCTTGCAAAAAAAACTAATACTTCTTCTGCAATGGCATGTAAGATTATCAAAGGAGAGAGATGGCCAATCTCTGTAGTTATGATATTTACACACAAAACTAAGAATTTGTATTAATGAAACAAGTTCTCAAAGGAAAAATCAATAGAATTTATACCTGATTTGGAATTAGTGACTCAAGTTGATGTTGCTTCTTTTCAGCAATTTATTTCATTATTTGCCATTTCAAACTCAAATGATGGATTTCTTATTGTGTAGATCTTGTTGAGATCTTTCCAATGGTACTTAAATCATCAAAATCTGATTTTGTATGAAAAAGTTAGGCTGATTTGAACAATGAGGTTTTTCTGGCTACGGAATTGGAGAACAACTGCGGAATGTGCACGGTTCTGTAGCTACAATCTTGGATACAAAGTTAGCCATTCATTTTTCATCATCAATCCAAAATTAATCAATACCTTCAGAAAAGTGAGCAAATAACTTGTTCATTTCATTGATTCAAAATTATTATTTTTTTCTTGACATGCAGTGACTCAGTGTGGCGACTTAGTGATAACACACAATTTGACTTCCTTTTGACCTGGGTCTTTTTCATCAAATTTGACCAAATGAATAGGACACCATCCATGTACTAACATTCCCCTAGCTACCCATGTGGCTAGTTTTGCTTAATGACACCTGCAACCTAGAGTTTAACAAAACAACTGCGGAAAGTTGAGCCAGCTGCGGAAAGTTGAGCCAGCTGCGGAAAGTTAAGCTAGCTGCGGAAAGTTGAATCAGCTGCGGAAAGTGGCTGGATTCCACAGCTAATGAAAACAGAGTGTAGAAGATACTGCGAAATGGAGTGGCTGTGTGCGTGGAAAAAGGAGGAAAAAAAAATATGGAGGATGTGACTGAATTTAACTCAAGTTTCTGCCCTCAACAGTCCTCCCATCCTTCCTTCTGTTCTTTAAAACTCATTTGAATTAGCAGAAATGGTCAGGGTTTATGAAGAAGACCAGCAACTGTAAGTGGATATCAGAGAATAGATACATGGAATGAGGCGGAATAGAGAACAAAATGGGGTGAAGGTTTATGTGAGCATGGTGGAAATGAAGCCATGAGGTCAATAGAACGGTAGGGGAAGAAAGTGCATCCGACAAAGTTTTAAAATTGGGTGGTTGTAGAATTGACGCAAGCACGTTTATAAAACAGCTGTCCATTTTGTCCTTAGTTATTAGAAAACTGGCAGTAATCCTAGACAAGATTCTGAATACCATAATCATTAATTAAAAATAGAGTGATGCTGTGAAGAGTCGTACCCAACCAGATCACGTAATGGAGAGCCGTGTTGGATTGAAACTACTCTTTAACGGGTTTTAATGAATTGCAACGGGTGGCATATGGGTAGAGGATGTGGTGGCAAAGGGTGGAAGACGTGGTAGAGGTGGCAGCACAGAACCAAATTGGAATTCCCCTTCTTTAGGCACGCCGAATTCAATCACACTAGTTAATTAACTCAAATTCTGTTTTTCTTCACAAGGCGACAAAAAAGAGGCTCTAAAGAACTGAGGATTTCTCCCAGACCGCCACAAATTTCTTCAAACGGTTTCTAGGTTATCTAATTAACCCACCTGGAAAAAAAACCCATGTTTTATTTTCTTGAAATTCGTCTCTGTTTGGGCAAATCGAACGTTTGAAGTTAGACGTTTTTTCAGCTATTACGTTTTTCTGAGTTTTACTGTTCTGCAGGTGTATTACACAGGTTCAATAATTACAAGAAGCTCAAAATCATCATCAATTATTGCTTCCTGAATCTCAGGTTCAACCACAACATATTGTTTCAATAACCGATTTCCAAATGCCCTAGATACAGCAAGAACACCTCCTACTCTCCATGTTCCAGCCCACATAACATTGCCCCCGGCTTGCTCAATACGCTCCTGTTCATCAACCCTGTTAGGCTTGTGATCTTTAGACAGAGGGACAGAGTTGAAGAATTGGGGCGACTGATAGTCACAGGTTTGTTATCTGAAACGTTTCCAAACAATTGCTGTAGTGGTTGTTTTTAATAATGATACCTTGCATTTTTAAAACAACGACTTAAGAATTTTGTTGAACTTACAGCTCAGGTCGTTTATATCACAGGTTTTGTAGGTGGCGGAAATCTAAGTGGCAGCAATTGAGCTTATTGATTCATTCTAACTCAGATCAATCTCCAAATAATTATGGTGAATGCTGAACTCATCCCATGAAGTAGACCTGCAATCTGATGGATATAATGGCAGAGGAAATTGGCTCCAACAGTAAGAGGATTTGACCCCTGAAATAAGATAAAATTCAGCTAACAAATTTGTCCTTTTGTCAACAAATGTAATCAGCTTACATGCTCTCGCCCTTGGAGAAAAATGACTACTCTGCCCTTAATAATTTAATGGATCACCAGAAGCTACCTTCAAGAATTCAACCCTCTGTTTCTAATCGATAATGTAGCTATCCAAAGGTGAAATCAACTCAGAAATATGCCACTAAATGATGAATGCCTCCTACAGGAATCAACCTCCAAAAATGCACGATTTGGTCCTCAAACAAGGAGCTCAATCCACCTTAACAATAATAAATTTCAGCCTCTAAAAAGAAATGTCAAGGCTCTTTGATGGAGTTATCATGGATTCTTCAAATTTGTATTCACCTCCTCATTGTTACCTAATCGTTTTAACATTCGATCCCTGCTTTTTTTTTTTTCACATATACAATGCATTTTTTTTATGTTGCAGGTTTATTTCAGGTCAAAGCTTGAACAGGGAGGCATATTTCTTGTTAAGCCCATAGTGGAAGCTAGGATTGTTTTTCTCTTTTCTTCTTCTCTGAAATTGTAAAATTTTATAAAAAGGATTAATGATTTTCAATTTCAGGCAGCAAATACTTCAAGAAAAACATGTTAAAAACAGGACTTTGACTGAGGTCTTAGGCTAGTTTTTCATTGATCTGCGCTGGGTGACTAGGATAGGATCCATGTCGGGACGATTCTGGAGATGCCCATGTGGTCTATTTCTTCATTGGACGCTTGTAACCTGCTAAACCTTGAAACAGCTGCGGAATTCTCAGCTAGCTGCGGAATCAGGGCAGTTTCCGCAGCTAAGTTGCAAAACCTTATTAAAACAGGATACAGTGTTTTGAAGACCACTACAAACCATAACCAGATAATTTTGGACAATTTGAACCTATCAAAGCAGTTGATTTTCATTTTTTTTTTTTCATTTTTTTTTTTTTTTTATTGAATCAATTGAAATGTTGAAGTTTATTTTGTCTCCTTTTTTTTTTTTACATAACAATTCTTTTTCTGATCCTCCAGATCACACAAAGTGCAAGAGGAGAGCATACTCAAGAATTATTAATTTTTTTATTTTATTTTTTTTACATAACAATCCTTTTTCTGATCCTCCAGATCACACAAAGTGCAGGAGGAGAGCATACTCAAGAATTATTAATTTTTTTTTAGATGTAAGAAATAAGGTCTCCTAATTACACTTCCTCGGCAACGGCGCCAAAATGTCTAGTCAATTTAATGTCTTAAATTGCTCTACATAAATTATCAATCCGGGTATCATAAACTGATGAAGTGTGGTGCACCATATGTGCTTAGTTAACCTTTTTCTTACTTCGTTGTTTTATAGATTTTATTTTGTTTTGGGGTTTTGTTTTTTTGGTTTCCTAAAGTGTCTAATGCAAATGGAAATCCTATTCTAAGGTCTTAAGAATACTTTTAAAGGACAAGTATGGATAGAGATTTCAAGACAAGCCCTATGTCGCTAATGGTAACTTCCAAAACTTAGCACTTCAAAAGATCTCAAAACATGTTATTGGTGGAATTAGTACTTGAACAAAAGTATAAATATGCAGCTACTTCAATCAAAATAGAATGCAATAACCAATCAATGAGCTAGTGACTATGAAACCCAGTATCCTTGCTGCTGTATAAAAAGAAAACTGAAAAAAAAAAGTAAAAACTGAACTTAAAGCAACTCAAAGACTGAAAGCAAAGCAACTAATTCACACTACTTCAACTCTTCTGATCCTTTACCCTTCAGCTCAATCTACCTTATGGGAAGCAATCATGAACAAGTTAAGTAATATGATATCTAAATTGCATAAAGGAAACTAATCACACTACTTCAACTCTTCTGATCCTTTACCCTTCAGCTCAATCTACCTTATGGGAAGCAATCATGAACAAGTTAAGCAATATGATATCTAAATTGCATAAAGGAAACTAATCACACTACTTCAACTCTTCTGATCCTTTACCCTTCAGCTCAGTCTACCTTATGGGAAGCAATCATGAACAAGTTAAGCAATATGATATCTAAATTTCATAAAGGAAACTAATCACACTACTTCAACTCTTCTGATCCTTTACCCTTCAGCTCAATCTACCTTATGGGAAGCAATCATGAACAAGTTAAGCAATATGATATCTAAATTGCATAAAGGAAACTAATCACACTACTTCAACTCTTCTGATCCTTTACCCTTCATCTCAATCTACCTTATGGGAAGAAATCATGAACAAGTTGAGTAATATGATATCTAAATTGCATGAAAGTAAATGAGCAAAACAAAACTGAAAGAAATAACAATGTTGGAATTAGAACTCAAAAAAATAAATCAGCAGAAGGACAAGATGATTCCGTCATGTCATTAGTCATTAAAAAGCTATGTGCATTATTAACCTACAATCAACCGGTTGAACACACTTGCATGAATTAAAATTGCATGAATGAAAAATCTAATCTACCAACTTGAAAGCAATCAAATGACATAATGAAATCAAAGCAAAATTACAAAATGAAATCTACTCTACCTTACATTCTAATGTTCTCCATGACATCTACTTCACATCTCCTTCCATGTTGAGAACATCAAAGCTTTATTCAAATTCTTCAAAATTACAAAGTACAACAAAGCTCTCCAAAGCTTTCAAAAGCCATCAAGGAAGAACTACAAACTCACAAGCTAAAAAGACTTAAGAACTCCAAACTCTAAGCTAAAGAGGACTAACTAATGAAGGAGAGAGATCTCCTATTTATACAAAAAGATGAGAGCCATCTCATTAATGAGAATCCATGAATCTCTCCCTCTACCTCTAGAGTCCTAATCAAAATAGGAACTGATAAGACACGTCTTCTTAGAGTTACAATACAATTAGGAGATGTGACACATATCCTCATGATCCCATGATTCTTTCCACTCAAATTCGAATTTGGCCTTGGGGTGCCACATAAGGGTCTTCTAGAAGCCTCCTTTCAACCTACACATGTCAACAATCTCAACCCATTTGTTAGGTATAAGCATATGCACATTATTTTCTAATGTTTAACCACAAATTCACTTAAAAGGCTTAGAAATAATAAAGATTGGAAAAACATAAAGGTGGCCCAATGATAATGAAAGTGGGATGAATGTGGTGACATAGTAGTGAAATGGAGGTGATATAATGGACATAATAGTGAAAGTGTAATGGAAATGAATGACATTTTCAAGACTCAACAATAGGTACAAGAAAGGTACAACCTGATCCAAGCCAACACACAGACGAAGCCTTCCTTTAGATACATCCAGCTCGAGCCATGAAGATACCATTGTTGGTTTAAGGGGGGTTGAACCAAGTTCAAAGTGTGCTACGCACCAACAAAAACCCTCAACCACTACCACTTTCATAAATGAACTTCAAGGAGATCGTAGTCTCACCAGAAGCAGTATCGGAGGTTGCAGAACCAAGTTTCTACAGCTAGAGGGATAAGCACGTTGTTTTGTTTGTGTATTTACTTATGTTTTCTACCTTCCTACGACTTCTCATACATGAATAACTTCACGTTGATAAATAATATTACAGAATGATTCTTAATGCATAGAAATAACATAAAATAGTATAACATGATTTATTCTGCATAATTTGGGTAACAGTATGCATAACGATATCAATAACAATAGGGAATCAACATAGAAAGATACATAATACTTTGCTAAAACTTCTTATTTATTAATAATGATCTTCAATATACTATCTTCCCTGACTTACGCACCTAGCTGCAGGTGGTCTCTACACTTAGTTGCAAACTCTTCAAGGCCTTCATGCACTTAGCTACAGAGCCTTCCCCAAATACAGACTCAAGACAGAGAATACGAACAATATATGCTTAGTTCTTCTATCACGATATCATTTACAAATTATTACATCTTCTTTAAATAGACTTCCTTAGTACAAGACCATGGCCCACATACCATGGATATGAAAAAACAATGACTAAAACCCAATACCCGTTACAAAATAAGGGACTTTGACCCACCCCAAAACCCCTAAAACATCGCACGATGAATATAACTTCGTTGGCTCCATGTGCTTTGGTCTTCAAAATGTAGAGTCTTTGACCCAAAACATTGACCAAGTTGGATTGGGCCCAACAAGCTGCCACACTCACTCACGACTCATCCCGAGTCACTCGGCTTCAGTTCCCTTGATTTTCGCTGGAATTCCATTATAGACTGCATTGTATTACTGGACTGTCTCTACCATTTGTTTCTCATGTTTGTGTACTTCCTCCAATAATGCCTCTTTGGTTGGGTCAGCATCCTTCTACATTATTTTTTCCTCCCTTTTCTTCAATTCTTTGATCCTTTCGTCCACTGCCTGCAATATTTGAAGGGCATCATCCTACCACAGCTGATTCCATGCCTGCAAAATTTTCTCCTTCCTCCGAAGATAATCTATCTACTTTTGGAGGTTCTTCCCTTTAGTAATATTAGTGAGAATCTATAAGATAGGTAGGCTATTTATAGCTACCAATATTTCATCACATTGCTTCTATTTCACCTGTAATTCCTCCTCGATATTTTGGATGTTTGGATCCTCCCACAATGAGGTCCAAATCTGCATCGTGTCATCCAATAATTTCCCGCAGTCTGCAATTATGTTAGAGATACCTTTTAATATTGGCTTTAAATATTTCTTCCACTGCTCCCACACTTATGGTGGTGTGGTTGGCTGCATCCTTATTTACAGCTCTAATATCTGCACTTCATATTCGAACTTTATCTTCGCAAGTGTATTCTTTGATTCCTTAATCATGAGGGTGAGCTTTGCGACCTTCTCTACTGGTGGTTCCTCCTCACCAACCTTCACATCTGGGACTATGCTGCAACTTTCCTTGATGTCCTTTTCCAACTGTTCTTGTCACTAATATGATTTGTCTCTTTGCTTAGCCACCTCCTCCGAATACTTCTTTAGTGCAGATTTCTCCTTTTCCATATGCATCGTCATCGCTGAGGTTCGTTTCTCCCGCTCCTGTAGCTTATTTTTTATACTTTAATGGAGTTTTTGCATAATTTGAATGAGTGATGCAACAATATTTATGCTATCGGTCTTCGATGCTTTAGCTTGCTTTTTGTCCTCTGTTGAGTACCAGTGAAGTGCCCTAGCTAGCACCTGCAAAATTCTAACACTAAATTATGTTTCTATTATTTGTTCTACCTGTAGTGACTGAGCTATTTATTAAAATTGTTTTGCTACTTGTGGAAACACCTTTAGCTCTGCGATGCCCTTTTGTACTTCAATCAAGATCATTTTATATCGATAATCAATTATGTCCCAGGTCTCTGACGCGATCTCCTGGACCTTGTCTCTGATCTTGTCGATGTCCCCATCAGTGAGGACAAGTGTTTCTATGCCCTTGGACTTATTCACCTTCTGCTTTTTCCTCTCGCATGCCGCAGTTTTGTCTCTCCTCCTAAAAATGAAAGGCGACTCCTTTGATACTCCTACATCACTAAGGGGTTCCTCATGCTTCTGCTCAGTTTCTTGTGTTTCCACCTCTGCATTCTTTCCACTTGTACCTGCATCTTGTGGGGTACCCTTCTATGTTCAAAATGCTCCACCAACTGTATTCATCAATTCTTCCATCCATTTCTGCACTACAGTGAGAAAATCATCTTTAGTTACTAAGTATGGAAATGGGTGCCATGTCTCAGTTGGGTCCTTTGTTTTCTTCACACAAGCTCTGTGGAAGTCTGCTTTAAAATCTACATTGTGACAACACTGCTTATACACACTAGGTGACAGCCTTGGATGTTGATTCACCACCATGTGTAGATCCATTTCCATCACCACAAACAAAATCCTAGTCTCTATTGCCTGCACCGATTCCTTAGTAAACCAGAGAGAGGCATACATCGTTGCCTCACAAACGTCCACCTCGAAAGATGGAAACTTCGAGTCTTTTGGTTATTTCCATGCAATCAACACAATGAGTATTAACAACCAAGCATAATGGAATGGCTTCCCCTCTTCCTGTGATTCCCTGTAGTCAGTCAAAAAGTCCTCACACAGATAAGCAACCTAGTTAAAATGGACTCCTGCGTTGCACTACGCAACCAAAGATACTACTGGTGTAGGCAGCTCATTGGTCTTGCACTTCCTCATTGTCTTACCTGCCAAGATGTGTGCAGCCAAACACACTCGTTAGTCATCAATGGTGTTATGTAGTATTGTTCTTGAAGTTGTATGAAAAGAAACCACTTAAGGTTGTGGATGAAAAGCATCCCTAATAGTAAAAATGATTGTTAAAGAAAGTGGATCTGTAGCAAATGATAGAAACAAAACCTTCCAAAGCCCTGATCTATGCAACAAAACCAGTTAAACAACAAAATGGAATAAGAAAATAAGTGCAAGTAACTCCAATAATCCAATGGAAACCAAATATATAAAGAACATATTTTATTAAACGACACATGTGAAGGGAACAAATAATGTCATCAGACCTCCTTTATGCGATGGGTTCTTGGCTATCCTCAATGTCTAGCTTTTGTAGAGTCTCTCTCCTCTATAATGTGTAAAACCCAACAAACAAAATTTTTGAGCTCAATGAGAACTCAAATGGAAAAGAAAAATGGTGTGTGACAATGATAATAATTAGAGCTACAATGGTGAGTGCAACAATGAAAATAATTAAAGGTGAAGAATGAATGTAAAACACTTCTATTTAAAGCAAAATATTAGGTTTTTCTTGAATAATGGGAAATAATAAAATATTATTAACCAATTTCTAGAATTAACCATTTGGAATATTTTATTATATTTGGTTGGAGGGAAAAAGTATTTAAACTTTTATTTAGAAATAATAAATAAATAAATGATTTATTTATCATCTCAAGAAATATGGTTAAGGAATAATAAACAAATAATGATTTATTTAAGTATTCCTAGGGGATTTAGTCAAACCGGACAAGGAATAATAACTAATTAGTGATTAATTAATTATTATTAGATAAAAATAAGATAATTAATTATTTATCTATTTATATCTCATAATTGGGTCAAAAATGACAAGGAATATTAGTTAAACAATTGTTTAATTAATTATTCCTAAGAGATAATTAATTAAATAGTGATTTATTTAATTATTCTTCATGGGTTTAATTATAAATGACTTAACAAATGTGGTTTATTAAGTAATTTCTCACAGTGAAAGAAATTTTACTATGGTAAAATTGGCCCTACATGGTGTACTTCGATCCATCTAGTAAATTATAGCTAGATGATCAATTTTTTGTGATAATAGATTGCCCCTCAATGTACGAGTGTTAGGAGCAAAACGTATGACCAAAGTATATTGTAAGGACACAATCACTAGACAACGAAGTAGATTCAGAGAGAGAGAGAGAGCAATGGAGCTGAAGTGATAGAGTATAGTGACAGAGGGGGTGAGACCAATGTAAGTCTTCCTTTATGTTGTGGTACCAGACCTCAGTGAGGCAGGGGAGGCATATCTATACCCGCCGAGATAACTTAGTACAAAAATAATAATTCGCCTAGGAAAATGAAGCTGAGAGATGAACTACATGTTGAATGGTACATAACATGCTAGCATAAATGAGCCAGAAAATAATGCAATGTGTCTTATATACAAAATGACCTAGGAAAAACATGAGCTAGGGCTAAATACAATAACATCTGAGTACATGAGATATAATGCCCATTCCCTTAAAAAATGGGTGGGAGGTAGGGTATAGCAACCAAAGAATCCATATTTAACAGGAAAGGGCTCTACAAGACTGAATGGATCATCTGAAGGAGACATGCATGTCATGAGCACTGCAAGTGGCCTGAACTGAACCCATCAAATATTTGGAATTGCATCTAAGGTCGTATCCTAATATGAAGGCATACAGGCATGTGGGGGGAAATCTGAAGGGCCACCCCCTCATGAGGTATGAAACATATCACACACACCCAGGAATCACTGGTATAATTGGCTACATCACTGGACCATCATGTGTATGAATCAGGAGCACGAAATAACCAAGTCAAAGGGAAATGATGATTCTCTTTGCTTGATCTGAGGGCATTCTTCTAGAATGGATGTGCTGATTTCGATAGAATAGGGCATGCCATAGGTGAGGAAAGGAGGATCCTCAAATAATGCATGAGAGAAAATAGTAATGTGACTGATGGACTGACACCAGGGAAAATGGAGAAAATTGGATTCGCGGAAAACAAATGACTTCCCTTGTCAGAGCATAAAGTTCATGGTTGACCTGGCAGCGATTCACTCGACTTCAGAGGGGATGGTGGACAGTATGACTGAAGGCCAAAATCAGCAACACAGGATGAATGGTATGAAAATATGCATGGAATACTGTGACATGATACAATGGGATGTGAAATAGACTCCATGGATGCAAAGGTGGCTCATCATGGATGCTCTACACAACGGTGAATCGATGATGCTACCACACAGAATAGGCCCAGTGGGGACCATGAAAACGTGAGAAAATGACAGTTGCTCATGAAAAAAATCAAAATGTAAGACTACAACTGCCAAGGGAAGGTGGTCCTGAAAGTACAAGCGTCAAATATGAAGAAATTAGATTTTGAGAGGTGACAAAGTGACCCTCCTTGGAAAAATTTCTTCTGGGTGAAGTGTCAAATCATAAAAAATGAAGAAAGACACACAATAGTTCTCGATGAGAGCTTTCCAACTGTGCTAACAGTTCATTGAACCGAGCTACGGTTTGGTCACAATGGGTGAGGAGAAGAAGGCCCTAAACCTTTTGAAGATCGTAGCGGACAAACTGACCATTAGAATCAAGATCTGAAACTTTCAAGCAAGTGGCCTTACTTGTCTAAATATGGCCTTAATGCTTCTTCGAATGATGGCTCCTAGTGTAGAATTAAGGGAAGAGAAAAATGAGAATGAAATACTGGAGGAGGTCTAGAATGATCCTCACCCACTAAGTCAAACATGGGGACTATGTGGTAATGGTGGTATGACATAGAGTAGAATATTTGAAGATATGGTATCAAACGTCTACGATATGCGATGTGGATATGGCTCGCCAAAGAGGCCGGTAGGACAAACTATCCAAGCAATGGGAGGATAATTGACCATACCTAGATTCGATGGGATCTAGGTTGAGACTTATGTTAATAAATTGAGATGATGGCTAGGGGAAAATCATGATGCCCCCAAGCATGGGATACTACCTGCAAGAATATGTGATGGAGGGGACTGATCTGATATGCAAAGGTGGGAATGATGCCCCCTAGTAGGAGGAGTTTGTAGAGTGCCATTGTGTTATGAGTGCTTGAAAAATGGATTCAAGCATCTTGGCCCAACTTGGCAAGAGATCCTCCAAAGGATGATGAGGAGATGTAGGGGCCTATGTGCTGCCCAATATGCTATGGGCATACTGGATGTATTTAGAGTGGTGGACTCCAAACACATTTATTTTTATATGTCGATACATAATGTGGTTATGCATATTTTATATGATGATAATGGCTCTCCATGTGTTGTGTTTATGGTTGTCTTTTGTGGTATACATGTGAGAAATTCCAATCTAGAATGTTATTTGCAATGGTGTCTACAAAGTTATTTTGGGTTATAGGAACATGACTTAAAGTAATGGTTTCAAATTCATGTACCAACAAATTAACTCGTAGATATTTTCTAAATAGGACTTGGTTATGCACTCGATAGACACCATTCAATTCCATTACAAACATCAAGGAATATAAACAAACATGAAGATGAAGGATGCGATGAGAAAGGGAATCGACTAACAAACCTATCACTGCATCATATTCAGCCTAGTTATTGGTGGCAGAACCAATGCACATGGCGTTAGAATGGACTAACATATGCAAGGAGGTGAAAATGGCCCATCCTATCAAGGCTAGATTCCTGGAGAAGTGACTCATACCATCGGCATAACTGATATACAATGTGGATGATGGATCCATATGAAAGGTGCAAAACACAACAAATGAGATGATGAAACCTACCTAAATGCATGACAGAAATAAATACATGCAAATAAATGGGATATGCTATGGGTGAAATTTATTATGTTAGAGTGCATTGCAAGGATTAGGAAGGAGTTGACCTTCAAAATCCTCCAGAAGATATTCCCCCTTGCCTAAGTCCAAGCGTAATCAAGGGTAGACATAACTTCCAGGATATCCTCATCAGAGTGGAAGATGGGTGGACGGGAGGAACACTAACTACATGATGCAGCGACGGGACCTGGTGCATCATCCTGAGATGTAAGGTTAACATATGCATCATCTGGAAGGGTAGATGACAAGCTAGTAGATGGGAAATCTACTAATGTTGAGACCTAGGTTTCCAACGAAGGAGGTTTGAGAGAAGCACACGTAGAAACCTCAAAAAGGTTTTCCTGTGAGGAACTCAAGGATGATGATGGGTAAAGGATATGGACCGTGGAGTCCATCATCTTGACATCAGGGGGAGGGATCACAATGGTGGAACAACATTCCCCCTATTCTAGTGTACTAGTGGTACCATAATCCACAGGTAGAGGAGTAGATGATCCACTACGAGTGGCCTCGAATTCGCAAAGCACTTGGAGGCAATCACGAAATTTGTCGAGACGAGGGAAACAATTGGAATAATGACCCTAATGATCACACAAGGCACAATGGTGATTTGTGCACAATGTTTTATGTCTTTTGGCTGAATCCAGTAAGGTAACTTGGACCTCGGGAACATTAGATTCAGGAAACATTTCATGAACCAAAGATTTTAGATGAGGAAGTTCAGGAAATTTATTGGTGGCATGCCCAACAACCTCACACAAAGTGCATGGAGGTGTCGGATTTGGAGCTTGGGGAGCCTTTGCCTTAGGTTCTTTCCTCTTGGGTTTTCCTCATTGTCCAGATGCTTTCGCAATAGGAATGGGTTCCTATTGAGGTTGTGGTGGAACTGAAGCAGTGACAGGGGTCGTAAGGACCAGTTGAACTAGTTTTAAAGCATGATATGGTCTGAATTGACCAGGTAGAGTGTTTGTTGGGGGATCAATGTACCATAATGGGAACCCCAGAGTCATATTAGGGAGAGTCAATGAAGACATGACAAGGACAGAAAAAATTCTAAGAGGAGGAAACAAAAAAGGTATTTGTCTCGTAGGGTAGTGTCCCAGCGGAACAACTTCTAGATGGTTAAGACCTAGAGGAATAGTTCCTCGTGGGAATAAATGGGAGGCACCCACAAATGGAGGAGTTCCTAGGGAGTGGATCCAGATGGCTCTACTGAGATGTTAACAACAGGGTCCTAAGGAGATGGCTATTGAGAAGAGATACTAGACTTCTTTTGAGTATCTTGTGACGCTTGTAACATGCAAACACTCAAAGATCTAGTCTCAAAGATGGGAGGGGGATGATCAGGGAAAGTACCCAACAAGGTGGAACCTTAGTAGACTTTGGGTGCAACACCAGTGAGAGGGGTAGTGAATTTCTTACCGGACATCGATGAGATAATGGACTCACGGGAGGTTAAAGATGATGGCTCATAATATGTCAACTGATCCATAGTGACGATCTTCCCTTGGGGAAATCACATCTTGCAGAAAACCACAGACATGATAGCTAACATGGTGTAAGTGTAACTACAACCCAATAGAATGTCATAATTGGTGGGCTCCAGTATTGTAGCAATAATGCTACAACTCCTGGAGCTTCCTTCTCTAATTTTATCAACCCGGTAGTTCGTAACAAAATTGGAAGCGACGGTGCTGTATGCACAAGTACTAGCTCTTGTCGCAGCTGTCACTTGGTCAGCTGGCACAAGTCCGCTAGGGCTCAAGCCAAATTCTATATGTTCTTAGAAGAAGCTTTTTAAGTGATGAACGAAAGCTATCTCAAAGGAAATTAACCTACTTTGCAAGAATGAACTGAAAGCCAACAAAACATGGAAACCCTAGTAAACCCTAATTCTACCAGCTTAATCCTTATGATGCAATGGTGGGAATGCAACTTCTAAAAGTGATGCCATTACTTCTATTGAGATGAGAAGCATGTGTCTAAACTACTTTCATCTGAAGAGAACATGTTTTTGTATTTTTGCTCAAGTTGTTGGAGTTATTATGACTGTGCTTCTTACTGGGTCTTGACTGTGCAAGGGTAGATCAAGGGGAGGAAGGCTTGGAAAAGGTCAGGAGGACTCTGAGAGGGTCCAAGGGATCCCTAACATCATTCCACAGAAGTTCACAAAGTTCAGATGCCTAGCAACCATGTTCGCAAGCTTCTACAGGATGTCTGCAGGGGGTTCTACAGGAAGTTCAGGATTTCTACAGGAAGTCCCGTAATTTCTACAGGATGTTCTGCAATTGGAGTTTTGGGTGATGGATGAGTGAATGAGCTGTATGGGTGGATAGGGAGGTAGGAGGGGAGCTTGTGATGGCTTATGGACAGAGATATGAGATGGAGAGGGGGTGTGTAAAGCTGGTTGGTTTAGAGGATGGTAGAGGCAATGGAAGGCCGAAAAGATAAAACAACGTGGATGATAGAAGAGTTGGGAGGCAAATGATCTAACTGGGAGATAAGTAGATGTCCTAGGCACAGCTTAGAAGGATAAGGAAACGATGGAGTGGTGTTGCGTAGTGTAAATGAAACAAATCACCCTTGTCTTGCGTATAACCGAAATGTCATCAACCTACTCTAACTGTTTTATTAGAAACCAAAGAACAACAATGTCGTTTTTAAGGGAAAATCGTGCATGGTGCTGAAACAAAGAGTTATTGCTCAAGATCTAAATGCATGGACACTTCTACAAATGGAAATATTACGTTAAAGCTTGCATGAACATGTAAAACTGTGTTTTTGGTGGTTGGCACGGTCTGCACTCCCAGTCCCCAAACAGAGGTGAAAGTGAGTGTGCATTCAACCCTTTTTGCAGCTCAGATTAACTTCAATCTCCCTACTCTAATCTAAACTACTGAAGCAACTTTTTTCATAACAATAACCTATGTAACCACACCAAGAAATTCGAATCAGCAAACTGTGTTTCCAAGTGCATGTAAAGGAAAAGAAATATAATGCTGAAAGAAAGAAAGGTAACAATACAAAGGAAGGAAGCCTTAGGCTCTCAGGTTGGGCCCAACCCTGAGAGCTTAAGCTCCTTTAAGAACTCAGAGCTGCCTCAAATCTGCCTGCTTATTCATTAAAAGATAATAGTCAAAAGTCTGATAACATGCCAAAAATGGCTTACAAAGAGCAAAACAGGGCTATAGCTCGTAATTCAGAATCTGCAACAAAGTTTCAAAAGTCCCCTTCGAAGGCTACAGCCTCAATATTTATACATTATGAGGGCCAAGCTGGCCTCCTAAATTAGTGGGGCTTGGCTGACCAACTAAAAGTAAATTGCTGTTCCCTTAGAATCCGTTGGCTGCCTTCTAGCTCGGTGGTGATAGCTGTTGGAGCTCGGAGTTGTGGGTGGAGATCACGAGGAATTCCATTCAATGCCGTGGACAACCTTCCTACAAAACCTCAATGCCACCTTGGCTGTCTCCTAGCCTTCATCTGCGTGGTTTTGCTCCATTTAATGTCAAAAAACCTGAAATAAACATGTATTAGCCACCTAGGAATAGTGACTGCCCTTCATTCGTACAAATAACATAAATATACTAAAATAATGATGCATAAGTCATGAAAAATGAAGGGTTGAGCAAGGGTAGTGAGGCCAAATGAGCCCAAAATGTTACCAAATTTGGGGCTCATCATCACCCCCCAGCTAAAATATTTTCTCATCCTTGAGCAACTAATCCAGCTCCTCATCCTTCATTGCCTTTACTGCCACCCTTACATCCCAAGCCTCTGTAGTAGTGTCCTCCTTGCTGATATGGAACCCAACCTTTCTGTTCACCTCTTCCCACTGTTCATTATCATCTTTCTCTGTGCTGCCTTCCATCAATCTTAGCAGCAGTGGTGGGCTTAGCTTGAGGCCAATCCAGCTGGACTGGAGGTTTTGCATGGATTTCTTATAGAGGGCCACCCGTACTAGAGCTTCCCTCATCCGAGTTGGGGTATGATACTCTCTGATTTTCAGGCTATGGGCCAATGTATTCCATCGGCGGGTGCAAGCTTTAACAGAGTTGTCTCCTAACAGTCTCTCCATGTCCTCAAAATGCGCTATGGCCTGGGCCTGCTGATCCATATATCTCAATGAAGCTTGAGGGTCGGTGGACAAGTGTTGGTGTGCCGAGATTAGTGCAACTGGATCCCCTGGTTCTGCTCTAATTAGCAATGGCTCATTCAGCTCTCGGTTCATGACCATTTTGGCTTCTGCTGCTCTTTTGTCCTCATGGTTCAACCATGAGGCAAATGCCATTAATTGCATATCTCCTAAGGCCGTATTGGGATCCCATGAAATTACATTAGGCAAGGCCAAATTATGGAGGTAGAACTCCGCTAATTTGGCCTTATCCTCTGATGAGATGGTACTGCATAATTCAGTGAATTGCTGCGGGTCTTGGAGCTGAGAGATACCCCTTTGCGCCAAGGTATTGATTTGAAATTGCAGCCATTGGTCTTTCAAGTACAGGCCATAGGATTTGGCCGGCTGTCTGCATTGTATAGCATCCATGGCCCAACTGGCCATGCAGGCCAATTGTGCCTCTATCTGCTACAGCTGTTGTCTGAGAGCTTGCACCTCAATTTGTGCTTGCTGTTCTACTTCCTGTAGATGTAAGGTTGGCTCCCCAAGACCGGTTTGCAGTTCCTTTTTGCCTTGTTGTTCTGCTGTGCTGTCCCCTGAGGGTGTGCATGTTCCTCTCCTCAGCTCTTGTAGCTGCAGTCTAAGTTTTTCGTTTTCTTCTTGTAGGAACACCCGCTGGAAATTTGCCATGTGTTTAGCCATAGCCAATTCCTTTCTAGCCTCTTGTTCCTCCAAGGGGCCTATGTTTGCCACACCTTTTGATTTGGCTATTTTCATCCACGTGTGGGTTCGTACTCGCTCTTCCTCCAATGCAAAGAACAGTGGCACAGTGAATTTCTGAGGTATAATTTTGCCAGCCTCTAAGAAGTTGTAATATGAACTCAGACTTGGATGAGGGCTAGGCTCTGGAATATGCTCTTTCTCTACTTCTTTTGGTGGCTCTACTTCGCCCTCCCTCGGTGGTGATGAGGGTGCTTCTCCTTCCATCCTCTCGGTCTCCTTAAGCCGGGCTAAGGTTTCCTGTAGAGCATCCTCAGCATCCTGTAGCTGGGCTTTTGAGGCCAACTAGTCCAACCTATCCTTCCAAGTAGTTTTCTTCGGGTTCCCCCTCTCATAGGTGACTGATATCTTTGAGGGGGACCTCTCCTTGGGCGAAGTAGGGGCATCCTCTATAGTGATTGGGCTGTTGGATGGAGGCTGTGGCTTGCCCGTTTTTATTCTCACACTTCTCCTAGCTTTGAAATATAGAGGGGTCTCCCTCTTTCTCTTCTCCTTTGGCTTAGGAGGTGTACTGAGGGCGGCCAGCACAGCTGCTGCCTCCCTTGCAAGAATGTCAGCTTTCTTCTCCTTGGGTTTCGCTTTCTCAGGGCTTCCTGTAGAAGACCCTTTTTCAGTTGATTTCTGGCTTCCTGTAGAAGCCGGTTTTGGTGTTCCTATAGAAACAGGTGGCACCGCTTTAGTTTGTTTTGTTGAATGTGTTTTACTTTTTGACTTGGTTACGGCTGCTGTCGAGGTGCCTTTGCTGACGTGGACCTGCTCAGCCTTGTCCACTCTGCTTTGTAATCTTTTCTCTCTGGCCGTCAACATGGGTGTGTCATCCTTCTCTTTGGCACCCTTTTTCTCTTGTTTCTTCTTTTGCTCTTTCTTCTGCTCCGTGGTCGTGGTCTTCTGGCCTTTTTCTTTCTTCCCTGCGAGCACTGACTCCTTCTCCTCACTGCTGGATGAACCGAGCTCTTCGATCAACATCTTTATATCACCATCCTTGGTAAAATTCTTGAAGGCTTCCCATGAGAGAGGAACCTTGTATGTGTGGAGCGCATTCTCCACGAGGAGTTTAATGAGTCCATGGTGGGCTACCTAGTTTGGTGTGCCTTCTTTCAACTTGGTGGCACATTCAATCATAGACTGTAGTAGAAAGTAGGGGATACTTAGTTTGTTTTCTATAGGTAGGTCCATCTGATGCCTTAATTCTGTGAGTAACCGAAAATGGTACCCATATACAATGCTAAACCGACCTTCGCAGGTGATGTACTTCATAATCTGGAGGCTAACTTCACTCCAAAGTGGCAGTAAGCTAGTTCTACGAACCCCGTTTTTATCTTCTGAGAATTTCTCCTCTGGGGGGGAAGAATTCCTTCTTAGCCTTCTGGCCCAATTTCCTCTCTTCTTTATCCCATGGTAATCCCATTGGGAGCTCAGTAACTCGGCTGATGAATTGTGGGGTGAGTCTGAGACTCAAACTCCTGAAGTTGATGATGGCCAATGTTTTGGATTTCGGCTTCAAAGCTTGCAAGAACTCCTCTGCCATCTCATCGTCATAGCCCTGCAATTTGTCGCAGAACGACATCCATTGCACTTGCGTGAACAGCTCCACCACCTCAGGATTCTCTCTTAGCTTTGTTGAGTCAGTTGGTTCCCTTCTGATGAACCCACCCGGCATGGTGAAAAACTGCTGCGTTAGCTGGAGGTGGTGAGTGCGGAAGAAAATTGGCATACTGGGACAGAGCGTAGAATTACGCCTCTACCATGCATACAATTCACGAAAACTTATCTCCCGATGAGCCTTAACACGGCTTAATTATAACTCACATCCTGTAGGACGACAATTCATGCAAACGGCAGACAATACTTGCAATTTTTTTTACGACCAGACTATATAACGTCGACTCTGCCATCCTCGAAACCAATTGCATGGAAGGTTCAGGCTTACCTTTTTAATCTGCCACCTTTTGACGTGAGGAACGCAATTTCCTGTAGAAGCAGCTTTCCTATAGAAGCAGCGCACGAATTCTGGAGGATACTGCAGTGGGTCTGCGCCTTCTGTGCTGCTATCAGACGTTCGAACAGCCGAAGGCTTGGAGTGTCGAGCTTCAGAGGAATGCGGATGCTCACTCGACTTCCAAACGGCTGATGATAAATGCGTGGGGTGGTGATCTAGCCGATAGATTTGAATCCGGCGGAATTCATGGCGCGGGGGTGAGTTGTCCTTGCCGGACTGTTGGATGACGTCGTCTACTCATTCCCCTGCAAATTCCCTGACTGCTGCATCATTCTCCGCAGATCCGCCACCGCCATTACTGTTAAAACGCGCTTCTCCCTGACTGGACGGTTCTCACGTGTCCACTACCCGTTCTTTTTCCACGGCCACCATTCTACACATCCGACTAGACCAGCTGATTGGTTGACGTGGCCAGTTGAATGGCCATGCAACTACTCAACCCGTTCATTTCATGCTTGTAAACATTTCAAAGTAATATTCATGTAATTCAACGAAAGAAAGGGTGAGGCACTTACCTGTGCGGCCGCGACATGCTTTTCCAGGCTTCAGGACGACGATGACTAGATTTGCTTGCTGCTGTTATTTGCACAGGTCTGGATTTGCTTGCTGCTGCTGCTATTTGCACAGGTCCGGATTTGCTTGCTTCTGCTAATGATGAAGCGTATGACTCCGCTGCATGCCCCTGCTTTGTTATTGCATGTTGCAGGCGATCGAATGGTGTACACTCTAGTTGGCTAAACTGCTACGGGATTCCTGTAGGATGTCCTGTAGCAGTTTGTCCTCCTTGGGTGCATGCTGAACGATGAAGACAGTGGCATCACGATCACGCTTGCAGGGCCCTTGGATAGCTGGGTTGAGTATTGCATGGCATCTCAGCGTCTTCTTTCATTTTAGAATTGCTTCCTCTTGATAATTCACTGATCTGCTTTGATTGTGCAGGTATCTTCATTGCATGTCGACAGGGGTGGTAGAAGGAGGTGACAGCAGTGTGTGAGGGAGAAAATAGTAGCTTGCATGCATCCATACCGGACCTTGGTCATTAGATCTCCTCATACAATTAGTTCTGGGTCGTCCAAAACTTCTACAGGAAGTTTCCTGTAGAAATACAGAACTTCCTGTAGAAAGTCTGTAACTTCCTGTAGAAAGTTTGTAACTTCCTCTAGAAGACTAAGCTGTGATGAAATCGTGCCCATACCTTGGAGAAGATGAGTGTTCTCGGAGGAGGTGCTGGTAGGGTATCCTGGTAGCATGATATGGACCCTTGTCTTCAAGTTGAGGGACCTCTTCTTCCTTCATAAATCCGCAACCTGCATGCATTACCACATTGTGAACTTGCTGTCCCTGTTTTTTTTTTTTTTCTTTTTTTTTTTTTTTTTTTGAAAGACAGCAAGGGTGCCTCAATGAGGTTTTCACCCTTGCCATCTGCCTCAAGCGCCTCGGAAAGGTTTTCACTCAAGGGTCTTTTTCATACTTTTTTCTCTTTTTTGAAAGACAGCAGGGGCGCCTCAATGAGGTTTTCACCCCTATCATCTGCCTTGGGAGCCTCAGAGAGGTTTTCACGCAAGGATCTTTATTTTTTTCTCTTTTTTTTTTTATTTTTTTATTTTTTTTTAAGATCTTTAGGGTATGCCCAAAACAGAGGCAGAACCCTTCTCTATGACCAGCACTGATTTCTCCACAGTTTTAATGAATTCTTGTCTTGAGAGAGGTTTCCTGTAGATTTTCAGTCGATGCCCATTGACAAGCATGGGGATGGCCTCCACGTCAATGGTCCGAATGAGGACAGATCCATTGTCATGACATTTCTCTACTGCATATGGTCCCAGCCATCTGGTTCTCAGCTTCCCCTTGAAATCTTTATGCCTGGAATCATACAACAGTGCCCAATCTCCTGGCTGAAATTGCTTGTCATTGAGGTGTTGGTCATGCCACACCTTCCTCTGAAGTTGAACCACTTCTGTGTGAAGAAGGGCCTGCATTCGGTGCTCATCCAATCCATTCAGCTGTAATAACCTTTCTTGTTGGGCATGGCTGAGGTCTAGGTCCAGCTGAGCTGCCATCCTCAAAGTGTTGTATTCAAATTCGATGGACAGCAAGGCTATCTTCCCATAGACCAGCTCATAAGGTGTGAAGCCGGTTGTGGTCTTCCAAGTGGTGTTGTAAGCCCATGTGGCCTCAACCAGGCGATCTGCCCAATCCTTCCTGCTGCTGCTCACCACCTTAGTCAAGATCCCTTCCAATGCTCTATTGGTGACTTCCACCTGCCCATTTGCTTGAGGGTGATAGGGGGTGGAAGTCTTATGCTTGATTTTGTGATGAGCTAGTAGGTCTTCAATTAAGTTGAATGTGAACTGGTTTCCTTGATTGGTGACTAGCTCTCTTGGGTAGCCAAACTTGTAGAAGATGTTTTCCCCTAAGAACTCAGCCACCTTTTCTTTTGTTGCTGCTTTGATTGCCTTGGTTTCTGCCCACTTTGTCAGGTAGTCGGTGCACACAATGATGTAAGATCTCTGCCTCGAAGGAGGGTTGATGGGACCCACAAAATCCATACCCCACTTCTCAAATGGCTTAAGAGTCACTTGAGGTTGGAGAGGCATTTCATCCCTTTGTGTTGGTTTCCCCATCCTTTGGCATTGGTCACATTGGCTGATATACCTTCTGACATCTTGATGAAGTGTGGGCCAATAATAGCCTGCCTGCAAGATTTTGAATGTGGTCCTCTTTGCTGCAAAATGTCCCCCACAAGGTCCATCATGATAAGTGAGGAGGATATCAAAGACTTCCTCCTCCCTTACACAATGCCTTAAGATCTGATCAGGGCCAAGCTTGAACAGGTTGCCCCCGATCCAAGTGAACGAGGCACTTTTTCTGATGATTCTGCTCTTCTCTCTTGAGGACAGGTGCGGAGGGAACTGTGTGGAAACAAGGTAGTTCGCTATATCAGCAAACCATGGAGAGAGTACTGAAATAGCAAACAGATGTTCATCGGGCATCTGGTCATCCACTGTTCCATCCTCATCTGCAGACAAGTCCAATCTAGATAAAAAGTCAGCAACAACATTTTCTTTACCTGGTTTGTCAACAATGGTCAAATCAAACTGCTGCAACAAAAGTAACCATCTAATAATACGAGCATTCACATCTGGTTTATTCATTAAATATCTAATTGCAGCATGATCAGTATGTACAAATGTTTGATAGCCAGTGATATAATGTCGGAACTTGTTCAGTGCATGGACCACGGCCAGGAATTCTTTCTCAGTTACAGTGTAATTCAGTTCAGCTTTGGATAAGTTTTTGCTAACAAAGTAAATGGCATATGGAAGTTTTTGTTCAACTTGTCCTAAGGCTGCCCCTATGGCTTTGTTCGAGGCATCAGTGTGGATGTGGAAAGGTAGGGCCCAGTTTGGACCTCTCAAGATTGGGGCAGACACCAACTTGTCCTTTAATTCATTTAGAGCCCTCTGACAATCATCAGTCCATTTAAACTCCACATCCTTTTCCAAGAGGCCAAACAATGGCGAGGCTAACTTTCTGAAGTCTTTAATGAATCTCCTGTAATACCCTGCTAATCCTAAGAAACTCCAAACATCCCTTACCTTTTGAGGAGGTGGAACCTTCTTGATGAGAGCAATTTTGTTAGGATCCACCTGTAACCCTTGGCAAAAAATGGTATGGCCTAGCACGATCCCTTCAGTCATCAGGAATTCACATTTTTCAGGACTAAGGGACAGGTTCATCTCAATGCATTTGGTTAGGACTTTTCCCAAGTTGGACAATGCTTCCTGGAAGTTGGACCCATAAGGAGTGAAGTCATCCATATAGATTTCCACTGCATCATGGAACAGCTCTGAGAAGATGCTCAAGACGGCTCTCTAGAAGGTAGCAGGAGCATTGCACAGACCAAAGGGAAGAACTCGGTAGGCAAAGGTACCCCAAGGACAAGTGAAGGTGGTCTTATCTTGGTCTTCCGGGCTGATTTGGATTTGGCTGTACCCGCTAAACCCATCTAGGAAAGAGAAGAACTTCTTTCCTGCCGGTCCATCCAACACTTGATCTATGAAAGGTAGAGGAAAATGGTCTTTCTTGGTAGCTTTGTTCAGTTCGCGGTAGTCCACACAGATTCTCCACTTCCCATTTTTCTTGGGAACCAACACCAGAGGGGACACCCATTCGCTATCCGAGATGGGGTAGATGAATCTGGCATCCAACAGTTTTTGCAGTTCTTCCTTGACAATGTCCTTAACGGCTGGATTCATTCTCCTCTGGGGTTGATAACCGTTTACAGTCCTCTTTGATGTATATGTGATGGGTACAGACCGAAGGATGGACTCCTTTCATCTCCTTATAGCTCCAAGCAAAAGCGTCTAGATGACTGGCCAACAGGCTACACATCTCCTTTTCCTGGGAAGGAGATAGGGAGGAGCTGATCTTTAACGTTCTCTCAGGGCCTAACTCCACATTTTTGATTCTAGGAGTGACAGGGTTGGTCGCACAAAGATCCACTAGGGTGCTGGCTTGGGCATCCTCCACCAATTTCTCTAAGGATAGTGCACTGGGAGGTGGATTCTGGATCAAGGTCTCAATCAAGTCATCCTCGGTTGGGAGGTCTCTTCTAGTGGTGTCTAGGGTGGACAAAGGTGCTAAGTACACCTCATCCTCTTCTCCTTCCTCCAACCAAAGTGGTAAGTCATGCTCTAAGGAGGGTTGGGCAGGAGGGTATAGGACTAGCTACGTGGACATAGGACCATTTTTGATGGTCATGTTTCCTGCACGACAGCTTATGTAAGCATCTGCAGTGGCTAACCAAGGCCTTCCCAAAATGAGAGGGTATCCAGTAAGCTTTGCCTTTGGTTGCAGAACCAAGAAATCTGCAGGGTATTCCCAAGAGTCAACAGAGACCAAGACATCCTCCACAATCCCTTCAGGAGTCACTGTGGAGCGATCTACTAGTGGTAGGACTGTCGAGGTCTTCCTCAAGGAACCCTGAAGGTTGAGTTTGAGCATGGTATCCCTGGTCATCACATTAATGGCAGCCCCCAGATCAATCAAGGTGTGAGGTATGATGGTGCCATTGATGTGGACATCTACTACAGGACTCCCAGGATCTAGATACTTTGGGCAGATGACTTGTCCTAACATAAGGTCAGACAGCTGTCCTGAGACATTGATGGTTGAAGCATCTCTCTTTCGCCTACCTGGGTGTCTAAAACACTTTTCCTTAACCAGTTTGTTGTATATTGGTACATCTTTGATGGCTTGGAGAAGTGGAATTTTCACACACAACTGTTTGAGTTCTCCCAGAAGCTCATCCTCCTTTGGGTTGGGTTGTGTGGTGGCCGTTAGTCTCTCAGGAAAGGGTGGAATAGCCTTTGGTTCACTTTCCTGTTTATCTTCCTCATCCTCTGGGGGAGGAGGTTGGCGATCCGGAAGAGTCTTTCCAGATCGAAGATTGATCTCCTGGATCTCCACAGCATAGGTAGGGCATGATGTTTCCCCAGTATATACTTGCTGGGCTTGTCTGTTGTTGGGGTTCGGGTTCGGTTGAGCAGGCATTTGAGGTTGCCTTGGGGGAGCAGGAGGTAATGGTTGTGGTTGAGCTGGTGGTGGAGGAAAAATGGCGGGAGGAGTATTGTATTGGGGCCTCCAACCCGATTGAGGTGCATTCCACTGAGGTTGTGGCTGGGCATGTGAGTGATACGAATGAGTAGTGGGTTGAGTATGATACTGAGGTGGGTAAGACCATGGAGGAGGCATAGACTAGGAAGGATGAGCAGGGGAACCCCAGGAAGGCATAGGAGTAGATTGGTTGGGGCTGTAATAAGCTTGGGGTGCCCCTTGCATCCCCTGCTGGTAAGGTCTAGGTCCTTGTGGCCTCCTTTGGTTGAGGAAATAGAGAGGTTCGGTGGGGGCTTCTGTCCCTTGATACATGGCTTTAAGCCCAGGTAAGGTTGGACATTGGTTTGTGGGGTGGTCCTCCTCACAAACAAAACATACTTCAACCGAATGTAATGGGCATTCGTTCTTAGGGTGTTTCCTTGTGCACCTAGGGCATAAGATAGCCAAGGCCCTCTCAGCTTCTTCTTTGTTCTGCTGGATCCTGAATGTGTCAAGTTGCATGGCAATGGTCTGTCTCACCTCACTCTTGAGATCTTCTAATTGATTTGCAAACTCATGTTTGGAGAAAGGAATACCAGCTGAGAAGAGGTTTCCTCTACCTCTTTTCCGGGCTGCCCTAGAGTGGTTTCTAAATACGGTCTTTATATCCTCATAAGGCAGTTGGTAAATATCTCCTCCAGCTAACATGTGAAGGGTATCTAAGAGGTCTTCAGGGACTCCTCGGAGCAGGACCAACTTGAGGGATTCAGGGTCAAGTGTGCACCTGGCCCATTTATAACTAAGTTGGAACCTTTCCTCGTAATCCTCTAAGGACTCATCATTTCCCATGGTCATCCGAAAGATTTCTCCCTTGGTTTCCTTGGACCTACAGTAGTCCCGGTATTTAGTGTTGAAAGCTTGCTGCATCTGAGCCCAAGTGGTGATACTGTTCCCAGGTAAGCCCATGAACCAGCGTAATGCTGCATCCTTAAGGGTTGAAGGGAAGAGTTTCAGCTTCTGCTCATCTTCAGTATAGTCATAGGTTCGACACAGGACAACAAACTCAAACAGGAAGGTATCAGGATCTTCAGTAGTCAGCCCATGGAAGTGAGGTAAAGCGGAGGGGCTAATATTCTTCATTTTCATGTCTCCATTGGTCTCTCGGATGGGGAAGGCACCTTCTATTCTCTCATCTTCTTCCCTATTGTCAGCCATAGCTTCAGGTGGAATGGTCTCTAACTCTTCTTCTGCTATAGGATCTTTGTATATCTCAGGAGGTTCGCCTATAGGTTCTTCAGGATCACTGTCACCAAAGAAGAGAGAAGGGTGGCTCAGTGATGTGGTGGGGGTGTTGGGTAAGAATTTGCCTGTTTTATCACGGTTCCTACGAGGCATGAAAGGGAAAGAATTTTTTGATTGCTTTTGTTTTTTTTGGTACCTGCAAAACTGAAATAGATTGATCTACAACTAACTATTTTGCTGAAAGGAAAATGTAGAATTGAAATGAAAGCAAGAAAGAACTAATCTACTTTGCTCAAATGAAATTGCAGAATTGAAATGCTAATCTACGTCTACAAAAATGAAATTGCGGAATTGAAATGTTAATCTATGAAAGCAGGAAATGTCTATGCTACTTTTGCATAATGGAAATGAAACAAACTACTTAGCAGAATGAGAGAGTAGGAAAATAGAAGAAAAGCAACAATTACTAATACTCTGACATTTCCCCGGAAACGGCGCCAAAAAGATGGTGGGCTCCAGTACTGTAGCAATAATGCTACAACTCCTGGAGCTTCCTTCTCTAATTTTATCAACCCGGTAGTTCGTAACAAACTTGGAAGCAACGGTGCTGTATGCACAAGTACTAGCTCTTGTCGCAGCTGTCACTTGGTCAGCTGGCACAAGTCCTCTAGGGCTCAAGCCAACTTCTATATGTTCTTAGAAGAAGCTTTTTAAGTGATGAACGAAAGCTATCTCAAAGGAAATTAACCTACTTTGCAAGAATGAACTGAAAGCCAACAAAACATGGAAACCCTAGTAAACCCTAATTCTACTAGCTTAATCCTTATGATGCAATGGTGGGAATGCAACTTCTAAAAGTGATGCCATTACTTCTATTGAGATGAGATGCATGTGTCTAAACTACTTTCATCTGAAGAGAACATGTTTTTGTATTTTTTCTCAAGTCGTTGGAGTTATTATGACTGTGCTTCTTACTGGGTCTTGACTGTGCAGGGGTAGATCAAGGGGAGGAAGGCTTGGAAAAGGTCAGGAGGACTCTGAGAGGGTCCAAGGGATCCCTAACATCATTCCACAGAAGTTCACAAAGTTCAAATACCTGGCAACCGTGTTCGCAAGCTTCTACAGGATGTCTGCAGGGGGTTCTACAGGAAGTTCAGGATTTCTACAGGAAGTCCCGTAATTTCTACAGGATGTTCTGCAATCAGAGTTTTGGGTGATGGATGAGTGAATGAGCTGTATGGGTGGATAGGGAGGTAGGAGGGGAGCTTGTGATGGCTTATGGATAGAGAGATGAGATGGAGAGGGGGTGTGTAAAGCTGGTTGGTCTAGAGGAGGGTAGAGGCAATGGAAGGCTGAAAAGATAAAACAACGTGGATGATAGAAGAGTTGGGAGGCAAATGATCTAACTGGGAGATAAGTAGATGGCCTAGGCATCGCTTAGAAGGATAAGGAAACGATGGAGTGGTGCTGCGCAGTGAAAATGAAACAAATCACCCCTGTCTTGCATATAATCGAAATGTCATCAACCTACTCTAACTGTTTTATTAGAAACCAAAGAACAGCAATGTCGTTTTTAAGGGAAAATCGTGCATGGTGCTGAAACAAAGAGTTATTGCTCAAGATCTAAATGCATGGAAACTTCTACAAACGGAAATATTACGTTAAAGCTTGCATGAACATGTAAAACTGTGTTTTTGGTGGTTGGCACGGTCTGCACTCCCAGTCCCCAAACAGAGGTGAAAGTGAGTGTGCATTCAACCCTTTTTGGAACTCAGATTAACTTCAATCTCCCTACTCTAATCTAAACTACTGAAGCAACTTTGTTCATAACACTAACCTATGTAACCACACCAAGAAATTCGAATCAGCAAACTGTGTTTCCAAGTGCATGTAAAGGAAAAGAAATATAATGCTGAAAGAAAGAAAGGTAACAATACAAAGGAAGGAAGCCTTAGGCTCTCAGGTTGGGCCCAACCCTGAGAGCTTAAGCTCCTTTAAGAACTCAGAGCTACCTCAAATCTTCCTGCTTATTCATTAAAAGATAATAGTCAAAAGTCTGATAACATGCCAAAAATGGCTTACAAAGAGCAAAACAGGGCTATAGCTCGTAATTCAGAATATGCAACAAAGTTTCAAAAGTCCCCTTCGAAGGCTACAACCTCAATATTTATACATTATGAGGGCCAAGCTGGCCTCCTAAATTAGTGGGGCTTGGCTGACCAACTAAAAGTAAATTGTTGTTCCCTTAGAATCCGTTGGCTGCCTTCTAGCTCGATGGTGATAGCTGTTGGAGCTCGGAGTTGTGGGTGGAGATCACGAGGAAGGCCATTCAATGCCGTGGACAACCTTCCTACAAAACCTCAATGCCACCTTGGCTGTCTCCTAGCCTTCATCTGTGTGGTTTTGCTCCATTTAATGTCAAAAAACCTGAAATAAACATGTATTAGCCACCTAGGAATAGTGACTGCCCTTCATTCGTACAAATAACATAAATATACTAAAAAAATGATGCATAAGTCATGAAAAATGAAGGGTTCAACAAGGGTAGTGAGGCCAAATGAGCCCAAAATGTTACCAAAAATTTGGGGCTCATCAGTAATCTAGAAGGGCATCGATAACCTTAATTTCTATGTGAACAGTCTTTCCTGCAAGAGTCACTGGACAATTAGGATACATGCTAAGAGGTAGGGAGGAGTGATCATCCCAAGCACACAATGTGATGGTGGATGGGGATAGTTCCGGTGACTTGAGTTTCTTCCAAGGGGTAGTGGACATCATGTAGGTGGAGCCACCTTCGTCAATAATACATCGAGAGATGATGGCATTACAAAATCAGACTAGTATCTGGAAGGCAACAGATGGAGGTAATGGCGGATGTTCTGACATATCAGTAGGAAACACAATCAAATGATCATCTGAAGGATCTACTGTGCCCAAAGCAATTAGTAGAGCCTTCTTTTCATATGGGAACGGCTAGAGCACCTCTAGCGTCGACATGGAAGCAGGTGATTGTACCAAGTCGTCTACTATATTTGTATGTATAGGAAACTCAGTTAGAAGTCGCGTTACGTCGTAATGGTCACTTTGGGATCTTAGGAATTGACTCAAATTTAGGTTGAGGGATATGTAATGGACCATTTGGTGTTATAAGAGGCTCAGTAGATGCTTTGGTTTTGGTCTCAGTTGTGGACAAAGATGATGTCTTGTCATATTGACTTGACCAAGTTTGCAAGTTGATATCGGAGGTATTGACCTTGTCAAAATTCATCATGAGGATTTGGTAGTCACCAAGACCAGAAGGTTAGGGAGGTTGGGCTGCTTAACCTCACTAAGGTTGAGCAACAATAAATCTTTGCTGAGGGAAAGGGTTTGTGAGCATGGCTAGTTGAGATGGTGTAGGATTTTGAGGCAGTTGATGCATGGGTAGTTGACCTCTACAAGCTGCTTGGGCTTCCCACATTTGGTGCATCTAGTGTAAGAGGGGACACTCATGAGTATAATGGCCATGTACACCACAACATGCACAAGGCTTGTTCATACGAATGGCATTGTTCTGGTTGGGTTGATCACCCTATTGTTGGTTATTGGTGTCAAGTTGGTTCCCTTAGGGTTCATTACCTTGGTTACCCTAGTTACCCTATTTACCCTGCTCGTTATTATTTTTCCTTGAATTTTAGTGATTGGTCACACTCTATTGCATATACACTTGACCCTGAGGGGGAAGAGGCTATTGGGGCTGATGATGCATGGGAGGCTAGGGGGAAAATTCCTGAAGGGTTGGAGTGCTTGACAGTGCATAGGAGTAAGATGGTGAGGGGGCAACAGTTTGGTAGACAAAGTACTAGATGGCCCTCACATTTGCTGATGTGATTGGAATGCATAAGATGTGTTTTGTCCTGAATACACGTTGCTGCCAGGAGGATGATAAGCATTGGAGGAACTGGTGCCCCCCTGTGGATGGCCTTAACCCTACTAAGTATATTGCGAGGGATGTGAAATAGTTCCAACAATATCATCAATGATGTGAGATTCCCCTAGTGCATTGGAACCACCAGGATGAGGGAGGTAAGGTATAATGGTATAGACATAACTGGATTGAGAATAAATCAAGTTATATTTTAGAGTAGTCTAGAGAGCCTCTTCCTCTCCTTGAAGAAAGTGAGACCCGACATGTTGGGTGCGGGATCCCCCAAGGGAATGTTTGGGGCTAAGAGCCCATATTTTGGTCCAAGTTTGTAATACAAATGTAAAGACTCCACATTTTGTGGGCACAAAGCACGTAGATGTTAAAGAGTCATAGGGTTGTCCTCCCTTATTTGGATAATGTAATGTTGGTTGTAGAAGATCTATACATGGTCCGCAGACCATGGGATTGTATAAATAGATCTTAGCTCTAAGTAATTAGTGAAATAAATCATGGATTAATATTGAACATGTATGAGAGATAGCTCTGAAGTAGAAGTCTAGTTTTGGGTCATAGCGTAGGTAGAGGCTTCGGAGCTAAGTGTGTAGAGGCCTAGAAGTTTGCAGCTGAGTGCGTGGACCCTTGTAGCTAAGTGCGCATGGCGAGTCGAGTCCGTAATCATCTAGAAGTATTAATAAAGAGAAGTTCTCTATCATTTTTTTGTATTTATTTCCTGTTTATGCATCTGTTATATTGGGTATGAATTTCACTTCTAATGCTTATATGATGCGTGAATGTGCATGAGTGTATTGGTTAAGTGAACGCAAGTAAGAAAATCTATTTATGCAAAGCTAAATAAGATCTGTTAATAAGATAAGTAAGATACTTAGCCTAGTTTGGGAGATATCACAATTCACTGTCGTAGCAGTGCGAAAGGACTTCAGCCCCTGGTTAGGGCTGCACGGCAGCCAATTGTAACATTTTGCGAAGGTACTGAAGGGTAGAGCAGAGTGTGAAGCCACCTACACAAAGGTAGGAATAGTTGGAATAAAATGACATCACAACCATCTCAAGAGTGTGGAAACTTGGTTCCAGCATCCCCTCATACTGCTTCGGGTGAGACTTCAGTCCACGTTCCATGGGTTGATGCCGAAAGGGCCAGTAGTGTAGGGATTTGTTTGGATAACTAATGTTGAACCTGGGTCAGGCCCCCTAAAGCCAAAAAATGGTTCCGTTCTCAGGACCGGAACCTGCATAAGAGATGTGTGATGTCATATCATTGGAATCCAACTAAGAAAGAAATCGAAGGCTGGTTGGACAGAAGGATTCACAAGTTTGTGGCACAGGAAAATAAAAACCCGTGATTGTCAAAAGAACAGTGGTTAGACAACTACCTATATACGGAGATCCATAAACTGTTCTTCGCCTCCTTTCCTACTGAGTTATATGAGTGGATCACAAAGCTAGCAGATAGCCAAGGAAGGTAGAAACTTGATGGTCCTATTGTGTGGACCCCAGAGCTAGTGTGAAGGTTGGAAGCATCGGAGGATAAGATCACGCGAGCCATCAATCATTGGCTTAATCGCATTATAGGAGGATTTGTTACTGAGTTCACATTTGACACCTCAGTTAGCTATAGCAAGGCATAGCAATACTTTTTCAAAGGACCATGCGGCAAGTACGTAAAATCTTTGAATACTTGGATTAAAATCTTGTTGTGCAAAAAGCAGGTTGTGCAGTTACCTTGATGTTCAAGTCTACGTGAAGCAGAAGAATTTACAGAAACGAAGGAAACAAGGATCTAGAGCATAGCCTCTTGATTTCACCTCTGCAAGGGGACAAGGAACGGATCATGAAGGTCTCTCCGCGAAGTGTTATTCATTTGATAAGATAAGGATTTCCATGAATACCACCTTTGCCCACACCGGCACCGGCTTCACCTCCATTACCTCCAACTTCCCCCGTACCACCTCCACCACCACTCTGATTCAGTATGGTGAACACAATGAAGTTGCCTTTGTTTAAGGGCTTGGGAAATGAGGACCTAGACCAATTATGGTTCATAGTGAAGGTTGTGTGGGAAGCTCAAGGTGTTACAAATGACCATATAAAGAAAGCGACACAAGTTAGAACCCTGCAGGATCATGTGTTCACTTGGTATATTAAGTACTCCAATGATAACCCAAATGCGAGAGTAGCGCACATCGAAGCGGCACTGAATTGGGAATTTAGCAGGCCTAAATCTAAAGTGCAGTGGATTGTTGGATTCAAAGAAATCATGATGCTATCAAGTTAGATGCCTTGGGAACTAGATCAAAGGCTGAAATGTCAGATTCGTGAAGCCAATATGAATCTGACAGATGGACAACATCGTGAGTGGTTTGTAGCTTCACTACTACCACACCTAAGGAATGCGTTGTCGTAGTAGAAGATAACAACTCAGGCAGAGGCCCTTGAGATTTCCATGAGACTACATGAGACCCCGATGCAAGATCTTAATCTAGGAGTTCAGTAGACCTAGTGTGGTGCTTGCTTTCTGGTGCACTATCTGTCAAGTAGCTGGAAAACATGCCACAGATAACTGCCACTTGTTACAGAAGTATATGCAAACTCCACAACATTTTTTCTATAACTTTTGTAGGTGAGTGGGACATGACGAGAGTACTTGTAGGAGCTATGAATTGATGATGGATAGAACTCCCGCCTATAGGGTTTAGGCCAAAATGCGTCGCCTTGACTAGAATTCCAGGATGGTGCAGACAGGATTTTAGGGGCATGAATGAGGCCGAGGCGGAGGAGGACCTGGTAAAGTTCACGGACAATTGATTTGCTACAATTATGAAAGGCCATGACACTATGCCTGAGATTGCACTAATCTAACGTGCCCGTCGTGCTAGTATTGCACGTTGTTTGATCATGAGACAGAAGATTGTCCTACGTTGATAGATAGGATTCCTAACAAAGGAGCACTATCACCTCCCCCGACTCAAAACTTGCAAATGATGAGGTCTGAGCCACGCGAGGAAGAACTGAGCATAAAAATAGTGCTCTAAGGCAGAATCACAACGGGAGATGATAAGGGGAAACAATTTGAAGACAGTACTTGGGCTCGCAAAACCCCAAAAAAAAAGATGAGTTTGATTTGGAGCACACTTGGGAAACCTTCATGGAAGCTAAGAAGAGCTTCGTTGAGGCCTTCATGTTAGGAAGCAAAGATAAGCCTGAGCTAGAGATGGACCCATCTATGTTCACGACATTCCTGGAAACATGTATGAAGTTACTGCATGATAGTAAGGCTATGAAAAGGTTACAGGAACTAATCAACAGATGTGCCAGGACTACACTAGGAGAACCACATGCAGTCTGGAAGATCGGAAAACATAAAACAAGGACAGGGTGTGAAATAAGACTGACCGCGTAGATCAGAGAATATGAGATGGATCAAGTCATTCTGGATTTGGGATCAGATGCGAACATTTTACTGAAATAGACGTTGGAGCAAATGAGGATACCTGTGCTGCAATGGTCTCCTATTCAGCTGAGAATGGTGAATCAATAGAAAATCATACCCATGGGGTGATTCCAGGGAGTAACCATCGATATTGAGGGAGAAAGCACGCTGGCAGATTTTGAAGTACTAGAGATTGTTGATGATAGCAATACCTACCCCAAGCTCTTGGGAATTGACTGGGCCACTGATATGAATGGGGTAATCAATCTGAAGAAATGGAAGATTATCTTTGAGAAGAAGTCACTAGGTGTAATAATACCCCTGGATCCTACTGAGGGATCACGTTATATGGAACCAATCCGTGATTATGAGAGGATGATGATTTAGACTTCATCTACAAGATAACAACGTGAGACCAAGACTCGGTGAATCCCACTACAGATGGGCGGATTACATGGGATTGTGAGAGTTCCTGCACTTTGGATCCCGACGACGAAGTAGAAGGATGGCAGAACCGGTTACATGAGGTAACTACGCTGAATTGCAATATGATGACCCAGTCGTTGCGCTATGTGTTGTCAGAAGAAAGAAATCTTCCTATTTATGATGGCCTAAATGAGGTAGATACCTTCTTGGATGCATTTGAAAGGGAGGTGCCAGAAAAGCAACGCTTCCAAGCCTTGGACTGGGTACTATGCAGTATGCCCACAAGATGGTGGGGTACACACAAAGGAAGCTTTGATGATTGGCATGAATGTAGGATAATGATGTGAGTAAGATTTAGGAAGCCTAATATGCAACTGATAGAAAAGTAGGATGGGTAGGATGATCCGCGTGCGCATCTGGCCAAGTGGATGCATGCCTATGGAGAAAAGCCCCTACCGAAGCAAAAGCACGTGTACTCTGCGCTAAAGTACCTGGTCAATAAGCTGGTGCTGGGGGGGTGAATTCGTAGATGGCTTTTATTGTTCCAAGAGTATGATTTCAAAGTTGTCATGAAGCCTGGAAAATTGAACAGGGGACCAGATCACCTGTCAAACATCAAGACAGGGGAGGAACCTACTAGTTTGGAGGACGGATTACCTGACATGTAGCTCTTTGCTGTGCGCATAATGGATGGACATTTTGAAGATATAATACACATTCTAACAAATGGAATTGCGCTGGAAGGATACTCTGTCCAAAAAAATAAGGAATTAGTGGTGCACGCAGCAAACTTCTATGTCATTGCTAGGCATCTATATAAGATGGGGAATGATGGAATACTACAAAGGTATGTACTTGAGTTTGAACGAAGCAGCATCCTCACAGACGCTCATGGGGGCTCTGCGGGAGGACATTATGCAGGAAGAGAAACTTCACAGAAGATTCTATGTGCTAGGTTGTGGTGGCCAACTCTTCATGAGGATTCAAAAGCATATTGCAAGGCATGTGATGTATGCCAACGAACAAGCAAGCTATCGCGAAGGGATGAAATGCCTTTGAATCCACAAATGACATTGCAACCTTTTGAAAAGTGGGAAATAGATTTTGTAGGACCCACTAAACCTCAAGGAAAGATAGGCATGAGGTATATTATCACTACAACGGAGTACTTGACTCGTTCGGTAGAAGTACAGTTGGTGAAGGATTGCATGGACATGCCCGCCACGAAGTTTCTATTTGAAGATGTACTGACGTGGTTTGGATGCCCGAAAATCTTGATGAACGATCATGGTACACACTTCCTGAACGAGATGATCAGCGCACTAACGGAGGAATTTTAGGTGTATCACCAGAAGAGCACACCTTATCACCCACAGGCTAATGGGATAGTGGAGGCATTCAACAAAGTGCTTGAAAATGCACTGACCAAGATATGCAATGCGCAAAAAAGTGATTGGGACCTATGCATACCTGTAGTGTTATGTGATTATCGAAAGACATCCAAGAAACTAATGGGATAGACACCTTTTAGGCTTGTCTATGGAGTGGAAGCCGCAATGCCTATGGAATACATCATACCTAGTCTACGCATAGCAGCGATCACAGGTATGATATATCATGGAGCCCTGGAGGAGACGCTCGTGCAGTTGGATGAGCTCAAAGAAGAATGATTTTTGGTTGGATTTCACCAGCAGGTCCAAAAGCAACGTGAAAAGGCATGGCACGATTGACACATCAAGCTGCGCACATTCAGGGTAAACAATCTGGTTTTTTTGTATGATAGTATATTTGATAAATTCCCAGGGAAGTTCAGGATGCACTGGTCAGGGCTATATATTATTAAGTGGATTACCGATGGAGGCGTGGTACAGTTGGTCAAGTTAAATGGAGAACCCTTTCGAGGAAAGGTGAATGGCAATCACTTGAAGACATACACCAATGATCCAATGATGTGACTATATCGAAGTAGCATAGTCGTAGTGCTCCAGGTAGCTGAAAGGAGGTGTGGGACTATAAACTACTCTACCCGAGAACTATGTGATGTCAGGACTGCGCATAGTTGCAAAGTGTCACAGGGTCTGTGACAACGCGAAGACAGTTGAGTTAGTGCGTAGGTCTACCGGAAAGTGACCATTAAAGTCAATATTCACGATTTGATGGTTGGTTTGAGGCCAAATGGAGAGGGTGGCAAGCATTTAAGGAAAACTTTATGAGTTAGATTCTTGGAAATCTGCCACCAATCTAGCATTAATGGGCAGAATGTGGGGGGAATGATCGAATTCAAATTCAAAAGGCCCTATAAATTACAAGTGGTTATTTAGCAAAAAACACTTGAAATTTTGAAAATTGAGTTGTTGCACTATCAGGTGTTTATGGACCTGTTCAAAATTTGAGGCCTTGACAACAATTTTAGTGTTTGAAGGAAATGCAGGACCTTCTAACTAGACTGATGTTGACACCCATGAAAGCTGCGCAAGAAATTACGGAAGTAGAAGCCCCAGAGAGCACCAGAGCGATAGTTGAGGTCCCTAAATCACCCCGCACATTGTGACCTAAGGAGGACAAGCAGGCTATGATCTCGGTGCATGTCTCACCTACAAACCCATAGAGGACAAAACTCACCTTGCAGGAAAAGGGGAAGGCCATTAACCTGGAGGCCGAAGAAGAGGAAGAATTTGAAGAAATATTGGTGGATGAGGAGGATGTAGAGATGGAAGTTGAAACCTAAGGTGTGGACCCTATTACCTGGTTACCTGAATATGTTCCACCCAACAAGGGTAAAGAAAAGGTGCCGAAGGGCATAGATGAGGGCAAGAACTCTCTGCAAACTCTGTTGGTCCTAGATGATATTATTTTTTAGGGACCTTGCATACCATGAGAAGTTCCTGCATTTAGCTACTAAGAAGCTAATGCACCAGAAGATCAACTCAAATAGTGGAATGATTGAATTGTAGCCATGCAAATGGCTCAGAGGTGTCGAGAAAGAAGGTTTTCTAAACCTGCTCTGGGTGCCACATTACCACCGCACCCCAGTGACCATTTTCATTATCACACAGTTGCTCTGCTTAGTGCATGATGGGTGCTTGTGGCTAGGGGATCCCATCCCCATTATAGACTATCTGATTCACTGAATTACATGGCTACCTTACTTAGGAGAGGACCCAGCAAACATTTTAGAGGGAAAAGGTGTCGAGTTGGCCCTCGCTTATGCAATGAAGAAAAAGTTTAAGTTAGAGAAGAAGAAGAGAGGATATGCCATCTTTAGCATTAAAAACCATGCAGTTAAGGTCTTGACACAAATATTGACAGGGAAGGTGGTGCAGAAGTGTCGCACAGATGACGTGCTTGCACCAGTAATTTCACTAGTGGCCCAATCCACAGAAGGAGTCTAGTTCAACTGGGTGAACTATCTATGCGGTGAGTTCTTTGCGAACTGTCACGAGGCACAGGAGCAAGGAAAAATGTTTTATTACGCATGGCTCTTGCTGTCGATAGTACTAATGGCATGGGAGCTACCCAAAGATAGCCAGTTCCCTTCGGCCGCACCAGACCTTCTAAAGGCAGTGAAGTATGCTTCGCTATGGGCAACCAAGGATGTGTAATGTATCATAGAGAGCAAGATCTTCTGTGTCGTAATGGAGGTGAAAATCTGGATGGGGATTTGTAAGGACTCTGGACACCACATATCTCCACAATGGTATGATATTGTCCACTTTGGGCCTAAGCCCTCATGGATTTGCTTTTGGGCTTTAGAATATGCAGTTCTTGACGAAATCATTGAAAAAGTAAAGGTGCCTGAAAATAATAATAATCAACAACCATAACAATAGCAACCACCACAACAGCAACAGGCACCCCAAACACTTGAAAGTGGTGTTAGAAGATCTACAAAGATAAGTAGACCCCCTGAACAATACTCTCCTTCATTATATTATTTATTGTTGACTGGTTCTGGTGAGCCTAAATGTTATGAAGAAGCAATGCAGGTTGAAAGCAGGAAGAAGTGGTGGCTAGCCATGGAAGAAGAGATGGACTCCTTAATGCATAACTAGACTTGGGACTTAGTCAGGTTGTCTCTAGTAAAACTACAATGTAGAATAAATGGGTTTACAGGCTGAAGGAAGAAGATGGAGGAAAACCGAGGTACAAAGATAGACTTGTGGTGAAGGTGTTTTCATAGAAGAAAGGTATTGATTTATCCTCCCCACTTCTAGTCAATGTGGGACTTTGGTCGTATACCCAATAGGATCAATCGCAAGCCGCGGTTGTTGCCCACAGTATACAACAGTGTGCAGAGCTTTGTAGAGTTCAAAGCAGATTTTCACCATGTCTTCATCAGGGTGTGGAAGGACCCTACAAATATGTGGTATGATTTACCCTACCTAGCGACCGACGTTGTGATATTCGTAGTCCTTGAGTCTTGTTTGCTGGAGTGGCGTGCTAAAGCTAGCTCCATGATGGACATGGAGAAGTCTAATGTGCAGACCAAGAAAGAAGAGACAAAGCTTTGAATGGTGCAGTTAGCTGAGAAGCGCAGGAAGGAAGAAGTAGCGGCTAAGGCCTAGGTAGTGCGCGACATTGTGAAGTTGGCCGAACAATAGTAGAAAATAGGGGAAGAAGAGTGTGAAGGATAGAACTCTCCTTCGCCCAAACTAGATACAGACACAAAACTAGGTGGTGCGGACCCACAGACGACATGCACCCAACTTAAGCATTTGTGGCCACGAGAGAAAATAGCACCACGAAAGAAAACAAAAGCATCAAAGGCATCGTTCGAACCAATCACCCTCACTGAGGTGGATTTTCATGATATCGGTGAAACGATGAGGGATGTCACCATGGAGGCCCTCCAGTAGTTTGAAGAACAACGATAGTTAGTATTGGGGGCTCTTCAGACAAAGTTGTAGGAGTCGTAGGTTCGCACTCCATAGGCTGGCGCTATGTCCACTAGCCTCCCAGTCGACACTTCAGCTACCGAGGAAATGTTGCGCACAACGGTGACTAATACGATAGTGCTACTATATGGGGCACTTACTACAGAGTAGAAAGCCGACAAACCCATGGTGAGCAGTTTGAAAGGGGTAGGGTTGAACATGGCTGTGCTCCCTCGGGAGACATTCTACCTATTACTCCAAATCTCACTCCTATGGTTTGTGATGATGTATTCATGGCCTAGGGCAACCCCTACTTCCAGACCTGGTCCTAAAATTTAAAAAAATGTGTTTTATCCCTTATACGTGACATTTCCCTGAGTTAAATGCGTGTATATGCATGTCTGTGTATATCCAACCCGCGTATATGTATTAAAACACTTAAAAAAAAAATAAAATTCCTTATTTTCGGGTGGAGATCGCGGGTTTTACCTACTGATCACCTACTAGTGCCCGTGGCCCAACTGTTCCCAACCAACTTCCAACTAAAAAACTGCTTTGGGAGAGGTATAAAAAGACCTCAAAGGGAAGGCCTAAGGGAGGAGAGAAGAGAGAGAAAGGTTATTATGCTGAGATTTATCCCCTAACCAGGTCTGAAGTCCCTTGTGCCTTCTGCACTTCCCCCATTTGTCCAAAAAACCTTTGTTTCCTTGTGTGTTGATGTTCATCCACCATTTATGACATCATGGAGAGAGTCATGGAAGGAGTTTGTTAAAGGCTTGAGGCTGGAACGGATCCGGAAGGAAGCTTTGCTTGGAGCCTGCTGAAGGTGATTCAGGTGAAAATATTCCTTTTTTATGTACTTTATTTGTCTATAATAAAAGAAACACGTGTCTTGGTTCCCGAAATGAATATTCTTTATGTTAATGATATTCATGTTTAGAATTCATATGTAAATGGTTATTTGGATTTCATAACTAACTACCTTTATTTATAACATGAAGATGGTTTCTTTATAATTTTTTGTCCATATACTGCTGTGTTCTTTGAATTGGTTGTTTTGCAGGACAAAAGAGAAGAAGGGAACTCCATGAAGGGTTTAGACCCTAAAGGTCTTTTCAAACATAGGACCCAAGGTACGTACCCTTTACAATAGAATTTGCTTATAATAGCATAATGGTTGTGTGAATCTATGCTTCTTTGAATAGATAACTTTTAGTCTGCTAGGGTTTCAACCCAAAAAGCCCTAGGGGAACATTTCCCTCCATCAGAATTGGCGACTCCGTTGGGGACAACACTCTTGTTGTTCCTAGTTTGGGTGTTTTTCAAGCCAATCAGGGCTCAGCTGCCTATTTGTTTGCTGTTGTTGTTTGGTCTGTTTTTGAACTTTAAGTTTTGCCAGTCTCTTCAATTTGTTTTTTATTTTTCTTGAAACCTTTGATATACGTTGTTTTTCTTAGTTACAGAGGCGTATGTACGCATGTTTCTTTAAGTGAACCCGTGTATACGCAGGTTTCCTTAGTTACAGTAGTGTATACACGCAAGTACAGTCATGTATATCTTTCAATTTTCAAGATTTGTAAATCTTTTTGTCTCTGAAGGTCTGTCTGGTACTTTGAGTCGGTCTGAAACAGTCATTTTCCAGTATCAATTATTTGTTTTACAGCGAGCATCTTGTTCCTAATTCTCTCTGAGTATAAGAAGTATTGGTCTTGTTTTTCGTTGATTGCAAGCATCATCGTTTTTGCTAAAGCACGCAAGATTTCTTGCTAGGAATCTTGGCTGCTCTGATTTATCAGGGTGGGAATATTGATCTCAATCTTTGTGTTAACCTTGCTTTTGGTGACTTTTTGTTTGCTTGACAAAACCGCTTTTTGTGACCATCTACTTCTTTGTTTCATGAAATTTGTTGTTTGACACTTTCCTGGAATTGGTCTTCTTGATCTTTTTGGTTTTCATTGACAAAGCTTTCATTGCTGCATTTGATTGTTAAGAGCACTTTTTAACACATTTATTTTTGTTGATTTTTCATCCGTTGTGTGGTGTCAACTTGCAAAAGTGTTTGATTGCCTATTCTTCAATCACAAGTTTCAGTGTTGTTGAGAGCATTTTTTGAAAAGACTCTTTTGTTGTTGCTTTTGAAGAAAATCTTTTGAAAAACTTAGTTTTGCTTTCTTGAACTTGGTTTTCATTTGGTTTCCTTTTAGTGAGTGAAAGTGCTTTATGTTTGTCTTAGAACTTGGTTTTAGTGTTTAGATGAAATGAATTGTAGCATCTCATATTCCATCTAGACATTTTAAGTGGCAAGATAAAGATTGATAAGCAAGCAACTTTCATTTTTTGTTTTTAGAGTAGTTTTAAATCTTGCATCCACATATATTTGTTGCATTAGGATAGATTTGCATACCTTTTTAGGCATACATAGAGTTGTTAACTTTTTTGAGTGTGAAGCGTGAATTAGCGAAAAGAAAAGAAAAATTTTCTTTATTAGAAGTTCCTCTGAACCCTATAGAAATTCCTCTTCATCAAAAAACGAAAAAGTGCATGTGCATGTAGTTAAGTTTTTATTAATTTCTTTTGCGTCAAAAAAAAAAAAAACACCACTAGTTTCACTTCCGTTACCTTGTGACTTAAAGAACAGCCTATTTTAAAATCAAGCGCTAACTAAAATTCACTAGAACTTTTTGTTTTAGTCAGTTACACCAACAAGTTTAGGATTTTAGGGCCTTGGATTAGGCGAGTGGAGAGTTAACTCTCCAAGGCCATATAAACGTCAAACGTAGGAGTCTGAATAACGAGAGAAAATCCAATAGCGTTAGGAAGACCAGGAAATCTCCGGACCTGGGAGTTAAGCACGAGGGTCTATGAAGACAGGGAAGAGAGATACCCCCTCTCCTACTTGTCCGAACTTACCTCACAACTGTTTTGCCTGACTTCTGTGACGAGTTGGTATGCATAGTTGCTACTCCTAGGGATCTACATAGGTGGCTACGGAGGGGAATCCCGTGGCACCTGAGGTCGACGTTGCATCACTCTCGACAGTACTACTGGAGGGCACCCTTGCGAAGCTTGGGGGCTTGCACAGGCACAGGCTGTTGTTAGGAGGTCAGCATAAGTTCCTCTGATACCTTCGCTGATAGGACTGGGCCCCCATCATCCCAGACTATCTTCGGAAGGCCCCTTAATTTCACTTTCTTGTATTTTGGTGTCCGGTCTTAATCACCTGGAGTGGAAATACTTGGAAGTTGTTTGACTGGCTGTTACCTTTAGGGACTTTATAGTGTGTGCTTTGTGCTCTTAATTGGCCTAGCTTTCAATTTTTTGAGTCTTTAGTTAGATCATAACAAAAAATTCAAAGTGGCTGACCGATCTCCTAGACGGTCTCGAAGAATTCGTGGTCTTTCACCACCAAGTTTAGAGCCTTCTCCTAGAAGGCGCAGAGGTAATACTACCGGTGGGTTTCATCCCACGCCGGTTGACGCATCAGGGATTGATCCTCCTCTCGGGGGCATTAGTGCTCAAGCAAGACCTGGAACTTCTGAACAAGAGAGGGACACTCCAGTCCTTTCTCGAGTTCTCTTTCAAGCGGAGAATAGCATAGAGGTATAAGAACTCTCAGAGTCATTAGCGGCTCTGAATTCTCCACTGCCATCTAGTCATCTGGAAGTATTGCAATATGTTGGGACTCCGACGCATAGACCGTCAAGTCCAGGTTATTTTACACACTTACCATCGATGACCACTACTAGAAGAATGGCTTCTACAAGTGCTACGACTATGCAAACCCCAACATCGGTGCAAGGGGGAGGAACCATTTCCATCTCCTCTGCTTCCTTGTTTGGATCTTTTGCTAGCAAATCTTTAGTTGGGTCTACCTCCATTCTGTCCACGAGTGGAAATGCCCAAACCAATGGTTTTGTTACTGGATTCTTCCCATTTGGCACCCACTCACAGGGTATTCCATCGGTTCCATTTAGTGCCGCTACGTCCATGATGGGCGGATCAGCTTCATTCCAGGGTTTTCCTTTTAGAATTGGTCATATACCACATTCCAACCTGACGGTAGGATCCATGCCTTTTTCTTCTGTAGGACAAAGCAACAATCCTTTCCAAGGTTGGAATAACCCTGCAGTTAGTGGTACAGGAACTGGGAATCCATTTAACGGCCAACAAGGGAATAGGCCGTACTCCACGGTTAGTTCATTTCAAAGTATTCCTCCCCTTGCTTCGGCTTCGAATCCTTATCAGGGGTTATCAACCCCTTATAATCCTTTAGGAGGAAACTTTGCTGGTTATGGAGGTTTTGTGGCCGGAGTTGGTCAAACTCCGAATTTTGGTGGATCACAAGGCTTGCCTTTCAGTTCAGCCGGTTCTACGGGTTACTTGGGGCAGCCTGGTGCCTCCTAAAACCCAGGATAATCTTTTCAGAACTTTGGGAGTTCTGCCCAGTCTGGGTGGAATCCCCAAGGTCCTCCTAGGCTTCCGTTTTTGGCAACGTTGAACTTGCCAGATCTCACTAAGTTAACAAATGACCCAATCAAATACAATCCGGCCTGGCCTCCGGTCCCAACCAAACTCCCTTCAGACATTCCAAAATTCGAAGGGAAGAGCGGTGAAGACCCAGGTGATTATGTAACCACATTCCATTTGTGGTGCTCATCTAACTCCCTTATCGATGATTCGATTAGGTTGAGACTCTTTCAGTGCACCTTGACTGGTAATGCGGCCAAATGGTATATAGAGTTACCAAGGGGCAGCTTCACATCTTTCGCTGACTTAGCCAATATATTCTTAAATCATTTCCACTTGCATGTCCTCTATGATGTCGGAACTGAACTTCTGGCCACTTTTCGTCAAGATAAGGCAACTCACATTTCTGACCATATTCAGGAATGGAGATGGAGAAAGAGGCTCATTAAAGCCAAAATCCCTCCGGAGTACCGTCTCGAGTGGTTTTTGAAATCTTTACAACCTGAGATCTCCAAGGATGTCTCCATGTCTAGGGTCTATTCTGAGGAGCAAGCCATTTTTAGGGCCCAACAATCAGAATTGATCTACTCTCAGTCTAGGATCCTACAAGAATACCTTCCATATGCTCCTGGGTCTAAGGTTGACATAGCTAAGTCGAAGCTAGGTCCGCACACGGATGGTATCGTCTGGTCAGTAGACACAACTACCATGAACTTGTTGAATCAATTGCAGCTGTTGTCCTTACAAACTGCTTCTAACAACCAAGTCACATCGTCTAATCCCCCAACTTCCCAAACTTCTTCAATTAATGTCGTCCAATCTGATAACCCCAAAGGAAATCAAAATTCCAATGGGAAAAACAAATGACAAGGTAAGAAAAAGAACCAGGATGGGAAGCCTGATGCAAATAAATCGGAAACAACGCTGGTGGTGGTAGAAATGAGCCGAGAAAGAAAGTCAAGTTTCCATGCAATTTGTCCAGTGGAGACCACTTAACTCATCTCTACCCTAATATTGAAGACGCTCAGCGCTTGTTAGGACAGCAAGGGACTTCTAGTTCTCAAGCTATGTTAACTAACCCGTTTCCCCAAGGGCAGCAACTTCTTGCTGGCGTGAGTTCAAATCCTGGTACCTCCGCAGGGAGCAACCAGGAAGGGGAAAAATCATCGAATGTTTTCATGATGGGTTCTAATGCCCATGTGACTACTCGGTCACGTGATTATGGTGAAGCCGAAACTTCCAAGGATAAGACTGTTCCCAGAAGTACCGACCTTCATATTGAGCGACCCCCTGTCGAGAATATACCACGGATACCAAAAGGTGCCGCTAAACGCGTGACAATTAATCCTAATGCTAGGGCTGCCCAAAATTACTCCATTATGGAGGATCTGGCTCAAAGTCCATGCGCCATGTCCACTTTAGAGGTTGTCCATTCGTGTCCGACTCAGCGAAGTACTTTAATTTCTGCAATTGGAGCAGTTGATCCAGCTAATTCTTTAGTGCTCACTTTTGACATGTTAAATGTTAAAAAGCGACTCCCTCATCATATGGCTTTCCAAATAAAGTCTACATACCGGAAAATCAATATTTTTCCTACCATTATAGATGAAGGAAATTCCACATGCGTCATGTCGATGTCATGTTGGAAGGATATTGGATCACCTTCGGCTATTCCTTCACCTACTGTATTGACTGCATTTGATGGTCATTCTCATAAGCCGCATGGGATTATCTTGGCCTTTCCTATATGTGTTGGGGGGAAGGTCGTCAATATTGAAGTAGAAGTCATAGATGCTAACCTAGACTATAATCTCCTATTAGGAAGGAACTGGGTATACGAAATGGACGTCGTTGTTTCGACTCTATTTCATGTCATTTGCTTTCCTCATGAGGGGAAAATCATTAAGGTTGATCAAATGGATTATGGTCCAGTCGATCCTCAAGCAAGCTCTGACTCTACTATTCCTTTAGTGGATAACCCTCGCCTGCCTACTGAGAATTTAGGAGTAGGAATGTATTCCTCATTGATGGGTACCTTTTATCTTCCCTCTCCTTTCACTAAAATCAATGCTATTTCATCATCTAAGGAGTCCTCTCGAGAAGAGTTCTCCCGAACTCATTATTTTTCAGACCCTTGGACCTTGCCTTCACCTACGACCACATTAGTTGCAGGACAAGTAAATGGAATGGAATTCCCTATATCTGCAGCCGAGCTTAGATATCAGTCTATTGTAGACTCTGTAGACAACCACTCTGCTCCTTTTTCTGAAGAGGAGTTAGATGGTGATGTGGCTCCAGCTTGGAGCCTTGATTCTACCTCTGCCTTGGACTTCTTAGATACGGTTTTACCTTCTGAAGAAGAAATCCTCAAAGCAATGATGGGTATAGATCGGCATTGGGAAGACTTACACCATCGTTTGTACTTTCTTCCTCCATTGCAAGAAGTAGAATATAGATTCTCCGAGCTCTTTACTAGTGATGTTTGTACGGTGTCAAATCCTTTGGCTCCAGCACACATTCGTGCCGAAGGTAATATGTCGGTAATTTCAAAAACAAATTTCCCCTGAAGAAATTCAAATTACACCGACCTATTTAAGGAATTTCGAGATGTATTTGCTTGGTCTTATGAGGAAATGCCTGGAATTGATCCTTCTATAGTTCAGCATGAGATCAAGATGTATGAGAACACCAAACCTGTTCATCAAAGGCTTCGGCTGGTTAACCCTAGGAAAGCAGCAACTATCAAAGCTGAAGTTGAGAAGCTGCTAAAGGCGGGTTTCATATACCCGGTTCCTCTTACTGATTGGGTTTCTAATCCAGTCCCTGTGGATAAAAAGCAAGGAACAATCCAAGTATGCATCAATTTTAGGGACTTAAGCAAGGCTTGTCCGAAAGATAATTACCCCACGCCATTCATTGATTAGATTATCGACGAGTGTGCGGGTAATGAGATTTTTTCCTTCATGGATGGTTTTTCGGGTTATAATCAAATTTATATCCGTCCTGAAGATCAACATAAGATAGCCTTTATATGTCCCTGGGATACCTTTGCATATATAAAGATGCCTTTTGGTCTTAAAAATGTTGGAGCCACTTTTCAGCGGGCCATGCCATATGCTTTCCATGACATCAAACATGTCACTGAGGCATACTTGGATGATCCCGCTGCTCGTTCTCGAAAGAGAACTGATCACCCTAGTCATCTTCAATTGGTTTTCGAACGATGTCGTTTTTATAAGATCTAGTTGAACCCCAACAAGTGCATTTTCGCGGTTACGTCCGGTTGGTTGTTAGGGTTCATCGTGTCCAATGAAGGGATTCGGGTTGATCCCTTCAAGGTTGAGGCAATAGTTCAGTTGCCTCCCCCGTCCTCAATTCGACAACTTCAAAGTCTTCAAGGGAAGGCTAATTTCTTAAGACGGTTTATAGCAAACTATGCCGAGATCACTAAAGGGTTCATGCGTTTGCTACGGAAAGGAGTTCCATTTGTGTGGGACAACTTTGCACAGCAGTCGTTTGATGCTTTGAAAAAGGCATTAGTCTCTGCCCCACTTTTGAGTCCATCGGATTATGGTAGAGACTTCCTTTTATATCTCGCGGCAGCAGAATCAACCATTGGGATGGTTCTCATTTAGGAGGACGATGCTCGCACCGAGCAGGTGATTTATTATTTGAGCAGAGGCTTAATAGGTCCTGAACCTAGCTATTCTCCAGTTAAGAAGTTGGCCTTGGCAGCTGTCCATGCTGTCCAGTGGCTCCGTCATTATATCCTGCTACACAAAACTTTTGTCTTAGCGGCAGTAAATCCATTTCAATTTGTCCTCAGTAGGCGAGTGATTGGGGGAAAATATAATCAATGGATAGTCATTTTACAAGAATTCGATCTCGAGTTCTTGTCTGCCAAGTCTAAGAAATCCATGGCTTTCACGGAGCTAATTTCTGAGCTACATTGTGGAGAGGATATTGTTTATGAGGAAAGTTTTCCCGACGAACATTTATTCCTCATCTCTTCACTCGACCCTTGGTATGGAGATATCATTGTCTATCTCCAGACTTCGAAGTTTCCGTCTACTTTCTCAAAGGATGAACATCGAAAATTATGTCACCTAGATAAAAACTATGTTATCATCAGTGACACATTATACCATCGAGGGGTTGATTCAATCCTTCGGTGTTGTTTAACCTTAGAGGAAGCAGAGTCAGTGCTCAATGATTGCCGCAGTGGAGCTTGTGGTGGTCATTTATCAGGGCTTGCTACAGCCCAGCGCATCTTATGTGCCGGCTATTTTTGGCCTTCACTCTTTAAAGACTGTGTGGAAGCAGTCAAACGCTGTCACCCTTGACAAATTTTTACTCGGAAGATGCGCACGCCTCCAGCTCCTCTTTTTCCCGTTGTCACCGTCGATCCCTTTACTAAGTGGGGCATTGACTTTACAACTTGTAATCCGCCTTCAGTGGCGAATCACAGGTACATTATCGTGGCCGTAGACTACTTTACGAAGTGGGCTGAGGCCATGCCTACTTATAAGACTGATAGTGACATGGCAGCATTGTTTCTTTTCAATCAGGTTATCTCAAGATTCGGTATCCCAAGAGAGATTTTCACTGACCATGGCAGTCATTTTCAAAGTCAACTAATGTCCGAATTGGCTCTCAAATTAGGTTTCCAGCAGGAACACTCGTCTCCTTATTATCCCCAGGCCAATGGACAGGTCAAGGCAGTCAATAAAACTCTTAAAACGATACTCCAACGGACGATCGATAAAAATCGGTCCAATTGGCACGTTATGTTGTATTCGGCTCTTTCGGCATACCGAACCTCTGTGAAAACGGCTACTGGTTTTACACCTTTTCAATTGGTTTATGGGATGGAATCTATCTTTCCACTTGAATGTGAAATTCCATCTCTTAATTTGGTTGTTGAACTCCTTCCAGAGACTTCGAGTCTCGAAGAGTGCCTACCTCACTTGGAACATCTCGATGAGCAGCGTCGAGATGCCGCCACGATGAATGAGGCTCATAAGAAAAGGGTTAAAACACATTATCATAAATCTGTTCATCCTCGAGTCTTTTTTGAAGGTGACCTTGTCCTGGTCTATGACCAAGATAAAGACACCTTGGGGGCAGGAAAATTTAAGCCTATGTCGTACAGTCCTTTCATTATTAAATGAGTTTTAGAAAAAGGGTCGTATGAGTTAATCGACTTTGAGGGAAACATGATGGCAGAGCCCTGAAACGGGCTCTACCTAAAGAAGTACATTGCTTATTTTTGGCCAAGCAATGGCTTCTTTGTACTTTATGTATATTTTTACATATATCGTCAAGAGTTTTCTGATATCAGCACTTTTTTGTCTGCTGTGGCAGGTGTTGATGGATGATTTGGTCTATTTTGGGTTCGCCGATGGTTCTAGTCGGCACACTCGGAATCTCGCTTCCGCAGCTTGGGTACTCTATTATCCAACTAGTCAATTGATGGCATCAAGAGGCGTGTGTATCAGTCCCGTTTCAAACAATATGGCCGAGTATACTGCCGTTATTAATTTATTATCCGAGGCAATCTCTCATGGGATTGACTCATTGGTAGTGTATCTTGATTCTCAATTGATAGTGTCTCAATTAAAAAACATTTATCGGGTATGGGATCCATCTTTATATCACCAGTATTTAAGGGTGAGGTTGTTGCAAAGATCATTTACTTATATTAAGTATTTGCATATTCCAAGATCTCATAATTGGTTAGCTGATTCTATCGCTAATCAGGCATTAGACTAGCACATCAATCATTCATCATAATAAAATCAAGCGTCAAAAAGTCAAACTGTATATATATATATATATCGTAAAGCATCTCGAGTGTACATATGTGTGTCCAAAAATATACAAAATTTGGGACTCAAATTCCCATAATCATGTCCGGCATATCTAATGCCTCGGCTTAGGATGAGCGTCTAAGTATGTAACTATCACAGTGGCCACACGCTGAAAAGTGCGAACCCAGTCACGTGGCATGCCAACCACATGACACTGCATATCCTCAGGAAGGTCCTCTATGACAGCCATCGGTACTCGGCAGCTCAGTCTCGCCAAGTCTCGCTGGACGTTGTTTAGAGTCCATTCTGTATCAGCATCCACCTCTTCGGCTCCTCGGCCACGCCGTCCATGCTATGGAAACCCATCTGGTCGTACCGTCCCAATGTCTGGAACATGTTCATCATATCATTCATTTGAATCTCATCAAAAATATTTTTCAAAATGCATCATTATATTTGAAAAATCCAAAAAAATCATAAAATCATAAAATTCTTACCAATCTCGCCCCATGCTGCGTTCGGTGGTAACACTAGATCAGGATCTCCTCGGACATCTAACCCAGCATAGGGGTAGTCATCCACGACGATGATCTGCTGATCCCACCAGGTGAAGAAATCATCGTCGAAGGTAGTTGTTGTTGGGAAAAGTATCCAATACGGAATGACCCTATCCCACTCTAAGGGTGATAGTACCTCAGCAACAATCAAAGCAAAGCTATCTAAGATTTCTTCTTTATGAAAGTAAAATAGGGGAGAAAGAGGTCCACTAACCGATGTCTTTTGCTAATGGTTGATCCAATCTTCTCTCCTTGCTGCTTGCTCCCAGCTCCTTGCTCTTTCACTGGCCCAGCTACACCAAGATCCTGCAAAATGGAAAGAGAGGGAAACTACAAGAAGCATACATTCATAATTGATTCAAGGATTAGAATAAATCAAATACACAAGTATAGCAATACACCATTGAGACACATGCATATAGAAGAACCTCAAATGCTTTATTAATGGAAGAAGTAAAGTTCAGGAAGTGATACAACCATAAGAGGCCCAATCCAGCATCACCTTCCCAGCAGAAAGAAATCTCCTCTTCACCTCCTTCAAAGCAAATCACCCAATAGTTCTATACTCAAACCAACAGCACTTCCTTACATTCACAATATTCCAGCCTCCTTAGACCTCATGAGAGAGCTCTATATATAGGAGTTTTGGAAAAAGGATGAGTCAGCTTGAAGCTGGCATGAAGCTGACTAGTGTCCTCTCTCACTTCAGTTATTCTTCAGTTCTTGAGTCCACTTGGAGGTTCTTGCTTCCACTTGGAGATCTAGACCCTCTTACTCATCACCAGTTGAATTCCTTGATCCAAGTGTCATTTTGGAAGCTTCCTGGGCATTGACACCTTAAGGAATGATTGTGCCACATGTCCAAACTCGCCCAGCGCAGGTAGCCTTCTTTGCAGTTGACATTCAGCGCAGGTAGACAGTGGAGCACTTGACATTCAGCGCAGATGCTCAGTGGAGCAGTTGACATGATCCAGAATTGCCTTGTTTTTGAGTGTTTTCAGGTGGAGAACTGATATTCAGTGCTATGGTTTGCTGACCTTGTTCCTCTAGGGGTAGGAACAACATGTTTAGGGACTTTGGATCCTTTAGATTATGGACATTTCATGCTTCATGCTGTAAGGCACAAAAATGTCTATAACAGTTGCCCCCTAAAGTATGAGGTCGTTTATCGGGTGAAATGCTTTATCAGGAGGATCCGAAGTTCATTCAATCGCTGAGAGGTGACCTGTAATAAAATACAATACAATACATTATTATTCTGCTTTCATGATCTAGCTGAGGCGGGCATTCCCATGCTCAGCTTTATAAATTCATTTTGGTACATAGAATAGACGATCGTCTGATGGTAGACTGATAATTCTCTGCTGAAATTATCATCCTTTGAGTAGGATGATCATCTGCCGTAATGATGTACATGTCAAATGTCTTTATATTTCCTGAATATATATCGCAGCCTGGATGGATGAAACTAGATCCGGGGTCTTCAAACTCGTTCGATCTTCACTCTAAGTACAAGTCGATCCATGTGAGAATTGCGCTGAAGTCGAACATGGAAAGACATCGCTTGATTACCGGTCAATGATGTAAACCGTTAACAAGCGCGAGAGGAATCACCGATAATGATAATGACAATCAAGGTAGTGCAGTACAATTCATGTGGTGTGAATAAAGGACTTGGCGTCGAACACCATGCAAAATCTTCTGGTCGAAGGTCATTGATGTATACCTGTCGCCGGAAGTGAGAAACTTGCCATTGAGGCATGCAAGCTTCAAAGTACTGAGGGGGTTGTTCCTAGATCAACTCCTTGGATAATGAGCTGATGTCGACAAGGAGCGATCTATCAAAGGAGGGCCTTAATGAATCCCACATCAGTGACACGGAACGGAGCTAATGATTTTAATGGAGGTGAAAACAGTTTGTGACATATGATTCAGGGTGGCGATCATGGGTGGATGAAGGATAATGTATGGCAGCGGATGGGACACGGTTGACTCTTTCTGAACAACATCTCTTGAACATATAACGACACTGATGCGATGGATCGGTAGCATTACCCCAAATGTGGATGGTTTGGCGAGACCATGGTGATGAGACCGGTGAATGAAACAACCCAACCCGATGTGATACGGAGGAAAAGTGTCATGTTCAAGAGCGACTTACTACCATTAAAGCTTTGAGGTTCTCCCAATTTTTCCCCAGTCATTTCTGACCAGTACCTCTTTATTTTTGTCAAGCTTGAGGAGGATAACATATGCTTGTTCTATAACCTGCCCTTCGGGCAAGCCCATCGCTATGTTTTAACGAGCCTAGCGATAGGGAAACTCGTTCTCGTCTAAAGACAAGTTTGTCGCTATTTAATCATTTTAACGAGTCTAACGACAAGGAAAACTCGGTCCTTTTCATTTTTAGAGAGTCTGAAAAGACACATAAAGCCAACTCCACAATTCCTTTTTCGTCATCTAATCCCTTAAGTCCGAAAAAGTATAAAACAATACGAAAGGGATGAGTTTTTTATAACTTTAACGAGCCGAATAAAACAAGCGCTCGACCTTTTTGTGCAATAATCCCTCAGGTCCAAAAAGATTAAAATCTAGAGGAGGGATAGCTCTTCCGGTAACTTTAACGAGCTGGAAGGCCAAAACTCGGAAAACTTTTCATATTTTACGAGTCAGTTGAAAAGAGCTCAAAGAAGACTCGTCTTTTGAGGAACGAGTGATAAACAGGGATAGTGGCAGATTCCAGGTATAGGTTGGAATTTTCCAATCACGGCAGTGTCACAAGGATGGCTAGGTGAAATCACTCTTCACAGCTGTTCCTCAAAATGGGTAAACAATCATATGGGGGTGAACGATCGGCCAAATAACGGTGGAGGTGGCAGGTGCAAAACACGACCAAGGCTTTTTATGGCTGATAAATTTACGATCACAACGGTTATTTACCGATACTGGGTTCATTTTTTAAAGAGCTCGAATGCGCCAAAACACTGCTCAATCTTATGTTTATTTTTTAACGAGCATGAACTATGTGCTAAAACTGCTCGAATCTTTGCTTTTCTATTTTTTAACGAGCATAAATTCCGCGGTAAAACTGCTCGAATCTTGCGTTTATTTTTTAACGAGCATGAACTTTATGCTAAAACTGCTCGATTATACCAGTCATAAGATAAGAAATGTCCCCTGTGAGATCTCTATTTTTAAAGGAGTTTCATCTTCACTAAGCTTTACTCCATATCCTTTCTTTATGCAAGTTCGGAAACGACTAATCCAAAAAACAGATAAATAACCGCTCTTTACTTGCACTCCAAAAGGTTTGCATGCCCCAAGGTATAAAATACAATTTCAAGGCTGCCCCTCCTCCTTCCCACCTCTGTTTTTCTTTGGGTGTTCACAGCTACTTGTCGTCTTGCCAGTCTAATGTTAACGATACTTGTCTTCTCATTATTTTTAACGGGTCTTACGCGATACTTGTCTTCTCGTCAGCCCAACCTTTAACAGATCTTTCGCAAGATCGCAAGAGAACAACTACTTGCAACAAGAGAGCAGCTACTTGCGACAAGAGAAGAACACTACCCAAAGACAAAACATTGGTTTTATTGAGGGAGGCTTGCCTCTTTCTGGTTACCCAAAGATTGTTTCGTTAACTTCTTCAAACAAAAACATTTCCTCGGCACTGTCTACCGAAATAGACAAGGGTGAATGACTCTTGTCAAACACGTAACTTTGACAAAAGAATCCTATCCCAGAACAACCCCTCTTCCTCTATGGACGGGGTACGGACTAGTCATATTCTCTCGCGGAAATTCTATCTTATACCCAAGGTTTTCTCTGCCCAAAGCAGACCAGGATGCATGCCCCCTGGGTTCCAGTCCCATCTTTCTGAATCACTCGCACTCATCGGGAAGGAGGACTGGGGGTGGAGACATTTCTTGATTGAATAGACCATTTAGGGTTGGTATGTAACTATTTGCGATGCGTGATCCCGGAAATGAAAGTTGGTCTACGAGCTTGACCATTCTTCCTTCGTGTGGAAAACACATTACTCTAAAGAGTGAGGAGACTATTGCTCCCATGCAATATATATAGTCTTGTCCAAGGAGTAGGTTATAATCCAAGGGTCCTTGAACGACCATCACGTTCATTTGAACGACCTTCCCTTTCAATGTAATGGGCACATTGGGGAGGATCCCTAATGGTCGACTGGTTCCTTTATCGAAACCCGAGAGATTTCTTATCTCAGGCAAAAGCGCCGGGGAACCCAGTGCTTTCCAAGCAACAGAGGAAAGGATACTCACAGATGCTCCTTCATCAATGATAGTTCCAGCCATTACCATTCTGTATATTTGGACTATAATTTTGAATGGTATACTGGCTGGTAACCGGGGTCTGCCTAGTTGGTTCCAATCAAAGGACACAACCAGGTTGCTTGGTGGTGGGACCGAATACACGGCCAGATATGACCCTGACGATGTTCCTTCCTGCGATAAAGGAATGGGTGCATTGCCCTGATGCTCGTCAGAGTCTGTGTTGATGAAAAGAATCTGGATGGTGTCATCCTTATTCTCTTCAGTGAGGGTGTCACTTGAAGATGAATCTTCAGTGACGGTGTCATTTGAAGATGAAACTTCTGAAGGAAGAACCTGGTCAACTGCCGTTTCGACCTTTGGACTTTCGTCCGGTCTGGATTCAGTAGGTTCATTTTCAATGACTGACGCTTCAGCTGACCACTTGAGCAGGCCAACTGTATTCTCAACCAACGAAGGACTTGGCACGAGTTTTTTGTATCCAGGAGGAAGTCTTAACGGTGAAACCGGACGATCTTCCAAAACTCTCTTCGCTTCGTCTAAGAAGGGACAACGGTGGATGGCGTGATCGCCTTCACACAGTCTGCAGGGGGATCTTGCTCCCCCTCTTTGTCTTGAACCTTCACTTTCGCTGGTTGACGGTAAGCATTCAACATGGCTATCAGAGGTTGATGCTCCCGAATTGTGCAAACGAGGGGACCAGTCCCTTAGTATCCGGGGAATACAGGGACAATCTCTGTGGAAGTGGTCTCCTCTACATATGACACATGGCAATTTAGGCCCGGTCTGTGCTGTGTGTGGATTTTTGTCAGATGTCTTTTGCTTGCCCCCAGTCGCCTTAGGCTCCTTCTTCTTCTTCTCTCTCTTCTTCTTCTCCTTCTTCTCCATGGGAGCTTGGCTTTTGTCGGCTCTACCTTGCGAAGATGAAGGATTGGAGGAAGAGTTATAGGAAGTAGAAGGCTGGAGGGCAGCTCTAGACTGATCTAACTGTTGACTCGACTGTTCAGGAACCATGGTGTTCTGAACTACATTGGTTGAGAATAGCCATATTGGCAGGCCAATCGTCAGTCCTGGAAGCGACAATGTGGCCATGTGGGGCGCACCAACTTCTCCCCAAGAGGAGAAAGGACTAGGATTTCCATCATGTGGAATTCCTTGGTTGGGGCATTCCATGTCCTCAACCTATAGATCAACGCAGGAATAGGAGGCGATTATGTTCCGTTTAAAATAAATTTTATAACGACGCTTTAGACACAACTTGCTTTTTCATTTTTTAAGAGTCGAGAAAAAGCTAAAGATGACTCTAGTCTCCTTCGATGTTTTAACGAGCCCGAAGTGACAAATGCTCGGATGGACTTTTTCAGTTATAGAGTTTGAAAAAGGCCAAAAGAAACTACTCTGGAGATCTAGGCAGAGGGTGTGCCAAACTTTTCACAAAACCACAGAATATGTTTTACGGTACGAGTGGTCGATCTTCGTGAATGCTGTGTTCACTGCATTGCGATCAGTAGGCCGGCCGACACGGCTTCCTATGGGTAAAGGCTTTGTTCCTATAGGGGTCTCCCAGTATATACGCAACGGTACGTGGGAGCACAAGTCTGTATTGATACTTATCGCTTCACCGTGGAGGAATCACCCAACCACTCAACGCTAAGATATCACGTTTAACGACGCCGGAACACGTCTCTAGCTTAGACCTCTATGTGTTTGCGTTATGTTTCAATGCATTGTTATGTAAATTCAATTTATTTTAAGTTGATCTTGTTTAGCAGTTTGCCTTTATGGATCACCACGAGATGTATGGTACAACTTCCTAAATGCAGTCTAAGATGATAAGCAAGCTTTTCAATCTTTCAACTTTGAAAATCTTAACTACTGAGGGAAAAGAAAGACATCATCTTTTCACATAGATCATAGAGCACACACTAATGCACTTTTCCCTAAATCAACATACAAGCTGTCAAAATGCATATGCACAATGCAGGTATTTCTTTTCTCTTTCTTAATGTTGATGTACTACAAAAAGAAAGCTGCTGTATAACTTTGAATTCAATTTCAAGTGAAAGCAAACAAGCTTTGTCCAAAATCAAAAGACACCTTAAGATTTACTTGTTTCAACACTAGAAATACATAAATTCAAACCATATGACGAAAGCAAAAGCTCAATCAGCTATGAACAGCAAACAAACTAACTCTTAAGATCAGAACGACACTTATCACAGGTCTAGATCTAAGAGGTCACAACAAGACTAGTTCACTTTCGTTATGGGAAACTGCAAATGATATAAGAAATACACAAAGAACAAACACAGTTTCTTTATACAACCGAGGCGGAATAGTGGCAAAGAAAAGTGGTTTCAGATAGGTACATTGACTGATAACAGGCTGCAAAAACAGGGATGAAAACAGGGCAACAAACAGCAGGGAACCCCAGTTGCACAAGGCAAAACGGGTTCAGCGCAGGTAGTACACTGTCAGTTTGACATTCAGTGCAGGTAGCCCCTTCGGGACCTGCGATGAAATGCAGACTGCCTTCACAGTGCCTGCAATGAACAGAGAAACTCTCGTTTCTCTTGGTTTCCGGGTTACAGATTGCTCAAAAATTCACAGTTTTTGGCCAAATCAGAAGCTATCAATCAAGTACACACTAAAGGGTAATTAGGAGGATGAAAAGCTATCACTAAGAGCTGTTCAGAGTCCTTGTGTATCAGATCTTCAAATCATAAACATGCCCAGAAACTGAGCTAGAGTAGCTGCCCTCTACTTTGCATTTGAAAGATCCAAATGCAGTTCGATTCAGTACTCCCTGTGTTTATGAAATGAATAGCAAAAACACAAACAACCAACAAGATACGATCCCCAACGGAGTCTCCAATTTGTTGTTGGGAAAAGTATCCAATACGGAATGACCCTATCCCACTCTAAGGGTGATAGTACCTCAGCAACAATCAAAGCAAAGCTATCTAAGATTTCTTCTTTATGAAAGTAAAATAGGGGAGAAAGAGGTCCACTAACCGATGTCTTTCGCTAATGGTTGATCCAATCTTCTCTCCTTGCTGCTTGCTCCCAGCTCCTTTCTCTTTCACTGGCCCAACTACACCAAGATCCTGCAAAATGGCAAGAGAGGGAAACTACAAGAAGCATACATTCATAATTGATTCAAGATTAGAATAAATCAAATACACAAGTATAACAATACACCATTGAGACACATGCATATAGAAGAACCTCAAATGCTTTATTAATGGAAGAAGTAAAGTTCAGGAAGTGATACAACCATAAGAGGCCCAATCCAGCATCACCTTCCCAGCAGAAAGAAATCTCCTCTTCACCTCCTTCAAAGCAAATCACCCAATAGTTCTATACTCAAACCAACAGCACTTCCTTACATTCACAAGATTCCAGCCTCCTTAGACCTCATGAGAGAGCTCTATATATAGGAGTTTTGGAGAAAGGATGAGTCAGCTTGAAGCTGGCATGAAGCTGACTAGTGTCCTCTCTCACTTCAGTTATTCTTCAGTTCTTGAGTCCACTTGGAGGTTCTTACTTCCACTTGGAGATCTAGACCCTCTTACTCATCACCAGTCGAATTCCTTGATCCAAGTGTCATTTTGGAAGCTTCCTGGGCATTGACACCTTAAGGAATGATTGTGCCACATGCCCAAACTCGCCCAGCGCAGGTAGCCTTCTTTGCAGTTGACATTCAGCGCAGGTAGACAGTGGAGCACTTGACATTCAGCGAAGATGCTCAGTGGAGCAGTTGACATGATCCAGAATTGCCTTGTTTTTGAGTGTTTTCAGGTGGAGAACTGATATTCAGTGCTGTGGTTTGCTGACCTTGTTCCTCTAGGGGTAGGAACAACATGTTTAGGGACTTTGGATCCTTTAGATTATGGACATTTCATGCTTCATGCTGTAAGGCACAAAAATGTCTATAACAGTAGTCCTTAGGACCTCCCCACCCCCAAGACGTTTCATCAGATCAGCCCATCGACCCATGCGTGGATCGCGTGGGGTGCTAATGGAAACTGCTACCCTAGGGCAGAGTGCGAGAACCTTCCTGAAAAAGAAAGTACACAGGATAGTCCCATATCCAAAGTTCTTGGTTTGTCCCCTCCTAATAGAAGTGAGCTGGCTCTTCATGTTGGCCAGGAGAGGAGTACACCAGTCAAACATAGTAGTGAGACAGTCAACTGCCACGCTCATGATGACACGTGACGCCTGATGCAGAGAGGATGACCCGTTCACTCGAGCTATGGTGAACAGTATTATCCTAAGTGATAAACTCGCCACATGTGTGATAAAAATCTGGCTCCCAACCTTCTTAGGATGTCTCGGGCAGTATATCTGTACATAGTCCTCTATCGTGAGGCTACTCCGTGTCCTGCCCCGGAAATGTACTACCTCTCCCCTTCGGGAAAGACCCATAATAAAATAGATATCCTCCACTTCTACCCTGAGCGGCATCTGATAGATCATAAAGGCTTCCTCCTCGACATCCCAATAATCAATGAGCATCTCAAGCAGACAGGTGTTCGCTTTAATATTTGGAAGTTTGAAAAATTTAAGCAAACCGCATCCCCGTAGGGCATCTAATGCTTCAGGACTGTTCATAACTTCATTATCTACCGTTGCATGCTCTCTTTCATGCCACGTGACAGGCATCTTGAAAAAAAATCGATTTAAAACCGTTAGTTTTTGTTTAAAAATGGTTCGCGACATATACGCGGGTCCCTGTGCACACAGTCGTGTATAGGGCCCGCGTGTACGCGGGTTCAATATTACCAACCCGCATATACGCCGCGAGGAAATTTTTGACAAAAGTTCAACGGTGAAACATCAATCAAAAATCTTAAAACCTGTCACAATCAATTGCAAGCTAAGTATAAGAGTTACCTGGAGGTTTTTTAAGAATTTGAACTGTTGAATCTGGCTGTGGGAAGTTTGCTCCTTTTACTCCAAATCCTTTTCTCTCAAACTCAAATGGTAAAAATGGTGAGTCTAAAATGCTTTTTATAAGTTTTGAAAATGCAAAATTTTTCAAAATTTTATTTTGTTTGGCCTCATGTGACTTTTAACTTGGGAGCTTGGAATGTCGAGAATGGTTTGTTTTTCAGGACATTTTGGACGTTTTTCAGTTTCGGGACGGTTCCATGACTGCTGACCGGTCATGGCAGGTATCATTTTCTCACTGGCATATAGGTTAGGGACACCATTTTTCCATTGCATTATGCATACTAGCCTCCACTTGCCGATACATCTGCCATAGGGTCGATCCCATCGTGTTATGGTTCGTAAGCCATCTTCACTCGTCGATTCTTTAAATCATGACACGATGGTAGAGCCATCCTTTACATGGGCATCGTAGTTAGCACCTCACTGACATTTGTTGCCCATGCTACTCCATTGAGTAGGCTCGGGAGTCCTCTGTAGTCCCGCCATGACTTATGCATTGAAGACTCATTCCTCTTAGCTTCTCCGCTTTGTTCTGGCCATATACCCTAGAGGCTCCTTTCTGTTGAGTTGTACTATTGCATTGCATGTTGACCACTTGCACCTTTTGGCCTAGAGCCAGCTTCACTTGGACTCGTGTTTAAGCCAACTTTTGACCATGACGACTGCAAAATCAACCTTGCATACCTTTGACTTCTGCAGCTTGACACACCTTGATCCGTGGAAGGAACACACCTTTGAGTGTCATTGACCAGTTTTCACCTCCCTGCATTGAGCATAGGAACGTTCCATTCCCAGGAACTAGATCATATGTTTCACCGACATTCGTTCTTTCCACTGTACCATAGCATTCTTTTATTCTTTTTCTGGCTTAATAGAAAAAGACAAAAAAAAAATATATTCCAAAAAAAAGAGCGGGAACGGGACAATATTTCCATTTATTGTTGGCAGCTGGAGTCAGTCGTGTCGCCCTTGAACAATGCACTCAAAACAAAGTCTCCTCCGCATGGGTGGGATTTAGTTTGACTTAGGTACACCATAACCTTGTTATTGAGTCAATTCTCCCCCGATTGGTTATCTCTTTCAATCATATGGAGGGTTTGTTTGTGCCTCCTACATGGCGAACTTATACAGAGTCATCATATGCTGCCACATAGTCACATTGAGTCGTGCTTTTGTTCAAGGAAAGTTAGCCTGAGTCGGCACCTCTGCGGTGTCCCTTGACTCATTTTTCAGCCGGCCATCCCTGGTTGTCAATGTCATGTCTATCATCACATCAGTTATATTGGTCCTTGTGCCGATTTGAGAAGGTCCCCATTGACTTCTTGCTGGCGGGTCTTGTCCTTATCAACGACGACACCTTGCTCTGAGGACAGGACTAGAGTAGCACCCTGGCCCTATTTTCATTATTGATAGGTCATCTTGTGCTCAGCATCGATCAGTATCATGGGTCTTTGACTGAGTGGTTTCCCTTGTGTTCGACATCAGCTTACATTATCACACATTGGGATTCATGTAGTACCTTGGTTTCCATTTGACCCTATTGGTGGATACCTCGCCTCTGTGTCAGCTTTCATTATTGGTTGGTTTAGAGGGTTTCTGTTGTGCGGTAGCCACATCTTGTGTACACTGGAAACGTACTTCAGTTGGGTTACTACATCTTTTTTGTCCGATTCCTTCCACATTATTGGACTATGGGTTACACTCGTGCTAGATTGATGAAGGATGCCTTAATGCCTTCCTTCTAGTAGATCTTTCCCTATCGACTCCGACTCATTTCTCTGGGGCAAAGATCTAGAGTCCATTTGGCAATACCTTGGGGTTTGCAGTCATTAGTGGCAAATCCTTTGCTATTGACAGTGGGAAATCATCATTGTCTCCTGATCGGTAGATTCTTACAGGTGTTTGTCTCCAGCTCATCTATTCACACTTGTTAGATTGTACTGGGTACCTTGACGCTCATTATCATTATCGGTGAGTAGTCTCGCATTTGTTAACGGTATACATCAATGACCGGTAATCAAATGATTTCTCACATGGTCGACTTCAGATCATTTATTCCTATGGTGTAGAAATGTACCACGGTAGTCGGTGAAGACCTGAGGTTGTATCATCATTCATTGGTTCACTTGACAGTTGCTCCTGTTGCTGCTAGTTGATACCACTCCACTTTGTATGTTGCAGTCAGTCATGGCGACATTCTATATGCTGGAACCTGAGTTTGCAGTGTAGTACCATCCCATTCAATCATGTTCAGTTGGTACCTTTTGGGATCAGTCTTTGATATCAGTGATCCATTGCATCTTTCAGCATCATTGACAGTCTTATATGTGATACTCAGACATGTAGCTATTCATTCTGATCAGATGATCCATTATGTATCTTTCAGTCAGTAATACTTGTATACTTAGTGTATCCGCTTGTAATTGATATGCGGACATGCTTTACTTTTTCTGAGCATGGGTATGCCCGCCTTAGACAATGTTTCTTTCTGATCTCCTTTGGTGGCTTGGCAGGCTAAATTCTGGTGAAGTCCTCCTCGGTTTTTGGCAAACTTCCTTTCCATGTACTCGCATAATATATTTCAACCATCATGTACCCCTTCTGACCTCATATATTAGGGGGCATATGTTATAGCTCCAAATCTCACTCTTATGGTTTGTGATGCTGTATTCATGGCCTAGGGAAACCCCTCTTTCCAGACCTTGTCCTAAAATTTAAAAAATAGTGTTTTATCCCTTATACGTCACATTTCCCTGAGTTAAACACATGTATACGCGGGTCTGTGTATATCCAAACCACGTATATGTATTAAAACACTTTAAAAAATATAAAATTCCTTATTTTCGGGCGGAGATCGCGGTTTTTACCTACTGATCACCTGTTAGTGCCCATGGCCCAACTGTTCCCAACCAACTCACAACTAAAAAACTACTTTGGAAGAGGTATAAAAAGACCTTAAACGGAAGGCCTAAGGGAGGAGAGAAGAGAGAGAAAGGTTATTATGCTAAGATTTTTCCCTTGACCAAGTCTGAAGTCCCTTGTGCCTTCTGCACTTACCCCATTTGTCCAGGAAACCTTTGTTTCCTTGTGTGTTGATGTTCATCCACCATTTATGACATCATGGAGAGAGTCATGGAAGGAGTTTGTTAAAGGCTTGAGGCTGGAATGGATCCGGAAGGAAGCTTTGCTTGGAGCCTGCTAAAGGTGATTCAGGTGAAAATATTCCTTTTTTATGTACTTTATTTGTCTATAATAAAAGAAACACATGTCTTGGTTCCCGAAATGAATCTTCTTTATGTTAATGATATTCATGTTTAGAATTCATATATAAATGGTTATTTGGATTTCATAACTAACTACATTTATTTATAACATGAAGATGGTTTCTTTATAAGTTTTTGTCCATATACTGTTGTGTTCTTTGAATTGGTTGTTTTGTAGGACAAAAGAGAAGAAGGGAACTCCAAGAAGGTTTTGGACCCTAAAGGTCTTCTCAAACATAGGACCTAAGGTACGTACCCTTTACAATAGAATTTGCTTATAATAGCATAACGGCTGTGTGAATGTGTGTTTCTTTGAATAGACAACTTTCAGTCTGCTAGGGTTTCAACACAAAAAGCCCTAGGGGAACATTTCCCTCCATCAGAATTGGCGACTCCACTGGGGACAACACTCTTGTTGTTCCTAGTTTGGGTGTTTTTCAAGCCAATCAGGGTTCAGCTGCCTGTTTGTTTTCCGTTGCTGTCTGGTCTATTTTTGAACTTTAAGTTTTGCCAGTTTCTTTAGTTTGTTTTTTATTTTTCTTGAAACCTTTTATATACGTTGTTTTTCTTAGTTACAGAGGCGTATGTATGCATGTTTCTTTAAGTGAACTCGCGTATACGCAGGTTTCCTTAGTTACAGTAGCGTATACACGCAAGTACAGTCGCGTACATCTTTCAATTTTCAAGACTTGTAAATCTTTTTGGCTTTGAAGGTCTGTCTGGTAGTTTGAGTCAGTCTAAAACAATCATTTTCTAGTATCAGTTATTTGTTTTACAGCGAGCATCTTGTTCCTAATTCTCTCTGAGTATAAGAAGTATTGGTCTCGTTTTTCGTTGATTGCAAGCGTCATCGTTTTTGCTAAAGCACGCAAGATTTCTTGCTAGGAATCTTGGCTGCTTTGATTTATCAGGGTGGGAAGATTGATCTCAATCTTTGTGTTAACCTTGCTTTTGGTGACTTTTTGTTTGCTTGACAAAAACCGCTTTTTGTGACCATCCACTTCTTTGTTTCATGAAAAGTTGTTGATTGACACTTTCTTGGAATTGGTCTTTTTGATTTTTTTTGTTTTCATTACCAAAGCTTTCATTGCTGCATGTGATTGTTAAGAGCACTTTTTAACACATTTATTTTTGTTGAGTTTTCATCTGTTGTGTGGTGTCAACTTGCAAAAGTGTTTGATTGCCTATTCTTCAATCACAAGTTTCAGTGTTGTTGAGAGCATTTTTTGAAAAGACTCTTTTGTTGTTGCTTTTGAAGAAAAATCTTTTGAAAAACTTAGTTTTGCTTTCTTGAACTTGGATTTCATTTGGTTTCCTTTCAGTGAGTGAAAGTGCTTTATGTTTGTCTTAGAACTTGTTTTTAGTGTTTAGACGAAATGAATTGTAACATCTCATATTCCATCTAGAAATTTTAAGTGGCAAGATAAAGATTTATAAGCAAGCAACTTTCATTTTTTGTTTTTAGAGTAGTTTTTAAATCTTGCATCCGCATATAATTGTTGCATTAGGATAGATTTGCATCCCCTTTTTAGGCATAGATAGAGTTGTTAACTTTTGTGAGTGTGAAGCGTGAATTAACGAAAAGAAAAGAAAAGAATTCTTTATTAGAAGTTCCTCTGAACCCTATAGAAATTGCCCTTCATCGAAAAACGAAAAAGTGCATGTGCATGTAGTTAAGCTTTTATTAATTTCTTTTGCGTCAAAAAACACCACTAGTTTCACTTCTGTTACCTTGTGACTTAAAGAACAACCTATTTTAAAATCAAGCGCTAACTAAAATTCACTAGAACTTTTTGTTTTACTCAGTTACACCAACAAGTTTAGGATTTTAGGGCCTTGGATTAGGCGAGCGGAGAGTTAACTCTCCAAGGCCATATAAACGTCAAACGTAGGAGTCTGAATAACGAGAGAAAATCCAATAGCGTTAGGAAGACCAGGAAATCTTCGGACCTGGGAGTTAAGCGCGAGGGTCTGTGAAGACAGGGAAGAGAGATACCCCCTCTCCTACTTGTCCGAACTTACCTCACAACTGTTCCGCCTGACTTCTGTGACGAGTTGGTATCCATAGTTGCTACTCCTAGGGATCTACACAGGTGGCTGCGGAGGGGAATCCCGTGGCACCTGAGGTCGATGTTGCATCACTCTCGACAGTACTACTGGAGGGCACCCTTGCGAAGCTTGGGGGCTTGCACCGGTGCAGGCTGTCGTTAGGAGGTCAGCGTAACTTCCTCTGATACCTTCGCTGATAGGACTGGGTCCTTATCATCCCAGACTATCTTCGAAAGGCCCCTTAATTTCACTTTCTTGTATTTTGGTGTCCGGTCTTAATCACCCAGAGTGGAAATACATGGAAGTTGTTTGACTGGCTATTATCTTTAGGGACTTTATAGTGTGTGCTCTATGCTCTTAGTTGGCCTAGCTTTCAATTTTTTGAGTCTTTAGTTAGATCATAACAAAAAATTCAAAGTGGCTGACCGATCTCCCAGACGGCCTCGAAGACTTCATGGTCTTTCACCACCAATTTTAGAGCCTTCTCCTACAATGCGCAGAGGTAATACTACCAGTGGGTTTTGTCCCACGCCGGTTGACGCATCGGGGACTGATCCTCCTCTCGGGGGCATTAGTGCTCAAGAAAGACCTAGCACTTCTGAACAAGAGAGGGACACTCCAGTCCTTTCTCGAGTTCTCTTTCAAGCGGAGAATAGCATAGAGGTAGAAGAACTATCAGAGTCGTTAGCAGCTCTGAATTCTCCACTGCCATCTAGTCATCCGGACGTATTGCAATACGTTGGGACTCCGACGCATAGACCGTCAAGTCTAGGTTACGCTAGAGGCTTACCATCGATGACCACTACTGGAAGCATGGCTTCTACAAGTGCTACGACTATGCAAACCCCAACATCGATGCAAGGGGGAGGAACCATTTCCATCTCCTCTGCTTCCTTGTTTGGATCTTTTGCTAGCACATCTTTAGTTGGGTCTACCTCCATTCCGTCCACGAGTGGAAATGCCCAAACCAATGCTTTTGGTACTGGATTCTTCCCATTTGGCACGCATTCACAGGGTATTCCATCAGTTCCGTTTAGTGCCACTACGTCCATGATGGGCGGATCAGCTTCATTCCAGGGTTTTCCCTTTAGAAGTGGTCATATACCACATTCCAACCCGACGACAGGATCCATGCCTTTTTCTTATGTAGGACAAAGCAGCAATCCTTTCCAAGGTTGGAATAACCCTGGGGTTAGTGGCGCAGGATCTGGGAATCCGTTTATCGGCCAACAAGGGAATAGGCCATACTCCACGATTAGTTCATTTCAAAGTATTCCTCCCCTAGCTTCGGATTGGAATCCTTATCAGGGGTTATCAACCCCTTATAATCCTTTAGGAGGAAACTTTGCTGGTTATGGAGGTTTTGCGGCCGGATTTGGTCAAACTCTGAATTTTTCTGGATCACAAGGCTTGCCTTTTGGTTCAGCCGGTTCTACGGGTTACTTCAGGCAGCCTGGTGCCTCCTAAAACCCAGGACAATCTTTTTAGAACTTTGGGAGTTCTGCCCAGTCTGGGTGGAATCCCCAAGGTCCTCCTAGGCTTCCGTTTCTGGCAACGTTGAACTTGCCAGATCTCACTAAGTTAACAAATGACCCAATCAAATACAATCCGGCCTGGCCTCCGGTCCCAACCAAACTCCCTTCGGACATTCCAAAATTCGAAGGGAAGAGCGGCGAAGACCCAGGCGACCATGTAACCACATTCCATTTGTGGTGCTCATCTAACTCCCTTATCGATGACTTGATTAGGTTTGAGACTCTTTCAGCGCGGCCAAATGGTATATAGAGTTTCCAAGGGGCAGCTTCACATCTTTCGCTGACTTAGCCAATATTTTCTTAAATCATTTCCAGTTGCCTGTCCGCTATGATGCCGGAACTGAACTTCTGGCCACTTTTTGTCAGGATAAGGCAACTCACATTTCTGACCATATTCAGGAATGGAGACGTGAAAGAGGCTCATTAAAGCCGAAATCCCTCCGGACTGTCGACTCGAGTGGTTTTTGAAATCTTTACAACCTGAGATCTCCAAGGATGTCTCCATGTCTGGGGTCTATTCTAAGGAGCAAGCCATTTTTAGGGCCCAACAATTAAAATTGATCTACTCTCAGTCTGGGATCCTACAAAAATACTTGCCAGATGCTCTTGGGTCTAAGGTTGATGTAGCTAAGTTGAAGCCAGGTCTGCACGTGGATGGTATCGTCAGGTCAGTAGACACAACTACCATGAACTTGTTGAATCAATTGCAACAGTTGTCCTTACAAACTGCTTCTAATAGCCAAGTCACATCGTCTAATCCCCCGGCTTCCCAAACTTCTTCAATTAATGCCATCCAATCTAATAACCCCAAAGGAAATCAAAATTCCAATGGGAAAAAGAAAGGACGAGGTAAGAAAAAGAACGAGGATGGGAATCCTAATGCAAATGAATCCGGCAACAACACTGGTGGTGGTAGAAATGAGTCGAGAAAGAAAGTCAAGTTTCCATGCAATTTGTGCAATGGAGACCACTTAACTCATCTCTGCCCTAAGATTGAAGACGCTCAACGCTTGTTAGGATAGCAAGGGACTTCTAGTTCTCAAGCTGTGTTAACTAACCCATTTCCCCAAGGGTAGCAACTTCTTGCTGGCGCGAGTTCAAACCCTGGAACCTCCGCAGGGGGCAACCAGGAAGGGGAAAAATCATCGAATGTTTTCATGATGGGTTCTAACGTCTATGTGACTACTCGGTCACGTGATTATGGTGCAGCCGAAACTTCCAAGGATAAGACTATTCCCGGAAGTACCGACCTTCATATTGAGTGACCCCCTATCGAGACTATACCACGGATACCGAAAGGTTCCACTAAACACGCGACAATTAATCCTAATGATAGGGCCGCCCAGAATTACTCCATTATGGAGGATCTGGCTCAGAGTCCATGCGCCATGTCCACTTTAGAGGTTCTCCAGTCGTGTTCGGCTCAGCGAAGTGCTTTACTTTCTGTGATTGGAGCAGTCGATCCAGCTAATTCTTTAGTGCTCACTTTTGACATGTTAAATGTCAAAAAGCGACTCCCTCATCATATGGCTTTCCAAATAAAGTCTACATACCGGAAAATCAATATTTTTCGTACCATTATAGATGAAGGAGCTTCCACGTGCGTCATGTCGATGTCATGTTGGAAGGCTATTGGATCACCTTCGGCTGTTCCTTCACCCACCATCTTGACTGCATTTGATGGTCATTCTCATAAGCGGCCTGGGATTATCCCGGCCTTTCCTATATGTGTTGGGGGGAAGGTCGTAAATATTGAAGTAGAAGTCATAGATGCTAACCTAGACTATAATCTCCTATTAGGAAGGAATTGGGTATACAAAATGGACGCCGTTGTTTCGACTCTGTTTCATGTCATTTGCTTTCCTCATGAGGGGAAAATCGTTAAGGTTGATCAAATGGATTATTGTCCAGTCGATCCTCAAGCAAGCTCTGACTCTACTATTCCTTTAGTGGATAACCCTTGCCCGCCTACTGAGAATTTAGGAGTGGGAATGTATTCCTCATTAATGGGTACCTTTGATCTTCCCTCTCCTTTCGCTAAAATCAATGCTATTTCATCATCTAAGGAGTCCTCTTGAGAAGAGTTCTTCCAAACTCGTTATTTTTCAGACCCTTGGACCTTGCCTTCACCTACGACCAAATTAGTTGAAGGACAAGTAAATGGAATGGCATTCCCTATATCTACAGCTGAGCTTAGATATTAGTCTATCGTAGACTCTGCAGACAACCACTCTGCTCCTTTTTTCGAAGAGGAGTTAGATGGTGACGTGGCTCCAGCTTGGAGCCTTGATTCTACCTCTGCCTTGGACTGCTTAGATATAGTTTTACCTTCTGAAGAAGAAATCCTCGAAGCAATGATGGGTATAGATCGACCTTGGGAAGACTTACACCATCGTTTGTACTTTCTTCCTCCATTGCAGGAAGTAGGATCTAGATTCTCTGAGCTCTTTACTAGTGATGTTTGTACGGTGTCAAATCCTTTGGCTCCAGCACACATTCGTGCCAAAGGTAATATGTCGGTAATTTCAAAAACGATACCTATAAACATCTCTAGGGACCCTAATGTCATCAAGAATCTCTTCATCGGAATTGAGTGTTCCCCTGAAGAAATTCAAATTTACACTGACCTATTTAAGGAATTTCGAGATGTATTTGCTTGGTCGTATGAGGAAATGCCTGGCATTGATCCTTTTATAGTTCAGCATGATATCAAGACGTATGAGAACGCCAAACCGGTCCGTCAAAGGCTTCGGCCGGTTAACCCTAGGAAAGCAGCAGCTATCAAAGCTGAAGTTGAGAAGCTGCTAAAGGCGGGTTTCATATACCCTGTTCCTCTTACTGATTGGGTTTCTAATCCAGTCCCTGTGGATAAAAAGCAAGGAACAATCCGAGTATGCATCGATTTTAGGGACTTAAGCAAGGCTTGTCTGAAAGATAATTACCCCACGCCATTCATTGATTAGATTATCGACGAGTGTGCGGGTAATGAGATTTTTTCCTTCATGGATGGTTTTTTGGGTTATAATCAAATTTATATCCATCCTGAAGATCAACATAAGATAGCCTTTATATGTCCCTGGGGTACCTTTGCATATATAAAGATGCCTTTTGGTCTTAAAAATGTTGGAGCCACTTTTCAGCGGGCCATGCCATATGCTTTCCATGACATCAAACATTTCATTGAGGCATACTTTGATGATCTCGCTGCTCGTTCTCGAAAGAGAACTGATCACCCTAGTCATCTTCGATTGGTTTTTGAGCGATGTCATTTTTATAAGATCTGGTTGAACCCCAACAAGTGTGTTTTCGCAGTTACGTCTGGTCAGTTGTTAGGGTTCATCATGTCCAATGAAGGGATTCGAGTTGATCCCTTCAAGGTTGAGGAAATAGTTCAGTTGCCTCCCCCGTCCTCGATTCGACAACTTCAAAGTGTTCAAGGGAAGGCTAATTTCTTAAGACGGTTTATAGCAAACTATGCGAAGATCACTAAAGGGTTCATGCGTTTGCTATGGATAGGAGTTCCATTTGTGTGGGACGACTTTGCACAGCGGTTGTTTGATGCTTTGAGAAAGGCATTAGTCTCTGCCCCACTTTTGAGTCCACCGGATTATGGTTGAGACTTCCTTTTATATCTCGCGGCAGCAGAATCAACCATTGGGATGGTTCTCGTTCAGGAGGATGATGCTCTCACCGAGCATGTGATTTATTATTTGAGCAGAGGCTTAATAGGTCCTGAAATTCGCTATTCTCCAGTTGAGAAGTTGGCCTTGGTAGCTGTCCATGCTATCCAACGGCTCCATCATTATATCCTGCTACGCAAAACTTTTGTCTTAGCGACAGTCAATCCATTTCAATTTTTCCTCAGTAGGCGAGTGATTGGGGGAAAATATAATCGATGGATAGTCATTTTAGAAGAATTCGATCTCGAGTTCTTGTCTGCCAAGTCTAAGAAATCCATGGTTTTCGCGGAGCTAATTTCTAAGCTACCTTGTGGAGAGGATACTATTTATGAGAAAAGTTTTCCCGACGAACATTTATTCCTCATCTCTTCACTCGACCCTTGGTATGGAGATATCATTGTCTATCTCCAAACTTCGAAGTTTCCCTCTATTTTCTCCAAGGATGAACGTCTAAAATTACGTCACCTGGCTAAAAACTATGTTATCATTGGTGACACATTATACCATCGAGGGGTTGATTCAATCCTTCAGCGTTGTTTAACCTTAGAGGAAGCAGAGTCATTGCTCAATGACTGCCACAGTGGAGCTTGTGGTGGTCATCTATCAGGGCTTGCTATAGCCCAACGCATCTTATGTGCCAGCTATTTTGGCCTTCACTCCTTAAAGATTGTGTGGAAGCGGTCAAACGCTGTCACCCTTGACAAATTTTTACTCGAAAGATGCGCGCGCCTCTAGCTCCTCTTTTTCTCGTTGTCACTGTCAGTCCCTTTACTAAATGGGGCATTGACTTTACAACTTGTAATCCACCTTCAGCGGCGAATAACAGGTACATTATCGTGGCCATAGACTACTTTACGAAGTGGGTTGAGGCCATGCCTACTTATAAGAACGATAGTGACACGGCAGCATTGTTTCTTTTCAATCAAGTTATCTCAAGATTCGGTATCCCAAGAGAGATTGTCACTGACCATGGCAGTCATTTTCAGAGTCAACTGATGTCCGAATTGGCTCTCAAATTAGGTTTATGGCAGGAGCACTCATCTCCTTATTATCCTCAGGCCAATGGACAGGTCGAGGCAGTCAATAAAACTCTTAAGACGATACTCCAACGGACGATCGATAAAAATCAGTCCAATTGGCACGTTATGTTGTATTCAGATCTTTGGGCATACCGAACCTCCGTGAAAACGGCTACTGGTTTTACACCTTTTCAATTGGTTTATGGGATGGAATCTATCTTTCCGCTTGAATGTGAAATTCCATCTCTTAAATTGGCTGTTGAACTCCTTCCAGAGACTTCGAGTCTCGAAGAGCGCCTACTTCACTTGGAACACCTCGATGAGCAGCGTCGAGATGCTGCCACGATGAATGAGGCTCATAAGAAAAGGGTTAAAACGCAGTATGATAACTCTGTCCATCCTCGAGTCTTTTCTGAAGGTGACCTTGTCTTGGTCTATGACCAAGATAAAGACAACTTGGGTCAGGCAAATTTAAGCCTATGTGGTACGGTCCTTTCATTATTAGAGTTTTAGAAAAAGGGTCGTATGAGTTAATCGACTTTGAGGGAAATAAGCTGGCGAAGCCCCGAAACGGGCTCTACCTAAGAAGTACTTTGCTTAGTTTTGGCCAGGCAATGGCTTCTTTGTACTTTATGTATATTTTTACAAATATCGTCAAGAGTTTTCTGATATCAGCACTTTTTGGTTTGTTGTGGCAAGTGTTAATGGATGATTTGGTCTATTTTGGGTTCGCCGATGGTGCTAGTTGGCACACTCGGAATCTCGCTTCCGCAGCTTGGGTACTCTATTATCCAATTGGTCAATTGATGGCATCAAGAGGCGTGTGTATCGGTCCTGCTTCAAACAATATGGCCAAGTACACTGTCGTTATTAATTTATTATCCAAGGCAACCTCTCATGCGATCGACTCGTTGGTAGTGTATCTTGATTCTCAATTGATAATGTCTCAATTAAATAACATTTATCGGGTACAGGATCCATCTTTATATCGCCAGTATTTAAGGGTGAGGTTGTTGTAAAGATCATTTACTTATATTAATTATTTGCATATTCCAAGATCTCATAATTGGTTAGCTGATTCTATCGCTAATCAGGCATTATACTGGCACATCAATCATTCATCATAATAAAATCAAGCATCAAAAATTCAAACTGTATATATATATATATATATATATATATATATATATATATAGAGAGAGAGAGAGAGAGAGAGAGAGAGATATATATATATCTATAGATATATATATATATATATATCATAAAGCGTCTCGAGTGTACATATGTGTGTCCAAAAATATACAAAATTTGGGACTCAAATTCCCATAATCATGTCCGGCATATCTAATGCCTCGGCTCAGGATGAGCGTCTAAGTATGTAACTATCACAGTGGCCACACGCCGAAAAGTGTGAACCCAGTCACATGGCATGCCAACCACATGACGTTGCATATCCTCAGGAAGGTCCTCTATGATAGCCATCGATACTCGGTAGCTCAGTCTCGCCAAGTGTCGTTGGACGTTGTTTAGAGTCCGTTCTGTATCAGCAGCCGCCTCTTCGGCTCCTCAACCACGCCGTCCATGCCGTGGAAACCCATCTGGTTGTACCAGCCCAATGTTTGGAACATGATCATCATATCAGTCATTTAAATCTGATCAAAAATATTTTTCAAAATGCATCATTATATTTGAAAAATCCAAAAAAATCATAAAATCAAAAAATTATTACCAATCTCGCCCCATGCTGCGTTCAGTGGTAACACTAGATTAGGATCTCCTCGGAAATCCAGCCCAACATAAGGGTAGTCATCCACAGCGATGATCTGCTGATCCCACCAGGTGAAGAAATCATCGTCGAAGGCGGTCCTTGGGACCTCCCCACCCCCAGACGTTTCATCAGATCGGCCCACCGACCCATGCGTGGATCGCGTGGGGTGCTGATGGAAACTGCTACCCTGGGGCGGAGTGCAGGAACCTTCTTGAAAAAGACAGTACAGAGGATAGTCTCATATCCAAAGTTCTTGGTCTGTCCCCTCCTGATAGAAGTGAGTTGGCTCTTCATGTTGGCCAGGAGAGGAGTACACCAGTCGAACATAGTAGTGAGACAGTCAACTGCCATGCTCATGATGACACGTGACGCCTGATGCAGAGAGGATGACCCGTTCACTCGAGCTATGGTGAACAGTATTATCCTAAGTGACAAACTCGCCACATGTGTGATAGAAATCTGGCTCCCATCCTTCTTGGGATGTCTCGGGCAGTATATCTGTACATAGCCCTCTATCGTGAGGCTACACCATGTCCTGCCCCAGGAATGTACTACCTCTCCCCTTCGGGAAAGGTCTGTGATAAAATAGATATCCTCCACTTCTACTTGGAGCGGCATCTGATCGATCATAAAGGCTTCCTCCTCGACATCCCAATAATCAATGAGCATCTCAAGCAGACGCGTGTTCGCTTTCATATTTGGCAGTTTGAAAATTTTAATCAAACCGCATCCCTGTAGGGCATCTAATGCTTCAGGACTATTCATAACTTCATTATCTACTGTTGCATGCTCTCTTTCACGCCACGTGACAGGTATCCTGAGAAAAAATCGATTTAAAACTGTTAGTTTTAGTTTAAAAATGGTTCGTGGCGTATACGCAGGTCCCTGTGCACACAGTCGCATATAGGGTCAGCGTGTACGCGGGTTCAATATTACCAACCCGCGTATACGCCACGGAGAAATTTTTGACAAAAGTTCAACAGTGAAACATCAATCAAAAATCTTAAAACCTATCACAATCAATTGCAAGCTAAGTATAAGAGTTACCTGGAGGTTTTTGACGAATTTGAACGGTTGAATCTAGTTGTGGGAAGTTTGCTCCTTTTGCTCCAAATCCTTTGCTCTCAAACTCAAATGGTAAAAATGGTGAGTCAAAAATGCTTTTTATAAGTTTTGAAAATGCAAAATTTTTTCAAAATTTTATTTTGTTTGATCTCATGTGACTTTTGACTTGGGAGCTTGGAATGTCGAGAATGGTTTGTTTTTCAGGATATTTTGGACGTTTTTTCAGTTTTGGGACGGTTCCATGACTGTTGACCTGTCATGGCAGGTATCATTTTCTCACTGGCATATAGGTTAGGGACACCATTTTTCCGTTGCATTATGCATACTAGCCTCCATTTGCCGATACATCTGCCATAGGGTCGATCCCATTGTGTTATGGTTCGTAAGCCATATTCACTCGCTGATTCTTTAAATCATGACACGATGGTAGAGCCATCCTTTACATGGGCATCGTAGTTAGCACCTCACTGACATTTGTTGCCCATGCTGCTCCATTGAGTAGGCTCAGGAGTCCTCTGTAGTCCCGCCATGACTTATGCGTTGAAGACTCATTCCTCTTAGCTTCTCCGCTTTGTTTTGGCCTTATATCGTAGAGGCTCCTTTGTGTTGAGTTGTACTATTTCATTGCATGTTGACCACTTGCACCTTTTGGCCTAGAGCCGACTTCACTTGGACTCGTGTTTAAGCCAACTTTTGACCATGACGTCTGCAAAATCAACCTTACATATCTTTGACTTCTGCAGCTTGACACACCTTGACCCGTGGAAGGAACATACCTTTGAGTGTCACTGACTAGTTTTGACCTCCCTGCATTGAGCATAGGAACGTTCCTTTCCTAGGAACTAGATCATTTGTTTCACCGACACTCGTTCTTTCCACTGTACCATAGCATTCTTTTATTCTTTTTCCGGCTTAACAGAAAAAGACAAAAAAATAAATATTCCAAAAAAGAGCGGCAACGGGACAGTATTTACATTTATTGTTGGCAGCTAGAGTCAGTCGTGTCGCCCTTGACCAAAGCACCCAAAACAAAGTCTCCTCTGCATGGGTGGGATTTAGTTTGACTTAGGTACGCCATAGCCTTGTTATTGAGTTAGTCCTCCCCCGATTGGTTATCTCTTGCAATCATATGGAGGGTTCGTTCGTGCCTCCTGCATGGCGAACTTATATAGAGTCATCATATGCTGCCACATAGTCACATTGAGTCGTGCTTTTGTTCAAGGGAAGTTAGCCTGAGTCGGCCTCTCTGCGGTGTCTCTTGACTCATTTTTCAGTCGGCCATCCCTGGTTGTCAGTGTCATGTCTATCATCACATCAGTTATATTGGTCCTTTACTCATGCTGGTTTGAGAAGGTCCCCATTGACTTCTTGCTGGCGGGTCTTGTCCTTATCGATGACGACACCTTGCTCTGAGGACAGGCCTAGAGCCACACCCTGGCCCTATTTTCATTATTGATAGGTCACCTTCTGCTCAGCATCGATCAGTATCATGGGTCTTTGACTGAGTATCATGGGTCTTCGACATCAGCTTACATTATCACACATTGGGATTTGTGCAGTACCCTGGTTTCCATTTGACCCTATTTGTGGATACCTCACCTCTGTGTCAACTTTCATTATTGGTTGGTTTAGAGGGTTTCTGTCGTGCGCTAGCCACATCTTGTGTACGCCGAAAACGTACTTCGGTTGGGTTACTACATCTTTTTCGTTCGATCCCTTCCACATTATTGGCCTACAGGTTACACTCGTGCTAGATTGATGAAGGATGCCTTAATGCCTTCCTTCTAGCAGATCTTTCCCTATCGACTCCGACTCATTGCTCTGGGGCAAAGATCTAGAGTCCATTTGGAAATACCTTGGGGTTTTCAGTCATTAGTGGCAGATCCTTCGCTATCGACAGTGGGAAAACATCATTGTCTCCTGATCGATATATTCTTACAGGTGTTCGACTCCAGCTCATCTATTCACACTTGTTAGATTGTACTGGGTACCTTGACGCTTATTATCATTATCGGTGAGTAGTCTCGCGTTTGTTAACGGTATACATAAATGACTGGTAATCAAACGATTTCTCACATGGTCAACTTCAGATCATTTATTCCCATGGTGTAGAAATGTACCACGGCGGTAGGTGAAGACCTCAGGTTTTATCAGCGTTCATTGGTTCACTTGACAGTTGCTCCTGTTGCTGCTAGTTGATACCACTCCACTTTGTATGTTGCAGTTAGTCATGGTGACATTCTATATGCTGGCACCTGAGTTTGCAGTGTAGTACCATCCCATTCCATCATGTTTAGTTGGTACCTTTTGGGATCATTCTTTGATATCATTGATCCGTTGCATCTTTCAACATCATTGATAGTCTTATATGTGATATTCAGACATGTACTTGTTTATTATGATCAGATGATCCATTATGTATCTTTCAGTCATTTATACTTGTATACTTAGTGGATCCGCTTGTACTTGATATGCGGACATGCTTTACTTTTTCTGAGCATGGGTATGCCCACCTCAGACAGTGTTTCTTTCTGATCTCATTTGGTGGCTTGGTAGGATGAATTCTGGTGAAGTCCTCCTCGGTTTTTGATAGACTTCCTTTCTATGTACTCGCATAATATATTTCAGCCATCATGTACCCCTTCTGAATTCATATATTAGGGGGCATCTGTTATAGCTCCAAATCTCACTCTTATGGTTTGTGATGCTGTACTCATGGCCTAGGGCAACCCCTCCTTCCAGCCCTGGTCCTAAAATTTAAAAAACAGTGTTTTATCCCTTATACGCGACATTTCCTTGAGTTAAACGCGTGTATACGCAGGTCTGTGTATATCCAACCTGCGTATATGTTTTAAAACACTTAAAAAAGTATAAAATTCCTTATTTTCAGGCAGAGATCGTGGGTTTTACCTGTTGATCACCTGTTAGTGCCCGTGGCCCAACTGTTCCCAACCAACTCCCAACTAAAAAACTACTCTGGGAGAGGTATAAAAAGACCTCAAAGGGAAGGCCTAAGGGAGGAGAGAAGAGAGAGAAAGGTTATTATGCTGAGATTTTTCCCCTGACCAGGTCTGAAGTCCCTTGTGCCTTATGCACTTCCCCCATTTGTCCAGGAAACCTTTGTTTCCTTGTGTGTTGATGTTCATCCACCATTTATGACATCATGGAGAGAGTCATGGAAGGAGTTTGTTAAAGGCTTGAGGCTGGAACAGATCTAGAAGGAAGCTTTGCTTGGAGCCTGCTGAAGGTGATTCAGGTGAAAATATTCCTTTTTTATGTACTTTATTTGTCTATAATAAAAGAAACACATGTCTTGGTTCCCGAAATGAATCTTCTTTATGTTAATGATATTCATGTTTAGAATTCATATGTAAATGGTTATTTGGATTTCATAACTAACTACCTTTATTTATAACATGAAGATGGTTGCTTTATAAGTTTTTGTCCATATACTGCTGTGTTCTTTGAATTGGTTGTTTTGCAGGGCAAAAGAGAAGAAGGGAACTCCAAGAAGGGTTTGGACCCTAAAGGTCTTCTCAAATGTAGGACCTAAGGTATGTACCCTTTACAATAGAATTTGCTTATAATAGCATATCGGCTGTGTGAATGTGTGCTTCTTTGAATAGACAACTTTCAGTCTGCTAGGGTTTCAACCCAAAAAGCCCTAAGGGAACATTTCCCTCCATCAATTACAGGATGGAGTCACCGCAGAACTTCGGGCCAGGGAGAGTCATGCTCTATAGGTGATGAGTGAGCAATGCATCAACATGGAGCAGTTGGGTTTGTGGTGCAATGAGGTAGTGGAGGAGAACAAATAGATGATGCAGTTAGTAGAGGAACCCTATCAGATGGTCTCGAAGTTGGAAATTTAGGCAGAGGAACCGGTGGAGATGCGCATCCGTAAGTTAGCCACAGGGGTGTGCAAGAGCAATGATGGCCAGGGTTCTGTTGGAGTTGAACCTTCAGATAACATAATTGAAGTTGAGGGCTCAAACTTCAACTCTGCTAGAGGTCAGAGAATAGCGCACCACCACGATTACAATAGTGATCACAACGATTGACAATGCAGTGACAGAATACACGCAGCTCTTCCAACAATCATTCAAGGTCCTAACCACTCTGGAAGATGACCTGAATGTAGAGCACTTAGAGACAGAGGCACGTGAGCTACAATAGAGATATGATGAGGTAAAAGCGACTGTGTAGATAGTTTCCCTTATGCAAAGGCTTGCACAGATGCAGCAGGAAAAGGTGCTCAAGGAGCAAGTGGATGTTGCTCAGCACAAAGAAGCGGTCTTGAAAGCATGCCTACAGCCGTGGATCGATGAGGCTTATACAATTATAGCTTGCATTGAAGCAAATCTCACGCAATTGCAGGCAACTCAGTAGAGGATTCAGGGTAGCGGTCACTGAACAATGCATGGAAGAAGTCAAGTAGGCAACCAATCAGTGTGCTACCAAAGTTGCAGGGATCCAAACAGAGCTGGGATGTCTTTGCGCTAAGATATTTACACCTATAGAGTGACTTGAGGGCAAGTCACGATGTTTGTGTTGCGAGCCTGTTGGGTGCGGGATCCCCCAAGGGCAGTTTTGGGGCTACGAGCCCATATTTTGGTCCAACTTTGCAATGCAAATGTAAAGACTCCACATTTTGTGGGCATGGAGCACGTAGATGTTAAAGAGTCATAGGGTTGTCTACCCTTATTTGGATAATGTAATGTCGGCTGTAGAAGATCTACCCATGGTCTGCAAACCATGGGATTGTATAAATAGAGCTAAGCTCTAAGTAGTTAGTGAAAGAAACCATGGATTAAGATCGAATATGTATGAGAGATAGCTCTAAATTACAAGTCTAATTTTCAGTTGTAGCGTAAGTAGAGGCTCTGCTGCTGAGTGCGCAGAGGCCTGGAAGTTCGCAACTGAGTGCGTGAACCCCTACAGCTGAGTGCGCAGGGCGAGTTGAGTCTATAATCATCTAGAAGTATTAATAAAGATAAGTTCTCTATCATTTCTACATATTTATTTCCTATTTATGCATCTGTTATATTGGGTATGAATTTCACTTCTAATGCTTATGTGATGTGTGAATGTGTATAAATATATTAGTTAAGTGAATGCAAGTAAGAACATCTATTTATGCAAAGCTAACTAAGATCTGTTAATAAGATAAGTAAGATACTTAGCCTAGTTTGGGAGATATCGCAGTTCGCTGCCCTAGCAGCACGAAAGGACTTTAGCCCCTAGTTAGGGCTTCCTGGAAGCCGATTGTAACATTTCGCGAAGCTACTGAAGGGTAGAGCATAGAGCGAAGCCATCTGTGTGAAGACAGGAATAGTTGGAATAAACCGACATCACAACCATCTCAAGGGTGTGAAAAATTGGTTCCAACATCCTCACATACTGCTTTGGGTGAGACTTCAGTCCACGCTCTACTAGCTGATGCTGAAAGGGCCATTAGTGTAGGGATTTGTTTGGCTAACTAATGCTGAACCTGGGTTAGGCCCCCTCAAGCCAACACAACATATTTGGCGATAAGTGATAAAAGAGCCCTTAGAAACCAATCGAGGTATGCATGGTCTTGAAAGGGTGTTGACTTGATGGGGCCTAACCCAGGTTTAGCTTTAACTGCACCAACCAACATAACCCTAAAGTGTTGGGCCTTTCAGCAACAACCTAAGTAGCACATGTTGCAGTCTCACCTGAAGCAGTATTAGGGGATGCTACAACCATGTTTCTACATCAAGAGACCCGTGTGATGGTTTCATGAAGTTCTTATGGCTTAGATCTTCCTTAATGTAGCTTTATCCCTTCCAGATGGACAACTACTACAACCTATCTAAACAACTTCTAGGTCTTTGCGAAGGTAGTTAATTATACTTATCATGTGTAAATATTACAGATCTACTAGTTTTTCGAAGTAAATAAGAGTTAATTCATATTAAATAGATTACAGAACGAAGATACATAATAAACTTTGTAGAAGTAAATAAAAGGACACAAATGCTTCAATTTCGGCTCAAAAATGTTTTATTAGATATAAGCATTTAGATACAAACTTTTTATCCCTACGCACTCAGCTACAAGGGCCCATGCACTTAGCCTACAAAATTACCATGGTCTCCATGCACTCAGTTGCAGGAGCCTTCCCCTTTTGCCTAAGTACAGGAAACATAGATTTCCTGCCTTAGCACCTTGCCATTACAATGATTCTTCTTAATCCCCCTTATTCTATAAGACTCGCTATGACTCAACTTTATATAGATTTTTCTTTACAATAGTATGGTCGTGGACCATGGGTGGGTCTCAAAGCAACTCTATCACCTACGCACCTAAGGGACTAAAGTCCTTTTGACTTCTACCAGATTCGCGCTCTGCTTTCCACATTTCATGGAGAATTTACATTAGCTACAAAAGATAATACAAAAATGACTCAAAACTTAACAAAACTAACCCCAGGAACCCCATCCCAACAAAGGGTGGAGCACGACACATGCTACTCTTTCTATGCCATTCCTGAACATGATCGAAAATACGAGTGGCAGAGGATTGACGAGAGACGGTCAAGATCTCTGTCCCAGTGTCGTATCGAAGAGGTAACTAAAAATATGAAAGGAATGCTTTAGCAAGTGTCACGAAAGTGGAATGAGAAGTAATGGGTTGGTCAACATAACATTTTGCAGCATCTCTAGTGAGAATGTGTTGGAACGACCGAAGATGAATTGAATTCTCGGTGATGGAATTGGATGAGCACCACATATGGAAGGCATGGACATGATTGGTTGGGTCCTCTCCAGAATTACCCTCAAACTTGGGAATGTTAGAGGGAATCTTAGTCGACATAGTTAGCCAACCAGCATCATGTTTTATAGGGTCATTAATCAACTGGCTAAAATCCGAGAGGCTTAACCCAGCCATGAAAGGTAGCATTGGAGCTTCTGAAATGGTTCCTGTAATGGTTTCGCTAGATGTGACTATCGGGTTAGAACCAGAGCCAACACTAGGCTTGTTTCCTGCACTTGCAATTGGTCCTGACATGATGATAGTATGCATTGAGGGAGGCTCAGAAATAGATGAGGAATCAGATGAACTAGAAGAAGTGTTGGTATGGGGACTTGGGGGATGATTAACTGGAACCCTGTAGGGAGGAGTAATACATCAAAGAGGAAACTAGGGATGAAGGCCTAATAGTCTCCATGACAAATGCCTTGGTGGCACAATGGTTGTAAGACACAAGTGACATGAAAATGGTGAAGGGAGATAAGAAAAATGTCTTTCTCTGTGTGTGGAGAGATAAATTAATTAAGTTAAGTCTTGGGTTGGTGGTGTAAACCAAGTTCCCTTCGCTTAAGGTTTTCTTGTGTGTGCAAGTATGTTTGTTAATTAAGCCCATATCGTGCTTGAAAAAAGAAAACGATTGCTGAAATAAACTGAAATTAAAAACAACAAATCAACTTTCTAAAACCCCACCCAAACTAGGTTCGCAAACAATGAGTTGTTTGGTTACAAAATCAACTAAAAACACACAAAAAGGGCCAAGATATCTAAGCATCAGTGTGACTCGGATCAAATGACACTATGATGCTGGAAACTAGTGAAACAACAACAAAAAAGGAGTGAGGAAAATCACTGCAAAAGATAGGGAGATGGATGTAAAGCCTAGGGAAAATAGTGGAGCCTAAGGAAAATGACCAAACAAGGTTCAAGAGGGAACTTTGGGTGGAAACAAACTGTATGTGAAGATTTGAAAAAGGAAGGTACATATCTGGAAAATATGGTTGAAAGCTTTGTAAAAACTAAGACTTCTTACTCATCTAAACTCATCTTAAAAAGGTGGAAGTGTACTAGAAGCCCTAAGAGGATAAATTCCATTTCAATGAGTGAAAAAAAGTAGATCAAGGCCTAAGAGGGATAAGGAAATGGTCAACCAACCTAGCAGATTGGTCTCGGGAAAATCCAGAAAAATATTAGAAAAAATACAAGAAACCCTAAAATCACAGGTATTGACCTGTTTAGGGGGATAGCACACTTTTTGGGCCAGAAAGTGCACTATGGACCTCCAGATCACAAGTTTGGGGAAAAAATTTTGATTTCTACTCCTCAGTTCTCGGGCAGCAAGTCTTGGAAATAATTGTTGTTTCTGTCGTGGCTGGTTCTTGTGACCTACGGAAATAACTAGAAAACTTGTAGAAGTTAGAAATTTGACTGATCTAGGGTTATAATTCTAATACACAACATTAAGATACTGAAAAAGAAAAACCCTAAGCTAAAAATAGAAGGTCACCCAGGTTTTTAGATCAGAATTAAAAACACAGTGGAGTCGCCAACTTGTTTGATGACAAATGCCTAGTTAAATCTGCAACGGAGTCACCAATTTGTTATGTAGTATTCTTCTCGAAGGTGTACAAAAAGAAACCACTTTAGGTTGTGGATGAAAAATAACCCTAATAGTAAAAATGGATATTAAATGGTGTGGATCTGTAACATATGATAGAAACAAAACCTGCCAAAGCCCTAATCTATGCAATAGAACTAGTTAAACAACAAAATGGAATAAGAAAATAAGCACAAGTAACTCCAATAATCCAATGGAAACCAGATATATAAAGAATATATTTTATTAAAAAACACCCGTGAAGGGAACAAATAATGTTACCAGGCCCCCTCTATGGGATGGGTTCTTGATGTCTTCAGCTTTTGTAGAGTCTCTCTCCTCTATAATGTGTAAAACCTAGCAAACAAAATGTTTGAGCTCAATGAGAACTCAAATGGAAAAGAAAAATGGTGTGCAACAATGATAATAATCAGAGCTACAATAGTGAGTGCAACAATGAAAATAATCAAAAGTGAAGAATGAATGTAAAACCCTTCTATTTATAACAAAATATTAGGTTATTCTTGAATAATGGGAAATAATAAAATATTATTAACCAAATTCTAGAATTAACCATTTGGAATATTTTATTATATTTGGTTGGAGGGAAAAAGTATTTAAACTTTTATTTAGAAATAATAAATAAATAAATGATTTATTTATCATCTCAAGAAATATGGTTAAGGAATAATAAACAAATAATGATTTATTTAAGTATTCCTAGGGGATTTAGTCAAAACTGACAAGGAATGATAACTAATTAGTGATTAATTGATTATTCCTAGAGAAAAATAAGATAATTAATGATTTATCTATTTATTTCTTGTAACTAGGTCAAATATGACAAGGAATATTAGTTAAACAATGGTTCAATTAATTATTCCTAGAAGATAATTAAATAAATAGTGATTTATTTAATTATTCTTCATGGGTTTAATTATAAACGACTTTAAAAATGTGGTTTATTAAGTAATTTCTCACAGTGAAAGCGATTTTACTATGGTAAAATTGGCCCTACATGGTGTACATCGATCCATCTAGTAAATTATGGCTAGATGACCAATTTTTGGTGATAACAAATGGATTTGATGTCATATCCCCGCAACTTATTCATTAAGCCAAATATTTCCTTCATCATTTGTGCCATCTCCTTATCCTTATTCTTGCCCACAAATTCTTCTGTGGGGTATTTTCCCTGATGGGGAAACACTGTGATTTTTTTGATTAACATGTCATCAATTTGGATCCTCATCCCTAGCCAAATGCATCCATAATGCACCAGTACAAGGAGCTTTCAAACACACATTGTACTAGAAGTGCTTCAACCAATGTGTGGCACATTCAGAATATTCAAGAGGTCCGCTCTCTGCAATCCTGCAACCCATTAGAACAACTCCAGCCTCGTGACTCCACTATCTAGGTACTGAACTTGCTTCAAATACCTACTTGGTTCAAATTGATGGTATTTTCTTTAATCGTTCAAGTCCCATTCTTCCATATTTAGTTTGGGGATCCTCCCCAACAATTTTTGCTCAAATGGTACTTCCTCTGGTAGCAACAAAGTGAACTTTTCTAACTTCACATCCTTGGGCTCCTTAATCGGCTTGGCGTTCTCTTTTCTTGGTGGCATGTAAGGTGGGAGGACAGTGGGAATCTCTTCATCCTCTACTGCATGCGTTGAAATTCATCCTCTTCTTCACTATTATTGATCTATTGCGGCACCTTCTGCTGTATCATCTTCTTTCCTTTCTACACCGGCTTCTTCCCTTCATCTTCTGTGTTCTTCGTGTGGACTTTTTTCTATGTTTTATTGCTTGGGGATGTTTTGTGTTCCACCCCAGAGACCTCAGTTGATCTCTTCTCCTGCTTCTTCTATAGTTGTGGTTTTTTGTGTACCTTCTTTCTCGATGACCTCTGGTGTCTTGGGGACATGGGCACCTTCACTCCTTGTGACTCCATTATACCCGCTAATCCTTTCTCTATAAATATTCCAAAAAGTTAGTCAAAACTCCTCTGAGACATACAATAGCTCTCTTCTATGAAATTTTTCAATTTCTCTAGAAAGAAATGTGTCCAATGTGGTGTGGGATGTGGGTTTTATAACAAATTTGATTTCCAACCTCATGATCACTTCAAGATTTTCTCATTTAATGCAGCCATGGGGCTAAAGAAAGCCAATATTGCTTCATAAATTCTCTTTTCCCACGTCCCTTAACAAAATTTCCTTTTAATGAACCCTAGTAGTGCAGTCACCTTTTCTTTGTTGCAGTTCCTTGGGACTTCATCATATTCCTGAATATCACGCAATAATCTTCCTTCAGTGAAATCTATTTTTGCATAGTAGTTTATATTCCCATGCCCACTTTCAATTGCAGGTGGTTCTAAGACTTCCTTCCCTTCAATTTTTAGTGTGGAGCTCTAGGGATGGAGTCATCCATATATATCTTCAATCTTCTACCATTCACTCATCCCAGAATCAACTGACCATTTAACTTCGCGAGCTGAACTATGCCATAATCAGAGATGTGCTTGATGATATATGGTTCTAACCAATGTGTTTTAAATTTTCCTAGGAACTTCATGAATTAATTTTCATATAATAATACAAGATCTCCTTCTTTTAATGTATTCTTTTTCATATGCTTGTCATGCCAGGATTTATCCATTTCTTTCTGTACTTGCTGATGGAAGCCTGCTACGAACCTGTCTTCTTCGAGAGCTAGTATCTGCGACATTCTTTCCTTGCTAATGTTAGGATATTCCATATTTGTGACAACTGCAATTCTCAAACTTGACATAATGTATTCCATAGGAATAATTGCCTCTTGTCCATATACTAACCTAAATGGTGTTTATCATGTCAATTTCTTCCATGTTGTTCTATATGCCCACAACGCCGCTGGAATTTTCAAATCCGAGTCATCTTTGTTCACATTGCATGCTTTTGTCAATGCATTCTCCATAAACTTATTAAAACCTTCCATTGTTCCATTTTCCTGAGGATGATAAGGAGTGCTCTTCTGGTGGTAAACCTAGAATTCCTCAATTAGTGCTTCAATAGTCTTGTTCAAGAAATTTGTGCCTTGGTCACTCATGAAGATCTTTGGACAACCAACCCTAGACAGTATATATTCAAAGATGAAACTCATAGTAGTTTCTATGTTGCAATCCTTCATTAGTTGTGCCTCAACCCATCTTGTCAAACAATCAGTTGCAATGATTATATACATTGCACCGGTCTTATTTCCTAACAGACTAATGGGTCCAAAAAAGTCAATCACCCATTTCTCAAAAGCCTACAAAGTCACTTGTGGCACTAGTGGCATCTCGTCTCTTCTAGATGGATTTCATGTTCTTTGACATACATTTCATGCTTGATAGAATTATTTTGCATCCTTATGTACTGTGGGCCACCATAACCCAGCTCTCAAGATTTTCTACGCAGTGGATTTTCTTGCATAGTTCCCTCCTATGACTCCTCCATGAGATTCTATCAGAATACTCTGTCATTCATGTTCAAGGATGTTTTTTCACAATACTTCATCTGGTCTCATTTTGTACAAGTGTCCAATAGTCAATGAGAAATCGGTTGCATGAATGAAAAACTCCTTGTTTTTCTTGATATTGTACTCTGTGGGCACCATTATTGTGGTCAGAAACTAGATCATATCCCCAAAGTGATCATCTGCGACTCTAATTTCCAATAGTTGTGCATCAGGCAGGTTATCTTTGATATTTGTGGGTTCTTCTCCTGTTTCTATTCTTGATAGATGATCGGGTCCAACATTCAATTTCCCTGGATTTACTATAACTTTGAATTCATATTCCTAGATTAATAACAACCATTGACAAATCTTTCCTCCTAAAACATGTGTATTCACCAAAAAGTTCAGCATGGAGTGAGCAGCGAACATTTTGAAATGTGCCCCCAACAAGTAGTGCCCGAACTTTTATAATTCATACACCATAGCTCATCCCTCTCTTTCCAATGTGTTATAGTTCTTTTCCATGTTAGGGAGCTTACTACTTGCAAATGCTATGGAATGATCAATTTCCCCTACTTCTAGTTGTGCTAGCACTACACCCAATGCTATGCAAGATGCATCAACATGTACATGGAACTCCTCTTTTCAATAAGGGAAAACTAGAATAGGTACAATTACCATCTTCTCTTTCAGTACATCCAGGCTATTCTAGCACTCTTTGCTCCATTTAAAATTCACATCTTTCTTCTGTAATTTATCCATCGGCATAGTTATATGCATGTACCCCTTTATAAATTTTCTGCAATAGCAAGTGTGTCCAAGTGTCTTGCGTAGTTTTCTCACTGTTTTTGGTTTTGGCAGGTTCACAATGACTGCAATCTTCCGCGATCCACCATTAATCCCTATTTACAAACTACATGTCCCAACAATATACTAAATGGTGCACAAAATATTGTTTCTTCAAGTTCAATTATATTTGATACTGCCTACATGTATCTAGCATTAACCTTAAGCTTACCATATGCTTTTTTAATAGACCAAACATTGTCCAATCATCAAAGTATACTTCCATAGACTTATGTATATATTCTTTGTAAGTGATAATTACAACTCTGGAAAATATAGAAGGTGCATTCTTTAATCCAAAAGGCATCACCGTGTATTAATAAGAGCCCCATTCTAGCAAAAAAGTCATTTTATGTCTATTTTCTAGCGCAATTCTACCCTGTTGGTATCCTGAAAAGCCATCTATAAAAGAATAGGCCTCATGTCCTCCTACATTTTCCAATACTTCATCTACAAATGGTGTATGGAAGGGGTCATGTAGGCATGCATAATTCAATTTCCTTAAGTCGACACAAATTTTGATTTCCCCTTTTGCCTTCTTTTCCTAACCCACCATGGGACTCACTCATTTAGACTCTTTGACAGATTCAATTATCCTAGCTATTAACATTTTGTCTAATTATTCTTTCACCTTCTCCTTATATTTCGGATTCAATCTATAAGGTCTCTGCTTGACAGAATTTGCATCCGGATTTAGGGGAATCCTCATGACTCCCAAATCTCCTAATATGCCCTTCATATCTGAAAACTTAGTAGGGAATGACTCCTAATATTCATGCAAGAGATTTGTTATCTTGCTAACTGTGTCTTCATCCCAGTAATCTCCTATTGTTGCATACTTCGGTTCAGCCTCTGACCCTATATTCACCTTCCTCGTCTTCAATGGCTTCGTTATATCAGGCATCTATATCTCAGGTCCATTGACTTTGCGATGACCTTCTAACTCTTTGATGTCAATATTGCGAGGATTTTCATCATCTTCAATGGTGAGATTATATCATTCCACTACATTGCATATCTGCATAGCGTAATCAGGTTCCCAAATAACTAGAACTTATTTTTCAAAAATCTTCTTCTTAACTATATTTAGGGTTGCATCTGTATCTGGATAGTCATCTTCAAATTTGAATGTCATTATAATCCATCAACCATCTCTTCCCAGCTAGCAATACAATGTCCAAGCTCGATTTCCAGATACCAATTCTAAGGAATTGTCTCCAGGGTATGGTTGAAGCCATGCACCAATTCTTCTCGTGATATTTCTCCCTAAGTTGTCATATAGAGGTTTATGTGATCTCTAGGATAATTTTGGCCATCATACTTGTCTACAAGCTCTATTTCTTCTTGACCAAATTTTACCCACATGAACCTTCTACATTTTTTCCAATCTCCTATATTCTTCTTATGAGTACCCCACCATCTAGTAGGAGTAGCCCTCAGTGTTTGATCTAGAGCTAACAGTATCTAACATTCAAGTAACCATATTTCATAATCTCTAAAGAAAGTATTTACATTACCCAAATCATCATACAAAGGTAAATCATGTACCTCATCTATCATATAGTGCACTACTTTAGTGATCCTTGCACATCGCCTTGTAGACACTTCATGCAACCTGTTCTCCCAGTTTTCCAATTCCTCTTTCAAATCTAAAGTGCAGGAACTATCATGTTCCCAAATCAGTTTTCCATTTGTAGTAGGATTAATCCATTCTTTTTCATTTGTTGTTATCTAATAAATTTTTTCAATGTCTTATGTGATGTATTCTTCTCTGACAAGTTCAGTGTATCTCCCTCCGTCCGATGGATAAAATGGCACAATAACTCTCATTTTATTTCTTTAAAATATCATTTGACTTTTCTTCAAGTTAATTAGAGCCATGTTATCAAATTCCCAATCCAATCCAAGCAACCTGGGGTAGGGATTACTATCATCCACAATCTCAATCACTTCAAATTCAATGGTAGTGAGCACTCCATCAATGTCTACTGTGATTCCTAACAATATTCCTAGAGAGACCATCCTCTATTGATTCGCCATCTTCAGTTGGATAGTTGACCATTGTAACTTCAGCTTATCCACTAATTCCCAATTTTTCTTCGGAAAGACATTGGCATCAGATCCTAGATTCAATATAACCTGATCTATTGAATATTCCCCAATCTAAGCTATAAGCCTCATTTCCTTTCCAGTGCGCTTCTTGTTTCTATGAATATTATTCAATGTGTGCATCTCACTCTGTGGTACCTCTTTAGGAGCAAAAGAGACTATCAATTCCTTCCCTCTCTAGCCTTTTATTTCTCAACAACTCATTCAAATTTGTAGAAAAGACTTCAAAATATTCGGATCCACATCTTGTGCCGCAACCAATACTATCTCGTAGTTGTCCTTCTAAGTCGGCTACATGGTAGAGGTCGAGGCTCCATCATCCATAAAGCTTCACCTCTCCTCCATGAATAATTTATTTTCCTTTAGGATATCAAATATAGGAGATTTTTCAGTGGCTTTTATTGCCCATGTGGCTTCAACTTCCTTTTTCCCATTGTCTTTATCATTTCCAGTTGCATCTCCACTTCTTGTTACAATGTCAATGCATGCTTGATCTTCCCTTGGCTTAGTTGTCATCATTTGGATATTTTCTGCAAGCTGCTAGTTCCTTTTCTCCTACATCTTCGTAATAAGGATGGGGTATTCTTCTATCACATGATCAAAAGACTTACAATAACTATAGGTTGTCGTAGGGTTCTGACAATCTCTTACAAAGTGTCTAGCATGTCCACAGTTGTAACTGATTATCTAGCCACGTCCTTGACCAAATCCTTTTCCTCATCCTTGGAATCCTCCTCGATTAGTGTTATGGCTTGGCTCCTCATGTGTATATACCTTAGCTTGTATTTGTAGGTTTTAACCCTGTACAGAAATTACCTGCATATAAATTCTAAGAACACAGAAAAATAAACAATGCGATATCATAACACATAAAACACATATACACAGAGATTTTCCCTTGGATCCCAAAACTGCGACTACCAGTTTGATTTTTCATTATTTTCCTTTCAATGTTACAATAAATATTTATACATGCCTAAGCATCAAATACCATCGACCGAAAACCATCGCGTTCAAAACCATGTGCGAAAAATCATGCACAAAACCATAGGTAGGTCCGTCCAACCTAATATAGGGTCCAAAAAAAAATAATTCTGGGGCGCTACCCTAAACCCCATAGAGTGGGGTTACTTGCACCTCTCAAACCCCCTATGACCCCCCCCCACCCCCTCGCTACATAATCGGCGCAATGAAGGGGGGTGTTCGCCCCTCTTCTAACCCCTCAGTTAACTACGTGGGCTAGTCGTGGAAACAATATAACACAACCCAATATTCTCTCACTTGTTGTTTTCTTTCCATAGGGGGCCACAAGAGAGCTTAGTCATTTATCCAACCCTGCAACACCCATTGTTTCTCTACACCAAGAGAACTTCTCAGACCTCATAGATTTTGTCAATGCATTTATAGTATTCTTCAAAGTGTCCACCTTTACCAGCAACACCTTTTTGTCTTCTATCATATCCCTCACAAAATGATACTGAACATCAATGTGCTTTGTCTTTGAATGATATGCAAGGTTCATTGCCAAGAAAATTGCACTTTGGTTGTCATAGTATATCCTTATAGATCCATGTACTAACCCCATACTTGAACAAAATATTTGCAACTAAACTGCTTCCTTGGTTGCATGAGTGGCTACCATGTATTTTGCCTCTGTAGTTGATAGTGCCACTACAGATTGTTTCTTACTCATCCAACTGACTGCACCTCCAAATAGGTTAAACACATACCCACTTGTAGATCTTCTTTGATCCAGATCTCCAGCCCAATCTTCATCAACAAAGCCATGAATATCCAACACTCTGTCCAATGTTGGTCTTCCTTGGTAGCACAAACAATAATCACTAGTGCCACACAAATACCTGAAAACCCGCCTCACTGTTGTCCAGTGCTCCTTCCTTGGTTTTGACATAAACCTGCTTAATAATCCCACTACATGTGCAATGTCTAGTCTAGTACAGACCATTGAATCTGTCAGGCTACCAACTGCACTTGCATATGGAACACGGGACATGTCCTCTTCCTCTTCTTGTGTCTTGGGACACTGTTCAGTAGATAAATTTACACCTACATTAATAGCAACATTCATCGGTTTACTATCTTGCATATTAAACCTCTACAATATTGTCTCAACATACTTCCTCTGGTTTAACCAGAGCTTCCTCTTTGCCCGATCTCTTTTAATTTCCATGCCCAAAATATAGTTTGCAGCACCAAGATCTTTCATGTTGAATTTCAAGGACAAATGGGTCTTCAAATCTTGGATAATTTCTTTGTCATTTCCAACCAGCAACATATCGTCCACATACAAGACCAGATAAATAACACGGTCACCAACTAAATTAAAATACACACACTGATCTGCTTTGCTTCTGGTGAAGCCATGTCCCCGTATAAATGTATCAAATTTCTGATACCACATCCTTGGTAACTATTTTAACCCATACAAAGACTTCTTTAACTTGCATACTAGTTGTTTCCTACCCTTCACCACAAAACCTCCAGGTTTCTTCATATAGATCTCCTCTTCCAGATCCCCGTGAAGAAATTTTGTCTTCACATCCATCTGTTCTACCTCTAAATCAAAAGCAGCAGCAACAGATAAAAGTAATCTAATAGAAGTTGCCTTGGCAACAGGAGAAAAAATATCACCAAAATCAATTCCCGACACCTGGGAATAAACTTTTGCTACCAACCGAGCTTTGTATTTCTCCACCTTTCCTTCTGCATTTGTCATCTTCTTGAACACCCATTTCTTGCCAATGGGTTTCCTTATAGCCGGAAACTCCACCAGATCCCAAGCCTCATTATTGTGCAAAGATGACATTTCATCAACCATGGCCTCTTTCCAGAGTTTTCCATCCTCTAAATCCACTGCTTCCTTCACAGTTCTGGGATCATCATCAGTAATAGATAAAGAAACATTTAAATAGAAAGCCGATCGACTATACCTTTCTAGTTGCCTTCTTTCTTGAACTGATCTTCTCACACCTAGAGTTTGTGGCTCTTCATCTTCTGATTTCTCCTTCGCTGTAGAGTCTGATTTTTCCTATTTTAGCTCAAACTCTATCTTCTCAAGTTCATTTGGTTGGACTTCATGTTTAATAACATATTTCACCACTTTGAACACCACATCTCGGCTGTACACAACCTTCCTTATTACTAGGTTCCAAAGCTTATAACCCTTTAAACCATCCTTATACCCAATAAAGATGCACTTTTCAGATTTACTATCCAACTTGGCTTGTTTCTCCTTTGGAAAATGTACATATGCATCACATCCAAATACCCTCAGATGTGAAAGAGAAGGTTTCTTACTAGTCCATACCTCTTGTGGAGTTTTATCTTCCAATGTTGATAAAGATGATCTGTTGACCAGGTAACATGCAGACTCCACCGCCTCTGCCTAGAATTATTGTCCTAACCGGGCACCACTAAGCATTCTTCTTTCCCTTTCCATCAACATCTTGTTCATTCTTTCTGCAAATCCATTTTGTTGAGGTGTATATGGAGTAGTCTTCTATTGTGCTATACCACACTTCTTACAGAATTCTTCAAAGTCCTTACTTCAAAACTCTCCACCGTTATCTATCCTCAGCACCTTTATCTTATTCTCTGTCTGGTTTTCCACCAGAGCCTTAAATTCTTTAAACCTGTCAAAGACTTCAGATTTCTTCTTAATGAAATATATCCATGTATTCCTTGAGAAGTCATCTATAAATGATACATAGTACATAGACTTACCCAGTGATGGAACTTTCACAGGTCCAAACACATCACTGTGCATAAGCTCTACTATATGTTTCACCCTCTTACCACCAGAGGGGAAACTCACCCGATTCTGCTTCCCATATACAAAATTTTCACAGAAATCAAAATCCAAAGAGATATTACTCATACCTTCTACCATACCTTTACCATGAAGTATTCGAAGGCCCTTCTCTCCAATATGTCCAAGCCTTTGATGCCACAACATGGTCTTCTCTCTAGAGACCACTAAATCTTTTGTTCCACTTTCAGGAACCATAGAACCATTGCACCCATCAATAACAGTGCTACCTTGCAACTTGTATAGAGTTCCAATCCGAACTCCCCACAACAATACGAGTGCTCCCCGAACCATTTTGTAGGTATCCTTCTCAGACACTGTTTTTACACCTGCATCATCTAGCTTGCTTACAGAAATCAGATTTCTGGCTAATGTAGGAATATGCAGATGACCCAAAAGTGTTCTAACCCTTCTACCTCGCATCTTCAACTTTACATTTCCATGACCAATGATTCTAGCCTTCCTGTTATCTCCCATGAAGACATCACCACCATCATATTTCTCATACTTGAAAAACCACTTTCTATGGGGAGTGAAGTGAAAGGATGCACTTGAGTCAATCAACTATGCCTCATGATCTACATGTGTACTTGAAGAAGCCAAGTACACATCCCCACTTTCATCTTAGGTGGTTTTTGCCTCTACAGAAGGAGCATCATCAGATCCCTCTCCTTTATCAGGAGCTGTAGATTTACATTCCCTTTTGTAGTGGAGTTCCTTTATGCATTTCCAGCACACTACCTTTACAGGTTTTCCTGGAGATTTAGATCTCCCTCTAGATTTAGATCTCCCACTCGATGACTTATTTTTGTTTCTGTTCTGGGACCATCCTCGTACAGACAAGGCATCACCATTTTGGCCCTCCATATTTTTCCATCTCATTTCCTCCATCAACAAGGATGAGACTATTTCATTAAACTGCAAGGCAGTTGCATTGCTACCTATTGCAATAACTAGACTATCCCACGAATCTGGTAGAGAACACAACAAACTAATGCACTTATATTCATCTAAAATATTAATATCAACAGACAATAACTGACTTACCATAGTATTAAATGCATTCAGATTCTCTGTCACTGAGTCCTCATCCTTCATCCTCAGGTTATACAGATTTTTCCGTAGGAACATTTTATTCACCAGAGACTGAGATTGGTACAAATTCCCTAACTTGTCCCACAAAGACTTTGTCGTAGCTTCCCCTGATACATTCAGCAATACTGAATCTGAGACACATAATTGCATTGTGCTCTTTGCCTTCTGATACAACTTCTTCCATTCTTCATTGGACAATCTCGTTGGTTTAGTACCTAGATCTACCGTGATCCACTAATCTTTGTCCACCAACAGATCCTCCATCTTGAGTTTCAACAAGTCAAAACTCTAACCATTAAATTTCTCGATATCTATCTTTCCACTGCTCACCATCTTCTTTTACCACTAGAATCAATCTCGTAGATCTCCCACTGAACAGGGTCTACCACAGGCCCAAGTGAAACCCCTCAGCAACAAAGGCATCCCCTTGAAGCCAAAACAACTCTAATACTAAATGTAGGTTTTAACCCCGTACAGAAATTACCTGCATACGAATTCTAAGAACACAGAAAAATAAACAATGCGAGAGCATAACACATAAAACACATATACACAGAAATTTCCCCTGTATCCCAAAACTGGGACTACTAGCTTGATTTTTCATTATGTTCTTTTCAATGTTACAATACATATTTATACATGCTGAAGCATCCAATACCATGGACCGAAAACCATTGCGTCCAAAACCATGTGAGAAAAATCATGCACAAATGCATAGGTACGTCTACCCAACCTAATATAGGGTCCAAAAACAAAAAATTTTGGGGCGCTGCCCCAGACCCCATATAGTGGGTTTACCTACACCCCTCAAACCCCTTGTGACCCCCCCCCCACTACGTAATCAGCGCAACGAAGGGGGGGCTCTGCCCCCCTTCTAACCCGTCGATTAACTACATGGGCTAGTCATGGAAAGAATATAACACAACCCAACAATAGTTTATAAATATCAGCAGTGCACTCCATCATTAAGTCATAACTTTGACAATTTTTCCATCATGGCCTATTAACCTTAAGAAGTTTCAAAATCATTACTTCGTGGGCTCTACATACTTCTGTAATAGGTAGCAATCTTCAGAGCGATGTTGGCCTCTCATTCTACAAATATCTCACCACAGACATGGATTTACTGGATTAGGTGCTCCACTTGCAATATAATCTTTGAAAACTAGCCATTGATCCTTATAATGACCCTCTGCTTTACATTTTGTAGACCATACTTCTGATATGGTTTCTTTAAGTTTCTTGAGGTACTACAATTCCAAGGTCAAATTGGCTAGCTAACTCTGTATCTGCTATAATACTGCATGAGTATCTCTAATCAGCAAAGCTTCCAGCTTCATCGCAATCTCCAATGCTTTAGCTTGAGTCACAATCTTCTTCTATGTCATAGGTAACCTAATATGTGGCAGTAGTGCAGCTAGGAACCACTCTTTATGCTATTATGGGGGTATATTAGAGCTTACTTGACCCATCAACACCTTGAATCACTGATCGAAATCCCACACAGATTTAGTCATTGTTTGTTTGATTTATTGTAGCTCTGCGATGCACTATGATTCTGATTTCAACTTATTTAGTTATGATACCAATGGTTTCTTAATTTCATCCAATGAATAAATCGAGTTAGTCACAGAGTATTTCTTATACCAGGTTAGCGCTCTTTCTTGCAAAAATGTGACATGTTGCGCCTTCTTTACATCATCACTAGTGATTTGTCTTGTTGTCCATACTGCATCATCTACAAACCAGATTTGATCAGGATTCTCTAATCCCAATCCTTTAAAAATAGGCAACTTAATGTCATCAACCATTCTCCTTCTTGGGGGCCTAGGTGGAGGGGGAGAGGGTGGGGATGGGGTTGTAGGGGAACTATGGGGATGGGGATGGGGTGTAAGGGGATTGGATGGATGAGGAATCCCAAAGATGCCCTTGTTCTTCTCAACTCCTAACTTCGACGTGCCTTCAAGACGGGTGGGGGAATGTCATGGGGTTGTCAGGTTACTTCTTTCTTCTTCACTCTCAGATCCTCCTAATAAGGGGCTATAGCAAGTTTCAATCAAATTCTTTGGATCTATTCTATATCATTTTCCACTATGTGTAGACCCTATTTCAGGCTTATTTCCTCTTCACCCAAACATTAGTTTGACTTCATTCTCAAAATCCCCTTTTCACACAATAACATCTTAATCCAAAGATTAAGAGATCTTAATAACTTATCTCGTGGTCCTTTGAAAAATATTTGTTCATCTTCACTATAGGACACAATTACGTCTATTGTGAACTCAGTGATAAATCCTCCCAAAATGTTATTGATCTAGAAATCAACAACCCTATAGATAATATTACTAGCATTCTTGAGTCATTGTATCAGTTCAGGATTCCACTCCTGACTTTCCTTATTCTTGAAACAAGTCTTATGCTCGGTCAACTTAGCTGCCCACTGTTACACAACAATTTGTCACCGTCCTTGCCACCCCGACGCAACTATTTGGAGGACTCATTCAGGGACCTATGATAAGTGACATGACCTAAAAAACACTTGGTTTACATTCCTATGAACATGAGCTTTGTTTGCCTTGAAGACATCTCTTGCTAAAAAACCCTAAAAATAGCTCTTTTTCAATTGGCGCGGTTTCACAGTTCAAACCCTGTGCCAAGGGGGCAAATCCTCCAAAGAGGGCACGCCAATTGGTGCTCTTTCATAGAGCCTCACCCACGCCAACCATATTAAGAGGTTTTTTTTTAAATAAATGGCGGAAGCTTCGTCCTAACAAATTCCTGGACTGCTACCTATCTTGAGTTGGGTGGTTTGGCTATGGATTTCCATAGATAGGAAGTGGTTTGCCACCTCTCATGGAAGCTTCCCTGATGATAGGGCCAATCCCATGATTATGGGGATCCCAACTCCCCTTCCTCCATAAAAGCTTGCCCATTTCCTTTGCAAGCTAGTTTTGAGAGTTCTATAGTTCCAGAGTTCCAGAATTCCTAAGTTCCCAAGAGCTTCATGCTGCAAGAGCCTTCTTGATTCCCTTAAGGCCAAATCCAAGCAAGGAGACTATTGTCCAGATCTGAAGAGAGAGGCTTGTCCTTATTCCCGTCAGGCTTTGCGAGACATGTTCTGCTGACAACCCGCCAAAGGAGAATCTAGAGTGAGAACATTGGTTGTACTCTCCTTTGATTGATTATTAATGAACGACTATTGGTTATGGTTCCACTCTTGTTATTATTTATGATGATGATGAGTTATGTCTTTTTCGACTGACATATAGTTGCGTATACTAGATTTTATGGTTGCGTTTGTATTGTTTCTTGCATGTGCAGGTGTCCATTCACGAAGATCATGAGGATTGTGATCTGTTGGAGCAAAGGAACAAGAGCACCGCCTCTTCTACGAACAATAGCGTTGGAATCCAAGTAGGCTTTCATCGCTGGTCTGTTTATTTGCAACTAGGGACTTGCGCTATAGCATTTGATGATTGTTGCTAGACCCGGTCTAGGCTAGTAGGGATCGCCTCTGTCCATAGAGGGGATTTACCTCTTCAACACCCACTCATACAATTCAATGTGGAACGAACCAAAGAAGATTTTGTATTGCTCTTTGAAGATATACCTTTGCAACTAGATTTTAGCTAATAATCAATGGTTTATGTTCTCTTTTTTTGCAAATTATCTTTCTTTCTATTCAACCCACTCTTGGATTTATTTCTTTGTTGGAATCCAAAACATATCCCTTAAGTAGATCCCAGTCCCAGCAATGAAACCATTTATTGGTTTAAGGAGGCTTGACCCAAGTTCAGAGTGCATTGTTGTTAACAAGGTTAATCCAAGTCCAAGCCAAGAACTCCTATCCATGTCAAATGAATAGCCTTTAGGCACAAGCTTAGCATAATGGTGCAAATAGACATAGACCAACCCAACCTCTAACCTGACCAACCATTTGGGAATGGGAGAGGATGAACATATAGGTTGGTAAATGGAATTAGGACCTCTCTAGAGATAGGATTAGGCCCTCATCTCAAGGAGGTATCCCATTGGGATAAGACCAAGCGGCCAAGTTAGGAGAATTCAACCTCATCTATGCTGAACAACCTCAATCTCGTCGCTTTGGAAGCTTCTAGATCATGAAGCTTCTCATCCTCTTTCAGAAAATTGCCTTTTTTGGATCATCGTAGGTATACAAGTAAACAAAGTGATGACATTGTGGGTCAAGTGTGATGCAATAAGTGACCATTGCGGTTTTTAACCTCATAAGAGTGACGAGTCTCAAAATCAACGTTTTAGAGTTATTTCTTTAGGGGGAAGTTCAAGGCATTTTCCAATCAATGTTCTAGGGAGGATATGAGATGCATATCTGAATAAGTACACTCCATGATGGTCATGTTTTGGAAACTTCATGGTATGTCACGGGGAAGTTCAGGAGGTGTGACAAAATATTGTGTAACAAATGCCTCCTAAAGCATGAAGGTATAATAGGGAGTGATGGCTGAGATTCTTTACAAGCTTTTGCAAGGACGGGGACAAACACTATTAGGAAACCTTGCCGATCAAGGATGCATATACACATACATATCTGAGAGTAAGACATGAATATACGACATGGGTGCAGGCATTTGGATAATAAGGACTTATGAAAACATCCATGGCATGAGCACAACCATCCAATATAGAAGCATCATCTGTAATCTAAAATCCAAGACATGGACGCAACCATCTGACATAAAAGGATCATCATAAATGTAAATTCCCACGGTATGGTCACAACCATCCATATAGAAAAAAGATGTGTACAATCATGAATAACATATAACTCCATGCAGTCTGATTCATATCAAACAAGACTTAGGGTCTTGTGCTCCATCCCGACTTGATCACAGTACAAATTCTAACATGTGGATGAACGTGTCATAGTCAAACATGCTAGAAAACCACCTGCTTACCGGCCATTGATATAGACCACTAACATGCAAGAGAGAAACCACCCATAATGACAATGGATCTCAACGTATGACAGTAGAATCCGTGAATGTGATAACAAAGTTGAATTCAAACACTCATGGAATCATCTGATCGAAGGCCAATTAAGAAACCCTATCGTCGGATGTGAAGAACTTGTCATTAAGACATGCAAGCTCTAAGGTATTGAAAGGGAGTTTCTAAGTCATATTCCTCGATAATGCTCTGAAGTCGATAGGAAGTGACCAGTCGAAGGAGGGTCATAATGATTCCCTCATCATCGACATGAAACAATGAATAAAGTGGAATAATTTTCAAGACTGTAATAGTGACTCAAACGGTGTATAGGTAAGTAACTGCATATTCGACTTCTCTTGAACACTAGCAGCATGACTCCGGAGTGTGGCAACATTTGACTCAACATAGGACTGAGGGTCATAAAAATGAAGTGAAATAGTCATATGAGATGTAAAATGGATAAGCCAAACCTAGGAGGACATGTGACTGAGTGACGATATCCCAAACGCGACACGAGAGTAGAAGAGTGTCATGTTCAAGAGAGACATGCTGCCTATACAAAGGATGTTTCATCTTCATTTTTCCGCCACAATTTCTAGTGAGTACCTCTTTATTCTTACATAATCTTGAAGAGGATGCCATATGCTTGTCATATAAGTTCATTCTTTGGATGAATCCATCCTAGTAAGTTTTACGAGTCCCGGGAAGGAGAAACTTGGCCTCATCATGGTGATGAGTCTTTCATCATAAATTTTTAACAAGTATGATGTAAGAATAACTCGGTATCTTTTTCACATTTAGAGAGTTTGAAAAAGAGATGAAAAGTAAAACTCCATCATGCCCATTTCATAATTTGTCTCTCGAATCCAAAAAGGTAGAAAACAATATCCGGGAGAACCTCTTGACCATGTCAATCAAGGTGTACCTTTTTCGTAAGTGATCAATCTTAGCCCGAAAAAGGAGTAAACTTATACTAAGGTGACGTCGATTCACTTACTTTAACAAGTTCAAAACAACATGTACTTGGCAGTCTTTTCAATTTTTGAGAGTCAAAAAAGAGCTCAAAGATGACTCCTCCCCGAGGAACGAGGGGTATAAAAGGATAGCATCTGGTTTCGATCATGATGGAACTAGTCAAAACATGTAAGGGTCAAGAGGCTAGCTAATAAGACCACTTCATCACAGATGTTCCCCAGGAAAGGGTAAAATAGCCAAGTGAAAGCCTATGATCAGCCAAAGAGATGGTGACGATGGAATTAAAAAACCAAGGCTCATCTAGCAAAAATCAATGGAAAAAAATGGCAATCACGAGATTTAAAGCTGGAATGGTTTCATGTTTACACAAGCTTGAAACATGGGAAATTATGCTCGAGTATACTTGAGGATGTTTTCATTTTTTCGCAATCTTGAAACATGGGAAAAACAATTATGCTTGGATTTGGTTTCACTTTTACACAAGCTTGAAATGGAAACAAACTATGCTTGAGATAAGTTTTCATGCCCCATCATAATGACTCAAATCGAGGTACATTCCCCCCAAGTTTCATCTCATTCAGCTAAGTGGATGGAATGAAGGTTCATGTACGAGATCAAGTTAAAGACTCGACTGGGATTTTACGAGATATAATCAAAGAATCAAATTGGAAGGGGGTTTGTTTCACTTTTTAACAAGGTTGAAAGAAGAAAAGAACCATGCTCATGACACCTTGTTTCATTTCTTAAGGAGCTTGACACAAGACAAGGAACTCTGCTTCCGGAGCTCTATTTCATCTTTTAAAGAGGTTGACATAGTAAAATAACTATCCTCATATGCCTTGTTTCATTTTTTAAGGAGATTGACACAAGATAAGGAAATTTTCTCCATGGTCCTTGTTTCATTTTTTAATGAGATTGACACAAGTAAAGGAACTCTGCTCCAGCCCTTGTTTCATTTTTTAATGAGCTTGACACAAGACAAGGAACTCTGCTCCATCCCTTATTTCATTTTTCAAAGAGCTTGACACAAGACAAGGAACTCTACTCCAAGATCCTTGTTGATCACAAAGAAACAGAGGCCATGGCTTCCAAGAGTTTCTCATCAGATGGGAGAAAAAAGGATACATGTCCAAGGATCTAATTTAAAAATCGGGTTCCAATGCCCCCAGTACATGGCATACTACATCACCTACTAGATCATCAGTAGATGTGGGTATGGAACATGTGGCCATGTAATTAACCTGTGGTAGGGGTGATACTTCTTACACATAAGAACTATCTAGGTATTATGGTTGAGTGGGAGCTTATTCAAGAACAATGAATGTAAGCTGATAAATGATCACAATGTTTCCTTCATGCAGGAAATACATCACTCGAAAGAGGTACAAGAGCTCCCATGACATAAACATAGTCATGACCAAGGAGTAGATTAAAATCTAAAGGGCCTTGGACAACCATCGTGTCTATATAGATAATCTTTCCTCCCAAAGTAATAGGTAACTTAGGAAGGATCCCTAATGGTTGATTGGTTCCTCTGTTAAAAGCTAATAGATTCTGGGTGACGAGGACAAGCTGAGGAGAACCTAAAGCTTTCCAAGTAGTTGAGGATAGGATACTAACAAATGTGCCCTCGTCTACGACTGTGCTAGTTACGGCCATATGGTAAGCATGTACTATAATCTGGAAAGGGAGATAAGATGGAAGGTGATATCCTACTAGTTGACTCCAATCAAAAGAAGTGACTAAACTACTCAGAGGGCATGTTATAGGAACGTGAGAGATACCCTCTTGCTTGATGGGAATAGGAGAAATGGTCTAATGTACCTAGGGAACAAGAGGATTTACCTCCAGTTCATTTAAAACTGAAGAAACCAAAAGAACCTGAGTAGTATGAGGTTCACTGTCTACCAGAAAGGTACGGTTAACTAAAGGTGGGTTCAACTCTATCATTTTCTCAACCAATGATTGGTCAAGAACAGCATCATGAGACCCACCTTCAAAGAGAGTGGGTTTGACCAAAGATTACTTGTGATCAATCACTAGATCAGCTAGTGAAGGATCAGGGAAAAGCTTTCGATACTTAGTTGAAAGACATGGTTGAGAAGTTGTAAGGTTTTCCAAATTTTTGAAAGCTTCATCCATTAAAGGAAAAAGGTAAATGGGATGATTACCTTCACACAACTTATAAGGAAATTTGACTTTTCCATTTTTCCCATGGGATTTACTAGTTGAAGGTTTATCACCAGCATGATCACTAGAGGCAGATGAAAAAGGTCAATGTGAACCTGAAGACCACACTTCTAAGACCTTGGGAATACTAGGACATGTCCAAAGAAGGTGGTCACCCTTGGGTTAAACCTGTGCCTTCAATCTCTTCAGATCTCCAAATGAACCAAGGGTCGATATATCCCTGGGTTTTATAGGTCCCAAGGGGCAGGCACACTACTTTATAGCCCGCACTTATTAGGAGAAGACACGTGCCCATGTCATGTACAAGCTTAAGCTCATAACATGAAAGGGAATTTTACTTTCTAGGGATAGTTGGAATATTTTCCTTCATTAGTTGCATCGGTAGCAATAGTTGTTTGGTTGCCCTCTTACTTATTTTACTTCTTATTCTTCGACGTCTTCTTCTTCTTATTAACTTTATAGTTACTAAAATCAGGACTTTCACCAGGCGAAGAAGGAGAGGGGTCAAATTTAGGATCAACATGAGGTTGATGTTGTTTAGGTGGAGGAGAACTCGGTTGAAATGCAATTTCGACACTCAGAATGACCGAGGTAGAAAAAAACCAAACTAGCAAACTAAGGGTCAATCTAGGAAGAGACATCATTTCCATATAAGGAGAACGAGAATTTCCAAAAGAAGGAAAAGGAATAGGATTCCCATCAAAGGGGTTTCCTTGACTGGTAGACTCAGGAAATGTTGCCATCAGTATCAACCTAAGATCTACTAAGGATTATTTCCACGGGAAGGATGTTGTTCCATGGTCAATTAATTTTAGAATTTGAAACAAAAACTTTGCCTTTTCATGTTTTAAGAGTCGAGAAAAGGATGAAAAGGTGACTCTAGTCGCTTTCGTTGGTTTAGAAAGATTGAAAGGATAAGTGCTTGATGATCGTTTCAAATTTAAAGAGTCAGAAAAGATTGAAATGACCACTCAGGTAACTCTAGGCAAAATGAGTACGAAGGAACCATGAACTGCAATATACACCTCAACAAATAAATTTACCAAGGACTTGACGTACATACAGGAAATCTCCCCGAATGTTGTCTTCGGTGTATCACGTTTACAGGGTGGCAGAATCAACTTCCTATGGATAAAGGTTTGCAACCTGTGAGGATCCCCCTTTATATACTCAATGGTATGGGGAGCACAAGTCTATGCTAGTGCTATCTAATGCCAAAAAAGAATGACAACTGCTAAGTTTTATAGATGCCAGAACACGTCTCTAGCCTAGACCACTAAGTATGAATGTTAATGTTTCAAATGCTCCTTAGATTAATTGATAGATTTTAGAGTTGATCTTGAAATTATGTTTCGGTTTTAAGGCTCAACACGATGTCACCTGAACATCTAAGATGCAACTATATGAGAAAAATAAAACTTTCGTTTCTATGAAAGCTAGACTAACCAAGGGAAGAAATTTCAATCAATAATGCATCAAACAAAATGCATCATGCAAAATTCCTTCCATTGACTTTCACTTTCCTCTTCCAAATGCAAAATGTGAAAATGAAATCTAATCTTTCATTTCACTAAATGCAATGCAAAAGTAAAAATGATTTCCACTTTTCATTATCTTAAATGCAACTTTTTCAAAAACAAAATGGTTTTGATTTACTAAGATGAATTTAGATGAAATATGATTTTATTTTCATTTTGAATGATTTGATTCTCATAATACAATTTTTATCTTTCATTCACTAAAAAATATGATCTATTTTCAATGATGAATCTCAAAAAATAACTTTTCAATGCAACTAATCTAATGCATTTTCACAAAATGTAAATTTCGAAATACAAGCTAAAATAAATGCAAATTGATGTTTTCAATGAATTCTAAAGAAAAAAACACTCAATATATCAGCAAAACAAACATCTCAATGACATCAAAAAGCAGTAAGAAATGACTAATGGCTAGAAACCCTAGAATTCAATCAGATTTCACTTCGAAGCCGAGACAATTTTTTTAAATTAATCAAGGCAATCAATCAAAACATTGACAAATCCAAGCATAAGGATGGGAAAAGACCTTAGGGGCCAAGACACACTAGATTCTTAGGAAGAAAACTCAAAAATTCTCACATTCAAGGATTGTCGCTACTTTATATAGTAAAAGTAGTGATGATTTCAGTGCGATCAAATAATGAAGAAAAACAAATTTCATCACGACTGTAAAGGTAAAAATCGTGATGCTATCGTGACTATTAAGGCTAAACCCATGATGGGCGATGCAAATGGGAAAATACTAAAAAAATTCCAAGAAACAATCCATAATTAGCACTCTAAGGCAGTAATCATTAATGGTTTACACCCAGACTGATGCAGACAAGCTGAAAAATTGACGATTGGTCAAACTAGACAAAAGATTAGGGTGAAGGATTGAAAGGAAAGGATCATAGTCTCCCCAGTATGGTCTCCATTTTGTTGACAAGGTTAATCCAAGTCCAATCCAAGAAATATCCAAGCACTCCTTCTCCAAGTCAAATTAATAGCCTCTAGGCACAAGCTTAACATAAGGGTGCAAATAGACATAGACCAACAGAGCCTCTAACTTGACCAACCATTTGGGAATGGGAGAGGCTGAATATATAGGTTAGGAAAGGGAGTTAGGAAATATCTAAAGATAGGATTAGGCCCTCATCTCAAGGAGGTATCTTATAGGGATAAGACCAAGGGGCCAAGTTGGGAGAATTCAACCTCATTTACGTTGAACAGCCTCCAGCGTGTTGCTCTAGAAGCTTCTCATCCTCTATGGAAAAATTTCCTTTTTTGGATCATCACAGGTATACAAGTAAATAGAGAAATGACATTGCGGGTCAAGTGTGATGAAACAAGCGACCATCATGGTTCTTAACCTCATAAGAGAAATGAGTCTCAAAATCAGGGTTTTAGAGTTACTCCTTCAGGGGAAAGCTCAAGTCACTTTCCAATCAATGCTCTAGGGAGGATATGAGTTGCATATTTGAATAAGTACACTGCATGATGGTCATGTTTTGGGCACTCCAGGGTATGTCACGGGGAAGTGCAGGAGGTTTGATAAAATACTGTGTAATAACTGCACACCAACAAAACCCTCAACCATTATCCCTTTCGGAAACAACTTGTAAGCAGATCACAATCTTATCCGAAGAGGTTATGGGAAGTTACAGAACTAGGTTTCGATGGCCAGAGGGATATGTGCATTGTTGCATCCATGTATTTACTTATGTTTTCTACCTTCCTACAAATTTGCATACACGAATAACTTCACGTTGATGATTAATCTTATAGAATGATTCTTAACGCATAGACATAACAAAAAATAGTATAACATGTATTCTTCTGCATAATTTAGTAAATAGTATGCATAAAAATATCAATAACAATAGAGGATCAACACAAAAAGGTACACAATACTTCACCAAAACTTGTTCTTTATTAATAATGATCTTCAATACATGCTCTTCCCTAACCTGTGCACACAGCTGTAGGTGGTCTGCACACTCAGTTGTAGAATCTTCAAGGCCTCTGCACATTCAACTGCAAATCCTTCCCAAAATATAGACTGAAGATAGAGAATATGAACAATCTATGCTTAGTTCTTCTATCATGATATTATTTACAAAGTATTACATATTCTTTAAATAGAGTTCCATACTACAAGACAACAATCCACATACCATGGATCCAACAAAACAATGACTAAAACCCAACAACTGTTACAAAATAAGGGGTTTTGAACCACCCTAAAGCCCCTAAAATAGTGCGTGATGAATATAACTTCTTCAGCTACACTCCTCAAAATGCGGAGTCTTTGACCCAAAACTTGGACCCAGTTGGGTTGCACCCAAAAAGCCTCTCTAACAAATTCAAGGAGATGTTATAAATATGATGACCATCTATGTAAAGGAAACAAGGGTTTCCATAGAGACTAGGAGTGTAGGAGGCACGGGAAAATCAGACTTGATCTGGTAGAAAAATGGGTGTAATGTTGATATCCCTTCTCCTGTATGTTTTAGGCCTACCCAATGCGTGTATACATACCACTTGAAATTAGGTAATTTAGTTGTGCTACGGGCTCCTTTAGGTGGGATTTCAATAAAACCTATTAACCCCACCTGAAAAATAGCATAATATTTTATTTTTTCATATTTAGAAAGGTATACGCAGGCATGTAGTTATAGAACCCGCATATGTACGCACTTTTGAATGGGAAGAGTCACGTATGGAATTTGAAATATTTTTTTTTAATAAAGGATCAATTCTGCATGGGAAAAGTTTTCCCAAGGCCATACAAGAGAATCAAAATCTACAGTAGTGCTAAATGATGCAATAACAGTCGATCAGTCCCTAATTGAATGTTGTTCCTGCACTTTGAGATCCTTCATTTTGGTTAAGTACCTTAGCTTGTTAGATAGTGAGTTGTCTGCAAAGGCCAATAAATATAGGGTACCATGTTGTTAAAACATTTGTATTTTGATATGGATGATATGCACATAATCAGGAGCATTTGAAACTTCTATTTAAAACTTCTTTCCCTCCCTAAGCCATTGATATTATTCTTATAATAACTTTGTTTTTATCTTGTTTTCTTATATATATTTATTTTCCAAATTTGATATAAAACACATTATTTCCAATCTAACAAATCCTTGATAAGTAAATATTGGATTCTTAGTCAAATGCATGTGGTTGACAAATAAGTTAGCCAATTATTGAGGACAACATTGAGAGTGATTTCCTTATCCATGGTTTCCTCTATCTCACTCTATATTTCTTTAAATGAATCGAAAGCTTGCTATAGTATGGAAGATAATTTTTTTGTTTTCTATGTTTGGCTTTACTACTAGATTTACTTAACCTGTGCTCTTAATTATACATTTTCATCAATAATTTGATAAACCATTTGTTTCATCTCATCCAATCAGTTGTCTAGTGGGCTTGGACAAGCCAACTACAATTTATGCAAGGTAGAGGTCATGCACATAGACCATACAGCTTGTTCCTTCTCCTTTCTCAATTTCAATCTGACAACTATACTCCTCAATCTCTTCCATTGAACATTTTCTTACTTTGTAGAGTCCCAAAGCATCCTAAAAACCCAGTTTTTTTACACCTTTGTTATATATTACACTATTAAAATTGGTTGTGGTTGAGCATCCATTGGTTTCTTTGATTTGTCTGTCCAAGTATTTTCATGGTTCCTTTTAGTTGGGTTGACTGGATCAATTTTTGAAAATAATTTTACTACTAATCTAGGTTGCTAAGTCCATCAAATTCGACTATAGGTTTTTTCACCCATAGTGATTACTTCTCAGTAGTCATCTTAATCGGGGTTAAAAATTCAACCTTGAATGGAGTGGTGTAAATTTCAACATTTATTTCCTCATCCTATTTTCCATTATTCAATGGTATATTTGAATTTTTTTGAGGCTCCAAGACTATATCTAGAATTTAAAATACTATATTTTTCTTGTCAATTGAGCTCATCAAATATTTCTAGGGCTAACAACTTGTATGAGAGGTCTTTGGGCTAGATTTCATTATAATTGATGTACTATACTCAAGTCATGTCTAATCCTATCTAAATGTGATATTTTCAAGGTAGAACCCAATGGATCTATTATGAAACTCTCCATCTGTGAGTTCCATTTTTCAAGCTAATTGGAACTATGAAACAATTCCTCTAGGGTCAAGGACCATGTCTTACCCAACCAGTTGCTAGAGAAACACCTAAAATTCTTCATTATAGATATGAATTTATTTGTAAGCATAATCCCAATCCAAAGTAACCTATGACATGGAAATACATATTAGTAATAGGGAAAGTTGATTTCCATACTAGAGTTCTAGCATTCCTTACATCTTGTCTTAATGATGTTGGCAACATGGTCAACCTAATGGAAAGAGTAACTAGGTTTGATCTTCATAATTATCATTGTAGTTGTATTATTATGTGTTTTATATAAATATAAAAATTAAGAAAAAATGAGAAAATTAAATTTTATTATTATTATTTCATTAGTTAGAGTAACTAGGTTCAGTCTTCATAATTATCATTGTACTTATATCATTATGTATTTTACGTAAAAAGCAAACAAAAGAAAAAGGAGAATTTTTTTTTGTATTATTATTATTTCATTACTTAAGAATGTTCTTCATCCTTCTAGAATTTATTGAGTTAAAGAGTCAAAGTCTTATTTGGACTTCTTATAAACAAAAAGGAAAAAGAGTTTTTAACATGTATCTTGGCAGAATTCACCTCAACAAGCTAAGTCGGCCCTCCTGGATGACAAGATGGCTGACTCAATAGACATGTCTTTTTGCATATGGGAAAAACTGTATATTGGCATACATCCACCTCCAATTTGGAAAGCAATTTGGTGATTTATGTGATGAGTTCTAAGGTTGAAAGGTTTGAAGTTCAGATGCTATTTTCTTTTGAAGGAGTGTGAAGTTCATAATATTATAATTTTGCAGGAAAAACGTGAGTTTCCTAGTTATGTGTCTAAGATAATCATAGACTTCTTTCATATGAGATAATGCAAATTCTTTTGTGGAAGAAGATATGAAATTAGTGTGATTTCTTTGTGCTAGATGATCTGAAATAAGAGCAAGCTTCTTGAGTAGATAAAGTTTGATGGAAGTTACTATGACTAAAATTGATGTTATTTCCTAACACTAATATGATGAATTTGGAGGGCTTGACTTGGCATATTGGAGATTGAATTCTTGTTAGTATTGGATCTTGGATTTATCACTTTGATCTAATTCTATAATAAAATTATATTTTATGGGTTTCCCTCTTGTGGGTGTTTTTCCTTGGCTTGGATCCTATATTTTGTGTCTCTTGTTCTCTGTGATCTTCACATTTTTTCATTTTGGTAATTGTAGGTTTTAACCCAGTATAGAAATTACCTGCATACGAATTCTAAAACATAGAAAATAAATGATGTGAGAGCATAACACATAAAACACATATACACAGAGATTTTCCCCTAGATCCCAAAACTGGGACTACCAGCTTGATTTTTCATTATGTTCCTTTCAATGTTACAATACATATTTATACATGCCGAAGTTTAGAAATTTTGAATAATATGACACTTATTCACAGAGATTATCCCGATTATACACTATTGCGGAATACATGCATAATACATAACCTCCTCTACGTTGATAATCAATTTTGCAAATTAAAAACAATGAATCATCAATCACATGCACACATTAACACAATATGTAATCCGGGGAAAGCAGCAGCTGAAGACCCCACACTATCTGTATATTATAATGATTGAGAACATGTAACAATACATAGTACAATACTCCTCACAAGTACTCAGTACTATCTCCACCTGTTAGACACAAACTAGCTCAGATCTGATGCCTAAAATCTCCTCCACTATTTGCCTGCCTCCACTGAGCAATCCTGCATGAGAATAATGATGAATGGCTGAACCAAACTTGTATTTCCTTGGATGAACCACGCAATCCTCATTGGCAATACTCAATCCATTGATTGTGCAAGATATCATGCACAACTATAGTCACAACTGATAGCAATCTCAACCTCTAACACCTGTCTCCACTGAACTATCCATGCACTTAGTTAACTGATGTATTCTTTAGTTTCTTTATGAGTTAATAATTAGTGAATTAATTAACTATTAATTCACATCACTCATCACTAGTGTATTCTGCAGTTAGACTAAATACAACTAGTTTAACCAAGTCAAACTGAACACAACTCCATCAACTCCTCGATCAACTCCACCAAACTCAACCACATGAGTTCTAACTGAAGTCCACCATGCAATAGCTCAATTGACCCACAAGAAAAGCGTATTTCCTTCTGACAGCTGCATGTGCCACATCTGTAGCTCAAACTGAAGTGCTCCAAGAGGATAAGATAATGTTTATAGTCCAAATATTATTATGAGCTAATAATATTCGACTGTTCTATTTTTAGCTTGGCAGTCTAAAAATAGAATATGCCCATATGTCTAAAAATAGAAGTCCATCTATTTTTACCAACATGACCAATCATCCACAAATAGCATCCTGCAACTCATAGACCATGATCCATATGTCTAAAAATAGACTTTGCGCCAAAAATAGCCTGCGGGCCCACTTAGTGAAGGCGACTTCTTTCCACTAAGCTCCATCATCTTGTTGCATTCTCAACACTCCCTCTCAACAAGATATGGATTATCAGCAACCCATATCCTACCTCAGTGGTATTCGAATTTGCTCCTAGTCAGCGCCTTCATCAAGATATCAGCATCCTGATCCTCCGTTGAAATGTATGAAAGTAACATGATTCTCTGCTACACACAATCTATGATATGATGGTACTTGATGTCAATGTGCTTATATCTATCATGAAATACTGGATTAGCCGAGATTTTAATGCAACTCTGGTTATCACAATAAATCACTGTAGGATGCAAGTATGAACCGAACAACCCGACCAGGATCTTCCTCATCCATATAGCCTCGCATGCAGCCAAACTTGCTGCCATATACTCGACCTCTGTTGAACTGAGTGCAACGGATCTCTGCTTCCTGCTGTACCAAGAAACTGTTGTTGACCCAATACTAAAAATCCATCCAGATGTGCTCTTTCTGTCCGTTCAGCTCCCTGCCCAATCTGCATCCGTGAAGCCACATAGCTTCACCTCATCCTCCTGTCTGTACCACAATCCATATCCCGATGTGCCTCTGAGATAACACAATACATGCTTGCCTACCTTCCAGAAGAGCTTGGTTGACTTCACCATAGCTTGTGAAAGCTGGTTAACAGCATAGCATATATCGGGTCATGTATTGACTAGATACATAAGTGACCCCACCAACTATCGATAAACATTGGCATCCACTACTTCTGCTGAAGTAGCATCCTCCTTCCTCCGACCTCCAGGAAGAGGAGTATTAACAGGCTTGCAGCCATGCATGTTGAACTTCTCCAGTATCTCCCGAGCATACTTACCCTGAGAAACAAATAGTCCATCACTGCGCTGCCAAATTTCCAATTCCAGGAAATAATGAAGGAGGCCCAAGTCCTTCATCTCAAACTCCTTAGCAAGATCATCCTTGCATGAAAGTATCAACAACTCATCACCTGTTAGAATAAAATCATCTACATAAAGTACAATGATAAGCAAATTACCCTCCACCACAATCTGGTATAGGTCAGGATCTGGCTCACTCTTGGAGAATCCAAGTCCAGTGAAATAACTGTCTATCTGTGTGTACCAAGCACATGGTGCTTGTTTCAACCCATACAACACTCTCTTGAGCCTACACACATGTGACTCACTGCTGAAGATCTCGAAACCTTTGTGCTGCTCTATGTACACCTCCTCCTCAATGACTTCATTGAGGAACGCAGTCTTCACATCCACCTGATGAATGTGCCACTCCATTTGCGCTGAGAGAGAAAGAATCGTCTGTATGGAAGAATACCTTGTGACAGGTGCAAAAGTCTCCTCATAGTCGATCCCCTCTATCTGTGAGAAGCCTCAGGCAACAAATCTTGCCTTGTACTTCTCCACACTCCTGTCAGCTGCCTGTTTCACTTTGTAGATCCATCTCGAACCCAACACTGATTTCCCTTCTGGTCTTGGGACAATCTCCCATGCACTGTTTCTGACAATCGAATCATACTCTTCCACCATGGCATCTACCCATGCGGGATCCTCCATAGCTTCCTCGAAAGAGGATGGATCAGTCACAACACATTTTCTCACAAGAGCCATGTATCAAGTGTACCGAACAGGTGACTGTCTCTACCTGCGTTGAGCTGCAGGTGGTCCTACAACCTTCTCTGCATCTTGAGCCAGCCGCTCAGCTTCTGTAATGCGCTTTTGCCCTCTGATGGTTAGCACTACATGAGTGGTCTCTTCCACTCCATGAACTTCGTCCTATGGATGATCCACATCCTGAAGCTCATCCTTAGGAACTAATAGCTCCTTATCTGCATGTAAGTGTGGCTTCCTCTCAAGCGAACACTTCATGGCTTTCTCCTCCATAAATTTTATATCCCGTCGCACAACAGTCTTGCCACTGTCTGGCAAATACACATGATAGTTGTGGGGCATATCAGTGTACCCCACAAATATCCCAACCTCTGTGGTCGGCTCCAGCTTCTTCCTGGCATCCTTCGTCACATGCATGTAAACGTTAGAACCAAAAATCCTCAAATGAGAAATATCAGGCCTCTTACCAAAATAAGCCTCCTTGGGTGTACTCATGCCAAGTATCCTGTGAGGACAACGGTTTCTGCACATATACTGTTGTATTGCATGCTTCCACCCACAAGTGAAGGAGTAGGCTCTGATCATGCAACATCGCCCGTGCAACACCCATGATCGTTCTGTTCTTCTATTCAGCAACCCCGTTTTGCTGTGGGTTATGGGGAGCTATGAGCTCTCTCTGAATCCCTTCTGTGCTGCAGAAGTCCTTGAACTCGCCAGAGATGTATTCACCACCATTTTCACTCCTAAGAGCCTTCACCTTCTTCCCCAACTCCTTCTTGACTAGTGCTTTGAACTCACAGAACTTTATGTCTCGCTCTTCTTCTGCATGAAGAAGATCCAGCACTTTTGAGAGAAATCATCAACAAAGATCACATAATACATGTGCTTTGCTGTCAAAGCTACTGAGAAAGGTCCACACACGTCTGTGTGAATTCTCCAAAGGATCATTGTGGCGTGACTATCCTTCTTGTGAAAGGTGGCTTTCACAAATTTTCCCAAAGTGCACCCCTTGCACTAATCTCACTGCGCAAGAGTGCCTTTAGGAAGCCCAGTAGTGATCTACTGCAGTATCTTCAAGGCTCCATGGTGAAGGTGACCCAATCTCCTGTGCCACAACTCGCCATCATCCCGACTCACCAATCCTTCTACCTTGCATGCCATTGTTGCGCAGCCATCTACATGCAACTGATAAAGGTTTCTGACTCGAACCCCTATCTTCCGGGTTTCTCCAGTTGTCTTACTGCGCAAGAAAGCCTTTCCCTCGTTGAAAAAAACATCATATCCCTTGTATTCTAACATCGCCACAAGATAAGATTCTTCTTCAATCCTAGAACATGCATCACTTCCTTCAATATGAAGGGTTTACCAAACTCCCTCTCAAAGTAAATGGTACCGATACCGGTCACACTATATCTACCATCATCGCCCATCTCGATGTGCACTCCAAGATCTTTCTCCTCTAGATCAGAAAACAAATCTCGATATCCTGTCATGTGAAAAGACACACCATTGTCCAAGAACCATACCGATCCCATCACAATTGATACCAAGCATGTGATCAATGAAAAATAAAGCTCAAACTGTGAGGCTAAGGCCTCTCCTACTGCAGATCCAGCAGCTTGCTTATTTTTATTCTTCTGCGGACAATTTGTGGCATAGTGTTCGTGTTGGTGACAGTGAAAGCACTTCACCTTGGACATGTCCAGCTTCTTGCCTTTCACACCAGAATGAGAAACTTTCTTGTTCTTCCCCTTCTTTGCTTTGGCAGTCAAAGTGCAATTTTCTTCATCAGGTGCCTTTGATGAAGATCCGTCCCTGGTATTCCGTCTAATCTCCTCTTGCACAAGATCTGACCAAAGTCTCTCCCATCCTGGCAATTTCTCCCAACCATTGACATAGTCCTGATAGGAATGCCAACTCTTTGGAAGACCGAGGAGAGCCAAGCTCACCTAGTCCTCATCATCGACAGTCACCCCCACACTTCCCAGCTCATCCCGACATTGAGTGAACTTCGTGAGATACTTGGGCATGTTGTCTCCCTTCTCACACTTAATGTTCCTGAGTTTATCCTTGAGCACCAACTTCCTCTGGTCGCTCTTGCTTTGGAATAAATCTTTCAACACTTTCCACATCAAGTATGGAGAAGCCCTTCCATTTACGCTGGACACAATGTGATCCTTCACGCCCTCCAACAAAATCCTTCGACACTTTGCTGTCTTCTTTTGCCAAGCATCAACCTGAGCAGTATCAGTAGGCTTTGGGACCTCAGCCTCTATGAACTCCTTAAGCCCATCATCATCTAACACCGACTCCATCCTGTCTTTCCATGCAATATAGTTCAAGCTGTCCTCAAGAGCATACTCCAATCGCAATCCGTTGAAAGAAATTTCAACTTTGACACCAAGAAAACACTGCTGCAAATTCGAATTCCACCAGCTCAAAACTCAACCTCTTCTGATCTAAAATTCATGAGAACAATGTATTTCTCGTACAGAGATTGACTATATGGTCTTTTACCAGAGATCTCACCTTCCAAAGGAAGGATGAATCCAGAGGCTACCTGGACCGATTACAGACTCTGCCTGAAGAAATAAAATGTAAACACTTTATGAATAATAGATCTGATGATCAACAGCTCTGATATCATGTAGAAATTTTGAATAATATGACACTTATTCACAGAGATTATCTCAATTATACACTATTGCGGAATACATGCATAATACATAACCTCCTCTACGTTGATAATCAATTTTGCGGAATTAAAAACAATGAAACATCAATCGCATGCACACATTAACACAGTATGTAATCCAGGGAAAGCATACAACTGAAAATCCCACACTATTTGTATATTATAATGATTGAGAACATGTAACAATACATAGTACAATACTCCTCACAATTACTCAGTACTATCTCCACCTGTTACACACAAACTAGCTCAGATTCGATGCCTCAAATCTCCTCCCCTGTTTGCCTGCCTCCACTGCGCAATCCTGCATGAGAATAATGATGAATGGCTGAACCAAACTCGTATTTCCTTGGCTGAACCACACAATCCTCATTGGCAATACTCAATCCACTGATTGTGTAAGATCTCATGCACAACTATAGTCACAACTGGTAGCAATCTCAACCTCTAACACCTATCTCCATTGAACTGTCCATGCACTGAGTTAACTGATGTATTCTTTAGTTGCTTTATAAGTTAATAATTAGTGAATTAATTAACAATTAATTCACATCACTCATCACTAGTGTATTCTGCAGTTAGACTAAATACAACTAGTTTAACCAAGTCAAACTGAACACAACTCCATCAACTCCTCAATCAACTCCACCAAACTCAACCACATGAGTTCTAACTGAAGTCCACCATGCAATAGCTCAACTGACCCACAAGAAAAGTGTATTTCCTTCTAACAGCTACATGTGCCACATCTGTAGCTCAAACTGAAGTGCTCCAAGAGGATAAGATAATGTTTATAGTCCAAATATTATTATGAGCTAATAATATTCGACTGTTCTATTTTTAGCCTGACAGTCTAAAAATAGAATCCGCCCATATGTCTAAAAATAGAAGTCCATCTATTTTTACCAACATGACCAATCATCCACAAATAGCATCTTGCAACTCATAGACCATGATCCATATGTCTAAAAATAGACTTTGCGCCAAAAATAGCATGCGGGCCCACTTATTGAAGGCGACTTCTTTCCACTAAGCTCCATGATCTTGTTGCATTCTCAATACGAAGCACCCAACATCATGGACTAAAAACCATCGCATCCAAAACCATGTTCAAAAATCATGCACAAAACCATAGGTAGGTTTGCCCAACCTAATATAGGGTCCAAAAAAAATTTCTCGGGGTGCTGCCCTAGACCTTGTAGAGGGGGGATACCCACCCCCCTCAAACCCCCCAGACAGGGGCAGCTGCCACCCGCCACCTCCCCCCCCCGCACTGCGCAATCGGCGCAATGAAGGGGGGGCTCCGGGCCCCCTCTAACCCCCCAGTTCACTATGTGGGCTAGTTGTGGAAAGAATAACACAACCCAACATTCTCCCACTTGTTGTTTTCTTTCCACAGGAGGCCACAAGAGCGCTTAGTCGTTTTTCCAGCCCTGCAATTCCCATTGTTACCAAGAGACCTTCTCAGAGATCACAGATTTTTTCAATGCATCTGCAGTATTCTTCAATGTGTCCACCTTTACCAGCAACATATTTTTGTCTTCTATCATATCCCTCACAAATTGATATTGAACATCAATGTGCTTTGTCTTTGAATGGTAAGCAGGGTTATTTGCCAAGAAAATTTCACTTTGGCTCTCATATTCTATCCTTATAGCTCCCTGTACTAACCCCATACTTGAACACAAAATCTGCAACCAAATTGCTTCCTTGCTTGCATGAGTGGCTGCCATGTATTCAACCTCTATAGTTGATAGTGCCACTACAGATTGTTTCTTACTCATCCAACTGACTGCACCTCCAAATAGGTTAAACACATACCCACTTGTAGATCTTCTATGATCCAGATCTCCAGCCCAGTCTGCATCAACAAAGCCATGGACATCCAAAACTATGTCCAATCTTGGTCTTCCTTGGTAGCACAACCCATAAAAACTAGTGCCATGCAAATACCTGAAAACCCGCTTCACTGTTGTCCACTGCTCCTTCCCTGGTTTTGACATAAACCTATTCAATACTCTCACTACATGTGCAATTTCTGGTCTAGTATAGACCATCGCATACATCAGGCTACCGACTGCACTTGCATATGGAACACATAACATATCCTCTTCATCTTCTTGTGTCTTGGGACACTGTTCAGCAGATAACTTTACACCTACAGGAGTAGGAACCTTCACCGGTTTACTATCTTGCATATTAAACCTCTACAATATTGTCTCGACATACTTCCTCTAGTTTAACCAGAGCTTCCTCTTTGCCTGATCTTTTTTAATTTCCATGCCCAAAATATAGTTTGCAGCACCAAGATCTTTCATGTCGAATTTGGAGGACAATTGGGTCTTCAAATCCTAGATAATTTCTTCATCATTTCCAACCAGCAACATATCATCCACATACAAGACCATATAAATAACACGGTCACCAATTAATTTAAAATATACATAGCGATCTGCTTTACTTCTCGTGAAGCCAAGTCCCCGTATAAATGTATCGAATTTCTGCTACCACATCGTTGGTGACTGTTTTAACCCATACAAAGAATTCTTTAACTTGCATACAAGTTCTTTCTTACCCTTCACTGCAAAGCCTTTAGGTTGCTTCATGTAGATCTCCTCTTCTAGATCCCCGTGAAGAAATGCTATCTTCACATCCATCTGTTCTACCTCAAAACCAAAAGCAGTATTAATAGATAAAAGTAATCTAATAGAAGCAACCTTGGCAACAGGAGAAAAAATATCACCAAAATCAATTCCAGGCACCTGGGAATAACCTTTTGCTACCAACCGAGCCTTGTATTTCTCCACCTTTCCTTCTGCATTTGTCTTCTTCTTGAACACCCATTTGCTACCAATGTGTTTCCTTCCAGCCGACAACTCCACCAGATCCCAAACCTCATTTTTGTGCAAAGATGCCATTTCATCAACCATGTCATCTTTCCAGAGTTTTCCATTCTTTGAATCTACTACTTCCTTCACAATTCTAGAATCATCGTCAATAATAGATAAAGCAAAATTTAAATAGAAAGCAGATGGACTATACCTTTCTAGCTGCCTTCTTTCTCGAATTGATCTCCTCACACCTGGAGTTTGTGGCTCTTCATCTTCTGATTCCTCTTCTGCTGTAGAGTCTGATTCTTCCTCCTTTAGCTCAAACTCTATCTTCTCAGGTTCCTTTGGTTGGACTTCATGTTTAATAACATCTTTCACCTCTCTGAACACCACATCTCTGTTGTACACAACCTTCCTTGTTACTGGGTTCCAAAGCTTATAACCATCTAAACCATCCTTATACCCAATAAAGATGAACTTTTCAGATTTACTATCCAACTTGGTTCATTTCTCCTTTTGAACATGTACATATGCATCACATCCAAATACCCTTAGATGTGAAAGAGAGGGTTTCTTACCAATCCATAACTCTTGTGGAGTCTTATCCTCTAACATTGATGAAGGTGATCTATTGACTAGATAACATGATGTCTCCACCGCCTCTGCCCAGAATTCCTGTCCTAATCCAGCACCACTAAGCATGCTTCTTGCCCTTTCCATCAACGTCTTGTTCATTATTTCTACAACTCCATTTCGCTAAGGTGTATATGGAGTAGTCTTCTATCCTACTATACCACACTTCTTACAGAATTCTTCAAATTCCTTACTACAAAACTCTCCATCGTTATCTATGCTCAACACCTTTATCTTCTTCTCTGTCTGGTTTTCCACCAGAGCCTTAAATTCTTTAAACCTGTCAAAGACTTCATATTTCTTCTTAAGGAAATATATCCATGTATTCCTTGAGAAGTCATATATAAATGATACATAGTACACAGACTAACCCAGTGATGGAACCTTCACCGGTCCAAACACATCACTGTGCACAAACTCTAATATCTGTTTTGCCCTCTTACCACTAGAGGGGAAACTCACCCAATTCTACTTCCCATATACACAATTTTCACAGAAATCAAAATCTAGAGAGCTATTACTCATACCTTCTACCATACCTTTACCATGAAGTATTCAAAGGCCCTTCTCTCCCTTATGTCCAAGCCTTTGATGCCACAACATGGTCTTCTCTCCAGAGACCACTAGATTTTCTGCTCCACTTTCAAGAACCACAAAATTGTTGCACCCATCAACAACAGTGCTACCTTGCAACTTGTATATAGTTCCAATCCAAACTCCTCGCATCAATACCAGTGCTCCCCGAACCATCTTGCAGGTATCCTTCTCAAACACTATTTTTACACCTACATCATACAACTTTCTTATAGAAATCAGATTTCTGGCTAATACAGGAATATGTAGAACACCCGGAAGTGTTCTAACCCTTCCACCTTGCAACTTCAACTTCACTTTTCTACAACCAATGATTCTAGCCTTCCTTTCATCCCCTAAGAAGACATCACCACCATTGTATTTCTCATACTCGCAGAACCACTCTCTATGGCGAGTGAAGTGAAAGGATGCACTTGAGTCAATCAACCATGCCTCATGATATACATGTGTACTTGAAGAAGCCAAGTACACATCCCCACCTTCATCTGAGGTGGTTTTCGCCTCCGCAGAAGGAGCATCATCAGATCCCTTTCCTTTATTAGTAGCTTTAGATTTAGTGTCCCTTTTGTAGTGCCCTTCCTTTCCACATTTCCAGCACACCACCTTTACAGGTTTTCCAGGAGATTTAGATCTCCCACTTGATGACTTATTTTTGTTTCTGTTCTGGGACCGTCCTCATACAGAAAATGCATCACCCTTTTGGCTCTCCGTAGTTTTCCGTATCATCTCCTCCGTCAGCAAGGATGAAACTATTTCATCAAACTGCAAGGTAGTTGCATTGCTACCTATTGTAATAACCAGAATATCCCACGAATCTGGTAGAGAACACAACAAACTAATGCACTTATCTTCATCTGAAATTTTTATATCAACAAATGATAACTAACTTACCACAGTATTAAACGCATTCAGATTCTCTATCACCGAGTCTCCATCTTTCATCCTTAGGTTATACAACTTTTTCCATAGGAATAGTTTATTCACTAGAGACTTAGATTGGTACAAAGTCCCTAACTTATCCCACAAAGCCTTCACCATAGCTTCCCTGATACATTCAGCAATACTGAATCTAAGACACACAATCATATTGTGCTCTTTGCCTTCTGATCCAACTTCTTCCACTCTTCATCAGACACTCCCATTGGTTTAGTACCCGGATCTACCGTGATCCACTAATCTTTATCCACCAACAGATCCTCCATCTTGAGTTTCCATAACTCAAAACTCTAACCATTAAATTTCACGATCTCTATCTTTCCACTACTCACTATCTCCTTTCACCACTAGAATTGATCGCACAGATCTCCCACTAAACGGGGTCTACCACAGGCCCGAACGAAACCCCTCAGCAATAAAGGCGTCCCCTTGAAGCCAAAACAACTCTGATACCAAATGTAGGTTTTAACCCCATACAGAAATTACCTGCATACGAATTCTAAAACATAGAAAATAAACAATGTCAGAGCATAACACATAAAACACATATACACAGAGATTTTCCCCTAGATCCCAAAACTGGGACTACCAGCTTGATTTTTCATTATGTTCATTTCAATGTTACAATACATATTTATACATGCTGAAGCATCCAATACCATGGACCGAAAACCATTGCATCTAAAACCATGGACCGAAAACCATTGTGTCCAAAACCATGTGCGAAAATCAAGCACAAAAACCATAGGTAGGTTCGCCCAACCTAATATAGGGTCCAAAAAAAAAATTCCAGGGCACTGCCCCAGACAGTGTAGAGGGGGGCTACCCGCCCCCCTCAAACCCCCCGGATCACTATGTGGGATAGTCATGGAAATAATAACACAAACCAACAGTAATTACTTGATGAAAATAATGAGAATACAAATAATAATAAATAATCCAAAAAAATCACAAGTAATTATGATGACAAAGAAATCAACCCTAACACATAAGTATTTTTATTTCTCAACATGGTATTAGAGCTAAGGTTAGAATAAGGAAGCCTGAAGATCATGTTTTGTTGGTATTTTTGAAGTAGTATTATCCCTCTTTAAGAATATTATCATCATATCCAAATTCCGAAAATGATATCCAAAGCTTATTTTGATAGATCAGTCCAAGATACAATCTCTACCTAAAATATGGCTCAAGACAAGGGTATGTTTAATTTTTGTTGCAATGACATTCAAGAGATCAAAGTTTATCAAAGTACTATGATAACTATGAGACATGCATCTGAACTTTTGTAACATTCAAAGGCATTATGGTAACCATAAACAAAGAACAAAAGTCTAAAATTTAATATTTAAACCTTGTGGTGATCCGATTTATACATGACAGTCAAAGAAATTTGAATTTGATCTAGAAGAACAAAAGGTATGTAATTACCAATTACAGTATAGCTTGCATATAATTATATTGTATTGCATGGCTCATATCATTAGTCTATTATGTTTATGAGGTATTACTATGGAATGGCTCTTATTCTTCTATGATGGTTTGATTATGTTTTAGCCCAGTGACTCACACAACATTCTATGACTTGTATGTCCTAAATAATGGACCATATTCTTTATGATGGCTCTCTTTCTAATTTGAGATTCAATAGCACCAAAATATAGTGATTACTCTATGACATCTAATGTGCAGAATGGTTCAATGATATACTTTATGCCACGAAATGTTTATAGTAGCTCCATGATTCTTTGTGGCACATTAGTTTCTCTATGATTCACAATTGTGTTCCCACTAGCTTCTATTAATATTATAGTGGTCTTTCTATATATTATAATTGTTTATGGCATCAACATTGCTTTGTGGCTCATATCATCTATTTTTATGGCTCATGATGGAAAGTGACCTTGCAGTTAGACATAAAATGACTAAGTTGCATACCTGATATAAAGAAGTTTGTTGGCAAGTCATGGAGCTATGCCGTGGGATAGTTTAGTAATAACCCTAGTATGACAATGATAATGACCTAAAATATAGTAAAAAAAGAAGGAAGAAATTGTGATAGGAGCGTTATAATCCTCTGTGGATAGTCTACAATTATTCTCAAGAAAAAGCAAAGGCAAGAAGCATTTACAACAGATGTGAACCTGCAAATTGTTATGGCACTCAAGATGTGAAGTATCTACGACATTATTATTTTGATACATCCATGGTATACTTTTCTCCAAGTTATAATCCTGAGGAAAGTCCAAAATTAGTTGAATTTCTATAACAAATGATGATCTTTTAAAGAACTCCATCTTATTGTAGTTAGCATCAAATTCCACTAGGGACTATGACATAAAACTACGAACTTATTTGTTGTGGGGAAAAATGCCTATGCAGGACGATCCTATCCACCTAAGGTGTGACAGTGCCTTAGCAACAAACAGAAATAGCTATTCTAGTATTCTTCCTTTATGAATTAAGAATGAAGAGAGATGGATGGACTAACCGGTGTCTTCCATTTGTCCCTCGATCCGATTTCTCTTCTCTTTGAGAGTTCCCAGCTACTTGCCTTCTCGCTCGCCCAGCTTCAACAGGTTCCTGCAAGATCACAAGAAGGGAACACTACACAAAGACATAGATTCATATTCATAACTAGTTCAGGACTAGAAATAAACCAAATACACTAATGCAATCATACATCAAAGACACATCAACATATAGGAGAAACCAAGATAGCTTTATTGATGAAATAACAAGGTTCAGGAGGAGATACAACCAAGAGAGTTCCAATCCAGCATCTACCTCCCAGCGAATGAAATTCCTATCTTCACCTCCCTTCAAAGCATTAAGCACCCAATGATTCCAATCTCAAACCAACAGCAATTCTTTGCAATAACAAAATTCCAGCCTCTAGATCTCATGGAGAAGAGATCCATATATAGATGTTTGGAGTGAGGATGAGTCAGCTTGTGATCTGACTAGTGTCCTCTCTCTCTGTCAGTTCTTACTTCCACTTGGAGACTAAGAGCCTCTTACTCATCACTTAGTCGAACTCAGCAAGGCAAGTGTCATGGAGGAAGATTCTGGAAGCTTCCACAGTCTTGACACCTCTCACAAGAGACCCTGAAATTTGTCATTTCCCACTCAGCGCACCCTGGTAGTGCTTCTACCTGCGTTGCAATGCAACTAGCCAGTGTAACCTCTGCATTTCAACGCAGGCAGCTAGTGGAGCTTCTGAATTGATCCTGAATTGACTTGTTTTTGAGCAGTTTCTAGTGGAGAACTTCTGTGAATTGCTGTGGTTTGTTAGCCTTGTTCCTCTAGGGGTAGGAACAACATGTTTAGGGACTTTGGATCCCTTGGATTATGGACATTTCATGCTTATAGTTGTAAGGCACAAAAATGTCTATAACAGTTGCCCCCTAAAGTATGAGGCCGTTTATCGGGTGAAATGCTTTATTAGGAGGATCCGAAGTTCTTTCATTGCTGGGAGGAGACCTGTAATACAATACAATACAATACATTATTTTCATACTTTTTTCATGATCTAGCCGAGGTGGGCATTCCCATGCTCAGCTTTATAAATTCATTTTCATGTACATATAACAGACAATTGTCTGATGATAGACTGATGATTTTGAAAGAGCCATCATCCTTTTGGTAGGATGATTATCTGTACTGCAAAGCTGTACATTTCCATGTCTTTATTTTCTGAATATATATCGCAGCCCGGATGGATGAAACTAGATCCGGGGTCTTCAATCTCGTCCGATCTTCACTCTAAGTACAAGTCAATCCATGTGAGAATTGCTCTGAAGTCGAACATGGAAAGACATCGCTTGATTACCAGTCAATGATGTAAACTGTTAACAAGCGCGAGAGGAATCACCGATAATGATGATGACCCTCAAGGTACTGCAGTACAATTCATGTGGTGTGAATAGAGGACTTGGCGTCGAACACCATGCAAAATCTTTCGGTCGAAGGTCATTGATATATACCTGTCGCCGGAAGTGAGAAACTTGCCATTGAGGCATGCAAGCTTCAAAGTACTGAAGGGGGTGTTCCTAGATCAACTTCTTGGATAATGAGCTGATGTCGACAAGAAGCGATCCGTCAAAGGAGGGCCTTAATGAATCCCACATCGATGACACGGAACGGAGCTAATGATTTTGATGGAGGTGAAAACGATCTGATGACATATGATTCAGGGTGGCGGTCATGAAAGAGTATAATGTATGGTAGTGGATGGGACACAGGTGACTTCTCTGAACGACTTCTCTTGAACATATGGCGACACTGATGCGATGGATTGGTAGCATTACCCCAAGTATGGATGGTATGGCGAGACCATGGTGATGTGACCGGTGAATGAAACAACCCAACCCGATTGTGGTACGGAGGAAAAGTGTCATGTTCAAGAGCGACTTGCTACCATCAAAGTTTTCTTGAGTTTCTCACAATTTTTCCCCAGTCATTGCTGACCAGTACCTCTTTATTTTTGTCAAGCTTGAGGAGGATAACATATGCTTGTTCTATAACTTGCCCTTCGGGCAAGCCCATCGCTATGTTTTAACGAGCCTAGCGATAGGGAAACTCGTTCTCGTCTAAAGACAAGTTTGTCGCTATTTAATGCATTTAACGAGTTTAACAACAAGGATAACTCGGTCCTTTTCATTTTTAGAGAGTCTAAAAAGGTACATAAAGTTAACTCCAAAAGTCCTTTTTCGTCATCTAATCCCTTAAGTCTGAAAAAGTATAAAACAATACAGAAGGGATGAATTTTCGATAGTTTTAACGAGCCGAATAAAAAAAGCACTCGATCTTTTTGTGCAATAATCCCTCAGGTCCAAAAAGATTAAAATCTAGAGGAGGGATAGCTCTTCCGGTCACTTTAACGAGCTGGAAGGCCAAAACTCGGCAATCTTTTCATATTTTATGAGTCAGATGAAAAGAGCTTAAAGAAGACTCGTCTTTTGAGGAACGAGTGATAAAAAGGGGTAGCAGCTGATTCCAGGGAAGGATTGGAATTTCCAAATCACGGCAGTGTCACAAGGATGGCTAGTGAAATCACTCTTCGCAGCTGTTCCTCAAAATGGGTAAACAATCATATGGAGGTGAATGATCGGCCAATGGAAAAGTGGAGGTGGTGGGCAAACACGACCAAGGCTTTAATGGCTGATGTCGCTACATTCACGGTGGTTATTTACCGGAATAGTTCATTTTTTAACGAGCTTAAACGTGGGTGGAAACATTTGCTCGATCTTATGTTTATTTTTTAACGAGCATGAACTATGTGCTAAAACTGCTCGGATCTTGCGTTTATTTTTTAACGAGCATGAACTGTGTGCTAAAACTGCTCTAATAATCCAGTCATATGATAAGAATGTCTCATTGAAGATGCCATTTTTTATGGAGCTTAGATCTTACAAAGCTTTGCTCCGGATCCTTTCGTTATGCAAGTTCAGAAACGACTAATCCTACGAGTTTAAAGGGTTAGACCTACAGGTTTAAAGGGAAGACCTAAAAATTTAAAAAATAAATAGCCGCCCTCGCTTGCACTCCAAAAGGTTTGCAGGCCCCCAGATATAAAACAGAGTTTCAAGGTTACCTCTACTTCACTTCCGCCAAAACAATTGTTTTACCGAGAGAGGCCTACCTCTTTCAGGCTACCCAAAGATTGTTCCGTTAATCTTTCAAACAAAACACTTCTTCGGTGGTGTCTACCGAGATAGACAAAGGCGAATGACCTCAGTGCCAAACACGTAGCTTTGACAAGAGAATCTTATTCTAGAATAACCCCTCTTCCTAGATGGACGGGGTACAGACTAGTCATATTCTCCCGCGGAAACCTACCCTATACCCAAGGTTTTCCTGCCGAAGCAGACCAGGATGCATGCCCCCTGGGTTCCAGTCATATCCTCCCGGATTACTCGCGCTCATCAGGAGGACAGACCGTGGGTTGAGACATTTCTTGAGTGAAGAGACCATTTAGGGATGGTATATGACTATTTGCGATGCGTGATCCGGGGAATGAAAGTTGGTCCACGAGCTTGACCATTCTTCCTTCATGCGGAAAACACATTACTCTAAAGAGTGAGGAGACGATGGCTCCCATGCAATATATATAGTCTCATCCAAGGAGTAGGTTATAATCCAAGGGTCCTTGAACGACCATCACGTTCATTTGAACGGTCTTCCCTTTCAATGTGATTGGCACATTGGGAAGAATCCCTAAAGGTCGACTGGTTCCTTTATCAAAGCCTGTCAGATTTCTCATTTCAGGCAAAAGTGCTGGTGAACCAAGCGCTTTCCAAGCAATAGAGGAAAGGATACTCACAGATGCCCCCTCATCAATGATGGTGCCAGCCATTACCATTCTGTATATTTGAACGATAACTCTAAATGGTATGCTTGCTGGCAACCGGGATTTGCCTAGTTGGTTCCAGTCGAAGGATACAACTAGGTTGCTTGGTGGTGGGACCAAATAGACGGCCAGGTATGACTCTGATGAAGTTCCTTCCTGCGATAAAGGAATGGGAAAATTGCCCCCTTGTTCGTCGGAGTCTGTGTTGATGAAGAGAATTTGGACGGTGTCGTCTTTATTCTCCTCTCTGATGGTATCATTCGAAGATAGAGCCTCTGAAGGCAAAACCGGGTCAACTGCTGCTTCAACCTTTTGACTTTCGTCAGGTATGGATTCAGACGGTTCATCCTCAATGATAGGTGCTTCGGCTGAACACCTGAGCGGGCCAGCCGGGTTCTCAACTGGTGAAGGACTTGGCAGGAGTTTTTCATATCCAGGAGGAAGTCGCACTCGTAAAATCGGGCGATCTTCTAAAACTCTTTTAGCCTCGTCTAAGAAGGGACAACGGTGGATGTCATGGTCGCCTTCACACAATTTGCAGGGAAATCTAGCTTTCCCTCTCTGTCCTGTGGCTTCACTTTCACTAGTTGACGGTGTGCTGTCAACATGGCTATCAGAGGTTGATGCCACCGAATTGTGCAAGCGGGGAGACCAGTCCCTTAGTATCCGAGGGATGCAAGGACAATCTCTGTGAAAGTGGTCTCCCTTGCATATGACACATGGTGATTTAGGCCTGGTCAGTGCAGTGTGTGGATTTTCATTAGACACCATTCGCTTGCCCCGAGTTGCTTTTGGCTCCTTCTTCTTCTTTTCTTTCTTCTTCTTCTCCTTCTTCTCCTTAGGAGCTTGGCTTTTGGCTTGGCCAGCTCCATCATCCGAGGAAGGAGGAGAGGAAGAATTATAGGAAGTGGAAGGCTGGTGGGTAGCTCTGGACTGGTCTAACTGCTGATTCGATTGTTCAGGAGTAGTGGTGTTTTGAACAACATTAGTTGAGAAGAGCCAGACAGGCAAGCCTATTGTCAATCCTGGAAGCGACAATGTGGCCATATGGGGTGCTCCAACATCTCCCCAAGAGGAGAAGGGACTAGGATTTCCACCAAGGGGAATTCCTTGGTTGGAGGGCTCCATTTTCTCAACTGAAAGATCAACGCGGGAATAAGGGTGATTTATTATTCCGTTTAAAATAAGTTTTAATGACGCTTTAGACACAACTTGTTTTTTCAATTTTAAAGAGTCGAGAAAAAACAAAAGATGACTCTAGTCGCCTTCAATGTTTTAACGAGCCTGAAGTGACAAATGCTCGGATGGACTTTTTCCGTTATAGAGTCTGAAAAGGGCCAAAAGGAACTGCTATGGAGATCTAGGTAGAGGGTGTGCCAAACCAATCACAAAACTGCAGAATACGTTTTATGGTACGACAGTCAATCTTCCCGAATGCTGTGTTCGGTGCATTGCGATCAGTAGGGCGGTCGACACGGTTTCCTAAGGATAAAGGTTTTAAGCCTATAGGGGTCTCCCAATATATACGCGACGGTACATGGGAGCACAATCCGTACTGGCACTTTTGGTCCCTCAGGAGGAATCACCCAACCATCAGCGAGGCCAACAGATACCAGGTTTTACGATGCCGGAACACGTCTCTAGCCTAGACCTCTATGTTGTGCGTTATGTTACAAAGCGTTATTAAGTTCATTCAGTTTATTTTATGTTGATCTTTCTTAGAAGTTTGCCTTTTGAGGTTCACCACGAGATGTATAGACAACTTCCTAAATGCAATCTAAAAGATGATAAGCAAATTTTATCTCTTTTTCAACAATGAAAATCCTAGCTACAAAGGGAAAAGAAAGACACCATCTTTTCTCAGAGAGCAATCAACACACTCTAAATGCACTTTCCCTAAATCAATCATGCAAACTATCAAGATGCAAATGCACAATGCAAGTGTTTGTTTTCCGCTTTCTTAATATTGATGCCTAAAAAGAAAGCTTTTTGCACAACTTTGAATTTGCTTTTAAATGACAAATACAAACAAGTTTACTTTTTCAAAATCAGAAAGGGTAGAAGAGATTACAAAACTTAACGATTTTCGAAATGAATACTTGTTTTGACACTCAAAAGAGACAAACTCAAACCAAAAGCAAAAATGAATGTATAACCAACTGTAAATAGCCAATGAACTCTCTCCTAAGATCACAATCAACAGATCTGAATCAAGGGCTACAGGATGACTATTTCACTCTTGCAAAGGGAAACTGTAAATGATGCCACAAACACATAAAAACACTCACAGTCTTTTGTACAAAAGGAGGTGGAATTTAAGCAGAGAAAAGGGGCTATCAGACAGGTACCTATGCTGGTTACAGGCTGCAAAAATCAGAGATCAAAACAAGGCAAAACAGAGCAGAGAACCCCAGCTGCACAAGGCCTAACTGGATCAGCGCACCTGTATAACAGGGAAACTGAATTTCAACGCAGGTAGCCTTCATGGGAACTGCGTTGAAATGCAGAGTCTCTTCACAGAGCCTGCGCTGAAGGAGAAACGAGAGTTCCTCACTGGGTTCTGGGTCACGGTTTGCTATTTAATCTACAGTTTCAGGCCAAATCAAAGCAACAAGCAAGGTACAATCAAAGGGATGCTTTGAAGGAGGACTAAGATCTATCACAAAGGATCATCAAATCATTTGTGAGTCCATTGTTCAGATCATAGACAAATCCAGTGATTGGATCAAAGTAGCAGCTGTCTACTTTGCATCTGAGAATAGCAGATGCAGTTCGATTGTTGCTGTTGAGTCTATGAAACAAACAATGATAGAAACACAAATAAAATGACTAAATAGATCTCCCCAGCGGAGTCACTAATTTGTTGTGGGGAAAAATGCCTATGCAGGACGATCCTATCCACCTAAGGTGTGACAGTGCCTTAGCAACAAATAGAAACAGCTATTCTAGTATTCTTCCTTTATGAATTAAGAATGAAGAGAGATGGATGGACTAACCGGTGTCTTCCGTTTGTCCCTCGATCCGATTTCTCTTCTCTTTGAGAGTTCCCAGCTACTTGCCTTCTCGCTCGCCCAGCTTCAATAGGTTCCTGCAAGATCACAAGAAGGGAACACTACACAAAGACATAGATTCATATTCATAACTAGTTTAGGATTAGAAATAAACCAAATACACTAATGCAATCATACATCAAAGACACATCAGCATATAGGAGAAACCAAGATAGCTTTATTGATGAAATAACAAGGTTCAGGAGGAGATACAACCAAGAGAGTTCCAATCCAGCATCTACCTCCCAGCGAATGAAATTCCTATCTTCACCTCCCTTCAAAGCATTAAGCACCCAATGATTCCAATCTCAAACCAACAGCAATTCTTTGCAATAACAAAATTCCAGCCTCTAGATCTCATGGAGAAGAGATCCATATATAGATGTTTGGAGTGAGGATGAGTCAGCTTGTGATCTGACTAGTGTCCTCTCTCTCTGTCAGTTCTTACTTCCACTTGGAGACTAAGAGCCTCTTACTCATCACTTAGTCGAACTCAGCAAGGCAAGTGTCATGGAGGAAGATTCTGGAAGCTTCCACAGTCTTGACACCTCTCACAAGAGACCCTGACATTTGTCATTTCCCGCTCAGCGCACCCTGGTAGTGCTTCTACCTGCGTTGCAATGCAACTAGCCAGTGTAACCTCTGCATTTCAACGCAGGCAGCTAGTGGAGCTTCTGAATTGATCCTGAATTGACTTGTTTTTGAGCAGTTTCTGGTGGAGAACTTCTGTGAATTATTGTGGTTTGTTAGCCTTGTTCCTCTAGGGGTAGGAACAACATGTTTAGGGACTTTGGATCCCTTGGATTATGGACATTTCATGCTTATAGCTGTAAGGCACAAAAATGTCTATAACATTATTACATCATTTAGTTTTGAAGAATTCTTCTATGGACATGCATACAAAAAATATCTCTACAATAAGATATAGAAGCACTTCCCTAAGGTACAAATGGACCGATTCTTTGTGAAATATGATGTAGCAAGGATTGTATTAAGTTTAAGGAGAGAGGGAAGGAAATAAACTCTTGCCAACCATGCAACAAAATTTGATTAATCTCTTAAAGAATAGACCTATACCATTTGGAAGAGACAAAAATTGTAAAACCTATATAAGAAGCATAAGTGTGAAGAGTAGACTTATTAGATTTATGAAGGATTTTTACTACCCATAATAACCATGGATGATGGGACACATATTCCAAGTTGAATGTTGGGCAGAATCTTAGTGATGAGGATCACTTGTGATTGTATATGACTAAGGAAATTGGAAAAGGCAATGGCTAAGGCTTTGGAAAGGAAAAATGGCATTTTGGCACATTTATTTATGAAAATAATGGAAATTAGGAGAAAAAGGAGGTGAAAGGTCACATGTTTCATGTGAGGAGGAAAATGAAGGAAAATAATGGAAAATGAACAAAATAGAGGCCTCATTCATAAAAAGGCTTCAGAGGATTAGTTGGTAACCTTTTGTTAGTTCATTTTTGGAGCTCTCTCACTATTCTCTCTCTCTCATACTCTTGGAGACTTATATTTTTTTTTGAGCACTCTTGGAAGGTATTGAATACTTGGATTTTTGGATCAAGAAGGAAAAGGAGGAATAGGAAAGTGAAAGAGGGCATTAGGATCAGCAACTACATCAAATTTTCTTGCAGGTACTGAGAGCCATGCATGTTTCCTTCACTATTTTTGGTATGCATGGCATATGTGTGTGGATATTTGGTTGTGATCTATCATTGGCATGGAGGATGACCAGGATTGACAATGGATTGCCTAACCTTGCCATTCCTAGATAGCCATGGTGATTGTGGGTTTACTTCCATTATTTTGTTTTCTTTGGTTCTCATTTTTCCTTAGCTTGGGTTGAGTTATTAGTCCTGGAAACCCAAGTTGGAATAATGCTCTAGAAGCCCTGTAGCAGCTTGGGTTGAGTTACTAGTCATAGAAGCCTTGGTTATACAAATTCTTTGGAAGCCCTTGGTGAGTTGAGTTACTAGTCCTAGAAGCCATGGTTAGATAAACACTCTAGAAGCCCTAAATAAGTTGTGGGTTTAGTTACTAGTCCTAGAAGCCTTAGTTGGACAAATTCTCTAGAATCCCTCGAAGGCTTGGATGGAGACTAATTTGACGATGGTTTTGTGATGTCCAACCGTGAGGTGGAATCAATGTTTGATGGGTTGAGGTGGATGGCCTATGGAAGCCCTAGATGAGTTTTGATTGATGTTTTCTATGAGATCCCACATTCTTTCTTAGAATTTGGCATGGGGGTGAATGGCTGAAAAGAGATTTGTCTTAGCCATTCTACGGTCAGGTGGAACATTGAAGTCTCGTCCCGGGTTTGAATATTGCATCATTAACGAAAGGCTATTTCTCCTTGTATTTCTATGAGCATTTTGATGGATTGTATGTGGTCTATATGGTTTTACTTTCATGAGTATTTATGTTGTTATTATGTTGGTTATGTATGTGTTTCATGACAACAACCATGTGTGGCTCTCATCACATTTTTAATTGTAATTGAATGATCAATCTATGTATGACCTAATGGATGGAATGGAAGTTGGCCTGTTGACGAATCAATGGTTCTTAGTAGTTCTCAGCAAGGTATGAGACCCCTATGTTTAGAACTATTAATTACACCTGTAGATTACCCATTTGCAATATGTTTGTTGAAATTCCTGTCATGGCTAGTAAGGGTCCAGTTAAGGTCTTGAACAAGTATTTGCTTTAGTACTATCATTTCCATGTTATTTTACTAATCTGGAGAGATGGTTCAATTTTGGGCAGTGACTTGGGCTCTGGACCTGAAGAAGTGGCTCAAATATCAGAGTCACTAGCATAGCATTGACAATTTTTGTCTTTGGTGCCTAGTAGGCAAGTCTGTGAGAGCGAATTTGGTTTGCTGGTCGCACTCATTCCTATAGCATGGGATTAACTGAGCTTAAATTTTCCAAAAGCTCAGTAGGACCCCAATGGAAGTTTTATAATGTATTGGATTGGTTCCTAAGGGTCTTGTAGCTGACGATTAATATATGTATGTTCTATTTCTATCGGTTCCACTTCCTTAACGTGACTTAGGAGGTTGAATCATATCATAGTGGCCTCTCATCGCATGCATACCCCGGATGGCCAGTTGCTTGGGTAGATGTGGGAGGAGGGTGTTATAGAGTTGTATCAGAGCAGGTTCACCCCTTGGACTAGATGGGCTATGTGTTGGTCATGCATGCATGTCAGTTGCATGTGTGTCTCTCACCCTTGCATTTCATGTGCTTGATGCATTTGCATGATGTTGTTCATGGTTGAAGTGATGTTGTCATCTAAAACTTGATGGTTTGTTGAGGAATGCATCGTTGTGAGTGTATGACTAGTTACATGTTGATTTATGTTTCTTACATGTATCATTGTAGTATTCTTGGTTACATTACTTCATGTTTGGTTACATTCTTGTATGCTTGGTTGTGTGTATCATTCTTGCAGGTCTGATTTCAAGTATTGTTCATTCATCCTTGGTCATATGTGTGGATGGTTATGCATCACTTATGCATGTTCATGGTTGCATATGGTCAAGTGTATAGTCATGTAATGATGGTGGTTGTCATGTATGAGGTAGTGGTGTGTGTTGTTATTGAGGTCATGCATTGATGACTGGACCCTAGCTAGAATGATGGTTGCATGGTCATATGCTTATGTTTTATGTTTCTATATGCTGACATGATTATGTTGTACATGTATCATGCTAATTTCTTTTATCTTGCAGACAAGGTATCCTCCCCGAGCTATACTAAGGTACATTGGTTTATTTTCATTTGGTTTAGCTGACATAATACACCATGTAGGAAGAAATATCAAATGGATAGAAATATGGTTGACTACAAAGACTCTCCTTATTAATCCAAATAGAATTATGGTTTTGGGAACTCTTCCAACTTTGAAGCGACACTAAGAAGTTTAAAGGAAGAAATAAGAAGTTGTAAGGAAAATAATGACGTAATCATGCCGGCATAGGAAACGTTAGCAGAGGTAAATGTAGTCATACTTCAGAGCTTGTCAGATTTGCAGTGACGGGGACCACTTCACATCAGCCATGAGCAGGAGGATAGAACTAATGGGGCATATGGTAGTAGATCACATGTTTGTCACCGATCAGATAGAGATGACACAATAAGAGATGGCATATTATTGGACACTCCAGATAGGAAAAGGGATAGATGTTAGGGAAAATTAATTTCTTAATGAAAACACAACTAATTACCTAAACATTGATTATCAACTCGAGGAGCGCATTTTTGTTTCAAGGCAATCAAAAAAATATATGCAATAAAATACCAAAAACTAACACTAGTTCTACATGATTATGTTCTACACTATCAAGCTCATTTAACAAGAAATAAAATGTAAGACTTGAAAAACAATACTAAATTAAAAAGAAGAAAGTAAATGACAGGAAAAGAATTATGTTAATCACATGGTTTGAATCAATACTAAATTAAACCACACCTTGATGAATTGGAAATTTAAGCTATTTCACTCAACATAATTCAAATGCTAATCTAGAGCAACAAATTAAATGAAAACTCGAAATTGCAGGAAACAACAAATCTGAAGAATGTAGTAGCCAACAAATTACTAAATAAAAAGAAACTTACTTTAAACAACAACAATTAAAATTCAAAGAAATAAGCACACAACTAAACTATTGTAGATGTTCAAGGCAACACCTCATCCAAGGTAGTTAGCCCAACTTCCCAAGAGTCAGTTTTGCCTTGAAAAATACTTATCATAATATAAGTAATGGATGTAGAACTCAATGGATAACTTCCTTCATTAAAATATCTCTGAGAATAATTACGATAGCATGAAGTTCTTAGCTTTGTTGCAAATTCCACAATTTTTCCCTCTCTCCCCTCTTCCCCTCTTTGATCTTTGTTTTCATTTAAATACACAAAGAGCAAAGGGAAGTTACAACAATGTTCATTGCAAACTAATTTTCTTTACAATTTTGGATTTTCCAAAACAAATTGATCTGCAAGATCAGATCTGAAAGATCTTTCCATCAACATTCAGCGTGAAGAAGTCGAATTTGGTATTGCAATTGGAATAATTTGGAAAACGGGCGCAACAACAAATCTAAGAAAATCACCTTCATAGGACTTTGTGTTTCTCTCAATCCAAACCAAATTTTGGAAACATGCTCATGGAAAACTAATTTGGTCTATTATGCACAAAACCCATGTCTCGTATTTTCATGATTCATCTTCATTTGCCTGAAACATCCAATGCAAAACTATCACTTCTTATCCCAACAAATTTCCGAGTTGGAATATTTGATTATGAGTTGAAAATCAAATTTTCAATATGGAAAAGATCTTGGAGGCTAGAATCGTGAGTAATGTTATAATAAATCATTAGTAAACCACCATTGACAAAATCATGCATAATAATGATCAATTTATTAAAAATAAAGGAGAACAAATATTATTTTCTCACAAGAGCATAAATAACTATAAAATGGAATTATATTAATGATAAATAACATGATAAAGAACGGTAGAAATGGATGAAATAGACATTAAAAAGTGATAATATTAATGACAAATTAGTGGCCCAACATCTCCCCCAAACTGAACATGTTTCATGTCCTCATGCAACCTAATGCCTCTATTTTAACCATGTTGTAATACAATAATCAAAATGCTCACCCCAACTCATGATATTGATGCAACAAATGCCTTCTTCCTCAAATACTTCTTTAAAATAATAGATATTCAATTCTTGCGATGTTGGTGGTAACAATTGGCACATTGACTTTCAACCATATGTATATGAATTTGCAGCAAAATATGATACAAGTAACAACAAACTTCATTAACCATTTTCTCAAAAACTACAAACCATATTTTGCTGAAATTTTGCAAGCAGATTTCTACTATATTAATGCTTCTCTAATCCAAAAATCAGATATTTCTAATGCATAGATTCTGAGATATAAGAAAAATGGTTGTAGGTGACAATGCATGATTTTTGGAATTTTAAAAACTGTTTTAGCTTGAAATTTTATGGGTTTGTGTATTTTAATGATACCTCTTTTTTGTCCAAAAATCACAAGAATTCAGTTCATAGTTTTAAAGATATACACAAATCAATTTTTGCACTGTATAAAAATGAAATTGTATGCCTTAAATGAGGAAGAAAGGAGAAAACATCCATCATGCATAGCAACTCCTCCCCCAAACTAGAGAATTAGCATACCCTCATGATATACTAGAAAACAAATTGAGGTGGTTGCTACAATCGTTCTTGAAATCTATGCTTGGTGTAAAACAACATTGAATAAGGGAGGTTTTGAGTATGAATAAGGAGATCGATGGATGATAAAGAGTATTAATGGCATGGTCATGATAAATAAATGAATGAAAGTAACACTCCCCCAAACTAAAAGCTTTTATGTCTCTAAAAAATGGGAAGTGGTAAAGAAGTTGAACTAATGGTTGAAAAATAAGAGTGAATAATGCTCAGTGGGTTTTCATGGAATTCTCCTAAACTTTTAATAAATAAAAAACTTATGCTATTTTACCTCAAGTTTTACCTCCATAAAAATGTGGAATGGCATGTATGGACTAACATTTGTTGAAGCTGATATAGGTTGAGCTGATGTTGAAAGTGATGCAAAAGGTGGAAGCCATGTAATCTGAACAAAAGTAATTTCAAAGCGTGGCATGGTTTTTTTCCCCCAAACTTATTAGTTTCCCTGTCATCAAGATTTCTATAATACATCTCATTGTAGCATTAATCAGTAATTCATCACCTCTATTACCTCATTATATATAAAAGTGACATAATCATGTTGTGAATGCCATGGGATAATAATGGATCAAAAGGTAAAACATGCATTCCATATACCCATAAGATTTGGTTGCTCTGAGCACAAAACTGTGAGATTAGTTATCTCAATATTTTCTTCTCAAGGTCTCACCAATTACCTGGGATTCAAAATTATAATTAGGCCTCTTTATTCTACCCCAATATACTAGTGTTTTTGTTAAGCTAGGAATAAATGGCCACTGATTAGGCAAAGAAACTATCTTTGGTTAAAGATATGAAACTTGTATAATAAAGGAATGATAGGTTAGATGATACAAAATGTCAAATATCAAATATACCAAAAGTTTCATCCCTGACATGTAAAGTGCATATTTATAACTCAATAATAGATATAAGTCATAACCATCATCATCTAAGAATTGATTAAATATTACCCCATGAACCGTGAGTTCTAGCAAACCTTATATATGCAACAGTTAGCTTCATAAAAAATTAGTTTTGAGAAAACAAGGTAACCAAGCAGATCATGGTATTGAATTAACTTCTATACCATATGCATGGCCACTGTTTCCAGTAGGTGTCCATAGCCTGGACAGGGATGCCTTTTTAACCCATTGAGATGCTAGTGTCCCATCTATTAGAAATAAACACATAGTTACAAGAGAATTTCAATTTACTTAGATGTCTACTAAAGATAATTGTTATGGCTTGGTAATTAGTTAATAACAATGCCATTCACAGGATCTAACAAAAGTGAACAAGTTGGCTCGTGACGAGACCTCTTGTCCTTCAGTTTTATGACTGAAGGTCATTACCCTGGCTTGGTCACCAATAATGGTAATGTCACTTTATTAGGACCTATGATCATGGTAGGTCAGCTCGTGATGAGACCTCCTATCCTCTAGTTGACTATTTTTGTTTAAAATTCAACTATGGTTATTGTTAATCAACAAAATATTACTTAATATATGGGGTGGCAAGTCAACTCTTTAAGAGCTAGGGATGGCATTAAAAGTTTTGTAGTAACTATTTTCAACTTGGGTAATTCTTCTAAAAAACTAATAACCTTCAAATCATTGTTGATAAATATATTTTTCTTGTTAAGATTGGGGTTGAGGAATAGTCTAGTAGATAATGACGGAAATATTTAAGTACAATTTTGTGGTCATCATCATAAATTTTACAAGATCAAGGACTTGCCAAATTAGGAAATTTGAAAGTTGGCATGATGAAATCATATTTTCATAATTATTCCTTAAAAATAATATTATGTTTATAAGTAAACAAAGATAAATTTACTACCCAATCATTATGTCAAAGAGGAACTAGAACATCAAAAGTATTTCCAAATCACCAAGTGTTAAATCAAAAGCATGAAAATGGACAATCATGACTTAGGTAACAACAACTATAATAGAGGGAACAATAATCATGACCAATGGAGCAACACCTATGACTAAGGGAACAACAATTGCAACCAAGGGAATAATAGTTGTGACTAAGGGAAAAACACTTGTGACTAAGGGAACAACAGTCATGACCAAGGAAAAATTAGTTGTGACTAAGGGAACAACAACCGCGACCAAGGGAAGAACAGCTGTGACTAAGGGAACCGCAATTGTACCTTTAAGGGAACAGTGGTTGTGGCAAATGGAACAACAATTGTACCTTTGAAGGGAACATCGGTTGTGACAAAAGGAACAACAATCGTGACCAAGGGAACAATAGCTGTGACTAAGGGAACAACAACCATGACCAAGGGAGCAGCATTTGTGACTAAAGGAACAACAACTGTACCATAAAGAGAGAATGACTAAGTTGTAAGGAACAACAATTGTGCCCAAAGGAATGGAAATCATGATTCGAGGATTATTTATCCAATAATACCATTGTTGCATGTTACAACCTCAAAACTACCCATACTATTTTAAGCTTGTAGACATAAAGTATCAAGTATGATTGTGGAAAATGAACTCAAAGGGAAATCCTAACAAGGTGACATGGAAAAGGATTAGCCATCCAACAATCATAGTCACTTTACAAAATAATGAGGAATTAAGAGTAAATCATTCTTGACAAGACTTACCATAATAATGTTTAATATTAGATATGAGGCAACCATATACTTGATAAGACTTGGGGAACAAATTGATAGTTGTGGAACATCATCAAGAAACATAAAAACTTCCTTCTTTTATTTTGATGAAAGAACAAAATAGGCGATTTTGAAGTAAACAACACCTAAAACAGAAAAACATAAGAGAAATCAGGAAAGAAACAACGCTTTATTGAAAAACAATAAATAAAAAAATAACTTAAGTTACAACAGTTTTGTTTTGGTTTGCTCAATGTTGTTTCCTAAGGAAACAACAATCTATTAATGTTGAATGAATGGAAACAAAATATCTTTTGGAAAAATGCTTTTGTAGAAATGGTTTGGATTTTCAAATGGAGATCAATTCTTTATTTCTCCTATTATGAATATGTCAAGTAATGAAAAATTCTTCACATTGTTTTCACCATGTTGGTGAGCAATAATGGGAATAATTTTGTCACAGGGTATTATGTTTCAAAATATTTTTAGATCAGAAAAAATCAAAATCATATGATATTAAATTTCCTAATAGGCGTTTGGATCAAATTCCCTTATTTCATTAACGTTGTCTTCAAGAATAACTCATTCATAAATTGACATTCTTTATACTCTTGGGACCTACAAAAAAATGAGCGTCTACCTACAATAAAACATGAAATCATGGAGAAAGAAAGGTCATCGGGCTCCGCTAATCTAAGAATTATGCAAGAAAATAACAAGTAGTTACTCTGTAAAACAAATCCATGGAAAAAAATAAAAAAGTAAAATTAATTTATTACCTGCGAGAGAGCAGTGGCCAATCATGCTAACCTATAGTGTTTTAATCATAATGTCTTTGTTTTTCATCTGACTTAAGTGATTCCAAAGACACTCCAATAGAAATATATTTTACAAATTTCATGAGATGATGTGTCAAATTTACTTAGAATGACCTGCATAACAGAGTCATTTTCGATTTCCCATCTTAGACCAATAGTTGATATTTTAAACATAAATTTTTCTTTTAATGACGGACTCGGCTGATTCAAATTGGAAATGAAATTAGATTCATGTATATATCTCTAATAGAAATAGGTTTTGAATAAAAGAAGAATTGATGGGTCAAATGTGTTAAGGAACGACTGGAAAAACAATGTTTTAAGAATGTTGATTTACAATAGGCAGTCAATATTTTGGAGATAACTTTCGCATACGATATAGAAGTAAAGAGATTTGAAATTCCTTGTAAAATAGATTCATGGAGTAATATAACATAGAAACATGTTTTAAAAATATAGTAATTTAGGTTTCCAAAAATGGATTGTCCCAACTCTTCCCATGAGCTACCTACGAGACACCCTATCAATGTTTCAGTCATAACTTTTCCATTTCAAATCCAAATTGAGTAATTCAAGTTTGGTTTTAAAGTAGACATCAAGGGATACTTATTATGGAAACAAGTTTTAAAAATATACTAATTTGGTCCCTCAAAAAATGACTGTCCCGATTATTATTTCAGAAATTATATCAAGCCTACAAAGCCATAAAATATGATAAACAAACATTTTTTCCAAATTGGTTATCAAAATGGATATGAGTGTTTGTAGAAATATGATTTTTTTATATAAAATGTCTACATACACAAATAAATTCAAATATTTATCACCGATATTAATTTTCACAACGTGTTGCAACAAAAACAACTATTTTTACATATAAAGAAATTTATTAATTTATGTACTTATTTATTTTATTTGCTACACTAACCTACTCTATTTGAAAATAAAATACACTTACGTATAATATTACTTCTAGTGGAGCCATTTTTGAAATAATGCCTCAAGTATGTACATACATGAATTTGAAAAATGCATGTTAATAAATAATAGGGTATGAGAGGCCAGCTGCCCTTGAAAGGATGGTGTTAAGAATTGACGAAGTATGGAGTGATGCTGCAAACAAATGATGGAGTGAAACCAATCTTCAATATAGCCTTTACTCTCTTTATTTCCCATAGTTTTCATTTCTTGAAGTTTGTGAGTTTCTAATGTCTTATTGATCTCGACAGCTTGTTGATGTAGACTAGAAGAAACCTCATTTTCTTCCATAACTTTTGCATTTTTTTTATTTGAAACCTTCCCAATCTCAATATAAGTTTTCTACAATGGTGCATGTGAGATAGAATGGGTAGGAAGGGTGGGTAAATTTTTCAGTTCAACACTGTAAGCATGTTGTACTGGTTTATTATTGTGAGGGCATGGAATGTGTTGAGCAGGAAATTGTGTAGGACATGGAGGATTTTGATGATGTAGTTGATTGGGTTGTGTGGATGATTTTGATAGGCAAGCAAGATGTTGTGGAAGAGCTGGTGAAGAATATGGATGATGTGTTTGTGCTACAAGATGAGGGAAAGTAGCCATGTAATCATAAGATAAGCCATGCCAAATTTGTGGACAATATTGGTGGGGGTTATACTAAGATTGGCATGGTTTCCCTAACATAGGTGTATTCCATAATGGATTATGCAAGTAAGAAAATGGAGAGGAACTGTTTTGAACCATACATGTATGTCATGGTTTCCATGGTTTTGACCTTGTTTCATCCTCCCCATATTTTTGATACGCTACTTCCATCCTAGATAAGGAAGAGTGACTATCTATGGGATGCTCCTTTCGGTAATGAGGGAAAAACACTTCATCAAATTCTGCGTAACTTTTCTTAACCTGCAAAACATGCAATAATGAATTTAGAGAGCTAATAAAATCATATTTAAAATTATCAGATAAAATATTGATTTAATCTCTTATGTCTCTTGTTCTTGTAGCAGATTTGGAAAAGAAAGAAGAAAGTTCTATAGAATTCTTACCAACCCTGGAGATTCATCTTGAATACCTTATGCATATTTCACAAACATCATCATGTGATAACTGAAAAACATCACCTTTTCCTATCAGATTTAAGAGTTCTAAAAATTTGTCTTTAACATCAACTTTTCCTATTAGATTTGAGAGTTCTAAAAATTTGTGTTTGATTCCTTCGAGTAGGAATGTTTTCAATGTGTCTTTTGCCAAATTCTTATGCTTTGATTTTTGAAGGTTGTATCAAAATCACTCCACATAGTCCTCCAAGCTTTCATCTTCCCCTTGTATCATACCAAAAATATCTTCATTGGATTTGCAGTAGTCTTTATATTTCTTCAAGAATACATTCTTCATGTCTTCCCATGTTTGAATGTAGTTCCCACCAAGGCTCATGAACCATCAGAGAGTTGCTCCTTTTAAAGTAAGAGGAAAAATTTTCAACCTTTGAGCATTAGTACAATAATCATATCCTCTACAAAGTACTTCAAACTCAAATAAGAATGTATCTAGATCTTCATTTGCAAAACCCTTAAAATTTGGTACAACAGATGGGGAATGATGTGCATTTGTGCCACTCCTCTTAGATCTCAGATAGGAAATTCAAAAGTAGCAGTGTGTGTCATTTATTCCCAAAATAGAAGATGTTATTTATGTGATACTTTTGAGATCCTCTTTCAAATTTTCCTGTCAATTGGTTAGTGAAATGGGTGGTTCTTACATCACTACTTGAGTGGAATCATGAGATTTTTTTTTTCAAAATTCTACCTCTAAAATTCCTAATTCTATCAGTGCATGCTATATGACCTAAGCCTGACTACTGAGGGTAGACCCATCATTGGTTCCCTAGGATGCATGCGTAGTCTCTTACCTTCCGTCTTCAATATCCAGCTCTCACGAAGTTAGGTATGCAACTGAAACCATATATTAGTGTGGTAGTGATATTTGACTACCTCCCCGACAATGACTCGAAAATGTTGGGAGAAATTAATTGCTTAATAAAAATGCAATGAATTACCTAGACATTAATTATCAACCTGAGGAGAGACTTTTTACTTCAAGGCAATAGGTAAGATATATGCAAGAAAAAACCGATAACTAGCATCGGTTCTACATGATTATGTTCTACACTATCAAGCTCATTTGAAAAGAAATAAAATGTAACATGAAAAATAATACTAAATTAAAAAGCAGAAAGTAAATGACAAGAAATAAATATGCTAATCACATGGTTTGAATCAATACTAAATTAAAACACACCTTGCTGACTTGGAAATTTAAGCTATTGCACTGAACATAATTCAAATGCTAATCTACAACAACAAATTAAATGAAATCTAGAAATTGCAGCAAAATAACAAATCTGAAAAATGCAATAGCCAACAAATTATTGAACAAAATGAAATTTACTTAAAATAACTACGATTGAAATTCCTAGAAACAAGCACACAACTAAACTATTGCAGAGTTGAAGGCAACACCTCGTCCAAGGTAGTGGGCCCAACTTCCCAAGAGTCAGTTTTTCCTTGAAAAATACTTCAAATTAGATTACAAGTAATAGATGTAGAACTCAATGGATAACTTCCTTCATTAAAAGATATCTAAGAAATAATTACAATAGAATGAAGCTCTTAGCTTTTCCTCAATTTCAACAATTGTTCCATCTTCCCTCTTCCCCTCTTTGACCTTTGTTTTCATTTAAATACACAGAGAGAAAAGGGAAGTTACAACAAAGTTAATTACAAACTAATTTCGATTATAAATTTGGTGTCCAAAACAAATTGATCAGCAAGATCAGATTTGAAAGATCTTTCCATCAACATTTAGCAGGAACAAGTCGAATTTGGTATTGCAATTGGAAGAATTTGGAAAACAAGCGCAACAGCAAATAGGACAAAATCACCTTCAAATAACCTTGCATTTCTCTCAATCCAAACCGAAATTTGGAAAACTACTCATTGGAAAACTAATTTGACCCGTTGTACACAAAACTCATGTCCTGGATTTTCGAGATTCATCTTCATTTCCCCGAAACGTCCAACACAAAACCTTCACTTCTTATACCAACAAATTTTTGAGTTGGAATATTTGATTATGAGTTGAAAATCAAATTTGCAATCTTGAAAAGATCTTGGAGGCTAAAATTGTGAGTAATGTTGTAATAAATTCATTAATAAACCATCATTGGAAAAATCGTGCATAATAATAATCAATTTATTAAAAATAAAGGAGAACAAATATTATTTACTCACAAGAGCATAAATAACTATAAAATGGAATTATATGATAGATTATGATAAATAACATGATAAAGAATGGTAGAAATGGATGAAATAGACATTAAAAAGTGATAATAATAATGACAAATTAGTGGCCCAACAATAGACACAGGTATGATTCTAGTTCTAATTCAAATAAGCACTATGATCATCATCTGTATCATCCTTATAGGAGGAGTGACAAGGGGTATTTTCCAAAAGATTTTAACAAATCAAAGCCACCCACTTTTGATGGAGAGGTAAAGAAATCACAAGATGCAGAGGCATGGTTGCTAGGCATGAAGAAGTTCTTTAGATTGCATGAATATTCAGATAACAGGAAAGCTAGAGTGGCTACATTCAGTCTCAAAGGAAACATAGGCATTTGGTGGGAAGATGTGAAGAATGTCAGAGGTATAAATAAGGAATATTTTTCTTGGAGTGAGTTTGAGCTGCTATTCAAGAAGAAGTGTTTGTCAAAAAGATACTTTGATGACCGAGTGAAAGAATTATATGAGGTAAAGATTGGATCCATTACAGATGATGAGTCCACAAGAAGAATTTTGTCATTGTTGAGGAATGTCACTTACCTCAAGGAGGAGAAGGCTAAGATTCAGAGATTCATTAGTGGATTGTCGGTTGCATTTAAATATAAGATTGAATTTGATGAGCCTAGATCATTGGAGGAGGCCATTCAAAAGATAAGGCATTGCTATGAACAATCGAAGCACAGAACTGAGACTAAGCTAGATTGGAAATGTAATTCAAAGAACAAAGGAAAATGGTACAAAGAAACAATTTCATCAATGGGTAAGAGCTTGTGAATTTGACTTGAATGGTATACATACCACAACAATGTGCCTAAGATTATCATTCTACAACAAAAATGCAAATTTCCTAGTTATGTGTCTAAGATAATGATTGTTATTTTCTGTAGCATCGAATGTGTTCTAGTCATGAAATTTAGTGGAGAGGATAGAATACATGGGATCTCCAAAACCAAAAAGTCGTTTATGGAATTTCCAACTAGAGATAGATTAATTTGATTATTAACCATTTTTTAAATATTTTCTAAGTTTAAACTTAGGGAATATGTTTAATTAGTCAGAATTAATTAAGTCAAGGTGTGAATCATCTAGAAACTCACACGGGTCAACTTCAAGATGATCCTAGTCATTGATTAATATTTAATCTTGGTTGTTGGAGTCCCAAAAGAGGATTATAAGAAGAAGTTGATGGGCACTTAGATAAGATACTTTTGTAGTTCGATTTTCTTGGTAGATCAATTTCCAGAGAGAAGTATCTATTGTCAGAGAGCCAGAGATCGAACCAGGGTTAGTGATAGGTAGAGATAGTGAATAAGAGGAATTTTTCCATATCCAAAGAAGCAGCAACAAGGGGCTGAGTTATTCCCAGTGAGGCATAGTAGAGGATTTCATAGTTTCTTCAGAAAATAAACTCGATTTTGCTGGAGAGAAATTATTTTTCAATTCCAGAGGTTGGGAAGAGGGTCCAGAGTGTCGGAGAAATAATTTCCATAGCAGAGACAAGTAGAATGACTTCATCAGAGGTATTTCATAGTCTAAACATCATAGGGTCTATGCAGATCAACGCAGAGGCTGACGCGGAGGGTCCAAAAGGTCAAGTTTTTTGAAGGGAGTTGTGTCAGGATTGCTTGCGGAAGAAGGGTAATTCCCTTAAAATAATTTTTCCTAGATTTTATTTTTGTTTCGATTTTTAGTTGGGAATCCATAGATTGTACTTAGATTTCACTATTGCATACTAAAATAAAATCCTCATCTTCTGCACCAGTTTTCTCGCATTAGGTTTTTTTGGGGACATTTGTCCAAAAATAACAGTGTCATTCTTATTATGTGTATGTATTATAATTTTCTCAGTTTCGAGCACTATTATTTCCAAAGTATTTTATTTGTGAAGGTTGCAATGAGATTTATTTGATATTGTCGTAGCAGATAAATTGTTAAAATAATTAACAATTAGAAAAATAAATTCAAATTGTTGCGATAGGATTCCAGATTTTGAATTTTCACATGGTATCATAGCATGAGTGATCAGCCAAGAAGCTCAGAAGCAAAGAAATCATTTCGCTACTCAGAGGGCGTAGTAGGCCAAAATTCATGAGGTAGTGTAGTGCTCAAACAGGAACGTCAAATTGTTGGGCCAACAGTTCAATTTTTCAATTGTAGGAGCACAAAATGTTCGGTTTTCCGAGGAGAGTGATTCCAACAGTCAAAGGGAGAAATTATAGCTCAGATTTTAACTGAATAGATTTGTAGTTAGACATAGAGGGTTTGTGCAGCAACAGAACCAACATCAGTTGGAAGATAAAACCACACACATTAGAGAGACGATTCCTCTCAGGGAAATTCGAGTCTCAGAAGTTCTATTTTTCCATACAGATTGGCAATAGTTATGAGCACATATTCTCACTCCATAAGGGGGTGCAAATAGCAGACTAACAACTAAGAAGAAGGGAAAAGGGGATTTTCGACATTTTTCGAGATGGCCACTATAGGGCTTAGAGATTAGGATAGGCTAGATGGATCATCCAACTATGTCATCTAGAAGGCAAGGATGTCATTCCTTTTAAATGAATATGGCCTAAAAGCCTACATTGATAATGTAGTGTCAGTTCCTTAGAATGTAGACCAGCTCAAGGAATATAGGAAAGAGATGGTGTGGGTGAAGTGGTTGATCCTAGATGGAGTCCAGGACCATTTAGTCTCACATATAGTGGCCAAGGGAATGACCAAAGAAATGTGGGATGATCTATCCATGTTATACTGAGTACTTATGAGCAGCAGAATATGTTCCTAGAGGAAATGTTGAGATGCATCAGGATGTAGAAGGGGGAAGGCATAGATCCCTTCCTCATTATTTAAGAGGTCTGAGACCAGCTTGCAACTATTGGGTAGCACCTCAACCTTCAGATCTAGTACAGTTTGCGCTAAATAGTTTCTTGGAGGATTGGAAAGTCTTTGTCCAAAGTATATTGGGAAGAGATACGCTACCAAGATGGGATAGAATGTGGGTTGATTTACAGAAAGAGGAATTAAGACGAGCTTTGTTGAAGAGCTCCATTAATGGAAATAGTAGTAGTGGACAAAATTTGGTGAAGGAGGAAGAGAATGTGGCCCTAGCATCTAAGGTTCTCAGTCAGGGGAAGGGGGAGTAGAGAAAGAAGAAGGACATGTCAAAGGTCAAGTGCTTTAGGTGTGGTGATTTTAGTCACTACAGCACGCAGTGTCCTCTCAGGAAGAAGGACAAGTCAAAGAAGCACCAACTGAGATCAACAAGTTTTCTTATAGGTTGGAGGAAGACTTTGTGATGTTGGCAGCCATACCTCCAAGAGTGAGGTGGGGTGACTTGGAGCTATAGCCCTAGAGAGCTACAAATATTGGGTAGGTTCCTTGAGGATTCCACCTCGTTGAACATTACCTGGATAGGAGGGCCCACTGTATTGAGTAGCAGTATGGATCAGTGGCATTTTATGTAGTCAACACCAGAGTGACAGTTTCAGACTAGTAGTAGCCAAATTCTGAGGAGCGCAATGCAATGTTGATAGCATATTAGGTGGCTCAGTGCAGAGTTGATAGCAGTGCAGATTCTTCAGTGATAGTGCAAATGCTAGTATCAGTCAAGAATCAGGAGATTGATGCATCATACTGAACACAGTTGATTTAGTCTTTGGGATGCCTTTCAGTTGTAGTAGTTGCAGTTGCAAAAACAAACGATGAGAGGGAGTTGCAATGTAGGTGTACAGTTAGAAGGAGTACAACGGTGTCAACAGAAGCATAGATGCAGCATCAGATTTTCATAGTGGTCAGTGGGTAGTATAGCCAGACATCAGGAACGTGACAAAGGTAATACAGAAATAGGGTGTTGTAGTAGTAGGATGCAATAGATTGCAACATGAGTTGTTGAGCACTAGTTGGAGAGAACACAACCCTTGTTAATAGGGATTTTTTTTTTTTGTAGCATCCAATGTGTTCTAGCCATGAAGTTTGGTGGAAAGACTAGAATACATGAGATGTCCAAAACCCATAAATCATTTCTTAAAATTCAAACTAGAGATGGCTTAATTAGATTATTAACCAGTTTTTAAATATTTCCTAATTATAAACTTAGGGCATATGGTTAATTAATCTAAATTAATTAATCCAATGTGCGAATCATCTAGAAAATCACACAGATCAAATTTAGGATTATCCTATCCATTGATTAAGATGTAATCTTGGTCATTTGAGTCCCAATATATGATTATAAGAAGAAGTCAATGGGCACTTGGAAAATATACTTCTGTAGTTCACATTGCAAGATTGATTTCTAGAGAGCAAAAACAGTGGTCAGAGATCTAAAGATCGAAAATGGTCAGTAAGGAGAAAAGATAGTGACTCGGAGGAATTTTTCCAAATTTGGAGAGGCAACTGCAAGGGGAAAAGTTATTCCGAGTGAGGAATTAGATTTTTCTAGAGAGAAATTCCTTTTTAGTTCCGCAGACTACACGGAGGGTCGAGAGTGTTGGAGAAGAGATTTCCTCAGTAGAGACAAGAAAAACAACTTCATTAGAGGCATTTCATAGGCTAGACATCATAGGGTCTCCGCAGAGCAACGTAGAGGGTCCAGAAGGCCAAGTTTTCTAAAGAGAGTTGTGTCGAGATTGCTTGTGGAAGAAGGGTAATTCTATTAAAATAATTTTTCCCATATTTTCTTGTTGTTTGGATTTCCATTTGGGTATCCATAGACTGCACTCATAATTTTTTGTTGCATAATAAAATAAAACCCTCATCTGCTCCACCAGTTTTCCCGCATTGGGTTTTTCCGACGACATTTGTCTAGAAATAACGGTGTCATTCTTGTTGTGTGTGTGTGGTATAATTTTCTCAGTTTCCAATGCAATTATTTATGTATTATTTTATTTTTGAAGGTTTTAGTGTGGTTTATTTGATATTTGTAATAACATATAAATTGTTAAAATAATTAACAATTAGGAAAATTGATTCTTGTTGCTGCAATAGGATTCTTGTTTTGGAATTTTCACAAGGATAGCCTTATATGATTTCAGATAATGTGAATTCTTCTATGGAAGAAGATCTTAAATTAGTGTGAGCTCTTTGTGCTAGATTATCTAAAATAAGAGAAAGTTCCCTACAACATATGAGCTGAAGTTTGATGGAGATTACTGTGACTAAAATTGATGTTATTTCCTGAGGCTAAGATGATGGATTTGGATGGCTGGACTTGGCATCTTGGAGGATGAATTCTTGTTAGTCTTGGGTCTTATATTTCTCGCTTTGATATTCTTCTATAAGAAGGGGAGACCTTTTCGATTTCCCCCTTGTGGGGTTTTTGCCCTGGATTGGAACCTACATCTTATGTCTCTTATTCTTTGTGATCTTCATAATTTTTCATTTTGGTAATTGCTTGATGAAAAGAAGAAGAACAAAAATAATAATAGATAAGCCAACATATTCACAAGTAATTATCATGATAGAGAAATCAACCCTAACATGTAATCTTTTCTATTTCTCAATAAATCCCAACCTAATTATATTGATTTTGCATCTTGACAATCTAGAGGATAACTTCCAATGTGTTTATCTTAATGTTCGATGCTTGTCCCACTGGAGTAAGGCACAAGGATACAATTATATAGTCCCACTTGATTTCTAGGTTCATGTTATGAAGGAAAATACCCCTTGCAGATAGAGGTGATCCCCCTAGCCCAGTGAGTTCGTCTAGCAACAAACCAAACAATCTAATACTCACTTTCCTATTTTATGCTTGACAAATGCAATGAGAAAGAGGAACCTACCTCGTTATGATGTTAATCATTTGTTCCTCAGAGATGTCTTTCAATATTTTTCTCTAGGCCTTGCTCCTAAGTTGTTCTTCATGTCCAGAAACCTATAAGGGAAATCAAAATAATATACAAGACACGAGATCATATATAACATATATCAAGCGTTAACTACTTAACATATCAAGGAACATTAAGCTAATTGCATAAAATTTACACAATTATGAAAAGTGAAAATGAGATGTATATATTAAGAAACTAAAAATGGACGAATACAACCTATGCCTTGATGTTGAGGCCTTCCTTTGGGTGGATGTCCAAATCCAAGCAAAGACTCTTTAGGCACTCCTTCTCCAAGCTAGAAATGGGAAGCATGTAAGCATAATCTCGGCATAGGGATGCCGCAATCAATGAACATCCATTTGGGAATGGAAGGGGTTGAAATTATAGTAAGGGAAAGGGAGTTAGGGATCCACAAAAGAAAAAGGAAGGTCCACATCTCAAGGGAAAAGAACATGATGATAAGATCAAGAGGCCCAAATGAGAGAGCTAGACCATATCAATAACAAACAATATCCATCTCATTGTTCCTGAAGGTTCTAGTGGGCGAAGCTTCTCCTCCAGTTTTTGAAAACCTGCCAGAAGGAGGCCAGCATGAGTTTTCCTATGAAAAGCCATGTTGGAAGCGCGAGTGTATAACTAAGCAACCTTACATCAACATGGGAAGGCAGTGGAGAAAAACGTGTTGATGACAGAAATTAGGTTTTAGGGAAACTTTCTCCATAATGATTTCAAATAATCTTTAATTTTTGAATTAGTCACCGGAGATTCCACAGTAAGAACATTTTTCTGCCAACGTTTCAAATCCCAACCGGGATCCATCATCAGGACAATGAAACGTTGGCAGAAAAATGTTCTTACTGTGGAATCTCCGGTGACTAATTCAAAAATAATGTACCACAGAGGTCTTAAATCCAGAATCTTTAATTTGATTCTTCGGGGAGGCTTTGGTCTGTATATCATGATGGATATTCTGCACAGTAGTCAATTTTTTAGCACTCTGGGATATGGCACGGGAAGTGAATAGGAGACATGAAAAAATATTGTGTAACAGATTCCCCCTAAAGCAAGAAGGCAGAACAGGGAGTGATGGTTGAGATGTTTTACAAGTTAGTGCAAGGACGCTAAGAACACTGTTAGGAGACCTGAAAATCAAGCATATACATATACATATCTAAAATATCTGATGATCATGCCTAACAATACAGGAATAGGCATCTAATAATTCATGAATCTGCAGTATGGACGTAGCCATCCGAAAAAGGGGATCATGTGAAAAGATCCTTGACATGGTCACAGCCATCTGAATAGAAAGGATCAAGAATATGGACCCACAACATGGTCAAAGCCATTCATCTAGAGGAAACATGTAAACCATCATGAATGGCTCATAACTCCATGCAACCTTGATTCTATCAAAAAACATCCATGTCTTGCGCTTTGTCTCGACCATATCAATGTACAAATTATAACATGTGAATAGATTTGTTGAAGTCGAACATGATAGAAAACCACCCGATTACTGGTATGTTGATGATTTTGGATCCACCAAAATTCATGGGATCTCCCAGTATGAATTCTCAACTAAAACTCACACCATTTGGTGTAGGAGTTTCATCTTGTAAGATGGCCTGGTTTTCATTGTCTTAAATTTTTGTCATAGCTCTTGCTTGTCAGCACAAGAGAGTGGTTTGCTTTGTCTTCGAAAAATGAGGTTTGCATGCCTGGTGAGTGCTAGTATTACTTGTGTTAAGGTTCTTTCACCACAGAGGGAGAGGGTGGGAGTGAGTCTCCAGTTGGAAGGGAGGAAATCCCAACTCAGTCAGAGACACACAACAAGACATGCACAACTTCAAGAGGAGCAATCCACATGGATGTAGTAGTCACAACACACAAGGGAAGATAGTATGTACAACACTAAGTGGGAAAGTCCGCGTGAGTGCGACGATCGTTATGACAAGTTTAGTGAAAGGTTATGTCTGATGTCTTGGGAGGTAACCAACATGGGCAGGACAACATTAACAACTTATACAACACATTTCCATAAATATATGATTTAGAATAGTTGTATGAGTTCAATTGTTTAACATAGGTTAAAGAAACATGTATTACAAGTGTTTAAGATTAATCTTACAAACAATTACAACACGTGTGAAAACGTGTTGGCCTGTTATCAGGCTTCTGAAATAAGTGAAAGTTCCAAGACACATTGGTACACCATACATCACTAACCCTATAGGTGGGGTGTTGGAGACACTACTCACTCCTCAAAGAAAATATTACAGACTCCCAAGGCTATGTGGGAGGAGCCAAGGTGAAAAGTATTTTGCATGTACAAATGAGGGATATTTATAGCCAAGGGTAAAAATGGCCCTTGTGACTGTTTGACTTCCCTCATGACTGTTTGACTTACCAAATCTACATGACTCTTCATATTACAAGTGGGTCTCTTGGAATTCCACTTTACATTACATTGATGGACAACAATATGGCGCACAGTAGTGATGTGGCCGACATGACTCATGACACTACTCGACATGACAGTGTTGGTATGTTCATGCTAGTAGTGGTGTGCATGTCGAGTTGTAGTGTTGCTGAGTGATGGATGTCCTCTTCATGTATCACATATTCACCTCCAGAGTCTTTGATGGTCATTGGCTTTGCTTGATTTTTCATGTCCATGTTGCTCCTTTGCTTGCACTTTGGCATGTTTGGCAGGTTTGTCCATTCACGAAAATTTCTCCTTGCATGTTCAACCATTCGCAACCACATCTCCTCACACGCATCGTTTGTTCATCCATTCACAAACACATCCTCTTGCATGTACTCTCCTTGGTCATCCCATCTGTCGCTGCGTCATGTCTTATTCTTGTACCTATATCTACAGTCACTCATGACGAGATGACATCAAATCCATAAACCTCCTAGTCTACCATGATGCATGGTCATTCACTTTCGGATGCAAGTGAATGGGAGAGATGAAAAGGCTACGAAACTACGCAAGGAAAATTTCAAGCTAGGATACAAGCTCCGAGCACTGTTAGTGAAAATTGCACAGAGGCCACTGGGAGACTAAGATGGAAAATCCAGATCAATAGTGGTTGTTCATGGGATCTAGCTCAGCTGGAGGACAGATATATGCAATTTCTAGAGGGAAGCAGTGCGGGCAGCTGAGGGGCCTAGCAGCAAAATCTACACAATTCCTAGAGGGAGATAGTTGCAGACTTTAGGAGGCTTGGTAGCAAAAACTACATAATTCTTTAAGGGAGCTGGCAGCGAGCTGTGGGATGGCTTGGCAGAAAAATGCACAATTCCTGGAGGGAGATGGTAGCAGGTTGCGGGGTTGCTGCAAACAAAATCTGTATAATTGTTGGGAGGCTGACCTGCTAAACACCTCTGCACAATTTTGAGCTGAGCGGGATGATGGGCTACTAAGGGGCTTGCTCAGAGATCTGTGCAGTTTTCTGGGTGAGAAGTCGGTTGGCTGATCGGGTGGCTGGCTGGAAAAACTGTGTAAATTTTCAGGCGAGATATGGATAGGCACTTAGTCTCTATCTGACCTGTCTGCGTAGTTTCCTCAGTCAGTGGAGTGGGAAAGTTCTATATCTTCTGCGCAATTTTTGAGGGGAGTGAGTCCCGCTATCACTACCCAGTAAAAATATCAGTTGACCAGTTGGAGGGTCGGTTAATCAACTTGTAGGAAACATAGATTGAAATGGATTGATGGACACTTCTGTGTTGTTCTGGGAGATGGATGGTCGAGTCGATTGTAGGGTGAAGTTCCAGCTGTTAGAGGGTGATCCAGTCATCAGAACTTTAGCAAAATTAATAATTGTGTGAGTAAGTGAATTTTTGCATATGCGACCTTTTGAACACACACTCAACATAAATTAACAAAAATACACCTCAAACCATCAATACAACATATGCTCAATGTGGGATTGAGGGGGCCTAACCTAGGTTCAACATTAATTAGCGAAACAAATCCCTACACTACTAGCCCTTTCAGCATTAGCCTGCGGAGAGCGGACCGAAGTCTCACTCGAAGCACTATGGGGGGATGCTGGAACCAAGTTTCTACACCCTCAGATGGTCGTGATGTTGTTTTATTCCTCTAATTCCTCCCTTTGTGTAGGTCACTTCACTCTAGGGATTGGCAGATGAGCCCTCTATTCCGTTCTTCAATACCTTCATGAAAGGGTGTGGCTGACCTTCACACAGCCGTAACCCTTGATCTAGACACTTTCACACTGCTAAGGAAGTGTATTGTGTAGATTCCTAAACTAGTCCAAGTGTCTTACTTATCTTATTAGATACTCACTGTTAGCACCACGTAAACATATATTCTTATATGTGTTCAGTTATCCAACATAATCATACACATTCGCGCATCACATAAGCATGATAAAGGAAATTCATACATAAAATAATAAGATGCATTAATCAGAAAAAAGACACAGAAATTGCATAATACTTCTCTTTATTAATCTCTTCCAAGTGATTACAAACTCTATCCACCCTGTGCACACATCTACAAGGGTTCGCGCACTCGGTTGCCAACTTCTACCCTAGGCCTCTCCACACTCAGCTATAGAGCCTCTACCTATGCTACGACCTGAAACATAGACTTCTTACTTCAGAGCTATCACTCTCTTATCTTGCGTTTGTTATTCTCACTACTTAGAGCTTATCTCTTTCTATACAATCGATCTATTATAGCCGACTTTACTTTACAAAACTAGGGGCAGACAAACCATTATGGCTTATAACACCTACGCACTCCATGACCACAAAATGTAGAGTCTTATGAGTTTCTTGCAAAATTTGACCAAAATATGGGCTTTTAGCCCCATAACTGCCCTTTGGGGGATCCTATTCCAAACAATCCCCTAATGCAAACATCGTGACTCGCCCTCGAGTCACTCAGTAGGCACAGAGATCTTTGCTCAAAGTCCTTCCAACTCGACTTGTCTGACCACAACCTTGGTCGTGCACTAAACTGTCGCCTGCTTCACGTCTTCCACTATCTTCTCGGTCACTGCTCTTGCACTGTCAGCCTAAAGCTTTTGTTGCGTTGCTTGCAGAGTCATAAGATTGCCTTCGAAATTCCCTGTTATTATGTAAGCCTCATCCCGCCAGGGCTTTAGTCTCACCTTAAGCACTACTTCATTGTGTAGTGTTTCGTCCACCTATTCCTTCAGCTACTTGGCCTCCTGCAACTTGGCTAGTCTCTGTGTCAGCATGACGGTTCGCATTGTGCCGTTAACCTCAGTGTAGCGTTGTTGTAGCTTGCATTCTTTTGTCTCTAGCCTTTGTACATTGGTGTCCTCCTGCAAACTTGTCAGGACCTCAAATGACTACTCAAACAGTTGCATGCAGTCTACTGCTACACTATCCACCGCCGCTACCACTTCTGTGACAGTGGTCGCCCATTGTTCCTTGACTTCTAGTGGGGTTGAAGGCTAGACCCTCAACTATAACTCTATAATTTACAGGTCCAACTCCAACTGAACTCACACCATGTTAGTCTAAGTGTCGCGCACCCTTGTATCCAACTTGCGGATGTGTACCTCAATTGGCTCTTCCTCCAAAATGACCAACTCTAGCACCATTCTACATGCCTCCTCAATGACTTGCAAAATGTGCTTTCTTTGATTGGTCACCTTGGTCTCAGTGGTGATGGTGGAATTTCTTTGTAGGTCCATCTATTCATTATCGATCCAATGTTCACTGATCACCTGGAGGCACGGTGCTCTCAGGCCTTTAGTTATGTAATTACTCCATCCTCTAAGAGGTGGAGTGCTTCACGCGGAAGCATTGCCAAGTTCAATCCTACTCCCTTTAGGGCACTGATAGTAGGCATGTCATCCTCCTTCTCTGTGGTCAGTGCTCCATCTGATAGCACTATCGCGCTAGAAGTCTTCATGTGCAGCATATCGGCAGCCTTTGAAGTGTCGATAGCCAGGCTGGTAGACACCGCACCAGCCTGTGATGCACGGGTCTGGAGCTCCTGCAACCCTATCTGGATGGCCCCTAAGATGATCTCTTGTTGTTGTTCAAACTGTTGCAGGGCCTCCATGGTGACATCCCTCACCGTGTCACCGATATCATGTAAATTTCCCTCTGTTAGTGTGATGGGGTCTAGCGAGGTCTTGGTTGCCTTTGATTTCTTCCTCGACCCTACTTTCTCCAGCTATTTTGGGTGCTTGATGCAGGCGGATGTCTCCTAAGGGTAGAGCTGTGTTGTTCATTTGTTTCTTTCTCAGTCTCAAGTGAAGGTGACCTCGCGCCTTTGTCAGAGCCCCGCTATGTCCCACTTATCTGCTTCCCTATTTGCTACGTGGCCTTGCACTCCACCTGAGCCTTAGCAACATCCTCCTTCTTCCTTTTCTTTCGGCCAGCTGTGTCATCTTAAGCTTGGCCTCCTCCTTTTTCTTCTGCGCGACAGACTTGCTTTTGCCTACTGCCAAATCTATTGTAGAGTGTGACTTTGTTGGCCATTAATTAAGCACCACATCAATGGCAGACCATTTTTGTGCAGGGTCCTATCGTGCCCTAATGGAAAGTCGATGGAAGTCTAATTTAAACTCGGCGTAGCCCTGCAGGTTAGCGTACACTGTAGGCAACAATCATAGCTTGCGATTGATGGCCATTCGAATTTTCATTTCCATCAAGATCCAAAAGATCTTGTTGTCCCTGACTCGTTGCGCATCCTTGGTCGCCCACAATGAAACATACTTCGATGCTTCTATGAGGTCTGGCATGACCGAAGGGAATTTGCTATCCTTTGGAAACTCCCACACTACCAGCATAATTGACAGCAAGAGCCACGCGTAGCGGAATGTCTTGCTGAGCTCTTGTGCTTCACAGAAGTTCGCCAACAACTCTTTGTGAAGGTAGTCTGACTAGTTGAACTAGACTCCTTCAGCGCACTATGCTACGAGCGTGATGATAGGCGTCAGCACCTCATCGACACGACATTTCCTCATCACCTTCCTCGCTAAGATCTTCATGGCTACCTTCACAGCGGGGTCGTATATACTGGATATAGCATATCCGCACGACTTCTTCACTATTTTAAACTTTTCTTTCATTGATTCCATGAGAGCTTGTTTGCCACCTTTTTCACCAAAGATCATGGCTGGATCCTCTCCTGTATATGGAAATCGTGTTATCTAGTGAATTAACCCATCCATGATGGGTATTGGCTCCTCTAGACACAAACACCCATCATGCACCAAGCATAGTAGCTGCTTGATGACCAAAACCGTTACGGGGTGTGGTTGTAGTGCGACACCCACAGCAAGTTGAGCAACCCTGCATTTCCTACTCCCTTGAGCCACCTCCATGGCACCAATGTGGTCATTCCCGAATTCCTGTCAATGATGCAGCTCATCAAATTCTTGGTTTCTAAGTAAACTTCTCATGGTTCACCAAGTCCCAGTCTTCAAGTTTCAACAGTGGCACTCATGCCAAGCACGGTCCATCGAAAAAAATTGCGTCTGGTAGAAGAGGGGTTTGCAGGGGAGGCTTACTCTCATCGATGTCCATTGGCACCGTGGACTTCGGCTTGCACAGAGGGACATACTCCAGCAACCGAGTAATATGGTCCGTACCCTAGGTTTCAACTTCCTCTACTTCAACTCCCACACCCTCGTCATCCATCGGGATGTCTTCACTATCTTCCTCCTCTGGTTCTAAGTTTATGTCCTTCCCTTTCTCTTGTGTGGTGGGTTTTGGTGGGTTTCTCGTTGGAAATGCATGCACCGGTATGGTAGGCTTCTTTCCCTTCTTGTCCTTCACGGTTTCCTTGGTTGGGGTCGACTTTGGTCTTGGCATCCTTGATGATCTAGGGACCTCTACCAGTGCTTCATTTACTTTAGGAGTAGCTACTTCTACCTCTCTTTCCATTTCCTGTACCGGCTCCTCTACTTGTTCGGTATTTATAATTTCTGGGGGTGCTGACATAACGCTTTCTAACAGTGCTCATGATGTCTCTAGCAAGTTCTCAAATGCAGGAGTCTCTTTGAAAGCCTCGAAGAATTCATGGTCCATGGGTGTCTGAGAGCTCAACAACTCAATTCTCAAAATGCCAAGTGTTTTTCATTGGATAGCCACTTGTAATTTATAGGGAATTTTGAATTCAAATCTGACCATTGCCCCCAAATTCAGTTCATTAATGCTGGATTGGCAACAAATTTTCAAGGATCTCAACCATAAATTTCATCATAAATGTCGGTCGCCCACTCCATTTGGCCACATTTCAACCATCAAATCATGAACAATGACTTTAACGGTCACTTTTCGGCTGACCTGCATGATTTCCCCCTTGGTAGTGTAGCTCCCTTCGCACTACCGCGAACCCTATGACACTCCCTTGCTTCATGCAATCCTCCAATCGCGCAGCTCCCCAACCCAGGCAGTGTAATTTAAATTCTTGTGCCTCCTTTCAGCTGCATGGAGCACTAATACTATGCTACCATCATCTAGTCACATGGTCAGGCCGCCGATGTATGGCTTCAAGCGACTGCCATTCACCTTCCCTAGGAAGGGATCTCCATTCAATTTTACCAGTTGTACTGCTCCTTCATCAGTAACCTCCTTAATGACATAAGGCCCTTACCAGTGCATCATGAACTTTCCTATAAATTTATCAAAATTACTATCATATAACAAAATTAGGTCATTTACCTTAAAGGTGCACAACTTAATATATCGATCATGCCATGCCTTTTTGCATTGCTTCTAGACATGTTGGTGAAATCCAGCTAGAAATCTCTCTTCCTCAAGTTCATCCAGCTGTGTGAGCCTTTCCTCTAGGGCTCCATAACCCATCATGCCTGTGAGCGCCACTATGTGCAGACTAGGCACAATATATTCCATAGGCATTACCGCTTCAACACCATAGACAAGCCTAAAAGGGGTTTTTTCCAATCAACTTCTTGCATGTCGTTTGATAAGACCATAGTACTGCGAGTATGTGTACATCCCAATCACTTCGTTGAGCATTACAAACCTTGGTCAATGTGTTCTCTAGCATTTTATTGAATGATTCCACCATATTTTTAGCCTATGAGTGATAAGGTGTGATCTTCTGGTGGTATACCTGAAATTCCTCCATTAGCGCACAGATTGTGTCATCTAGAAAGTGCTAACCATGATCACTCATCAAGATTGTTGGACTTCCAAATCACGTTAGTACATGCTCAAAGAGGAACTTCACAACAGTCGCACCTATGCAATCCTTCACAGGCTGTTCCTTCACCCAACGAGTCAAATACTCCTTCGCGGTGATAATGTACCTTGCTCCCGTCTTTCCTTAGGGCTAAATGGGTCCCACAAAATCTATTTCCCATTTCTCAAAGGTTTGCAACATCATCTGAGGATTCAAAGGTATCTCATCCCTCTATGATGGCCTACTAGTCCTTTGACATACATCGCACGCCTTGCAATACACTTTTGAGTCCTGATGGACTGTTGGCCACCACAACTTTGCATGTAGAATCTTCTGCACAGTTGCTCTTCCTACATAATCTCCTCCTGTGGCACCCCCATGAGCATCCACGAGGGTTCTTCTTCTTTTAAACTTGGGTACATATTGTCGCAATATCTCATTAGACGCCATTTTGTATAAATGCCCAGCAATGACAGAAAAATTTGCCTTGCACACCACTAATTCCTTCTTCTGTTGGATGGTGTATCCTTCCGGGGAAGTTACAGTCATTAGGAATTGTATTATACCTTGAAAATGACCATCTGTGATGCACATTGCAAATAGTTGCATGTCAAGAAATCCTTCCTCCAAATTAGTGGGCTATTCCCCTGTTTCGGTGCACGACATATGGTCTGGTCCCGTGTTCAGCCGTCCAGGCTTCACAATAACCTCAAAATCATATTCCTAAAATAATAAGAGCCACTTGTATATTCTCCCCCCCAACACAGGCTTATTGAACAGGTATTTCAGTGCGGAATGATCTATATACATCTTAAAATGGCCTCCCAACAAATAATTTCTTAACTTTTGGAGTGCATATACCATGGCTAACCCTTCGTGATTGGTAGTGGAATAGTTGTTCTTTGCCTTGGATAACCTTCTTCTTTCAAATGCAATAGGGTGGTCTAGGTCTTCTCGACCAGCCTGTGTCAGTACTGCTCCCAACATTATACATGATGCGTCGACATGTACATGAAACTCCTTTTTCCAATCCAGGAAGACTAGGATCAGTGCAGTGACCATCTTTTCCTTCAATACATCCAGGCTCTTTTTACAGTTTTCACTCCAGTAGAATGTGAAATCCTTCTTCAATAATTTTTCATAGGCACGGTGATTTTGGCATAGCCTTTGATAAAATTTCTGTAATACCCCGTATGTCCTAAGGTAGTGCGTAGCTGCTTTACACTCCTTGGTGCCTCCAAGTTCAGTATTAATGTGATCTTCGCGGGGTCTACCATCAGTCCCTGTCTACAAACCACATGACCCAACAGGGTCCCAAAGGGAACACAAAACAGAGACTTCTTTGGGTTGAGCATGATTTTGCATCATTGATAGGTATCCAACATCAGGTTCACGCTTGTTACATGGAGTTTCACCGACCCAAACATAGTCCAATCATCTAAGTATACTTCTAGGAACTTATGAATAAATTACTTGAATGCCGCATTGACTATGCGCAAGAGGATCGGAGGCACATTCTTCAATCCAAATGGCATTATAGTGTACTAGAAACAACCCCACTCAGTCATGAAGGTTGTCTTGCTCCTATCTTCTGGCGCGATTTTGATCTGGTGGTACCCCGAGAACCCATCAATAAAGGATATGATTCCTGGCCACCTACATTGTCCAACACTTCATCAATGAACAGAGTCAGGAAAGGATCATGTATGCAAGCGTCATTCAACTTTCTAAGATCCACACATATCCTTATTTCATCCTTCTGCTTCTTCTCTTGTACCACCATTGGGCTTACCCAGTCAGATTCTTCCACAGGTTCAATGACGCGTACCATGAGCATCTTGTTTAGCTCTAAGCATATGTTCTCCTTATACTTCGAATTGAGATGGTAAGGTCTTTGCTTAATCAACTTTGCATCTGGCTTCAACGTGATCTTCATCATACCTAGGTCCTCGATTATCCCCTTCAGATCTGTGAACTTGGTAGGGAATAAATCCTAGTATTCGCAGAGCAATTTAGCGACCTTATCGACTGTCGTGTCATCCCAGTAATCTCCAATCTTCACAAATTTGGGTTCTGCATCTGTACCAATGTTTATTTGTTTCATTTTCAGCGACGCGGTTATATCCGAATTCTCAACCTACGGTCCTTCAACCTCACGGTGACCTTCTATTTCAGGGATGTTAATCTTTCATGGATCCTCGTCCTCTTCTTTAGTAGTTACGTTATAACATTCTAGCGCATGATTCAGCTGATTAGCCTATTCAGGCTGAATGAGGTCTAAAGGATCTTGCGGTATGCTAAAGATTGTTGCTTTCACCTCTTGTAGCGCTTCATCAATACTGTCAAACCCATTTTCAAAATTGAATGTCATCATGAATCCTTCGCACAAAATATCCCATTCACCTGTACCATGGCGGAGCTCTATTTCTACATACCAGTTCATCGGGACAATATCCAATGTGTGACAGAACAAGTGCACCCATTCAGGTTGGGGCTTCTCTCCATAAGCCTGAGCCCATTTGGCCAAGTGCGCACGTGGATCATCCTGCCCATCATACTTGTCTATCATTCGCATCTTCAGCTTCCCAAAGTGAGTTCTCATCATTCTCCTACATTCGCGCCAATCATCAAAGCTTCCCTTATGCGTACCCCACCACCTTGCGGGCATAGCATAGTGTTGAGTCCAATGCTTGGAAGCACTGCTTTTCAGGTACCTCACTCTCAAATACATCCAAAAAAATATCTACATCATTCAGGCCATCATAAGTAGGTAGATTGCTTACCTCTGACGACACACAGTGCAGCGACTAGGTCATCATGTTACAACTCAGTGTAGCTACTTCGTGTAATCAATTCTGCTAGCACTCTAGTTCTTCATGAGAGTCTGAGGTGCATGAACTCTCGCCATCCCATGTAATTCATCCATCCGCCGTTGGATTCACCAAATCTTGGTCTCACGATGTTATCATATAGATACAGTCCAGATCGTCATCACACTCATAATTGCGGACCGGTTCAGTATAAAATGAACCTTTAGCAGGATCTAGGGGTACTATTACGTGTAGCGATTTCTTTTCAAATATCATATTTCACTTCTTTAGGTTGATTACCCCATTCATATCAGTAGCCCAATCAATTCAAAGGAGCGGAGGATAGGGGTTGCTGCCATCCACTATCTCTATCACTTCAAAGTCAGCCAATGTGCTCTCACCCTTAATATCTACAATCACCCCCTACTGCCATCCCATGGGGATGATCTTCTGTCGATTCACCATCCTTAGTAGAATCAGAGACCATTGTAATGCAGGTATCCCCATCTATTCCCAAGTCTGTTTAGGTAGGACGTTCGCGTGTGACCCCAGGTCCAAGATAACCTGATCCATTTCATACTCTCCTATCTGCGCGGTCAGTCTCATCTCTTGTCCTGTCCTTGTTTTATGCTTACCAAGCTTTCGTACTATACGCAACTCAGTAGGAGTGTTCCCAGCACATCTAGATATGAGCTCCTACAGCCCCTTCACAGCCTTGCTATCACATAGTAGCTTCATACAAGTCTCCAGGAATGTTGTAAGCATAGAAGGGTCCATCTCCTGATCAGGCTCATCCTTGCTTCTTGAGGTGGAGGCCTCAACAAGGCTCTTATTCGATTTCATGAAGGTTTCACGTGCATGCTCCAAATCAAACTCATTTTCCTTTACTGGAGGTTTGTGAACCCATGTATTGTCTTCTGGTTGTTTCCCCTTGTCATCTCTTGTTGTGATTCCGCTCTAGAGCACTATATTCATGTTTGGATCCTCTTCGCACGGCTCAGACCTCATCATCTGCAAGTTTTGAGTCGATGGAGGTGGTAGCTCCCCTTTGTCACGTATCCTAGCTATCAATGTAGGACAATATTATGTTTCATTATCAAACAGAGTGCAATACTTGCACGATGGACATGTTAGGTTAGTACAATCATCGGCATAATGTCCTGGTCCTCTGTAATCGTAGAAGATCGACTGTCCCTGACCTTTACCAGGTCCTCCTCCACCTTGGCCTCGTACATGCCCCTGAAATCCTATCCGCACCATACCTGTGCTCTGGTCAAGGGGTCATGTTTCAGCTTGAACCCTATTGGTGAGAGTTCTATCCATCATCAACTCATAGTTTCTGTAGTTGTGCTCATCATGCCCTATCAATCTACAAAAATTTCAGAACAGTTGTTGCAATGTTTGTACAAACTTCTGCACCAAATGACAGTTATCCGTAGCATGTTTTCCTACTACCTCACATATAGCGCACCATAATGTAGGCACCGCACTCAGTACTGCTTGATCTTTTGGCTTCAAAGGCATTGGTCCTCCTCATGTAAGGTAGTTCGCAAAGATCGGAAAATGGTCTTTGTCATGCCCCTAACTATTGCATTTCATACACCATACCTCTTCACGCACCTCTGGTCGGACTATTCTCTCTTGTTTCAAGCTTTCCATCTCAAGGAAAAGATTTTTCAACTACGCATGGATCTGCTGAACCCCCATATTTGGATCCTACGTTGGTGTTTCATGCAGCCTCGTTGCGATCTCCAAGGCCTTTGCCTAACTTGTTATCTTTTGTTGCAACAACGCAACCCTTAAGTGTGGCAGGAGTGAAGCCACAAACCACTCGTGATGATGTCTGTCTTTTAGTTTCATGTTAGCTTCATAGATTGTACACTTCAACCTCTGATTGAGTTCCCAAGGTGTCTTGCCTGGTTGCATCGCAATTTCTTTGAACCCTAGAATTGATTGTGCTTCAGATTTAGGCCTATTGAATTCTTTATTCAGTGTTGTCTGGATGTCTCCCACTCCAGCATTCTGGTTATCATTAGCGTACTTGATATACCAGGTTAGTGCACGCTCTTGCAAAGCACTAACCAATGTCACCTTCTTCACGTTGTCAACTGTAACACCCTGAGCTTACCATACAACTTTTACTACGAACTAGAATTGGTTCGGGTCCTCATTCCCCAAGCCTTTGAACAAGGGGAACTTCACTAAATTTGCCATACTAAAGTGCGGTGGAGGTGGAGGTGGTACAGGTGAAGTCGCAAGTGATGGTGGTGAAGTTGGAGGTGGTGTGGGTGGAGGTGGTATTCGTGGGAATCCTTGCCTTATTAACTGAATAGAACTTCACGGAGAAACCTGCGTTATTCCCTCTTCATCACCTCGTGGATGTGAAATCAACAGACTATATTCAAGACCCATTTTTCCTTCATTTTTGTAAGCTTTTCCGCTTTGCGTAGCCCCAAACATCAAGGTAGATGCATAACTCATTTTTCGCACAATAACATTTTAATCCAGGTATTCAAATATTTCACGTACTTACCTCGCGGTCCTTTGAAAAGGTGTCACTCCACCTCGATGTATCTGATTGAGGTGTCGACTACAAAGTCAGTTACAAATCCTCCTATGACGTGATCAAGCCAATGGTAGACAGCGCAAGCGATCTTATCCTCCGATAATTCCAACCTTCACACTAGCTCCAGGGTCCACACAATACGACCGTCAAGTTTCCACCTTCCTTGGTTACTTGCTAGCTTCATGATCCACTCGTATCGCTCAATCGAAAAGGAGAAAAAAAAGATCTCATGGATATTTGTATACAGGTACCTGTCCAACCACTGTTCCTTTGTCAGTCGTGGTTTCTGTTCTCCTGCACCGCAAATTTGTGGATCTTCCTATCCAATGAGTCTCTAATCTCCTTCTTAGTCAGATTCTACTAATACAACATCACACATCTCTTATGGAGATTCTAGTCCTGACAACGAAACCATTTGTTGGCTTGAGGGGGTCTAACCCAGGTTCAGTGTTAATTATCCAAACAAATCCCTACACTACTAGCCCTTTCGACAATAGCCCATGGAGCGCGGACTGAAGTCTCACCCGAAGAAGTATGGGGGGATGTTGGAACCAAGTTTCCGCACCCTGAGATGGTCGTGATGGCGTTTTATTCCTTTTATTTTTTCCTTCACACAGGTCACTTTGCTCTAGGGCTTGGCAGACGAGCCCTATATTGCGTTCTTCAATACCTTTACGAAAGGGTGCAGCTAAGCTTTGCGCAGCCCTAACCCTTGATCTAGACACTTTCATGCTGCTAAGGTAGTGTACCGTGCAGATTCCTAAACTAGTCCAAGTGTCTTACTTATCTTATTAGATACTCACAGTTAGCATTGCGTAAACAAATATTCTTATATGCGTTAAGTTATCCAACATAATCATACACATTCGCGCATCACATAAGCGTGATAAAAAAAATTCATACATAAAATGATAAGATGCATTAATCGGAACAAAGACATAGAAATTGCATAATACTTCTATTTATTAATCTCTTCCAAGTGATTACAGACTCTATCCACCCTGCGCACACAACTGCAAGGGTTTGCGCACTCAATTGCGGACTTCTACCCTAGGCCTCTATGCACTTAGTTGTAGACCCTCCACCTACACTATGACCTGAAACTTATACTTCTTACTTCAGAGCTATCACTCTCTTATCTTGTGTTTATTATTCTAACTACTTAGATTTGATCTCTTTTTATAAAATCCCATGGTCCGCAGACCATGGGTAGATCTCTTATAGCCGACTTTACTTTACAAAACTAAGGGCGGACAACCCTTTATGACTTATAACACCTATAAGCCCCAAGACCACAAAATGCAGAGTCTTTACAAGTTTCTTACAAAATTTGACCAAAATATGGGCTTTTAGCTCCAAAACACCCCTTTGGGGGATCCCGTTCCCAACACTCAACATGAATGACTGACAGTGCGAGCGACAAGAACGACGCTTATGATAGATCGTTGAATGACTGTGTCGACGCTTGCTCGAAAGTACATACAACTTCACATGTGAGTGTGGTGGATGTTTACATAACGAACAAAACATGTATAAATGAAGTGAAGACCTTGCGCACGACTAGAACATGCTTGCAAACATGACATTGTGACCAATATGCAACAAGTTGTCCATTGAACGGTTAAGCAAAGAGGGTGCAAAGACTCAACACGAGCCCATGGGGTGATCCCAAGTGATTGCAAACATCAATTAAAAACTCAAGGGAGGCTCTGAAATTGGACACAGGCCAAAATTTTGGAGGGTGTTGCAGCTGCTACAACACTTGGTGACATACTCGTAAAATTCCAGCTTCTCTATTTTGGTTCATTGACAACACAAGGCCTTGAACTTTCATAGAGTATTGAATCATTGTGTGGGTTACTTCAGCTTTACCACTTACCCATGGATAGACATGGTTCACCTTTTTCCAACTCAGTTGAACACAACAAAAGTTTTAGGTGGATCACAGTGTTTCAAAATCGGGAAGTGTAGATTGGCTCGCGAGTTAAAAAATTTTAGATTATAAGATTTCATCTTTGGTGTTGCTTCGCAACGAGTAGGCTTGGATAGTACCTTGGTGGAGTCACATGGGAACCTACACATTGCTCCACTAACAGTGAGCCTATTTAGTACCTAGGTGGAGTTGCATGCTTCACCTCTTTGTGCAGGAAACCTTTCTCTTCTTTGACCTTTGTATTTTTTAAAGAGCACTATGCATAGGCACTTATTTATTTTTGGGGCGGAAGAGGGATCTAGAGTTATTGAGAGAAGAAGAGTTTGTTCCTTCAAAGAAGCATGTAATACCTCTGACATAGGTTTGCTCATTTATATTTTCCATTTCTCCATTTCTACTAGTTTGATGAACTTGATCACACAGAGTAGAAGACTGAGTATAGGTATGGGGTCTCCTAGTGTGGACAAAGGTTCATGGTTGGACCCAAGATTCCTACGGAGACAACTCATATTTTCCATCAATAATTCATCACTCAAAGGTTATAACCAAGCATAGAGAATATGGGGACGGGACTAGCCAAGTGTTGGAGTGTCACAAGTCTCTTCAAATCTCAGCCACATATTCATTCAAAAGTCAAAACTCAGTAGAGGGCAACACTTATTTTGGGAAAAAAAATAGCAGGGTACCAAACAAACAAAACAAAACGAAACAAAGATAGTAAGAAAATAAAATAAAGAAAAAACAATAGGCAATAAGCATACTATGTACATGGCACGAGGCATGGCCTGACCTACCGGAAATAGTGCTTGAGATCTTTTCCATTGACATGAAGGTTTTCAATCCTCCCGTCAAGTGATTTTAGATGGTATGTGTGTGGGCCAAGCTTCTCATGGACTATGTATGGACCAATCCATAGGGACTGGAACTCTTTATGCTTGCTTTGTCTTCATGGGGTTTTTCCAATTTCAAGACTAAGTCACCAACATTGAAGTTAGCTTTCCCTTTCATCCTTTCTCCGTGCACTTTGTGAAGTGTGTCCATCCTATGCTAAACTATATAGCAAGGCTTTTCTAAGGATTATTGAGACAACTGGAGCGTAGGCAAGTAGATGTTGGGCAGTAGGATGGCTTCTTTACCATAGACTAGGAAGTACAGTGAGGTATTCAGATAGGGTTTGGGTGTTATGCGGTCAGCCCATAAAGAATTCATTAAGGTAGAGTGCCAGTTATGCTGCTTAGAGTAAATAGTATTTTTTATTATACAGATAATTTTTTTGTTTGTGGATTATGTGATGCCATTTCCTTGTGAGTATTATTTAGATGAGTGTTTCAGAACAATACCATTTTGTAATGCAAAATCATAAAGCTTCAAATATGAAAATTATGTTGCATTATCAAACAAAATTGATACTGGAACGCTAAAGCATGAGATGATTTTCTGCTTGAGGAAGCTGACGACCTCCTGGTTGTTCACATGCTTAAGCAGAAATACTTCTGTCCACTGTGTGAATTAATCTGTTGTTGTCAGAATGTAGTGGTTTTGTTTCAATGAATGTGGGAAAATTTTCCCGATGATGTCCAAGCCCCATTATTTGAATAGCTTAGTCACTGCAACAAGCTGCAGTGGGGCTACTGACTTTTGCATTCTGTCAGCGCATCGCTGACAGAACGGGCACTTGCGAGCGTAAGCATGTGCATCCTAGAATAATGCGGGCCAGTAGAAACCATCTTGCATTACTTTGGGTGCAATGGTATTTCCTGCGAGGTGACCCTTGGTGGGTCCATCATGAAAATCTTGCAAAACCTTCTCTGATTCATATGCCCCGACGCACCTAAGAAATATTCCATTGTTGTGATTTTTGTAAATCTCTCCGTGCACCAACTGATAAGCTAAAGCTTTGAGATGTAATTCCCTATTATTTATGATGGAAAAGTGATATGGTATGGTGCTCTGTTCAAGGTAATGGTGCACATCTATGTACCGAGAGTTTATGTTTACAGTGGGTGGTGCTTGCACTACATCATACATTTCAATTTCTTGCTCCCAACCGATGAGCTCTTCTTCTTCCTCATGTGCGTGTACTGCCTCAGCTACGAGTCTATAGAGGCCATGACCCTTGATAGTGTGAAATGGCTTGATGTCAAGATCATACTCTTGCAATACTGTTATCCAGTTCACACATCATTTACCTATCTCTTGCTATACAAGCAGTGAGCGGACTACTAGGTGATGCACAGAGACTATGCAATAGTTTTTCAGCAAGTAGGGTTTGAAGTTTTTCACCACCTTGTATACTACATATTCTTGTTTTTCAATGAAGGGGTAGTTGAGTTCCAATCCCTGCATTCTTGTGCTCATGAAGGAGATGGGATGTTCATCGTTCAGTTCATCCTTCTGAGTGAGTACTGCAACGAGCAAATCTTCGGAGGTGAAGGTGTATAGTAGGAAGTATTTGTTGAAATCTAGGTTGTAGAGTGCAGGTGATTCTACAATAGCCTGCTTGATATGGGTGAATGCATAATTTTCCCTCTTGCCCTAGCTATAAACTGCATCCTTCTTTATCATGGCTTGCATTGGTTTTCCTATCTGCACATAATTTGAGATGAACTTTCGGAGGAAGTTTATCTTTTGCAAGAAGGAATGCATCCCTTTCTTGTTGGCTAGGTGAGGGATATGTGTGATAGTCTAGACCCGGTCCAGATTAACCATGATCCTGCTCTTGGCAACGATTTGTACAAGGAGGTTACCCTCAAACATAGCAAATATAATCTTTTTGGGATTCAAGGAAATCCTGTATTTCTGGCATCCCTCCAATATTTTCTTTAGATGGCATATGTGGTCTTATCGTTTTCTTGAAAACACAATTACATCATCAAGGCACACCACTACTCTCTGTCCGATGAGTCCATGGAAGGCCATGTCCATGGCGCGCTGAAAGGTCACACTTGCATTCACAAGCCTGAATTTCATTCGTCTGTATGCGAACGTACCCCACTTCGTATGGAAGGTAGTTTTGAGTCTACTAGGTTCAGCTACTAGAACCTGATTATATCCTAAAAACTTGTCAAGTAAGGAAAACATTTGTGCCCCAGATACTATTTGCAAAATTTGTTCTATATACGGTACGGGGTTGTTTTCTTTGTCCGAGGCGCGGTTCAAGTTCTGGAAATCAACACACAAGCGGATTTCCCAGGACTTGTTTCATACAAGAACAAGATTTGAAACCCAAGTAGAATGATGAACTTTGTATATGATATGTGCATCCACCAGCTTGGTGAGCTCTTTCTGTATGAGGGGTTCAAGTGAGGGATGTACTTTCCTTAGCTTTTGCTAATATGTATTGACCCCGTCTTTGATCGGAATGATGTGTTGGATTATTTGTGTGTCGTAAGTTTTCAGATCATCATATTTAAATGCAAACACATCCCGCTACTATTTGAACAAGTGGACAAAGGCTTGTCACTCCTGCTATGTGCAACACATACCGAGATTGATGAACTTTGGATCTTGTTATGTTGCCAAGTTGATCAGTTCGTGCATTTTTTAGCATGGAATCCCCCCACAACATGTTTTGGGGCTCAAAGCCCAAGTTTTGGTCAAATATATTGTAAGACTCTACGAATTGCGAGCACAGAGCATGAAGTATAGGTTGAGTTATAGGGTTATCCACCCTAAGTATTTTAAAGTAATGTAATGTCATGTCGGCCTACCCATGGTCCATGGACCATGGGATTGTATAAATAGAACGAGGCTCTAAGTTGTAAAGAGAACATATTGGAGAGATAGATGAATATGAATGGTTCGAGCATAGAGGAAGAGTCTAAGTGTATTGGGTCGTAGTAGTAGGAAGAGGCTCTACAACTGAGTGCATGGACCCCTATAGCTGAGTGTGCAGGGTGGTGTCGAGTTCGTAATCTTGAACAAAGAATAAATAAAGAGAAGTTGATTCCAATTTCTGTGCCTCTGTTTTATATTTCCTTCTTTACATTTATATTGTTTTGTTTATCGTGCACACTTATACGATTGATGAATATACTGTTAATTGATCATCAGTATTACACAAATAAGTTAAGTAATTAGGTAATAACAGATTAGATAGGAAGGAACTTGGGTATAATATGGGTTGCACCCCGAGTAGGGCTGCACAGAAGCATCATCATAGGTTGCGAAGGACTAACAGGTGCACGTAGCGATGTGCGCAGGGTCAAACCGCAAACCTCCAGAAGCTCATCAGACATCCCCAGGGTGTAGAAACCTAGTTCTAGCACCCTCCCATACTACTTCGGGTGATACCTTAGTCCATGCTCCGTGGACTATTTCTAAAAGGGCCAGTAGTATCGGGATTTGCTTAGCTAAATCACCTCTGAACCTGGGTTAGGCCCACACAAGCCAACAAATGGTTTCGTTGCTCGGAGTGGGATCTACATAAGGGATGTCTGATATCGTGCCACTGGAATCCAACAAAGAAAGAAATTGAAGAATGGTTGGGCAATAAGATTCATGAGTTCGCTACATAGGAAAACAAAAATCGGCAAGTATCTAAGAAACAGTGGTTGGAGCACTACTTGTATATGGAAATCCATGAAATTTTCGTTGCATCCTTTCCTTCTTAGCTGTATGAGTAGATTGCGAAGCTAGCAGACAGTCATGGAAGGTGTAGGCTCGACAAACCAATTGTGTGGACTCCAAAATTAGTGCGCAGACTAAAAGTATCAGGAGATAAGATCACTCGAGCTGTGGACCATTGGCTCGACCGAATTATAGGAGGATTTATCACTGAGATTGCGGTAGACACGACCGTCAGCTACAGTCAGGCAGAGTGACGTTTTCTCAAGGGACCGCGAGTTAAGTATATTAAATCTTTGAACACTTGGATTAAGATGCTATTGTGTGAAAAGTAGGTTATGCGAATAAATTAATGTTTGGGGCTATGCGAAGTGGGAAGATCTATAGAAGTAGAAGTAGTGAAAAATTGGAAACCAGTCCCTTAATTTCCCCCTCGCGGGAAAGCGAGGAAGAGCTCGCGAAAGCTTCTCCGAGAAGCACGGTCAGTCTAAGAAGGTAGCGTATTCTGCGTTTACCACCTCCACCTACACCGCCACCCGTATCACCATCCTCACCTCCATCTCCACCCACCCATCTCCGCCACCACCACAGTTCAGTATGGTGAGTGCGATCAAACTACCAGTATTGAAAGGAGTAGGGAATGAAAATCTGGACCAATTCTGGTTCGTGGTAAGAGCAGTATGGGAAGTGCAAGGCATCGTGGATGACAATATCAGGAAGGCTACACTGGTGAGTGCGTTGTAAGATCGTGCATTAACATGGTATGTCAAGAATTCTAATGACCATCCAAATGCAGGAATCGAAGAGATCCAGGTTGCGTTGAACAGAGAATTTAGCAGGGAAAAGTCAGAAACACAATCAATCATCAGGTTTAAGGAGATCACGATGCTATCGGGTGAGATCCCCTGGGATCTGGACCAAAGACTGAAGGGAATGATTCGCTAAGCCAACATGACATTGACAGATGGACAACACTGCACATGGTTTGTAGCATCACTGACATCGCACATAAGAATGACACTATCACTACAAAAAATTCCCACCGAGGCCGAGCTTTAGAGATGGGGATGAGATTACATGAGACCCTTATACAAGACCCTGGTCTGGGAGTCCAACAAATCCATTCACAACTACAAAATATGTGTCTGGAAATGAAGAGTTCGAAACAGGATAGGACACCTCTGCCAGAGGCATGCGAGGAGGTATGGTGCATAAAATGAAAAGGCCAAGGGCATGACAAGGACCACTATCTAGTGTTTGCGAACTACTTGGCAGGAGGAGGGCCAATGTCATTAATACCTGAGGCACAAGTAGGGAAAAGCGCGGCGCCTGCATTATGGTGTGAAATCTATCAGATAAGAGGAAAACACACTTCAGATAATTTTCATCTATTGTAGAAATATACGCAAACATCCTAGCAATTTTTTATAACTTCTATAGGTCAGTAGGCCATGATGAGCACACCTACAAAAGCTGCGAACTAATGATGGATCAAACTCCTTCCTACAAGGTGTAGACCGAAACGCGAGCCCTTGACCCAAATATTGGAATGGTGTGCGCTAGATTTTAGGGGCGCAGTCGAGGTCGATGTGGAATGGGACCAGGAAGGGGTCGCGAATAGTTAATTTGTTATAATTTTGGGGGGCCAGGGCACTATCCCCGTGATTGTAAAAAACCGTTGAGGACATCGTGTTTGTATTGTACTCATTTTGATCACGAGGCAGAAGACTGCCCTACACTGATAGAGAGACTGTGCAAAAAAGGGGTACTTCATCCCACTCCAACTCAGAATTTGTAGATTATGAGGTCTGAACCATGTGAAGAAGACCCGAACGTAAACATGATTCTCAAGAGCAGTGTGACCACTGGCGATGATAAAGGTAAGAAGCTAGAAGAAAGTGCGTGGGTTCACAAGGCTCCTACTAAGGAACCTGAGTTTGATTTAGAACACACAAAGGAGACATTCATGGAAGCTAAGAAGAGCTTCACGGAGGCCTCCACGTCAGGTAGTAAGGATCAACTAGAACCAGAGATGGATCCTTCAATGCTCACTAACTTTTTGGAGACATGCATGAAACTTATATGTGAAAGAAAGGCAATAAAATGACTATAGGAACTTATCATTAAGTGCGCGGGGTCAGGAGAACTGCGCGTGGTCTGAAAACTTGGAAAGCATTCTTTGCACACTGGAAGGGAAATGAGGTTGAATGCTCAAATCGGTGAGTATGAAATGGATCAGGTAATCCTGGATCTAGGATTGGACGTGAATGTACTACCAAAAAAAAAATGGGAACGCATGGGCAGACCCATCCTACAGTGGTATCCTATTTAGTTATGAATGGCGAACCAATAGAAGATCTTTCCCATGGGAAGATTGCAAGGGGTAACAGTAGATATTGAAGGGGCGAGTGCGCAGGTGGATTTTGAAGTGATAGAGATTGTCAATGATAGTAATCCATATCCCACGCTACTAGGAATAGACTGGGACACTGATATGAATGGAGTCATAAATATGAAGAAGTGCAAATTGATCTTTGAGAAAAAGTCACTACGCATAGTAGTACCGCTAGATCCAGCCGAAGGAGCATGGTACACGGAACCAGTGCGCGATGATGATAGTGATGATGACCTCGATTGTATTTACAAGATAACCACACGAGAAGAGGATTGGGTGAATATAACTACGGATGGAAGGATTTTGTGCGAGCGTGAAAGCTCCTGCACTTCGGACTCAAACGAAGAAATAGAGCGATGGCAGAATCGGTTACACGAAGTAACAATGCTTAATTGCAAAATGATGGTTAGATCATTGCACTGCATGACAACGGAGGCAAGGGATCTACTGACATATGATGGGTTGACTGTGGTGGATGAATTCCTAAACAAATTTGAAAGCATAGTACCAGAATAGTAGCAGTTCAATGCGTTGAAGTGGGCACTGCACAAAACACCCGCACGATGGTGGGGTACGCATGAAGGAAATTTTGAGAACTAGCGCGGATGTAGAAGAATGATGTGCCTATGATTTGGGAAACTGCAAATACAACTAGTAGACAAATTTTATAGATGAGATGATCCATGCACACACCTTGTGAAATGGACCAAGGTCTACGGGGAAGAACCGCAACCTAAATGGGTACATTTATTCTATCATACCCTAGATGTCATGCCCATGAATTGGTATACTAAGACCGAGCTCTGCCATGGTACAAGCGAATGGGATGTCTTACGCGAGGGATTTCTATTAACCTTCACATTGGAAGATCATTGGTCAAATACTGTTGACGATGCGCCATAGGTAGTAAAAGTAGCTATTTTCAAAATACCCCAGGAGCCAATGGAAGTACTTCAGCTAGAATGGGCAACACAGTTGAGCTGCGCACTAGAGTGTTATAACATAAATGTTGAGGAGGAGGATGAGGACCCACAAAACATTAACATCTAAGGAATGGAAGGCTATCATGAGATTCATTGACCATCACTCGATGACCCCAACATTACCGAACTGCTAAACATGAAGTAGGTCAACATTGGAATGAAGGTGGAGCTGAAGTATGCAACGCTTGGGGACTATTGGGATGATGCCACGGTGGATAAGGTCACTAAGTTACTCTGTGAATACCAAGACTTGTTCCCAACCAAAATTATAGACTTAAAATGGATCGTTGGTGACTTAGGGATGATGAAGATCACCCTGAAACCTGACGTGAAGCCGGTTAAGCAGTGACCTTACCGCTTGAATCCAAAGTATAAAGAAAAGGTCTGTGACGAGTTAGACAAAATGCTCACAGCCAGAATTATTGAACTAGTGGAAGAATCCGACTGGGTGAGTCCTATGCTAGTACAGGAGGAAAAACAGAAGGGAAAAATAAGAATATGTGTTGACCTCAAGAAGCTGAACGAGGCCTGTGTACACAATCCATTCCTGACACCCTTCACAGATGAAGTACTAGAGAATTTTGGTGGTTAGGAAGCATACTCATTCACGTATGGGTTCTCAAGGTACCATCAGATCAAGATCGCACTGGAAGATAGGAGCAAGATGACCTTTGCAACAGAATGGGGCTGCTTTCAATACACTGTTATGCCGTTTTGATTGGAGAATGCGATAGCTATATTTTCACACATCGTTGTGGCCATGTTCAAAGAATACATCCACAAGTTCTTGGAGGTCTATCTAGATGATTGGACTATCTTTGGATTAGTTAGGCACCATGTAGCGAGCTTACACTTGATGCTGGATACTTTCCGCCGACATCAGATTTCACTCAACCTGAAGAAGTGAAAATTCCTCATTCCCTTTGGAAACCTGCTGGGATATGTGGTTTGCAAAGAAGGCCTAATGGTCGACCCTGCAAAGATTTCCATTATTCTAAATTTGGAAGCACTGTGAAGTGTTAAAGAACTACGCGCTACTTTGGGACACACTGGATACTATAGGAAATTCATCAAAATTTATGCCAAAATAATAGCATCAATGGAAAAGCTATTGAAAAAGGATGTTACATATTGCTGGAATGATGATTGCATGAAGAGTTTTGATTTCCTAAAGGGTAAACTGGCCTCCGCTCCAATCCTGGTCTTCCCAAAATGGGATGTGGAATTTCATGTACATGTCGATGTGTCGTGTATTGTGCTGGGAGCCATACTCACACAAGAGGGCTTCAAGGGCATGGATCACCTGATTGCATTTGCAAGTCGGAGATTGTCCAAAGTAGAAAAGAGCTATTCCACCACCGAGCATGAGGGGTTGGCAATGGTGTACGCACTCCAAAAATATCGACACTATTAACTCATGGGACATTTCAAGATGTACACTGACCATTTCACGTTGAAATACCTAGTGAACAAGCCTGTGTTGGGGGGGTGCATATGCAGACGGCTTTTACTGTTCAAGAATATGATTTTGAGGTCATAGTCAAGCAGAGACACCTAAATGCAGGACCAGATCACTTGTCATGAATTGAGATGGGCGAGGAACCAACGAATTTGGAAGAGGGATTACCTGATGTATAGCTCTTTGCAGTGCGTGTTGTGGACTGACACTTTGAAGACATAATCCAGTTTCTAACAACAGGGACTACGACAAAGGAATATTCAGTCCAACAGAAGAAGGAATTGGTGGTGTGCACGGAAGACTTTTCTGTCATCGCATGGCACCTCTACAAAATGGGCAATGATGAGATATTGTGAAGATATGTACTTGAATTTGAACGAGGTCAGATCCTCGCAGAAGAACATGGGGACGCTGCAGGAGGACACTATGCAAGACGCGTGACCAGACAGAATATTCTTCGCGTAGGATTATGGTAGCCAACCCTGCACCAGGATTCAAAAGCACACTGTAAGGCCTGCGATATATGTCAAAGGACTGGAAAACCATCACGAAGGGACAAGATGCCATTACAGTCGTTTAAAAAATGGGCAATCGACTTTGTGGGCCCGATCAAAACATAGGGAAAGATGGGTGTGGGCTACATCATCACCGTGACAGAGTACCTGACACAATGGGCAGAGGACTAGTCAGTCAAGGACTACATGGCCGCTACGGCTGCAAAGTTTTTGTTCGAAAACGTGTTGACACGATTTGGCTGTCCAAAAATCTTAATGAGCGATCACAAGACACATTTCCTGAATGAAACCATCAGCGTGCTCATAGAAGAGTTCCAAGTGTATCATCAGAATATTACACCGTACCACCCACAAGCCAATGGGGTAGTAGAGGAATTCAACAAAATACTAGAGACTGCACTGACCAAAGTATGTAATGCACAACGAAATGATTGGGACTTGCGCGTACCTATCATATTATGGGCGTACAAGACAACGTGTAAGAAATTTATGGGACATACACCTTTCCGGTTAGTCTATGGCACGGAAGTTGTTATGCCGATGGAATACATCATACCTAGCCTGCGAATAGAAGTGCTCACAGGCATGATGGACCATGAAGCTCTGGAAGAAAGGCTCGCGCAATTAGAAAAACTCAAGGAAGAATGATTTCTAGGTGGATTTCATCAGCAGGTACAAAAGCAGCGAGAAAAGGCCTGGTACGACTGCCATATCAAGTTGCGCACCTTCAAGGTAAACAACTTAGTGCTACTGTATGACAGCAAGTTCGAAAAATTTCGAGGAAAATTCAGAATGCACTGGCTAGGACCATATGTGGTTAAAGAGGTCACAGATGGAGGTGTGGTTCAGCTAGTCAAACTAAATGGAGAACCCTTCCCAGGCAAAGTAAACGACAGTCTCTTGAAACCCTACACGGGTGGGTAGGCTCTCTGACTAACTGGCCGAAGCACAGTCTTCGTAACCCGAGGAGCCGGACAAGGGCGCGGGACTATAAACACACAAAACAGAGGTTGGTACCAAGGTAAAGACACAATTTAGACATAGATGATTAAAAAGCAAGAATGCAGCAGGTACAACAGGCAACAGCTAAATGTGCTGCTGACATTCAAGCCGTTGGGACCAGTTGGAGGGACTCTGCGCCAAGGTCGTCATGCCGACAGAGTGACTCAGGGATGAGTCATGATGATTGTGTTGGGGGCCTACTGGGCATGGAATCCCCCCACAACATGTTTTGGGGCTCAAAGCCCAAGTTTTGGTCAAATGTATTGTAAGACTCTGCAAATTGCGGGCGTAGAGCACGAAGTATAGGTTGAGTCATAGGGTTGTCCACCCTAATTATTGTAAAGTAATGTAATGTCATGTCAGCCTACCCATGGTCCACGGACCATGGGATTGTATAAATAGAACAAGGCTCTAAGTTGTAAGAGAGCATATTAGAGAGATAGATGAATACAAATGGTTCGAGCAGAGAGGAAGAGTCTAAGTGTATTGGGTCATAGTAGTAGGAAAAGGCTCTGCAGTTGAGTGCACAGAGGCCTAGTAGAGTCTGTAGCTAAGTGCATAGACCCCTGTAGCTAAGTGCGCAGGGTGGTGTCGATTCTGTAATCTTGAACGAAGAATAAATAAAGAGAAGTTGATTTCAATTTTTGTGCCTCTGATGTATATTGTCTTCTTTACATTTATATTGTTTTGTTTATTGCACACACTTATACAATTGTTGGATATACTATTAATTGATCATCAGTATTACACAAATAAGTTAAGTAATTGGGAAATAACATATTAGATAGCAAGGAACTTGGGTATAATATGGGTCGTGCCCCGAGTAGGGTTGCGCGGAAGCAGCATCACAGGGTGCGCAGGACTAACAGGTGCGCGTAACGACGTGTGCAAGGTCAAACCTCAGACCTCAAGAAGCTCATCAAACATCCCCAAGGTGCAAAAACCTGGTTCTAGCACCCTACCATACTACTTTGGGTGAGACCTTAGTCCGCGCTCCGCGGATTGTTGCCGAAAGGGCCAGTAGTACCAGGATTTGCTTGGATAAATCACCTTTGAACCTGGGTTAGGCCCACACAAGCCAACATGCATCTTGTTAGAGCTATGGGTTTTGCTATTCCTCGGCCCCTGAAAGAATTCTTGCAAGTCATAGAGCTCTTCCGAAGATGCCACACCGCTAGGGATGAGGTGGCCTTTCTTGATATCTGCCCCATCTTGCAAAGATCGCTCATGCTCGTCTTCATCTATTGCTGCATCCTTGAAGGTATCAACATTAGCTATGAAATGCAGTATTTGTTGATCATCATCAAATACATGTAAATTAGTTATGTTATCCAGGATAGATGATCTATACAAAATTTCAATAGTAAATCTATCCCTAAGCGGTGGCATTCTAGAAGTTGTGTTTTCCAAAGCATTGGCAGTTTCATTATGCGTTCTTGGTACAAAAGTGATATTAAATGCTTGGAATTTAGAGATCAGTTGCCATACCTCTTGCAGGTAACTTTTGAGATGAGGTGATAAACAGTGAATGGTGTTATGTACCTGCCCTACCACTATTTTTGAATCACCTACCATTTTGAGTGCGATCACGTTGAGGCTAATGGCTTTTTCGAAGCCCAACACAAGTGCTTCATATTCAACAATTTTTTTCATGAACTTGAACTCCAAGTGACTTGAAATCAAATGTTTCCTATTGTTTGGGTCGATCAAGGCACACCCGGATCCTAAGCCATCTTGTGTCTTTAATCCATTAAAATACATGGTCCACAACTCATCTGTGCATAGACCATTCGACGTGCTTGCACAACTGCTACTGCTATCGCTAATACTACTGCTACTATTGTTACAATGTACTCGACATGTTTCATTTCCATCAGTTGGGAAAGGAAGGAGACCCAAATGTGTGTCTGGTGGGGTCAGAGTTGATCGTGTGGGATAACATCCCAACATTATTTCCAAGAGGCAATTGTCGCACATGAGTTTTGAAGGCCAATGATTCTTTTTCGACATTGATGGGAGTGATATTGTGCCTCATATATCTCTCAGATAATACCTAGATTTGATTATTTTTTCCCTTGTACGAAAGCCACATGTGTAACCAGTCTATAGCAAAGTATCCGTTCAGCTTGCTGGACCAGTGCCTACTGAGTAATAAGCCATATGCTTCTGGTATGTCCACAAGAACAATTTTAATGCACTGGTGAACTCGATTGTCAAGAGATAGTCGAATAATCACATCCCGAAGATCACTTATGGCTGGTACAAATGTTCGATCAAGTTTCATGATCTAAGTGGATGTCTTGCTCCACTGCGCATTGATCTTTTTAGCAATGGAGACTGGAATGACATTGGCTACTGCACTAGAATCAACCAAACAGTTGTGACCATTACAGTTGAAGATTTCAAATGAAAGAAGGAATGGAGGGCAAACAAATTTTTCTTCTTCCATCCAAAGTGTGTTTACCACCGTCAAAAGTGATCGGGGAGGTGTGCTTTCTCCCTTGCTAGTAGAGGTTGTGTTGTCCGCTGATGTCTGTCCCAGTGTGCACATCAGGACATCTTGCTGACTCTAGATCTTATCCAAATCAAACAAACTGATGTTTGTGTTAGCCTCACTCTCTTAAAAATCAATAATAAATACAATTATTAAATTAAAATAAATAAAATCATGACAATTCCTCAAACCAAGGATTCTAGTTTGGATGAGAGATTCTCTCCAACTAGCTCTCCTAAATTAGTGTGTAAGTTGAGAAATTGTCTCAACCAAGTGAGTCTAAGATAAACGCACTATCTTAAGACCACTTGCTCATGTATTTAAATGTATTATTAAATTATTTGAAGAAGAGAGATTTACATGAGCATGAGAGGCCACATGATGGCTCTCTGCCTTTTCCGCCAGTTTAATCTTTGTGTGTTAATTTGTTGTGCATATGGTTATATGGCTGTGTGATTTTCCTTCATGTGGTATCAGAGCTTGGACCACTAGTTCCATTCCTACTAGTATTCGAGGGGAGTTTCTAGGAGAGGATAAGTTTGAAGGCCTTTGCAAAGATCTTCATCCAGGAGGCAGCGTTGGTGATGTGTGTCAAGAGATTTGCTGTGAAGTTTATGTGCTAGGCATAAACATTTCAACTTTTGAAAACAAGCAAAGACAAGTGCATCCATTGCCTGTAAGCACCAATGAGTGCATCCATTTCTGCATCCTGCCATAGCTCTGCCCTCTTTTTCTTTCCACTATGATCCCTATTTTCTTCTAATCTCTCTATATCTTCTGTTTTGGCTGCTGATTCATGAAAGAAAAAAGTGCCAGTGAAGCATTCAAGCAAAGAAAGCATCATCAAGTGAGCACGAAAGCAAGCAAGTGTGAGTTCAAACAATCAAGTGTTAAAACAAGTTCAAGTGAGCATGCAACAATCAACTAAACATCAAGTGGGAGAGCTCTAAAAATCCAACACGTATTAAAAGCAAGCGAGCATGAGTTCCAACAAGTTCACATGGCAAAAAGCATTCATTTGTTAAATATTCTTAACAATTTGATCCTCTCAACTATTGAAGACATGGTGCACATAATCAAAACCACTCTTGCTAACATTCAAGTGCATATTCAACATGCACATGAAATGATTGAGTTCCTTCAATTGGAGTCACAACTGCAGAGAAATGAGTTGCAAGAGAAGTGTGTTTCTTCCAAGTCTTTGACCAATCCTGAGACAACTGATCATTCAACTTCATTCATCAACTAGCTTCAAGTGTTGAAGTTGTTCTAGTTCAACTTTCTTCCAAACCCATCATCAAGCCATGGGAAGAAATTCAAAGTAATCAAAATCGACACGGCTTAGGATATGTCAAAGACAATGACAACTTACATATCCCTGATTATTCAAAGCCCATTTAGTTTGTCAATGCCAGATTACTTGAACAAATCACCTCAACAAGTTCTCAGAAACTAGGAGACCAATGTCAATGCACAAAAACTGAAGTTGCAGACAACAGAAATGCACATAAACTCAAGTTGCAAACAAACCAACATGTTCTCATTGTCAAAGAATCGGTCATCTAGAAGATCAGTGTGTTTACCTCCATCATTGTAGCCATTGTGGCAAGTCCAATCATACATCAGATAAAGGTTACAAATAGCGACATTCAGCCAGATTGAAGATAAATTATTCATGGATTGATCCCTGGGAATGGTCATCCACATCCAGAAAATTGTACAAGTTTTACAATCGGATTCACTCACACATATTGCAGCCAACAGTCAAATGAAGATGGTACTCTTGAGCAGTTGAAAGGGGGGGTACACCAGTGAAATACTCCTCCACCTACAGGGGGGAGTTCAAATATCAAGCGCCGATGACTGTCTCTCCTTTCAGTTGACAAAGGGGGGAAAATGTTAATGAAATTGACAAGTGGTTGTCAGACTGAAAGTCTCGACAACATCAACGAAGCAACCAGTGGGCATCTTCATCAGCCAGTGGGCGATCATCATCAGCAAATATGCTAGTGGGCGTTCATCAAATTGTGTCAATGGACACCAGATGTTGTTTTCAAGCAAAGGACAGATGGATCCTTCTCTAGCTTGGCACATGATGGAGTTGTCAAGCGACATTCAGAGATGAATTAGGCATGTAGCTGATTCATGTTCTCTTTAGATTTGAGTTTTTTCCAGCATCCAGCTTTGGCGGTTTTTCAAGAAATGTTTTTTTGAGGATCAACTTGAGAACTTGGAAGATGGTTCCTTGTTCATTTTGGATTTGTAATTGAGGGGGGGAATGTTAGCCTCACTCTCTTAAAAATCAATAATAAATCCAATTATTAAATTAAAATAAATAAAATCATGACAATTCCTCAAACCAAGGATTCTAGTTTGGATGAGAGATTCTCTCCAACTAGCTCTCCTAAATTAGTGTGTAAGTTGAGAAATTGGCTCAACCAAGTGAGTCTAAGATAGACGCACTACCTTAAGACCACTTGCTCATGTATTTAAATGTATTATTAAATTATTTGAAGAAGAGATATTTACATGAGCATGAGAGACCACATGATGTCTCTCTACCTTTTCCACTAGTTTAATCTTTGTGTGTTAATTTGTTGTGCATATGGTTATATGGCTGTGTGATTTTCCTTCAGTTTGCATGATTTTTCTTCATTTCATCCACAATGTTGTAATCCATATGGGGTAGACTCACCAAGGTGTCTGAGGTAAGACTAGTATTCATGTTGTTCGGTAGAGTGTTCTATAGTTTGTTGCTCATGGACGTACTCTTGTTCGTCGTTCTCTTCCTGGGCTTGCTTTGCATTTTCCGCTTTTGGACAACAGATGGATAAACCTTGCTCAGTAGTTTAAGATTTGGTTTCACTTCCCAAGTGTAACGGGAGCACTCTTACTTTTAATATTGTAATGGTCATTTTTCTTTTGGGATTTCTTCTCGGTGTTCATCTTCTGTGCTTCTTGCAAGCACTGATACATGTTTACCACATGCCCAGATCTTGATGCCTCATCACACACAACATCTTTGTCATTATCTATATCTCCCAACTATTCGTTTGTTCTGGTCGCTACATCAAGTGCATGGTTGCATACTGAGCCTGCAACTTGCCTCCAGTCCAAACAAGACCCTTCCGAGTGATCATCTTCATGAAATGAACAGAATTTGTCATCTGCGCATTGTTCAAGATCGAACACTGAGCTATGCATATGTTTAGTCAGGAGGTGATTACTTCCTGATGCCATGCTTACTTGTCTCTATCTAGGTGGTTGACTGCTTACAGATGTGTCAATTGTTCATTGTTTGAACTCGGACACTTATGTTGTCAATTTTTTGATAATACGAGTAAGGGTTTCAATATCACTTGTTTCCTTATCCTTACCCTTGCTTGTTGTAGCCTATGGCTTTGTGCTCCTCTCTCTCAAGTACTTTGTTGGTTCATCATCCTTGATGACTCCAACCATGTGCAGATCCTTTTCAACAGTGATTGCCTCTTCATAATTTTCTAACAGTGTTGGTTTCGCAACTAGCTTTATGAACTGCGCAATGCTGGTCGGTAGTGTGGACGTGTAGTAATCAACGGTGATGAAGTCATGAGGTTTTGTGTCTGCTACAAAATTATTCAATATGCATAGAAACCTCTCATTGAAATATTTCACCTTTTCTTTCCCCTCCACGTTCAGGCTTCCCAATTATTTGAGTAACATGGCTCGGGTCTTGTCATCAATAAACTTTTCTAGAAACATACATTTCAACATACCCCAGTGCTGTATGGATTTGACAGGAAGGTTGTGATACCATGTAGCTGCGTGACCATCCAAGGTACATGGGAGCAATCTACATGCAACGTCATCGTAGCGTACCTCAAGTGTCTACAGCTGTAGGTAGAAGTTGTCTAAGTTATTTTTTGCCTTCACTATGCTGTCAGGGTCGAACTTTGTGATCATTCTCTATGATCGCTTTGGAATCTTGTGAAAAGCAACCGAGAGAGCCAATGGTCTCTAAGTTATCCATTCCAGATGTTTTTTAGCCATGTCTTCTTTCTCTTCGTCCTCCTCCTCTTCTTCAGAGTTTGATGGTTCCGGCTCTGAGTCTATTGGTTCATCTCCGCCTTCGACTCCTCCATTGCCTTCCCCTCCACCTCTTGTACCGGATTCTGAGCCAAAGATCATGAGGGTGTCTCATTCTCCTTGTTGGAATACTAGAGGTTCCTCTCCATTCTCAACAACTTCTTCCAGACCTTCAAGTGTGACAAGAACTACTTCTCCCACTGATGATACAACAACCCCTATGGGAGTGGTTTTTAGCTTTCTTGATGTGTATGGAAGATGTTGTATTCCTAGGATCATTCCAAATATTTTCACGAAATGATGGGTGATGGGATGGATGGAGCAAAGGTGCTGATACGAAATTCCTTGTTTAGTCATAGGAGGTGAGGAGTAACTAACTTCAGAGTCACGTGTAAGTGAGAGGGAGTGTGAGTTACTACCTTGACCATATGATTGATGAGTGGGGGTAAAAGGAAATTTAGCAATAAATACCTGGCAGCCCTCCTTCTAGCACCAAAAATGTTGATAGTGTTGGAGCCGCCAACATTCAAGGGATATCCACGGTATGAAGTCCCAACTAGACCTCACACACTTTGGTGTAGGAGTCCCATCCGATATGATGGCCCGGTTTCCATTGTCAAAACATTTTTCCTTAGATCTTGCTTGTTGGCATGAGAGAGTGGTCTGCTTTATCTTCAAATAATGAGGTTCACATGCCTGGTGAGTGCTACTGTTACTTGTGTCAAGGTTCTTTCACCACATAGGGAGAGGGTGGGAGTGAATCTCCAGTTGGAAGGGAATAAATACCAACTCTGTTAGAGACACACAACACAACAGGACATGCACAGCTTCTAGAGGAGAAATCCACATGGATGCAGTCATCACAACACACAAGGGAAGATAGCATGTACAACACCCAGGGGGACAGTCCGCACGAGCACGGCGGTCGTTACAACAAGTTTACATGAAAGGTTTTGTCTACTATCTGGGGAGGTAACCAACATAGGAAGGACAATGTTAACAACTTATACAACACATTTTCATAAATATATGTATTAGAACTGAATGAGTTAAATTGTTTAACACAGGTTAAAGCAACATGTATTACAAGAGTTAAAGATTAATCTTGCAAACACTTACAACACATGTGAGAAAATGTGTTGCCCTGTTATCAAGCTTCTAAAATAAGCGATTTTTCTAAGACACATTGGTACACCATACATCACCAACCCTGTAGGTGGGGCATTGGAGCCACTACTCTCTCCTCAGAGAAAATATTATAGACTCTCAAGGCTATGTGGGAAGAGCCAAGGTGAAAGGTATTTTCATGTAAAAATGAGGGTTATTTATAGCCAAGGGGAAAACTGGCCTTTTTGACTGTTTGACTTCCCTCATGACTATTTGACTTATCAACTCTACATCACTCTTTAGATTACAGGTGGGTCTCTTGGACTTCCACATTACATTACATTGATGGACAACATTATGGCCCACAGTAGTGATGTGGCTGACATGACTCATGACACGACTCGACATGACAATGCTGGTATGTTCATGTTGCTCGTGATGTGCATGTCGAGCTGCAGTGCTGCTGATTAATGGATGTCCTCTTGTTGTATCACATCTTCACATCCACGTGGCAAGGTGTGCAGAGTTTTCGATGGTCATTACGGTTCGCTTGATGTTGCATGTGCAAGTTGCACCTTTTCTTGTAGTTTGGCATGCTTGGCATGTTTGTCTATTCGTGAAAATTTATCCTCGTGTGTTCGTCCATTTGTGACCACATCTCCTCACATGAATTATTCATTTGTTCATTTGCAAATAAATCCTCTTGCATGTACTCTCCTTGTTCATCCCATCTATCGTGGTGTCATGTCTTATTCATGTACATGTATCTATAGTCACTCATGACGAGACGACATCAAATCCATAAACCTCCTAGTCTACCATGATGCATGCTCATTCGCTTTCGGATGTAGGTGACTGAGAGGGAGGAAAAGGCTATGAAATTGTGCAAGGAAAGTTTCAAGCTAGGATGCGAGCTCCGGGCACTAATAGTAAAAATTACTCAGAGGTCACTAGGAGACTGAGATTGTACAATCCGAATCGGTAGTGATTATCCACAGGATCTGTCTCAACAAAAGGGAACATCTCTGCAATTTCTGGAGGGAAGAAGTGCAGGCAGCTGAAGGGATTAGCAGCAAAAACTGTGCAATTCTAGGAGGGAGATGGTTGCAGGCTTTAGGAGGCTTGGCAGCAGAAAATGTGCAATTCCTAGAGGGAGCTATAAGCGGGCTGCGGGGTTGCTAGAGAAAAAAACTGTGCAATTGCTGGGATGTTGACCTTCTGAACACCTCTGCATAGTTTTTGAGTTGAGGGAGATGCTGGGTTGCTAAGGAGCTCTCTCAGAGATATGAAAATTTTTCTAGGTGAGCAGTCAGTCAAGAGAATGGGTGGTTGGCTAGAAAAACTACATAATCTAAGGGGAGATAGGGATGGGAACTTGTTGTCTATCGAGCCTGTCTGGGCAATTTTCTCAGTCAGCAGAGTGGGCAACATCTACAGCTTCTGTGTATTTTTTTACGGGAGTGAGTTCCGGGGTCACTTCCAGATCAAACTCTCGATTGACGTGCTGGAGGGTTGGTTAATCAGCTCGTGGGTAGCGCAAATTGAAATGGCATGTTGGACACTTCTACATTGTTCTGGGTGACAGTCGGTCGAGTCGATTGCATTAATCGTTAGAGGGTGATATAATAGTTAGACCTTCAACAAAATGAGTAAGTGTGTGAGCGAGTGAATTTGTGCATACGCGACCTTGCAAACACACACTCAACATAACTTGACAACAAGACACCTCAAACCATCAAGACAACATATGCTCAACATGACTGATCGACGGTGCAAGCGACAAGCATGATGCTTGTGATAGATTGTTGAATGACCGTGATGACACTTGTGTGATAGTGCATACAAATTTGTGTGTGAGTGCGATGAATGTTTACATATTGAACACAACAAATATAAATGAAGCGAAGACCTTGTGCATGACCAGAACATTGTTGCAAGCATGACATTGTGACCAACATGCAACAAGTTGTCCATTGAACAAACAAGAAAATAGGGTGCAAAGACTCAACTCGAGCCCTTGGGGTGAGCCTAAGTGATTACAAACATCAATTAAAAACTCAAGGGAGGCTCTGAAATTGGATGTAGGCTAAAATTTTGGAGGGTGTTGCAGCCGCTACAACATGTTCAATGATGTAAATTGTTAACAGGCACAAGAGAAACCACCAATAATGACAATGGCTTTCATGGTACAATCAACACAATCAAAGAATGTGAATAATGTAACTGAAGTCAAACACTCGGGAAGTCATTCTATCGAAGGTCAATGATGTAAACCTGTCATCGAATGCGAAGAATTTGCCATTGAGGCATGCAAGCTCTAAGGTACTGGAAGGGAGTTTCTAGATCATCTTTTGGGATAATGAGCTAAAGTCAGAGAAGTGATTTTTCGAAGGAGAGACATAATGAATCCCACATCATTGATACGAAGCAAAGGATTTAGTAGATTGAACAAGTATGATTCGGGATTTTGGCAGAAAGTCAGACAGCGTACAGGTAGAAAGAACTGCAAATAGGACTTCTCTTGAATATATCAGCAACATGACTCTGGAGTTCGGTAGAATTTTACTCAATATAGGATCATAGGTCATGATGATAGACTGGTATGATCAGATGAGAGGGGATTTCCCAAACCTAGGAAGGCATGTGATGAAGTGAGGATATGCCAAACATGACACGAATAACAGATGAGTGTCATGTTCAAGAGCGACATGCTACCTTTACAAGATACAAAAGATGGACACTTTCACCTTTTCCCCCACCATTTTTTTTGAGTTCCCAATATATTTTTTATCGCAAGCTTGGAGGGGATAACATATGCTTTCCGTATAATTTCACCCTTCAAATTAATCCATCCTAGTAAGTTTTACGAGCCCTAGGAAGGAGGAACTTGATCTCGTCATGGTGACAAGTCCTACGTCGTTTAAGTTTTATGAGTCCGACTGAGCTGAAACTCGGCATCTTTTTCCTGTTTAAAGAATTTGAGAAAGAAGTGGAAAATAAAAATCCAAAGGTCCCTTTTCATAAATCATCTCTTGAACTTGAAAAGGTAGAAAACAATATTCAAGAGAACCTCTTAGCCATGTTCGCCTAAAGTATTCCTCTTTCGTACAACAATCTATCTCATTTCGGAAAACGGTTAAACGTACACTGAGTAGACGTCATTTCATTTACTTTTATGAGTTTTAAATGACAATTAATTGGTGATCTTTTCATTTTTTGAGAGTCGTAAAAGAGCTTAAAAATGACTCCTCCTAGGGGAAAAAGTGGTATGAAAGGAAAGCAACTAGTTCCAGTGATGATGGAACTGATCAAACCATGTAAAGGTCAAGAGATTAGCTAATAAGACCACTCACTGAAATTTTTCCCTAGGCAAGGTTAAAGCAACCAAGTGAAAGTGTATGATTGGCCGAAGAGATGGTGATGATGGAAAGGAAAAAAACAAGGCTCATTTAGCAAAAATAGGATGATAAAATTGCAATCATGAGAGGTAAAAAGTGAAATGGTTTCATTTTTACACAAGCTTGAAACATGGGAAACTATGCTTGAGATAAGTTTTCGTTCCCCATACATAATTACTCTTTTTTATCGAGCATGACACAAGTAAAGAAACCATGCTCATAACCTATTTCAAGGCTGACATAGTAAAAGAACTACCCTCATGGCCCTTGTTTAATTTTTTAACGAGCTTGACAAAAGACAAGGAACTCTGCTCCAAGACCTTTGATCATAGACCAAAAGAGGTCATGGCTTCCAAGAGGTTCTCATTAGATGGGAAAAAAACACTTTGGAAGGAATACATTTCCAGGGATCCAATGCCCCCAGTACATGGCATACTACATCACCTACTAGATCAACAGTAGATGTGGGAATGGAATAGGTAGCAACGTAATTAACTTGTGGAAGGGGTGATATTGCTTGCATATAAGAACCATTTAGGGATGATGGTTGGTTGGGAGTCAATTTAGGACCAATGGATGTAAGATGATCAATGATCATAATTCTTCCTTCATGCGAGAAATAGATAACTCGAAAGAGGGAAGAGACAGGAGCTCCCATGATGTAAACATAGTCACAACTAAGGAGTAGATTAAAATTCAACAGGGCTTGGATAACCATCATGTCTATATAGATAGTCTTCCCTCCCAAAGTAATAGGCAACTTAGGAAGGATCCCTAACAGTTGATTGGTTCCTCTGTTAAAAGCTAAAAAATTATGAGTGACGGGGAAAAGCTGATGAGAACCTAAAGCTTTCCAAGCAATTAAGGACATGATGCTAGCAGATGCACCCTTTTCTATGACTGTACTAGGTACGGTCATATTGTAAGCATGTATTGTAATCTGGAAAGGCACTTAAAACGAAAGACGATATCTTGCCAATCGACTATAATCAAAAGAAGTGACTAAACAACTTGGACGAAGTGTTGTAAGAATATGAGAATTTCCTTCTTGAGCTATGGGAACAAGATAACTATTCTCGTGCACCTTGAGAATGAAAGGATTTCTCTCTAGTTCATTTGAAACTAAAGAAACCAGAAGAACCTAAGCGTTATGGGGTTCACTCTCTACCCAAAAGGTACAGTTAACTGAAGGTGGAGCCAAGTCTACCAGTTTCTCAACCAATGGTTGGTTGAGAACAGACTCATGAGACTCACTTTCAGAGAGAGTGGGGTTGACCAAAGATGACTTTTTGTCAATCACTGGATTAACTAGTGAAGGATTAGGGGAAAGCATTCGATACCTAATCAGAAGACAAGGTTGGGAAGCTGTAGGGTTTTCCAACTCTTTGGAAGCCTCATGCAGAAGAGGACAAAGCTGAATGGGATGATTACCTTCACGCAACTTACAAGGAAATTTGAATTTTCCCTTTTTCCCATGGACCTTATAATTACTAGTTGAATATTTATCACCAGTGTGATATCCATAGGTTGATGACAAAGTTTGATGCGATAAATTCATACTAGATGACCTAATACACATGAAAAACAACTTTTCACAAGACAAACCAAAATCAATGCAAGTCAATGCTTCAAGCGATTTTACCAAATGAACAGACCCAGTCACTAGAAAGCCAGAGACTCAAACACACTTACAAGTGTCAAGAGGCAACCAATTGACCTAAAAACCTTAAAATAAATCAAATTGCACTCATATACTTGAAAGTTCAAAGAAGAAAACATTCGCTAATAAGACAAGGTAATCAACCAAAACATCAACAAAAAGTAGTCATACTGGACATAACCAGATATCAGGGGCTCAGACACACTGGGGTTTGACAAAGAAACCCTAATTTTTGCCAATATCAATGATCATTGCGGCTGTCAAGGACAACAAGGCATTGAATAGGAGATAAGCACGACTATTTTAAGAAAAATCACACTGGCAGCGCGACTGTCAGATCAAAAAATGCATTGCTCGAGGAAACAAGAAAAAAATAAAAATAATCTCACAAACTTGGCCGTACTGAGCACTCTAGGACAGTAATCAATGATTGTGAAAACCTAAATCAACCCAAAATAACTGAGAATATGATGGTCGATCAAACTGATCATGAGATCAATTGAGAAAGGAGGATGAAGAGGCTAAAGCTTCCTCAACGAAGTTGCCATTTTTTTGTGAAGGAAAATCCCCTCTGTGGACAGAGGCGATCCCTCTAGCCCAATGATTGGGTCTAGCAACAAACCAAACAATCTAATACTCACTTTCCTAGTTTATGCTTGACAAATGTAATGAGAAAGAAAAACCTACCTCGTTCTAATGCTAGTCGCGCATTCCTCAGATATGTCTTTGAATATTTCACTCCAGGCCTCACTCCTAAGTTTTTCTTCATGTCCAGAAACCTACAAGGAAGATCAAAGTACTATACAAGACATGAGAGCATATATAACATCCATCAAGCATTAACTCCTTAAAAAATCAAGGAACATTAAACTTATTGCATAAATATTTACACAATTTTGGAATGTAAATATGAGATGTATATATTAAGAAACTAAAGAGAGAAGCATACAACCTATGCCTTGATGTTGAGGCCTTATTTTAGGTGGATGTACAAGTCCAAGGAAAGACTCTTCAAGCACTCCTTATCCAAGCTAGAAATGGGAAGCATGTAAGCATAATCTCAGCATAGGGATGCAACAATCAATGACAAACCATTTGGGAATGGAATGGGGTGAATTTATAGGAAGGGAGAGTGAGTTATGGATCCCCAAAATAGGGAGGAAGTCCACATCTCAAGGGGAAATCCCATGATGATAAGATCAAGAGGCCCAAATGAGAGAGCTCAACCATATCAACAACAACCAATATCTAGCTCGATGTTCCCAAAGGTTCTATTGGGCGAAGCTTCTCCTCTAGTTTGGGAAAACTTGCCAGAAGGAGGCCAGAGTGAGTTTTCCTATGAAAACCTATGCTGGTAAAGCGATTGTATAACTAAGAAACCTACCATCACGATAGGCAGGAAGTGGAGAAAACACGTTGATGCCAGAAATTATGTCTTAAGGCAACTTTCTCCAGAATGATTTCATGGTAGCTTTGCTTTGATTCTTCAGGGAGGTTTTGGTCTATATATCATGATGGATATTCTACATAGTATTCAATGTTTTGGCACTCCGGGATATGGCACGGTAAGTGAACAGGAGAGATGAAAAAATACTATGTAACAGTTCATAACTTGGTTGATGATCAATCCTTTAGGATTCTTGATAGTTATTCCTCCACTTAATTCCCAAAGCCAAGCATTAAAGTTGACTTGTTTATGGATTTTATCACCCTTTTGTAGCAGACATATGATTTTTTGAATTATATTCCTAGTAATAGCTAGGGGGATTTCTAGCCAAAGGACTCCATCTAGGAATCGACTAATGATGAATTTTGCATCCTCCTCCTTCATGACTTGAAATTATACAATAAAAAAAACACCCCAGTAAGTAAAAATACCTAAAATATATATGTTCTTTGTTTTAGCATGCCATTTCCTATCAACAAGGGCCCACTTTTTAAATGATGCCCATTTTTTATCCCAGAGGGGCCTCTTCAACATTGGCTTGTATAATGTTATTGAGGCAAACCTCTAGCTTTATGGTAACAAAATTATCAAATATGATCTTTTTCCAAGGTTTGAATAGTGTTTCCTCAACCTGCACCTATGCTCTATAGAGTAGCAGCTTGAAAACATCTTCAAATTACTCCCCTCTTAAATAATCAACTAGTTTAGAGTCAGAGATTGCAGTGTTGGACAAGTTAGAGAGTTCAATAATTTTTGTAAGTTCATTTCTCCAATGCTTAGGGGTGAAAATGTGTGGAAATGATAAAGTATTTTATTTAAATAAGAATTTTTTAGATTGCCTGACATTAATTTGATTTGATGTGTCCAATTGTCTTCATCACATTTGCTTAATTGTAGCGCAAAAAATTATTTTTTTTGCATGTTGAGTGTGTAGGCCGGTTGTCATCGTGTTTTTGGAAGTCAGGTGCTTTATTGGACTAATCAAGTTACATGGACTAGAACACTTTTCAGTTTTCAAATTCTCAAAAATCTTGGGATGCTAGTCCACTCGGGAAGTTTGGTTAACACAACTTGGCAGCTTGACTTAAGAATTTTGGTTGGTTTTTTTAGTTGAGTTAGAAACATTATCTTTTTTATAATACTCATGATATGTTTGTTGGTAGTCTATTTTCCTTTTCTGGTGCTAATATCTCTTCCATTCCTTTGAATATTGTTGCAATATTTTATCTAGCATTCTTCATAGATCCTCAACTTGATCCATGGTGATTGCTTGTGCTTGCAATAATACTTTGTTGGTACTTATTTGTTGAACTAGTCTATTATTGTACCTACCTTCATAATAAAATATTTCATTAGTGAATTCAATCCTAAACTTATTTTAAATATACTAGATTTATATTATTGTACATGGGTTGAATGGTTGGTTACCACAAAGTAGTCTTTAGCTTAACCCATGCCCACTAACGCCTTAATGATGTTCTCACTAGTGGTCATGATGATGTTGTTATGCTTTATATTTTTTCAATTGGGAACTATTGATGATTGAATCAAATAACTATCCTTGAAGTATCCTCAGTTGAACTATTCTTGATGGTCGAATATTCTTTACTATAAAAGGTCCCATCCATGCAATTTCCAATTTTCTAGGCTTCCCTTTAATTCAACTATCATATAGTAACACAAGGTATCCTAATTTTAAGTTCTTTGTTTTAATATTTTTGTCATGCCATGCATTTTTTTTTCACTTCTTGATGATGAAGTGCATGCAATTGATCTTCTTACAATTTGTGTAGTTGGTAGAGGAATTCTATCTCATCTTTGTTGATGTCAAACTTTAAAATGGTTGACACCTTTGTTGCATTTGTTGAGAAATGCAGTGGAATTGTAGCTTCCTGACCATATACTATATTAAAAAGAGTGTGCATCTTTGATCATTTATAATTAGTGTTGTATGCCCATAATATGGCTTATGTTTTATCACCCCATTCAACTCTATTGATATATTTGCATGAGTTCTTTTTGCAACATTTTAGTAAATTACTAGACCACACCATTTACTTGTGGGTGATAATATTTTGTCTATCTATGTTCAATCATGAATTCTATAGCATTTTTTTTAATCATAGCATTAAAATTATTCTTGCCCCGATTGCTAATAATAGTTAAGGGGCATCCAAATCTTGTTACAATATTTTGGCAAATAAATTTGGTTGCTTCTTATTTAGTACAAGACCCAACCAGTTTAACGTTTTCCCATTTGTTAAGTATTCAACTACAATAATTATATATCTGGATCCAATCCTCTTAGATATTTGAGGAAATATGACAACAAAGTTAATAACCCAAATCTCAAAGGGGAGCATAGGAGTGATTGGTTGCAGTCACATTTCATTAGTCTAGTGTGGTCAATCCGTTCTCTTACGTATGTCACATCTTTGGCCTTCAACTTGATAATATATAAATATTGTAGGCCACCATAATCCTACCTAAAGGATTTTTCACACCATCATGTCACTCTAAAAATTTCCACCCATTGACCCTTTGTGGGCTTCTTAGACTATACCTTGTCTTTCATGCTCTAAAACACATTGTTGAAGTTCCTCGTTTGCTCCCAATTTATATAGTTATTTGTTAGTTAGTGTGAATGGTGTTGCTTTCTTGGCTAATATTTGTTTCTTTTCCTAAAGTATATCTTCAATTTCTTTTCCCATGTGTAAAAAGTGAAAGATCCTTGGAAATTTTATAAGGGCGGACTCAACTTAGAATAAATATTGATTAGGTATATCATTATCAATATTTGTCACTTCTTCTCTAGAGTCAAGTTGGGATTAGTGGTCTAGCTCAACATGTTTTTTCCGTAGTTGAACCATTATTTGAAATTTAAATTGTTGAAACAATCACAATCATACAAGCTTATTAACAAGGTATTTTAGGGCTTGAGGATTAGTAAAAAATGTGAACGTATTGGCTAAAGGATAGTGATAGAATTTTTGCATCGAAAAATTCATGGCTAAGGCTTAACACTCTATTGTTGAGTAGTTCCTCTTTTATTTTTTACTAGCATATATATTCAGTCGGTGAACTATATTTGTATCATGTTGTGCAAAGACTACTCTAACCACTACATTATATGCATTGATGCATACATGAAACCTCTTTTACCAGTCACAAAATATGAGAATTAGATCCTTTACCAGTTTTTTCTTTAACAATTCAAATGTCTTGTTACAATTTTTTCTCCATATGTACTATGCATATTTTCTTAATATCTAATTGATTGGAAAGGTTATAAAGGAGTATTGTAAAAAAAAATATATATATAGTACCCTGTGTGACCCCAAAAGATCTTGATCTTATTCTAGTTGACTAGGGGCCTTTGATTAAGGATCACTTTGATTTTTTCCATGTCGACTTTGATTCTCTCCTTGCATATGACATCCAACAACAATGTTCCAATTTGTGTGGAAAATATAATTTTTTTGATATTAATAGATAAATGAATATATCTACACCTTTCTAACATTACTTTGATCCATTGTACATGCTTTTTTAGAAGAGTATAAACATTCTAGTCATCAAAATAAACAACCATCGTCTTATATATGCATTCCTAGAATACTTTAACTATAATTCTAGAGAAAACAACTGGAGCATTGTTTAATCCAAATGGCTTGACTTTGTATGCAAAGAAACTAAAATTTGAGACAAACTTTGTCTTTTCTTGGTCCGCTGCCATGGGTACTTGATTGTAACCTAAGAATCCATATGTGAATAAGTAACATTCATGACCTACTGCTTCGTTTATGGTTTCATCTATGAAGGGTATTAGAAATGGATCTATAATTTTTAATTTGTCCAACCCACGAAATAAACATAAATTCTTATTTTTTTCAGTCATTCCTTTTTTGTTACATGACCATAGGACTTTTCCTTTCTCATTTTTGTATGGGATATATTATGTTAGTCAGTAACATCCCTTCTATCACCTTCTACGTAATGGGTTTGTATTTATGGGCCAATTTGTATGGTTGTTTCTTTATTGGTTTAGCTCCCTAGATGAGGTCAATTTTCATCTCCCCCATTTCGTGTACAAGTATTTTTAGGTCTTTGTAATCTCATGGATATACATATTGGTATTCCTTAAGTAGGTCTATGAATTATGTGGTTTTCTTGTCCCACGAATAGTCTCCTCATTAGGCCATTTTGGTCATTCATCATTAGAGATATTGGATTCTTCGATTTTTAGTTTAGGATCCATCCAATTAGGGTCCCTCGACTCATCAAGTCTCTAGTATCCAACACTTCCTGATAGGAAGGTGGGAAATTTGGTTTCTCGAGTTTGTAATCCTACTCTCTTGATAGCTTAGATAATGTTATAATGTTTTTTTGTTTCTCTAAATGGTTATTTTTCCATTGAAATATTTGTCCTAGGAATTTAACATTTTCCATGTATAGTCAAGCATATCCTCTTTTAGCTTATGACTACCATGATACATAATTACATGTCAATGCAACAAGTAGTTGACTTTCATTTTTCCTTTTTCTTAATTTTTAAGAGGAGCTTTTTCATAATAAATTCTTTAATGTGATGAGTTGCTTCATGTAGTTCTTTATCAATAGGGTTGAACTCAAAATATTTCATAAAATTATTTTTTAACTCATTCCATTATAGTGTTTCCCACTTAAATTCTTCAAATTTATACCCTTTTTTTAGCAGGTTGTCAAGAGTGTCGGGAAACATGTGTGGCTACACCCTCTCATATCCATAGCTGATTCTTTTCCATTCATATTCACATAGCTAAATATGGGATACAAGGTCATCTTCTGGCTTACATTGTGGAACATTGGTTGTTGTGGAAAAAGGAAAGCGCCTCAAATCACTCCATAAAAAATGTTGTAGTAGCTTTCCATGTTTGAAGTTAGGGGGCATGGGTATCCCACCATCTTACTACTTGTCCAATGAAAGTTTGGACAAGGCTTTGTACTCTTCCTTACATATTAACTTGGAAACTTCAACAATATGAGTCAAAGGATAGATTTGCTCTTTAAATATGCGTGGGGTAACAAATCCTATTTTCAAGTTAGTTAGAAGTAATGTTAGGGAATCGCTTTTCCTTCATGGAAAATTAGCATTTCTTTTACTGTGATCCGTGGTTGAATTTTTCTAATTTATACTTCTTTAATTGTCCAACATTCTTTAGCTTTAGATTCATAATTACCAATATTCCATTGCTATAGATTGGTATCTGAATTTTATCTAATGGAAAGTGGGGATCCTACAATAATTAATCTTGTTTTGTTGGGCTCCATATTATCCTTATCCTCCTGTGTAATCTTGTATGTGTTTTGTTTCAGTGTCATCATCTAATTCTTCAATCTAAGACTTTCCTTCTCAAGGTTCCAAAGAGATTATAATCTTCCTATTATTTCCCTTGAGTTTTATCCATTCTCTTTAAATGGGAATAGTATCTTTCATGTTTCAACCCCATGGTCATTTGAACAAAGCTAGGTAAGTTAGTCTTCCCTCCACTAGGCCGATAACTTCAAAATTGACAAATGTTTTGATACTCGTGATTGATTTTTGAACATGTTTTAAGGTGCCAATGGGATCCCAGAATAACTGATCTCATAGTTTTAGATAATTGTTTTTTTATTTCCAGTGCCAATCTTGCAAGATTTACCAAACTTTATTTGGGGAGAGTGTTTAGTTGTGATCCAAATTTTACCACAACCTGTGTTATAATATGTCTGTATATCTTAAGATCGACTTGAGGATAATTATATTTGAAATGATTATCCTAGGATAATTGGCATAAGATTTCAGACAAATTTTGGCCCTGTTGGCTACGTGGGGCCTCACCCAGGTTCAGTAGTGAGTTTAGCCAAGGAAATACTAGTACTACTCACCCTTTTGGCAACAATCCACGGTGTGGGGACTGAGGCCTCAACCGAGGTAGTATGGGAGGGTGCTAGAACCAGCACCCTAGGGATGTCTTGATGAAGTTTGGGAAGTTCACAAACCGATCATGCGTGCTTGCGCTGCTCTGTGCAGCCGTCTTTCCTTCGCAGTTTGTGTGATTGCTTCTACGCAGCTCTATAATGAGTGCAAAGAGGTGCAGTCTAGATCCATTATGTTTACTGTGCTATTATTATAGATCTTAACTTAATTGCATATATCCAATATTCTCATTAATCATTCAACATTCATAGCAAGTGCGCGTAATCATAAATCTGTAAAGAGATGCATAAACATAACAGGAGCATAAACACACAGTATTTCAGAATAAACTTATCTTTTATTAATCCTTTGTTTAGATACAATCCCAACATCGCCCTGCGCACTCAGCTGCAAGGGTCCGCGCACACAGCTGCAGACTCTACGAAGCCTTTGCACACATAGTTGCAGAGCCTTTACCTCCTACTACAACCCACGACTCAGATTTACAAACTCAGAGCGAATTCCTCATTCAAAAACCCATATTCCTTCTCCAAGCTAAGGCTCCCTTTTACCCTTAGAGCCTCGCTCTATTTATACAATCCCATGGTCCGCGGACCATGGGTAGGTTGACACTTTCTATATTAAATTACATTATTTTAGGGCGGACAACCCTAGACTCTCGCACTCCGTGCCCATATTTTATGGGGTCTTTACATTACATTGACCAAAACTCGGGCTTTAAGCCCCAAAAACATGTTGTGGGGGGATCTGTTGCCCAATAGACCCCCAACATAATCATCGTGACTCATCCTATGTCACTCGGTTGGTGCGTTGATCTTTGCGCGGAGTCCATCTAGCAAGCTCTGCACTTCGCTTACGTCCACAACACATTCATCCGCTGTCTGCTGTACTAGTTGCATGTGTATCTCCGATGTGTCATTGCCAGGTGCAATTCCTTGCCTGAGTGCATATATGCCCTGCATCTGTGCCAGCTTTCCCTCCATCTTGGCGGTGACCATGAATGCTTTCTCGAGCCAAGGCTGGATGTGTGCTTTAAGCACTGCTTCTTTCTGACACGTGATGTCCACCTATTCCTTTAGAGCCCAAGCCTCCCTCATCTCAGCCAGTTGCTGAGTAAGGGCGACCGTCTGTGCGGTCCCCTGAACATTGTCATAGGCCTGCTACAACTCCTATGCTTTTGTCCCTAAACACTGTAGCGTTGGGTCTTCCTGCAGTGAAGTGAGGGTGAAGAGTGATTGATCTAACAAGCCCATGCAATCCTTTATGATGTGCTATGTTGCTTCCAACCCTGATTGAATGGTGCGGTGACATTGCTCTCTGACTTTCGGGGGTGTAAAGGGTTACGCCTTTAGCCGCAGCTCAATGATCTGCAAGTTTAGCTCCAACTAAACCTTCGCAGCCTCTTCCTGGGCCTTTTAGACTCTAGCCGCTCGCTGTGAATCTTTTCTGCTGTTGGGAGTACTGCCGGCACAGCCAACTCCAATATGCTGCTATAAGCCTCCTCCATGGCCTGTTCCAATCCCTCAGTGTGTGCAACCAGGTTGTCACGCTGCAGGCTGAGCTATTCTAAATTTAACTTCTCTTTGCTCAAGACCTAGAGGGCGCGACCCTCCTTGGCACAAAGCTCAGCAGTTACCCCATCCTATAGTTGGTATAGGGTTTCTCTGGGAAGGGCAGCCAAATTCAACCCCTAGCCCTTCATTTGACTTGTCATGGCCCCATCGCCCTCAGCGGTTGCTAAGACTGCACCTTCTGGTAATACAAAAGTGTTCGTGGTGCTGGTGCGCAACATCAACTCGGCTTCGGATGTACGTACCGCAACGTGTGGTGCCATCATTCCTAGGGATCACACATGTAATGCCTGCAACTGCGATCTGAGTGCCCCAACACAGTTGTCTACTCCATCATTAATTCATCAAAAGCATCCTTAGTGACATCGCGAACTGTTCCGCTAATTTCAAGAAGGTCTCCCTCGCTGAGCTGGATTGGGTCGGTGGAGGTCTTTGTGGCCTTTGTCTTTTTCTCCGAAGCTGGCTTCTCATGGATGTGTGGCCTCTTGAGTTGGGTCGTTTTGGTGTCGGGTCTGTACGTTCCTTTGTCTCAGCCTCCCCCTGTATGTCCTACTCTGTGGACATTTCCTGGCCTTCCTCAGTCTCTTTGGTGGGTATGGTTGTGGTCTCCACCCTATATTCTACCGCTACTACCTCAACTGCGTTCTGCTACATGGCTGCTTCTTCTTCCTGGCACCTTCTCTCCACCAGCTATGCAATGCACAACTTGGTATCCTTCTTTTGCTACTATGTTGCGATATTTTCCATTTCTGCCATGTCTGGGGCACACCACTCCGGAGGCTAGGACTCCATTACTGCAAAGATCACATCATCCGCTGCGATGAACATGAGCTTCACCCACATTCATGTGGGACCTTTGCATGCCTGGATATACAGGTTATGCATATCCGCCTTGAACTCTTCCATGCTCTGTAAGCTGTTATGGACTTTAGGGGACAAGCGTGGCCTGTGATTGATCCATGTTCATATGCTCGCCTCTACGAACACCCAAAACACCTTTATCTCGTGAATCCTCATCGCATCTTTTGTTGCCCAGAGCGAGGTGTACCTCGCGGCTTCGGGTAGGTCACCCTTAACCGTGGGAAACTAGTTGTCCTTTGGTAGTTCTCCTGCAACCAATAGGATGGATAAGAGCAACCATGCATAGTGGAAGGTCTTACCCTCCTCCTAGGCCTCCTTGTAGTTTGTCAAGGACTCATCACAGAGGAACTGCACCCAGTTGAACTGGACCCCCTCTGTGCATTGCTCTGCCAACGCAATTACAGACACTGGCACTTCATCTACATGGTATTTCCTCATTAGCTTGCCGGCCAGTAGCTGGGTGGCTAGGTGCATCCCTTGGTCCTTAATGCTTGCGATTACGTACCCTCACTTTCTCTTCTCTAGCTTATATTTGGCCTTCATAGCTTTTGCGAGGGCCAAGTCACTGCTCTTTCCTGTTATGGCTGCGGGGTCATTTCCTTTGATGGGCAGCTGAGAAATCTAATGATTTAGATCGGTCGTGATGGGAATCAGCTCCTCCAGCTAGAGATACCCATCATGTACTAGGCACAATAGCTGTCGGATGACAAAAATAGTGATGGGCGCGCAGTGGTAGTGGGGTATCCATTGTAGATGGAGTAGCCCAGCCTTCTCTACACCACGTAGCCATTTTTTCTTCAGTAATTTCTTCGCAGCCAACTATGGGAACTTCTCACCATCCGCGAGGTCCCAGTCTTTGAACTTCATATTAGGTACCCATTCCAATAGTCGACCTTCAAACCTTATTTGATTAGGAAGGAGCGGGGTCTAGAGCGCACTCTTCGTGGCTTCCAGGTCCTTTGGTATCTTGGCTTTCCCCTTCCACGGGGGGATGTAGGGGGGTAACTTTATCGTTGAAAGCACTTGGGAGACATTGTCTGCCTCATCATCCTGTGCTTCAATTTGGGCAATTAGGGCTTATAAATCTTCCTCCTCCTCCTCTCTTTCAAAGGTGATGGCTTTGCCCTTCTCTTCCATTGACAATTTACTAAACTATGGGTTCCGTGGTGATACTGGACTGGCCCCATTGTCTACTTGTCTTTATGTGGTCGCGGCGTGCATGGTGACTTTGGAACCTCTGGTGTACTTGCCACCTCTCCAAGCTCCTCCTGGATCATACGGGTCTCTGGGGTAACTTCCAAAAATCGCACTCTGGTTCTCGCAGCCATCATCGTGTCTACACTGGATCTGTTCGATCGCGTACTCAAGGGTGGCTCAAATATTAAACAACCAAGTGTTTCCTCAAGGCTATCCCAAGGGATTTTATAGTATTGTTTGAATTTGAATTCAACCATTCCCTCCACTTTTGAGTCATTAATACCTTCTTAGCGGAAGATCATCCTGAATCTAGCTCTTAATTCCTATCTTAATTCCCCATTGCCCGCTCCTTTCTACTTTAAATTGGACCTCTTGTCATGAACAGTGACATCAAAAATCACCCTCTAGCCTACCCACACAGCATCACAACCCCTTATGCACGACCGTGACCCCTGTGACATACTGACCCTGTGCGTAACCTACTTCATGTGCAACTCTCCTACAAACTTGTTTATAGTCTTGCGCTCTCTTTCAACTGCTTGCAACGCTGAGACTGTGCTTTCTACAGATAGTCAGGTGGTTACTCCACCCATGTGAGGCTTCCCTGCACCTTCCATCGTAGTCCGTGGGTACCCCACAATTACCCTGATTTCAGTCAGCAGTTCACATTCTTCTTTACACGGTGCGCTCCCCCAATTCCTTTATCTAGTGAGGTGCGGCCACAACCATGGTAGCAAAACCCCAAATCCTTCCAATGCATTAGTGTGGCTACCTACCTTTTGTTCTGTCGAGCTTAGTTCCTCAGCGTGGCCTGCCTGTGTAATTTATATTTCTAGTTTGTTGATTTCTTTGTCTAAGATCCTGCTTTTATTCCTTAGCCATACTCAATCTTCTTTGAGTTTGCGAATTTTCAAGTGCCCTTGCCGAATGGCTTCCTGAATTTGCATATGTTTGGCCCTGCGCAGTGGAATAATTCCTTCGTCTTGGTCCTTACAACTTGTTCCACTTATGTGAGGATTCCTTCCTCCCAAACCTATGGCCTCAACTCTGCCCATCGTTTTTAGGATCGTTTCCGCGCTCAGAGTCTTGTACATGGCCTTAGAGGCCCATCAAACTGCTAGTACGCGCTGGTCCCAACTGGTCCATTTGGCCTAGTGAACCTTATTCAAGATCCCACATACCTTCTTGAATACTTCTATGTGGAACTTTTGTAGTGTACGACGCTTTTCCTATTGCTGCAGCTGGTTCCGAGTGTCGATCCTTAGTCTAGGATGTGCTTGCATAGCACACGTATGCATCCATCGACACAGGTGGGTGTGTAATCTGCATCATCCTGGCTCCCCAACTCTTGTTTGATGTTGGGGACTTCCAAACTATAAGTGCATCTGTCTTCTACATTCGCACCAGTTTCCAGTAGTCTTCTGATGTGTACTCCACCATCGTGCGGGTGTCACGCGCAACAACCATTCCAATGTACCGTACTGATGTTGTTCCAGTACTACACTTTCAAATTTGTCTAAGAATTCATCCACTTTTGTTACCCCATCATATGTTGGAAGTTCCCTTGCTTCTATCATTAGACACCGCAGTGATCTAATCATCATGTTGCAATTCAGCGTTGTCACTTTGTGCAACCAGTTCTGCCAGCGTTCTACTTCTTCATCTAAATCTAAAGTACAAGAACTATCGCATTCCCATGAGATTCTCCCATCTATAGTCAAGTTCACCTGATCCTGGTCTTGCACCGTTATCTGGTAAATTCAGTCTAGCTCATCATCGCACACAAGTTCAATGTAGCGCGCTCCTTCAGCTGGATCTAGCGGAACTACTACGCGTAGGGATTTTTTCTCGAACATCATCTTCCGCTTCTTCAGGTTGATGAATCCATTCATATCAATGGCCCAGTCTATTCCTAGCAACGTGGGATAAGGACTATTGTAATAAAAAATCTCTATCACTTCAAAGTGCATCTACATGCTCGCACCTTTGATATCAACTGTTACCCCTTACAACCTCCCCATGGGCAAAATCTTCTGTTGGTTTGCCATTCGTAATTGAATAGGGGACAACCGTAATGCGAGATTGCCCATGTGTTCCCATGTCTTCGTAGGTAACACATTTGCATCGGACCCTAGGTCTAAGATTACTTGATCCATTTCATATGATCTAATCTGCACCGTCAACCTCATCTCCCTTCTAAAGTGCAATGTATGCTTTCCCAGTTTCTGGACTACACGCAGTTCACTCGACCCTGCGCACCTAGTGATCAGCTCTTGTAGTCCTTTAACTGCCCTATTATCGCGTAGTAGCTTCATGCATGTCTCTAAAAAGGTAGTAAGCATATAAGGATCCATTCTTGGCTCTGGTTGATCCTTACTACCTGAAGTAGAGGCCTTCGAGAACCTCTTCTTAGCTTCCGTGAATGTCTCCTTTGCGCGTTCCAAGTCAAACTCAGGTTCCTTTGTAGGAACCTTGCAAACCCATGTATCTTCCTCAAGCTGCTTCCCCTTATCTTTCCCTGTGATCACACTGCTTCTGAGCATCATGTTCACATTTCGGTTCTCTTCGCGTAGTTCAGATCTCATCATTTGGATATTTTGAGTCGGAGTAGGCTAGAGTACCCCTTTCCCATGCATCTATGTGATCAATGTAGGACAATAGACTGCTTCATGATCAAACTGAGCATAGTATGAACAAGATACTCTTATTGGGTTGGTACAATCATGGGCGCAGTGCCCTGGTCCTCCGCAATTATAGCAAATTAATTGTCTACAGCCCCTTCCTGGCCCCATTCCTCCTCGTCCTCGACCTTGCCCCTGAAATCCAGGGCATGCCATCCCCACGACTGGGTCAAGGCCTCGCATTTCTGTCTACATTCTATAGGCTGGGGTCCGATCCATCATTAACTCATAGTTGTGAAAGGTACGCTGGTTGTGGCCTACTGACCTGTAGAAATTACAAAATAGCTGTTGGGGAGTCTGTGTATACTTTTGTAACAAATGACAGTTAGCTGTCGTGTGTTTGCCTCCTATCTAACAGATCACGCACCATAATGAGGGTGTCAAACTCAACCCTGCCTGTGCCTCTAGTCTCAATGGCACTGGCCCCCCTCCTGCCAAGTAGTTCACGAATACGGGACAATGGTCTTTGTCATGGCCCTGGCCTTTGCATTTTATGCACCACACTTCCTCACGCGCCTCTGGCCGCGGTGCCCTATCCTGCTTCAAGCTCTTCATTTCCAGGCAGAGATTCTATAGTTGCATGTGGATTTGTTGAACTCCTAGCCCTGGATCCTATATCAATGTCTCATGCAACCTCATCACCATTTCCAATGCTTCAGCCTGGGTTGAAAGCTTCTGCTGCGACAACGCCATCCTCAGGTGCGGTGTCAAAGATGCCATAAACCACGCACGGTGTTGCGCATCCATTATCTTCGTATTAGCCTCGCGGATCGTACTCTTTAGCCACTGATCGAGATCCCAGGGGGTCTCACCTGGAAGCATCGTGATCTCTTTAAATCCGATGATTGACTGTGTCTCTGATTTTGGCTGGCTGAATTCTCTGTTCAGCGCATTCTAGATCTCTACTATTCCGGAATTTGGGTGATCATTAGAGTGCTTGATATACCATGTCAATGCAGGATCCTACAACGTGCTCACCAATGTAGCCTTCTTAATGTTATTGTATGTAACCCCTTGTGCTTCCCACACTACTCTTACCACGAACCAGAACTAATCCGGATCCTCATTCCCTACTCCTCTAAATATGGGTAGCTTTATCATGCTTGGCATGCTGAACTGTGGGTTCGGTGGAGGTGGGGTGGGCGAAGATGGAGGTGAAGGAGGTGAAGCGGGTGATGGCGTAAGTGGAGGTGGTAACTACGGAATGCGCTACCTTATCAAACTGACCGTGCTTCTCAGAGAGATCAGAGCGAGCTCTTCCTCGCTCTCTCACGAAGTGAAGTCAAGGGACTATTTCCTAATTCCCTACTACCTTTGTAGATTCTTCCGCTCCGCATTGTTCCAAACATTAATGAATTCGCATCACCCGTTTCTCATATAACAATGTCTTAATCTAGGTATTCAGGGATTTAACGTACCTACCTCACGGTCCCTTGAGAAAACGCTGCTCTGCTTCATTGTAGCTCATGGTCCTGTCTATCGTAAACTCAGTGATAAACCCCCTTATTATCCGATTGAGCCAATGGTCCACAACTCACACGATCTTATCTTCTGATTTATCTAGTCTGCGCAGTAATTTTGGAGTCCACACTATCGGTTGGTTGAGCTTATACCTTCCTTGGCTATAGACTAACCTCGCTATCCACTCATACAGTTCAAAAGGAAAGGACACGAAGAAGATCTCGTGGATTTCCATATATACGTAGTGATCTAGCCACCTTTTCTCGAATATCTGCGGAGTTCTGTTTTCCTGTGTCACAAACTCATGAATCTTCTTGTCTAACCACTCCTCAATTTCCTTCTTTGTTGTGTTTCGAAGGTAGGACATTAGACATCCCTTAGGCAGATCTTGGTCTTGGAAACGGAACCATTTGTTGGCTACATGGGGCCTGACCCAGGGTCAGCAGTGAGTTTAGCCAAGAAAATCCCTATACTACCAGCCCTTTCGGCAATAGTCTGTGGTGTGCAAACTAAGGTATCACCCGAGATAGTATGGGACAGTGCTGGAACCAGGTTTCCGCACCCTAGGGATGTCTTGATAAAGTTTGGGGAGTTCATGAACCAATCCTGCGTGCTTGTACTGCTTCGCGCAGCCATCTGTCCTTCACAACTTGTGCGACTGCTTCCACGCAGCTCTATAATGAGCGCGAAGAGGTGTTGTCTAGATCCTTTATCTTTACTATGCTATTATTATGGATCTTCACTTAATTGCATATATAAAAATGTAAACTTTGAAACGGGAACTCATACTGTTACCCGTTTTGTAGAGATAGCAAAAAAGTGACCCGATTTTGAAAAGGGGTGATGCAGAACACACGTGTTTTTTAGAGCTTAGTTTTTGGCACTATAAATTTTTTTATGTACATTGCATTTTATAATGGTAGTGTTTTTTATGCTAATTTAAAAATGTGGTAATTCTACACCAGGCCCTTTTTTTAAAAGGCCTTTTTTTTTATTTTTTTTATTTTCTAATGTATGAAATGTAAATAATTATTTTGTAAATTTAATAATTTTTGAAGTGGTCTTTTTCTTCATATTTTCTTGTTTTTATTTTAATTTTATTTTTTTGTGGTGAGTTTTTTTATTGTTTTTCATATTTAAAGAAGAAGGCCGATATTTTGAATTTTCGATATTCTACATATTTATACATCATTAATTAATTTTTCAATCCACAAGAAATAATTGTTTCTAAAAAACAATATTTTTTAACAATGGACATAAAAATAGCCATTTTTAACATAAATATAACTAAAAAACTACACGTTTTGATAATTTTTTGCTACAATTGACATGTGAAAATCACAATTTTTATACGAAAATTTTAACTAAAAATAGTTAAATAATAGTTTTTTTTTTATGAATTTCATGTCAAAAAAATAATAATAATCATTTTTTTTTCAAAAAAAATTATTAACTTAAAAATTAATGTGAAAAACGCATATTACACATATTGAACACATAACAACCTTAATTGAGTGTATATTCTTCTCATAAAATGTCAAAGTCAAAACATTGCAAGTATAACTACTTAATAGTTACAAAAAATGACTTTGATTTCTAAGGATGACTTAAATTTAATCAACAATGTCACATAATCCAAACTCTTCGTCCTCTAGAGTTTCATCATTTTCTTCTTCCAGAATATTTTCTGCTTCCTTTTGCTCATTTTTGTCTTCTAATGGATGTCTGCGAATCTCCCAATGTATGTCTTTCCAAACATCCCATGTAATGGTGGTTGAGGTTCCTTTTCTTTTTTTGCCACATGTGATTCACTAAAGTCCCCTTTCTTCAACCCAATTTCTTGCACTGCATCTGGAGGAAATTGAAGAGCATTAATTAGTTGCTGAATGAAATTGCATTGTAATGGATCTTTTTCAATTGCAATGAAATTTCTTCCTTTTTGAAGGCAACATGCTAGTGTTGTACCTAATTATCAAGCACCAAAGAAATAATGAAGTAAATTAGTACAATGACATATTAATTAAAAAATAACATATTGAAACTCAATTCTATATAATAAAACTTACCTGAGCCAGAAAATAAATCCAGAACACAATCTCCTTCATTTGAACATATGTCTATAAGATAGTTAATCAATAATTGTGGTTTTTGATAAATGTTAACTATATCTCCTTTTGCTTCTTTGTCTTCATATGTTAGTTTTCTCACAACAGCATCATAAGCTAGTATTTGGCTATGACTCTTTTTGTCTACCCGATTAAAAATCATAGACATATAAATATCATCTTTTGCCCAACTATCAATATGAATGAACTCACAATCATTTATAAATACTTGATCTTCACAGTTAAGAAGATTTGACTTTTGCCTGTAACATGAAATAGTAAAAGTTCAATCAACTTGTACATAAATGAATTTTTCAACATTAATCAAATATACATTTTAAACGTCTTACCACGTAAGCTGCATCCTTGAATTTGTTTTCCCCTTGAAGCTTGACAATATCATTGCCAATTGCGTGTCTAAATGAAATGTCACAAATCTCCATAATGGTGATGACGTGACTTCTACAAATCTTGCAACCACTTTACTAAGAGCTTGATAACTATAAGGGTCACTATCATAGTCAATGTTTGCAATATTGAAACCATGGGGAATATCTGCAATAACTAGGGCATACTCCCTTTTAGGTATGAGTTTAGCAATGTCATCACAGTTGCCTTGTATTACTTGATATTGAATAGTGTCTAGCCCATTCCAAATGAAGTGAGTAAGAGTTGGATCAAGTTCAACATTCTTAATACGTTGCTTCTTCAGTCTTTCGATCTTTATTTTTTTTCAATAAAGGTTCTAAAGCTTGTTGGTGCTCCATTATCATCCTTATTCATCTTTTATAAAATAAACAAATATATGTTTAAGTTATAAATTAAAAATAGTACACAGATGAATAAAAATGAATGTGTAAATCAAGATACCTTTTTAAATTCAAGATAAAAAGCTTTTAATGTTTATGTAAAACTTGAATCTGGATAGTTGTGTACAACATCATCCCAACTATCTTCATTCAACAATTTAACCATTTGTTCTTGAATTTTCATGTAAACTTTGTGACCGCATAGATAAAGTAACAAAAAGTTAATATAATGATATGTATAACAAATACTACCAAGAACAACATGTTTTATTTAAAAGAAAATTATAATCTAGAAATAAATAAAAATAATTCAACAAACTTACTTCTGAAATTCATTAGACATTTCCTCCAATGATAATTCCCCTGACTTCACATGAGATAATATTGTTTTGATAATTTTTTCATCTTTCACTCCTTGCATTGCTCTCCAAGGTGTCATAGTCATATCTTCTGGAACCTGCTTCAATTCAGGAGCTGATTTACTACCGCCACATATCAATGGCTTAGACTTTTTGACCTTCTGGTTTTTAATGCCAATGTTTTCCCACATGCTAAAAATCTCATAAATCAACCTCCAAATATCTCCAGTTCTAAATTCCAATTGGAAAATGTTATCAAAACGTTTGAATATATCATTAGGAAGGTTGCGTTTTTCCACCTTTTGAATTGGGTTTCTCTTCAATTTAATAGCCTATTTCCATACAACATTCCCTTCGAAAATCTGCAGTAACATTTATCCTATCCCAACCACATTTTTCTTGAAATTCACTATGAATAAATCTAACCATTTGGATGAAAGTCATAGACATCCTATGTTCATTATTTGAATTATGATCCCAAGCCACTAACTTTGCTTCTGTATATGATAAAACAACATAAATGATACATTTCATTGTTTCAAAACGTTGGTTATTGGGATATTCTTCCATCAATTGTCTTTGAGCTTCTACAGAATGGTTCCCCCCAAGCACATAATAATTGTATTCAAAACATTTTGACTTATCAAATGCTTCTTTACTGGGAACTTGAACTGGATCAACAAGAAGCACATAATTAACCACATGAGCACATGGATTGTACCTCATCAATGTCTTCAAGTTGTGAACATGCAAATGGTCTGGCTTTCTGAGTTGATATTAACATTGTCCTTCACTTGCCTTATAGGTTTGTCTTACATTAAGCTGAAATGTACGACCACCATCAATTAAGTTTCTCTTTGTCAAATTCTTTCGAATGGGATTTTGTTTTGTTTGATAATGCCATTCTCTAAATCAGCTCCTGGTATAACAATTTCTCTGCTTTCTTTTTAAGTTTCACTAGGTTCTTGAATGCTAATATTGACTACTTCAAAATCTTCAACTTTACTTTTCTTCGTCATAACATTCTCAATGGATTTATTCTTGGGCCTTGTTACTTTTGGTCTTTTATGGCTCTTCTCAGCTCCAATGTCATCTTCAGTAATGGCAACATATGCTTCACTGTCAGTTTCAACTTCATCGTCCTCAAAAGTAACTTATCTACCCTTGCTAGATTTATCCACTAGATGCCTTTTTTTCTGATCCTTTGGATGTAGTTTTGTAGCATCATCAATTACTACATTTTGGTTGTTTTCCATATTTTCTTCTGACACTGAGTAAAAACTGTTTATAACTTTCATGATATCATGCTCTATGAAATGAATGCCTCCCAACCTAATTGAACAAATTTCAACAAAATTTTGCCAAACAAAATATCATATGTCAATAAAAACAAAGTTAAAAAAATATAGCGAGACACTTTCAAGAAAGCAAAATACAAATATAAATAACAATACTTACGATGTTTTGTTTCATCTCATTTACAATTTATTTACACAACTTGGTAGATACCTCTCTCGTGTCATACAATGAATATGATAGCCGATCTTTCATCCTTTCATGTGACTTGGGAGGTTTTGTAAGTATGTAAACAACTTCAGTGTCCGGTACTGAACACATATCTATGACTCTTCCTATCAACTCAAAAATTCCATTATCGTTCTGTTTATCAATATATAGATATATATTCACATTTTGGCTTTTTCCTTCTTTCACATACTAGATTCTTGATGGGAATTTCACCTCTTTTGAATTCTTCCAATCTAAAATCATCTTCTTATCATTTGAGGCACTTGAAAGATTTGTAGCCATGAGCTCAGGTGGAGTTCATTCACCAATGTTTTTTGAAGATGCACCTTTAAGAGTCTTTGGTCTAGAAAGATTCACAAAAATCTTCTTTGATGCCATTTTCCTGAAAAATAGAAACACATAAATCAGTAAATAACGAAAACATATTAAATTAAATCCACAATGAAAATATATCATAAATTTTTAATTTGTATAATCAGATAATTGAAATTAAAAAAATATTAACACTAAGAGTGGCGGGCGATTTCCCAACCCCCTAATCCCCACGCCCCCCCACCCCCTTCCCCCCCAACCGACCTACGCCACCCCACCTCACCCCACCCCATCGTTACCCCCCTTCCACCCCTTCCCCCTAACCCCCACACACCCTCCCACCCCTCGCCCCCCAACCCCAATCCCACCCCACCCCCCACGCCCCCCTACCCCCTACCCTCCCGCCCCTTGCCCCCCATGCCTGCATCCCACCCCCCGCCCCCCCCCCCCGAGTACCACCCCCATGCCCCCCCCGCCCCCGTACCCCCCCCCCCCACGCCTTGCCCCTACCCCCCTTCCCCACCAACCGAGCCACCGAGCCACCCCACCTTTACCCCCTTCCACTCCTTCCCCTAACCCTCCACCCCTAACCCCCATGCCACCCCCCCAACTACCCGCCCCCCAACCCCCATACCACTCCACCCCTACAGTCTCCCCTTCCCCCCCCAACCAACCCACCCCACCCCGCAATCGAACGACCACCCCAACCTACCCTTACCGCCGCTGGGGTGGTGTAATGAGGGGGCAGAGGGCGGCGGTAGGGGTGGGCCAGGGAGGGGTGGACGGGGGGGAAACAGTGGTGGGGTGGGGGAAGGTGGGGCGCAGGGGAGCGCAGGGGTAGGGGTGGCCGACGGAGAGGGGGGGCCAGTGGGGTAGGGGGGTTGAGTAGGATGGGTGTTGGGGAGGTGGGAGGTAGGGGGGTGGAGTGGGATGGGGGTTGGGGGGCGGGGGGTGGGGGGGTGGGATGGGGGTTGGGGCGCGGGTGGTGGGATGAGGGTAGGGGGTTGGGGGGTTAGGGGGGAGGCGTGGGGGGAAGGGGTGGGGTGGGATGGGGTTTGGGGGGTAGGGGAGGCTATGGGGGGGAAAGGGGATGGTGGGGGCATGGGGGGTAAGGGGGTAGGGGTGCGATGCGATGGGGGTTGGGGGGAAGGGGGGTAGGGGTTGGGGTAGGGTGGAAGGGGCATAAGGGGAAGGGGTGGAAGGGGGGTAAGTATGGGGTGTGGTGGCGGGCCGATTGCGGGGTGGGGTGCGGCGAGTCGGAGGGGCATGAGGAGGGGTAGGGTGGCTAGGCAGTGGGAGGGAAATGGAGTAGGGGGTATTGTGTAGCAGTGGGAGAGGTGGGGGTGGGGTGGGCGTGGGGACAGGGTGGAGGAGTTTGGGAAGGGGGCTGATAGGGTGTGCAAAAGGGGTGGGTGGCCGACCGATTGTAGGATGGGGGTGCCCAGCTTTGTTGGGCCCACCATACTCACGATGGAAATATTGGTTAATTTGGTTGACAAAAAGTATTAATCTTAAAAAAAATAATCTACTTCATTAAACTAATTTAATATGAGAATTTTCAAAGAAAAAAATTTAACTCACCTTTCAATTGCAATAATTCTTCGTTGAATATGTTGTTGATAACAATGTAGCTGCTCCAAAAATTTGCTCCAAGTCTTTCAACAAACCTCAGAAAACCTTGATGTAATATGAGTAATAGTGATAATGGAATTTAGTATATAGGTGAAATTACGGAGATGTTTTACCGTACGGTGAATGCGGGATTAATTAGTTTTAAAAAATTTTAACATGTTAATTTTTTTATGGCGATGAAGGAAAATATGATAAAACGAATATTATGGAATATTTTTACAATGAGGTGAATGTGGGATTAATTTGTTACAGAATGGATTATAAAAATTGAAAAAAACATTCAATTGTTTAGTAAATATTATATACTTTGACTATTAAAATAATTTAGGTAGAAGTTGTAGTTTACAATTTTAACTTTAATGATTTATTTCATAAAAAAATTTAGTTTACATTTTTCATTAAATTGTAGAATAAAATAACGAAGAGAAATAAATCTCACAAACTTTTAGGAGGGAAATATTTTTGCGAAATTTTCTGGGGGGGGGGGAATTTTTGGAGGGAAAATTTCATTCTCTAAGCTATATAATATCTTTAGGAGACTCTCCATTTGTATCATTCAACATCTTCTATTTGAAAGGGATGGATTGTCCTGATAGTGAAGCTTCGATTTATATAGCATCAACATCTTCATCACGTAACAACTCTATCCATATGGATGAATATAGCGGGAATTCTTCCACTATGAATAGAAAGTCAATTCTTCCACAGTAATGATCCTAAAGACTATGAGAGCAGCACTGATGAAAGAGGGGATGGAGAATTTCAAATAAATAAAGAGTCACAGATTCCACTTAGTCCGAATTCGAAGGACTATGAAAGCAATAGTGATGATGAACTTGATGACAAATTTCAAAAGAATGGAGTGTCACTGTGTCCACTTAGTCCTAATTCTAAGGACTGTGAGAGCAACAGTGATGAAGAGAATGATGGTGAAGTTCAAAAGAATGGAGTGTCATGGTGTCCACTTAGTGCTAATTCTAAGGAGTATGAGAGCAACGGTGTTGAAGAGCATGATGATGAATTTCAAAAGAATGGATTGTCACGGTGTCCACTTAGTCCTAATTCTAAGGACTATGAGAGTAGCAGTGATGAAGAGCGTGATAACAAATTTGAAAAGAATGGAGTGTCAGAGTGTCCACTTAGTCCTAATTCTAAGGACTATGAGAGCAGCAGTGATGAAGAGCATGATGATGAATTTCAAAAGTATGGAGTGTCATGGTGTCTAGTTAGTCCTAATTCTAAGGACTATGAGAGAAGCTTTGATGAAGATTGGGATGATGAATTTCAAAAGTATGGAGTGTCACGGTGTCCAGTTAGTCCTAATTTGAAGGACTATAACAACAACAGTGATGAAGAGCGGGATGATGGATTTCAAAAGAATGGAGTGTCACAGTGTCCACTTAGTCCTAATCCTAAGGACTATGAGAGCAACAATGATGAAGAGCGTGATGATGAATTTCAAAAGAATGGAGTGTCACAATGTCCTCTTAGTCTTAATTCTAAGGACTATGAGAGCAGCAGTGATGAAGGATAGGATGATGCACTTAGTCCTAATTCTATGGACAATGAGAGCAGCACTGAAAATTCACATGAGGAATAATATCCAATAAACATCGAGTCAAATTTTCCATTGAGTCCAAATTCTAAGGACTATAACAGTAGCACTGAAGAAGGGGAAGATGAAGAATATCCTCCAAGACAGTATTTGAAAAGCATAGCTGATCATAGTGTGAATAACATTCCTCTTAATGATGATGAAAATCCTTATACAAATGATGATCCAATGATGGAGATGTTGCCAAGAAATATTGTATCGAGGAGTAGGAGGAGAACTTTCGTATCAATGCAAGATGTTCTAGTTATACAAGGGGTAGAGCATAATATCTGATGAGAAGAAGTTCTATCAGCGCACTCATTTCAAGTGAATATTGCCGAAAAGATTTATTGAAACATATGGATTTCAAATTTTCATTAGAAAGCAGGAAGAGATATTTGTCAATGAATAAAAGCATGCAAAATTAATATTTAGTTGGGTGCATGAAATCTGCATTGCCAGGTTATGATTATCATATTGGGACTTTACTTATCTTTAAAAAAGCTTTCAAAATGTTTCATTCGATTGGGAATTTTTGTCTCTCGAGAATTCAAGGAAATTTGGAAAATGATCCCACATTTTATTCTGAAGTACGTCATAAAAGACAGTTTGGTCCATTATCAAATACTGCAATGTCATGGATGAAAGATTTCTTTTCCAAGCGTGGAGAGTGTATGCCAAATAGAGAGACAATACATATTCTAGATAATTTTTCAAGACAAGAAATCTACTACTTATACAAAGAATATGTAGAAGGTGCTGAGGGACATGGTCGGTTTATTACATATCAATATTTTGTGAAGGAGTGGAAGAAAAAATTCAACAATGTCTGTATTCCTAAGAAGACAAGGATGGGGATTTGCATTACATGTGCTTCTCTTAAATCAGAAAGGGACAAATGTGAAGGGTCAGAAAGAGGTAAGAATTCATAACTTTAACTTTTAAAATTGTAAATTCATCAAGTATGAATACATATTTCTTAATGGCTTTCTTTTATGTTGTGTAGATTCAATTGTCAAAGAACTTTAGGAGCATCGCGAACAACAAACAAATGAAAGGAAAAAGTTGTACAATCATCGAAAGAAGTGTTATGATAATCCAAATAAATATTTGGGTTTGATAATAGTTGGTATGGACCAGAAGAAAACACTTTTACCACATTTTGTTCGCACACCCAAAAATTTACAGAAGGAAAATTTTATTATGTATCATTTGGTCGGTTGTATGGTCTTCAATGGGAAAATGTTTCCAAAGGTGTACTTCACAGCTCTAAATATTCATAATGATGCAAATATGACCATAACCATAATTCATGATGTGCTTTCTCATTGGTCTGCTAATCTTCCTGAAGTTTTGTATCTACAATTGGACAACACTTGCCATGAAAACAAAAATCAGGTTGTTTTTGGATATCTAAACATGCTTTGTTAATTGAGAATTTTTCAGAAGGTAAAGGTTGGTTTCCTTCTTGTTGGGCACACTCATGACCATATTGATCAGATGTTTAGTCATTTTTCAGTCACATTGAGGAGGAAGGATGTTGGGAGCTTGCCATCATTAATTGAATGTATTAAGAAATCATACATGCCAGAGCCTACTTTTGATGTGTTGGAAGAAATTGTTGACATGCGAAGGTTTATTATGGAATCATATGGTGAGGGGAAATGCATTGAACAACTTAATGACATTAGCTTCCAACATCAATTTCGTATCAAAAAAATTAATGGGAAAACACTAATATGGGGCAAGAAGTATTCAACTACTGCAGAATGGGCACCGTCATCAGGTTTGCAATTTTTGAAGTTCATTCCAGATCATCCAATATTTGCATCAAAAATATTGTTATTACAATCAGTTGGTGAAGTTCATAATGCATGCAAACAAAATAGAGATATAAATTATTTTGATTGCCTAGAAGAAATTAAAAAATGTATTAGATATACATATGAGTACTTTAACATTGCTGATTCAGTTTGGTGGGATCCATTTTTCAATAATCAAAGTGATATCATTTCAACAACAACAAATAAAGATATACCTTTGAAAAATCCATTTATTTGGCCACAAAATGTGTGGAATGCACATGAGGAAATAAACATTGTTGAACAACAACAATCTCAAGGTATTATTAATTCTTAACAGGTAGAGGAAAGAGAGATGTATATTGGTTCCAGGAGATCTCATGCACAACATGAAGCCATGGAAGACCTTTACAAGGGTTTAGTACAAGATATTAAGGAGGGTTGCATGATCGCAGTGCTAGAAGATGGAGATTCCAATGGCTATCCATTCTGGGTTGCTAAACTTATAAAGGTATTTATAGAAAATGAGGATGTTACAAGTGTTGAAGTACATTGGTATGCCACAAATACACACCCATTCAATGGTGTGTATAAGCCAGAGATGGTAGTTGACAAAAAAAATGGCGGAAAGACAAAAATAAAGGGTACAAATATAAATCGTCACTTCACAGACATATTGAAATTGGAGGATGTTGACATACTTGTTTATGAATTCAATTTAACAAAGAGAGGAACTCTTCACTTCAAGATGATAGAGATTCTAAAAAGGTTGTTACCAGATGGAACAGTGTTGAGATGGGAGTCTGCTGAAACTAGTCGTAGATCTAGATGAATTTTGAAACCTGAAATGATGGCCATGCATGTGGACTCAGATGGGGCACTAGTTGATAAAAGAGAAGAATATGGAACATCTTCGTTAGCATCTAGTCACTCATCTGAAGATGTGAATTCTGATGGTGTGGAAGAAAATATGAGTGATTTTGATAATTGTTTAAGACAGTTTATCTAACTGATGTATGCATCGTATCTTGAAATCAAATTTTTGATTTCCATATGGTGTTAAATGAGAAGTTATGAGTCATTTTTATGTTGTTGGATCATTTTACTAGCATTTTTTTTTTAATTTTGAAGATTGACCCTAAAAAAAAAATCATTGTTCTAGTATAATCACTTTTTCGTTTTCAAGCTGTATTTTGCACAAAAATTTCATTTTCACTGCCATTTTTAAAACATGTTCAAAATTGTCCCTAAAAAAAAAACCATTGTTCCAATATACACACTTTTCGTTTTTAGCACTATTTTTGATGTTTTTTGGGCCTTTTTTGGCCAGAGTTCTCGTTTTGAGTTTATAGTTCCCGTTTCAAAGTTTACATTGTTATATCCAATATTCTCATTAATCATTCAACATTCATAGCAAGTGCACGTAATCATAAATCTGTAAAGAGATGCATAAAAATAACAGGAGCATAAACACACAGTATTTCAGAATCAACTTATCTTTTATTAATCCTTTGTTCAAATACAATCCCAACACCACCCTGCACACTCAGCTGTAGGGGTCCGTGCACACATCTGTGGACTCTACCAGGCCTCTGCACACACAGCTGCAGAGCTTTTACCTCCTACTACAACCCATGATTTGGACTTACAGACTCAGAGCGAATTCCTCATTCAAAAACCCATATTCCTTCTCCAAGCTAATACTCCCTTTTACCCTTAGAGCCTCGCTCTATTTATACAATCCCATGGTCCGCGGACCATGGGTAGGCCAACACATTTTATATTAAATTACATTATTTTAGGGCGGACAACCCTAGACTCTCATGCTCTGTGCCTGCATTTTGCGGGGTCTTTACATTACATTGACAAAAACTTAGGCTTTAAGCCCCAAAAACATGTTATGGGGGGATCCGTTGCCCAACAGGTCCTCCTTATAATTTTTAAGTATGAAAAGGATCTTAATTAGGTCGCCAATTGGTTGTTCACAATTTAGGAAATATAAAATTTATTCTATGATATTATCTCTAGTCAAAATTTTCTTTCTAGCTTCATTTTTGAAAAAATAAACTATTGCGCTTATAAGATCATCATGATGTTGAAGATGTGGATATGGTGTAGTGAAATTTGCTAGTCAGGTTGTTTCTTACGTTATTTGTCATGCTTCTTATCCTTCCCCTGATCTAGTGATGACATGAAATTTTGTGGAGTTAGAAACTTCTTGTTTTAGGACAGAGTGAAGTATATTGACAAATCTCTTATTCATTATATTTTCGGTCATTTTAGGGAAATATTCCAAAGAATGATCACCCAATCCATAAATTTTGTAGAAACATGAGTTGGTTCAATATTTTAATGGATAGTTGGGTCTTATATTCCCCTCCTATCAGTAAGTGTAATAGTAAGTTTGTCCTTGACCCTAACCTTGGTCTTGCCCAAATCATCCATTAAATGCATCTTAGTTTTTTTTGTTCCCTTGATATCCTCTGTAGCCCTAGTATCCATTGCCTCTATCCTGATACATGTTTTCTTGACCTAATTAGGTTGTTTGATTAATTGACTAGTCAAATGAATGTGTGTAGTAAATGATATTATAATTGGGCTCATTATGACCATTTAGTTGGCATTCATGCATAGATTGGGTTATTCCTCACATATTTCACACAACTTTGGCTTTGTATTCTTTAAGTTGTATTGGCATTGTCATGTACTATGGTTTGACACAACTTGGAAAATGCCATAGTATATGTAAGTTTGTACATGTTCAACATCTTATTCAATATGGTCTATGATTTGCAGTTGTCCTTATTCATCCCTTCATTATGGCAATTGGTGCACCAAAATTCATTGCATCGTAAATTAAAGATCACAAGATATTTTTTTTGTAACTGCTCAATTTTTTCTTCAATTATATTTTTTGTCAATGAGGATTTCAACAACCAGTTGTCATCAGTTTCAATGTGATGGGCCTTTCTTAAAGTTTCTTCACATGTTGTGATTTCATGCATGATTAAGGTCTATCTAAGTCTTCATGATAATATAGCAACATAGCATTGCACTAGAAGAGCTTCACTAATAACATATTGTATTATAATCAACAATTATTTAAATATTTTATCATATTCTAAGACTGACTCTCATGGATTTTTCTTGATTTCTTTCAATTTCTGGATTGCAAGATGCTTAATGTCTTTAGCTTTAAATATTGCAAGGAAACTTGTCTTGATTTTGTTCTTGGTTCTGTCATGGTTATCTGTAAATTTCATAGAGAAGGTGAGGTATCTTTTTCTAAGAGAACTGATGTGATGGACCATTTGTTTTTCTTCATCATTGACATCATTGCCACCCCGAATGTTTTCATATACAAACCAATTCTTTATATAGGGAAATGTTAATTAGTCCCATATTTGATTTTTCTATAGGATATTTTATTAAAGTATCTGAGACCAAGGCTATTCAAACTAGAGTACTTTCTTGTATTCAGTCAACTTGTTCTTCTATCATGTTGATTTCTAGTTTATGAGTCAATTTTGGTATGTTTTTGATGTCGAGTTGAGATTTTCACTTTCGACTTTGACACTCAAATTTTTCATTGGGATACCATTTGTTTGGTATGCTTTGTCTACATACTCGATGAACCTAGTTTTCTCTTGATTTGATGGTCCATCATCTTGCCTTGAATTTTATTCTTCAGTAGATACGAGATTCAATAAGGGGGTATGTTCGCGAGATCTTTGATATGGAGAAGTATGTCATTGTTTTCTTCATTATTTACCCAATTCTACTTGACAATTGGCATTTTTATTGGAGATGATATTTTGTATTTCCTTGGTCATCTCTTCTATACCAAACAAAGGAAGGTTTTGAGTCAATATTGAGCATTTGGTTTAGGAAATTTGCTACATTGGGACCTGACATATTCGCTATGGGAGAGCATGGTATCACTAGTCTAGAGTCATCTACTTCCATGATATATACATTCTTTCTTATACTAAGTCTTAATTTCAAACTAACACTTCTCAACAGGTCTATCGAGTCTATGCATCTCCAATATGGGTGCTCCTAGGCAAGCTTCGATGAATATTGTGACTCAATCTACAGCTCCAAATATTTATTTTGTTGTGACTACTGAAGGGTTATTTCCTCATGCATCTCTTGTCATTTTTATTTTCTTTTGTCTCATTCAATTTTTTGAATATCAATTGATCATTTGCACTTCTACATTCACCATTAGGTTTTTGTCTTCGACTCTTCCTTAAGAGTGTACCTCTGCACTTTTTTGACTAGCCATCTTCTTTTAATGTCAACTCCTTGCCTTGAGTTGACATTTTTTTTCTTCTCTTTGTTTCTTTTTGTTTTCTTCAATTAATCTCACAAACTTCTACTCCCACCCTGTAGTTGTCGACCTTATTTTATAGGCATCCAATGGCTAAAGTTTGGAAAATGGCTTCATTTTCTTAAAGAGTAGTCCCACACTTCTTTAGTATCCTTACAATGAGAGTTAAGAAATTTCTCCTAGTTGGATTGGCACTTGGTGTGGTTGGACAATGGTAAAGGGTCTAAAGGGGCTCAATACTTGATGATGTGTCCAACTCCTTTGTCAAGGAGATATTTATGTAACAAGGTAGGTATAATACAAAAACCCTTGGTGTGAATCATTATGGAACGTTTCCTTGATTTTTTTGATTGAAGTGTTTCCTTCAATCAGTTACTCCTCACAAACATAATCAAGTATTTTCTCGACCCAATCGTGTAGATTTTTTCATCCCATATTTGTTAATTTTAACATTAACCACACATCCTTGCTGGGTCAGTGCATTACATGGGTGATCAATATATTTCTTTAATTTTGATGGGATCAATTTGATAAACAATTTGTGGGTTTCTATGAATAAGTATCACCTTGATTCTACTATTAATAAGTGATTTATTTGGACATAATCCTTCAAGTAGTTATTAATTTTTCTCTGCCACCACTCCTGCATCTCTTCCAAACTCATCATTTAAATATACATATTTGATGTACTAGATTCCAGAAACTACTAGCAACACAACTAATATTGTAGTCTAGGGGAAAGTATGCATCAGTTAACAATACTATGTACACCAAGAAATCTTCTACAATAGACATAATTAGTATGAAAGGAAAGTGATAATAGAAGTATTGGATAACTAACAAAACACCCTTATATTATATTATATGATAGCAACCAACAACCTCTTCATGTTGAGTACATACATATTTATATTTCCACTAGACCCTTATAGAAGTTATAATAACCAACCAACTCAACCAACTAACTAGACAAAGAGTCAATCAACTTACAATATAGAACAGGCTTAGCTGGGTATGTTGAATCAACAAGGCTAGTCGACTAAGTTTACTAGCCCCTCTGACATGGATAATTTAGAAATTATATGTCTAAACCAAGGAATGAGCAATGGGTAGTAATAAAGAGGTTTTTCAAGTATTTGCATAGCACTACTAGTTATGGATTATGCTACCAAGGAAGATGAAGACTAGACAAAGTGTTTGATATACATGACTTTGTTGATGTAGACTAGTATAGAGACCTAGATCGTAGAAGATCTACAAATGGGCACTATTATTTACCCTATTTGGAGGAGAAATTAGCTGGATGACAAAGAGATAATTTATAATAGTACTTTCAAATATAGAAGTTGAATACATTGCAACCACTCATGCAAGCAATAAAGAAGTGTGATTAAAAAGATTGTGTTAAGGTATTTGATTGGTATAAAATGCTATGAGGATAGATTGTGATAGTTGGAATGCAATATTCCTAGTAGAGAAACCAATTTATCATTCTAAGGAAAACTATATTCATGTTCAATATCAATTTTTGATAGACATAGTTGAAGACAAGAAGGGGTTAGAGGTGAAGATGGACACCTAAAATAATGTTTTATATTCACTAACAAATTTTGTGAGCAATGAGAAGTTCTCTTAGTGTACAGAAACAATGGACATTGGTTCTTTGGATAGTTGATCATGTACTCTTGTGACCTCCCTATATGTAAAGAAACTAACAAGTGGGAGAATTAAGTATTGGGGGTTTTCGCAGTGCATTATATTATATATAATTTTGGGATTCAACTGCATTAAGTATGTCATTCATCTATGACCATTTCCATGAGAGGTAGTCGTAACTAAGTAATTTCTCATGATTTCTGAATAGTGCACTTAGCACTCATTTCCTCCCTATATGCAAAGAAACTAACAAGTGGGAGAGTTAAGTATTGGGGGTTTTCGTAGTACATTATATTAGATATCATTTTGGGATTAAACTGCATTAAGTAAGTCATTCATCTATGACCATTTCCATGAGAGGTAGTCGTAATTGAGTAATCTCTCATGATTTTTAAATAGTCCACTTAGCACTCATTGCATCGGGTGATGCTCATAGGGGTGAAGAAGTGGGATTGAAACTAGTGAAATGAATCACATAGCATCAATCATCACTTTCGGGGCTTGCACCCAGTAACCAGAACTTCCTGGGAGGTCACCCATCCCAGATCACCTTTGGCTCAAGCGTGCTTAACTATGGATTTTTTCCCACAATCAAGCCCACTTAGCTTGCTACCCCATTTTCAAAACCTTAGCAAGTATTGTGCCTCATGAACCATTCAAGTAGATCTCCCTTCACTCTTTTTGAAATAAGTATTGGGGGTTTTCATAGTGCATTACATTAGATATCATTTTTGGATTCAACTGAGTTAAGTAAGCCATTCATCTATGACCATTTCCATGAGAGGTAGTCATAACTCACTAATTTCTCATGATTTTTTAATAGTCCACTTAGCACTCATTACATTCAGTGATGATCATAGGGGTAAAGAAGTGGGATTGAACTAGTGAAACGAATCACATAGCATCAACCATCACTTCCAGGGCTTGCAATTGGTGTCCAGGACTTTCGGGGAGGTCACCCATCCCAAATCGCCTCTGGCTCAAGCACACTTAACTGTGGAGTTTTCTAAAGTGGGATAATGTTTTGTATGTGTTGTATTCTTTGAAAAATTAGCTCCACATGAAACTCATATGTGTCAGGTTTAATGAGGGGGTTATGGGGGATGGTATCACCGAATAATTAGGAGTTTGAGAGAAGAGCCTATGGAAAAAAAATGGGTGGATTTTGCATCTATTTTTAATGATTTCCATTTTTTATGAAACACAGTTATTGTAGTAAATGGTAATGTAATTTTTGTTAAGGAAACATGATTTTATTGTAATTCAAGGTTAATGGATTGGGCATTTATGGATGTATCAAGATATACATATTATATTGTAACATTGTAAAGATCAAATACACTGAAAATTATTTCTACATTTCCTAGTTTGGGTCTCTAGGGTAATTTTTTGTTCTAATTGTGTGTGTGTTTCATTGCATATTTTTTATTTTTATTAAGAATTTATTTGTAACAATTAACTTTACAAAGTTAAAAACAATCAGGACAAGGAAGAGCATAGAATTTGTCTTAATATTTAGTAGTTTGAGGGTGGAGGAAAATTACCTTTGGCCCTTTCTTAATTTTTAGTAGTTCAAAGGAGGATGAAGAGGAACATGGGATCTTTATCAAGATTTAATAGATCGAGGAAGGGGAATAAGGACCATTGATTATTTCTTAATATTTGGTAGCTCAGGGGAGGAGGGGAAGGAACAGTGGCTCTTTCTCAAACATAGTAATTTAAGGGAAGATAAGAGGAAATATATATGTTGTAATGAGATTAACAAATAGAGGATAGGTTTAGAAAATAAAATTAGGAACATGATTGATTATGGAAGTATTCTCAGGTCTATTATATCATTAGACCATGAAATTTTATCTATCAAAGCAAGTGACCTTAATCACTTCAATCAATAGTACAAATTTATAGCAGTTTTTTCATATACTTGATTTTCCACCAATGGGAAAATGAATTAAATTTATAGAGAGTATTTATTGTTTTCCATTCATAATCCTATAGGATGTTATAGCCAAGAAACTAGAAATAAGTGTCACTATTGTAGAGGAGATGATGAAAAGTAGAAGCACCATAAATTCCAACATGATATTAGTTTAACTAGTACTCTTTTTGACACTAAGTATAGTGTGTATATCTATAATACTCTTCATTAATCTCTCACATGCTTCTAGTATGTATACGTTTTAGTATACTAAATCTTTCTCAAGATTTGGTAATTTGATGGTGGAGGGAAGAGGTGAAGGAGTAGTAGCTCTTTCTCAAGCTTTAGTAGCTCAAGGGTGGAGCCTTCTCAATCCTATTAGTTGAAGAAGAGAAAGAGAAGTGAATCTTTCTCAATGTGTTTTAGTTCAAGTGAGAATAAGGAGCACAAGCTCTTTCCCAAGATTTATTGGTTTGAAGGATGAGAAAAAGGATGTGTTGAACATTTCTCAAGTTTTAGTAATTCAATGAAGCAAGAAAAGGAGAATTGGATATTTATCAAGATCTATTAGTTTGAAGGAAGAGAAGAAGGACTAGCTCCACATAAATTTTTAGGGACAAATTTTTTCCAATTCACTAATTTTTGGAAATTTTATAAAAACAAAAAATATATTCACCCATTTAGTTAAAAAATCACCTATTTTTACATATATATGATTAAATTGATGATATTCAAATATTTACCATTTTTAATAGTGAATTACATATTTTTTACTGAATATTTGCCTACATTATATATGTATGATTTTTCAAACCAAAATGGTTGTGCATAACATTATACATAGGCATAATATTTGAATATATTTCAAGTCTAGTAATTTGAGGGAAAAGGAGAAAACCTAAATAGGATGTAATCAACTCAACAATTGGAGGAGAGATGTGAAAAAGTAAAGGTAAGTAAATGATTGATTAGGGAAGCATATTTAGGATGTAGTATGGTATTAAAAAATAAGTTTATTTTCATCAAGGTAAGTATATGGCCATGATAACTTAATCAATAATAGAATTTTGCCAACATTAGAATTTTTCCAATAATATAATTTTGTCATGGTCTTTTCACATACTAGGTATTTCGCCCATTGGAAAATGTACTAGTAATCTATAGAAGAGTATTTGTTTATTTTTCAAAGAGAATATGATCTATTCTAATAATTAATTTCGAATAATTTCTTAGCTAATGTCACATACATTAGTAAAAAGTTATCCATAGAAAATATCAACAATAATGCAATAATGACAATAGGATCATAAAGAGGCATCCAAACACAAAAGAAACACAAATTTATCTTTGGAAAACCTAACCTCAAGAAAAACCCAACCACCTTTTTCTTAGGAGAAATTGTTTGAATCAACAAAAGTACTATATGATTTTCCACTCAAACTTGGTAAAATTAACCACAGAATCCACACTGGTCAAACTTGGTCAAACAAGTTGAAATTCATCCTTCTTGCCCCTGCCTATAAATCTCGTCAACTCTGCTCAAAATTTGGTCACCTATTTTGCCAAGAAACTCAGTCAATTCTACCCAATATTCGGTCAAATATGTTACCCAAAAACTTGATCAAAATTCAACTGAGAGGTTCGGTCAATGTTGGTCATGCATTGGTTAAAATTCTAGTTAAACTTTGCTCTTCTTCTTCTCTCTCTCCTTCACACATGTGAAAGGAAGAATATATCATTTGTTGTTGGATGAGTGAGTGAAAATGGATGAGTCTCACTTGTATTTATATGAGTCAAAGTGGGGTGAATTTTGGCCAAAAGTCACACCCATTCACATGTGGGGATAATCTATCATTTTGGGGCCTACATGAGTTCCAAAAATAAAAATTTAATTTTCTTTTTTTTTTCCTTTCAAATTTCCTTTATGGGATGACTTGTGTATCTATGAAATATCGACCATAGCTACCCAAAAATCAACACTCCCTATTAGATAGGGAGGTATTCACTTTGACTTCCTCAAATGTCCTCTTTGCCGAAAAATTTCTCCATCCTAAGAAAATATTGAATGATTCCACTATGTTAATGTATCCATCCACTTCATGTTCTATTCCTAATCCATGTGGAGAGAATCTTACATCAGAATCATGTAAAGGATCTAGTTACCCACTAGCCAAATACCTTTTTCAAGGGATCTAGTCACCGACTAGCCAAATACCCTTTGGTGATATGGTCAGGCACCCCATGACTAGAGTAAACATAAGACTAGTCCGAGGTCACCAACTATCAAAGTTGTCACATGGAAGTAGGTTAGTATCCCTGACCAATTGTGAAACCCTAGGCTAATTTACCATTCCCTCATGTTGTCACATGATACTTGATTGGTAAAACACTTGCCCGATGTTATGGGGCACTAAATCTACCCACTAGCCAAGTAACCCTTGGAAATATGGTCAAAACCTTCAAACCTTTGGAGAACTTAGGGCCCTGATGATCTTTGGCCAATCTCCTTGGCCGCATTACATAGATCTTGGTCAATAGCCTTGACTTGGTCAATACCCTTAACCTAGGGAGAATATTTTCCCTTGCTACTACAACATCAACACTCCCTCTAACCAAGGGAATCATTCTCAACCACTCCAAGCTTGTCCCTAAAGTAAACAAACTACATTTTGGGATAGAGTATTTGTTAGAATGTTAGTAACCTGCTCGTCTATAGAAATGTATTGGAGCCTCACTTCTCCCTTCTGTACCACATTAGAATACTTGATTTCAATGTCCTTCGACCTATCATCATGGTTGTCTTCAATACCTGGTCAAACAATCACGTGAGAAACTTTCAAAGCCACACTTCTTCACAACTCACCAAACTAGTTGCAATATACTCAGCCTTCATAGTGTTGAGTGTGACTGTGCTCTTCCTTTCTTCTACACTCCCTTCTCAATCTAAATTTGTATATCCCTATAATTGTACTTCAAAATTTGATACATATCTGAATCCATATACCACTGTACCATGTAGGTGTCTCAACACAAGTGTGCCACATGCCTTGGCTCAATCGTAAACTAATCAGCTTTCTTCATTGGATCCATCACCACAACTGCTTTCCAGTCACCCTGATTGGGTGCTCCCTATGACGTTGAAACGGATCCTCGTGTGCCAATATTGGTTGCACCTTTTTCCACTATTTATTTCTAAGCACTGAATCATATATGTTGTTTAGCATGATCCACTTATAGAAGGAATATTGATCTTGGATACTTTCCATCTCTTAGCATCTAGTCTGACAATCTCAATCCCATGACGTGCACTTGAATAGCTAGTCCGTCCACCAAATCTAAATTAGAACCTCTCATCTTCTTCAGATTTATCACGATGAGAATTTCCATGTACTTGTAGTCCATCATCCCAAATCTCTAAAGAATATCATAGTAAACTTCCCTTGACCAAGTAAGTAATGCATCAAGTCTAGATCCTTCATCTCAAACTCAGAGGTCAACTCCCTCTCACACTGAAGCAAGACTTGACTGCTCCCTCTATCATAGAATGAAATCCTCCTTAAATTGTTTCTCCCTTTGTCACATGAGTTTTTCTTCTCCCATAAAAAACAAGTCATATAATAACAAGATCATCCAAGACTCATAAGATATCCATCAATTCGGGAATAACATGTGAAAGGTCTATACAAGGCTTTCTTCAGTCTACAAACATGAGACTCCTTCTCATGTACCTCAAATCCTTGAAGTTGTTCTATGTACACTTCTTCTTCCTTAATTACTCCATTGAATAAATTGGTATTTACATCCATCTAATGTAACCTCCAATCCATAACATAGGCAATGGAAATAATAAGACTAATAGAGGAGAAAAAGTCTCTTCATAGTCCTCTCCTTATTTTTGGGAGAACCCTCCTACCAATAATATTTCTTTTTAATTCTCTATGTTTCCATCTACCACATTCTTGTTCTTGTAGATCCACTTGGAAGTCAACATTGACTTCCCTTCATGTCTCATCACATTTTTTCACACATCATTATTCATGATGAACTAACATTCCTCCATCATGAAATCCTTCCAAACTACCTGGTTGTCTACTCCCTCTAAACTAGGAGCTCTTATGGCCATCTAACATTATTCTAGATGTCAATACAATTTATTCCTCTTGAAAGCAAATCACTCTAGTTGAGTTTATGCTCGATCCTAGGAGAATCATCTTATGACAACTTTTCTTTGTTCTTCCTGGTGCTTCCATTTGTTTCTAGAGACTTGAAAACCTTCACGATGTACCTACAAATCTCATTAGGAGGCCATGGAAGAAACAATTATAACCAAGCAAAAGAAAAATAAAGACAAGACACTGACCACAAATAAAGTAATAATAATCAAGGAAGAAATATATGAAATGCTTATCTTTTGATCTAAGGATTATAGGGAATTGTCAACTCCCTCTTGATCCTTTCCTTTTGCAAACTCATCAAGCTAGAAAATCTCATCCTAATCCTCATCATCAACTACTAATGCATGTATATTTCCTTTCCTAACTTATATGAATTATATGAGCTAGGACGTCTTCATCCTTTAGTTACCTAGACACACCAAAGGCTCAACTACAATCTAATGAAATATTCATACTACCAAGTACACACTCCTACTAGCATTCATCTTTCTTGGTCACATTTTAGTGTTTCACAAACCCTTGGGACCAAGAATTCACTACAAGTCATATCATCCTAGACTTCTAAGATTTACATACCCTAAAACTTTCAAATTTCATCGACACCCTTTGCAGCAAACATTGTCTTCAAAATAGGAGAAGATCATCTATGAAGTACATCCATCACAGGGGCAGCCGTATATATGTTTTGATCATAGTCAACCATCCCTTGAGTCATTTTATAAATGTATTTATAAAATTTGAGATACAAACATTTTGAGTTGAATAAAATAGATTCTTTGCTAGCAATTTCCCATAGCTCAATCAAAGACCATCATTTACTAAAATATTCTTTTCTCTAGATTTTCCAATTCTTGCATTCACATTTTGAATTATTCAATCAAGAAACCTATCAATTACATCATCAATTTCCATATCATTTCAGAAAAAAAATGTCTTGAGATTTATACTCATCTCTGTCTTAATCATTCTTTAAAATTTGTTGCTAGAACAAGTGTACAACCAAGTCCTTCTCTTGGACAACCTTGAAATAGATCTTGACCACCTTTAATTTGTTGCCAAACTCGGCCCTAAGTTTGTGGCCATAATAGGCTAACCTTGTTTCCCTCCTTTCATCTAGATAATTTTGAATCTTTCCTCCAAACAGACCTTAAATAACTTAGGATCAACCTCTAGATGATCTCGTTGGCCTTCCCATAGGTCTGAGGTAACTTCACACCTTTCGACTACCTTGTGAGGCTTCTTGGCCTCTATTCTTGTCACACTAAGGCCTTTTGACCCTCCTGATGTTAGCCCTAAGGCTTTTTGACCCTATGCAACTCAAAGTGAGGCCTTATTTACTCTCTGCAACTCAGGCTAAGGGCTTGTTAGTCGTGATCTAGGGATTTGGACCTCTTCCACATTCAAGAACAATTTTGGCCAAGAAAATCCTCCTAGAAAACAAACAAAAGATACTTCACAACTATCTTCTTCACATGTCTAGTAGACATAACCTCAAAAGAATAATTAGGCATTCTTCAAGATACTTCAATGGATGCTCTTTCATCTTACTCTAATGCCATATTGATTTTTTAAAGAGAAATTGATCTTTTATTATCATAATTACTTTCCAATGATTTCTTAACTTATGTCACATACATCATTAAGCAATTATACATAGAAAATATCAATGTAGTGCAATAATGACAATAGGATCATAAAGAGACATCCAGACACAAAAGAGACACAAATTTACCTTGGGAAAACCCAACCTCGAGAAAAACCCAACCACCTTTTCTTAGGAGAAATTTTTCAATTCAACAAAAGTACAATATGATTTTCCGATCAAAATTGGTCAAACTAACCATAGAATACACAAAGGTCAAACCTAGTCAAACATGACAAAATTCATCCTTCCTTCTACAACCTAGAAATTTGGTCAACTATGCCCAAGATTTGGTCAATTATGTTGTCCAAAAATTCAATCAATTCTACCTAGAATTCAGTCAACTTTGCTACCCAGAAACTTAGTCAACAATCAATAGAGAGGTTTCGTCAACATTTTTCAAGCACTGATCAAACTTCTAGTTAAAATTCAGTCATTTTCTTCTCTCTCCTTCAAACATGTGAATAGAAGAATAGATCATTTTTTTTTGGATGAGTGGGTGAAAATGGAGGAGTCTCACTTGTATTTATATGAGTCAAAGTGGGGCGACTTTTGACCAAATGTCACACCCCTTCACATGTGGGGTCGACCTGTCATTTTGGGGCCTACATGAGCTCCAAAAATAATTTAATTTTCCTTTTTTTCTTTTCAAGTTTATTTTATGGACAAACTTGTTTAGTTGGGGAATCTTGACCGTAGCTACCCAAAAATAAATAGTATTTAGTTATGTCCATTCTTAAGAAAAAAATTCATTTTTATAAAAGCGATCGTGAATAGTAGAAGTACCATAAAAGTATAACATGATATTAGTTTAAGTAGTACTATTTTCAGCACTAAGTCTAATGTGTGAGTTGACAATATTTTTCATTAAACTTTGACATATTTCTAGTATTTATACCTTTCTGTATAACAACTCTTTTTCAAGGTTTGCTAATTTGATGATGGAGGGAAGAGGAGAAGGAGCATTGATGCTTTCTCAAGCTTCAATAGTTTAGTGGCAGAGAATAAGGGGCATCAACCCTTTCTCAAGATTAGTAGTCAAAGGGAAGATGAAAAAGAGCTTTGGCTCTTTCTCAATATTTGGTCGTTCGAGGAGGAAGAGAAGGAGTATAGGCTTTATCTTGAGATTTACTAGTTCAAGGGAGAAGGAAAAGGAGCAATGGATCTTTTTCAAGTTTTAGTAGTGTGAGGGAGGAGGAAAATGAGTGTTGGTTATTTCTCAATCTTCATTAGTTCAAGTAAGGAGGAGTAGGAGAATTGGTTCTATATTAGGATTTGGTATTTGAAGGGAGGATTTGGTTATTTCTCAAGCTAAAAAATTAGAGGCAAGATGAGGAGGAACATCAATTCTTTCTCACACTTTGGTAATTTGGGCTTGTGAATGTAGTCCACTGGTTCTTTCATAAGATTATGGAATTCAATGGTGGAGGAGGAGCATTGACTCTTTATTGGTCTTTAATAATTTGGGAGTGTTGGAGGAGGAACACTGGCTCTTTCTCAAGCTTTTGTAATTTTAGGGAGGAGGAGAATGAGCACCACCTTTTTCTTAATATTTCGTATTCTATAGTGAATTAGAATCACCAACTCTTCCAAAACATTTGGTACTTTGAAAGACGTGGAGAAGAAGAACTAATTGTTTTTTAGGCTTTAATAGTGTTAGGGAGAAGGAGAAGGAATAACAACTCTTCCTAAAAATTTAAGGAGGAGAAGTAGCACTAGCTCTTTATCAAGATTTGATAATCCAAGGGAGGAGTAGAAGGAGCACTTGATCTTCTCATGCTCATTAGTTTAAGGGGAGAGGAGAAGGAGCTTAATTTCTCAACATTTATTGTTTTAAAGGATGATGGAATGAGCAGCAAATATTTCTCACTTTGGTAATTCCACAGGGTGGAGAGGGAACATGGTTTTTCTCAAGCTTTGGTAATTTTAGGCTAGAGGAGAAGGAGCACTCACACTATCTCAAGATTAGTAAATTTGAGTGAGGAGGTAGAGAACTAACTCTCCCTCAACATTTAGTAATTCTATGGAGGAAGAGATGGAGCACTAAATCTTAAACTTTGGTAACTTGAGGGTAGATGAGGAGCATGAGCTCTTTCCCAAGATCTGATAATTTAAGGGAGGAAGAGGAGCACTAATACTTTCTTGAGATATTGGTCATTTTAAGGAGTAGAAGAATGAGAACTTACTCTCTTTATCTTTGGTAATTCAATGGTGGAGGAGAAATAGCATTAACTCTTTATTAATCTTTGTTAATTCAATAGCGTTGGAAAAGGAGAACCAAGTTTATCAAGATTTTGTGATTCAAGGGAGGATGGGAATGATCACTAGCTCTTTCTCAAGATTTTGTAATTTGAGGGTGGATGAGGACCACAAGCTATTTTTATGTATTTGGTAATTCAACAAAGGAGGAGAAGGAACATGAGATCTTTCTTAAGCTTTAGTGTCTTTTTAGAGGAGAAGAAACAATGGCTATTTTTAAATGTTTATCAAACCAAGGAGGAGGGGAAGGAGCATTGACTCTTTCTCAAGATTTAGTATAAAGGATTGGAGGAGGGACTTGCCAACATCATTACTTAGTTCATGGTCTAACCTCTATCCCTCAACTTGTGATATCCCTACTAACACCTCTTCTAAGTTCTCTGGTATACATGATTTTTCCTAACATGGATTTAGCACCATCATGAACTTGCACATCCTCATCTTGTTATAGGTCCATAGAATTTGTATGTTTGATTAATGGAAAATTTTAATATATATTATCTCCTTCAATTACTTGTGTGGTTGAACCAAAAGACCTCAATTTATTGTGATCCATTAGCACACATTTGAGGTAAAGCCTTCAAAAATCCATATGTTCACAATTAGTATGAAGAGGAGGATTTAGTCACCACTCTAAGAAGTTATGTATACAAAAATAGCATAATTATTGTGTTTTTTTAAATGAATTAATTTTTAATACCTATTACATGTTAGGATCGTAATGCTTTCCATGTTTTAGTGCAATTAGTAGTATAATATTGTATCCAACAATGCCATCCAACATTTTCTAGAACATAATCATACATTTCACATTTGTCTTATCACCTATAAATATCACTCAACCTATTTGATATATTTAAGATCTATATTCTCAAGGCTTTGATTGTTTGCAATAACAAGGAATTATAGGTTGTTACGTATAAGGGAAACAACAATTGAACATTTTACTTTCAGCAAAAAATACTTTGTTGAAGTTTATTTTGTTAAAAATTTAATTTTAATGATTTCATTACCATTTTTCCATGAAATGACAAGTTCGTCACCTTGTGAGAGAAATTGGAGGGGTATTCTTTCATCTATTTAGTGAAGAGGAATTGGATTAGCTCATAAAATGCGAAAAAAAAGGTATATATCCACTGAAATTTTCATCTTCTATCACAGAACCATGCAGAATACCTTGTTAGGCTGACTAAGATGTGGGATTATGGAGATTCACAAGATGATGGTGATGATGAGATACCTCTAGAGGTGTTTCAAGAAGACACAAAAACAGATGTTAGAAGCCATAAGTCATTGCACGTTTAGCATTAAGTTGGGTCTAAAGTGTGTCTCTAGTTCTTTCACTCTATAAGAGGCAACTGAACATGAAGAGAGATGGAATCATAAACTTGATCAATGTATATTTGTGACCTAATTTATGGTTTTTGATATAAAATTCCGTGATATTTTAGTACATAATGTAAACTTTTCAGTGAAAGTATAGAGGGCGGCTTCATTTTCATAAAAAAATTTGCAGTACACAATCTAAATATCTCATTATAGATATGGAGAAGGATGGCCATATTTTTTTATAAAATTTTGTTATGAATATGATATCTTCTACACCCCTGAGGAGTAGACTGGTTGCTCAGTGTTGGTTTTAGTGTGCATTAGATTTCATGTTCAAATCTCATGAGGGATTGAGAGTAAGAACCAACTTTAGAGAAATATACTATCCTATCAATATTAAAAACTATTTTTGTGTGGATAAAGAATCTGTGTAAATCTATTATGAGCTTCTGAATTGGTGCTTGCTGATATAATATTAGGTAGAGTCACTGGCTATAAAATGTTTGTAAGAGGTAATGGAAAAAAATAAAAATAAAAATTCTCAATTCAAAATGCGTCCTGTAGTGAGGTATCAAGTAGAGTCATTGGTTATAGAATGTTTGTAAGAGGTAATGGAAAATAATAATAAAAAATCTCAATTCAAAATGCGTACTGTAGTGAGGTAGTATCAATGGTTTGTAGTACACAATTTGAGCTAGTATCTATCATAGCCAACTGTAGTGTGGTGGTATCAATGGTTTGTGGTACACAATTTAAGCAAGTATCTATCATAAATGCACTAATTCATGAAAGTGAAAATCAATAGGATGAAACGAATGTACTCAAGCTTGGCTGCAGTGATATCTGATGTAGATTTAGTGGCAGGTTGACAAGTGAAAAACTAGTTCTTAAACAGATAGAAAAACTGGAGTGTACAAGCTATTTCTCTCCAAATAATATTGTTGAAGGCCCTCCAAATCTCAACCTTTCCTTTGTTGCTCATCTCCTCCAGAAAAGGAATGGTTTATCATTGGAAAGATATTCTTTGCAAAGATGATGAAAGACAATGTGCAAGTTTCTGGGGAGAAAGGAGCTTTCTTCTTGTGGATCATAATCTTTGTATTGACACATTTATCAACCAGCTTTTCCAATATGTTAGAAATGGATGGGTCCTGCTTCAGTTACTTGATATAGTGACCCCAGCTATGGTAAATTGGAAGCAAGCAAGCAAGCCTCTAATGAAGATGTCATTCAAGGAACATTCAAGGAACTAGAAGATTGTGGTTAATTAGTCAGAATTGGAAAACAATTAAACTTTTAACTTTCTTTACTGTAGACCTCAACATAACATGGCGAGGTATTCCAGATATGGAAGAGAAGAATGTTGGATTGCTTGCTATATTTGTGATGAAGCAAATTCAGTGTTTCAATCAAGGCGCTTAAATCCCTCAATCACAATAAAAGGGTCATAAATCCAATATTTCAAATTACTAAGTTGGTGGTTTTTTTTGGCTCAAAATCTTGACTTACCACCCCAAAACTTACTTCCCTCATAAATCCTTCCTAGTCCCACTCCTCTTTCTACTCTATTCAAATTCAAAAGTCTTCCCATGTAAAGTCAACCTTCTGTTACTACCACTACCATCAGTCTTTCCATCTAAAGCCAATTTTCTGCAGCTGCCACTGCCACTGGCATCACTTCTATTTGGTCTCTTGGTGCCAACCCTAGTTTTTTCTATAAAAAAATCAGAAGGCATCATCTATATTGCACAGAAAGAGAGTGGAGAAAATTCATTATATAGAAGGAGAAATAAAATGTTGCAAGTACAAATCATTCATTGTGGCTTCAGGAATACACCTCTTGGCATATTCCTACAATCCACATCTGTAAAAAAATACCGAATCAGAGAATAGATGTTAAGTTATAGTATGTTCTATGCTTATAACAGTTTACTTCTTTTCCTTATTATATTCCAAAGATTAGCAATCATACGTACATAAAGTAAAGTGTAGATAGAACATTAAACGATCGACAGAAAACAAGCCAAGGCAAGAGACACAAGATGTGGCGGCTAGCCAGGGACAAACCCCACAATGTGTGGGGAAACCCTTTGATAAAATCTTCTTTTATATTCAATAATTCAGCAGAGAGAAATAGTACAATAAATCTGATTCATATCAGCGGTAGAAAACCCTAGATCAGCAGCATCAGCATTAGCGGCTTCATTATCAAACTAGGGGAGACCATATCTCACAAACCGTTCATTGGATTGACTTCATTACACCACCAAAAGTTGCGGCTTTCAGAGGAGGTTTAGATGAACCTATAGCACAGTTCCAAAGAGGAGATCTTCTAGGCCACACAAGTCAATCTTTACTTCTGCAGTTGCAGCTTCAGTTTTAGCAGTTTCCGGCTTCAAACCAAGGCAGTCGATATCTTGCAAACCGTTCATTGGATTGACTTCATTGCACCACCAAAAGTTGTGGCTTTCAGAGGAGGTTCAGATGAACCTCCAGTGCAGTTCCAAAGAGGAGATCTTCTAGGCCACGCAAGTCAATCTTTACTTCTGCAGTTGCAGCTTCAAATTCAACAGCTTCCGGCATCACATGTGTGAGAGAGAGACCCATTTCAGCGCAGTAGAGAAGAGACTCATTTCTGCGTAGTAGAGAGAGAGAGATGTGATGAGATAAGTGAGTCCAAATGAGGAAAAGTCCTCTTATATTTATACACAACGTTGGTGGGTGAATAGATGTGACTGTTGGGCTTCTGAGCCTACATGAGTTGTAGGTCGGCTTGATAGTAATTCCATAATCAAAATAAATTCATATCTCCATGAATACTTATTGGAATCGGATGATATTTATATCAATCCTACATCTCTCAATGAGAGGAATCTAATAAAAATATTATCATCCATGAATAAGATGGCCCACATGAAGTTTTGCCCTGGTTGCCAATTTTAACACTCCCTCTCAACCATGGAGAACTTCATCTACAATCTGTCTATCAGTCGTTACTATTCATCCATCAAATGCATTGCCCTGTACATCCTGACCCTTGCCCTGCTCTGCTCTATTCTACCTGTTCTGCTTTGTCTTGTTCTGCCCTGCACTGATCTGTACTGTTTTGCTCTGTTATGCTCTGCTCTTGCATTGTTCTGTTCTGCTCTGCTTTTTTCCGAATTATGAAGAAGAAGAAATGATCGAGGATGTATCATACTGACTCAAAGTCAGTCTCAGAGTATGTACCACTGGTCCCAGACCAGTCTCAACCAACCTGAAGTCAGCGTCATAGTGAGTACAACTCCACTGTTTCTAGACCAGTATCATCCTCCACTGACTCAAAGTCAGTCTCAGAGTGTGTACCACTGGTCCCAGACCAGTCTCAGCCGACCTGAAGTCAGCTTCATAGTAAGTACCACTCCTATCACTAGTCCCAGACCAGTATCGCAGTCTCAGAGAGTGTACCACTTGTTGGACACCTAATCCTAAATGGATTAGTGTGGAAGCTGAATATACTAAGTAGTCCAAGAGACCTTGGGATGTGAAACCCAACGGTCACATGTTGTACTTTAAATGTATATCTCTTGTTAATAAAAAAAATGTACTCACATGATTTATCATTCATATCTCTCTTGCTTCCCATGTGTGTTTAACATGGTATCGGAGCTGGTACATTCATAACCTTCTCAATATTGTGTAAGCCACTTGTTTTTGTGGCCTGTGTAAACCAACGTTTCTATGTTTTAATGAGTTTTATGATGTGTGGCCTTCCATGAGTTTTATGGACTAATCAAGCTCAACATTTAGTTTTCTACATTTACTTGTTCAGTTCTGTGCGTAATGGTGATTATAGACTCATTTAGCCATTCCATTTTATTGAGCGCACTCTGCACATGTCAGTGTTGTCAAATCAGAACTAGTTCTGACCTTCTTCCTTTGCTTGTGCCTGGTCTCTATTTTCAGTCTCTGACACACTGTCCATATACATTATATCAGCACTGTCCCAGCTGACATCTCATTGAAAACACTTGCCTGACATCTCATGCAGTTTTAATATGAAACGCTGGTTTTTCCTATTCTAGCTTGGGCATTTTATCTTCCCAAGGAAACTTAACGCTCCTGCGCACTTGAGCTCTGCCAATTTGCTGACATTAATTATTGCCACTGCTCTGCTCCATTGAACCGTTTGCAGCTTGTCCCAATGAATTTGCATAGTTGAATCTAGCCTACGAACCGACCTCTCCAATTATTTCGAAAAGTGTTGAAGATTGGATTGTCTTGTTGGACTGTTGCATTCCCATACACAACATTTTTCTATCCCTCACCTGGTAGCAATGCTCCATATTCTTCTCTGTGTAGTCATCATAAAGCCTCACACCAGTTACCAAACAGTTCTTTTCAGTACCATCATCAGAACATCATATCATTCTGTTCTGTTCTATCTTATGCACAGTAACGCCCTTTGTTTCCCCTTCATCCTGACACCTCTGCTATTTTCCTGTCATTATTCTCTGCTTTCTGCATCGAATAGTTTGGTGTGTGCGTACGTTGCTCTAGCGCTATAATGAAGTGAACATTGGAATGCGCGTTGATGACTGTTGATTGTTAATGCATGGCCCAGGTCTAAGATAACAGAAATATAACCGACGAAGTATAGGAATGGGAGTTTCAATGCTCAAATTCGAGAGTTTTATTCGTAATTCTGGTAAATTGATAGAAGATTCTACCAGTGTGTAGAAGCTCCTAGCATAACTTCTATTTCTCCGAGGCTCAAATCAACGTGTTAAATCTGTAAGTGGCAAAATTGGAACGTTTACGACCTTTGAAGCGTTGCATGGACGCATTGCTGATCGGTGAAACAACTATCAAAGTTAACGTTGTAAGTTAACGTTGTCTATTACATTAGTACGCTGCCCATTTGGTTCCAGACTAGAGCAAGGTGGCACGATTATACTTCTATGGAGGCCAAGATAGTTTGAGCAGAAGGTTGTGTTTGGGTTTCTTGTATGGGCATATTATCGCAAGGACGATAATCAAATACCCTTTGCAGCTGTGAGCGAAATCGGAAGGATTATTTTGATAAGGGTTCTTGGCATTTTTGGGTTCTGAAGTTTGCTCTGCATCCTAGGCTAATAAAGCTTGTCGATGGCTTTGAAGACTACGCTGATATGTTCTAAAACTTAATTATTATCTACTGCAGTCTAGGGCATCAGAGTGGACTAAATCTAAAGAATGGCATCGTATCAATTGAAGCCTCAGTTCTAAATTGTTGATGCCTAGTTATAAAGCATCTCATATGCCACAATTGGATAGTTGTGGGAGTTTTTGGCCTCATCTCATGAAATTTGGACGAATTGGACAAGGCAAGGGGGCAGTCTTGGATTAAATTCCATCTTTGTGGTGAACGAAGACAACTTTATCATCAAGTGTGGCTCAGGTAAGGCGGCTAAGTTAGTAAGGAAGTCACGATTATAGGGCAGTTTGTGGTCCCCACTCGTAGAAATTGCAGGTCCAGGTGGATACAAGCATTGTGGAACTCAAGCTGCTATAACGGGCAATGGTATCTTGTCTCCTTGGAATTATAAATCTACCTCAGTTCCCATCCCCATTTACTGTCATCTGCGTGCGACTGTGGAGTGCCTTGCGTCTTATTTTTGGTGTCGGTTGTGGAGTCATGGCATTGGCCGTTTCTTCATCATGTGTGTTAAACAGTTGGCAGGCATCGTAGCATCAAAACTGTGAAGACTCTTTATGCTTGAAATCTCTGAAGCTTGCATGAGCAAGGAATTTGAACTCACACTCTGTAATCTAGGTCTGAAAAGCAAGGAACAACTGAGTCCATTATGGTGGTTACCTTGGCATCTTCAAATATGAACTTTGAAGCCTTATTCTGAAGTATTTGATTGAGAAAAAAAAAATTGGGACATTAGACGAGAGGAAATTTCTGAAGAAATTATAAATTGTTGACAAATACGTTTTTATTCTTAAACAAATGATCTTATTCTCTAAAAATAAAGAGATTCATTGTTTTTTAGAGTGTGTTCTGTATGTCGGTAGTAGCCTTGTAGATCACCGACGCACATTTATGATTTGGGTATAGTTTTTACTGGCCTGAAGAATGTTGGGTGCCGAGATTTTAAAAACTGACTAGTATGTGCGAGTCATGTGTCATATCAGCTGTTGGTGATTAATTGGTAGTCATATCAGCAGTTGGTGAATTTATGCTGTGAAACCCTTGTAAATTGCAATATTGAGTTGGTTTATATATGCGCATTGGTCATTTTAGTGTGGCTCCGTACACTGTGCGTTGGTTGTTTTGGGCTATATCTGGTATTTGTATTTTGAAGACATAGTATCATATGATGCATGAATTAACCACTAGGTATATGCAATAGTTCTGGGAGACCATCATTTCAACCATGCGATCTGTAATCCCACAATTGCAGCTGCTCCACATGCTATCATTAATAGCTACAAGAATGTATTAGCAGTCGCTATTGAATTTGACTATTCTTTTCCACTGGCCGAGAAAGTGAAGGAGTATTTGAAAGATCCAATTCAATTTAAAGTCGCTGCTTGTTCAATTTACTTGTTCCTATTGTGCAATTTGGGCATAAATTTATGTTCAACAAACAAATTTGTTTTTCTGAACAGATTCTAATGAGAAGGTTTCTTTAATTGTTGGGGTGATATCAGCATTATATGCACCAGATTGTCTGCTATTTGTTGCAACCATTGTGATTATTTAGGGTACATTTTCACTCCAAAACAAGTTTCTAGTGGTGCATTTCTATTGAGAAAAAAAGGCTACAATTACTAAAGTATTAGAGTTCATGAAAACTCTTATACAATCCACTATTGATGACACATTACAAATCAGCAAAGGCTCTCTCTCAAGAATTCAGACATGTCTACAATATGCACAAGAAAAGATTGATTTTTTCCATCTTGAATCTCAGCTACAACAAGAAGAATTACAGCAGTGGAGTCATCAGTCTAAATCTGTTTCTGTTCAGAACTTTGAGACAACCACCCATTAGCAAGAAGTCAATAATGTTACAGTTCATTCAAATAAAGCAACATTTGTACATGCAGATTCAGAAACTTCAGTCTGCACTTCCCAAGCCCATCATCAGACCTTGGGAATAGCTTGTCCACAACAAGCATAGAACTGGTCTTGGATATGACAAGGACTTGTCCTTTCATATTCTAGACTACGCCAAGCCCATTCAGTTTCAGAGTGCTGGATTCATTCATGACAGTTCACCTGCTCCTCATGACAGTTCAGCTTCAACTATTCCAGACTCTGCCCTTCTTCCACAGCGACAACAACAACAACATATTGTAAAATGCGAACACTGTGACCGAGTTGGCCATCTGAAAGATCACTATTTTGATCTTCATCTGTGTAAGCACTGTTATAAAACCAGTCATTCTTCAAACAAATGCTTCAAAAACAACGTCCTGCAAGAACAAAGATTCATCTTGGATGGATCGCTTCTTGGCAATGGGCATCAACAGCGAAGCAGATATTCCAAACACATGTCAGAACTTGTTCTAGAGTATTGAACAGTCTTGCAGTTGAGTTTTCTCCATCTTCTCACCTTGTATCTGAAAGGGGGGGAAATGATGGTCATCTACAAGCTTCAAAGTCACATCAAGCGAGCCTGAGCCACAACCTGCCACCCCAGTTTCGGAGTTGTAGCCAGAAACAAAGATGCCTGTGAACATGCCTTCGGTTGGCAATCTGGGAGACTTCCTCTAGCAGAAGACTTTAGCTTCTTGCCAGTTTTGGAAGAATTCTAGGAACAAAATTGAGAACACTTCCTCTAGTAGAAGACTCCAACTTCTTGCCAGTTTTGGAAGAGTTCCAGGAATTGCATTAAGCATTCCAGAGTTGTTGGTCATCCTTAAACCATCACAGGTTGAGACTTCCCTTTTCAGGTTGAAGTTCTCCCTTTTATGTGGGGTGAGACCTCCCTTCATTGGTTGAAGGTTTCCCTCTTCAAAACAATAGGAGCACTTCCTCTAGCAGAAGACTCCAGCTTCTTGCCATTTTTGGAAGAGTTCTGGGAACTGCACTAAGCATTCCAGTGTTGGTGGTCATCCTTAAACCACCACCCTTTATACCAACATTTCAGAGAGCACATCTAGCCTAGTGCTGCCATGCATTTTTTGCACATTTTTTATTACAGCTCTCTTCCTGGACTCAGACATAACCCTTCGGATTAAGGGGGGGAATGTTGGACACCTAATCCTAAATGGGTTAGTGTGGAAGCTGAATAGACTAAGTAGTCCAAGACCTCGGGATGTGAAACCCAACGGTCACATGTTGTACTATAAATGTATATCTCTTGTTAATAAAAAAATGTACTCACATGATTTATCATTCATATCTCTCTTGCTGCCCATGTGTGTTTAACACCACTGGTCCCAGACCAGTCTCAACCGACCCGAAGACAGTGTCATAGTATGTGCCACTCTCACTGGTCCCAGACCAGTACTGCACTGACACGAAGTCAGTCTCGGAGTATGTACCACTGGTCCCAGACCAGTCTCAACCGACCTGAAGTCAGCTTCATAGTATGCTACAACTCCTACCACTAGTCCCAGACCAGTATCATTGATCCCAGATCAATGGAGGTCATCCTAGCGTAGGGAGTACGGTAGATACAACGATGTGTCCATCAGTACTACTATGGTCCCTAACTTCATTTCCCTGCTCATTGATCAGATGAGAGGTACTTCCCATGAGTCCCAGACTACATGGGTAGGATGCCTCGACAGGAGAACTAATCAATCCTATCCTTACATGAGAACACATCAATCCTACGAAAATCGCCGTGGAGAACACATCAATCCAGGCTGCCATGGAGAACACATCAATCCACGCCTCACAGGAGAACTAATCATCCTGCTACACAGGAGAGTGAATCATCCTGTTCCACAAGAGAGTGAATGATCTTGTCCCACAAGAGAGCGAATCATCTTGTTCCAGTGTGCACCACCAGGGGAGGGTGAGTCACCCTGTGGTCATATGTTGCTCCAGTAGGAACCACAAGCCCTCAGAGATCCCAGAGCTCAATGTATGCAACATGCAAGACCCTTGTACAAGGGTTTCTTTCCGACTCCAAGTCATTTGGGAAAATCACAGATTAGATCTTTCCTCGGGGCTTTGACAAGGTGTATCAACCTGTACATCATCTTAATGTGATGGAGCTTCCTTGCTCATCGACTTACCATATCCCAGATGATGTCTATCTGCTGGAGCAATTGACGAATATGGGATTCCTCAATAATTGAATCCCACCTCTGGTTGTTACAAAGAATCATAGTGGTATCCAATGTAAATCCAAATAGATCACTGAAGAGATTTCGCAACCAGACTGCCTTACATGAGGTTATGCTAGCAACAATATATCCTGCTTCGGTGGTGCTCAAAGCCACTGACTTCTACTTCCTGCTCATCCAGGATATCGAAGCAGATCCCAAGGTGAAACAGTACCCGGAAGTGCTCTTATGGTCCACCACACTGCCTGCCCAATCAACATCAGTATATCTAAGTAGTCTCACATCTCCGGTAGTGTATCTTAATCCATGAGAGATTGTGTCCTAAAGACATCTCATAAGATTCCTGGCATCAATCCAGTGAGGCTCAACCAAATATGAGCTCACAATGCTAACTGCAAAACATATGTTCGGATGGAGGTTCACCAAGAACATTAATGCGAATGAGTTTTTGAAACTCAGAGGCATTTCCCAAGTCTGGTCCGATATCACTACCATATAACTTCTAAAAGTTAAGATCCTCGAGGTAGTCACAGGCTTGCAGTCCATCATACTGAATCTTTCCAATATATTTACCACATATTTTCCTTGAGATAGGAAAATTTCCCTTGGCTTCTGCCACACTTCAAGTCCTTGGTCCTTCATTTCAAATTCAGAAGCCATCTCCCTCTTACATTTGTGAATGAGAGGGTTTGCACCTGTTAGAAAGAGGGCATCCACATACAACACCAATATGAGAGGCTTGTCATCTTCAACCTTAAAGTAAAGGTTAGGATCAGCTTCACTCCTAGTGAATCCCAGCTTCATCAAGTAGCTATTGATCCTTTCATACCATGCTCAGGGTGCTTGCTTCAGCCCATAGAGAGCCTTCTTCAACCTGCATACATGAGATTTTCAATCATAAATCTCAAATCCTTCAGGTTGCTCCACATAGACCTCTTCTTTGATATAACCATGCAAGAACGTGGTCTTAACATCCATCTGATGTACGTTCCATCCTTGTGAAGCCACAAGGGTTATGATCAAGCGGATGGTCGTATATCTGGCAACAGTTGCAAATATCATAGTCTATACCTCCCTTCTGGGATAAACCACGAGCAACAAAATGAACCTTATACTTTTCCATACTTCCATTTGCTGCATGCTTTATCTTGTAAAGCCATTTTGAAGTAACAATTGTCTTGTCTAGGGTCTGGGAACTACTTCCCAGAAATCATTCTCCATAATAGACTCATATTCTATGGTCATAGCATCCTTCCATAGTTAATGCTTGATGACATCTGAGAATGATGAAGGTTCATTTTGTATGATCGTGCTCATGACGGTCAGGTATCCCTGATACCTGTTAAGTTTCTTACTTTGATGGAAGGTTCCTCAGGGTGCAGCATGTCCTTCAGCATCATCAAGTATCCCCCTAAGCCATGAAGGCCTCTTCCTAGAAGAGGAAGGCTCATGTGGATGAGGATCAATCGGATCCATGGGTTCTTCTACATCAGGCATTGATTCATCATCCTTTTCTTTCGATTCCCTGGTGTCAGCTTCTTGAGAGCTACTCAAAGTCAGCAGATTGTCCACCTTGCTGAGAGCCATATCTTTATCAAAGGTGACATCATGACTAACCACAACTTCCCTTTGACCAGTGGTGAACATTTCTTCAGGAGTTTAGGAACCCAATGCTTGATGAGGGCATCGATTTTGTACATATACGGCGGTGATTGTAGTTTCAACCCATAGAAACTTTGGAAGTCCTTGATCATGTAGCATGGCCCGAACAGCTTCCATCATCGTGTGGTTCTTCCTTCCCACCACACCATTCTTCTTAGGAGTATGTGGTGTAGTAGTCTCCCTCTTAATGCGAACCTCAGGTATGCCTGAGTAAACCAATTGTAATATATCAGAGGTCTTGCTTTGGCTTGAGGGGAATGGTCCGCTTTTGAGCTTTCCTTTGGCACATCCCAGACGTACACCTTGTTTCTCTACATGGAATTCAGGCACATCGGGTAGAGCTTTGTAATGAAGGTGGGAAAACCTCTGATGCCAAAGTTCGGACTAAAGAGTTGTGTCACAAGACATGACACCTAGCGGACTTCCATCGACCTGATATAATGAATCAACACTAAACCCAAGAGTAAAGGCATCTTTAACATTATTTTTCCATATACATGCCTTGCCATTGTTGAAGGTTACCTTGTAGCCTCTGTCTTCCATTGCCAAGATGGACACTAGGTTCCTTTTGAGGTCAGGTGCATTTAATACATCCTAGAATTTCTAGCCTTCTTGAATGCTTGTCCTCTTCCTTGATTCCCAGCTCTCCTCTTACCTTTGCTGTTGAATTTGTCATTCCTTTGATTGCCATCAGAGGGATTTCAAGTTGCACCATTGCATACTGTATCATGCTTCTCTAATCATGATTATCATCATGCTGCCCATCTCCATGATTTTATCCATCATAATGCTGCTCAAACTAGTGTGCATCATCATCATGCTATCCTATATGTCCATGATCTCATGTTGCCCTTTATGTCCATGATCTCATTCATCATGATGCTCATGATCTCATACATAGTGACTTGCTTTATCGCAAATGTAACATCGTCATTTTCTTCTAGCCTTAGGTCCAGCCTTTCCTTTTGATTTAGTCCTGGAATTATTTCTTTTCTTTGCATGAGAAGAAAAGGCAGCAGGAGGACCTTTAGGCATGGGCATTTCTTGCACTTCTTTCCTTGTTTCTTCTTGAATGCATCTAGCCATTAATTCCTCGAAACTAGGAATTGCATTATAGTTCAAAAGAGTATTCCTGAACACATACCATTCAAATGGAAATCCTCCAAGAGTTGTGAGTGCCATTTCTCTGTCAGTAATAGTTTCCCTAATAGATAGGAGATCGTTCTTGATCTCGGTGATTCTTAAGAAGTATGCTTGCATACTTTCATCTTTACACTTCTTGATTTCCCTCAGCTTATTTCTAAGAAACAAAACTCAATTTGCATTATTAACTTTAAATAAACTCACTAGTCTATCGTAGATTTCCTTGGAGGTGTCCAGTTCAGAGATGTAGGCCACCAAGTGCTTTTCGATAGAGTCTCGGATGATCTTCTATTGTTTTGACTTCTCCATTTTTTCATTTGTTCCAGGCAGCAACGGATGCATTTGATGTAGGCTCAACAATATTACCTCTCACATGATCCAGCACTCCTTGATTCTCAAGGGTTAGATCGATACACATCTTCCATCCGTGATAGTCAACTTTCTCATAGAGCTTGTCTTCACCAGGAAAGAGTGTTGAGGACCCCATAGTTCTTTTAGGATAGCCTTGCCAATATTCTCTTCGATGATTGCTCTTGCTCTTGCTCGGGCTTTGTCTTCACCTCAGCTATGATACCATGTTAAGTTATAGTATGTTCTATGCTTATAACAGTTTACTTCTTTTCCTTATTATATTCCAAAGATTAGCAATCACACGTACATAAAATAAAGTGTAGATAGAATATTAAACGATTGACAGAAAACAAGCCAAGACAAGAGACACAAGATGTGGCGGCTAGCCAGGGACAAACCCCACAATGTGTGGGGAAACCCTTTGATCAAATCTTCTTTTATCTTCAATAATTCAGCAGAGAGAAATAGTACAATAAATCTGATTCATATCAGCAGTAGCAAACCCTAGATCAACAACATCAACATTAGCGGCTTCATTATCAAACTAGGGCAGACCATATCTCACAAATCGTTCATCGGATTGACTTCATTCCACCACAAAACGTTGTGGCTTTCAGAGGAGGTTCAGATGAACCTACATCATAGTTCCAAAGAGGAGATCTTCTAGGCCATGCAAGTCAATCTTTACTTCTACAGTTGCAGCTTCAGTTTCAGCAGTTTCCGGCTTCAAACTAGGGCAGTCGATATCTTGCAAACCGTTCATCGGATTGACTTCATTCCACCACCAAAATTTGCGGCTTTCAGAGGAGGTTTAGATGAACCTACAACATATTTCCAAAGAGGAGATCTTCTAGGCCACGCAAGTCAATCTTTACTTCTAAAGTTGCAGCTTCAAATTCAACAGCTTCCGGCTTCACATGTGAGAGAGAGACCCATTTCAGCGTAGTAGAGAAGAGACTCATTTCTGCGTAGTAGAGAGAGAGAGGTGTGATGAGATGAGTGAGTCCAAATGAGGAAAAGTCCTCTTATATTTATACACATCGTTGGTTGGTGAATAGATGGGACTGTTCGGCTTCTGAGCCTACATGAGTTGTAGGTCGGCTTGATAATAATTCCATAATCAAAATAAATTCATATCTCCATGAATACTTATCGGAATCGGATGATCTTTATATCAATCCTACACCTCTCGATGAGAGGAATCTAATAAAAATATTATCATCCATGAGTAAGATGACCCACATGAAGGTTTTCCCTGGTTTCCAATTTTAACAATAGCTTTCGCTGTAATACAACACCTCAAAATATAACAAAAGAGATTTGTTGTTCTGCTGAATGAATATTGTATTCAGTAAAAATTACAGAGCATACATCCCTCTTCCATGGTGTTGCTTAGCTGCAAACACCCACAAATTAATTCCCAATTTAAAAGACTACAAATTTTATATCCTAAAATAGATGAGAAATTCCATTCTCTTACTCTGTTATACAGTCTTCATTAGCAAGAAAATGTGCCCATACATGATGAAGGGACTCTAAACTGGTGGACAAAGATATAATGGTGTCATTATCACCCCCTTTATTATATAAGCATTCAACCAGTTGAGGGAGGAGACAAAGCATGATTTCAAATTCTGGTAGACCCTCTCAACGACATAGTGCCTACTTGTACTTGCTTCTCCCCTGTAGAAGTGTCTCTTTCGTTGACCATAAAATTTCCAGATGGAGAAGAACCCATAGAATCACTTGGGAAATTGTGATTAGTATCACAGTGTACACTATTCTCTTTCCAAATTTTCTTTTAGGCCTTTGTACAACATCATCTTGTTGAAAATAGCAACAAGAAATGCTAAAAATAGAAGTGCTAAAATTAGCACTGCTATAAATAGCATTTCGGGATACATTCCAACTTTAGTTAGTCACTAAACTAAAATTGAGAATTAAAATTCGAATTTGATCTTAGCAACTATTTGTAAAATAATTAATTAATTCATCTTGAGTTAATTAGTTGTAGAAAATCAAATATGAAGTCTATGTGAAGACATGCAACAGTTTCTCCATTGATTGGGGAAGTTATCCCTTGATTAAAGGAGATCAGGATGAGTTGTACTTTGAGTTGTAATTAGTTAGTTCAGTTAATAGAGTTAAGTCTAGTTAGATTAGTTCAAATAGTTTGTTGAACTAATTGTGAGTTCAGTTAGTTAATTCATGCATGAATGTAACTGTTACACTTTGGATAACTGAATATTCTCTCATAAATAACTCATGCATGTCAGTTCAGACAGAGACCCAATTGAGATCAGATGATGGGATAGTGTACTATCAGTTGCAGGAATATTGCATGGAGGATATCTCTTACATGCAAAAGTAACTCATTCCTTGGAGAGCATAATTACTTTTGGGTTTGATGAGTGTGTGATGAGGCCAATTCACACTGGTGGCAGCATTTGAACCCAAGGAAAACTGCGCAAGGAAATAGGAGTCTTGGAGGGCTGAGGGAAGGCATATCTTGTGTCTATTCAGTCTGAGCTGTATTGTTGGATTCTACTAAGAGTAGGATAGCTTGTGAGCTGATGCTTTGTATGATAATACAAAGATCAGGGTTTTTAGCTGAGGCTTTCCCCAGAGTATTCTTCTGTGTTCATGTGTGATTGCTTTCTCATTCTTAGTTATATGTGTTCTATTTGATCTTGCTCAAAATTAATTAAGCTTCCACAAGTTTTTTGTAGAATTAGATCTTGTATTTTTCTTTAGTATATTGCATAATCTTTTGATCTAAAGTGAGAATTTTTAAATGGTATTAGAGCAAAGGTGATCAAAGTGAAGAAAAATATACAAAGAAGGGAGAAATTCGAAGTTTGAAGTTCGTAAATATAGAAATCGAGTTCTTATCCCATCTCAATTTCACCAATGGCATTCAACGATTTAAGACTCAAGTATGCCCTTGATGGCAGCTCAAATTATATAGCCTCGAAGGATCACATGGAAGCAGTATTCAAGAACAACAGTCTAAAGGACTTCATTGATCAAGAATTCCCCAAGCCAACAGCGGCTAATGCTACAAAATTGGCAGAATGGAAGAATTGTGTGGCTAGAGCAAGGAGAATCCTCCTAGAAAACGTTGAAAGATCTATATTAGAATAGCAGCAATCAGAGGAATCTAGTGCTGAAAGACAAGCTTTGGAAAATCAAGTGTGAAAAGGACGACACGATCTCTACATATCTGAACAAGCTTACCACCTACATGGATGAGCTTGGAAGTGTAGGGATCATGACATCTGATGATGACATGGTGAGTCTAACTCTCCTCGATCTTCCTAAGATCTGGTAGAGCTAACAAGACTCGATAAATGGAAGAGAGAAACTGCCAGATTGGGAACAACTTTGGTCTGGTTTGATGCAGGAGGAGACAAGAAGAAGCACCAGAGATGGATCTTCATTAAAGCAAGATGATGAAGAAAATCTAGCCTTAGCGAGTAAGGCGAGGAAAGGGAAGGGGAAGGTGTCCCATCCAAAATTCGGTTTCTCCCATGGTGGGAAGAAGTTTGACAAATCGAAAGTGTGATGCTTTCATTGTCATGAGGTGGGCCATTATGCTACGAATTTTCCATAGAAGAATTCCAAGAAGGGATCCTCGAAGGAATCAGACTGTGAGGGACTGGCCTCACAGTTCGAGTTGGATTTCTCTCTCATCACATGCATGGTTTCATCCATGGTGGGATATGTTTGGTACCTGGACAATGGAGCCTCTTTCCACATGTCCGATGACAAGAATATTTTTAGTACCCTGGAGGAGAAGGATCTCCAGATGCAGATCGAGATGGGCAATGATGGAAAGTATTGTGTTTCAGGTGAAGGTACGATTGTGTTTCAGAGGGAGCATGGAGCTCCTCTCACCCTGATTGATGTAAAGCATGTACTGCGTCTGAAGAAGAATCTTATGTCTATCACTATGCTAGAAGATAAAGGCTATGATGTAGTCTTTAGTAAAGGAAAGGTATTCTTAAGGCATATCAGTACTAGACAGACCAAGAGGATTGGGATTCGAGTAAAGAATCTCTACAAGCTGGAGGTAGATGACTGTGCTGCATTGAGTTCCAAAGCTGAGGTGGTGCAAAGCCAAGATGTTGGTGAACTATGGCACAGAAGATTGGGCCACTTGCACCATGGGGCCTTGAAGATCATGCACCAGATTTCTACCAGACTTCCCAAGGGAAAACTGGAGCAGACGGATACATGCAAAGGTTGTACCTTGGGTAAGTATGTGAAATCTTCCTTTTAGGATCGAGATAGTAGAGCCGGAGCAATCCTGGAGTGAGTTCACACAGATGTTTGTGGACCATATTTTATATCCTCCACTGCTAAACAAGGGTACTATGTTATTTTTATTGATGATTTTTCTGGTAGATGCAGGATCTACTTTATGCAAAAGAAGGATCAGACCTTCTTAAGGTTTTGTGAGTTTAAAGCCTTGGCAGAGAAAGAATTTAGAAAGAAAATAAAAGCCTTGCATAGCGACAATGGTGGAGAGTATGTCTCCCAATAGTTTAAGGACCTCTGCGTTGTAGAAGGAATTAAATGGGAATTGACAGCATCTCATAACCCACAGCGGAATGGGGTGGCCAAAAGGAAAAACAGATAGATTATCGGAGTAGCTCCAGTGATGTTTCATGACCAAAGCCTACCACTTCATTTGTGGGTTGAGGCATGCAATACAATAGTATACTTGTAGAATAGAAGCCCACACTGTATACTGGGATGGAGACACCTATGGAGGCATTTTTCGGGAAGCAACCAGATGTGAGTCACTTTAGGATCTTTGGATCATCAGTTTATTGCCATGTGACCAAAGATGCTCGGAGGAAGCTAGATCCAATAGATGAGTTGGGGATACTTGTGGGGTATACTGATTCACCCCACGACTATCGAGTGTACCTACCTACTAGTTAGAGGACAATGGTACGTAGAGATCTGAAGTTCAATGAGCAAAAAGCCATGCGAGTATCACTTGAGAGGGAGCTCAAGTTGCATGCAGAGGAGGAACTTTCAGTTCCTAAGGAGGAGGAGCCTCAGATTGATGTGGAGCAGCTGCATGCAGAGGATCCGGGAGTGGAGACATACACTCATGCTAAGTCTTCCAGAGATGGGTAGAAATGCTCAAGGGAATCTAGCAGGTTGATGATGGATGTGCAAGAGAATGCGGGACAACCATCTTCTCAGCGTAGACAGAGGAGGTCACCCGAGCGGTACACTGGTTACATGGACCTGGTTGGGGAGTGTGTAGAGTTCAAACCTTCTTCATTCGAGGAGGTAGTGTAGCAACCAGTTTGGGTTGATGCAATGGTAGAGGAGTATGACTCTATCATTCAGAACAGTGTGTGGGATGTTGTTCCAAGACCTCAGGACAAGTCAGTGGTGAGTTCCAAATGGCTTTACAAGGTAAAGCATGTAGCTGATGGTAGTGTTGAGAAACAGAAGGCAAGGTTTGTTGCCCATGGTTTCTCACAGGTTGAGGGGATCGAATACGATGAGACCTTTGCTCCTGTAACAAGGTACTCATCTATCAGATCGATGTTGGCACTATCAGCTCAGATGGGTTGGAAGATCCATCAAATGGATGTGAAGACCATGTTCCTTAATGGGAAGATTGAGGAATAGGTGTACATTGAGCAGCCGGAAGGTTTTGAGACCTTCAATCATGAGTCGCATGTGTGCCGACTCAAGAGGGCTTTGTATGGGCTAAAGCAAGTACCTCGTGCTTGGTACACCAGGATCGACAACTATTTCACTGAGTTGGGCTTCACCAACAGTGAAGCAGATGTGAACCTTTACCACATCATGGTAGAAAGTAAGCCATTGATCATCGTTCTTTATGTGGATGATCTAATTTTGATAGGTGATGATTAGTTAATCAAGTCTTGCAAGGAGGACCTTGCAAGAGAGTTCAAGATGAAAGACATGGGTCTTATGCACTACTTTCTAGGCATGGAAGTCTGGTAGAAATATGGGGAAGTATTTGTGTCTCAAGGTAAGTATGCCAATGAGATACTCAGGTGCTTCCACATGGAGAAGTGCAAGCCCATGAAGACTCGTCTAGCTGGGAACTGGAGGAAGGAGGATGCTACTTTAGGTAAGGTAGTAGCTGCTCCTATTTATCAGCAGCTTGTGGGTTCACTTATGTATCTAGTGAACACATGACTAGACTTATGCTTTGCGGTGAACCAGCTGAGTCAAGCTATGGTTCAGCCTACCAAGCTATTTTGGAAGGTAGCGAATCATGTGCTGAGATACCTGAGAGGCACATCCCAGTATGGATTGTGGTACATATGGACAGAGGGAGTGAAGCTTCAGGGCTTCATAGATGAAAATTGGGTAGGGAGTCCATTAGACTGGAAGAGCACTTCTGGAGAAATATTCAACCTTGGTTCAGCTATAGTTTCCTAGTACAACAGGAAATAGAGGTTAGTTGCACTTAGCTCAGCAGAGGACGAATACATGGCTACCAATCAAATAGAATGCGAGGCCATTTAGATGCGAAAGATTGTAGTGGGATTGTTTGGTCAGAGGATGGATCCAACTGTGATCTACTACGATAATCAGAGTTGTATCAAACTCTCTGAGAATCCAGTTTTTCATGACAGGTCCAAGCACATTGATATCCGGTATCACCATCTTCGAGACTGTGTGGTCAAGAGGATCATGTTGTTGTTGTATGTTTTGACCGAGGAACATGATACAAATATTTTGACTAAGGCATTGTCAAAATGCAAGTTTGAGTTCCACAGAGACAGCATTAGGGTTACTGATAATCCCTTTCTTGTTGAGAGGGAGTGTTGAAAATAGCAACAAGAAATGCTAAAAATAGAAGTGCTAAAATTAGCACTGCTATAAATAGCATTTTGGGATACATTCCAATTTTAGTTAGTCCCTAAACTAAAATTGAGAATTAAAATTCGAATTTGATCTTAGAAGCTATTTGTAAAATAATTAATTAATTCATCTTTAGTTAATTAGTTGTAGAAAATCAAACATGAAGTCTATGTGAAGACATGCAACAGTTTCTCCATTGATTGAGGAAGTTATCCCTTGATCAAAGGAGATCAAGATGAGTTGTACTTTGAGTTGTAATTAGTTAGATCAGTTAACTGAGTTAAGTCCGGTTAGATTAGTTCAAATAATTTGTTGAACTAATTATGAGTTCAGTTAGTTAATGCATGAATGCATGTAACTGTTGCACTTCAGATAACTATATATTCTCTCATAAATAACTCATGCATGTCAGTTCAGATAGAGAAGCAGTTGAGTTTAGATAATGGGATAGTGTACTATCAGTTGCAAGAATATTCCATGGAGGATATATCTTGCATGCAGAAGGAATTCATTCCTTGGAGATTGCGCAGTTACTTTTGGGTTTGATGAGTGTGTGATGAGGCCAATTCACACAGGTGGAAGCATCGGACCCCAAGGAAAACTGCGCAAGGAAATAGGAGTCTTGGAGGACTGAGGGAAGGCATATCTTGTGTCTATTCAGTCTGTGAAATGTATTGTTGGATTGTACTAAGAGTAGGATATCTTGTGAGCTAATGCTTTGTGTAATCTGAACATATTTCCACTTGTATGATAATACAAAGATTGGGGTTTTTAGCTGAGGCTTTCCCCAGAGTATTATTCTGTGTTCATGTGTGATTGCTTTCTCATTCTTAGTTATATGTGTTCTATTTGATCTTGCTCAAAATCGAATAAGCTTCTACAAGTTTGTTGTAGAAGTTGATCTTGTATTTTGCTTTAGTATATTGCATAATCTGTTGATCTACAGTGAGAATTTTTACACATTTATTTTTAAAAAAGCTACACATCAGTTACTTTTTCTCTGTAGTACTCATCTCTACTGGAGATAAATACTTGAAAATGAGGTTCACTTCAGGGTTGGAAATGGGCTTCGAGGGCATGAGCTATCGTCTGATTGATTCTCGAATGAGGGTTCTATTTCTCAGAAGAGGGAGTCTTCTCTAGCGAAGTAGGTTCCCTGCTTCTTGATTCACTTGGAGTTTCAACTTTAATATCCTGAATGAATTCTACAATAGCAGAAATGCTTGGCTTATTTGGGTTCCTGAATGAAACGACTAAATTACCTCAGAGCCAAGACGATCAGGCCAACTACAGTCCTAGCTAGTACCATGTGAATTTGACTCCATGGGATTCAAAAGTGCCCTGGAAGTCTTTGAATAGCCAAGGGGTAGAAGCATAGAGGCCGGTGGATAAGAGAAGAAAATAGTTGTGAAGGTATGAACATAGAATAGTCAGAGCTTCGGGGACAAAGACTGCAACTGAGGTAGAGACCATGAAAACAAGCATGATGAAGAGCTTAACGCATTCTCTAGGCAGAGATTTCTCATCTCCGTCCTTTAGGCAAGGGGGGTTTTAAGGCAGCTTGAAGTTTCAAACTACAAACCTTGTCTGAAGCATTGTGAGATCTTCAGAAATGAAACTATTCAGAGACTTTGATACATTGTTTCCTACACAGATTCTTCCATCATAGATATGGTCCCTTGTATGTTGAGTAATCAGCAGGTCAATTTTTACAATCCTCCACTAGATACAAAAAATGAGATATGCTCTCAACTTCAAAAGAATTTAGGCAAATCCAGAAAATGGTTACATGGCTACCTCTATTCCAAGCACATAAAATGAAATATACATTCAACCAGAAAAAAGAGTTTGGGAAATTCCATGGACGAAAACAAGCTATTAAAAAAATCAAAACCACTAGAAAATTCAATGCTACATCTGAAATACAACCATTTCTTGTGGTGTATTAAGTAAGAGAGTTTTTTCATGAACGCTTAATTCTGAGCTTCCAAAGCTTCATAATGAAAAAAATGTCAGAAAGCTGATTTTATAGCACCAACTCATTTACTCAAATGATCAACAAGTCTATATTTAATTGGTTAGGGTTTTAGCTAATTCAAATAATAATTGTGAAGTGAGTCTTTGTGACTATTTATCTATTACTTTAAAAATCACCCTCGTGAGTCTTTGAAGGTCCCTTCACATCACATGCTCACATAGGCACTAGGTTTTTCACTTGACAAAACATTTTTTAGCATAGTTGTGGCCTTCCTTTAGGATTCGTCTACCGAGGTGGAGGAATTGCCCGAATGGTTAAAAGTGGCTGGAATCTAGGAAAAAAAATTTCAAAAAATCTTGTAGAAGCAGTGTTTGAATCATTTTTTTGATGGTGGAAATGGATTTAGCACCATCAAAAACGTCTGGGACACATAAAATTTTGAATTTTAATAACTATAACTTGGATTTACAAAAATCCTTGCTGGATTTTCTCTAAATATAACCGGAATTTCCATAACTGCCCAGGAAACTCCTCCACCTGATTAGACTACGGCCTTCCTTTATAGAAAAGTGAGATTGGTTGTTGTTTGTAGCACTTGTAGCGTGTGATGGTTATTAGTTGCACTATTTCTAGACCACCATTGTCCTGTTAACGTTCAAAATTGAGAATCCCAAGAAGAATCAACATAGGGTAAGATTAACACCTTGTGTGCATCACCACGAACTAGGCTTGACACTTGAGCTTCACCCCATTCACTCAAGCCTTAAAGCTTATTCATTCACCTCAAAATAACATCTCCTCCATCTATAAAATGAAATCCATACCAAGGGAAAAGGAGGAAGAATTAGAAGTAAACTTATGCTATTGAAATTTCTATTGTTGCGAGGCCCAAGGAATGATTAGGATGAGGAGCAAGGAAGAGTTGAAAGAATTAGAAGTAAACTTATGCTATTGAAATTTATATTGTTGCAAGGCCCAAGGAATGATTAGAATGAGGAGCAAGGAAGAGCTTCAACTGAGTCAAGGTAAAATTTGATATACATATTGTATTGTTAAGACTTCTTTGATTAATGAAATGGATTTATATCGTTTCCTCCTCCACATTTCATGTTGGTTACATGCATGATATTTTTGATGGTTGATCTTTTGTTTTTAACAATTTATCGTTTCAAAGAGTTTGTGAAGCCTCCTTATCTCTCTATGTGCTAGAAATTGGTGGCATGATCCAGAACTTGAATCTCGAGGGCCACTCTAGAAAAAAACCAACGAGGACAAACATCAGTAGAAGAAATGTACATCATCCAACATTCTCAAATTCCTTTACATGTATGATTGATGCTTTAAGTCTAATGATTTCCATATAGTGTTTTGAACTTCCTTCTACCTCGAGTTCTAGGAAAAATCGAGAGAGTGCTCACCTCTCTGTAGGAAGGCTTTCTCCATTAGTAGAATTAGTGACTCCATTTGGGAAGGAGACTCATTTTCTTTCTCTATGAGTTTGCGACCTTGTCTCATACTTTCCTAGGTCTCTTGTTATTCCTTAAAGTTTACTTTCTTTTATTGTTTGTTGGCATGAAATGTCTTAAATCTTTCTTCTAAATCTTTCCTTTATTTTTGCATGGTTGTGGGCGCAACTGGTTGTAGGATGCCTATTGTTATAGGCACAACCATGCCTTTACATTTTCCCTTTGGGACACCTCCTATGCGTGGTCACACTTGTAGACAATTGTTTAAGGTATGTTCTATTTCCATGTTTAAAATCTAAGTTTGATTCTTTGAGTAGCCATCCCTTACCTGGTTTTGACTTGTTATGTCTATCCCCAAACAATATTTCTTCCTCTCTTTTTGTGATTTATTTTAGAAAGTATATGGATTTGTTAAGTTTGCATGAGAAGTTGTCTATGACCAAGATCATTGTGATTATGATTTTAACTTACTTTTGAACAAGTCCATTATTTTCTTTCGATTGTTAAGAAGAATTCCGGTTCATGTTTAATTTATCTTCTTGGTTTCTTTTAAGAACTTATTGGTATCTTGGATTTTTTGGCTTTACTTTTAAAGTTTCTTTCCCTTTGAGTTTGACTTTTCATGCACATGTTGAAAAGTTGCACCCATTATCTTTATCATTGTGGTAACATCGAGTGAATTCTTATGAATGTTGTTCGCATTTTGTTTCTTTTCTCATTAAGAAAACAAAACATTGTTGCATTTCTTGCAAGCATTTTATTGTCTCATAACAAAAGGAAAAGGGAAAAGATTTTTTTTTAACATCATGGAAATAATTACATTGAAGAAGATGCAGATGCATTTAATAGTTGTGCATTAGTGAAAATTTGATTAATGCATGTTGGTTGTTTTCACATTTGAAACAAAAAAGAAAAGAAGGATCTTTTCCCTTCTTTAGATAGAATTCATTGAAACTTGCATTGATTTCATTCATTTATAATTCTTCTACTATGCATGAAAGAGTCACAATATCACCTAAGTTGCAGGACACATCTCCCTTTGAGTAAATAACAACCTTAATAATGAATGTGAAGTAAAATTTATTAGACATTCTTGTTTATAGTAAACTAACATGCTTAGGATTGTAGAGCCTTAGAATAGAGTTGAAGAGTGAACTCTTGAAGGCCACAAAAGAAAAATTGGCTCTACAAGTGAGTGACAAATCCACCACCACATTAGATTCTTGTAGGAAAACTTCTCTTACATAGGAGTCAAGCATGAGGTCATGTCAGAGGCTAGTTGAGTGACAACCTCGCTTCATTGGTTTTTTGGTGCTTATTGGATTATGTGCATTCAGGGATCTCATGAACACACATGGTTCACTGTGAACAATCCCTTGTTGAGTTTGCGAGCATAGATACCCTACCTACACATATGATCCCAACCCATGATTGTTCTTCTAGTTGTTTGGTAGTGAGGCAGCAACCTTAGTGGTTGGTCTTTAAGATATATTACCTAGGTGATTATGAGTGGGAAGCCCCCCTGATACTTGAGGAAGATGTCAATTTCCATACTTGTGCTCCTTGGGGGTGTTGCTTAGTTCCATTTAAGATGTCACTTGTGTCAATAAAGGCTGATATCGAGAAGTTGGGGTAACTACTTATCATTCCTTAGCGAGCTCAAGGCCTTGGAGATTTCATCACCTCAAGATTCTTGGATTTTAGAGGTCCCTTCTGTAATATCTAGTTTTCTAGTTGTTAACTTAAGACTTTTTTTTTTATTGTGTGCTCTTTGGTCATTAGTATAGAGTCAAATTTAGCTTTCTCTTTTTCTTTATGTCGTGCTCTAGCTCTAGCATCATGGTTGAACTAAGAACCCATCGGTCACAAAGGAAATGTAGTATTTATCCCATTGAGGAAGAGCCACCCACTATTGAATAATGAGTCTTATCATCAAATAATACTCCCCTTAATCACCTTGAGGCACACACCACCAGTTTAGGAGGTAGTCCTAAGGTTGAGACTGTGGATGATACTAATTTACCTTATTTCAACCCTCCTTTAACTGACCCATTTGGAACTGTATTACAAAAGTCAACTTTACAATATTAGACTCTTTGTCCTTTTTCCACCATTTCCCTACAATGTCAGGCATCACTAGGTCAATGTGAATATAATTCCCCTTCCCTCACCTTCAACCATAATAGGAGGAGCCACTTCACTTCTTCCTCTTTCATCATTGAGTGGTATTAGTGCTTATAAAAATTTACCTAGTACTCCTAGATTCTCCATCTGGGGACATACATCAATCTATTAGTTTCCATCCATAGTTGTTCCTATGATATCCATGCTTATGCCACCTGCTTCTTAGCAGGGGACTTCCGTTCACTATTCCTATTGAAATTAGGCCTTCTATGGTATCCCATTTATTTTTCTCGCGAACCATTCCCGCAGGATCTAGACACATCCCTCATGCAACTAGGGGTAACATAAATTATTTGGGGAAACCCTCTATAGGGACCCAACATTTGTTAAAAACACTCCTCTATTAAGGGGCAAGCCAACTACCAAAGGTGCCTTTCCTTCGACAACTTTCCAATACCCATTGCAAAATGCTTTGGAAACGTTTTAACTTTCAAGAACCCTTTATTTGGAGGAGGTGAAGATTATGGTGGGATTCTTCCTACTAGAAGCATCCCTCAAAGGAACTTCATTCCTTTCGTTACTCTTTCCATTTGAGATGATACAAATATAATATGCCAACACAACCTTAAATCCCTTTCCCCCTTAGATATTATAACATTGTACACAATAAGATACACCTTGGTTTTTGTGACAACCCTTTTTCTATCACTGTTGTAAATGTCACTATGAATTGTATTTCATGTAAACAATATGGAAGATGTAGTTTAGTTGGAGAAATGGGCATAGATTCAGAGACTAAGGAGGGGAATTTTTATGCTTATAGAAAACCCAAGGCACTTCATTTATTTCCCACCTAGCTCCTTGAGAAATTAGGTTGTTTGCTAGTGTAGAAATTCAGGTGTGTATGGGCAGCTTGTAGCAAGGACAAGCTCATGCTCTCCTTGTTCTCATGGGATGTGTTGAGAAACACAACATGCAAGATATGGACAAGCGAAAGGGACATGAAGAAGAGGGGAGAATAAAAGTGGAAATAGGAGAGAGTTGCTAGCATAATGAATGGGGAGTGCATAACAATTTTAGAATGAAGTGATTGCGAATCGACTACCCATAATTGTTTTCTAGTCTCCTTGCACAATGTGAGTGGGAAAAGTTGGGTCATTGCATAATAAGGAAGAGTGTAGCTCAACATAATACAACATGTAGAATACCCTGGTGGTAATATTAGGACATCATTCCTTTCCTTTCTCGTGAGACCCAATTCGTATGTTGGTGTTAATTTGACAGATAAGGTTTAGGAAAATTCAAATTCACTTGATTCTTGCTTTAGGGCCAAGAAAACATCCTTTAGAGTAATATCAAGTTCCTAGAATAAGAGAACCCTTCTTGAATCTTAGTTGATTCTATGTGATTATTTTTTTGTGAGATTGAGTGAGTCATTGTGGTGATTACTTCATGGGAGTACTTGCTAAACCACCTGAATAGTGGACTCCTCCTCTTGGATACCTATTTGATTGATTATTAGTGTGAATACCCTTAATCAATTAACTCTTCAAACTCTGAAAATGGCTTAGGGGTGGTCAACTTTAAGATATATTGCAATGTAGTTCGCCTACTATTGGGAGGATAGTTTAAGTCCCTCCCTCAATTTCTAGTCATTCAAGTTAATAAGACAAGTATATTTACTTGTATATATATGTTACATAGTGAATGATGAATGATGTGTTATGTGTTATGTATGTACCAATATTGTGAATAGAGGAAGGTGATATTCTTGGTTATTTATAGTGAAATCTTAATATGAGTGTCTTCATGGTTGAAAGGCTTGTAGATCCTTTGTTGTTGATTTGATCCTAATCTACAAAGTCATTTACACACTCATGTTTGATTGTTTGACATGTTTAGGTGATTATCATTGTATGTGTGGATTCAATTGCTAATATGCTATGTGCATCATGGGTTACTGTGCTTATAGGCTATTTCTTATCCTTCTTGGTAAATGAATCATGATGTAGAAATGTATGATTTATCAAGTGGATCTAATAGTATTGTCTAGGATCCATTCTATGGAAAAATATTTTGCTACTATGTTGGAGTTACAAAGTGGTATTATCCATGGATTTAGCTTGTTTCTATGCCTATTAGTAGGCATGTTGATAGATATTCTTATTTTATTATAGTTATTAAATAATGTTTGAAATGTTAACATGGGATAAAGGCTTGATTTCTGTGAATATTAGCATCCACGGTAACTCAAGGCTTCAAGGAAGTTAGGGCTAAGTCCTTGGAAATCTCTTAGAGTTCTAATTTTGAAATGTCATAGGAACCAAACTTTAATCTAGGGCCAGATATGTCATTGGTAGTGATTTATATATGGGTCAAATACATTACAAATTTGGTGGATGTCTTAGGGAGTCCAGGCATTTAGGATGTTTGTGTTATAACCCTATTTGGAACTCCACTATAGTGAGAGAAACCCAAGTTAAACTTACCTTAGTTTCCAGCTAGAATTCACCCCATTTAACCTTTTCTTTTACTTATGTGGGAATTATTCCATTTTAAAAGGGTAAAATTACATAATTGATTTATTTCTCATAATTATTTTATCACATTTTTTTTTTAATCCAAAAGGAACCCAACAGTTGCCTGACATGTAACTACTAGAAAACCTCTGGGGGTCTATGACTTGTCCTCCTCTCTATAAATTGGGTCACAAATGAGGGTATTTGAACCTTGGATCTCTCAATTTTCACATATTTCACATTAATTTGATCACCGATTGAGCTGCCCCCTTGGGAAATTTTTCCACAATTTTATAATCATGAGATAATAAATATTTCATAATTGATATAACTGAGAAAAAGCTCATATTTAAGAAAATGGTTCTAGAGTTTATCACTCCCAAAGAGATCAACTTGACCCACTTGTGTATGACTTGGCTAGGGGTCCATTATTTTATAACTTTCTTAACTTCACAAGTCCCTAGGTGTCTAAATACATTCTCCTAGAGGATAGAATGAACCTATATATTCTCACCCTATTAAGAGGAAAGGTGTTAGATCTAGTGTCCATAATGCTACATTGGGAGAAGGAGACCAAGTTGCAAGTTGAAGGAGAGGCTTCTCATGTGATTTGGGGTATATTACTTGTATCTCATTTTAATTAATGCATGTTATTAATTGCTATTATGTGTATGTTTGCACAACCACTAGGAGCTACTTCTGCATAGTCTTGGCCTTGACAAGACTACCGAATAGAGGATTATATGTAATGTAACGAGAAGTGTACAAGAAAGTAGATCCCTAAACCATACAAGCAAATCAATCATCCATGCATGAATTTCCCTAGTCTAAGGTTAAAGTTTGGTACTCGACATCCACGCTATTTGATGGCGAGTGTTGGATATGGTGCAAAGAATTCCTGCTCCAACCAAGAGATTTTTTCCTCTATAATAGATCAAAATATTGCACACAATAACCAAAAAGAAAGCACACAAATGACTTTTCATAGAGGATCTTCAACTCGATCAAATCAACATGAGCAATAGATTATAAACACATAAATAATGGAAGGAAATATTTACTTTTGTTAACCATGAAATAAAATAGATACAAAGAATGTATACCATCACATATTGATCTTCTCCTCAAGATTCTGATAGAGTCTACCCTTCTTCAAGTAATATGACCTTGTGAGCAAAATAGCTCACAATATCTCATAGAATCATAATAGAAAAATGTCTCTCTAACTCTCCAAAACTCTCTTGACCCTAAAGGATATACTAGTATTTAAATATCCAAAGGGCTTCCAAGGAGGACAAATGTAGATGCTTAGGGTGAAGAGAAGTTTGGAAGCATCTCTAATAGTGCACCCAGACCAACTTGAAGAGATGAGATATCATGTGGCTTCGAATTGATCTCCTAGGGAATGTAAGCCTTTAGAACATGAGCCAAGGTCACAAGGAGTGAAGTGAGAAACTTTGACTCCAATCCCTATGAAAAATGGTGCTCCATGTGACTGGAAGGCTAGAGTTGCTTTATCACACATTAGTACAAATGAATATGGAAAAAACTAGGTCAAAATATAGGTCAAAGCTCAAGCAAGTGTTCAACAGTAAAAGGACTAATGAGTACTAACTCTAGGGAGAAAAACAGGTTGATGACAAATGTCCCCTAATGCATGAGGTCAAATGAGTAACTGATGGCTGAAATGCATTACAATAAATCTCAAAGGTCAAAATGGGAGGAAGGAGACAAAGCCAAGAAGCTAGATCAGAAGAAGCCAAATGTTGGAGACTCATTTGTTCTAATAACATCCTCGAGGCAGGCATACACATGCTTGTTCATAATTAGAAACTAGACATGTCCACCAAAAAAATACATTGGAGAACCATGACATGAAATTCTAGGACATAGCTACAAAAAATACACATTTGATCCATGTGAGACATCATAAATATCATAGCCACCAACAAATACAATGTGGATCTATGTCACAATATACATGAATGGGACTGGATACATACCAGATAGGAAGTTCCCTAGAGTATTCGTCAAAGTACATAAATGATACATAACTCCAACGCAGCCCAGGAAGGGTGCCATATAAGAGTGAGATGTCCCTAACCTAGGGTCTTCAATATAACCCCATTAGTACAAATCTAAAACATGCGACCAAATGTGCTGATGTCAAGCATGGTAGAAACCACCCAATTACTACTAAATGAGGTATACGTTAACAGGTGCGAAGGAACCCAACAATGACGAGAATGGACCCCAAGATACCTAGCACAGTCCACTAAGTATGAATAGATGAGCTACCATTAAACACCCATGGACTCGATCGATCAGGATTCATTGATGTAAAGCCAGTATTAGTCATGAGGATACTTTCTACTAAGGTCTACAAGCTCCAAGGTACTACTGGTTCATAAATCAAGCTCCTGGATGATGAGTTGAAGTTGATAGGAGAAGATTCTTTAATAGAGGGTCTAGATGTATCCTGCATCAATCGACACATAACAGATCAAGAGATGGTGTGAATGGAAGAATTCATGAAGTGATAAAGCATAACTGACACAGGGATGGTTGATACAAAAAGGTCAATAAGGACTGCAGATGTTTGACATAGGTTGAGACTTCCCTTGAACACATAATGACACGAGACAAAAGTTACTTGGCAGCATGACTAATGAGAAGCACATGATATTGTGCAAGAACACAAGAGGAATTGAAGCACGCTCCATAGTGACTGGAAGAGTAGCCAACTTGAGGAGTATATAGACTCATATGTACAGTACAACTCCTAGGTAAGCTAAAACCCAACTTTCATATAATGAGGCATATAAATTCCATGTTCAAGGGCAACATGACATCCGATGTTGACATTTTAATGAATAAAAAAATAAAGGTTCCCTTCCGATCTTCTCTTTTTAGTCTTCTTCATGGTTTAATAAGAATGAAATAGAAGACATGTATGCTCAATAGGTTCCTTTTTCGTAATGATTCACAAGGTTGAAAAAGAGATAAAATTACACTCATTCTCTTCACACGATTTAACGAGCTTTGAGAATGGAAAAGATATTGTTCGTTGACTTTCAATTTAATTAACGAGTAGGAAAGATGAAAAGAACTTGACATTTTCATGTATGTTTTACGAGCATGAAAAGATGGCAAAAGAAGCTCAAGATTTTCATAATTTTAACAAGTCATGAAAATAACTCCAAAATGAACTCGACATTTTCATGGATTAATGAGGATGAAAACAAGGCTAAAAGGACCTCATTGCAATATAGGGTTTAATGAGCATATGAAGGAAACGAAGAAAACTCGTCCATAAGGAACAAGTGGTGTAATGGTAGCAATGAGTTTTGGTATGACGGAACTGTTCAAAGCAGAAGGAGACAAATAGGTTGAAAAATAAGACCAATAATCACGACGGTCCATCCAGGAAAGGGTAAAACACCAAGTAAAAGTGAATGATAGGAAAAATAGAGAATGACGATGGAATGAGGAAATAAAGACTCATCATGCAAAAATAGGTTGATAGAATGTGGAAATTGTGAGGGATAGATTGTGGAATCCTCCAGGGATAAGGCCAAAAATATGACAAAGAAATGGACATGAAACTCAAATTCTAGGGCATGGTGGGTTAAAAGAAGGGATTCTGAAAGAGAATAAAACAATTGCTTGGGAAAAGAGTGCTAAACTAGGTCATCCAAGAACAAGCAGGCTCTACTACCAAGTTACAACGTGCATAAAACAAAGAGGCTATCGTTGCAACTTGACAGAGTCAAACTTAAGGCATAATGATTGCACTAATAATGAATAATGAAACAATGATGACGATATATGACCTACCCCTATGTGAAAAGTTTAGAGAAACACACCTAAGGTCTAATGAATGTCACAATAACAATGCCACCCTATCTTGTAAAATCCTCTAGAAAGACTAGATTCATGGTTAAATCACATAATGAAAGAAATAAAACATGAAGGAGGTAAAAGCATGACCATATCTTTTTTATTTTTAGGGGTTTAAATTGTTTTGTATTTTTTGGCATATATGATTTAGTAGAAAATAGATTGCATCACACACCAAACCAAATAGATATAAAACATCATGCACACCCCTATGTACAAAATGTATGAGCGCAACTCGGTCTAAGAGGTCATGTCAAGGTGTGCCCACTGTAGGGCATACGCCAAGGATTTCCATACATGAACTCATGGAAGAGTAGAGGTACCATATGGAACACCATGAAGGGGCCATGCCATAAAAAATTTGACTGTCTAATTCCTAAAGGTTGATGGTACCAAGGAAAACCTAGAAGAATAACATTATCAGGGATAACTCGAGGAAATACAAGGTGAGTGGTCTCATGAGCTAATGCAACTCCTTGACAAGGACTATCAGACGTAAAGGGGATACAAAACACTCATCGATAGACAGAGAGGAGTTGGACAATTCATTGGAAAGTTCAGCATTAGAAACCAAAGACTTGACTTGTTCTAAGGGTGGCACATCCAAGGAGAGCCAAGGAGATGTCCCCTAGGTCGATTCAAGAATTTTTTTTCCAATCTCTACCTCTTCCAATTCAGGGAGAATAGATGGATCAAGAGGCATACTCTCCCTAGGATGATCAATAGGTGAATACATGACCCCTAAGATGACTTGTTGAGAAGAAGACTTTTCATTAAGGGAGTCACATGGAAGAGGTATATTGATGAACCATGTGGGCAAAGGATCCTAGCCATATTCCATATTGGGATGGATATTTTTACCACCATCAAGAGTTACTGATGAGACTTCCAAGGAGACAATATATTTAGATAAATTAAACATATCCTCACCATGTTGACCTACATTTACAGAAGAAGACACATCCCAAGGGTTAGGAGACTTATGGGGTTGACAAGTGACAGAAGGGACCATGTGCATAGGAGCAGTGGTCGAATAAGGAATGTCGACTGGGGGTAAAGGAAATGCACCAATAAGGGATGCTATTTTGAGTAAACCTACACCAACACTCTAATAACCCACAAGGTTATCTCCAACAAGTGGGATAGAATTCCTCGTAGTAGGAAGTTGGGTTGTTGACACACAATAGTCCAATTGATTTATCATTATTATCTTTCTTTCATGGGGAAAGTAAAGAAAAAAAAATATTGAAGACACAACAATTCACATAGCATAAAACCAACCATGGCGAAGGAGTAGGTTATAGTCCAAGGAAACGTTGATGACTTCAACATCAATGTAAGTAGTCTTACACCCTAGCTTGATGGAAAAATTTGGAAGAACCCCTAAGGTACAAAATGGTTTCCATCAAATTCCTAAAGAGTGGTAGTGGACTTATCAGGTGTTGGAGAACTGAGATATTTCCAAGATGATGCTGACATAATCTAGGTAGAAGAGCCTTCATCCATCAGACTGCGATGAATAATTTTTTGAAAGATTCACACAAAAATATGTAAGGAAATTTGGTGGGAAAGCTTATAACAAGGAGCATCAAAATTAAAAGTAATGAGACTCTGAAGGATCGACCCCATGATAGTGAGCAAGGCTTTGCGTTTTTGAGGGAAAATTTGCAAAACCTCTAAGGAAGGCATGGCACAAGGAGCACAATTTAAATCCTCAACAATATTGTAGTTTTGTGAAACACATGCAGATAGACTTTGTTTTGACTTGCAAACGACACCCTTAGGTGGGTAATAAACTAGCTCAATAGGATTATCTAGTGTGAGAGTTCCAGTGGAAGAAACTAGGGCGGTTGAGTCCTTAGAGGAGAACTTGACTCAGGAGTATCATAAGACTTAGCTTGTGTAGACACATTAATTTTCTCTTTGCACACAAGGACAAACATATTAGGGAAGGATGAAAATATGGCCCCTCATTTCCCCCTTGCAGTGGTTGAGGAGCATGGGAAACCATTTGTTGTTGAGGTTGTGGAGGGAATGGGTGAGTCAAAACAACTAGCTAGTGAGTAGTAGGTGGTGGTGCAAGAAGCCAATGGGTTTCATCCATTTACGGGAATTTGTGAGTCAAATGCTCACCTTGAAAAATCATATAAAGGAAATTGATCTTGCAACATCATTCACTTATGTCCCTAGCCTAATTAGATAGATTTGGTCGAGTCTCTTGTGCAGTTTTTTTTTTTTTTTTGACCATGAGGTTGTTGAGTGTTCATGTGTGTTTTGGACTTCACCATGAGAACATACGCTGGTTACTTAGAATAGGTTGTTTTTTTAAAGCCAAACACACTTCTTAGGGTTTGTGATGTAATGGCCAATTTCCCTAGTTGAGAAGCAAGTTGGCTCACGAATTCATATACAAAAGAAATCACATCATTAGAGAGTGGTCCCAGGGTAGGTTTGGGTGGGTCTATAGAAGGGCATGGAGCATTAGGAATTATTTCATAAAGTGTGCATGATTAAGAGTAAATCAAATCTAGTTGCTAGGAAACTAAAATAGATTGTTCCTTAGTAATAGCCCTGAGAATAGACACATCCTTGGCAATGGAAGGTAATAATGACCAAATGAACATTTTATGAAGAATTGCATTAGGGATCTTGGTTCAAATTAACATCTTATGTCATCACCACTCGTGGATATGATAAAAAATTAGAGTGGACTTGTCTTACTTAAAGTTGGACAGGAGGTCAAAGTCAATGTCGTACCTCGTGGGTAATTGGAAATGGTTCAAAAATGGCATGGCCAAGGAAGAAAAGTCACTAAAATATGTCATATCTAGTTCAATATACCATTTAGAAATGTCTCGATTCAGGGTTCATTGAAATATACACAATTTGATCGAATCAACCACCAAATATTTTAATGAACACTAAAGATGATATGTGGTGATATTTGTCAATGGGTTATCTTGATGCTTCCCTTGAAACTTAGGGATATCAAATGGAAACTTTGTAGGTATGGGTGGCCACCAAGGATCACGATGGATGGGGTCATTCATCAAATTAGCTAAATCCCGAAGATCAAGAGAAGAGAGGAAAGGATTATTTTATTGAATGAATGGTTCATAGGAGGAAGAATCCCTAACCAACCAGGAGGTCCTCCTATAAACTAGTTAAGTAATAGTCTATGTACCATGGTCATAATTCATCCCAATATATTTAGGATACGAGCTAGTATGAATGGTGTAAGGAGTCCCCCCCAGGGTAAGTTCCCCCAGAGAGGAAAGTACCCCCAAGAGCATGGATGTTAGTGGGATTGTACTTGATAGAGAAACAAGGACCTCCTTGCAAAAAAGCACCAACATAGGGAAGATAACTAATTGGAATCATGGTTCTAGTGTTAGGGTTTCCCCAAGGTAAAGTAACCCCTACAGGAAAAGTACCAGAGGAAGGCATCCCTTAAAATAATGAACTATACCAGGGTTGGGTAATACTAGAAGCAAGGTTGCCTCCAGGTTGGTTAGGAGCAACGGAAAATCACCCTAACACATTACCTGAGGTGACTATGCCCATACTAGGAACATGGATGGTAGGCTGAGAAAAAATAGGAGTAATTATTCTTAATTCTATAGGTTGGATAATGTTTTCTTCCATGGGTGCAATAGATGAAGAAATCAACACAAAGACACTAGGGAAACTTGTGGGAGTGACAAAAGTGACTAGTGTTATGTCTCAATAGGACGTGAGAGGTGTTGAACAAGGTGTATATCTAACGACACTCAATGGTGGAAATGATGTCATAACATTCGAAACCAAAAATTCAAAGGGTAAAGGAGAATTGACCTAGTCCATAGGTATTAAAGAAATAGGATTGTGAACATAGGAAGGTGTTGAATCATTTGGATTTAACCATAATAACTCTGGTCCTGATGGGTTAGTGTTGCATAGAATTTTGTCACTGTCCCTATACTCCCTATTCCTTGATCTTGGAGGACATCTACAGTGAACCCCAGATGCTTTTCCTCCATGAAGAAACTCCCATTATGTCCCTCTTCATGGGTAGATCAATTCCCTTTTGCACCATTTCCCCTGAAACTTTTGTTTTGCCCAGTTTACAACATCGGAGCTAATGACCTCTATCTTCCCTGTGCTGATGTGCAGAGATTAGCACTATCCCTCGTGCCAACCGGAGTGACTAAGCTATGTTCAAGTCGTGTCGGTCCTGTTTTATAAAGTTTTTTAAATTAGGAGTCAAATCTTCCAGCTCTAGAATCTTCGTAACGGAAGTTTGGTGAATGGTTTGGCCGGATGGGATTGAGAATGTCAATTTGGGTTCCTTTCCCCTATAATGAAGGAATTACCTCAAGGGATTATCCATTCTCCCACGAGAAGAGATCCATTTCCCATCCATTTTTCCTATATAAACCTACCTTCTTCCTAAGCACAAGCTAGTGTTGATGTTGGTGTGCTTATGCTATTTTTTTTAGAGTAGACAACAAGCTATTAGTAGTTGTAGCTATCTAGTTGTGTGAGGGATAAGTGTGATTTGGTTTGGAGTGAAGCCTAAAGGCAAGAGCCTTAAAACTATTGTTGATTGAGGCCATCATGGAATGCTAGTAGAAGTGTCTTGTCAGAGGAATACTGCAACGCTAACACAAATGGTTGTAATCTCTCTTTGATATTAATATATGCAACTATCGATTGATTTCCTACATGATTTGTCATATTACATATTCATGGCTTAATGTTTCTTGAAATTTTAAGTAGGTTGAATTACAATTTGTCTATTATCATGTTTGTTGTTTGCTATTGTTTACTTGTTTCAGGTGCTTGAAGAAGGAAGTGAGACATAGCTGGAGCGAGCAAGCAAGGATATCATCAATCAGGATAAGCAGACTAAGAGGTAGGCCCTCTTAATTGGTTCTAACTTAAGGAAATCTTCCATAAAATGTATCTATTACGGCTAGACCCCTCATCGGGCTAGAGGAATTTGTTCGTGTCCGCACTTATAATTTTACTTCACCACAAATTGGTGACTCGATTAGGGATCCCAATCCTTTTGTTTGTCTTGGATTTCATGATTTCGTGAGAACTTTTCTAGTTCCACTTTTTCCCTTTGGTTCTATTTCTTTTCTCCTGCTTACTGGTCCGAGTCTAAAATTCGTAGTAGTAGATCTGGTACCTCTTTCAATTTTTTTAATTTTTTCCTTAGCTCCCTCGATCAACACGCTTAATTCGCTGAGAGTCATGTTATTCAGCATGAGTTCTTGAGAAACATTCGCGCAAACCAGCCTCTGGTGCTTGTTGTTAGTTAGGTAGTTACGCTGATGCCTGTAAGTGAAGATTAGGGCCTAACCCCAATCTTGGCCAGTGTTTTCTGCTCTTGTGGTTTTGACCCTGTAAGCCTTTTGGACCATTTTCTCCATGATTAGAAAGCTACTTGTCATTTGGTTGTTTTCTTGTTGGTTTGTCATCTTTCTGCTTGATTGATTGAGTCATTGAGTGGTCAGCGACATTAGGGCATCTAGTTGGTTGTCCATTTATTAGTTTTCGAACTCAGTAAGTCGGGTTGTAGGTGTACTTACTCTTTGAATTTTGATTTTTGGTCCTTTTACGACTTTGCCCTCTTTTACGCAAGTTTGAAAAGTTTTTGTTTGATTGCCTAAACATTTCTTTTCTAGCATGGATTACATTATTTGTCTTGTGATTGGTAAAGTCAGTGTTTCATTAGTCTGAATGAGTTTCTCTTTTCATGTGTTCATTTGCTTGAAGAGCTTATTGTCTCGAGAACTTTTTCACCGAAATATTAATATGCAAAAAGTTTGTTTCATGGTTTCATGAAAGAGTATGGAATCCTATCTTGTTGCATCATTACATTACGATAACTTGCATGATTAAAAGACTAGGATTTCATCAGCATTTGAAAAAGGAAGAGAACTTGTTTTCTTCTGAAAGGACTAATAGATAAGTGCTTGTCAGGAAATTAGGAATTGGAATGCATTTTTCATTAGTTTATTTTTTGAAAAAGTAAGGTAGTGAAAGATCATTTCATTTTCATTTGCTTGATTGTTTGCATTTGATTAAGTAGTTTCTACCATATCTAGTGTAGGCATTTCATCAAATTGAAAGGGTCTTGTCTCATTTAGTTGCATTTAAGGTTTTTTGAGTAGCATCGCTAAGACCTGAGAATTGAAACATAACTCAAGATCAACTTTAAAATGAATTCAATTAACCTAAGGCACATTTGAAAATAATGTTTATATCTAGAAGGTCTAGGCTAGAGACATGTTTTGGCGTCTTTAAACCTAGCAGTTGTTCTTAGCTTCAGCATTAAACAGCGCTAGTATGGATTTTTTCTCCTCATATCATCGAGTATATAATGGGAGACCCCACTAGGCTGCAATCCTTTTATCCTTAGGAAGCCAAGTCAGTCGCCTTGCAAACGTGATACACCGAACACAACATTTGGGGAGATTGCATGCTTATACTTCTTGGTTTGCCAAGAGGTATTCTACAGTTCACAGTTGCTTGGTAATCATGTTTACCTAGATCATCCAGAGCAGTCATTTTATCTTTTTGACTCATTAAACGTAAAATATCATTCAAGCACTTGCCCTTTCGAGCTCGTTTCCAATTGAAAGCAATAGATTCATGTTTGTTTCTTTCACGACTCTTAAAAAATGAAAGAGCACCAGTCTTTTATGTGTCTTAATAATTGATTTCCCACAATACAAAACACCCCGTTAGTCTTTTTCTCAACCAAATCATGAGTTTCCCTTAAAAGAAAACTTTGAAGCCTTGAAGTTAATTGTTCTATCGACTAAGACAAGGTCATCATGGCTGAACCATCTGGTTCACCCAATTCCTCTTCCTCTCCTCCATTTGAAAGATTGTTTAAGGAGCCATTTCCTGAGTTACTAGAGTCACTCGAGGACCAAGATGTTGAACTCGCAATTGTTCTGAGCATTCAAACTTTGTCATCTTGTCCTCTGCCTACTTTCGATATTAGGTCATCTGATGATCTTGTCCCAGAATCTCCGATAATCCCATTCAAATTCCAGAGGACTCACTGACCACTAACAGTCAGCTTGGACTAGTTATCTACCCTCCAAACCCCCTATTTGACCCTATTGTGATATCACCACAGCGTCCTTACAGTCCGTATGACCAACCGAGTGTTCCTTTGGAACTATCCCCTCGTACTCGTTCGACAATTCGTTGTCATTTTTTTTTAGACATGGAACCCAAAGGCGATGCTTTAGTCACATTTCCGGATGAGTCCAAAGTTTCTACTCCACACACTGTTGAGGGGGAAGAATTTTAGTTTCTTCCCAATGGTTTCCCCGTTTTAGGGGGTATTCCCACCAGTTTGCCACCCAACTATGTGTCTTTGGCACAGTTGGTTTTAGGTACACCTAGTGCCTCATCACTTTACCATAACCCTATTTGGGCGTTAGGCACCATGCCTACTTCAGGTCAGTTTGTTATGAACACGAGTTCCCGACAGACTATTACTTCAGTTCTGGTGCAACCCACCATTCTGGATACCCTTGTATCGTCAATCCCAGTTACCCGTTAGGCACAACCAACAGTTTCAAATAATGTCTCTGTCAGTTCCTCCATCCCTCTAGTTAGTGGCTAGGTTATGCCACCTCCTAGGGGGTAGAACCTAGATGTTTCTATGGTGTCAAGTGCTACTAATGTGAGCGGCTCACAAGATCACATGCTTGGTATAAATCAGCCTTCTTCTAGTATTATTTATTGCCTTGCTCATCCTACTGGATCAAGCAATGTCCAGTACCAATAGGTTCAAAATCCCATTGGTCTATTTAGATCAAGCAATGTTCAATATCAGCAGCCCTATAGGGCTCAAGTCCAATACCAAAATCCTTACATTCCATATGGTTCTCAAGGAATGGTTAATCAAACTTACACCCTCCAATCTAGGTAGTACATCCAGACTGGCTATGGCTAGATATTTGCTCAGTGGATACAATCTGCTCATGGTAAGATGTTATATGGTTTCGATATACTCCTATCTTCAACAAGTGGTCCAGCATTCGATGCAGGTAAGAGCATATGGTTACTTGGTTGGTTAAATGCTATTAATGATAATAATAATTCATTGTTCTCAACAATTGGTCTTAGAGACTTTTTGGTTCATCATGCTATTTCTCTAGGTTTGCATACAACTACATTGATCCTAGTTAAAGTTCAGTTCGATAATTTCCCGGCATTGTTCAAGTACCTTTGCAGTAGCAAGGATAGCCTCTATAAGAACAAGGGCAACCTTTGTTACCTTAAGGGCAACCTTTGTTGCAATAAGGGCTCTTCGTGCAACAATAAGGGAAAATGATCCCGCAACAAGGTCAACTGCAATAAGCACAAGGTCAGCCCTTGCAACACTTGCAGCAAACTGCCCAATAGCAAATGCAATATGCTCCACACACCTCTCAACCCATGTCCTCGTAGGGCCAACCTATGTAGCCCCAGGACAAATTTTGCAACCACAAGGTCAACCCTTGCAACAACAAAACCAACCAGGGTAGCAAAAACCCTTGTATACACATCAACAAGGTGAACCCTTGCAGGGGAAGGGTCAAGGTCAAGTCTTGTACCAGCAAGCTCAAAATCCTCATGTCCTAGGTCAATAGGTTCAGAATCCTACCGGCCAAGGGCATCAGGTACAAAATTTCTATGTCCAAGTCTTGTTTAGGGACAACAGGTTCATCAGTTGTATGCTCAAGGAAAACAGGTCCCATATCCATACGTCCAAGGTCAACAAGCTCAACAACCTTTTAAACCCTATGTTAATTATCATCAACCTATGGCTAGACAGTTCCAAGGTATTCAAAGTCAAAATCCTCCCTATGGTCAAGGTAATCCACAATGGGGGCAACCTCATATGCCATATGGCAAAAATCCCTTACTGTGGGGCCAAAATCCTCACCAGCAGGGATGGGCTCCTCCCTATGGGCCCACTTATTAACCTCCCATGCCTTTAACACCGAATTTCCATTCTTGGCAACACTCGAGTTTCCATATGTATCTCACCTGACAAATGATCTGATGCTTCATTCACTGTACTAGCCACCAGTGCCGTCCAAGATACCAAGCGATTTCCCAAAGTTTGATGGAAAAGCTGAAGAAGATCCTCAGGCCCATGTGATGACATATCACCTCTGGTGCTCGTCGAACTTGTACGTGGATGATTCCATTTGTCTTCGTCTTTTCCAACGAACCCTCATGGGTGCTGCAGCAAAGTGTTACATCAAGCTATCTCGAAGTACTTACCATGACTTTAAATCTTTATCCATGGCTTTCCTCACTCATTTGCAGTTGCCTGTTCACTATAAAAGTAGCACCTATTTTCTCACATCGCTTAAGAAAGATACTACGACACACATCTCTGATCAAATCCATGAATGGATATGTAGGCGTCACCTGATCAAATTCGAGATTACTGTTTAGTTTCTCACTGAATGGTTTACCAAATCATTCCTGGCCCCAATTGCTCGCGATATATCTATGGGTGGATGCACCACTGAAGAACAAGTCATCGCCCATGCCTAGTACTTGGATCTAGTTTACTCTCAGTCTGGCACTTTGTATGAGTTATTACCCAATTCTCTGCAACCATCCTCAGATCCCGTAGCATCAAAGTTTGTTAAGTTATGGTATGTTCTATGCTTATAACAGTTTACTTCTTTTTCTTATTATATTCCATCGATTAGCAATCACATGTACATAAAGTAAAGTGCAGATAGAACATTAAACGATCGACAGAAAACAAGCCAAGACAAGAGACACAAGATGTGGCGGCTAGCTAGGGACAAACCCCACAATGTGTGGGGAAACCCTCTGATCAAATCTTCTTTTATCTTCAATAATTCAGCAGAGAGAAATAGTACAATAAATCTGATTCATATCAGCAGTAGCAAACCCTAGATCAGTAGCATCAACATTAGCGGCTTCATTATCAAACTAGGGCAGACCATATCTCACAAACTGACAGTCGGATTGACTTCATTCCACCACCAAACGTTTCGGCTTCCAGAGGAGGTTCAGATGAACCTATAGCACAGTTCAGATGAGGAGATCTTCTAGGCCACGTAAGTCAATCTTTACTTCTGCAGTTGCAGCTTCAGTTTCAGCTGTTTCTGGCTTCAAACTAGGGCAGTCGATATCTTGCAAACCGTTCGTCGGATTGACTTCATTCCACCACCAAAAGTTGCGGCTTTCAAAGGAGGTTCAGATGAACCTATAGTGTAGTTCCAAAGAGGAGATATTCTAGGCCACGCAAGTCAATCTTTACTTCTGTAGTTGCAGCTTCAAATTCAATAGCTTCCGGCTTCACATGTGTGAGAGAGAGAGACCCATTTCAGCGCAGTAGAGAAGAGACTCATATCTGTGCAGTAGAGAGAGAGAGATGTGATGAGATGAGTGAGTCAAAATGAGGAAAAGTCCTCTTATATTTATACACAACGTTGGTGGGTGAATAGATGCGACTATTGGGCTTCTAATCCTACATGAGTTGTAGGTCAGCTTGATAATAATTCCATAATCAAAATAAATTCATATCTCCATGAATACTTATCAGAATTCGATGATCTTTATATCATTCCTACACCTCTCGACGAGAGGAATCTAATAAAAATATTATCATCCATGAATAAGATGACCCACATGAAGTTTTGCCATGGTTTCCAATTTTAACACTCCCTCTCAACCATGGAGAACTTCATCTGCAATCTGTCTATCGGTCGTTACTATTCATCCATCAAATGCACTGCCCTATACAGCCTGACCCTTGCCCTGCTCTGCTCTATTCTACCTGTTCTGCTTTGTCTTGTTCTGCCTGCACTTATCTGTACTGTTTTGCTCTGTTCTGCTCTGCTCTTGCATTGTTCTTTTCTACTCTGCTTTTGTCCGAATTATGAAGAAGAAGAAATGATCGAGGATGTATCATACTGACTCAAAGTCAGTCTCAGAGTATGTACCACTGGTCCCAGACTAGTCTCAACCAACCCAAAGTCAGCGTCATAGTCAATACAACTCCAATGGTCCCAGACCAATATCATCCTCCACTGACTCAAAGTCAATTTCAGAGTATGTACCACTGATCCCAGACCAGTCTCAACCGACCCGAAGTCAGCGTCATAGTATGGTACAACTCCTACCACTGGTCCCAGACCAGTATCATTGATCCAAGATCAATGGAGGTCATCCTAGCGTAGGGAGTACGGTAGTTACAACGATGCGTCCATCGGTACTACTATGGTCCCTAACTTCATTTCCCTGCTCATTGATCAGATGAGAGGTACTTCCCATGAGTCCCAGACTGCATGGGTAGGATGCCTCGACAGGAGAACTAATCAATCCTGTCCTCACAGGAGAACACATCAATCCTACTACAATCACCATGGAGAACACATCAATCCAGTTTGCCATGGAGAACAAATCAATCCAGGCCTCACAGGAGAACTAATCATCCTGCTACACAGGAGAGCGAATCATCCTGTTCCACAAGAGAGCGAATCATCTTGTCCCACAAGAGAGCGAATCATCTTGTTCCAGTGTGCACCACCAGGGGAGGGTGAGTCACCCTGTGGCCATATGTTGCTCCAGTAGGAACCGCAAGCCCTTAGAGCTCCCAGAGCTCAATGTATGCAACATGCAGGACCCTTGTACAAAGGTTTCTTGCCGACTCCAAGTCGTTTTGGAAAATCACAGATTAGATCTTTCCTCGGGGCTTTGACAAGGTGTATCACCCTGTACATCATCTTAATGTGATGGAGCTTCCTTGATCATCAACTTACCATATCCTAGATGATGTCTATCTGCTAGAGCAATTGATGAATACGGGATTCCTCAATAATCGAATCCCACCTCTGGTTGTTATAGAGAATCACAGTGGTATCCAATGTAAATCCAAACAGCTCACTGAAGAGCTTTCGCAACTAGACTGCCTCACACGAGGTTATGCTAGCAACGATATATCCTGCTTTGGTGGTGCTCAAAGCTACCGACTTCTGCTTCCTGCTCATCCAGGATATCGAAGAAGATCCCAAGGTGAAACAATACCCAGAAGTGCTCTTACGGTCCACCACACTGCCTACCCAATCAACATCAGTATATCCAAGTAGTCTCACATCTCTGGCAGTGTATCTTAATCCATGAGAGATTGTGTCCTAAAGACATCTCAGAAGATTCTTGGCATCAATCCAGTGAGGCTCAACCAAATATGAGCTCATAATGCTAACTGCAAAACATATGTTCGAATGGAGGTTCACCAAGAACATCAATGCAAATGAGTTTTTGAAACTCAGAGGCATTTCCCAAGTCTGGTCCGACATCACTACCATATAACTTCTAAAAGTTAAGATCCTCGAGGTAGTCACAGGCTTGCAGTCCATCATACCGAATCTTTCCAATATATTTACCACATATTTTCCTTGAGATAGGAAAATTTCCCTTAACTTATTTCTAAGAAACAAAACTTGATTTGCATCATTAACTTTAAATAAACTCACCAGTCTGTCGTAGATTTCCTTGGAGGTGTCTAGATCAGAGATGTAGGCAACCAAGAACTTGTTGATAGAGTCCCGGATGATCTTCTTTGTTTTGACTTCTCCATTTTTCCATTTGTTCCAGGCAGCAGCAGATGCATTTGATGAAGGCTCAACAATATTGCCTCTTACATGGTCCAGCACTCATTGATCTTCAAGGGTTAGATCGATAGACATCTTCCATCCGTGATAGTCAGCTTTCTCATGGAGCTTGTCTTCGGCAGGAAAGAGTGTTGAGGACCCCATAGTTCTTTTAGGATAGCCTTGCCAATCTTCTCTTCAATGATTGCTCTTGCTCTTGCTCGGGCTTTGTCTTCACCTCAGCTCCGATACCATGTTAAGTTATGGTATGTTCTATGCTTATAACAGTTTACTTCTTTTTCTTATTATATTCCACCGATTAGCAATCACATGTACATAAAGTAAAGTGCAGATAGAACATTAAACGATCGACAGAAAACAAGCCAAGACAAGAGACACAAGATGTGGCGGCTAGCTAGGGACAAACCCCACAATGTGTGGGGAAACCCTCTGATCAAATCTTCTTTTATCTTCAATAATTCAGCAGAGAGAAATAGTACAATAAATCTTATTCATATCAGCAGTAGCAAACCCTAGATCAGTAGCATCAGCGTTAGCGGCTTCATTATCAAACTAGGGCAGACCATATCTCACAAACCGACAGTCGGATTGACTTCATTCCACCACCAAAAGTTTCAGCTTCCAGAGGAGGTTCAGATGAATCTACAATGTAGTTCAGATGAGGAGATCTTCTAGGCCACGCCAGTCAATCTTTACTTCTGCAGTTGCAGCTTCAGTTTCAGCAGTTTCCAGCTTCAAACTAGGGCAATTGATATCTTGCAAACCATTCGTTGGATTGACTTCATTCCACCACCAAAAGTTGCGGCTTTCAAAGGAGGTTTAGATGAACCTATAGTGTAGTTCAAAAGAGGAGATCTTCTAGGCCATGCAAGTCAATCTTTACTTCTGCAGTTGCAGCTTCAAATTCAACAACTTCCGGCTTCACATGTGTGAGAGAGAGAGACCCATTTCAGCGCAGTAGAGAAGAGACTCATATCTGCGCAGTAGAGAGAGAGAGATGTGATGAGATGAGTGAGTCCAAATGAGGAAAAGTCCTCTTATATTTATACACAACGTTGGTGGGTGAATAGATGCGACTGTTGGGCTTCTGAGCCTACATGAGTTGTAGGTCAGCTTGATAATAATTCCATAATCAAAATAAATTCATATCTCCATGAATACTTATCGTAATTGGATGATATTTATATCAATCCTACACCTCTCGACGAGAGGAATCTAATAAAAATATTATCAGCCATGAATAATATGACCCACATGAAGTTTTTCCGTGGTTGCCAATTTTAACAAAGTCACCAGTTGTTCCTCCCGTTGTTGGAGTTATCGGTTCAGTATCGTAGACCCCTGCTAAAACTTCTTCCAAATAGAAGTTGGTCTCAAATGTTGTTCCTAACAGTTCATCCCAGAATCCACTTGGCCCTGGTAAAACCTTAGAGGTTCACGCTATCCAGTCTACCACAGTGGACAAATCTTTGAAAGGAAAGAAGAAGGGCAAAGGAAAAGCTAAAGTTGATGCCCTGAAATAGGGTCTTCCCAAATCGTCTGCTGGTGAATCTTTGCAACAGAAACCTAAGTATCCCTACCTCATTTTCAAGGAAGATAACTACACCAAGGATTGTTGCCGATGATCCAAAGTTAGTTGCCTACTCAAAGGGACCCCTGCTAACCTCAAAGAGTTGTTCTGTATCAGCAGACCCAAATGGTAGACCAACCCTAATTTTCTTCCTCCGGATCTCAAGTGTTTATGATGAGTATGCCTATTAATGTGGCTACTAGATCAAAAGACTATCAAAATATTACTTCGGCGGCTGGGAAAGAGAAAGAAGCTGCACCTTCTTCTTCTACCCTGAGTTCTAGCCCTCTGCATATTGAGTGCCCTAACCTTGATTCTGCTATGTGGCCACCCTCTCGAGGTGTACTGTGGAAATCCTCGTATAATCCCAGTGCTCAAGCTACTCAGCACTACAATATTGTTGAGGATTTGTCTCAGGTGCCGTTAGCCATGTCGGCTATCGAGGTACTCCAAAGCTGCCCATCGCAGCGGAAATCTTTGTTTTCAGCTATCGGGGGCATTGATCCCATCGATTCCAATTTGATATGTTTTGATCTAGAGAACCATGTTCTATGGCTCCCTCATCATATTGCCTTTCTTATTTAGGTAATCATCAATGATAAGACCATCCACCAAACTAGCATCGATGAAGGTGCTTCCACCTACATCATGTCGACCGCATGTTGTAAGGCTATTGGTTCTCCTGCACTGAACCAATCCCTGAACACTTTGGAAGCTTTCGATGTGCACGATTCGCGACCCTTTGATATCTTACCTAACCTTGCCATCACCGTGGAAGGTAAGATAGTGCAAGTCGAGTAGAAATTATTGATGCCAATCTCAATTATAATCTTCTACTCGATCGAAGTTGGACTCATGCCATGCATGCCACAACCTCCTCTTTATTTCGCGTGATTCGTTTTCCCCATCAAGGGAAGATTGTCATCGTCAACCAGCTATCTTTCTTTGCGTCTTCCTCCTCAGATGGCAATGTTCTGTACATCAAGCACACAAGTGCTCCCTATGAGAGTGTGGGGGCAAGTCTCTTCAAAGATTCTACCTTAATGGGAATTTTTCCACTTCCACCACCTCATGTTGCCTCTGTCAACATGATCTCAATCAAGTCTGATCCTTGGGTATTACCTTCATCAAATCTTGTTGATACCTGGGCTGAGGTTATGCTGCTTAGTCACGGCAAAGTCAATTACATGGAAATTGTTTCGGCTTCAAACTTTGCATGCTCTGACTCTTTTATGTCAAAGACCTCTTTCGATACGTACTCTCAATCCCCATGGCTTGGCACTTTGAAATTGCTTGATCTATTAGCCGAGACCTTCCTTGTTGATGAAGGTATCATGAAAGTCAAGTCTCTCGAGCAACCACCTTATATCATTACTCATCATCACTCCTCATTCCTGCCTCGTCCAGTGGTAATGTCTACCATTTTTGAAGAGTTATCTTCTCTACTTTCTTTTGATGTGTTAGCTTATCTTGGCATGATCAAGATCTTTCAACTAAGGGCACCTTTATCCCTTCATGGATTCAGGATTTTTCTCGCTCCCTGAGTTTTTACCGACTGCCCATTATTGCAATGGGGTTGCCATCCAACTCGTAACCCTCCCTTGCCCAGGAGGAATGGGGGCAAACCCTTATATGAGTTCTACTCCATTATTTGGCCGAGTCGATGCTTACTCGTCATGACAATGGTTAAACCTCAATGTCCTTCTGTGTTGATCGAATACTCAAGTCCCATCATGGACTCCTACCTCAAGGAGTACTATGCTTAGGTCATCTTGCATGGTTACTTGTGTACATTAGTGTGTCATTCATTTTTATACAGCGTGGTTTTGTGTGATAGTTTTCAAACAGCTTTCCTACTTACTATGCTTTTCTTGCTTTACAGATGTCTGTGACTCCCCACATTGGTTTCACTGATGGTGCTTGCCATAGTACCCGGAACCTATAATCTATAGCATGAGCTATTTATGACCCTAACGGTGGGTTGATTGACCTTCAAGGTATCTGTCTAGGTTGTACAACCAACAAAATTGCTGAATACAATGCGGTCATCGAAATGTTGTCAGAATTCGTCGCTCTGGGCATCAGAGAATTGGTTGTCAACCTGGATTCACAGCTTGTCATCCTTCAAATCAATGAGAAATATTCCGTTAGGAACCCTCAAATATTGAGAATGTATCTCTGTATTCATTTATTGGAAAGGCATTTTGATTACATTACATATCATCATATTCCTAGATGCATGAATACATTGACAGATGCATTAGCTAATCATGTGTTGGATAGACATTTACAAAACATGCAAAAGATAAAAAAAATCATTTGTACCATAGTAGACAGGAAAATACAACATATATATATGGTGATAATGTTTGATGCATCAGAACCCCAAAAAATAATGTGTGTGTCTAAAATAACATCAGCGGCTCGTAGGCCTCATATATCTGTGGCACACAGGCCTCAAAACATATGTATGTGCTGAAAATAGGAACTAATCAGCATGGTGATCATGGTAGCATGATACGGCTTGTGCAACATGAGTCAACAATCGGCAGATCTGCTCCGACACTCCCACCGTGTGTCTCTGGTACTAACGAGGAATGTCTCCTACCCGAGCATACTTCGGGATACCATGAGTCAACCCCTCAAGGTTCCTCATGATCTCCTCCTCATTGTCACTCCCTTCCTAATAAGGGGCAACAACATCAATAGGGCAAGGGACGCGCCTAGCTATTGGGGACATCCCAACAAGATGCTCTGGTCCAACATCTACATTAACAAGACAAATGTTATAAGCACATATATACCAAAAGAAATTAAAAATATCAAAATTAAAAATTTTGCTTTTTTACCTTTGTCATCGAAGTCCTCTCCATCTAGTAAGGGCATTTCTAGATCTCCACGGAAATTAGTGCCGCTGTATGGCCAGTTCTCTACAACGATCTTTTGTCATTGTAGCCATGAACGGAATGTAGGTTGGTATGACATGTGCTAACCCCCAGTGATCTTGGGCATCAAATGGCTCCAGTGGGCCATCCTCGGATCACGTGGCATAGGAGGATCTACCTCAGTCAGTTGATACTGGAAAAATGGTACTCATTCGAGGAAGAAGGTCACAAGCACCAATCCAAAGCCAAATTTCTTCAGATTCCCTACCTTATCTCTAGACAGCTAATTCTTCATGTTCATCTTCATGGTCTCTTCCTAGTTGAAGATCGTAGGAGCTGTGCAGTCAATAGAATAAAGGAACTTCGACTTGTTAGTCTTGTTAGCACTCCAGGAAACTCTCCTAGTTTGTAGCTCGGAGATGCTTGGTAACATATAAATCTTCAATATCATTCTTTGAACTATTGGAATGGATTGGGGTTTGGATCAAGTGAGATGACTGTTTCAACTCTGTTTCCACTCAAGACATGCAAGAAGACCCTCATCTTGACAAGGCTTTCGACCACTAATGCTCAATAGTTTATAGTTTCAATGAATAGATGGAGAATCCTGGCTGTACCAGCAGATAGATACATAAACACATATGAATGGCTAGCTACATAAAGAAAATGAAGCTTGCAAATCTAATTTATCAACGCAGAGATAAGATGACAGTTATTTGGCATTAAACACTGTAGAAAACGTGAATAACCTATTCAAGTGAAAGCTTAGAACAGAGGAGAAGATGGAAATTGAACATGTAATAGCAAAAGAAGCTTGTATTACTGGAATGAAGATGAGACGTTGGGAGGAATAGAGTATCCACAATCTCTAAAAGTTGAACCCTTTTTACTTTGAACTTTCAACCATTTATATGCTTTTTACAATAAGCTATCAATAAGGAGAATTATTCTACAATTTTTGTGTATTTATTTCTTGTACTACATTTGGTTATATTGCATTTTGTGTTTAATTTACAATGTTTATCTGATGCGCGAATATCTGTGATTATATTGGTTAATTGAACGCAAGTAATAATATCAGTTTATGTGGCACTAATTATGATTGTTTAGTAAGATAAGTAAAACACTTAAGATAACTTGGTAACCTGTACAAATATGTTGTCATAGCAGTGCGAAAGTACCTGGGCCATGGGTTAAGGCTGCATGAAGGTCAATCGTACACCTTTGTGGAGGTACTGAAGGGAAAAAGAAATGGCCAGACTAACATAGTCGTAAAGCTTAGTGACCTACGTGAAAGTAGGAACAGAGGGTATAAACTGACATCACGACCATCTCAGGGTGCGGAAACTTGGTTCCAACATCCCCCCATACTACTTCGGGTGAGACTTCGGTCCGCACTCTTTAGGCTGATGCCGAAAGGGATAGTAGTGTATGGATTTTTTTGGCTAACTAAAGTTGAACCTGGGTCAGGCCCCACAAAGCCAATAATAGGCAATGTTCTTCATGGTCAAAATCAAACCATAATGTTAAATCTAGCAGCTAGGGAGAAATCAGTAGCCTTTCTACCCACATTTGATTAAGAAAAAGAAATATTATTACAAGAAGTCATATATAATAAAGTGAATTTAATTTTTCACTAAGTCAACTTTTATTGGATGGAATATTTAAATATGAAATTCAAAAATGATAAGTCAGCTTCCCATGTCAGCCTAACTCTAATAGTCACAACCTTTCGCACATCGAAACAATTATAAATACCCAATCAATTTTTTCACTTCAGATGACAAAAACTCAAATCTCTCTGCACATTCACATGGTCTACAATCTTCACTTCATGTGGTATGCAATATTTGCATGGCATAGTTTGATATGAAATTTTCATTTGATCTAAAATGTCAGATGATGAAAAAATATTACTCATCTACAGAGAAATCTTGCATGACTACCATTCTCTTGCATTATAGTTACCTGTCATGCATTATGGTTACAGGACTCACATGTGGCTATAAATATCTGGCACTTGGTATGGCTCTAAGCTTTTAGATAGCTCTATCGAATGGCACATAGTTCTGTCACAATTCAGATGGCGATGGCACATAGTTCTGTCATAGTTCAGATGGCATGTTTGATGGCACAATTAAGATGACAGATGTTGGCATTATGACACATGCGTTGTCCTTGATGGAAACCTACTTGATGAAGTTTTTCAACATGATGCTAATATGATTATTTTAAAAGCTAGTACACATGTCAAAGAGAGTTCAGACAAAGGCATATCAATCCACAGACAAAGAAATGATGAAGGTGATGTTTTGAGAAATACATGCAGGTTTTGTGAAGAAAATCCACATACACACATGCGTATGGAGAGGAGAAAAAACGTACAGTTTCCGCACTATGGTATCCTAAATACCAAGGATCTTTACCATGGTATTGGCCCATAGTAATGAGCACGACAATAGATATTTGATCCGATCCATGAATAGCATCGGCATTCTTAAGGATTTGACCCGTGGTATTGGATAAGGCCTAAGCTATATAAGGAGATGAAGATCAAAGTGTTTAGTGTGCAAGTAATAGGTTATTGATGAATTGTTTGATATGAAATAAGATTACACAAGGAATGTGAAGTGGGATTAGATATTTTAGGTCAGAAATGACTACAAGATTTGCTTATGGGTTGATCTGTGATAATAATGCTATAATGTATGTTTGTTACTAAGTTTTCCAAGATTTGGGTTTGAATGAATTTCTGTTGTGCAATGAAGGAATGAGTCAATAATTATAGATCTGTATGCAAGATTGTCTCAGAAAATGTGCATACATACACGGGTCTGCCTCTAGGTAGCAGGGAAAATTTTAAGGATGGAAAATAATGTTGAAGTTTAAAAACAATGGTGAATCTCACTAGTCCCTAATATGAAAACTATAAAATGTTTAATGTTGTATTTGTAAAATTATTCAAATTCATAATGATTTTATATATACTCTCTATATAATGTTGGCAATTTTTAAGGTAAAATAATTTTACATTGTAAAATTTGGGAGAATAATTTTTATAAAAAATGGAAATTGGAGAATATGTTTTTTGGAAAAATAGCCCACCTACGAATATTAGCCCCTAAAATTTTCCATCCTAGGTAGGCACATATCGATTCTACAGTGAGGAAAAATCTATACGCAGGTATGCTTCTTGAAAGGCGTGTACACATGAAGAAGTATTTTGTAAGGGTTACGTACATTTGCTAGGGTTTCTGATGTATGTGCAGTTAATGATGTCTAATCATTCTTGCTATGATTGATATTGTTTGTTCATGAGGTCCTCTTCATAATAATATTTATTTGATAGTTATGGTGAAGTTGAATGATTTGTTAATGAAATATTTAACTATGTTGAAGTTGGTATGTAATGATCTGTAAGTAGCTTAGAGATCTGTGAAAAGGGATATATGTGTCTGTGATTGATTTCAGCAATGTAGTGTTGCAGTATGAATGATCAATGTTTTTGAAATCTGTACATAGGTTCTATTAAGGAAAGATCTGTATACGTGAGTATTATTCATAATAGTAGTATATACATTTTGACATATTGTTAATCAAGGTTTGCGGTGGCCACAATTGGTTTCAGTGACAGATAATAGTGTATGGCTTCATGACTGACAATGAATTCACATGACATATTCTAGTTTAGTTTGATTGGTTGTAATGAGATTCAGTGATTTGATGATGGTAGTTGGTCCAATATGAAAATTTGATGAAAAATGGCCTACATGTTGTAATGTTTTGATCAGGTGGATCTAGCTTGAAACATCATGAAAAGTGATCCACAAGGAATTGAGGATAAGGGGGTTGTAGCTCACTTCCACTAGGTGATGGAGAATGAGAGAAGGTTGTAGCCTTTTGCAGGTGGGTGCCTGCGTACTAGTATGAGTCTACACTAGTACAAGATTGTAAAAAATATTTAAAAAAAGAAGAAGACAAATATGACAAAAACAATGGTTTTTTCCTACGTTGTGTTTCAACCTAAAATAATGGTGTTAATATGTGTTGACTATGTCTGATTATTTATTATGTTCTTACTGCACTCGATTACTATTTAATTAATGTCTAGTGAATGATTGATACACTGGTTCCAGTTAGAATAATGAAGTATTAATTGAAAAGATAGTTAACTAGATGTATGCTGGTTGTTTGTATAACATTAGTGTACATACACAAGTTTATCTCATTAAAGCCATGTACAAAAATCTGAATAGAAAATGAGAAGGTCAAGTAAGTTTTAAAATACTGATTCACCCCCTCCCTCCGTATTTTTCTTAAAAATTGGTATCAGAGCAGGTCCTTCAAAAGAATCTTGATCGCTTGAAGGAACATTCATCAAGATGAACAACCAAGAGGGAGAAACATCCATCTAACCACCATTGTTTAATGGATCCAATATGGTTTTCTAAAAGGTCAGAACAAGATCTTACCTATAGTCACTTGGAGTTGATGTTTGGTGAATCATTGAAGGAGGCTATCAATCTCCATCCACCATTCCCAAAGATGAAGCAGAAGAGAAAAAGTATGAGACCAATGAAAAAGTTGTCAATGCTCAATAAGGAAGCTTGGTAGAATAAAAAATTGTCAAATTCATGCAACTAATTACCGCAAAGGCTATATGGGACAAGATCATCCAAAGTTATGAAGATGAAACCAAAGTAAAGAGTTCCAAACTTCAAACATTTAGAATTCAATATGAAAATCTCAAAATGCATAATGGCAAAAGCATTGCAAGTTTCTTTCTTAGAGTATACAAGATCGTTAATTCAATGAGAAATCTTGGTGATGAAGTAAGAGAATCATCTCTTATTGAGAAAATATTAAGATCTCTAACACCAAAATTTGATTCAAAATTATCTTCCATTGATGAAATGCAGGATTTGAAGAACATTACTATTGAACAGCTTCATGGGATTCTAATAGCCTATGAAATGAGAAAAGGGGGTCCCTCGGGTATCATAGAAGCCATATTCAAGGCTACTTCTAAAGTAAAAGAAAAGGAGGAACTTAAAGAACTTGGGTATGTATAAAATGAAGAAGAGGCAAAATTTGTGAAGAAACTTCAAGTACGTACTAGAAGATTTAGAGGTAAGATTCCCTTCAAATGCTTTTATTCTGGAAAAGTTGGTCACTATGCTGCTAAATTTCCTTATAGAGAAAATCACGAGAAAGGGAAAATTTCAACAAAAGTAAATTTTAGAGGAATGCTTGAAAACAAAATAAGTTTCTACACTCACGAAGATAGTGATGGTCTCTCAAATGGTGAAGAAGGTGAGTATGATCAATAATATCATTTACTTATGGCATTTGAAGATAAATGTATTTATGAGTCTGATGATGTTTTTATGGATTCCTTACAAGAAAATGATAATTTAATTAAAGAAATAACTCAACTTAAAATTAGTTTGGAAGAAGATAAATTAGAAAAAGAAGCTCTAAAGAAACAAATCCTAGAAAAGGAGAAGCATAATGAAAAGTTAGAACTAGAAATGGTAAGTCTAATGAAGGAACTTGAGAAACCAAAAGGTCTAAATCTTAAGTTTGTTAAAGGATCTGAAACCTTAGATGAAATCATCAAAGTTCAACAATCTCCTCTCATAAAAACAGGTCTTTGATACAAAAAATAATCATCAAAGACTATAAAGCATTCTGAAACATGTACATGAAGCTATCTGAATGTAATAAAAGGTAGTCAACAAAACTCCAGCTATCAACAAAATAATAAAGGATCAAATACTTCTTAGGTAAATATCCCCTACTACAATCAAAGGGAAAACTACACAAGAAGGTAATATAATCCCATAAACTTCTACTTTAATGGTCAATGCTTCACTTGTCATAATTTTGGTCATAAGGCTGCTCAATGTGTTACTTACAAAACTATCAAGACTAGAGAAGCAAGAAAACGAAAGAATGAGATTGGGGTAAGAAATTCTCTTTCAATACATTCTCACTTCTTCAAGATGAAATAAAATGTTCCTTTTGAAGTAAATTTGGCCATAAATAATATGAATGCACGAGAAAAATATGATCAACACCTCAAAATGAACAAAATTCAACAATATCAAAGGTATGGAAAAAGAAGACCATGGAATCTAAAAACTGTGGTCTAGATTTATATGCAGGAGATCGAGGAAATATGTGGTACATTGACAGTGGATGATCAAAGCATATGATAGGTGATAAAGATAATTTTATGTCCTTTAATGAAATTAAGAAAGAAAAGAATGTAAGCTTTGGAAATAATTCACCTATTGCTATTAAAGGAAAAGGAACTGTTTTGGTGAAAGAAAAGGTTAACGCTGAAAATGTTTTGTTCATTGATGGATTAAAACATAACTTGTTGAGTGTTAGTCAGATGTGTGATCAAAGGCATGAGGTTATTTTCAGGTCAAAGAATTGTGTGGTTTGGAATCTCGATACAAGTAATATCATAATAAAGGGGATAAGAACCACTGGTAATGTCTATTTCTTGGAAGGCGGTCTAGAACAATGTTACTTAAGAAAAGTAGAAGAAAGTTGGCTATGGCACAAAATATTGGGACATATAAGATTCACTTAAATACATAAGTTAAGCAAGCTAGGAGTTGTTCATGATTTACCTAAAACCTCTCTACTAGAAAGTACCCAATGCAAATCATGTCAATTTGGTAAGAAAACCAAGGTTGAGTTCAATGCCAAAGAAACTACCATAAGTAAGCCACTTGAACTTATTCATTCTGATTTGTGTGGGCCTATAAGGAAAAAGTTGCCTCAGGGAGGACAATATTTCATCTTATTCATTGATGACTTTACTAGAATGTGTTGGATTGGCTAATTAAAGCATAAAAATGAAGCATTTGATAAATTTAAAATTTCAAAGCTTTAGTAGAGAATGAGTTAGATTTGAAAATCAAATGTCTTAGATCTGGCAGGGGAGGAGAACTCATATCAGATGAATTTTTCAACTTTTGTGAAAAACATGGCATCAAGAGGAAATTTTCTATGGCTAAAACTCCTCAACAAAATGGGGTGGCAGAAAGAATGAATGAAACAATTCAAAAAATGGAACGTGCCATGCTTTGTAACACCCTCCTCCCACATCTACCCAAACAACAGACTAGCCAGGGTAAACATGCGAAAAGATACCAATATGATATGATTCAACCTCCTAAGTTATGTTAAGGAAGTGGAACCAATGGAAAAACACCATACATACATTCAACATCAGCTTCAGGACCCTTAGGAACCAATCCAACATTTTTTCCAACTAGCCGCTGGGTCCCACTAAGATTTTGGACCACTTGACCTCTAAATGCTCTCACAGGCTTGCAAGCCAACACCCACATAGTCTTTTTTCAGTGTTGTGCCAACGTCCCCGGGATTTGAGCCATTTTTTAGGACTGGAGCCCAGGTCACTACTCAGAATTGAATCACACCTTTAGAAAAGGAAAAATACAAGGAAATAACAGTATGAATGAAATCACTTGAATAAGACCATGAATATACCCCTACTAGCCATGATAGGTATTTGTTACACTAAAAAATGTCACCTTGACTACTGACAGTTAGTATGGCTCAAATCAACAGTCATGCTACCCTCTTAGGCAAGTCTCATGCCTCTGTTATCCATCTCAAACTCAAAGAAGAGAGAAAGTCTTGTAAAAACTATGTTTATCTCTGGGGTCGCAGGTTCTCTCTAGCCTTACCTGCGGGGACGCTGACCATGTTCACAAAATCTGCGTCCATGGACGCTCTGTATGTTAAGGGACAGGTGCGTCCCTCTGTAAAAGGCAAAATGCGCGAGTTTTATCTTGAAAAAGTTACTTGTGGTTACTTCTAGAACATTCTAGAGGTCGGTTTGATGAAATGGATGCGCCTCCAGTTGGTTCATGTATCTCTATTAAGGGGGAACTTATCCCATCAATAAGGGAGCTATCCCACCCATAGAGGGGGATGATCCCATTGATAGTGGACCTGAATAACCTCTTTACAGCACTATAAATAAAGGCATTGAGCCAGAAGGAGAGGAGGTTGGAGCTATACATTTTCTTTGGGTAAATGCTGCAGGATTTAGGTCTTCCATTAGAGCCTTTGTGAGGAGAGATTGTCTTCACTTCTGATTCTACTTGGGAGGGTGAGCTTTGTCAAAGTAGAGGAAAACCCTTGATGGACCCTGGAGGAACTTGCACAACACCAAGGCCAGGTTGTAAGAGTTTCTTTGTTTCGTTATTAATACAAACTGGTTTATTTTTCTCAATAGCTTGTGTTAATGAGTTATTTCATGTGTTCCTTGGTCTGCATGTTGAATATATGTTTTATTATATGAAATGCAAGTGCTTGGTAATTGTTTGATTGTTTGTGGTTGCAGGAATTGACTTGAAGGAGGAGCTCATCCGGATCGTCAAGAACGGACTTCAACAACAGCGTTTTGGAATAAGGTAAGCCTAAACACTTGTAGTTTTCATGTTGTAAAAGGTGTATTTAGAGAAAGATCACTCCATTTTGTCTTGTTTGTCATTAGAATGTCTTAGACTTCTAGGAAGGTCAGTCGTGTCCGCACCCTTGACAGATTCCGTGTGACAAATTGGCGACTCCACTGGGGAATCCATTAATGAGAGAGTCTTTTCCTTTATATGAACTTTGCTTTGAGAAAATCATTTTTATTTTCTGGTTTTTGACTGTGAGAATTAGTATTTGGGTGGCTTAGCTTTAGATTTAGTTAGATTTGGTTTTTCTTCATTTTTCCAGAAGGACGCACCCTCTTAGTACTGCACAGTGCGTCTTTGGACGCGCTGTTGCCGTCTGCACAGAGCGGGGCCGCACCTGTGACAACGGGTTGCCTGCGTCTTCCTGTAAACTTTAAGAAAATTCCATTTTTGCTTTAAATTGCTTTTAGATTTTGTTTTTCTTAGTGTTTTCTGCCCAGATCCTTTAGTACCCTGTCAAGAATTTTCACCTGAACTAGTTTTGTGAGCTTTGAGTGTTTTAGTGGTTTTCAACGAAGAGTTTAGACCTAGGGTTTGATTTTTGGAAAGGCTTTGTAGTGACTTTGATAGTAGAAAGTTGTCCAGCCTTAGATCTCTCTGGTTAGTCAACCTTCTTAGAAGTCGGGCCTGTCGTAAAGTCTCCTTTTGTGAGCAACTTGCCATTTGAGTTGTTTTGGGTCAAATTTCGAATTACTTGTTTATAAAGTATTGATTTCCATTTTACAAAAAGAACAAAAAGATTAGAGTTTTGTTTTGGCTAGTTTTTGATTCTGCAATAAGCTAGTCCTTGATTTGATTGTGATCAAGTAAAACACCTTAGAAATAATCATTGTTAGTTTTGGCCTCGTTAAGATTGCTTAGAGTAAATTTGCCTTTAGTTTGCTTATGAGTGCATTTTCATAGATTTTAAGAGTTGTTAAGATTGATTTTTGGTTATATTAGATTTATTTGCTTTATTAAAAGAAAAATACAAAAACATCTTCTTAAAAAGTCTTGTTTCAAGTAGCTTTTTGTTTTCGAAAGAAGAAAAGAGTTTTTTCGTGCATGTAAAGAGAGGTTATGTTTTTATGCTTGGAAAAGACAAACGAATTGTTTCTTTGATTGTCTTCAATTAAGAAGTTGCTTTTATAAAGATTGCATTCTCTCAACTTTTTAGTTAAGCAATTCATCGAAAAAGTAAAGTAGTGGATAAATCATTCTAGGTGCATTTTGTAGTGGTTTCGAGTCGAGTCAACACACCACTGGTTTCACTTCCATCACCTTTTGACTTAAGAAACAACCTTAAAAGTAACGCTTAAATTAAAATCAATCTAGTAATCTTTATTTTTCTAGGGCTCTGAAGCACCAACATAGCTTAGGCTAGGGTCTTGGAGTAGGTGAGTACTTAACTCTCCAAGACTACAAAACCAAACAGATAGTCTATCTTGAGTAGAACAAATCCAATTGTTTCAGTTACATTCTGGGAAAGCTCCTCTTAAAGGAGAAGCACGAGCTCGTGTCCGAACCAGTGAGGGGATCATTCCTCCCTCGTTGGGAACGACGCCAGGCAGTACGTATTACAAACGGTAAACCTCGGATTAACCATTGTCGAGGAGCCAGGGGTCACTTATCGGTAAACCTTGGATTGTTGTCAAGGAGCCGGTAAGGGGATTGGAGCTTGCTACTCTGCCCTTGCGTGCTGTCGGAGTTTAGACTGTTCCCCCAGGTGTAATTGTTGTGATTGGTAACCTTAGTGGCCATAATATCTAGGATTCTACCCAAGGTGACGGTGGAGGGAAGGTCCCACTGTACCTGGAGCAGACGTCGGTTATACTCACTTGGATTTTCTGGGGGGTTCGCTTCACTTCGAGACGGTTAAAGTGGAGGAACTTGGTCCAGTCTATTCATTAAGCAGGTTGCCGGGGTAACTGTTCCACCCACCATTTCTGTACTGAATCCTGCGAGGTTGGGCCTAATCACCAACTAGCGCTTTTGGTCCGGAAGACTACTGTTTGTGTGTGGTTTGACGCTCTAGATTATTTAGGCGTGTGCTTCAAATTTGTTTGCTTCTTTAGAAGACTTTAGGTGGTTTGATTTGAAATTTTTTACTTTGTTTTCGTGTGTTGTAGTTAAAATCTTTAATTGTGGCGGAATTACCGAGACAGTCCCGTAGACTTCGGGGCAAGTCTCCTGAGATTGTTACCGGAATAGATTTGTTAAGAAAACTCCGTAAATCGCGGGGTGAATCTCCTGAAGACATTCCGGGTCATTTAGAAGGGTTAAAGGTCCTTGTAACTCCTCCTAGTGGCAGTAGAGTAGGATCACCTGAAGAAGGAGAATCTTCCTTGGTAGTCCATCCAGATTACCAAAGTTTAGAAACAGGTTACAATCCCGAAGCTGTTACAGTTTCCGAGCTTGCTGGTAGTTTTTCATCTGCCAGTGAAACAGGCGAAGAACCTGAAATTTCAGAACCTGTTACTCCAACTCCTAGTGTTCCTGATTCACCAAGAATAGAAAGAATTATCACCGAAAATCTTCCTGTTGGATTAATTGCTATAGAAGAACTTGTTCCAGAGGAAGAAATAGGCGTTTCTGATTCTGAAGATCTAATTACCCTTGATCTAAGGGAGCGTGAATCCATCTTTTACAGTCCTCCTAGAAGTGAATCTTGGTACCTTGCATTAACCAATTTTTTAGACAACTCAGTAGGTTTTTCTACACCTCGTACTCCGGTTCCACCTAGAGGAATTCATTCTCCTGTAAATATGTCTGGTCAGTCATCTGTGTTTTCACAAAGTCCTGAATCATTTTTACATGGCGGTCCTTCTGTTCCTACTGGGTATCAATCACTTTCTGGTACCTTTGTCGGGAGCATCTCCTCAACCTGTTGATCATGGGTTATTAGTTGGAAACAGTGGTAATGTACCATTGAGTATAGGTGACGTTTATATGATGTCAGGTTCAACTCCATTAACCAACCTCAAGGTGGCCAATTACCGCCTGGGGGGCAACCTTCGTTAATGCCTGGGGGGCAACCTCAAGGTACTTCATTCGTGACTGGGGGGCAACCTCAAGGGTATCAACCCCAAGGGTATCAACCCCAGCCTCAATATGTACCCCAAAGTCAACCTCAGTATCAATATCAACCTCAAGGATGGCAACCTCAAGGATGGCAACCCAAGGGTATCAACCCCAAGGGTATCAACCTCAAGGATACCAACCTCAAGGTCAAGGTCAACCCCAGTATTCGTATTTACCTCAAGGTTATCAACCTACGGGTCAATACCCTGGTCAAGGTTATCAACCACCTCAAGGGCAATCATATGGGACTGCACCTTACAGTTATCAACCCTATCCTCAATACGGCTATGGATCTCAGTATCCTCAACCTGTTACGAGTCAATACCCTGGAATGTTAACATGGGATCCGTCACAGGGTCAACAGATGTCGCAACCAAGTATACAGTCGGTACCTCAAGCAGGACAACCTGCAGTTCCTGGTCCACCCCAGCAACCGCAACCTGTCCAGTCAAGTGTTCAGACCCCTGTAACTTCTGTAGTTACTCAGCCGCCAATTGCACCTGGTACTCCACCTCACACGGCTGCAGCAACTACCGCTTCATCTACCATGCTTACTTCTGGAGTATCGGCAGCTCCGGTTTCTACTGTCCCTGTAACCACTCCTCAGACATCTGTACCGTTGTCTGGACCCACGGTTCAAACCACAGTCCAGATGCCTGCAGGCCAACCTGGTACAAGTACGGTTGTTACTACTCAACCTCAATTTGTTCAACCTCCGTACCAGGGACAGTATCAACCTGGGCAAGCTGCCCAACAACCGGTTTACCAGTATCAACCGTATCCTGGGTACACTTATCAACAACCTCAGCAACCCCAGTACGGTCCGGTTAATCCTGGTTTTCCAGGAGGATATAATATCCCCAATGCGACTCCTGTTCCTAGTTATCCTGGATATCCTCCTCCTGGGGCTGGTATTGTGACTCAGAGTTTTAGAGATCCTAACCGGCAGTTACCGTTTATTGCGACTTTAGATTTACCCGACTTGACGCGCCTAACGAACGATCCAATTCAATATCTTCCGTTCTGGCCGCCAATGCCAAATAAGTTGCCCAGCGATATACCCAAGTTCGAAGGTAAGTCTGGAGAGGATCCGTCTAATCACGTGATGACTTACCACCTCTGGTGTGCATCAAATTCCATCTCAGATGATTCCATCCGCTTACGTCTTTTCCAGCGTACACTCATTGGTCTCGCAGCCAAGTGGTACATTGAGTTACCACGGGCCTCTTTTTACAACTTTAGCCAGTTAGCTACCTCGTTCTTAACTCATTTTCAGTTACCAGTCAGATACGATAATGGTACAGAATTATTAACTTCGCTAAAACAATCGACATCCACGTACATTTCTGATCACATCCATGAGTGGAGACGTCGAAGAAGATTAGTGAAAGTTTTTATCCCGGACCAAATCTTAGCTGAATGGTTTGTCAAATCATTATTACCAAGAATTACTGAAGATGTAGCTAAGGCCGGAGTAGTTACTGAGGAGCAAGTCATTGCTCAGGCACAATACCTTGACTTAGTTTACACTCAGTCGGGTACGTTACACGAGAAAATTCCGGATCTTCCAAAGTCAAACCAAATCGCTGCTGCTCCTTCGGGATCTCATGCCGCTGATGGTATGATTGGTATCGTGACTACGAAGAGTAAGAAGAAGTCTTCCAAGACCTCCAATACTCCAATTATCACTTTGCCTGATTCTCCGACAGGAGAGTCTTCTCCTCCTGAACTTACCGCCGACATTCACGCTGTAGAGTCATCTACGGCCAAATCAAAAAACGGTGGAAAGAAGAAAGGAAAGAAGAAGGCTAAAGCAGACAAGGCTCCAAAGGAGAAAACGGAAAAGTCGGAAACCAATGACGAAAAGCGCAAACCTCGATATCCTTGTCTTATTTGTGAAGAAGATCATTTTACGAGAGACTGCCCTCATCGGGCCGAGGTAGTGAAAATAGTCAAAGGTTCTCCCACTCCTGCTGTGTTAAAAATCCATTTCCAGAGCAGGAGAATAAGATGATAGGTTCTTCTTCGAATGCCAGTGAAGAACCCATTTTGATGATGTCTCATGTCAGGATTGCGACTCGATCGCAAGATTATGGTAGTAAGGCTCCTGTTGATGGTAAGGAAGCAGAATCTTCTCACTCTAACCCATCAACCTCAGCTCCTGGTTCCGATCCACTACAGATCGAAAAACCTAACCCAGACTTAGTGATTAAGCCGCCCGCCAAGGGTGTACTTCGAAGGTCTGCTTTCAATCCACATGCGAGAGCAGCCCAGAATTACAACATTGTTGAAGACTTAGCTGTTTCACCTTCAGCAATGTCGGCACTCGAAGTGCTGCAATCATGTCCAGCGCAACGAAAATTGCTTTTGTCGGCTATTGGAGCTGTCGATGTTCAGGACCCGAACCTAATGATCTTTGATCTAGAAAGTAGTACACCGCGTCTCCCCCATCAAATGGCTTTCCAAATTCCAGTGATAGTCAAAAACAGGCCTATTCATCGGACTGTGATTGATGAGGGAGCTTCTACGTGTATTATGTCGATTCAATGTTGGAGATCGCTTGGTTCTCCTTCGTTGAACCAATCCCCCACCATCCTTAAGGCCTTTGATGGCCGTGGGTTCCGTCCGTTTGGTATTCTACAAGAATTGCCTATAGGGGTCGAAGGTAAAACCGTTAGTCTGGATGTGGAAGTGGTTGATGCCCCTCTAGACTACAACCTTCTTTTGGGTCGAAGTTGGTCATATGCTATGACAGCGGTCGTTTCATCGGTCTTCAGAGTCATTAAGTTTCCACATAACGGTAAGATCGTGACTATTGATCAGCTGACATACTTTTCATCCGACCCAACCTCTTCAGAAACTATCCAGCATGTTGGTAAAACGACAATCCCTTATAGGGACATTGGTGTAGGTTTAGTTAAGGATTCCGGTTTACTGGGAACTTTTCCTCTCCCTCCACTCAATGCAGACCCTTCGTTTGCAACAATTCATATGATCACGTCAGAAAACATTATTTATGATGATCCTTGGTATGTTCCCTCTGACTCTGAGCTAGACTCACTCGGTGATGTTATGCCGTTGAGTCCGTATGAGATTGCTTATGAAGCTCTTATGTCTTTTACCGACTTTCATTCAACCGAACCGACCAAATGAATGTGGTCAGTGAAGAGTCACTTTTCACCTCACCCTTAGAACGGATAACGTTTCCCGAAGAAGTGTCATCTGACGAACAACTTCGCGAAATCCTAAGTGTAGATGATCTACCATGGGAAGATCTCCATCACAGATCTTCGTTTTTACCTAAGGATGATGCATTTGAAAATGATTTTTCATCTATCTTTACCGCTGAATATGTCAAAGACGCTCAGGATCCAACGAAACATTCTGATTCAGAGCTGAATTTAGGGAATATTTCTCGTACTATTCCCATTGATATTTCAGTGAAGCCCGGAATCGAGGAGAACATTCATATAGGTGCCGCATGTACTGAAGAAGAAATCCAAACTTACAAGGCCCTATTCCAAGAATTCCGCGACGTGTTTGCCTGGTCTTACGAGGAAATGCCGGGAATTGATCCTGCCATTGTTGTTCATGAAATCAAAACCTACCCGGATGCTAAACCCATTCGGCAACGGTTGCGTCAGATTCACCCTCGAAAAGCGGCTGCGATTAAAGCAGAAGTCGAAAAGCTGTTGAAAGCAGGTTTCATTTATCCGATCCCGTTAACGGATTGGGTATCGAATATTGTTCCCGTCAATAAAAAACAAGGAACAATAAGAATCTGTATCGACTATAGGGATATCAATCGAGCTTGTCCAAAAGACAACTATCCTACGCCTTATATCGATCAAATTATTGATGATTGTGCCGGAAGTGAGATGTTTTCCTTCATGGATGGTTTCTCAGGCTATAATCAAATCATATATTCTACCTGCCGATCAACCAAAAACGGCATTCATTTGTCCATGGGGGACATTTGCTTATTGCAAATTACCTTTTGGGCTTAAGAATGCCGGGGCTACTTTTCAACGGGCGATGTCTTATGCATTTCATGACATCAAGCACATTGTGCAACCCTATCTCGATGATTTGCCTGCTCATTCTTTACAACGAGCTGATCACCTTGTCCACCTACGAGCAATCTTTATGAGGTGTAGGCATTATCGAATTCGGTTGAATCCCCACAAGTGTGTTTTCTGTATAGAAACAGGTCGATTGCTGGGATTTGTTGTTTCAAAAGCCGGCATTCGCGTCGATCCCTCGAAAGTCGAGGCTATCATCAAATTGCCTCCTCCTTCGAGTTTGCGCCAACTCCAAAGTTTGCAAGGGAAAGCGAACTTTTTACGCCGATTCATCCCAAACTACGCCGAGGTCACTAAAGGTTTTACACGGTTGTTGAAACAGAACGCACAATTCTTTTGGGACGAGATTGCCCAACAATCTTTTGATGCACTGAAACACGCGTTGACCCATGCACCGTTATTGCATCCTCCCAACTACAACCAGGACTACTTCTTATACCTCGCAGCTTCGCATTCCACCATTGGAATGGTGTTAGTTCAAGAAGATGAATTCAAAGCAGAGCATGTGATATATTATCTTAGTAGAACCTTAAATCCACTGAGTTAAAATATTCGCATGTGGAGAAATTGGCCCTGGCAGCCGTTCAAGCTGTCCAGCGTTTTCGTCACTACATTCTTCTCCGCAAGACTACAGTTATTTCGGATTGCAACCCTATGATTTATATTTTGACAAAACAACTGCTAGGGGGCAAGTACTCTAAATGGATTGTTATCCTGCAAGAGTTCGACTTGGAGTTCGAGAAGTCCAAGTCTAAGAAATCTTTAGTTTTTGCGGAATTGATGTGTGATTTCCCGAGTGCTGACACAGAGACTGTGGCAGAGGAGTCCATTGCGGACGAATCTTTGTTTCTTATTAGCACTTAGATCCGTGGTATGGGGATATAATCATCTATCTACCCAAACCTTTCGGCCTGAAGCTTCCAAGGAAGACCGTCGAAAAATTCGGTTTCAATCCCAGCAATACAGAATTATTGGAGATACACTTTATCGCGGGGGGCAGACTTAGTTTTTCGACGTTGTTTAACTCACGAAGAGGCTGAGAGAGTTTTGAATGATTGTCACTCTGGAGCATGTGGCGGTCAAATTCTGGGTATGCCACAGCTCAGAAGGTGTTGCGCGCTGGCTATTTCTGGCCGTCTATGTTTAAAGATTGTATCCTTGCTGTCAGAACATGCCACAACTGTCAAGTGTTTGATCGAAAGATGCGCGCTCCACCTGCTCCTCTCCACCCTATAATTGCCGCTGGTCCATTCGCCAAATGGGGCATTGACTTTATTACTTGTAACCCTCACTCGGCCGGGGGCATGCGTATATCATCCTCGCGGTTGATTATTTTACAAAATGGGCCGAGGCGATGCCTACATTCGACGCAAGCGGCAAGACAGCTGCAGTTTTCGTATTCAATCATATCATAGCTAGGTTTGGTGTCCCACAAGCAATCATTACTGACCATGGGAGCCATTTTCGAAACGTCATGATGACTGAGCTTACAAGCTAGCTTGGTTTGCGCCACGATAGCTCTACTCCTTATTATCCGCAAGCCAACGGTTTGGTTGAGTCAATCAACAAAGTTCTAGTCATCATGATTCGACGGATCATGGTATCCATCGAACGAATTGGCATAACATGTTATTTTCGGCGCTATGGGCATATCGAACTTCAGTGAAAAATTCAACAGGTTTCACCCCTTTCCAGCTAGTTTATGGCTTAGAAGCTGTGTTACCTATTGAATGCGAAATCCCATCACTTCAAATGGCTGTCGAATTACTTCCAGCTACTTCCGAAGAGGAGAAACGGTTATTATACTTGGCTAAATTAGATGAGACTCGACGTGACGCTACTTTTAGCTATCGAACTCACGCGAAACGAATGAAAGCTCAGTACGATAAAAATGTAACCCCTCGAAGTTTTTCGGAAGGAGACCTAGTACTATATAATATGATCAAGCAAACGATAAGCTAGGTGCCGGAAAATTCGTTCCCATGTGGCATGGGCCCTACATTGTAAAGCGAAAGCTAGCAAAAGGGGCTTATGAGTTAGTTGATTTTGATGGGGACTCTTTGGGTAAACCCAGAAATGGACTTTACCTAAAGAGGTATTATGCTTAAAATGATGGTATGGAGAAATTTTTTAGATAGGTTAGATTTCCTTTCTAGCTAGCAAGTGTGTTAGTTTAGTCAGTGTGCTTAGCTTAGCGAGTGTGGTTTTTCGTCATTATTCTGATCTGGGTTTTACTCTTGATATTGTAGATGTCGACGCCTCTCCAAACATACATTGGATTTGCTGATGGTGCTTGTCGTAGTACACACGGAATATCTCTTCCGCAGCTTGGGTTATCTATTCGCCCTCTGACGAGTTAGTTTCTATGCATGGGGTAAGCCTCGGTCAAACAACGAATAACATTGCAGAATACAGCGCAGTGGTTGAATTATTATCCGAATCTATTTCATTTGGAATTCGACGTTTGATAGTGAGGTTAGATTCTGAACTTGTTGTATTACAGCTTAATAGAGTTTATGCCATTAGAAATCCTGTGTTATTAAGGTTGTTTTTGAGAGTGCGTCTCTTGGAACGTGAATTTGATTACATTGAATATCAACATATTCCAAGGTCTTTGAATACATTAGCAGATGCAATTGCTTCTCGAATGTTGGACAGACATTTACGATAATCATGCAAGTAAATTTAAAAACATTTCATCACATATGTTAAACAAGATAAGCCGGTAATAGTGATATATATAGATAGAAGTGTGTCAAAAAATATATACATCGTCTTCGATCATAGGTTAAAACACCTTATGATCGGCAAAATGATAGTACAAAAAGTCAAAAATGTCACATGTGACTACAAAAGTGACTAGTCAATCACTGTGGTGCTCTCTGTACGACACCACTGCGCGGGCCTACCTTACGCAAAAATCTCCTAAACGGTCCAGGGACCGTGACTACGAAGCGCTGAAGCCTGATAGGAATGTCGTCCATAGTAGTCTCAGGTATATCTCTGCCGTGAGACGCTCTAGATCATGCTCCAACTCAGCTAGTACTTCTGCTGTCGCATCCTGTGGGCCGGTACCGGTGCAGCTGGCTGTAGTCTATCATAAGGCCGGAGGTTGGCTGGACGCTGTGGACCAACATCTGCATTTTTGAAAGATTTACTATTAGTTTTGAGACGATATATATAAAAAATACAAAAAATACATAACTAGAAAACTTGTGAAAATAAAAAGTACCTCTGTCGTCCCATTGTTCTCCCTGTGGAAGAACCATGTCCGAATCACCTCTGAAATCCATTCCGGCATACGGAAAGTCCTGTATCACAAAAAGCTGGCCCTCTAATAGTCAAAATAACTATCTGAGAATCGAACTACTGTCGCGCCCTCGTCAGGATGCCGGGCCATCACCGCAACCCATCGTATCAGCTTTGGCTGCTGAGGACCCAAGATATCAACAGTGAGTTGCTGAGGGATCAGCATTGGAATTCTCTCCAAGGCAAAGCTCACGACTATAGGCCCATATCCAAAAGTCTTTAGTCGTCCGTTCTTTGCCTTGGTCAGTTGGCTCTTCATATGAGCCGACACAGCTTCACACCAGTTAAAATGGTGCCTTGGTAACAGTCAATTGCCATCCGCATTTGGGATCCGGAAGCAATGTGTAAAGCGGCCGCGCCGCAAATTCTGGTAACCGTGAACGCTATGACTTTGAGTTCCGGCAGAGTGATGTGTTTTATCTCTATGCCTTTTGAATGGTGAGCCCCAGGTGTGCACCAATCTCGCGAGACTATCAAGGATTGGCCACCCGGCCTAGTCCCCGCAAGACTGAGTTGCTCACCTCTGTTTGGCAAGCCAGTGAGAAAGTATACATCCGAGGGCTCTATCTCGAGCTGGTGCCCTCCTATGTAAAAGCATTGTTCTGTACGTTCATCGCTCAACCAGCCATTCCAAGAATCTTACCTGGCCCCTCATGCCCGTATGGTCCAATATTGTATAATCCGCATGCTCTCTAGGGCATCCAGGGAAGGTTGATGATTTATTGCAGCTTCATCTTCTCTACATGCTCTCTTTCTCTCCAGTCTAACATGATTAATGCCCTGCATATCAAAAATAGCAATTAGAAATTAATTTGGGAATTTTTTGGTGTTTTTTGAGAGAGTTGGGGTTTGAAATGCGCGTTTCTCGGAGAGGACGCACCCCGGCTTTGTAGCACAGGGCGCCCGGACGCAGCTGGCCTGAAGGCGGGCTGCGTCTTCCGACCGTTTTCCCGTATGAGAAAAAGTCGGGGGACGCAGGTCACCCGAAGGGCACCTGCGTCCGCCGAGAAGCGCATTCCAAAACCAAAACCCTCCCAAAAAATGAAACTAAAACCTAAAAATTGATTCTAAACGGATAGAAATGCAGAGTAGGATGTGAAAATACTTGGATGAGACGGCGTTCGAATTCCGACGGTCAGATTTTCTGCAGCGACCACGGAAGTTTCTTGTCAAAAGCTCCTTTTTCAACCTCAACAGTGAAACGGTAAAAATGACATCAAAAGGTCTTTTTATAGGTTTTTTGGATGAATTAGTTCATTTTTTACCATGAAAAGATGTTTTTGAATGTATTTTTGCCTATTTTAAACAGGTATGAGTAATGTGTGCGCTTTTGTGCAGGACAAAGGGATTTAGAGGGAAATTGTAATTTTTCACAAACAAAAATATCAGAGTCATCTTTTAAGCCCTTTTCTGACTCCTAAAACATGAAAAAGATCGCCGAGTGTTTCTTTTCACACTCGTTAAAACGGAATTAAAAGACGATCCCTTTAGCTCTTTTCTGAACGCAAAATCAGGAAAAGATTGCCGGGTTTTTGTCGTTTCGAACTCGATAAGGAAATAAAACGACGTGTCCTTGATCGCTTTTTACTTTTCAGGTTGACGACACTATTATGAAAGTACTCCTTGGTGTCGCAAGATCAAGCGGTTCCCCCAGGTATTATTTTATACTTTTTCGGGCTTGAGGGACACAAATATACGAAAAGTTCAACGTGGAGTCTCCTTTATTTTTTTCAGACTCTCTAAAATTGAAAAAAGCCGAGTTTCTCCTATACTGGGCTCGTTAAACTTTTACAGTAGACCTGTTCAATTACAAACAGGAACGAACCACTCCTTCCTTCAGGGTTCGAATTTAAACTAGGTTGGACTCGTCCGAAGGATGAGCTTATAATCAAGCATATGTTATCCTCCTCAAGCTTGTTAAAAATAAAGAGGTACTTGCCAGAAATGGTGGGGGAAAAGAGGGAAGATGAACCTGTTTGTCACCATTTGTCTCAGAAGAAACTTTATACCACTCTTGAACACGACACTTTTCATTCACCTGGTTGGAAATCTTTTAACTCACAGTTGACCAAATCACTTTGAAAGTCTTTAACACCGGTTCCGGGATTAACTTTGAGTTATTCGTCACCAAGCCATCTGTTGTGTCGTTATGTGTTCAAGAGGTCTGCAAGCAAAAACTTTCATCTGCAAAATACTTGTCACCCATTTGACCATCCCTGAGTCAGTCCTTACAGCAACATTTCTTCAACTTGAACAATGATTTCATGTTGTGGGCTTACCTGCAACGGGTCGCTTTCTATCGACATCGACACATTATCTAGAAAGATGACTTAGGAATCGACAGTACCTTGAAGTCTGCATGCATCAATGCAGGTTTCTCGCCTTTGACGTCAGTTTACATCATTGACTTTCGATCAGAGGATTCCGTGAAGTGTTCGACACATCAAAACATCTATTCACATTTCACGGGTTGTGCTTGGTACTTTGAGAACCATTGACATCACTGGTGGTTTCTCTCACGCTTGTTAACGGTTTACATCATTGACTGGTAATCAAGTGGTTTCTACCATGTTCGACATCGAATCATTTAATCACATGGCTAGAATCGTACCAATTCGGGAAGTAGAAGTGAAGACCCTGGATCTAGTTTCTACCATCCAGGCTGCGAGGAGTTTTGTATTCTTATCTATGTAGACTAATCATAAACAGATGGCTGCGTCCATACTGTGTCTACAAAAGTCTATAAAAATGATGTACTGCAAGATCATTCCTGTATCAGAATAGTTAGTCCAAGTTAAAGTTTTGAATCTGAGTATGGGAATGCCTACCTCAGTGATGATATAATCTTATCCATGTATTTTGTTTGAAAATTGTAGGTTCCAACCAGGCCATCCACAAGGCAATCCTTGAAATGATAAAGCGCTTCACCCTTCCTAGAATTACAAAACCCTATTCTTATTCCAGGCTTCGCACTTTAGGGGGCAATCTGTTACACTAAAAAATGTCACCTTGACTACTTACAGTTAGTATGGCTCAAATCAACAGTCATGCTACCCTCTTAGGCAAGTCTCATGCCTCTGTTATCCATCTCAAACTCAAAGAAAGAGAAAGTCTTGTAAAAACTATGTTTATCTCTGGGGTCGCAGGTTCTCTCTAGCCTTACCTGCGGGGACGCTGACCATGTTCACAAAATCTGCGTCCATGGACGCTCTGTATGTTAAGGACAGGTGCGTCCCTCTGTAAAAGGCAAAATGCGCGAGTTTTATCTTGAAAACGTTACTTGTGGTTACTTCTAGAACATTCTAGAGGTTGGTTTGATGAAATGGATGCGCCTCCAGTTGGTTCATGTATCTCTATTAAGGGGGAACTAATCCCATCAATAAGGGAGCTATCCCACCCATAGAGGGGGATGATCCCATTGATAGTGGACCTGAATAACCTCTTTACAGCACTATAAATAAAGGCATTGAGCCAGAAGGAGAGGAGGTTGGAGCTATACATTTTCTTTGGGTAAATGCTGCAGGATTTAGGTCTTCCATTAGAGCCTTTGTGAGGAGAGATTGTCTTCACTTGATTCTACTTGGGAGAGGGTGAGCTTTGTCAAAGTAGAGGAAAACCCTTGATGGACCCTGGGAGGAACTTGCACAACACCAAGGCCAGGTTGTAAGAGTTTCTTTGTTTCGTTATTAATACAAACTGGTTTATTTTTCTCAATAGCTTGTGTTAATGAGTTATTTCATGTGTTCCTTGGTCTGCATGTTGAATATATGTTTTATTATATGAAATGCAAGTGCTTGGTAATTGTTTGATTGTTTGTGGTTGCAGGAATTGACTTGAAGGAGGAGCTCATCCGGATCGTCAAGAACGAACTTCAACAACAGTGTTTTGGAATAAGGTAAGCCTAAACACTTGTAGTTTTCATGTTGTAAAAGGTGTATTTAGAGAAAGATCACTCCATTTTGTCTTGTTTGTCATTAGAATGTCTTAGACTTCTAGGAAGGTCAGTCGTGTCCGCACCCTTGACAGATTCCGTGTGACAAACATGGCATCAAGAGGAAATTTTCTATGGCTAAAACTCCTCAACAAAATGGGGTGGCAGAAAGAATGAATGAAACAATTCAAAAAATGGAACGTGCCATGCTTTGTAACACCCTCCTCCCACATCTACCCAAACAACAGACTAGCCAGGGTAAACATGCGAAAAGATACCAATATGATATGATTCAACCTCCTAAGTTATGTTAAGGAAGTGGAACCAATGGAAAAACACCATACATACATTCAACATCAGCTTCAGGACCCTTAGGAACCAATCCAACATTTTTTCCAACTAGCCGCTGGGTCCCACTAAGATTTTGGACCACTTGACCTCTAAATGCTCTCACAGGCTTGCAAGCCAACACCCACATAGTCTTTTTTCAGTGTTGTGCCAACGTCCCCGGGATTTGAGCCATTTTTTAGGACTGGAGCCCAGGTCACTACTCAGAATTGAATCACACCTTTAGAAAAGGAAAAATACAAGGAAATAACAGTATGAATGAAATCACTTGAATAAGACCATGAATATACCCCTACTAGCCATGATAGGTATTTCTTCAAACATATCATGAATATGTAATCTAGAGGTGTACATAATAGATCTGAGCATAGGGGTCTCATGCTTAGTTGAGAATCGCTAAGAAGCGTTGATGCCTCAACACATCAACTGCCATTTCATCCATTAGGCCATAGATACATTGTTCATTCATTTACAATTAAAAACATGATGAGAGCCATACATAGCTACTGTCATAAAACACATACATAACCAACATAATAGAAACATAAATACCAATGAAATCACAACCATATAAACCACATATAATCTAGTATAATATTCATATAACTACAAGGAGAAATAACCTCATATTGATGATGCAAAATCAAAACCTTGGATGGGACTTCCACATTCCACCCGACCGTAGAATGGATGAGCCAAATCTCTCTTCTTCCATGCACCCCCATGCCATATTCAAAGAAAAAACCACATAAAACACATAAAACAATGCAAAACCATCCAGGGCTTCTAGAGGCCATCCACCTCAACCCATAAAATATTGATTCCACCTCACGGTTAGACATCACAAAACCATCATCCGATCGATCTTTATCCAAGCCTTCCAAGGCTCCAGAGCGTTTTTCCAACCAAGGCTCCAGGACTACTAACTCAAACAACAACTTTTACTGGGCTCTAAAGTGTTTGTCCAACCAAGGCTCTAGGACTAGTAACTCAACCCACCAAGGGCTCCAAAGTGTTTGTCCAACCAATTCTATGAGACTAGTAACTCAACCCAAGTTGTTACAGGGCTCCAGAGCATTTGTCCAACGAAGGCTCTAGAACTAATAACTCAATCCAAGCTAAGGAAACATGAGAACCAACAAAAAAAAAAAATGTAAATAAACCCACAATCTCCATGGCTATCCAAGAAATGGCAAGGCTAGGAAATCCATTGTTAATCTCAGCCATTGTCCATGCCAATGACAGATCACAATAAAAAAACCAGATGCATATGCCATGCATGCCAAAACTAGAGAGGAAAAAATAAGTGCAACTTGGTACCTGCAAGCAAATCATGTTCTAGCTGCTGATCTTGATGTCCTCTTGCACTTTCTTGATCATTATTTTCCTTCTTTCTCCAAAAATCCAAGTATGCCACACCCTTCAAGAGTGCTCCAAGAAAAATCTAAGTATCCAAGAGTATGAGAGAGGGATGGAGAATAATGAGATAACTCCAAAACTAAACTAATCAAAGGTTACCAACTGGTCTTCAGAAGCCTTTTTATGAATGAAGCCTCTATTTTGTTCTTTTTCCATTATTTTCCTTCAATTTCATACTCACATGCAACTCGTGGCCTTTCACCTTCATTTTATTCTGATTTCCATTATTTTCATAAATAAATGTGCCAAAATGCCATTTTTCCTTTCCAAATCCTTAGTCATTTCCTTAGCCATTAATAACCAAATGAACACCCACAGTAGGATGCCTTGCCCAACATTCAACTTGGAATATGTGTCCCACAAACCGTGGTTATTATTTTTTCCTTTATTAACTTTTATTACATGAAATTTTCATCGGGGCTATTACAGAATCCTCCCCCTTGGGGGAACACTGTCCTCGGTGTTTAACATCTATAACCACACAACTGTTGTAAGCAAAACATATTATTGACGGAGCTTTATAACTTGGCTCTATGCAATATTTACAATGATCAACCTGCTAAGAAGAAAACCAACACGAAAAAATAACAACATAACATCATAATGAGATGACACCCATACCGCTTATTGGAGCTTTATAAAATATCTCATGGCAGTATTTTCATCCATATACATATGTACATATACCAAAAAATCACCAAACATATACCAAAACATATACCAAACACCATACCAAAACACCATGCCAAGACTCCTTTGCCTCAACTCGCAAACAAGGAAGGATACATATCCTGCATCTAATCCTCCATCTCCCATGTAGCTTCATCGGGCCCAAAGTGCTTCCATTGCACCTTAACTTGTTCGATTACTTAGTTCTGCAGCATGAGCACCTTTTTCTGCAATATAAACTAAGGCTTTGACTAGAATTATATATCTGGTTCCACCTGCAATACAGACCAACCAATCAAATGATCAACATTTCTAAAATACTTCTTAAGCAATGACACATGGAAAAAATCATGGACTTTCACTATCTGAGGTAGTGCATGTTGATAGGCTACTAGCCTAATCCTCTCAATGATACTGAAGGTTCTATTAAACCGTGGTGCTAGCTTGGCACATGATCCAATCCATAAGGAGATCCTCTTTGGTTTGATGTGAAAGTATACTCGTTCCCCAACCTAGAACTCCTTGAACACCCTATTCTGATCTGCATAGCTCTTCTACCTATCCTGTGCTACCTTTAGATTCTTCTTTATAACCTTCATTTTTTTTCCATCTCTTCCTATTGGCATTATGATTCAGGTTTGGCGCTATGAAACAGGTGTTGTCCTTGATGGAAACTCACTCAAGTGGCAAATCTCTGTTCAGGCTCTCAAAATAATAGAAAATGAGATACCTGCAGGTGAGACTAACAAAAGTTGTAGACCCGCAGGTGCCCCAAACAAGAAGTGCAGACATACCCGCAGGTTCTCCAAACGAAAGGTGCAGACGTTAAATTCACTCACTTTCATGCAGAGAAGCACGCGCACGTGGGAATTTTTATGATTGGTCCATGGTATCTAGTCTAATGTGTTTGATCCTATGGTTTTGGTCTGTGGTGTTGCATCTAAAACATTGAACCCCGGTTTTTGGGTCCCTTGTATTGGCCTTATATGGTTTTGATCCATGGTTTGAGTAAGGGCTTGCCTATAAAAAGAAAAGGAGATCAATTGGCTAAGCACTTATGTGTTGAATATCATAAGAGCAACAAGATCTTAAATAATTGTAATCGATTGGTGAGTTAAAGTTGATCTTGAGCATGAGAAGATAGATCAATTGAGGGGTCATGATCTCTTTGGCGCATGATCAGATCTGTGGATCTGACAGTCTGTGGCACATTGGAGGACTGATAATTTGGCTCTATTCGGAGGTCCGCATGTGATCCACAGCGTAGGTGCGGTGGTACACAGCTCAGCGACAAGATCAGGTGTAGAGGTATGCAGTCCAATAAAAGGAGAAGGTGTGGAGGTATGCAGTCCAGTAGAAGGCGCAGGTGTGGAGGTGCGCAGTCCAGCAGAAGCCGCAGGTGCGGAGGTACACAGTCCAGCATATGGATCAGGTGCGGACATCTGCAGTCCAGTAAACGGCGTAGGTACAGAGGTGCACAGTTCAGTAGATGAATCAGTGCGGAGGTACGCTGTCAAGTAGATAGAGCAGGTGCGAAGCCACGCAGGCTAGACACAAAATAACTATGGATATTCACATGTTTCTATTGGTGAAGTTGCAGACTTTTCTTGAAATATTTGTTGGCTGCCTTTTGTCTATTGCTGTAGAGTTCTGGGTTTAGATTACTAGTATTGCTTTTCTGGTTACTGCATTCTAAGAAGCTATTGGTTGATTCATTAGTTGATTGTAAAAGGAGATTGGTTGATTCACATGTACTTGATGATTATTTGATATTCATGGACCGAGTCTGAAAATTAATGAAACATGGTCCTTGGAATAAAAGAAGTAGGTCAGAACCTATGTACTAGTAGCTCAGCTAGTACAAGAGCTAAGGGGGTTGTCACTCCCTTCCAGGAGAAACTGGAAAATGAGAGAGGGTTGTAGCTCTCTGTAGGTTGCAGCTTACATACTGGTAAAGGACTGCACCAGTACAGAATCATTGTAAAAGAAGTTTCTAATTGAAAGAAGATAGAGACACATTGCAGCAGGTGGTTTTCACCCACATTGGGTTTCCACCTTATATCTGGTGTTCTTTGGTGTGACTGTCTATTTTTCTTGTTCCTGTTCATTATTATATGGTACTGACATTCAAATTAATGGTCAACATCTGAAGAACAAATTAAATTATAAATCTAGAGGGAATATTGAAAAGAATTTGATAATACTGATTCACCCCCCCTATCAGTATTATTTCCAACACTTCCAACATGTCTGGTGCAATCAACACCCTGTTAACTGGATCACTCTAACTAACAGGAGTATTGTAACTTTGTCCATACAATACCTCAAACAGAATCATCTTCAAATATTCTTGATACCCATTTTTGTAAGAAAACTCTACCAGTGGAAGATACTCTTCCCACTTTCGTTGCTGATGCATCACATACATCGTCAACATGTCCTCCAATATATTATTGACCCTATTTTTCTACCCATCTGTCTGCGAATGATACATTGTACTAAAGGCCAACTCTGTGCCAAAACCTACAAATAACTCCTTCCAAAACTTGGAAGTGAACTTTGCATCTGTGTCTGACACACTCTTCTTCCAAACACCATGCAATCTGACCACGTCTCTGATGAATACCTATGCTACATCACTAGATGAGAATGTAGACTTCACTGGAATGAAGTATGCAACCTTTTTCAACCTATCCACAACAACCATGATGGAATGATGCTGTCTCAATGTCCTTGGAAAACCTGTGATGAATTCCATGGAAATGACCTCCCATTTCCACTCTAGAATCGCAATCGGCTATAGCAGTCTACCTGAATGTTTACACTCTGCCTTCACACGCTAAAAATCAAAACACCTAGTGACAAACTCTATTACATCCCTCTTTAGGTTCAGACAATAATAAAATATCTTCACTTTTATCAGTTTCTTTTGATAACCTAGGTGACCCAAATATCGTTTCGCATGAAACTCCCTCAAGATCACCTTCTTGAGCTCACTGCTATGTGGCACATAAATCTTGTCTCTAAATCTAGAAAATCCACATCCTATGCACCTATACCTGTACCTGTACCTATACTATCACTTGTACCTATACCTGTACTACCACTTGAACCTGTACCTATACTTTTCTGCAACCTATGCATAATCTCCATATATTTGAAATCCTGCTGACCTGCTTGCAAGATCCTATCCTGTAAGTCTGTCCCATAGGAGCTCATAGCTATTAAGTGATTTACATGTATCCGCCTGCTAAGAGAACCTACCACTCTGTTGTCTTTGCCTTTGATATATCTGATCTCAAAATCGATCTCATTGATTGTAGCCAACTACTGAGCTTGCTTACCATTCAAATTGTGTTTGTCAAATAGATACTGCAAACCACTGTGATCAGTCATCAATGTAAACCTCCTTCCCAGAAGATAGTGCTTCTACATCTTCAATGCATGTATGATCATTGCTAGCTCAAGATCATGTGTGGGATAATTTTTCTCCTACTCATTTAGTTCCCCTGACTCATAGCATACCACCTATCCATCTTGCATAAGGACTCAACCAAGTCCCTTGTTGCAAGCATCTATGCATACCACAAACTCTTTATGACTAGTGCATGTGTCAATGATTGCTTAAGATGCTCAAAAATAGACTCACACTCCTCTGTCCATTTGAACTTCTTACCTTTCCTCTGCAATGATGTGATAGGATAAGAAATCTGTGAGAAGTTCCTGATGAACCTCCTATAATAGCTCGCCAACCCCATGAAAGATCTCACCTCATCCACATTCTTAGGAGCTACCCACTCCATGATGGCCCTTATCTTCTCTAGATCTACTACAATTCCCTCCTTGGAGGCAACATGCCCCAATTAGTGTACCTCAGTATGAAATAAACTACACTTGCTGAGCTTATCATACAACTGATTCTCTCTCAACAACCTAAGCACTGCTACTAAATGCTCGTCATGCTCTTTCTCATTTCTAGAATATACCAATATGTCGTCAATGAACACAATAACAAATTTATCCAAGTATGGACGCAACACACTATTCATCAAGCACATAAATGTAGTTGGAGGATTAGTTAAGCCAAATGGAACTACAACAAACTCATAATGTCCATACCTTGTCCAAAAAGTTGTCTTGTAAATATATTCCTCTTTGATGCATACCTAGTGGTATCTAGATCTGAGATCAATCTTCGAGAACACTACTACTCCCTTCAATTGATTGAGTCATTGGTCCTCGGTAATGGATCCCTATTCTTGATGGTCACCTTGTTCAACTGCCTGTAGTCAATGCAAAATCTAAGAGTGTCATCTTTCTTCTTCACAAACAATACTGGTGTGCCCCATGGTGATACACTTGGTCTAATGTATCCCTTGTCCAACATTTTCTTCAACTACAACTTCAACTCTACCAAATCAGGTGTGCTCATCCTATAAGGTGCCTTTGATGGTGGAGCTACCCCTGGCACTAACTCAATAGAAAAGTCTACTCCCTATGAGGTGGAAAATATGAAATGTCCTCAGGAAATACATCCCGAAATTTTTGTAGAACTGGGTGCCTGATCAAAACATCTGCATCCTCAACTTCCTTATCTTTGTCACTAGGGATATTCACTGCAAATAACACACACCCTTTCCTACGTCTAGGATTTTCTTTCATAGCTGTTACCATCCTAATTGATGTGGCTTTCTTCTTTTCCTTGTAATAATCTTGATTCCCCATTGTCATCCAAGCACTCAATAACTTTGTCATAACAATCCACCTTGGATCTATGAAGGTACAACCAATCCATGCCCAAAAACATATTGTACGATCCAAATGGTAATACATTCAAATGCACTATGGTGCATACCATTCAAATCAAATGCACAAGCTCTTACCCAATGATGAGCTCACATTTTTGTACCTATAGCCAACTATGCTAACTAAAATTATGCATGAAATTCCTTACTCAAACCACACTTATCCACCAAGTCATGACTAACATAGCTATAATTAGAGCCAAGGTCAATCAAAATAGAAATAACTTGATCACGAAGCTTACCATCCATCTCAATGATAGATACCTGGTGGTCTACTTATTTTTTATCCAATGCTGCATAAATATGAGGAATACTCTCACCAACATCCCCAATAGTCTGTGCATCATGTGAACTATATATCTTAGGCTGACCACCCTGGTACTATGGAAAATCCCTCTTGCGATGATCTCCTCCACAAGTCCAACACTGCATGAGCTCCTTATTCTTCTCCTTAGATCAGTGTCCTTATCCTCTATATGATGCCTTGAACCTCTTAGGTGACACAACATTCTCTTTATTACCTAAATCATGTGGTATTACTCACTTCTTGTCTCATTTTCCTTTATTCTTCACATTACCTTTCTAATATGGTTTAGTCTCAGACTTGCGCTTCGATTGTTCATAGCAATGCTTTAGTTTTTTGATGGCCTCCTCCAATGATCTAGGCTCATCAAACGCCATCCTATCTTTGAATGCCATTGGTAACCCACTAGTGAATCTTTGAATCTTGACCTCCTACTCTTTGAGGTAAGGCACATAACTTAGTAGCTCCAAGAACCTAATAGTGTACTCATCATTTTTCATAGACCCCATCTTTAGCTCATAAAATTATTTTTCCCTATCATCAAAGTATCTCTCTGAAAACTAATTCTTCTTCAATATTCGCTCAAACTCACTCCAAGCCAAATATTCCTCATGTATGCCTTTTACATTCTTCACATGTTCCCACCAGATGTCTGCTTTACCTCTGAGACTGAATGTAGCTACTCTGGCTTTCATGTTCTCTGAATAATCATGCAACTTGAAGAATTTATTCATACCAAGTAACCATGCCTCCACATCCTGTGATTTCTTCATCTCTCCATCAAAAGTAGGTGGCCTTTATTTCTTAAACTCATTTGGAAAGTATCCCGTATCACTCCTCCTATAAGGATAATAACGATACTGATCATCATGCCTATTAGAACCATAACTAGAATGGTACCTATGTCTATCCCTCCTCCTATCTGGAGTGTCCAACAATCTTCCATCTCTAACCATGTCACCAACATCTTTCCTATGGCCACCATGCAACCTACGACCATATGCCCCATTTGTTTTTTCCTCCTGCTCATGGTTGATCTAGAGTGATCCCTGTTACTGCAAATATGAAAAATTTTGAAGTATCACTATATTTACCTCTGCTAGCTTCTCTTGTGCCTGTATGATTCTGTCATTGTCTGCCTTACAACTGCTTATTTCTTCCTTTAAGCTTCTCAGTGTATCTGCCAAATCTAAAGAGCTCCCAACACCATACTACTCTCCTGATTCATAGGGAGAGTCTTTGTAGTCTACCATCTTGCTAGCCAATTGATATTTCTTCCTGCAAGGTATATCATGTCAGCTAAACAAAATCACAATAAACCAACATACCTTTGTATAGCTCAGGGAGGCTACCTTATCTGCAATATCAACAAATCAGCGTGATACATGTATAACATAATCATGAAAGCATATAGAAACATAACACATAACCATATGACCATGCAACCATTATTCTAGCTAGGGTGTAGTCATCAATGCATGACCTTAACAACAACTCATACCACGACCTCATGCATGAAAAAAACCACTACATCATTGTACACTTGACCACTTGCAAACATTAACATGCACAAGCGATGTGTAACCAACCATACACATGCATAAACACATGTAATCAAGCATAACAAATAGTACTTGTAACCAAACCTACACGAGTGATACATGTAACCAAACATAGAGGAATGCAACCAAAAATACAATAATGTCACCAAGCGACATATAACAACATGTAAGTGACATATACCACTCATGATGATGCACTCCACAATAACAACATCAAGTTCCTCATGACGACATCACTACAACCATGATCAACATCATGCAAATGTAACAAGCACATGGAATGCAAGTGTAAGAGACACACATGCAACTGACATGCATGCATGACCAACACACAACCCATCTAGTCTGAGGGGTGAGACATGCTTCGGTACCACTCTGTAACACCCTCCTCCCACATCTACCTAAGAAACTGACCAACCGGGGTAACCATGCGATGAGAGGCCACTATGATATGATTTGACCTCCTAAGTCACGTTAAGGAAGTGGAACCGATGAAAACACACCATACATAAATTCAACATGAACATTAGGACCCTTAGGAACCAATCCAACCTTTCTGCCAACCAACCCCTAGATCCCATTGAGCTTTTGGACCAGTTGACCTCTGGATGTTCTCATGTTATGGGCATGCCAGTGTCTAGGGACATCTAGATGCTCTCACAAGCCTGCAAGCCAACTTCTAGGGACTCTTTTTGTTAGTGTTATGCTAGCATCCCCGAGATTTGAGCCACTTTTTCAGGCCTAGAGCCCAAGTCACTCCCCAAAATTGAATCACATCTTCATAACAGTAAAATAAAAGGGAAATGACAGTATGAATTCTATCACTTGAATAAGACCTTGACTAGACCCCTACTAGCCATGACAAGAATTTTGTCAAACATATCACGAATATGTAATCTACAGGTGTAAATAATAGATCTGAGCATAGGGGTCTCATACTTAGCTGATAATCACTAAGAAACATTGATGCCTCAACACATCAACTTCCATTTCATCCATTACATCATAGATACATTGTTCATTCATTTACATGTAAAAACATGATGAGAGTCATACATAGCTACTGTCATAAAACACATACATAACTAGAATAATAATAGGAAAAAAACCAATGAAATCACAACTGTATAAAACACATATAATCCAGTATAATACTCATAGAACTACAAGGAGAAATAACCTCATATTGATGACACAAAATCCAAACCTAGGATGGGACTTCCAAATTCCACCCAACCATAGAATGGATGAGCCAAATATATCTTCAGCCATTCACCCTCGGGCCTTATTCTAAGCATGAATGTGGGATCTCATAAAATACATCAATCCAAATCTATCTAGGGCTTCCAGAGGCCATCCACCTCAACCCATGAAATTGTAATTCCACCTCACATCAGACATCATGAAACCATCATCTGATTAGTCTCTATCCAAGCCTTCCAGAGCTCCAGAGAATTTGTCCAACCAAGGCTCCAGGACTAGTAACTCAACCCACAACTTTTATTGTGCTCCAGAGCATTTTTCCAACCAAGACTCCAGGACTAGTAACTAAATCCATGAAGGGTTCTAGAGAATTTGTCCAACCAAGGATATGGGACTAGTAACTCAACCCAAGTTGTTACAGGGCTCCAAATCATTTGTCCAACCAAGGCTGTAGGACTAATAACTCAACCCAAGCTAAGGAAACATGAGAACCAACCAAATCAAAACAATGAAAATAAACCCACAATCTCCATGGCTATCCAGGAAATGACAAGGCTAAGAAATCCAATTTCAATCCTAACCATACTCCATGCCAATGACAGTTCACAACCAACAAATCACATGCATATTCCATGCATGCCAAAACTAGTGAGGAAAACATACATGCAACTAGGTACCTTCAAGAAAATTGTGTTGTACTTGTTGATCCCAATGTCCTCTAATAATTTCCTGCTCCTCCTTTTCCTTCCTGATCTAAAATTCTAAGTATACCACACCCTCCAAGAGTACTCCAAGAAAAATCTAACTATCCAAGAGTATGAGAGAGAGAGAATAATGAAAGAGCTCCAAATCTAAACTGATGAAGTTATCAACTGATCCTCATAATAATTTTTATGAATGAGGCCTCCATTTTCTTTATTTTCAATTATTTTCCTTCAATTTCATCATCACATGCAACCTGTGGCATTTCACCTCCCTTTTCTCCTAATTTCCATTATTTTCATAAATAAGTGTGCCAAAATTTCCATTTTTCCTTTCCAAAGCCTTAGCCATTTCCTTTGCCAATTTACTTAGCCATTAATAACCAAATGAACACCCACACTAGGATGTCTTGCCCAACATTTAGCTTGGAATAAGTGTCCCATCAACCATGGTTATTATTTTTTCCTTTATTAACTTTTATTACATGAAAATTTCACGAGGGACGTTACATGCTTGATGAGTCGGGGACACCTCATACTTTATGGGGAGAAGCAGCATATGCAACTGTGACTATTCTCGACAAAGCTCATGTCCATGTAAACAATGATAAGACTCCTCATGAAATTTGGTTCAGTAAGCCTCTAACTATCAAGCATTTTAGAGTCTTTCGAAGCAAATGTTACATAAAGAATAATGATGATAAGCTTGGAAATTTTGAAGCTAGAGAAGATGATGGAATTATATTTGGATACTCCTTTAGAAGCAAAGGATATAAATGCTACAATAAAAGACTTCAAAAAATTGTTCAATGGATTGATGTTGTGATCGATGAAGAATGCACAGGTACCGAAAGGGAAGAACCAACAAATGATGAATGTATTTATACAACTAGCTGTTATCACTGAAAATTCTGTTGCCAAAATTGCTCAGACTAGCTTAAGGACAAAGTGTTTTCGCAGCGCATGACTTTTTAACAGTTTCGCAGCGCTACCTGTTTAGGTGATTTCGTAGCGTGCTACGAAATTGGGAATTTGTTCGAGTTTTCAGTGGAGGTCCAAAATCCTAGCATGCCTATTGAACAGAGTTCTGAAAGAGGGAGTTAGAAACAATGAAAAGGTGCTTGGAAGAAGTGGAGGTGTTTATGTTCCTCCTTTCAAGCTGGCGCAAATGATGAAAGATTTACAAGATAAAAGCAGCTTGGAATATCAGTGTATGTCTTGGGATGCTCTTCGTAAAACTATCATGGGCTTGTATAAAGTGAACGCATCAAACATTAAAAGCATTATTCCAGCTTAGATGCCTTTCCGCTAGCTGGCAGAAGCATTACAACACGGTTGTCTGAGTTTGACATTATAGCAAAACAAGTGGAAGCAGGGGAAGGCTGGTTCTCTAAGTTGCGTTGTATGTGGCAGGAATTCAAAGGATTTTATTGATACTCATAGCCTTGTTATGCATGCGTATTATTCTCAAGAGGCTTTCCCCAAATCTGAAGCAACGGGGCGAATCCTGGGTCAATTATTGTAGTCGTTTTCAGGTTATTGTTCACGGCGTGGTTAACATGCAGCTACCGAATCAATGGCTCTGGGATATGATCGATGAGTTTATTTATCAGTCCCGGTCGTTTTGTCAGTATCGTGCTAAGCTCAGGAACAAGAGCTGAACCAGAACAGGTTAGCTTTTCCAGCAGTTGGGAATGACAACAGGATAGCGCATGAAAATTCTGCATCAAGTGTGGAAGGTGTCGAAGAGTTTGAGGGGGACAACTCGACAGAGTCTGAAGAGTACATGTTTGTTCTACGCATTGTGTTACTGTTATTTTGGGCATGCCTCACTTTACTTTCCTTCAACTCAGCCTTAGTGGTGGTACCTATTTCTCTCGGCCGGGCATTGTTTGCTTCCATTCCCCGGTTTCCTATTACACATGGGATCAAATGCAATGATCTTTACGCCTTCAACATTGGATGCTATATTATTTGGGCTGTTGTAGCTGGAATTGGATATGCTGTTGACTATCTAAAGCCACATAACTTGAAATATCTTGTTAACCAAGTTTAATGTGGTTCATGATTGTTGTCAAAAGCTTCATTCTGTTGTCTTTGAGGATCTTTGTTATCCCTGTTCTCATTGGACTATTATTTGAGCTACTGGTGATAGTGCCTTTGCGTGTATCCATCAATGAAAGTCCTGTGTTCCTTCTTTATCAAGATTGGGCGTTGGAAATCGTATTTCTGAAGATCTGGACAAGACTGGTAATGCTAGGTCAAATGGCACCGTTCACAGATGATAGTTGGCTTATCAAATTTGACCAAGTTAGAGCAGATGGACTTTCTCGTTTGCGTGGTCTGTGGGTGTTTCGAGACATTGTGGCGCCTATCCTTACGAAGCTTTTGACAGCCCTCTGCGTTCCTTACGTGTTTGTTCGGGGCCTGTTTCCTCTTTTTGGTTATTCTCTTATCATCAACTCTGCAGCGTACCGATTTGCATGGCTGGGATGCCTTACTTTGGGATTGCTATGGTATTGTATTAAAAGATTTCACCAATGGTTTATGAATCTCCATAATTCTATTTGTGATGATCGGTATTTGATAGGGAGGAGGCTACATAACTATGGGGAGAAGCATTGAAGGATACAAGATTTCATCTAAGTTGCCATTGGTGGTGGCTTTTCAGAGCTGTTTGCTCGGAAGGATGAGACAGAGATAAAAAATATAAAAAGGGCATCGATTTTGTGTGCTTCAGTTCTCAATAATTATGTTCGGCCTAAGCTTGAGGTGATCATTGATGAGGAAAAGAAGGTGACCCACTCTAGCCTTATGGAGGATACAGAGAATGTGATTCTGAATCCCAGCATAGCAAAGGTGAAACTGAAGGTGGAGAATTATCTGTTGCCCAATTTTGACCCCGACAATGCAACCTTTGAGCATCTCATGTCTATGATTTTAATGGCGAACGAAAAGTTTCGGGAAAATGTGCCAGCATGGAAATGCTTTCATGACAGGGATGATGCATTTGAGGCTTTTCTTAAGACGAGTTTTGTTACTGAAGCAGCAGTGAAGATGGCAAGAATGCAGAGAAGTGATGAAACTGTGTATGTTGAAATTACACAGCAGTTTCGTAGCGCGCTACGAAACTGCTGTAGCTGCATGTTTTGGTTAAGCCAATCAATTATGATTGACAAATCAGCAAATCTTTATGTAAGGTGTTGTCTTCCCACATGAAAAATGGTCAGCACATCGAAGACGTGGCAGCCTGTTCTATTTTGAGTAATCAGAGATAAAAGGCATGCTTCATTGGATTCGAATATTGTGAAGCACATTAAAGACTGACAAACAGGGGCCTATGTTTCAAGGTAACAGAAAAGATGTGTCATTGAAGACAAACATGGAGCATTAAAGGTTCATCACAGCCACCGCCAGAAAGAGAGCAGATGTCAAAGAATGAAGTTCATTGTAATTAAAGCCATCAAAGCTACCGCTGTAGTAATCCACTTGGCAGAGAATGAATCTTGATTGTAATAAATGCTATGTCCAGCATGATGTAGAATTAGAATCTTATTTGTTTTAGGTTTCTAGAGCTGTCAATTAGTAGTAAGTGGCTTTTATTAGTTAGTTTAAAGGTGAATAGGTGTCATTAGAAAAGGACTTCGAGTTCCCCTCAGATGAATCGGAGTCAGGTAGAAGAGCTTTATAAATAGCTGAAACATAAATAAACAAAGGGTTGGATGTTTTGGAGAAGATTGTTTTTGGTTTATGTATAAACAAATTTCAGTAATGCAAATGACTGTGTTTTCTTCTCAGGATTCACAATGGATCTTCTTGTTCAAATGTGTGATGGTATTCTTTCTTTAAGGTTCTTTTACAGTTTTGTTAATGCATAATCACTCAGAACTCATGAATCATGCTCTGACTTCCTGTATGCCTTGGCAAACTGTGGTTTCAAAGTTATGTTTGAACATATAGATGTAAAGTGCCCTGATTTCTATGAAAAGATAGTGTTTTTGTTTGCTGAGATATGAGAGACTTCATAAGCCCAATGGGAATCAATTCAATGTTGTCCAACCAGCTTATTTTTCATGTGTCTTATAAGAGTTAGCCATCTTTTCTTGTCATTAGTCAATTTTCATAATCTATGAGAGAGCCCTCTCAGACTAAGGAGGCTAAGCCTTAGTCCAAAGCCTGGTTTGAAATAGTTACACAGAATCTTGCTGATTGGCAGCCTTCAGTGCTTGATTTTGTGATAACATTTTGGTGCGTCTACCGGGAGCCTGAAGATTATTCTTTCCTGAAATTATGAAGCTGAACTTCTGAAGGTAGCAAGAGCTCAGAAGGTTTTTGAGGCTGCAAAACTACCTTGGCGACTCCATTGTTGAATAATTCAAAATTCATTCATTCATGGTGATTCCACTGGAGTTATGAAGGACCCAGAAGCTACCATTCTTAGTTCAAGGTATGCATGCATAGATTTTTCAGGAATTCATGGTTTCCCAAATCATTTTCCCAAGGATGCATATTTTCTAAGGAATGGTCCCAAATTTAATGGAGAAGATTTGAGTTTAACTTTGAAGCATATAATAGATTTTTGTGAATTTTCAGAGCTTCTTAGAGTTAAACATGAGGATGTTTGCATTATGTTATTCTATGATTCACTTCAAGGGAAATGTAAACGGTGGATTGAAAGCTTTCCTGCCAAATCCATTAAGTCATTTCAAGACCTTTGGCTCATGTTTTTGGAGGAATGGATAGATAGGTCAGAGGTGGTGGCAGACTCTCCCTCAGTTGAAGGTTTTAAACAGTGGAATAATGATCATAGTAAAGAAGAAACAAATGAATATTTTTCTTTGTCCTTTTCCTCATATCTAAAATCCTTTGACTGCAAGGCAGAGGATAAGATGAGATTTTTGGATGAATTTGCTGAGGACATTGAGAAAGAAATTGAAGGTTTAGAAGGTCAAATTCAGGCATATAGTTTTCATAATCATGATCATTATTTTCAGTAGCTTTCTATGGCAGAACATAAGGAGAGAATATTGTTTCCTTTCTCTTTTACGCTTGAGGAAATGCACACTGCTATTGAAGATCAGTTTGCACAGCCGGAAAGTTACAAGAAAAATCTAGCTGATCATGTATTCTGGGATCCTATAGCTGACTACATGGAAGAGTTTTACTCTCCAGTGTTTCAATTTTCTTATAAAGATCAGAGACAGTTTCAGTGGCAGTGGTCATCACACTATCATATTGGCTCTGAACTCCGATGCAGTCAAAGAAATCAAATATCAGATAAAATAGAAGATTGGCTACATTGGAAATTTCACATAGATTGAGCAGAAAGAAGTTGAAGTTGATAGGGTAGGTAGGTAGGTAAATGAAAATAAGCTCAAGGTTGACCGAGCATATTTTTTTTTTTTTTTTTTATAGATGTAGATTCCTTTCTCCTACAGTCATCATCAAGCTTAAGCCCGAGGTGAAGGCCCAAGAAGCTGAAAGAAGATGTTTGTCAAATAAATTTTACAAGGCACTGGAACTGCAGGTTCTTAGTGTACCACAAGGGCACACTATCCCAAGTGGAGCCACTGTTATCACTGAAAATTCTGTTGCCAAAATTGCTCAGACTAGCTTAAGGACAAAGTGTTTTCGCAGCGCATGACTTTTTAACAGTTTCGCAGCGCTACCTGTTTAGGTGATTTCGTAGCGTGCTACGAAATTGGGAATTTGTTCGAGTTTTCAGTGGAGGTCCAAAATCCTAGCATTCCTATTGAATAGAGTTCTGAAAGAGGGAGTTAGAAACAATGAAAAGGTGCTTGGAATAAGTGGAGGTGTTTATGTTCCTCCTTTCAAGCTGGCGCAAATGATGAAAGATTTACAAGATAAAAGAAGCTTGGAATATCAGTGTATGTCTTGGGATGCTCTTCGTAAAACTATCATGGGCTTGTATAAAGTGAACGCATCAAACATTAAAAGCATTATTCCAGCTTAGATGCCTTTCCGCTAGCTGGCAGAAGCATTACAGCACGGTTGTCTGAGTTTGACATTATAGCAAAACAAGTGGAAGCAGGGGAAGGCTGGTTCTCTAAGTTGCGTTGTATGTGGCAGGAATTCAAAGGATTTTATTGATACTCATAGCCTTTTCATGCATGCGTATTATTCTCAAGAGGCTTTCCCCAAATCTGAAGCAGCGGGGCGAATCCTGGGACAATTATTGTAGTCGTTTTCAGGTTATTGTTCACGGCGTGGTTAACATGCAGCTACCGAATCAATGGCTCTGGGATATGATCGATGAGTTTATTTATCAGTCCCGGTCGTTTTGTCAGTATCGTGCTAAGCTCAGGAACAAGAGCTGAACCAGAACAGGTTAGCTTTTCCAGCAGTTGGGAATGACAACAGGATAGCGCATGAAAATTCTGCATCAAGTGTGGAAGGTGTCGAAGAGTTTGAGGGGGACAACTCGACAGAGTCTGAAGAGTACATGTTTGTTCTACGCATTGTGTTACTGTTATTTTGGGCATGCCTCACTTTACTTTCCTTCAACTCAGCCTTAGTGGTGGTACCTGTTTCTCTCGGCCGGGCATTGTTTGCTTCCATTCCCCGGTTTCCTATTACACATGGGATCAAATGCAATGATCTTTACGCCTTCAACATTGGATGCTATATTATTTGGGCTGTTGTAGCTGGAATTGGATATGCTGTTGACTATCTAAAGCCACATAACTTGAAATATCTTGTTAAACAAGTTTAATGTGGTTCATGATTGTTGTCAAAAGCTTCATTCTGTTGTCTTTGAGGATCTTTGTTATCCCTGTTCTCATTGGACTATTATTTGAGCTACTGGTGATAGTGCCTTTGCGTGTATCCATCAATGAAAGTCCTGTGTTCCTTCTTTATCAAGATTGGGCTTCGGAAATCGTATTTCTCAAGATATGGACAAGACTGGTAATGCTAGGTCAAATGGCACCGTTCACAGATGATAGTTGGCTTATCAAATTTGACCAAGTTAGAGAAGATGGACTTTCTCGTTTGCGTGGTCTGTGGGTGTTTCGAGACATTGTGGCGCCTATCCTTACGAAGCTTTTGACAGCCCTTTGCGTTCCTTACGTGTTTGTTCGGGGCCTGTTTCCTCTTTTTGGTTATTCTCTTATCATCAACTCTGCAGCGTACCGATTTGCATGGCTGGGATGCCTTACTTTGGGATTGCTATGGTATTGTATTAAAAGATTTCACCAGTGGTTTATGAATCTCCATAATGCTATTTGTGATGATCGGTATTTGATAGGGAGGAGGCTACATAACTATGGGGAGAAGCATTGAAGGATACAAGATTTCATCTAAGTTGACATTGGTGGTGGCTTTTCAGAGCTGTTTGCTCGGAAGGATGAGACAGAGATAAAAAATATAAAAAGGGCATCGATTTTGTGTGCTTCAGTTCTCAATAATTATGTTAGGCCTAAGCTTGAGGTGATCATTGATGACGAAAAGAAGGTGACCCACTCTAGCCTTATGGAGGATACAGAGAATGTGATTCTGAATCCCAGCATAGCAAAGGTGAAACTGAAGGTGGAGAATTATCTGTTGCCTAATTTTGACCCTGACAATGCAACCTTTGAGCATCTCATGTCTATGATTTTAATGGTGAACGAAAAGTTTCAGGAAAATGTGCCAGCATGGAAATGCTTTCATGACAGGGACGATGCATTTGAGGGTTTTCTTAAGACGAGTTTTGTTACTGAAGCAGTAGTGAAGATGGCAAGAATGCAGAGAAGTGATGAAACTGTGTATGTTGAAATTACACAGCAGTTTCGTAGCGCGCTACGAAACTGCTGTAGCTGCATGTTTTGGTTAAGCCAATCAATTATGATTGACAAATCAGCAAATCTTTATGTAAGGTGTTGTCTTCCCACATGAAAAATGGTCAGCACATCGAAGACGTGGCAGCCTGTTCTATTTTGAGTAATTAGAGATAAAAGGCATGCTTCATTGGATTCGAATATTGTGAAGCACATTAAAGACCGACAAACAGGGGCCTATGTTTCAGGGTAACAGAAAAGATGTGTCATTGAAGACAAACATGGAGCATTAAAGGTTCATCACAGCCACCGCTAGAAAGAGAGCAGATGTCAAAGAATGAAGTTCATTGTAATTAAAGCCATCAAAGCTACCGCTGTAGTAATCCACTTGGCAGAGAATGAATCTTGATTGTAATAAATGCTATGTCCAGCATGATGTAGAATTAGAATCTTATTTGTTTTAGGTTTCTAGAGCTGTCAATTAGTAGTAAGTGGCTTTTATTAGTTAGTTTAAAGGTGAATAGGTGTCATTAGAAAAGGACTTCGAGTTCCCCTCAGATGAATCGGAGTCAGGTAGAAGAGCTTTATAAATAGCTGAAACATAAATAAACAAAGGGTTGGATGTTTTGGAGAAGATTGTTTTTGGTTTATGTATAAACAAATTTCAGTAATGCAAATGACTGTGTTTTCTTCTCAGGATTCACAATGGATCTTCTTGTTCAAATGTGTGATGGTATTATTTCTTTAAGGTTCTTTTACAGTTTTGTTAATGCATAATCACTCAGAACTCATGAATCATGCTCTGACTTCCTGTATGCCTTGGCAAACTGTGGTTTCAAAGTTATGTTTGAACATATAGATGTAAAGTGCCCTGATTTCTATGAAAAGATGGTGTTTTTGTTTGCTGAGATATGAGAGACTCCATAAGCCCAATGGGAATCAATTCAATGTTGTCCAGCCAGCTTATTTTTCATGTGTCTTATAAGAGCTAGCCATCTTTTCTTGTCATTAGTCAATTTTCATAATCTGTGAGAGAGCCCTCTCAGACTAAGGAGGCTAAGCCTTAGTCCAAAGCCTGGTTTGAAATAGTTACACAGAATCTTGCTGATTGGCAGCCTTCAGTGCTTGATTTTGTGATAACATTTTGGTGCGTCTGCCGGGAGCCTGAAGATTATTCTTTCCCGAAATTATGAAGCTGAACTTCTGAAGGTAGCAGGAGCTCAGAAGGTTTTTGAGGCTACAAAACTACCTTGGCGACTCCATTGTTGAATAATTCAAAATTCATTCATTCATGGTGATTCCACTGGAGTTATGAAGGACCCAGAAGCTACCATTCTTAGTTCAAGGTATGCATGCATAGATTTTTCAGGAATTCATGGTTTCCCAAATCATTTTCCCAAGGATGCATATTTTCTAAGGAATGGTCCCAAATTTAATGGAGAAGATTTGAGTTTAACTTTGAAGCATATAATAGATTTTTGTGAATTTTCAGAGCTTCTTAGAGTTAAACATGAGGATGTTTGCATTATGTTATTCTATGATTCACTTCAAGGGAAATGTAAACGGTGGATTGAAAGCTTTCCTGCCAAATCCATTAAGTCATTTCAAGACCTTTGGCTCATGTTTTTGGAGGAATGGATAGATAGGTCAGAGGTGGTGGCAGACTCTCCCTCAGTTGAAGGTTTTAAACAGTGGAATAATGATCATAGTAAAGAAGAAACAAATGAATATTTTTCTTTGTCCTTGTCCTCATATCTAAAATCCTTTGACTGCAAGGCAGAGGATAAGATGAGATTTTTGGATGAATTTGCTGAGGACATTGAGAAAGAAATTGAAGGTTTAGAAGGTCAAATTCAGGCATATAGTTTTCATAATCATGATCATTATTTTCAGTAGCTTTCTATGGCAGAACATAAGGAGAGAATATTGTTTCCTTTCTCTTTTACGCTTGAGGAAATGCACACTGTTGTTGAAGATCAGTTTGCACAGCCGGAAAGTTACAAGAAAAATCTAGCTGATCATGTATTCTGGGATCCTATAGCTGACTACATGGAAGAGTTTTACTCTCCAGTGTTTCAATTTTCTTATAAAGATCAGAGACAGTTTCAGTGGCAGCGGTCATCACACTATCATATTGGCTCTGAACTCCGATGCAGTCAAAGAAATCAAATATCAGATAAAATAGAAGATTGGCTACATTGGAAATTTCACATAGATTGAGCAGAAAGAAGTTGAAGTTGATAGGGTAGGTAGGTAGGTAAATGCAAATAAGCTCAAGGTTGACCGAGCATATTTTTTTTTTTTTTTTTTTTTTTTATAGATGTAGATTCCTTTCTCCTACAATCATCATCAAGCTTAAGCCCGAGGTGAAGGCCCAAGAAGCTGAAAGAAGATGTTTGTCAAATAAATTTTACAAGGCACTGGAACTGCAGGTTCTTAGTGTACCACAAGGGCACACTATCCCAAGTGGAGCCACTATTATCACTGAAATTTCTGTTGCCAAAATTGCTCAGACTAGCTTAAGGACAAAGTGTTTTCGCAGCGCATGACTTTTTAACAGTTTCGCAGCGCTACCTGTTTAGGTGATTTCGTAGCGTGCTACGAAATTGGGAATTTGTTCGAGTTTTCAGTGGAGGTCCAAAATCCTAGCATGCCTATTGAACAGAGTTCTGAAAGAGGGAGTTAGAAACAATGAAAAGGTGCTTGGAAGAAGTGGAGGTGTTTATGTTCCTCCTTTCAAGTTGGCGCAAATGATGAAAGATTTACAAGATAAAAGTAGCTTGGAATATCAGTGTATGTCTTGGGATGCTCTTCGTAAAACTATCATGGGCTTGTATAAAGTGAACACATCAAACATTAAAAGCATTATTCCAGCTTAGATGCCTTTCCGCTAGCTGGCAGAAGCATTACAGCACGGTTGTCTGAGTTTGACATTATAGCAAAACAAGTGGAAGTAGGGGAAGGCTGGTTCTCTAAGTTGCATTGTATGTGGCAGGAATTCAAAGGATTTTATTGATACTCATAGCCTTTTTATGCATGCGTATTATTCTCAAGAGGCTTTCCCCAAATCTGAAGCAGCGGGGCGAATCCTGGGACAATTATTGTAGTCGTTTTCAGGTTATTGTTCACGGCGTGGTTAACATGCAGCTACCGAATCAATGGCTCTGGGATATGATCGATCAGTTTATTTATCAGTCCCGGTCGTTTTGTCAGTATCGTGCTAAGCTTAGGAACAATAGCTGAACCAGAACAGGTTAGCTTTTCCAGCAGTTGGGAATGACAACAGGATAGCGCATGAAAATTCTGCATCAAGTGTGGAAGGTGTCGAAGAGTTTGAGGGGGGCAAATCGACAGAGTCTGAAGAGTACATGTTTGTTCTACGCATTGTGTTACTGTTATTTTGGGCATGCCTCACTTTACTTTCCTTCAACTCAGCCTTAGTGGTGGTACCTGTTTCTCTCGGCCGGGCATTGTTTGCTTCCATTCCCCGGTTTCCTATTACACATGGGATCAAATGCAATGATATTTACGCCTTCAACATTGGATGCTATATTATTTGGGCTGTTGTAGCTGGAATTGGATATGCTGTTGACTATCTAAAGCCACATAACTTGAAATATCTTGTTAACCAAGTTTAATGTGGTTCATGATTGTTGTCAAAAGCTTCATTCTGTTGTCTTTGAGGATCTTTGTTATCCCTGCTCTCATTGGACTATTATTTGAGCTACTGGTGATAGTGCCTTTGCATGTATCCATCAATGAAAGTCATGTGTTCCTTCTTTATCAAGATTGGGCGTTGGAAATCGTATTTCTCAAGATCTGGACAAGACTGGTAATGCTAGGTCAAATGGCACCGTTCACAGATGATAGTTGGCTTATCAAATTTGACCAAGTTAGAGCAGATGGACTTTCTCGTTTGCGTGGTCTGTGGGTGTTTCGAGACATTGTGGCACCTATCCTTACGAAGCTTTTGACAGCCCTCTGCGTTCCTTACATGTTTGTTCGGGGCCTGTTTCCTCTTTTTGGTTATTCTCTTATCATCAACTCTGCAGCGTACCGATTTGCATGGCTGGGATGCCTTACTTTGGATTGCTATGGTATTGTATTAAAAGATTTCACCAGTGGTTTATGAATCTCCATAATGCTATTTGTGATGATCGGTATTTGATAGGGAGGAGGCTACATAACTATGGGGAGAAGCATTGAAGGATACAAGATTTCATCTAAGTTGACATTGGTGGTGGCTTTTCAGAGCTGTTTGCTCGGAAGGATGAGACAGAGATAAAAAATATAAAAAGGGCATCAATTTTTTGTGCTTCAGTTCCCAATAATTATGTTAGGCCTAAGCTTGAGGTGATCATTGATGAGGAAAAGAAGGTGACCCACTCTAGCCTTATGGAGGATACAGAGAATGTGATTCTGAATCCCAGCATAGCAAAGGTGAAACTGAAGGTGGAGAATTATCTGTTGCCTAATTTTGACCCCGACAATGCAACCTTTGAGCATCTCATGTCTATGATTTTAATGGTGAACAAAAAGTTTCGGGAAAATGTGCCAGCATGGAAATGCTTTCATGATAGGGACGATGCATTTGAGGGTTTTCTTAAGACGAGTTTTGTTACTGAAGTAGCAGTGAAGATGGCAAGAATGTAGAGAAGTGATGAAACTGTGTATGTTGAAATTACACAGCAGTTTCGTAGCGCGCTACGAAACTGCTGTAGCTGCATGTTTTGGTTAAGCCAATCAATTATGATTGAAAAATCAGCAAATCTTTATGTAAGGTGTTGTCTTCCCACATGAAAAATGGTCAGCACATCTAAGACGTGGCAGCCTGTTCTATTTTGAGTAATCAGAGATAAAAGGCATGCTTCATTGGATTCGAATATTGTGAAGCACATTAAAGACCGACAAACAGGGGCCTATGTTTCAGGGTAACAGAAAAGATGTGTCATTGAAGACAAACATGGAGCATTAAAGGTTTATCACAGCCACCACCAGAAAGAGAGCAGATGTCAAAGAATGAAGTTCATTGTAATTAAAGCCATCAAAGCTACCGCTGTAGTAATCCACTTGGCAGAGAATGAATCTTGATTGTAATAAATGCTATGTCCAGCATGATGTAGAATTAGAATCTTATTTGTTTTAGGTTTCTAGAGCTGTCAATTAGTAGTAAGTGGCTTTTATTAGTTAGTTTAAAGGTGAATAGGTGTCATTAGAAAAGGACTTCGAGTTCCCCTCAGATGAATCGGAGTCAGGTAGAAGAACTTTATAAATAGCTGAAACAGAAATAAACAAAGGGTTGGATGTTTTGGAGAAGACTGTTTTTGGTTTATGTATAAACAAATTTCAGTAATGCAAATGACTGTGTTTTCTTCTCAGGATTCACAATGGATCTTCTTGTTCAAATGTGTGATGGTATTCTTTCTTTAAGGTTCTTTTACAGTTTTGTTAATGCATAATCACTCAGAACTCATGAATCATGCTCTGACTTCCTGTATGCCTTGGCAAACTGTGGTTTCAAAGTTATGTTTGAACATATAGATGTAAAGTGCCCTGATTTCTATGAAAAGATAGTGTTTTTGTTTGCTGAGATATGAGAGACTCCATAAGCCCAATGGGAATCAATTCAATGTTGTCCAGCCAGCTTATTTTTCATGTGTCTTATAAGAGTTAGCCATCTTTTCTTGTCATTAGTCAATATTCATAATCTGTGAGAGAGCCCTCTCAGACTAAGGAGGCTAAGCCTTAGTCCAAAGCCTGGTTTGAAATAGTTACACAGAATCTTGCTGATTGGCAGCCTTCAGTGATTGATTTTGTGATAACACTAGCGAAAAGGATGTAAGAGAAGAAACTAGTGAAGCATCAGAAGAAGTAATTGACAATAAAGACACATAAAAAAAGACTCCATCAAGGTATGTTCAGAAGAATCATCCAGAATCTCAAATTCTAAGAGAAAAGGAAGTTGGAGTACAAATTAGAAGAACTCTTGTTAGAACCCCTAGTTATCTAGCGTTACTACCAAAAATTGAACCACAAAATGTAAATCAAGAAAGCAAGGATGAATGTTGGGTTAAGGCCATGAATGAAGAACTTAACCAAATAGAAAAGAGTCATACATGGGAATTAGTACCAAGGCCTCATGATAGAAATGTTATTGGGACAAAATAGGTATTCGACAATAAACTGAATGCAAATGGATAAGTAATTAGAAACAAAGCAAGACTCATATGCAAAGGCTATGCTCAACAAGAAGGAATAGACTTTGAAGAAACATTTTCACCTATAGCCATACTTGAAGCCATAATAATGTTTCTTTCCTTCTCAAGCTTTCATAATTTCAAAGTCTATCAAATGGATGTTAAATCTGCATTTCTAAATGGTGACCTAGAAGAAGAAGTCTATATTGAACAACCTGAAGGCTTCATTCTAGGAAATGATAAAAATCTTGTTTGTAAACTCAAGAAGGCATTATATGGGCTAAAAAGGGTCTTTGTGAATCGTATTATCAACTTGACAGATATCTTCAACAACAAGGTTTCACTAAGGGGTTTGCAAATAGCATCCTATATATAAATATGGACGATGGTAAAATTTTAAGAGTTGTTGTTTACGTAGATGAAATCATATTTGGCAGCAATGAAGAGTCTATAAGGAGGTTGCCTTTGCCATGTACACTCTAGCTAGTAAGATTATGAGGAAGTGTAGGGCATAGGAGGTGCTAGCCCCAAAAATTCAATTGGTTGTGTAGTGCAACCAACGGGTGTAGTTCAATTGGGCATGATACCTCTGCAAGGATATTTTGGATGATTGTTGTGAGGCCCAGGATGATGCAAAACCCTTCCATAATGCATGGTTGTTACTTTTGATTTCTTTGACAGACTGGAGAAACCCCGACGAGTCGCAGTTCCCTACTGTTGACCCAGACTTGTGCGAACCTACGAGGTACGCTTCGCTATGGGCATCGAAGGATCCATGTCAGGTGGTAGAGAATAAATTATTTTGGTTGTTGTTTGAGATGGATCTATGCTTCATGATTAGGCAGAAGCCACAATTATCACAGGTGTTACTTCTTAACAAATATAGCAAAGTTGAAAACTTTAAAGAAGACTTCCACAACATATACATACAGGTGAAGAAAGATGCAAAAGGCATATGGTATGAGTTTCCCTATTTGGTTACAGAGTAGGACAGTTTTTTGGTAATATCTAATTGGTCAAGCATGTGGTTGGACGCTAGCAAGGAAGATGAAGGAGACCATGTAGGTACCAACAAAACAATGAAGGTGACAGGAGGTACGCCGAATGTGAAATATACCATAAAGGGAGACACAAAGAAGGTGCCTCAAAAGGTCATTGTGGACCTTGAGAGGAATACCACGCAGGATCCAAAGCATGTAGAAGACAAGAAGTCAAAAATGGAGGAACCAGAGTAGGGTGGAGTAGAAACTTTTAAGGAGATAGAAGATATAGAGTCTCCTTTCATCATAAAGAAGAGGAAGAAAACCACCACTCAAGGTGCACGCAAGAAGCATAAGTCTAACAAGAACTCCATTAGGGGAATTTTGAGGTCTAAAATGGGCCTCGTAAGAAAAATGTACAACCCAAATAAAATTTATAAGAACCAATAGGATTCAAGATGATGATGTCAGCCAAGGGGGATGATTCACCATTTTTAGAGTAAAAAAGTAAAAATATTAATAAATAATAAAGTAATTAAACTACTTTTTCAACTTGTATTTTAACTTATCTCCCTAAGGTTTTACTCAAATTTTGAGTGGGAGCACTCCTTGGATAAAAAATTTGATTCGTCATCCAAGGAGTATCCATGTTACATAGTTTCGATGGACCCTACTACACAAAAAATGTGAAATACATGAAAAAACGTCAATGTAGTTTTTTTTTTCCCTTTAAAATTTGATGATGTAATGTAATCTTATTTTATTATTTCCACTATTATTTTATAATTTCCTTAGGAGGCCCATTTTATACCTCAAAAATCCCCTAATGCAACACTGAGTTGATGGTCCTCACTGAGGGGGACATCGATGAGATCGGTGACACTGTGTGATCAGTCACCAAGGGCATGTGGGGAAATATAGAGGATCAGTACAAGTCAGTATTGACGCAGGGCCTCATAAGTCATGCAAGTGAGAATCAAGCGAGTGTGGGAATGACAAGTGTGAAACTAACATTACCTTCAACATTGGTGGTAACCACAGAGATTTGGGCAGTGAAAATTCCAGGAGGTTCATTGCGTTTTACTACCGAGGTGGATCAGGCAACAACACCATATGTTAGGAATTCAACGCTAAACTTAGAAGTTATTCTCATTCAAGCATTGCATGAAATCCAAGAAGGAGTGTCTGCTGAATTGAAAATTTGGGAAGAGCAGGCACTCTTCGTGATGAAAGACATCAAGAGCCACAATGAGAAGCTAGCTGAGGAAGCCGTTAGGGCCATCAAGGAAGGGGACGCAGCCGTTGCGCGCCGACAATAGATGGAGGAAGCGATTATCAAAACTTGCATTGAGCTGCTAGAACTCCTCATACAGGCTGAAGGAGCTTCCGAAGAGAAGCTCCACAAGCTTGCATTTTTGGTAAAGCAGTCCAAAGAGGAGGTTGAATGAGTAAAGCTTGAGATGTAGATGTAGGTCGCAAAGTTGCAGTAGAAGCTACAACCAACAACACTTCCATAAGTTTGAGAGAATCATGAGGTTTCTTTTAAGGCATACATGGACGTACTAGCAGCTGCAGTTACGGACTGCAACCATATTTTTTAGAACATCATGGAGATGTGGGCCTCACTACAAGAGGACCCACATGTACAAAATATTGAAGCTGACATAAGAGAAAACCAACTGCAATTTGATGAAATCAAGGCAACAACATAGACCTCAGCACCTGTGCAACAGTTCACTAGACTCTAGGAAGGGAAGATTGTTCAGACTCAGATATACGAGATGTGATGCAAAGCATCAATCCTTTCAGAAAGAACACAACCTTGGGCCGATGAAGCTAGTCAACTCTATCAGGCTATTGAGAGTAAACTGAAAGGTATGCAACAAATGCAGAGGACCATTGGCTTAGTCATAGAGGGACCGACTACTGAGAAATTGGTTGAGGAGGTTCAGTAGGATGCCGCACAGTGCAAAACAAATCTTCAAGCATTGAAGATAGAGTTTAATGACCTTAAAGTGCGTGTTGAGGATGTACCGATAGAGTAACTCAGGAAGAGTCACGTCTTTGTGTTGGGGACCTATTGGCATGGGGTGCCCCAGGTCTAAGTGTTGCCTAAATTTTGGATCAATTTTGATGTAATATTATAAAGTATCCACATCTTGAGGAGCAGAGTGTGAATAACGCATAATGTTAAGAGTCAAAGGGTCATTTAGGTAGGTCAAAGCCCCTTACTTTGAAAACGGATCGGCTATTTTGATTAAGTACTGAGCTCCACCCATGGTTCACGGACCATGGTTATGTAATGTAAAAGATGTAAAAGGAAGACATCTAAGAGTCATTAGCAAGTTAAGTTCAATTCATGAATGGGATTCTGAGTCTATTTTGTCTATAATTCTGTATTCTGGTGAAGGGGAAGGCTCATGGAACTGTGTGCGTAGAGACCTTGACAATTCTGCAGCTGAGTGTGTGGGCCCCTGCAGCAATTTGCGCAGGGTTAGAAGAAGTGTATTCATTGAATATTTGAAGTAATAAAACCTATTTGAAGCCATCCTGTGTGTTCTATATATATTTATATGTTTCTGTGTTTATGCTCAGTTATGATTTGCTTCTTTGTAATATTGTTTTAATTGCATTGTGAAGGTTGAGATCTACTTTTGTATGATAACTTATGCATGTTAGAACAATTAGGCAATGCTAATAGATCTATTTAAGTAGAAATCACTTTAAGTATGTGACTCGGAAGACAAGGGTTCACGAAGGTTGGATGAGGCCCTAGATTAAAGAAACTCCTTGCTGCTACATCACATAGCCTTCTGGATGCCGAAACCTAGTTTTAGCATCCCCTAATACTGCCTCAGGCGAGACTATGGTCTATGCTAAGTGGATTCTTGCCGAAAGGGCTGGTAGTGTATGATTTTGTTGTTTAGCGTAGCTAACTCTAAACCTGGGTCCGAGCCCTCTCAAACCAACACTTAACCCTTGTCAACTCAGTCAAGTAGAGTAAGGTGAGGGGAAAAACCTTAACAAGTATGTCAAAGGTATATATAACATACTTGTCTAAAGGAACAACCTCTTCTGCTCTCAATAACTTGGGATCCCTCTTTTGCCTCATGAAATAAATACGTGCCTATGCACATATCTCTAAAAATGAAAAAAATAAAAAATAAAAAAATAAAATAAAGGTGAGAGAAGATAAATACTTCCTGTGCAGAGAGGTGGTGCAAGTAACTCTGCTGGGGTACTAACCAGGTTTTCTTGTAGTAGAGCAATGCTTGTGTTCCTGTGTGGCTTCATTGGGGTACTGTCTAGGCCTACTGGCACCAGAGCAACACTAGAGCATGGAAAATTTTAAGGATGGAAAATTATCTTAAATTTTAAAAACATTGACGAAACTCAGTAGTCCCTAATATGAAAACTATAAAATGTTTATTGATGTATTTGTAAAATTATTAAATTTTTTAATGATTTCATATATACTCTTTATATAATTTTGGTGACTTTTAAGGTAAAATAAATTAATATTGTAAAATTTGGGCCAATAATTTTTATAAAAATTGGAAATTGGCGAATCTTTTTTTGGAAAAATCCTCGAGAATTAGCCCACCTACGAATATTAGCCCTTAAAATTTTCCATGCACCAGAGATGAAACTAAAAATCTGACAGTTATATTACTTATGCATCAAAAAACCCCTCTTCCCCAATCGAAGTAACTCGGTTGACTAGGCTTGGTATGTGTGCTGACCAATCAAGAGAATGGCATGGACTATATCTTTAAATCAAGCTAGTGTAGAAGCCATGACAATCAAAGAATCGAACAATACTTTCGAAGGAGTTGGACTCGCTTTACATGAAACAAGGTCCATACAAAGAGTTGGAGTTCTACCAGTGTGTCGCTAATTTTGTAGTAGCTACAACCACCCTCCAAATTTTACCTTTGCCTTATTTTGGAGCCTCCCTACCAAAATTCTAGTAGCTTGTCTTGCACTGCCCATGTACTTGTGTTTTTAGTTGAGTTTATCTTTGGATTTAAAACTTGTGTTTGCTAACTTGTCTTATTTTCTGACCACAAGCTAACCTACCGTGACTTGGTTTGCATCCAGTTCTTATGTTGTCCTGACAAACTACGCAGTCTTAGAGAAAACCAACCTTACTCTCAGGAATTCAATAAAGCATATCGATAGTCAACCCTTCTCTCCATAATTGCACAGAGCATCCTGGCAGACAACCTTTCTCAGATAATTGCATAGAATAGACAGACACTGAGATTTGTCTCAGGAATTCATAGACCTTGCTAATGGCTTTTCTTCAGTTGGGAAATTATGCAGAGCATGAGAGGTAGCCAGACCCACTCATCCCGGGAATTGCTGAGAAGCATTCCATCAGTTGTATCCTATGCATGTGCCAGCAAGTTGCTCGGTTCCCTCCAAAACTATGAAATTTCTCCATTCATGCATGGAAACCTTTCTAAAAAAAGAAAAAAAGAAAAAAATAATTTCTATAAAATAGGGATCTATTTTTAGCAAGTGGGAGTTACACTTGAGTTGATTTTAGAAACTTCTTGCCAAGTGTCACTTTTTCCTAGCTTTGTCGCATGTGTGTCATAAACCCTAAATATACCAAATCTATTTAATGGATTCCCTAGATCTCATTCTACACATTTGATCTTGAAGATTTATAATTCCTGAGGCATCTAGGAATCTTTGGCACGGTCTTTGGGGCTTTTACGGGTAAGTCTTTCTTTTTAAGACTTTTTCTTCTTTTTCTGTCGCTTTTTTTCCTTGGATTGTGTGAGTGATGTTTTCCTTGTTTTGTTGAATGACTATTGGTGTTTTAATTTGTTTTAACTTTTAGAAGTGTTGTTTCAAGTTTTTCATTGCATTTCCTTAGTGTTGCATGCATGCCATGCTTCTGCACGAACAATCGTCATTGCAGAGATTCTCTCCATGAGCTCCATTGTTATTCTATTTAACTGATTCCTACACTTTGTTTGATTGTATTCATGTCCATTCACTTCAATCTGCACCATATTTTCCCATGCATTTAGATCTACTCATTTCCAAGTTGCCCTTGGGCAGATCTGAGCTTCCTTAACCCAGATCTTTCTTTACCCAACATGCACAACGCATTCCTGGGACTCAAGGCTCTAACTTGGCTCCATGAATTGCACCAAGGTTGCCTGTCACTGGCCTCTAGCTGTGCTCAACGCAGTTCTGGGAGAGAGTGCCCAGTCTTGTCCTTGGATTTACGATATGCGTTGTCCTAGCTAGCAATCAAGCCAATTTGAACTATGCATTGCGTAGTTCTAGTACTCAACAAGCCTAGCATAACTATGCTTTGTGTAGTTTCAGCGAGCATCCCACTCATTGGAAGCCTAGACTATGCAATGCGTAGTTCCAGCTAATAGTGTCCCCGCCTCTCGGATTCACAACTGCGCAATATTGCTTAGCAGTCACCAAGTTTTTTGCATGATTGATCCTTGATTTTATTTAAGTTTTTAAGCTGACATTTACTTGTCATGAATGTCTTCTCTATCTCTAGGTATAATATGTGTCGAGAAGCTTCTCAGTAGTACAGGTAACATAGCCTCCAAGAGAGATGGATCAAAGGATATAGTTGAAAGAAGTACTAGAGATGTGGTTGAATAGGTGTCTATGAGCTTTCTCGTGTATACAGACACACATTTGTTCATAGACAAATACATCAAGATCACCTAACAAGATATCAATTCTATATTTGCAGGTACCTTTGAGGAAGATCTAGAATATCGTGAAGTCTATGTCAACATTCATAAGTCAGGCTTGTACAAGGTTGCATGTAGCTATGCCACCTTCCCATGCACGGACATGATCCACCGGATTGTCTCACACACTGATCCTAAGATTATGATATTGTGCAGTGTCAATGGAGTAGAACTTGCTACCTTCAAGGCAAAATATTATTAGCATAGGTATCATTTTCCGCAACCAGTGAAATGTATGGATGTACTCTTCTACACTCCCAACAACAGTGTGAACAAAAAAGACATCTTCAACTATTGGGTAAGAGAGTCATTGAAGTTCAGGATGACACCCAACCAAATCTACAATATGAAGACACTCAGGTAGGCTTACCAACTTTTGGTCATATTTTCATGTCACTTGTATGGCCAAGAGAGCAAGGATACCTTTCCACAAAGTTGGGTGGTTGTATTGGATCAGTTAGAAAATGAATGAAGGCCTTTCAACTGGTTGGACATGTTGCTCTTCAACTGAAAGTGTATGTGTCAAATGCCCAGAATCTGCATTAGGATGGACAAGCAATATTCTATATGTCTGCATACCTTCTTGATACAATCTATACCCAACAGTAGTTCGCTGGAATGGGTTGAAAATGGATGCCATTAGAGGAAGTTGCAAACATCTATTGCAACTTTCTCTATGAGTGTAGCTAACGAGGATTCATGGTGAGGTTATCTCACCACTTCATCGCCCCACTGTATAGGATGATATTTGAGGAGGATCCACCTTACAAGTCCCAAGAAGTGATGCATACATTTCTTAACATTGCATATTAGTATGCCTCACCTAGTGGCACCTTCACCAGGATATTCGACACAAAGAACCCTCTATGTGAGTTATCGATTTTTTCCATGGACAAGCCAGTCATGCAAGAGGTTGCATACCACATCTCCACATGGTTATCAATATGATTTCATAGGAGGAAGAAGACATCGTGGCCTACTCTTCCTTTATGGATTCGGTTGTATGAGATCTATACCTTGAAAGATGCAAATGTCGAGACTGAAGACTTGAAGAAGTTTCAGTTTGAGACCAAGAGCTTCAATCCATATGATCCCCACTACATATGTAAGAACCACTATGTGAAGGTGTACTACCCATGGATCCACGTGGCATGCCATTGGCCAAAGGAAGATCCTTGGAGGTACTGATATATCTCCTCTAGGCTCAATGAAAAAGTCAGTATGGTTGTAGAATGGAAAGAAACAATACAGGAAGTAGCACCACAAGAAGCAAAAACAACAACAACAGTGTGTAACAACCAACGAAAGACAAAGGAAAGAGGAAGATTTATGAGAGTGTAGAGGCTAAGGAAAGCTACAAGTTCAAAGAAGATCCAATTTTTGAGAGAGTAGCTTTGGAGATAGATGCAAAGAAATGACAGTGCGAAAGGAGAGTAGAATGGAAGAGAAGAGAGAAGCAAAGGTTGGAAGAGACGGAAAGGATATTTTAGGAGACAAAGAAGAAGTTGAAATCAGAACAAGAAGTTAGGAGGAGAGAAAGAAAGATAGGAATAGGAATAGTAAGAAGGATAAGGTGCACTGACATAGAAAACTACACAGATATAGGTTGAGATAGCAGAGTAGCCAGGAGATGAAGAAGAGGGTGAGTAGGTGTAGGTCTAGGAACTTTCTCAGTAGGTTGAGTAGTTGTTTGAGGCAATAGACATGAATATGGAACATGAGCTATAGGACCAAGAAAACAATCTCATGCCGAGAGCATCCAAGGTTGCACCACAGTCCATGGTATCTCCAAAATCACAAAGAGTCCCAAGAATAGTACGGGGACACAATAACACAGTACCAAGCTTGGTATCAATTCATCACCAAGGGCAATCGCAAGGAGGTTATTGAGTTGGTGTTTCCATAACACCTCGAGTGATGTTGTTTGTCTTGTCAGGCTAACTCAAGCCTATTTTTGTCCCACATGGGTATATGTGGAACTTGTATTATTGTAAACATGTTGTAATTGAAATTCCAAGTGTCATTAGTGAAATGTGAACAATCACTATTGTAATGTGAAGGGTCATGAGGGTATTCCAAGAGTTAACAAGGAATGTGAAGGATCACCCCACCCTTTTCTATATATAGAACCTCATAAATCATAGTACAGGCTTTTGGGAGCTAATATTTTAGCTGGGCATTTCTTAGAGAGGGCTTGGAGAGTATTGTGAAAAACCTTGTCTTCTCCACAGTGCACAACAGGTACATCTCTTTGGAGGAGTAGACGGTGTTGACTGTAATGTTCCACTATTGGGGCTAGTGGATGTCAATGGTCTATGTATGGTTGGAACTTTCACTTAATAATATATAACAGAGCCATCATATCGTCATGCATATATTGTTATTGTAGTTGGAATATTTTGGTTTCTTTAGAAATGTATGTTATTTAACTTACATATTTTCGTATGAAATATTTTTTATGAAACTGTATAAATCTTGTTGCTAACATGTTGTTGGTTTAACTCATCAATTTGGATTGTGCACTATTTTTCTTTCCATGTTGTGATTTCACTCAACTCATGTATTCCTTTTAGGCTGTGTACTATTACAGGCTTCTAAGGGATACACTTCCTTTTCCCCTCTGTTTGTTAGAACCACCATGCATCTTACTTGACTTGTTGCAAGGTCACACACTTGCTTTTCACAAAACTATCAAACTTACCTCTATGTGTTATCACAGTGAATGCATTGCTTTACTACCCACTGTTGGGACTCCTACTCCAAAGGGTTTTAGGTCTAGTTGGGACTTCTTACCAAGGAGATCCCCTAACATTTTGGTGGGTCCAACACCGTCAACAATACCCCAATTCAAGTGGTCAGCACAATTATATAATGATGACCACTAATTATTTCACTAAGTGGGTGGAAGCTATTCTGACCAAGAAAGATAATGAGAAGGTTATCATCACATTTCTAAAATAATGTATTCTCTCCATATTTTGATAGCTTAAAAGGTTGATCATAGATAATTTCCAAGCTTTCAATTCTTCCAGGTTGATATGGTTCTTCCAGGACTATAATATAGAACTGGTACATTCCACAATATGTTTTCCTCAAGTGAACATATTGGTAGAATCCTCAAATAATAATATGATAAGAATCATCAAGATGATGCTTGACAGGAAAAATAGGAGATGGCATGCCATCTCAAGTATAGACTTTGGGTAGATAGAATAAGTACCCAAAGAGTTATCGACACATCCCCTTTTCAATTGGTATATAATACATATGTCATTTTCTTATGAACCTTAGTCTATAAGTGATAAAGTTTTTGGAACAAGAGGAGATAGACACCATCCTGATGAAGAGAAGAATATATCAGATGATAAAAAATGAACAATAAAGATAATAAGCTCTTAGAAAAAACAAATCTTATCAATAGAAGATGAAATTTGTTTTTGATAAGAGAGAAAAGGAACATGATTTGCAAACTAGATATTTGGTGCTAAAATGGGACTTAATCCAACATGATAAAGGAAAACATGGAAAGTTTAAAAATATCTAGATTAGTTCTTTCTAGGTACAAGAAGTTATGGACAACAATACCTATCATCTGATCCTCGAGTGATATTTCCTTAGGAATCCTGTCAATGAAAGGCTCCTCAAGAAATTCTTCACATAACCACTTCTTAATTATGTTGTAAATATATATATATATATATATATATATATATATATATATATATATATATATATATATATATATATATATATATATATATATATATAGAAAGGAAAAGAAAAGAAAAGGAAAATATTTTCTTTCAAGAAATTTATTTCTCAAAAGTTTCTTTCTAGTATCATAATTTCTTAGTTTTCAATAAAATTACAAGGAAGGGAAAAAGGCCAGTTCAAAGAAGACTCCATAACATAATGGATAAAGGAACTAGATCTACGAATTATCAACAGGTCGCAAGGGCCCATTTTCCCCCATGGAGCCGATGTTAGCACTAATAATGCAACACACATTTAGAGGACTAACCCCAAAGGCACAAGGTCAGATGATATCCTGAAGTATCGAGATTCTAAATGAAAGGTTAAATTAATGTTTTGAGAAAGGTTTCTTTGTTTAGAAATAGTCAAGAGATAAGGTGCTAAGTTAGGCCCATCAGGTGCCACTGGTGATGGGATCTCACACAACACCATGGTGCCATGGGCACATTGCACCATGGGTGCTTGAGGACTTGCATGCCCATAGGATCCAACAATAGATTCACTTGGAAATCCAACGACTATAGGCACTTCTGACCATAATTTTTTTCAGTGTTTAACCCATCGAATGAATATGAGGAGGGAGATGTGGCATCCCTACACACCCTACACATTGTTCCAAATATTTCACCCACCAATTTCCAAATGGCAGGGGACGGAGCCACATGTCCCTCCATGTAGGCTCCCTTCACATCAGTTCACACTAATTTCTCCTGTCACACACTCCACAATTTGCCAAGTCACCAAGGTTTCCCACAACGACCTATCCTACCACTGAATCTACCATCTTGAGCTCCTACCATGCCTAGTTAGTCAACCACATAGCACAACCCACATCATGATGATGTCATCATGGTACCATCCCTTTCTTATAAAAATGCATTTAGGGCCCATTTCTTATCATGTTGCACATGTCACTCTCTAGCTTTGCTCAAGCACACCTATCAAACTTATTTGATCGATTCCATGTATTTAAGATCAAATTCAAAACCTGAACCAATATCCAACCTCATATCCATGAATTCTATGTGTTAAGTACTTATTTCTTCTAAATGCATAATAATTTGGACTATATCCAAACGTAGTCGTGCCCTCACAAAGAAAATGTGAAGGGTGTGAAGAAATCTATTTTTAGTAAGAAAACCTCTTAATTAAACCAAGTAAACTCCTAATGATATCCATGAGATTAATTCACCACAACTTTGGTCAAATTCCAACTACGTTTTCTCAAGAAACTCCAAATTCAACATGTGCACACTATCTATTTTCAATATGCATAAAGTTTGAAATTTGAAAGATTCTCCCTCAAACCCTTGTCCAATCTCCTACTTCCACATGGAACATCCTCATATTTTCTCATAATCCTTGATAATATTCCTTTTTTCCTATAATCCCTCTTCAGTTAGCTAACTATTCCTAGTAAGTTTCCCTATTCCAATGGCCTCCTCATCTACTAAACTTTTGAGTGATGTCTAAATGAAAGGGAAAACTAAAGAACCACATTTTTTTTATGGAGATGTTGACGTTTGAGATCTAATGTTAACCACCTTTGATATGAATATATCCATTCAAATAGTACATAACTCTAGTGAAGTAATAGGAGACCATAGTTGTTGTGGGGAAAAATGCCTATGCAGGACGATCCTATCCACCTAAGGTGTGACAGTGCCTTAGCAACAAACAGAGACAGCTATTCTAGTATTCTTCCTTTATGAATTAAGAATGAAGAGAGATAGATGGACTAACCGATGTCTTCCGTTTGTCCCTCGATCCAGTTTCTCTTCTCTTGGAGAGTTCCCAGCTACTTGCCTTCTCGCTCGCCCAGCTTCAAGAGGTTTCTGCAAGATCACAAGAAGAGAACACTACACAAGACATGGATTCATATTCATAACTAGTTCAGGATTAGAAATAAACTAAACATACTAATGCAATCATACATCAAAAATACATCAGTATATAGGAGAAACCAAGATAGCTTTATTGATGAATAACAAGGTTCAGGAAGAGATACAACCCAGAGGGCTCCAATCCAGCATCTCCTTCCCAGCAAATGGAATTCCTATCTTCACCCCCTTCAAAGCATTAAGCACCCAATGATTCCAATCTCAAACCAATAGCAATTCTTTGCAATAACAAAATTCCAGCCTCTAGATCTCATGGAGGAGAGATCCATATATAGATGTTTGGAGAGAGGATGAGTCAGCTTGAGATCTGACTAGTGTCCTCTCCCTCTGTCAGTTCTTGATTCCACTTGGAGATTCTTGCTTCCACTTGGAGATTTGGAACCTCTTACTCATCATAGTCGAATTCCTTGAGGCAAGTGTCATTTTGGAAGCTTCCTGGGTTTTGACACCTTGAGAAATGAACTTGCCACATGTCAACTCTCGCTCAGCGCAGGTAGCCAGTGTTGCCTTTGACATTCAGCACAGGTAGCCAGTGTTGGTTTTGACATTCAACGCAAACAGCTAGTGGAGCCACTGAAATGATCCTGAATTGACCTGTTTTTGAGCAATTTCTGGTGGAGAACTTCTGTGAATTGCTGTGGTCTGTTAGCCTTGTTCCTCTAGGGGTAGGAACAACATGTTTAGGGACTTTGGATCCCTTAGATTATGGACATTTCATGCTTAATGCTGTAAGGCACAAAAATGTCTATAACAGTTGCCCCCTAAAGTATGTGGCTGTTTAGCGGGTGAAATGCTTTATTAGGGGGATCCGAAGTCCATCCAATGCTGGGAGGAGACCTGTAATAAGATACAATACAATACATTATTTCTCATACTGCTTTCATGATCTAGCTGAGGCGGGCATTCCCATGCTCAGCTTTATAAATTCATTTTTCTGTACATAGAACAGACAATCGTCTGGTGGTAGACTGATAATTTTGATGAAATTATCATCCTTTGGGTAGGATGATTATCTGCTGCAATGATGTACATGTCAATGTCTTTATTTTTCCTGAATATATATCACAGCCCGGATGGATGAAACTAGATCTGGGGTCTTCAAACTCCTTTGATCTTCACTCTAAGTACAAGTCGATCCATGTGAGAATTGTTCTGAAGTCGAACATGGAAAGACATCGCTTGATTACCGGTCAATGATGTAAACCGTTAACAAGCGCGAGAGGAATCACCGATAATGATAATGACCCTCAAGGTACTGCAGTACAATTCAGGTGGTGTGAATAAAGGACTTGGCGTCAAACACCACGCAAAATCTTTCGGTCGAAGGTCATTGATGTATACCTGTCGCCGGAAGTGAGAAACTTGCCATTGAGGCATGCAAGCTTCAAAGTACTGAAGGGGTTGTTCCTAGATTAACTTCTTGGATAATGAGCTGATGTGGACAAGAAGCGATCCGTCAAAGGAGGGCCTTAATGAATCCCACATCAATGACATGGAACGGAGCTAATGATTTTGATGGAGGTGAAAACGATCTGTGACATATGATTCAGGTTGGCGGTCATGAAAGGATGAAGGATAATGTACGGCAGTGGATGGGACACGGTTGACTTTCTGAACGACTTCTCTTGAACATATGGCGACACTGATGCGATGGATTGGTAGCATTACCCCAAATATGGATGGTATGGCGAGACCATGGATGTGATCGGTGAATGAAACAACCCAACCCGATTGTGGTACGGAGGAAAAGTGTCATGTTCAAGAGCGACTTGCTACCATCAAAGTTTTCTTTAGTTTCTCCCAATTTTTCCCCAGTCATTGCTAACCAGTACCTCTTTATTTTTGTCAAGCTTGAGGAGGATAACATATGCTTGTTCTATAACCTGCCCTTCGGGCAAGCCCATCACTATGTTTTAACGAGCCTAGCGATAGTGAAACTCTTTCTCGTCTAAAGACAAGTTTGTCATTATTTAATGATTTTAACAAGTCTAACGACAAGGATAACTCGGTCCTTTTCATTTTTAGAGAGTCTGAAAAGGTACATAAAGTTAACTCCAAAAGTCCTTTTTCGTCATCTAATCCCTTAGGTCCGAAAAAGTATAAAACAATACAGAAGGGATGAGTTTTCGATAGTTTTAACGAGCCGAATAAAACAAGCGCTCGATCTTTTTGTGCAATAATCCCTCAGGTCCAAAAAGATTAAAATCTAGAGGAGGGATAGCACTTCATGTCCCTTTAACGAGCTGGAAGGCCAAGGACTCGACAATCTTTTCATATTTTACGAGTCAGATGAAAAGAGCTTAAAGAAGACTCGTCTTTTGAGGAACGAGTGATGAAATAGGTTAGCAGTTGATTCCAGGTAAGGCTTGGAATTTTCCAATCACGGCAGTGTCACAAGGATGGCTAAGTGAAATCACTCTTCACAACTGTTCCTCAAAATGGGTAAACAATCAAATGGAGGTGAATGATCGGCCAATGGAAAAGTGGAGGTGACGGTGCAAACACGACCAAGGCTTTAATGGCTGATGATATTACATTCACTGTGGTTATTTACCGGGTAGTTCATTTTTTAACGAGCTTAAACGCGGATTGAAACACTTGCTCGATTTTATGTTTATTTTTTAACGAGCATGAACTATACGATAAAACTACTCGGATCTTGCATTTATTTTTTAACGAGCATGAACTGTGTGCTAAAACTGCTCGATTACCCAGTCATATGATAAGAATGTCTCATTGAAGATGCTATTTTTTATGGAGCTTAGATCTTACAAAGCTTTGCTCCGGATCCTTTCGTTATGCAAGTTCGGAAACGACTAATCCTACGAGTTTAAAGGGTTAGACCTACAGGTTTAAAGGGAGGACCTAAAAATTTAAAAAATAAATAGCCTTGCTTGCACTCCAAAAGGTTTGCATGCCCCCAGGCATAAAGTACGATTTCAAGGTTACCCCTTTTTTAGTCCAATAAAACATTTGTTTTACCAGGAGAGGCCTACCTCTTTCAGGTTACCCAAAGATTTCTCCATTTGCGGCCACGAATAAAACACTTCCTCGGCGTTGTCTATCGAAATAGACAACGATGAGCGACGATGCCCGCCAACTCACATAACTTTGACAAAAGAATCTTATTCTAGAACAACCCCTCTTCCAATCACGGACGGGGTACGGACTAGTCATATTCTCCCGCGGAAACCTACTCTATACCCAAAGTTTTCCTACCGAAGCAGACCAGGACGCATGCCCCCTGGGTTCCAGCCATATCCTCCCAGATTACTCGCGCTCATCAGGAGGACGGACCGTGGGTTGAGACATTTATTTCGTGAAGAGACCATTTAGGGATGGTATATGACTATTTGCGATGCGTGATCCGGGAAATGAAAGTTGGTCCACGAGCTTGACCACTCTTCCTTCATGCGGAAAACACATTACTCTAAAGAGTGAGGAGACGATGGCTCCCATGCAATATACATAGTCTCGTCCAAGGAGTAGGTTATAATCCAAGGGTCCTTGAATGACCATCACGTTCATTTGAACGGTCTTCCCTTTCAATGTTATGGGCACATTGGGGAGGATCCCTAAAGGTCGACTGGTTCCTTTATCAAAGCCTGATAGATTTCTCATTTCAGGCAAAAGCGCCAACGAACCAAGCGCTTTCCAACCAATAGAGGAAAGGATACTCACAGATGCCCCCTCATCAATGATAGTGCCAGCCATTACCATTCTGTATATTTGAACGATAATTCTCAATGGTATGCTTGCTGGCAAACGGGGTCTGCCTAGTTGGTTCCAATCGAACGAGACAACTAGGTTGCTTGGTGGTGGGACCGAATAGACGGCCGGGTATGACTCTGACGAAGTTCCTTCTTGCGATAAAGGAATGGGCAAATTGCCCCCTTGTTCGTCGGAGTCTGTGTTGATGAAGAGAATTCGGACGGTGTCGTCTTTATTCTCCTCTGTGATGGTATCATTCGAAGATAGAGCCTCTGAAGGCAAAACCGGGTCAACTGCCGCCTCAAACTTTTGACTTTCGTCAGGTATGGATCCAGACGGTTCATCTTCAATGATAGGTGCTTCGGCTGACCACCTGGGCGGGCCAGCCGGGTTCTCAACTAGTGAAGGACTTGGCAGGAGTTTTTGATATCCAGGAGGAAGTTGCGCTTGTAAGATCGGGCGATCTTCCAAAACTCTTTTAGCCTCATCTAAGAAGGGACAACGGTGGATGGTGTGATCGCCTTCACACAGTTTTCAGGGAAATCTAGCTTTCTCTCTCTGTCCTGTGACTTCACTTTCACTAGTTGACGGTGAGCTGTCAACATGACTATCAGAGGTTGACGCCACCGAATTGTGCAAACGGGGAGACCAGTCCCTTAGTATCCGAGGGATACAGGGACAATCTCTGTGGAAGTTGTCTCCCTTGCATATGACACATGGCGATTTAGGCCTAGTCAGTGATGTGTGTGGATTTTTGTCAGACGACACTTGTTTGCCCCCAGTCGCTTTTGGCTCCTTCTTCTTCTTCTCTTTCTTCTTCTTTTCCTTCTTCTCCTTAGGAACTTGGTTTTTTGTTTTACCAGTTCCGTCAAGCGAAGAGGAAGGAGGAGAGGAAGAATTAGATTTAGTAGAAGGCTGGTGGGCAACTCTGGTCTGGTCTAACTATTGATTCGACTATTCAGGAATGGTGGTGTTTTGAACAACATTAGTTGAGAAGAGCCAGACCAGCAAGCCAATTGTCAGTCCTGGAAGCGACAATGTGGCCATGTGGGCTACACCAACATCTCCCCAAGAGGAGAAGGGATTAGGATTTCCACCAAGGGGAATTCCTTGGTTGGTGTGCTCCATTTTCTCAACCTAAAGATCAACGCAGGAATAAAGGGGTGATTGTTCCGTTTAAAATAAATTTTAACGACGCTTTAGACACAACTTGCTTTTTCACTTTTAAAGAGTCAAGAAAAAGCTAAAGATGACTCTAGTCTCCTTCGATGTTTTAACAAGCCCGAAGTGATAAATGCTCGGATGGACTTTTTCTGTTATAGAGTCTGAAAAGGCCAAAAGGAACTGCTCTGGAGTTCTAGGCAGAGGGTGTGCCAAACTTTTCGCAAAACCGCAGAATACTTTTTAGGGTACGGGCGGTCGATCTTCCTGAATGCTGTGTTCAGCGCATTGCGATCAGTAGGGCGGTCGACACGGCTTCCTAAGGATAAAGGTTTTATGCCTATAGGGGTCTCCCAATATATACGCGACGGTACGTGGGAGCACAATCCGTACGGGCACTATCGTCCCTCAGGAGGAATCACCCACCATCCACGAGATCGACAGTCACCAGGCTTTACGACGCCGGAACACGTCTCTAGCCTAGACCTCTATGTTGTGCGTTATGTTGCAAAGCGTTGTTAAGTTCATTCAATTTATTTTAGGTTGATCTTTTTAGAAGTTTGCCTTTCAAGGTTCACCACGAGATGTATGATACAATTCCTAAATGCAGTCTAAAGATGATAAGCAAGCTTTTATCTTTTCAACTTTGAAAATCCTAGCTACTAAGGGAAAAGAAAGACACCATCTTTTCTCAAAGAGCAATCAGCACACTCTAATGCACTTTTCCTAAATCAAACATGCAAACTACCAAGATGCAAATGCACAATGCAGGTGTTTGTTTTCCTCTTTCTTAGTATTGATGCCTACAAAGAAAGCTTTTTGCACAACCTTGAATTTGCTTTTAAATGAGAAATACAAACAAGTTTACTTTTTCGAAATCAGAAAGGGTAGAAGAGATTACAACACTTAACGATTTTCGAAATAAGCTCTTGTTTCGACACTTTAAAAGAGACAAACTCAAACCAAAAGCAAGAATGAATGTATAACCAACTGTAAACAGCCAATGAACTCTCTCCTAAGATCACAATCAACAGATCTGAATCAAGGGCTACAGGATGATTATTTCACTCATGCAAAGGAAAACTGTAAATGACGCCACAAACACATGAAAACACTCACAGTCTTTTTGTACAAAAGGAGGCAGAATTTTAAGCAGAGAAAAAGAGTTATCAGACTGGTACCTATGCTGGTTACAGGCTGCAAAAATCAGAGATCAAAACAGGGCAAAACAGAGTAGAGAACCCCAGCTGCACAAGGCCAAACTGGTTCAGCGCAACCTCAACATAGGGGTTTTGGCATTCAGCGCAAGTAGCCTTCACGGGACCTGCGTTGAAATGCAGAACCTCTTCACAGCTGTCACGCTGAAGGAGAAACTCTCGTTTCTCACTGGGTTCTGGGTTACAGATTTCTGATTAATCTACTGTTTCAGGCCAAATCAAAGCAACAAGCAAGGTACAATCAAAGGGATTCTTTGAGGGGATACTAAGATCTATCACAAAGGATCATCAAATCATTTGTGAGTCCATTGTTCAGATCATAGACAAATCCAGTGATTGGATCAAAGCAGCAGCTGTCTACTTTGCATCTGAGAATAGCAGATGCAGTTCGATTGCTGCTGTTGAGTCTATGAAACAAACAATGATGGAAACACAAATAAAATGACTAAACAAATCTCCCCAGTGGAGTCGCCAATTTGTTGTGGGGAAAAATGCCTATGCAGGACGATCCTATCCACCTAAGGTGTGACAGTGCCTTAGCAACAAACAGAGATAGCTATTCTAGTATTCTTCCTTTATGAATTAAGAATGAAGAGAGATAGATGGACTAACCGGTGTCTTCCGTTTGTCCCTCGATCCGGTTTCTCTTCTCTTGGAGAGTTCCCAGCTACTTGCCTTCTCGCTCGCCCAGCTTCAAGAGGTTTCTGCAAGATCACAAGAAGAGAACACTACACAAGACATGGATTCATATTCATAACTAGTTCAGGATTAGAAATAAACTAAACATACTAATGCAATCATACATCAAAAATACATCAGTATATAGGAGAAACCAAGATAGATTTATTGATGAATAACAAGGTTCACGAAGAGATACAACCCAGAGGACTCCAATCCAGCATCTCCTTCCCAGCAAATGGAATTCCTATCTTCACCCCCTTCAAAGCATTAAGCACCCAATGATTCCAATCTCAAACCAACAGCAATTCTTTGCAATAACAAAATTCCAGCCTCTAGATCTCATGGAGGAGAGATCCATATATAGATGTTTGGAGAGAGGATGAGTCAGCTTGAGATCTGACTAGTGTCCTCTCCCTCTGTCAGTTCTTGATTCCACTTGGAGGTTCTTGCTTCCACTTGGAGATTTGGAACCTCTTACTCATCATAGTCGAATTCCTTGAGGCAAGTGTCATTTTGGAAGCTTCCTGGGTTTTGACACCTTGAGAAATGAACTTGCCACATGTCAACTCTCACTCAGCGCAGGTAGCCAGTGTTGCCTTTGACATTCAGCGCAGGTAGCCAGTGTTGGTTTTGACATTTAGCGCAAACAGCTAGTGGAGCCATTGAAATGATCCTAAATTGACTTGTTTTTGAGTAGTTTCTGGTGGAGAACTTCTGTGAATTGCTGTGGTTTGTTAGCCTTGTTCCTCTAGGGGTAGGAACAACATGTTTAGGGACTTTGGATCCCTTATATTATGGACATTTCATGCTTAATGCTGTAAGGCACAAAAATGTCTATAACAATAGTAATATTCACACATCAAACTTGGCCTTTATCGTTCTTCCACAAGTATTCCACTTTCCAGAGTTGGTGACCTGTTGTGCGAGTAGGTACATACATAAAGAAATGGTTATTGTCTCATCCCAGGAAGGTAGGAAAATAATTAAAATGACACCAGAGGCTATTATAGACATGATATCATTTCCCAACAGGAAAGACTTACACAGGCTAAATAAGGAAGAAATTGAAGATAAATGTATCGAAGACTTGCACTAAAGGTCTAGGAACCGATGATTGCCGATTTTTTCAAGGAAGGATTGGTTCCTCCCTTTGGTCACCCTCCTTATCATAACACATCATTTGAGTCCATGTAAAAGATATTTCTTCATGGCTTCCCAAGTTCTCAATTTGGATACTCATGTCTATATAATTGAGACAATCCTAGGCCTCTTGGTATCCTTGTATCATTTAGCCACCAAAGTGTTCACCCAATTTGATTACCCATAATTCATATCAGATGAAATTCACTCTCATATGATAGATTTTGTATAAGGAAAGTCTTTCCACCACTTAGCTTATGTAGTCCACCTGTTCATCCATCAACAATACTCTTACCTAGAGAACCTGAAACCTAGAATGGCTGATGAGCTCAATGCCTTGTTATTAGTTTACGAGTGGCTACATATATTCCAGATGCTAGAAACAAGAAGGGTTTCTTTGTGTATATTTTTTCTTTCATGTTAGTTATGTATGCTCCTTTTCATGATCAACCAATTCCCAAGTTTCAATTCACTCGAGATACTAGATTTGGTGACTGGTACCTTTTCAAGGACTACATAGTCATCAAAATTTATGGTTTCAAGGGTCAACCATACAAGTTTCTAGATTTCATGAATCCTCAGATATTTGCATTGGAGTACATCCAATAGAGTTTTTCTAGTTACAATCTACATTTTAACCCAAGGAAAGTAACAATCACATTTCATCTTCCTCACAAGGTGGGACCATTTTGTGTAAATTCAAGTAATGCTTCAGATCTCATGGAGAATATACTGCAGGACTTCGAATTCCTACAAGTTTGACCTTGGAAGTATGATCCACACAATATCATTTATAAATTTGGAAAATAAAAGGATCATGAAAATCAAAAACATGATATGAATTCCATAGTAGAATATTGTGTAAAAAAATCTACTTGGGAGGAATCCAAGGCCATCTTGCATCCAGCTAAGTTTATTTTCTCTCACCTCTATGGAAAAAAATGAGGCACTGAAAAACCCATCGAGGTTGATGAAGGATAGGAGTGTAGCTCAAAGAAAGTTAGGATAGGTAAAGTAGCAAGAGAGGAGGATGATGAAGATGATGAAGAGGAAAAGTCACAGGCTCTTATATTATAGATGAATTAGCTAACTACTCCATCAAAGCAATCATTTACGATGGAAACCTTTCCATCTTCCATGTCAGGATCAGAGGGAACATATTCAAGAGAGGTGTCGAAGCCTAGAAACTTGTCAATTGTAGAAAAATTTCTAGAAATAGTGAAGTAGGCTTCTAAAGAGAGGAAAAGGGACATAAGAATAGTGAAGAATCAACAAATTCCTCCCATGTAGGTTAAGAGTGCATTGGATTATGAAAAATTAATTTTCGAGATGGGAATGTTGTAATCCAAAGTTGAGATAATGAGGTCCATGTTAGATTACCAAGTGCATCAAATGTACCTACATGCAAATAATATTATGTATACTAATATCATGGATTTGAACATGCAAGTGATCCACATGGTTCATAGAAAGAGGCACTAGAACAATGCTACAACCAAAAAGTTGAAGGATCTTTACAAAAAGGAAAACAATCAATTAAGGTATGAGAGGATGGTCTCAAGACGAGGAAGATGAGGATTAAATCCCTAGAGGACAATTTCATACACTTGGCCATGTTCCCTAGATATTTTAAGAAAGAAAAGGAAGTATTATAGGGAAAGGAAAACGATATATCCTCAATGAATAAACAACTCAAGATTCCAAATGCACATCCTATGTAAATAGTTGAGATTGAAGTAGTAGAAAAAGAAAGGTAATATCTAAAAGTTAAGCTACATGAGGCACTGACAATTAATAAGGAGTATAAGTACCGAATTGCACTATTTGAGGCATAGGTCAAAGGGATGAAACATAAGATAGATGAGACTCTACAATCTTAGAAGACCCTGGATGTGTGATCGATCAAGAGGAATCCTTGACATTGCTAGAGGATGCGAATAAGTTACAAACACTACTCTCAAGTAAAGAGCAGGAACTGAAAGCTAATGAAGAATATCTTGAGGGAATTAAGATAGATATGTATTAAGCACAAGAAAACAATGAGAAAATTGATGCTGAATTAGAGGTCTCAAGGAGGAAGCAACCAACCAAATCCTCTTTCAAGTCCACTAAAAGAATTACTTGGAACAACATCATGATGTTATTAGATAAGTAGTGGGGTCACCTGTAGTTGGTTTAAGAAAAGATAGAAGTGGTCGAAGTGGCCTGTAAGGAAATAAATACACTGAAGGGAATTATTAGAGAAACCTTGGCCAAGGCTAGGGTTATGACTAAAGGGGAGGTAGTTAAAGAAAATCCCAACATATTCCAATTGGTAGCTAGGGCTAACCAGATGAAGAGGAAACAAAATTTGATAACACTAGTAGAAAAGAAAGTAAAAGCACTAACTAATGAAGTACACATTTTTAAAGACAGATGTGAAGTGTTATATAAGAGAAATTTCCCACCATTCTTTGATGGGAATGGAGATTTGTATTCTAAAGAATCCCTTATGAAAAGCCTAAATGATATCAAGGAATATTACAAAGGATTTGGTGAAGAGGACTGTCCATTGCAAGGGAAGGACATTGTAAATTTGTATGAAGACTATTTTGACTTTTTTTTCATGTTGAAGTGTAATTTCAATGAACAAGGTGAAGTAGACTATGAACCAATCATGACCTTGAAAGGGACAATTATGGATGGAAAATTGTGTGACATACCCCTTGGAAGGTAATGGAAAGGAATGTAGGATTTATATAAGTTGGCCATTCATAGTGGATATGCATCACTGTCACATGTGGCACTAGAAGAGGTAGTTTTTTGTTGATGGTGCTAGATACTTCCAACATACAAGGGATCTCCCTGATATGAGGTTCCAATTAAACCTCACACCATTTGGTGTCGGAGTCCCATCCAAAAATATGACCCAACTATCATTTACTTAAAAATATGCCTTGGCTTAAGCAGTTAGCATGAGAGAGAGGCATACATGTGCTTTTGAATGAGAAAGAGAGTGTGCCCTGTGAAATGTCCAATTGTAGAAGTATCAAGGTTATTTCACTACAAGGGATAGAAAGAAAGCCTCTAAAATGTAAGAAATAGTACTAATATAATGGAGATGCACACACATAAATGAGAAAGAATCGTCAGACATCAATCGAAGTAGCTCACTTAGATGCAACAATAATTAAATCATCGCAACACATTTCCAACAAGTTAAGCACAAAAGTCATCGAAATAGTTCAATTACTTTAGTACATATAAATGTTAACATAAACCACAAACATTAGAATAATAGTCTAAAAAATTCTATGATTCATGCATGCAAATGTGCTAGCCGAAAGGCTTCAAGTATTAAGAAAAAATTCCAAGATACATAAGTACAATGAACAACGCTAGCTCCAATAGTGGAGTGTTCAAGCCACTACTTGCTCCCCAAAAGAACTATCTTTATCTCTCTAATGGATTATGGTAGAAGCCAAGGTTAAAATTACTTTTCTTGAGTAATGAGGATCCTTGTATAACTTGAGGCATGACCTTTCATATCCTCATGACTCTTAACTTTCCAACTTCTAATGACCTTTGCACTACTATAACCCATGTACTTCCAAATGAATTTTGGAATTTCATATGACTCCTGGAATTATATGTCTTTTGGAATTGTATACATGGATACTTTTTCCATACATGACTCTTGTACTTCCACCTTTTCTCTTTACAATAATTACATTATTACATCATAACTTTCACATAATCATGTGGTGAGGACATGGCAAGTAACTATGATTGATCACTGGGACTCATAGTGACTGATGACATTGAATTTCTTCAATAATTGACATGGCTTCCATTCATATCTTTTATTTTGCATGCAACCTCTGATCATCGATGTCTACACCCTCTAAAGGGTCTATGATATTTTGGAATCCTTAGGGATCCTTCGATCATCAAGATTTCAATGTTTTCTTTTCTCTCAAATTCTTCCTTTGACTGCCCTCTTTTCCTAATCTTCATTCATTCATCCTTGCCATGATTTTCTTGAAATACAAGTAATTGTAATCACTTATGGCAAACAAACATCAGCCTCAAAAATCTCCTTTTCTAACATGTTTCATTCAGATTTCTTGTTTATGTCTTAACAATAAACTTGGGAGGAGAAAGGAAAACTTTTGGGCATAAGGATGCACTTTGAAATGCTGAAGGGATGAAGAGGTGAAGCTTCAGGGCTTCGGGATGTTCTCATGCACTGAAGAGGAGAGAGAGAAGATTAAGGTGTGGCACAAGGTGTAGGTATGAATGTTGAAGGGAGGGCATTCATGCTTCCCAAGTGGGTTGTGCACTCAATGGAGACAAGTAGGGCGCCGGGCACACTATCAATAGATGAATAATGAGTCTTCTGGGATTCAGGGTGTGATACAATGTTCAAGAGGTCCAAGGTAGGCACATGGTACATTGTTGAAGGATTAAGGGGTTAAGCTTTGGGGCTTGTGAATGTGCTCAAGAAGGGAAAATTTGTTCGAGTCGAAGGAGTGTGCTTAAAGGAATACTTAATTCTTCATGGTGTAGTTTAGAGAGGGAAGGGGAATGATGATTAGAAGTTTGCTATGATCTCTTAGATGGCACATGGAACAATTATGAACAATGGAGTATTCTCAATCAAGGCTTAAGAGTGAAATTTTGCTCTCCTTGCCTTGATTATTTCACTTGTGCAACCAAAATTTGTCTAAGTCTCAAGGATAGAACAAGGGGTGAAAATTATGAGTTTAGACATGAAATCATGTGAGACACATACAAACTCATCAATAAAACTTAGACATGCTTGAAAAATGATAAAAAAAAATCAAAATTCTAGTTTACGTACACTCCCCAAGTACAATGGACAAAGTTTGTGCCACTGCGACCAAAAGTGTCGTTTAAAAAAAACAAAGGTGTCATGACCATTAGATATACTAGAGATATTATAAAAAATGTGAAGACACATAATAATGAGAAACAACACTTGAAACATATAGAAAAACTTGAAACAACACTTGATGACTAAGGTGACACTTGATGTGACGATGAGATGGGCTCCAAAATTTGAATATATTGAAATTTTTGAGGATGTTGTATCAACAACAACACTTGGCAACACATTGGGTGAACTTCATCTTTTTTTCCTAGGAATATCATTTCAGTTAAAGGTTCATCCCTTTAGGAAGTGTTGATTCACTAATTAGATTGCCTTGACTTCCCCTTTTTGACCCGTTTATACACATAGCACCTGAATTACTTTCACTTGGTTCAAGCACACAAAAGGTATGCCATATTGCAATTTTTTTCAATCTAGGAAAGGGTAATATGCACAATGAATTTACTATATTTAGAGTATAAGTTTCATCTCTAGTGTTTCTCCACTGACAGAAGGTCTGGAGAGTACCCTGGTGGAGTCGCTACATGAAGACAAACCTTGCTTCGCTGCCAATAGGCTTGGAAAATACCCCAACGAAGTTGCTTGCTTCACCTCCTTGCATAGGAAGCCTATCCCTTTTGTCACCCTTTATCTATTTATTTAATAGGACTATGCTTTGAAAGTTATTATTTTCAACGGGTGGAAGAGGGATCTTGACTTATTGAGAGTAGAGGAGGTTTCCCCTTTAGAGAAGTATTTATATAGCCTATGATATTGGTTTTCTCACTTTAAATTTTCCCCTTATTCTTGCTCTACTACATTAGATAATCATGTAACACACCAAGCACATATACACCAAGTTAAGGAGTTTGGACACTAGAATAGGTGTGTATCTAATAGGTTCCCTCAAGGTTTGACTTATGGATGTATCATATTTTCTGTTTAGACCTAGCTCAACCTATGACATATTCCCAAACAAAGAAGGACGACAAACATATAGCTAAGCATTATGGTTGTCACATTTTCTCTTTATCCCACCACAAAATCCTTCTCAGCCATGCACTTTTTTAACACAAGGTCTTATTTATGTACAATGACCAAGACAAGAAAAAGACAAGACCCAACTTGACACGACACACATATGACTAACACAAACAAAGTTACCAATCAAATGAGAACTGTTACATCAAAATGAGAACTCTAGCCCAAAACCCCCCCAAAAACATAAAATGTGTTTGACAGAATGATGTTTTTTTTAGGGTAAGTTTTCAAAAAAAAAAAATGACAGTAAAAACCATTTTTTTTTGTCAAAAAAATTAAAAAAACATGAAGAAAATGAAAAGTGTTGATGCTAGAACAATTTTTTTTTTTTAGGGTTACAATTTCAACACTTTTTAGTTGGAATTAAAGATAAAATATCAGGGCTTTGAAAAACCTTAAAATTCCAACAATTTGCAGGCATGACATTAGAGATAAAATATCATGTCTATGAAAAGCCTTAAAACTCCAACAATTTCCATCCATGTTGTTAAAGATAAAATATCATGACTCTAGAAAACCCTAAAATTCTAATTGTTGTCAAACATAACATTAAAAATAAAATATCATAATTCAAAAAAACCTTAAAATTTTGACAATTTTTCAACCATGGAATTAAAAAGTTTAATTTTTCAACATATTTTAACCATGACATTATGGACAAATTATATGACAAATTTTTTTTTTTAAATGAACGCATAAATGAAAAAATAATTATTCCAAGAGTAATTTGTATTTTAAAGGTTGAAAGTATAGCTCTTTTCAAATCTTAGCCTAAGACAACTTATCCCATTGCAACAAAAACCTAAAAATCAACCATCAAAACAAAGTATCCCATTTTAATGAGGCATTGAAATTGCAAAAAAAAAATTAAACAATATTATACCAAATGATAGCAATAAATAATATCATGGAAATATCACTATATAATTTAAAAATTCAACAATAATTTCTAATATTTTTTTAATTTTAATCAAAATATCAACATTGGTAGATTGAATATGACATAAATTATTTATGTAAGTAATTTTTGCATTGCGGATATTCTAAACAAATGAATTATTTATAATTAAAACATATAATCCAACAAACATAGAAATGACTCATAACTTCATGTAAGATCATATGGAAGTTAAAATATTTATTTCAAGTTACCATTCAAGCATCATTTACATAAAATGTCTTAGAAATTTATTCAAAATCACTCATACGTTCCGGCACACCATCAAAATCTACAACATCTTTATATGAGTGACTGGTTATAGATGAAGATGACCCATATTCTTCTCTTCCATCAACTAGTGCCCCATCTGAGTCAACATGCGTGCCCAACATTTCAAGTTCTAAAACTCTTCTAGATCTATGATTTGGTTCAACAAACTCCCATCTTAACACGATTTATTTTGGTAGAAGCCTCTTCAAAATATGTCTGGTCCTAAAGCAAGGAGTTCCTCTCTTTGTTAAATTGAAGTCATAAACAAGTATGTCAAAATCCTCCAATTTTAGGAGATATGTGCGGTGGTGATTTATATTTGTACCCTTTATTTTTCTCTTTCTTCCATTTTTTTATCAACTACCATCTCTAGCTTGTATATGCCATTGAATGAGTTGATATTTGTGGTATACGAATGTACTTCAACAACTGTAATATATTCATTTTATTTAATGACCTTTATAACCTTAACAACTAGTAATGGATAGACATGTGGATCTCCATCTGCTCCTATTGTGATCATGCAACCCTCCTTAACATCATGCACATAACCCCTATAAAGGTCTTCCATGGCTTCACGTTATGCACATGATCTTCTAGAACCAATATGAATTTCTCTTTCCTCTATCTATGGAGAATTAATAATACCTTGAGATTGTTTTTGTTCAACAATGTTTCTTTCCTCATGTTCATTTGGAAATTTTTGTGACCAAGCAAATGGAGCCTTCAAAAGTATATATTCATTTCTTGATCTTGAAATGATATCACTTTGATTATTGAAACGTCTCCTACCAAACTGAATCAACAACATCAAAGTACTCATATGTATCTCTAGTATATTTTTTCTTCCAAGCATTCATAGGAATTTATATATCTCTTATGCCTTCTTGCATTATGGAGTTCAACGATTGATTTTAATAACAATATATTTGATGCAAATATTGGATGATCTGGAATGAACTTCAAAAATGCTAAACCTGATGACGACCCCATTCTACAACAATTGAAAACTTCTTGCCCCATATAAGTATTTTCCCATCAATTTTTTTGATACGAATTTGATGTTGGAAACTAATGTCATTAAATTTTTCAATACATTTCTCCTCACCATGTGATCCCATAATAAACCTTTGCATGTCAATAATTTCTTCCAACACTTGAAAAGAAGGCTCTGGAATGTATGATTTGTTAATACATCCAATTAATGATGGAAAGCTCCCAACATCCTTCCTCCTCAATGTTACTAAAAAATGATTGAACATCTGAACAATATGGTCATGAGGGTTCCTAACAAGAATGAAACGAAGCTTTATCTTTTGAAAAATTCCCAATTCAACAAGCATAATTAGATATCCAAAAACAATTTGATTTTTGTTTTCACGACTAGTGTTGTCTAATTGCAGATACAAAAATTCAGGAATAATACCAAACTAATGAGAAACTACATCATGAATTATGTTTATGGTCATATTTTCATCATTATGATATTTAGAACAATGAAGTAAACCCTTGGCAATAGTTTCCCATTAAAGAGCATCCAACCAACCAATTGAAATTGAATAAAATTTTACCCTTGTAAATTTTTTGTTGTCCAAACAAAATGTGGTAGAAATGTTTTCTTCTGGTCCATACCATAAATTATCAAACCCAAATAGTTATTTGGATTATCATAAAACTTCTTTTGATTCTTATACATTTTTTTCTTTTCACTTGTTCATTGATTATTATGCTCTTGAAGTGATTTGGCAATGGAATTTGCATATAACATAAAATAAGCCTATTAACAAATATATTTTCATAGTTGATAACTATCCAATTTTTAAAAATAATGTTATGAATGCAAACCTATTTCTGCCCCTTGATATTTATCCCCTTTTTATTTAAGAGAAGTACATGTACTGCAAACCTCCAACGTTATCTTCTTAGCAAAATGAACATTGTTGAATTCATTCTTCCATATCCTCATAAACTCTGAATATGTAACAAAATTACCATCTCCTTCATCACCTTCTGCATATTCTTTATATAAGCTATAGATTTCCCATCTTGAGAAATTATCTCGAATATGTATTGTGTCTTTATTTGGCATACACTCTCCATGCTTTGAAAAGAAGTCTTGCATCCATGACATTGTAGTATTTTCTAATGGCCCAATCTCTAGTCTATAACGTACTTATGAATAAAATGTAGGATCATTTTCCAATCTTTCTTATATTCTTGATAGACAAAAAATTTCAATTGAATGAAATATTTTGAAAGCCTTTCTATAGAGAAATACATTCCAAATATGATAATCATAACCTTCTAGTGTAGATTGATTGCAACCCACTAAATATGAGTTTTGCATAATTTTACTCATTTACAAATATCTCTTCCTTTTCTCCAATGCAAACTTGAAATACATATGTTCCAAGAAATCCTTTTGACAAAATTCGCTTGAAATAAGATCACTAATAGAATATATTCTTGTGAGATATTCTGTCTTAACTCATGTATAACTGGGATACAATCTTGGATTGATATGAAAATGTCTACTCCTACTCCTAGATACAATATTTCTTGAAATGTCTCCCTCATTTAATTATCCTCTATAGAAGCATTTTCATCATCATCTAGAGGAATATTATCCTCACTATGATCATTATGAACATAGTTATGAAATTAATCACCATTATTTCTTGGAAACTATCCATTACCATCCTCACTTGAAGGAAATTCTTCACTACCATCATCCACACTTTTGAAATCCTGACTTGGACAAAATTATTCACAATCTTCATCTATGCTTTCGAAATCCTTGCTAGGAGGATTCAATTCATCATCACCATGAGTGCCTTTGAAATTCCAACTTAGATAAAATGAATTATTCACATTTGTGCCTCTAAAATTATCATTTTCAAGAACTTCTTCATCCTCCCTTCATCACTAGTGCTCTCATAATCCTTAGGATTAAGACTAAGTGGAAAATATGACTCTCTATTCATAGTAAAATTATCATTTGCTGGAAATTATTCATCCTCCCTTTCATGACTGGTACTCTCATAATCCTTAGAATTAGGACTAAGTGGAAAATTTTATTCTCTATTCATAGTAAAATTATCACTTGCAAAAATTTCTTCATCCTCTCTTTCATTAGCGATACTTTCATAATCCTTAGGATTAGGGCTAAATGGAAAATTTGACTCTCTATTTACTAGAATTTCTTCATCCTACCCTTCGTCAATGGTGCTCTCATAATCCTTAGGATTAGGACTAAGTGAAAACATTGACTCTCTATTTGTATAAAATTCTTCATTCTCTCTTTTGTTAGTGGAGCTTTCGTAATCCTTAGGATTAAGACTATGTGGAAAAGTTGACTCTCTATTTACTAGAAATTCTTCTTCCCTCCTTCATCGTTGATGCTATTATAATCCTTAGGATTAGGACTATGTGGAAAGTTTGACTCTATATTTATTGGAAATTCTTCGTCCTACCCTTCGTCAGTGGTGCTCTCATAATCCTTAGGATTAGGACTACGTGGAAAATTTGAATCTCTATTTACTAGAAATTATTCATCCTGTCCTTCATCAGTGGTGTTCTCATAATCCTTAGGATTAGGAATAAATGGAAATTTTGACTCTCAATTTACAGGAAATACTTCATCCCACCCTTCATCATTTCTTATATTATAATTTTTGAAATAAGGAATTGTTGAGGGGGGAGGGTGAATCAGTAATTAAGAAAATCTTATTTTTTTCTTATTATGCTTACAATCCCTTGTTATATTCTTTTACATATGAGAGAATCAATTCACAAAATGAACGAACCAACAATATTTCAAACACACATGTTCAAACAAAAATCACATGAGCAACATACATTTGACACAGTTTTTTTCACGTGGAAGCTGAGACGGAAAAAACAACCAATTTTTTTGTTTGTGTATGATGTAAATTAAGAAACCACTTAATTACATCTGTATTTTTTGTGAGAACCCACTCACAAGAGGCACAAACCTCCTTTGGTTAGCAAGAACCAACTTGCCAGGAGGCACCAACCTCTTCACTGTGCAGGCACTAACCTACTCTTGCCATTTTTCTACTATTTCATACAACTTTCAAAATGAAAATACAGGCATACAACAGTACAAGTAAAATACCAACAATGGTTGTTCTCATATTTGACTTCTGCACTCTAACTTTTGTGCTCACTTGCAACAAGTGTCTTCTTGTTGCTCACAACAACACTTCCTCTGTGCTCTGCCTCCTCTGTTAAGGGCTCTCAACTGATTGCTCTTCAACACTACCCTTGGAATTCTCCATGCAACCCTCTCACTTCTCTTTCTATTGTATTACACAATGTCCTCCGAGGTGCTTTAACCTCTCTATCTCGATGCACTTCACTCACAACACAACACACTTACCCTTTTTATCAACTCCCCCATCTTCTCCATTGTAGGTGATGGTTTTATTCCACTAAGGAACTCTGTGCAAGACAGTATTTGCAATTTGTCCTTTAGCTACCCAACTGTAGTTATGCATGGCTCCCCTTGTTTTTGTCATGTCTTCTGGTAGTTTCTTGTCTTAGTACCCAAACAGAGACGGGCCTTGCAGTTCTTAATCATCTAAAGGTGTATAGCTCCATGCTGAGAATTTAATTCTTAGGTGACCTTCACACTCCTCCGAGAGTCTCATTCTCATTTATCATTTCATAGATCTTTGATAGTTCACAGAGATGACTGCTCTGTTATAATTTATTACTATCATTCATACACACAAAGGAGTCAATTTCTTCCTTCATTCCCATGAATTCATCTCTGCCACAAATGTTGTCCTTGTTTTCTTGTTACAAACTCTTATGCATGTTTAGCCCCTTTTAACTACCAAATCCTATGTTCTTGCATTCAATTTCACAGCTACCAACCCATACATAATGTAACTCTCTGTACTTCCTTATTGGTGAAACTCCATATCATAAATTCATAGTGGTGCAATGTAACAATACTTCTCAGTCATGGTGTCTTTATCTCCTCTAATGCTGAGCTCCTTGATCATTTCTCCTCCATTAGACCAAGGGTTGTGACCTATATCTTAGCTATTGCTTTATGCCCTTGGTTCTTTGGATTTTCTTGATAAAGATCCAACACATATGAGAAGCCCACTCCATCGTAACTCCTCAAAAACCATCTATTCCAAAGTTACGAGGTCTTAATCATCCGATATACCAACCTCCGATATGACATAATCACTCCACGTGGCGGCTTCATGGTGAGGAAACATGTCACCCAGATCTAGCACATTAGGGCACCTAATATCGTTGAATCAACTTGCCATGTGTCATGTCTTACTGCAACGTAATGTTGATGTTAGATGACACTGTAGCTTATCAAATCCAATATTATGCCTCCATGTGTCCTACTAGTGGAGAAAGAAGAGGGCCCTTAAAACCTTAGTTTTACGACAAAATCCTTAGTTAATATTCTTCGGCATTTGTTCGTAATTCATAGTACTATAAAAACTACTAGACATCATAACTTCTTAGAGTACCTTAGTTAAGGATTTCTGATATTTTGATGTCCCGATCCTTTGATATCTCGTTATTGCGATGCCTCAGTCCTTCTGATCACCCAAGGTTCCAACCTTTGATATGCCACCTACAATATTTCTTCAATGTTCTGGTATCTAATGTGCTGATGTCCTGATCTTTGGGGTTCCGATATCCAATATGCCTAATATGTTGATCTTCGATATACTATTCTTTGATATGTCGATGTGTTGACCTCTGATATACTGGTATCCAATATGTTCGATATCCAATATACCCAATATTCCTTCCTTCCTAAGGTTTCAAATCCATGAGCATCAGTAAACCATACTTTTTTATCTAGGAATCCATTTTTGAACTTCCACATATTGTTGGAAGAACCTTCCATAGAAATGTGCATTGGATAGGGTTCAATGTAGTCTTTGAGTCCATTTTCTACCTCTGAGGTAAATGCAAACATGTCTTCTCCTTGACTCTTCTACTTTGTGCTTGGAAAACCGAACTCTCAACCACCATGGTGATCATTTTATAGCTTCTTCAGTAAGCCTACTACTATGATGATCCTCTACATGAAGCTTATAGCTACCATTGAATTCCATATGATCCATCACCATAGTCATCATTTTATGGCTTGTTTAGTAAGCTTGCTAATGTGATGATTTTCTATAAAACACTCCAACAACCATGGGATTCCTCCCAAACACTCAATCATCATGCTGATCCTTGTATGAAATCAACGCAAATACTTACACAACCACCCATACACAATCAAATGTCCAACAATCTCCCCCTTTAGCATTGATGGAAACACCATAACCACCCCCTCAGGATAACCATGGTCTACTTTCATGCCAATCTTAACCCATCTTCTCCCCCTTTGACATCAGTGGCAAAGAATACTTCTCGAGCACTCCCCCTAAACCATTGCATCCTACTCTCCCATGAGTTACACATGCTGAGTAGTTTTGACCACCTACCAGAATTAAGTCATTTGGAAGGAGGAACCACAACTCCTATTTTCTTCCTGAGATATTTAAATGGTTCCCTTACCAGTGGCTTCGTAAATAAATTTTCCTATTGCTCTTTAGTGGATACATATTCAAGTCTAACAGTGTTGGATGCAACCTGTTCCCTCAAGAAATGGAACTTGATAGGGATATGTTTAGTCTTTGAGTGCATGACTGGATTTTTGGAGATGTTGGTTTCACTTGTGTTGTCACACATTATTGGAATGGGATCAGTCATATCTACCTATATGTATTTCAAGGTTTTCTTCATCCATATAATATGCATATAATAGGTACCAACAATAATATATTGTGCTCCAGTAGTCGACCAAGAAATTGAGGCTTGTTTCTTGCTGACCCACAACACCAAACATTTTCCCAAGAAGAAGGTTGCACCAGTAGTACTCTTCTTATCATCAAGGGTTCTAGCCTAATCTGCATCTGTGTAGGCCTTCATTTTGAAATATTCACTCTTAGCATACCACAGTCCATATTATTCTATACCTTGAAGATATTTGAAAATCTTCTTGACAACAACAACATGAATCTCTCCTGGAAGGCCTAAAATCTGGCCACAATCCCCACTTCCTGCATGATGTATGGCCTTGAATTTGTGAGATACAATAAGCTTGCTATCATTGACCTATATTCACTCTGATTTAGTGACGTTGTTCCATCTTCTTTTCACAATTTGCAGTCTGTAGTCATGGGCATACTGATTGGTTTGCAATCTTCCAATCCAAATTTCTTCAGAGTTTCCATGTGATATTTGGATTGCAATATAAACACTCCTGGGGGAGACTAAGTAATTTTCAGACCTAGGAAGAAGGACATTTCTTCAATCATGGACATTTAAAAATTTGTTTGCATACATTTTGCAAATTCATGCCCCAACTGTTCCATATCACTGCCAAATATTGCATCATCCACATACATTACTACTATCAGTAGATGGTCACCTTAAAATTTTACATAAAGGTTACTATCAATTGTTTCTTTATTAAACCCTTGTGGATGAAGGTACTTATCCAGCCTTTCATACCAAGCTTTGGGGTCGTATTTTAATCGATACAGAGCCTTGTTTAGTTTGCATACGAGCCCTTCCTCAAAGTTGAGTAGAAATCCTTATAGCTGCTTAATGTAAACTTCTTCTTCTAAATCTCTATTGAGAAATGCATAATTCACATCCATCTAATATACTTTGATATTCTTATGGATGGAAAGAGAAAGAAAGGTCCTTATAGCTTCTAGTCGAGCTACAGGTGTAAATATTTCTTCAAAATCTACCCCTTCTATTTAGGCATACCCTTTGCAGACCAATCGAGCTTTGCTCCTGATTACTTGACCCTATTAATTCAGTTTGTTCTTGAAAAACCATTTGGTTCCAATAACATTTTTCTCTCTCGGCCTTGGAAGAAGCTCCTGTGTATCATTCTATTCAAATTTTTCAGGTTCTTCATTCATAGCTCTCACCCAGAACTTGTTTCCACTTGCTTGAAAGAGGTTCTTGGGTTCTATCTATGATAACAGAGCCAAATTTGCATAACTTGTATTGCCAACAAGTTTCCTTCTAGTTTAGAGACCATGTGTTTGATCTCCAAGAATCTAACTCTCAGGATTTTTCTTCTACACATACCTAGAGGGTGTCTTTAGCCTTGAAGTCATGTCTGATTCCTCACTTTCATTGTCTGAATCTGTTTCATTTAGGTCAATGGACCTAAAATTTGAAATTTCGTCATCATCTGAGTTCATATTACTTTTAGAGGATTCAAGTTGTGAACCTACTTCATCTACTATTACGTCTGTGCAATCCTCAATATTCTTTGTCTACTTTTTGAAACAGTTATATCCTTTGCTTCGAATAGAGTACCCGAGAAATATCCCTTCATCAGCGTATGAATCAAATTTTCCAGGATTCTTATCATTCCTTTTAATGAAGCACTTGCTTCCAAACACCTTGAGGTGTTTAACTGATGCAGATATTCCCTCCATAAATCATAGGGAGTTTTATCACTATTAGGCCTAAGCTGAGTTCTGTTTGACAGATCTAATTATGCTTTGGATGCTTCTCCCCAGAAGTCGTGAGACACTCCTGCTTCATCGAACATTGCTCTGGCCATTTCTTGGATTGTTCTATTCTTCCTCTCTAGTACTCCATTTTCCTGAGGACTTCAAGCCACTGAGTACTACCTCCTGATACCATGCTTTTCACAAGATTCCTCAAATTCACTTGGGGTGTAATTTCCCCCTCTATCTGATCTTAAGAATTTTATCTTTAAGTAATTCTCATTTTCTACTTGAGCTTTAAACTTCTTGAAATGCTTGAATTATTATGATTTGTCTTTTAACAGGACAATCCAAGTGTCCCTGGTGAAAATATTAATGAGAAATATGAAATACCTCTCTCCTTTTGATGTTTTTTCTCTAGTTGGGCCACAAATGTCTGTGTGAATGAGATCTAGAGTTCTGGATAAGGATAATTCTTTTGATTTGAAATGAGTCCTAGTATTCTTGCCAAATTGACATGACTTGCAGATTGTGTTATCAGGCCTCGACAATCTTGGTAATCCTCTCACTACTCACATCCTTCTTAATTTTATCAAACTGTCAAAATTCATATGTCCAAGCCTCTTGTGCCACAACCATGCTTCACTTGTTTTTCTTAAATAGCAGTTAACCCTGGAATCGTCAAACACATATACATTATTGTGGGTTTTGATTTCTTTTCCCACCAGTTTTCCATTATTTATGTTGTAGATCTCATAGTATTTAGATCGAAAGGCCACATCGTAGCCATTATCACACATGTGGCTAACACTAAATAGATTGTGCTTGACAACTTCTACATATAGCACATTTTGTGCATCTGTTTTTTATCAAGACTGAATACACCTTTACCTTTGATTCATGTTGGCGCATTATTTCCAAAGGTGACATTTCTTCCCTTGTCCTTTTCTTTACGTGAAAAAATTCTCTTTTGTCCCCAGTCATATGTTTGGAACAACCACTATCCACATACCATTTGTTTTCTTGATTATAAGCTAATAAAGTGAGTCCACAATGCATGCTCTTTGTAGTCTTTCGCTTCCATCTCCCTTTATCCTTTTGGATAGTTGTCTATCTGACATTTTTGGACTTAGACAATGTTGTAGCGACTACAACACCCTCAAAAATTTTGGCCTGCATTCAATTTCAGAGCCTTTTGTTGGGTTTTTCCTTGATTTTTGAAAGCACATGGGCTCATCTCACAAGCCCATGTTGAGTCTTTGCACCCTCCTTGCTTTACTATTCATCAGACATCTTTTTTCATGTTGGTCACAATGTCATGCTTGCGGTCATGTTCTGAAAATGCACAAGGTCTTCCTTCATGTGTACAAGTTGTATTCATTATGTAAACATTTGTTGCACTCACACACAAAGTTGTATACACTGTCGCGCAAGCGTTGTCACGGTCGTTCAACAATATATCACAAGTGTCGCACTTGTCGCTCACACCATCGATTAGTCACACTGAGTATATGTTGGCTTCATGTTTTGAGACATGTTGTCATCGAGTCATGTTGTGTGTGTTCACAAGGTCGCTTATGTATGAAGTCACTCATTCACACAATTGGTCATTTTATTGAAATTGTGTCGACTGGACCAACCTCCAACAACCGGACATCCACTAAGCTACATTGTGCAGTTTCATCTCTCAATGGTTATGTATTGTTGCCTAGAATTACATAGAGCTTGAGGTAGCATCCCAGGCAGTCTGCACTACGCAACCCTGGAGTCAACTTGATCAACTATCACCCAGAATAATGCAGAAGTTCCCCAGCAAGCCATTTCAATCTATGCTACCCACAATCACATCCACTGAGCCTCCAGCTAGTCAACTAGAGAGTTTGACCAGGCAGTGACCCTGTGACTCACTCCCTTAAAAAATTGTGGAAAATATTCAAACAATGCCCGCTCAATCAACTGAAGAAACTACATAGACATGCTGGATAGACACCCTACTTCCGTCGTTGTCTCCCTCAAAAAATTATGCAGTTTTTCTATCCAGCCACTGACTTAGCTAGCCTACAGCTCACTTAAAAAACTGCACAAATTTCATGAGCAGTCACCAAGCTACCCAGCACCCTGCTTAGCTCAGAGACTGAACAAGGATGTTCAGTAGGCTAGCGTCCTAGCAATTTTACATTTTTTTTCCAATAGCACTTCGGAAAACCCACTGTCATCTCCCTAGGAAAATTGCACATTTTTTCCAAGCAAGCCTCCTCTAGCTCGCTGCCAGCTCCCTAGAGGAATTGCGCAGTTTTTGCTGCCAATCTCCTATGCTTCCTGCACTGCTTCCCTAAAAAAATTATGCAGATCTTCCCTCTAGTAGAGGTAGATCCCGTAGATAGTCACTACTAATCTGGATTGTCCATCTTAGTCTCCCAGTGACTTCTGCACAATTTTCACTGGCAATGCCCAGAGCGCACATCACGGCTTTAAATTACCTTGTGCAATTTTAAGAGCCTTGTCCTCTCTCCCGGTCACCTGCATCTGAAAGTGAAAGAGAATGCATCATGGTAGACTAGGATATTTCTGGATTTGATGTCGTCTCATCATGAGTGATTGAAGATACAGGCACATGGATGAGACATGATGCGACGAAGAATGGTATGAACAAGGAGAGCACATGCAAGGAGATTTGTTCGTAAACGGACAAACGAAGAACACATGCGAGGATATTTGTTCACAAACGGATGAATGAAGAATGCATGTAGGGATATTTTTTCTCGAATGGACAAGCACGTGAAGCATGCCAAAGTACAAGGGAAGGAGCAACGTGCACATGCGACATCAAGTGAACACCAAGACCATTGAAGACTCTATACACCTAGCCATGCAGAGGTGAAGCTATCATATACCAAGAGCACATCCATCACTCAGCAGCACCGCAACTCGACATGGACACCATGACCAACATGGAAATACCAGCACTGTCATGTCAATTCGTGTCATGAGTCATCTCGACGACATCACTACTATGGGCCACAATGTTGTAAATCAATGTAATGTAATGTGGAATTCCAAGAGACCCACATGTAATATGAAGATTCATGTAAATTTGAAGAGACAAATAAGTCAAAAAGTCATGATGGAAGTCAAACAGTCACAAGGGCCAGTTTTACCCTTGGCTATAAATACCCATCATTTATACATGAAAATCACTTTTCACCTTGTCTCCTCCCACATAGCCTTGAGATTATGTAGTATTTTCTGTGAGGAGCGAGCAGTTGCTCTAATGCCCCACTATCGGCATTAGTGATGTATGGTGTACTGATGTGTATTGGAGCTTTTGCTCAATTCAGAAGCCTGGTAACATGCCAACATGTTTTCACACATGTATTGTATTTGTTTGTAAGACTATTATTTGGACACTTGTAATGAATGTTTCTTTAACCTATGTTAAAACAGTTGAATTATTTTGGTTGTTCTAATACATATGCTTATGAAAATGTGTTGTATAAGTTTATAACGTTATCCCGCCATATGGTCTATACCGCCAGACACTTGACAAAACCATTCTCAAATTTTTTTTATAATGATTGTCACACTCATGTGGACTACTCCGCTGGGTGTTGTACATGCTATTCATTCACCATGTGTTTGTGATTGTTGCATTTGTGTGGACTACTGCGCCAGAAGCTACGCATGTCCTATTGTATTGTGTCTCTCTAACAGACTTGGGACTATTCCCTCTTGACTTGAGACTCACTTCCACCCTCTCCCTCTGTGGTGAAAGAACCTTGAAACAATTAACACTAATCACTCACCAAGTATCTGAACCTCGTTGTTCGAAGATAAAGCATACCACTATCATGTGATGACAAGCAAGATCTAAGGAAAACCTTTAAGACAATGGCAACTAGGCCATCATACCAGATGGGACTCCTACACAAAATAGTGTGAGGTCTAGTTAGGACTTCGTACCGTGGAGATCCCCTGAATGTTAGCCAGTCTAGTACCATCAACATTTCTGGCACTAGAAGGAGGGACACTAGTTGTTTATGGCTGAATTTCCTCTCACCCCCACTCATCAATCATTTAGTCAAGGAAGTAACTCGCACTCCCTCTCAACTACAGACAACTCTGAAGTTGGTTACTCCTCAACTCCCATACGTGAACGTGAAATTTCGTATTAGCCCCACTGCTCCATCCATCGCATCACCCATCAGTTCGCGAAAGCATTCAGAATGATCCCAAGAATACAAAATCTTCCATACGCATCAAGGAAGCCAAAACCACTCCGAGAGGGAGTGTTGTATCATCAGTGGAAGAAGCGGTTCTTGCCACACTTGAAGGTCTGGCAGAAGCTATTGAGAACAAAGAGGAACCTCCAGTATTCCAACAGGGATAAAGGGACACCCTCATGATCTTGGGCTCAAATTTTGGTACAGGAGGTGTAGGGGAGGGCAATGGAGGAGGCAAGGGTGGAGATGAACCAATAGACTCAAAGCCCGAACCATTAGATTCTGAAGAGGAGGAGGATGAAGAAGAAGAAGAGTACATGGATGAGAAAAACATGGAATGGATGACTCAAGGACCATTGGCTTTCCCGAGTGCTTTGCATAGGATGTCAAAAAATTTAAAGAGAATGCTCACAAAGTATTCCCTTGATAGCATAGTGAAGGCAAAAGACCACTTGGAAAACTTCTACCTACAACTGCAAACACTCGAGGTATGACATGATGACATTGCATGCAGATTGTTTCTGTGTACCTAGGATGGCCACGCAACAATATGGTTTCACAACTTTCTTGTCAACTCCATTGCTAACTAGGTTATGTTCAAACAGATATTTCTAGAAAAATTCATGGATGACAAGACCCCGACCATGTTACTCAAAGAGTTGGGCAGTCTGAAAATGGAGTCAAAAGAAAAGGTAAAAGATTTCAATTAGACTATTTTTCACATATTGAATAAGTTTGCAGTAGATGAAAAGCCTCATCACTCCATCACTATTGACTACTACATGTGCACACTACCAACCAACATTGTGCAGTTCATCAAGCGAGCTATGAAACCAACGTTACTAAAATACTGCAAAGAGACAATCATTGTAGAGAAGGACCTGTGCGCAATTGGAGTCATCAAGGATGACGAACCAACAAAGGACTCTAGAGATGCAATATGGGAGCCCTAGGCTACGACGAGCAAGGGTAAATACAAGGAAGCAAGTGATATTGAAACCATTACTCGTCTTGTCAAGAACTTGACAACAGAAGTGTCTGAGCTCAAACCACAAATGGTCGACACATCTACGAGCAGTCAGACACCCAAACAACAAAAAGGAAGCATGTCATTAGGCAGTAACCACTTCCCTACTAAAACTGCGTAGAGCTCCAGTTCAGCATTCTAGTTATAACAATGCGAGAATAATGAATTTTTCTCATTCCATGAAGATGACCACTTGGAAGTGTCTTGCTCGAATTGGATATGAGTGGAAAACGCAGTATGCACCCACATGCCAAATGTAGTGAGCAATACGTAGTGTCAGAAAAGAGACACAGACAATGACAAATATGCTCCACTTGATGAGGCACCCAACACTGGGTGGGTAATCAACATGTATCAGTGCTCACAAGTAGTGAAAAAGACAAACATCGAGAAGCATCCCAAGAAAAATGGTCGTTACAATCTCAGGAGTCAAGGGGCTACCCCTACAATTGGGGAAATGAGAGAAAGGCTTGAACCAATGAGGAAGGTTGATACACCCACCATCCCAAAGAAGAAAACAGAAAGCAAGCCCAGGAAGGAAACGGTGGATAAGAGTACTTCCATGAGCAGCAAACTGTAGAACACTCCGCCAGACAATATGAACACAAGTCTAACCCCAGACATCTCGGTGAATCTACCTACCCTTGATTACAACATTGTAGAAGATATGAAGAAAACTCGCAAAAACATCTGTTTATTTGAGTTGGCCAAGATTCATGGCCAGTGGGACATCTTGTTGTGTGCACTCTGGCAGACATCTATGGACCACATAGCCTCTACCAGCAAGGGAGAAATCACATCTCCCAGATCACTCACAACTATGCTAAACACATTGTGGATGGAAGCAAACTCTACTTGCCCTCCATTCATGTTTTCATTTGAAATTTTTAACTCCAATTTTCACAATTGTTTGGTTGATTATGGGGCATCAACTAATTCCATGTTGCTCTCTATTGCCAAGAAAACCAATGCTTAATGGAGCAATACATCTATGCAAATCATCCAACTCGATCGCACATTTGTACCAGCCATTAGTGAACTTCATGATGTGATCATGAGACTATCTCATGGCGATCAAGTTCACCAGTACATAAAAATCATTGTTGTGGACATACTAGAAGCATATGGCTTACTGCTTAGTAGAGAATGGTCTAGAAAGTTGAATGGGTATTTTGTGACAGACTGGTCACACATGTGGCTTCTGTATAAGGGAAAAATCAATCAAATTTGAATGTTATCCGAGAGATACATGAGGCATAATGTCACTCACATCAATGGTGAGAATGAACCATTGGCCTTCACAGAACACATGTTTGGAAACTTCCTCTTGGAAAAAACACTGGGGTGTTATCTCGCACAGCCAACTCCAACCCTTCCAGACACACAGTTGGGTCTCCTTCCTTGCCCAACTGATGGAAATGAAACCTGTACAATGCATTGTAACATTAGTAGCAGTAATAGTAGAAGTAGCAGCAATAATAGTAGTATAAGCGTGTCGAGCGACTCGTGTACAGATGAGTTGTGGACCGTGTATTTTGACATATTAAAGACACAAGATGCCTCTGGAGCCGGGTGTATCTTGACTGACCCAAAGCATAGGAAACAAGTGATCTCAAGTTGCTTGGTGTTCAAGTGAACAAACAACATTGCTGAATATGAATCCCTCATGTTGGGCTTGCAAAAGGTCATTAGCCTCGACGTTGTTGTGCTCAGAGTGGTAGGTGATGTGCAAATCGTGATACGGAAGGTACATAACACCATACATTGTTTATCACCTCATCTCAAAAGTTACCAACAAGAGTCATGTAGACTAATCTCTAACTTCTAGGCATTCAATATCATTGTTGTGCCAAGAAGATGTAATGCAGTTTCCAATACCTTAGTAAACACAGCTGCTGGCCTGTCACCGCTTAGGGATAGATTTACTGTTGAAATTTTTCATAATCCTTCTATCCTTGATAACATAACTAATATACACACTTTTGGTGATTATCAATAGATACTGCACTTGATGCGCAACGCTGATGCCTTCAAGGACACATCAGCTGATGAAGATGAGCACGACCAGTCCTTGCAAGCTCCAGCTGATGGCAAGAAAGGCAACCTCATCCCCAAGGATGCAGTTTCTCTCAACAACATCGATAACTTGCACAACTTCTTTCAAGGGGAAAGAAAAAACAAAACCCATAGTTCCACTATGAGGAACAAGAAAATCAACCTGGGAACAGATCATGACTTGAAGTTCGTTGGTCTCGATACACGCTGCACACTAGAGGAGCGATAAGTTTTTGTCTGCTTGTTCAAACAGTACCAAGATGTGCCTTCATGGGCATATGATGACCTGAGTACATGTGACATGCGTATAATACAACACAAGATTCCAATCAAAGAAGGAGTCAAGCCATTGCAACAAGAACTAGGTAAAATACATCTGTCCCTTGAACTCCTTATACAGAAAGAATTGACTAAGTTGTGGGATGCTTGGATCACTTACAAATTTCGCTATGTTACATGGGATTCTAATTTAATTTATGTACATAAAAGATCTGGGGAAATCTGCTTATGCATTGATTTCCGAAACTTGAACCGTTCCAAAAAGAAAAACAACTACCCCGTGCCATCATCAGAACATATGTTACACATAGTATTTGGAGTAGGAGTGGTGTCTTCACCTAATGGTCTTTTTGGATACCACTAGGTTTTGGTAGTGGAACCTAAAAGTCTAATACTGGTTCATGAGAAACTTGGCCCTCACATGTACCATCTACATTCACTTTACGGGAGGATTGAAAACCTTCTTATCAAAGGCCAAGATCTCAAACATTATTTTCAGTAGGTCGGGCAACCCCTCGTGCCATGTACATAGTCTATCTACTACTTGCTTGTTTTGTTTTCTTTGCTTACTATTTTTGTTTCATTTTGTTTTGTTTGTGTAGTGTCCTCCTATTTTTGGTTTGTAAATAAGTGTTTCCTTCTACTAAGTTCTAGTTTTTGAATGAGTATGTGGCTGAGATCTAAAGAGGCATGTGACACTACAGAATGTGGCCAGTCCTATGTCTATCTTCTTTGTTCTTGGTTATAACCTTCAGACAATGAAGTATTGACATAAAATACAATCCATCTACAAGGGAATCTTGGGTCCAACCATGAACCTGTGTCCACACTGGGAAATCCCATGCGTATACTCAACTTTCTGCTCTGTGTGTTCAGGCTCATCCAACTAGTAGAAATGGAGAAAGGGAAATCTAAATGAGAAAACCTATGTCAGAGGTATTACATACTTCTCTGAAGTAACAAACTCTTCAACTCTCAAAAATTCAAGATCCCTCTTCTGCCCCAAAAATAAATAAGTGCCTATGCATAGTCCTCTTAAAAAATACAAAGGTAAAAGAATAGAAAGGCTTCCTACACAGAGAGGTGAAGCATGCAACTCCACCAGGGTACTAACCAGGCTCGTTGGTAGTGGAGCAATGCATGTGTTCCTGCATGACTCCATCGGGGTACTATCTAGGCCTGCTCGCAGTGGAGCAACACCAAATATGAAATCTTATACTCTGAAATTTTTAACTCGAGAGCCAAACTACCCTTCCCGATTTCGAAACACTGTGATCAAGTTGAAATTTGTTGTTGTGTTTGAATGAGTTGGTGAAAGATGAACCATGTATATCCATGGGGTAAGTGGGGAAGTCGAAGTAACCAGCACAATGATTCATTACTCCTTGAAAGACCAAGGCCTTGTGCTGTCAAAGGACCAAAACAAAGAATCTGGAGTTCAACCAATGTGTCGCCAAGTGTTGTAGTGACTACAACACCCTATAAAATTTTCACCTGCATTCAATTTCAAAGAATTAGTTGGGTTTTTCCTTGATGTTTGTAAGCACTTAGGTTCACCTTGCGAGCCCATGTTGAGTCTTTGCACCCTCCTCGCTTGACCGTTCATCGGACATCTTTTTGCATGTTGGTCACAATGTCATTCTTGCAGTCATGTTCTAACCATGAACAAGGTTCGCCTTCGTGTGTACAAGTTGTATTTGTTATGTAAAAGTACGTCACACTCACACACAAAGTTGTATGCACTGTCGTGGAAGCGTCATCGTAGTTGTTCAACAATCTGTCACAAGTGTCGCACTTGTCACTTGCACCGTCAGTTAGTCACACTGAGTATATGTTGTCTTGATGGTTTGAGATGTCTTGTCATCAAGTCATGTTGAGTGTGTGTTTGCAAGGTCGTGTATGTATGAAGTCACTCATTCACACACTTGGTCATTTTTTTGAACCTGTGTCGACTGGACCAACGTCCAACAGTCAAACATCCACTGAGTTGCATTGTGCAGTTTCATCTCTTAGCGATTATGTACTATTGCCCAGAATTGGGCAGAGCTTGACGCTGCCTCCCAAGAAGTCTGCACTACTCAACCCTTGAATCGACTTGACGGACTGTCACCTAGAACAATGTAGAAGTTCCCCAACAAGCCATTTCAATCCGCATTGTCTGCAACCACATCAACTAAGCCTCCATCTAGTCAACCAGAGAGTTTGACTGAGCAGTGACCCCGTGACACCCTCCCTTAAAAAATTGCGGAAAAGATTCAAAGCATGCCCACTTGACTGACTAAAGAAACTGTGTAGACATTCCTGATAGACACCATGTGTCTGTCATTGTCTCCCTTAAAAAATTTCACAATTTTTCCAGCTAGTCACCCAGTCGGCTGGTCTACTGCTCACCCAGAAAACTGTGCAAATTTCATGAGCAGTCACCAAGCTGCCCAGCATCCCATTCAGCTCAGAAACTACATAGGGATGTTTAGTAGGCTAGCCTCCTAGCAATTGCACATTTTTTACCAACAACACTCTCGCAACCCACTGCGAGCTCCCTGAAAAAATTGCACATTTTTTCCAAGAAAGCCTCCTATAGCCTGCTGCTAGCTCCTCGGAGAAATTGCACAGTTTTTGCTGCCAACAACCTCTACTTCCTACATGGCTTCCCTCAAAAAATAGTGCAGATCTTCCCTCTAGCCAAGCTAGATCCCACGGACAATAACTATTGATTCGGGTTGTCCATCTTAGTCTCCCAGTGACTTCTGCTCAATTTTCACCAACAGTGCCGTACCCCGACTTGAAATCTTCCTTCCACAATTGCAAGAGCCTTTTCCTCTCTCTCGGTCACCTGCATCTGAAAGCAAAAGATAATACATCATGGTAGACTAGGATATTTATGTATTTGATGTCGTCTCATCATGAGTGATTGCAGATACATGTACATGGATGAGACATGACGCGATGAAGAATGAGATGAATAAAGAGAGCACATGAAAGGAGATTTGTTCACGAACAAACAAACAAAGAATGCATGCAAAGAGATTTTTTCATGAACGGATGAATGAGGAATGCATGCGAGGAGATTTATTCGCAAACAGATGAACACGTGAAGCATACCAAAGTACAAACGAAGGAGCAAGATGCACCTCTGACATCAAGAGAACACTAAGACCATTGAAGACTCCACACACCTTGCCATGTGGAGGTGAAGCTATGATACACCAAGAGCACATCCATCACTTAGTAGCATTGCAACTTAGCATGGACACCACCACTAGCATGGAAATACCAACATTGTCATGTTGAGTAATGGCATGAGTCATTTCGACCACATCACTACTGTGGGCCACACTGTTGTAAATGAATTTAATGTAACATGGAATTCCAAGAGACCCACATGTAATATGAAGATTCATGTAAAGTTAAACAATCAAATAAGTTAAACAGTCATGAGGAAAGTCGAATAGTCACAAGGTTCAGTTTTACCCTTGGCTATAAACCCCCCTCATTTGTACATGCAAAGCACTTTTCACCTTGGCTCCTCCCACATAGCCTTGAGAGTTTGTAGTATTTTCTTTGAGGAGCGAGAAATGGCTCCAATTCCTCGCTATCGGTGTTAGTGATGTATGGTGTACCAATGTGTCTTGGAACTTTTTCTTAATTCAGAATCTTGATAACTGACCAACACGTTTTCAAACATATATTGTATTTTTTTGTAAGAGTATTCTTTGGACACTTGTAATGCATGTTGCTTTAAACTGTGTTAAAATAGTTGAACTATTTCGGTTGTTCTAATACATATACTTACAAAAATTTCTTGTATAACTTGTTAACATTGTCCTTCCCTTGCGGGCTATCCTGCGGGACACTTGACAGAACCATTCTTAGAATTTTGTTATAACGACCATCGCACTCGTGTGGACTAATCCACTCGGTGTTGTACATGCTATCCATTCACCATGTGTTTGTGACTATCACATCAGTCTGGAATACTCTATCGGAAGCTGCACATGTCTTGTTGTGTTGTGTGTCACTAATATACTTGGGACTATTCGCTCTCGACTTGAGACTCACTTCCACCCTTTCTGTCTGTGGTGAAAGAACCTTGACACAAGTAACACTAAGCACGCACTAGGCACGTGAACCTTGATGTTCAAAGAGAAAGAAGACCACTTTCATGTGCTGACAAGAAAGAGCTAAGTTAGACCTTTAATATAATGGAAATCGAGCAATCATATTGGATGGAACTCCTACACCAAACGCTGTGAGGTCTAGTTGGTACTTTATACCAGGGCGATCCCCTGAATGTTGGCAGGCCTAGCACCGTCAATAGACAAATATTCAGACCTGCATCTGCACTCATTATATTTATGCCCAAAATTATTACATTTGAAGCATTCTACCTCACTTAGCAAGGGAGAGAAGACATTTTGATTTCTGAGAGATTAGTTTTGAGATTTAGATATATGATGCATATTATATCTAATAATTTCTTCTCTTTCAACTTTTCTCCTTCTATAATCAAAAGCTTTATGTCCAAAGATATGACACTCAAAACTTCGACCATAAAATAGATAAGCATGCCTGTTATTGAAATCATTATGAGATTGTGCAGGAAAATACCTTGATCGTCTGACTGACTGGTTCATTCTCCATTGACGATATCCTCTATGCCTTGCTGCTCTTTTGTCTTCATTAATTCTTTCATGAAGCTTTTCCCATGGATCCATGGTTCTTCAAATTCAGTGGATTTGAATTTTATCTATCCAATAGAATATTCTTATGGCTTAGAGTAACACAGATTAGTTTTGATTCCTGTGGGCCTTTGACTATTCAAGATTTGATTTAGTCTCCTTGTCCCTTTGACAACTTTTTCATTTAAAAGCTTCTCATTAATTATTCTCTCAAGATCAGTTCTCAGAGAGATGAACTTTGCTTCAAGACTCTTACAGTTCTCTTCCCATTCTTGGATCAGATCTTGAAGAACCTCTTCTTTACATTTAGCCTCCTCCAGTTTAAATTTCAAAGATATAATATCATCTTTTCATTTCTGTGAGATTGTTTCCCTTCTTCACTTGAGAAACTCCTGATTGAACTACTTGTTATCCTCTTCTAGTATCTCATAGTTTCCTTTTTTTTCTTCTAGTAGAAGGAATAAGCTATATTTTCTCTTGATAACTTCCTCAAGATTTTCTTTTTGATAGGAAAAATCCTCATTTTCATAGTTATAAATACCTTCCTCTACATGTTTTAACGGTTCCTTCAACTGCTTATTCTTCTTTCTTGCTTTCTTGAACTCATCGAGGGCACTCATGAGTTCCCCTTCAAGGTCCACTACTCCTTCTTCTTCCTCTTCAAATTCCATAATAGCTTGTTTTGTGGAGTCTGTTTCAAAGGCCATGAGAAGATAATTATCTTCCTCATTCTCTGATGATTTTTCACCATATGACTCTAGTGCTGAGCTACCCTATTTGGAGTAGAAGACTTTTTTCTTATAAATCCTTTTATTCCGATGTGGGTGAGACTTGTTTCTAGATTTCAGATCCTCTTCCTCTTTAACCTTTTATTTATAAGGGAATTGGATGGGAAATGTCCAACTCTTCCACAATAAAAACATTTAAAGGACAACATCCCTTTATAATTCTTGAGCCATGCTTCAGTTTTCTGGCTAGTTGAGCCAACTCTTGATCAGAATGATAGCTAGAGCAGTCTTGATTATTTTTATACTCCTTGCCCTTTATGGAACTGTTGGTGTTCAAATATGGATTGTAAATTACACCCTTCTTCACATTTAATGTCAACCCAAGGTTTGTTAAGTGTTTCAAGGCTACCGTGCAAAGTCTATGCAGATCACGGGTTCCCTACCTAGCATTGAGCATTCATAAAGTACAAGGTCTAATAAGCATAATAGATTGAGTAACAATCAACTAATTAAAGTAACAACAAATTGTAATAACAACAGTCTGAATTCATAGCAACTTGAAAATCCAATAAATCGTTAACAACAATGGAAAAGGTAATCATAACAACACAACCAACACAAACCTATGCACACAATTAATCCAACAGCACCTGATTAGGAGAGTTGAACTGACTCTCTGATCAGGGTTGTGGCAAAGAGAAAATATTACACAAATTTCATGAAATCAGAATTTATATTAATGAAGAAGAAAGTACAATAGAAGTTTCTTGTTACACCTCTCAGATCCAATCTACATTTCTGCTATGTTAATCTTACTTATACATTGTATCGTTACATAAATAGTATTCAAAAAACTCAGGAATTATGGAAGCCGTGTCTTCTCACAAATATATAATAATCGTTTGAACAAAAACATAATGAAAAATATAGTAATCATATCGATCCCTTAGCTCCTCATCGGTTGAACATTGTTCAAGCCCTTGTCCTGGAATAACACTGTCAGCTCCCTAATAGTCATCACGTTGATTTGTATCCTACTGGTTGTCATTATCTTGATTCTGTAAAGGAAATTTATTCAGCAAGTTGTATAAGCAACATTCCCCCAGGACTACATTTCATTAATCAATATTTCAAAAATACATGCCAAATTGATATACCTTCATTGTTTTGATACAAAAATTGACCTCACAAAAGTTATGGAATGGACAAGGTGAAATGGATAAAAGTAAGTGAAAATGGGAAATTTTATCGACCAACATTTCGCCCCAATTATCTTGGTTTCATTTCCTCATGCAAATTGTTTTGTGCAAAGACCAGGGTTAGATTTATTATGGCAAACATGGAGCTATGTAAGATCATATTGTTTGGAATTTCTTTCCGAAGAGGTTTAAACCCATGCGAGAAAATGATATCCTTCCACTAGTGTTTATCAACAACATAATCTAGTCCATACTTCTCAAAAGGCAGCCAAATAATGGGAAATTGGAACCTTAACCCTATCCGATAGACCCCACAGTGTCATATTCAGGCGATATAACTTGGAATTTTCTTCAATGCTCTAGCAAAATTAGGGGCCCCAAAAGGTTCTCGCACCCGTACTGTTGATGATGAGAGCATCCAACACTTTTAAAAAGTACCATTGGCTTCTTCCTCACAGGTGTATATCTTCCTCATACACATGACATCACACCATCGTTGCATCCTCAAAATCTGGTCTTTTCGTCCTTCTAGTTCAAGGGACCTGTGATGTCTATTATAAATATCCACATATTGGAAGTGCTCCATTATGATCATCAGTGGCCAATTAACTTTGTTTTACTCGAACGTGTCAAACGCCTTCTTCCACTTAACTTGATTAATCATGAAGGACATGAAGACTCTTCATTGAATGTCACCTACATATGATATTGGATTGAACTTTTGTTCAGTTTCCAGAATGTAATTATGTATATATATCTCACATAATAAATGTTGTTTCATTTGATGGTGAAGTCTCAAAATCTTTAGGAAATGCATGGATTATTTTATATCATGTCTTACCTCCTGGTGGGTACTTTCCATACATAAAAAAATATTGTTCATGAAGGAAAAGGGCATAAAAGTTAGTAGGGGGCCTACATGCCATTATCAATTGCATCAGGGTGAAGATCTTGTCCTTATCTCCCTCCAGTAAGTGAACCCATCCATGCAACTCTTCAATATCCTTTTATAGTTTTTCCTGTTCTTGCTTGTACTTCTCCATCTGGGTGATATGATTGGCTAGCACTCTTGCTGCTTTCTCCTAAATTTCCATTACTCCTTTTCGATGAGGCTCTATGGGAATTGATCCATGCTACAAATTGGAAGAAGTGGCCCTCCATTTTTGGATCTTTGATGTCAAAAGGAGCTCCTGAGACTCTACCAAATGGAGAAGTAACTCGATTTGCGTAAATTCTGAGGCCATCTCCTTATCATCTGTATGTACTGCCACCGAGGCTATTTTTTTGGTTCTCAGGGTTGTGGAAGCTTGACCAGCATTGATTTTTTACGTTCTTTCCTATTTCCATGACCATATTACCTATTTCCTTAATTTATTAATTTCCACTCTTAACTAAATGTTTTGTATGAAAAAAATTGATACCAGCTCTGGATGGGGTCTTTCCTTTTCGCAAGTTTCTTGACAAACTCTTGTTTTATGACGACCGCCTCCATTTTTCTCGAGGATGGTATTAGGTTTGTTGGAGTAGCATCAAAAAATTCATCGACAAGTTCCTTCTTTACTACTATTTCCTCTACCTTTTCAAATGTTGGTGCTCGTGGAGCAGCTTCAGCGCCCCCTTCTGCAGATTCTGGTACCGTCGAATTTCTTTCTAATTTCCTCGGAGGTGGTACTAGTTCCTGGGGAGTAGTACTATCAATATGTCCTTCCTGTAGTCATTATGAGGCCATAATCCCTTCTCCTACTTGCTAAGGAGTTGATACTCATTCTTGTGGGTTAGTATCAATGACCACTTCTCTTTCCATCTTGTGGAATAGTGTCAAGAATAATTTCCCCTTCTATTTTCTCAGAAATCGACATTGGTTCTTATGGAATAGTGTCGAGTGTGGCCTCTTCCTCCATATGTTTAGCGATTGACATTCGTCCTTGTGGAGAAGTTTCAACAGTAACTCTTTCTTCTACAATTACCCCAACAAACCTCAATTTTGGAGGAAAGGATTTTCTTTTGCTACGCGAGTAGGAGAGAGGAATTTCCTTGCCCCTCTCAGTAGGGATGCCAGGAGTGGAGAATGATGGGTGTAGAACCTGCAATGATTCCCTTCCAAATTTAGCACAAATTCAATTGTTACCCCTTCATGAAATCCATGTAACCTTTCAGAGTAAATGTTCCATCCTACATCTTATAAATTTTTCCATACTTCCAGTTGATGCTGAACCTACTCTGTGTCTTCTCGTTCATGTCTAATGGCTTGCCACCCATTCTACTAGTTTTTTTGTAGAAACACTCAGAGTAGAAGTATGTCGTTAAGGGTGTTGTTATCTGATAAAGTTTTTGGTAATAGGGATGACTGTAAATTTGGGCAAAGGTTATGGTGAAATCGATGGTAAAATATGGTATGACTATGGTAATTATTCCAACACATTGGAAATGACCATATTTTAATGTTAGCCTTCATATTCATACCTGGTAGAATTTCCAATGCGCATGGATATATGTGAAGGGTACGTTGAAGATATAAATGGATAATGATAATAATGGGTGGTTAAAGCGAGGTTTAATAATAATGATGAAATGTCATCATTATTATTAAATACAATATCTCCCCCCAACTAAGGTATGGTCATCCTATGTCATGGTTGGTCATGTCATAAATGAAATACTAATCAAATCCATGGAATCATTCTGGGACGTACCTCATGACTTACCTTAGCAGAGTATCATCTTCGGTGGAGTAACAACACCAGTGGAATATCAGCATCAACAAAGTAATAACACTGGTGGAGTATCGATGTCAGTGGAGTAACAACACCTGCAAGAAAGGGAATGGAGAACTACTAATGGAGTAGCATCAGAATTTTAACTTTATATATATATATATATATATATATCTATATATATATATATATATATATATATATATATATATATATATATATATATATATATATATATATATATTCTTTTTTTAATTGAATATGAGGTGTAGAGGAAGTATTTTCTGCACAAATGATTTAAAAACTAGAGTCATTAGAAATATGCCTAATAAATGAGTCCCTAGAGGTCAGGTGGTGATATAATCTGTTGTTTACAAGTAAAGGGGTATGCATATTATCTATTTTTCTAAGTTTAATAGTCCCATTGTCAAACAATGTGTCAACCTTGTATGGGCACATCCATCTAGTCTAGAAGAGCTTTCCTTTAATGTCCTTGAATCAGGAATCATAGAGTAATGCCCAATCACCTTTTTGGAACAACTTTTTCTTAATGAATTTTTCATGCCACTTAGTTCATTGCTGTTATATTACAACAATGTTTTGTACAACTACCATACATATTTCATATAACTCATTGAGTTGTTCGAGTCAATGTTTCTAGGCTACAGTAAGATCTAGACCTACTTAAAAAGATGTCCTAAGCATCTTAATTTCAAATTCCACCAGAAACAAAGGGGATTTTCCATACAGAAGCTCATATGATGAAAACCCTATTGTATTCCATGATGTAGTTCTATATGCCTGAAGTTCTTTACGATTTTTTTAACCCAATTTCGATGATGCTTAGCTATGGTCTTTGTGAGAATGTTTTCATTACTTTATTTGTGCTCTCGATTTGACCATTCACCTGAGGATGATATGGAGATGTCACCCTATGCTTGATTCCACATTTTTCCATAAGCACTGCTATTGAATGTGATGAAAACTTTGCCCCTCAATCTAAAACTATCTCTCTAGGAGCCCCATACCAATAAAACAATTCTTTAGATAAAAAGTCAGAGACAACTTGTTAAGTGGATTTTGTGACGGCTTTGGCTTCGACCCATTTTATCATGTAATCTATGCAAATGAGGATATGGAATTTTTGATGAGAAGGAGGATTGAATGGTCAGGAAAAATCGATAGCCCATTTTTCAAAGGGCTCAAGGAATAATTGAGGCTATATTGGAATTTCATCTGATCGAACATGTTGACCCATCCATTAGCAGTTGCCACATCCTCGAACATATTTTCTAGCATCACAGAAAATAGAAGGCCAATAGTATCCCATATACAACACCTTATGACCAATTCACTTATCTACAAAATTCCCTCCACAAGGACTGTCATGGGAAACCTTTAGAATATCATAGATCTCATCCTCTCCTGCACAACTCTGGATTTGTTGATCTGGTCCGGTATAAAATAGGTATCCTTCTATCCATGTATAGTAGGCACTTTGTTGAATAATTCTCTATTGTTCCCTGTATTAAAAATGATGAGGTACCTTACGTGCAAAAATATAGTTAGAAATGTCTGCATACCAATGGGTGCAAGTAGAGATTGAAAAAATATGTTAGTCTAGAAAGCTAACTTCTATAGGTGTATTTTCATCATTAATATTCAACCTAGAAAGGAAATGCACTACCACGTTATATTTTCTTAGTTTATCTACAATGGTGATATCAAATTCTTGTATCAATAATAACCATCTTGTAATTCACCCAGGGGTTATAGTTTTTTTCATCTGATACCTGATGGTTGAGTGGTCCATGTGTACGAAGGTGGGGTACCCTATAATGTAATGCCCGATCTTGTTAATATCATAATGTTAGGTCCCTATAATATTGGTGATTCCCCCATTACTATTGTCGTTGTATCCCTTATTGTTATTTTTGTGCCTTTATATTATTATTGTTAGATCGGCTTTGGTTATATTGTGACCCCTTAGACTCCTATATATAGAAATGAGGTTTTGTCATTTGAAACATCTAAGAATTATTCAATTTTGTAATATAAAGGAGTTTTCCCCCTCGAAGAGGCTTATTTCTAAGGCGTTGATCTATCTTTTCTATCTTTTTGTGAGCTGGTTTCATAACATTTGGTGCCATAGCCTTGGATTCCAGGGTTTTGTTGCTCCAAACAAGTCATCGTGGAATTTTCACTATAACTTTTTGTTTGCAACATTTTAGAAGATAAAAAAAACCCATTTGAGATGAGATCGTGCTGAACCTTGGGTCTAAATTTCAGATCTTGTCTCTTAATATGTTCAAAGATATAATCTGAGGAAGTTAAGGTGTTTGCAAACCCCCGAATTACATTCCAAACAGGTGACCTTGGGAAAGTCATCATAACTGTCTCTCTGAGCATTAGATTGAATTTTTGTAAGAAGTTATAGAAAGAGGATGGACTTAGTTTTTTCTTGTATCATTTTCAGAACCTAAGGTGGAAACAGTGACCCACAAAACTTTGTACAAGTTAGCTCTATTGAATTGGTCCATACTCAGGTCATCGTGGGAGACGTAGCATAACTCTTCATTAGAGAATCCAATCTTGATTAGAGTTATGGGGTTAGAAATATTACTCAGAGGGTTACTGTAAGAAGAAATTTTAAACCTTGGAGATCCAAAATTATAGAGATACATTAGATTCAATATTGAGCTCCTACAAAGTAAAAAATGGTGTGTAGTTTTTTTTAATTTTTTGCATAAGCTTGGTTTGAAAAATTAGTTTGAAGGAATTCAAAGGGCATAGTGAAGCATTATTATCAGTAATTGATTCCTCAAAGAAATAAAATGGAAACACCTAATAAGCAACCTGAACGATCTAGCATGACTCATGAAGAAGAGGAAGAAATGCAACATGATATATCAAAATTACTAGACCAAGTGAAACAAATTTCACTCGCACAAAAAGTACCAGAAGCTAATATGGATGGTTTGAAGAAAGGTGTAGAAGCTAAGATGAATGATGTGGAAGCTAACATGGACATCGTGGAAGCTACGATGGATGATTTAAAGAAAGACATGGAAGAATTGAAGATAGATTTGACAAAGTTTCTATAAGAAATGTTAACTAATGGCGAAAGCGTAGTAAAGGAAACTCATGAGGAGAAAAAAATAAATGTTAATCATGATTTCATAGACTCTAATGTTGGATCGAAGAGTCACCCTATTCCAAAGATCGATATGAGGAAGTTTTATGTCAAGGGTCCTCGAACATGGATACTACAGATGGACCAATTTTTCGATCTCCATAATGTGCAAAACACACAAAAGGTACGCATTGCAACTTTATATTTGGAACCAAATTAGTTTGTATGGTATCAATGGCTTTTCTCTTGTAAAAAAATTGTCACTTGGGCTATTTTTACGGATGAAATAATAGCACATTATGAGGATACAAAAAGAAACACTTTTTTTAGCTAATTGATAAATCTCAAACAAAAGGGTTCAATGATGGAGCACATTGAGGACTTCCAAAAATTGAATATAAGGGTAAAATATATTCTAGAGGAGCATCAGGTTGATGTGTTCATAGGGACTTTAAAATATAACATCAAACATGAGGTTCGCCTTTGGGAATCAGATTCATTGAGAAGGCATTTAGGTTGGCAAGAAAAATGGAAAGAAAAATTATGGCAACAAGGAAGCATACCACTCAAAATCATAAAGATGGAAGTGTTGCTGCCCCTAGACATCCACAACCTACAAGGTTGACACCACAAAAATTGGAATAAAAAAGAGTAAAACGACTTTGTTACAGTTGTGATAGCAAATACACTAAAGGTCATAAGTGTGCGAAGAATAAATTATTTTACTTAGATTGTGAAGAGGAGGAAGAAAAGGAACAAGAGATGGCAAAAGAAGAGGATATACACTAGGAACAAACCCTAGAAAAAGGAGAAATGAATCCAACCATATCTTGTGATGCATTGGCTGGAATTACCACTCCTCAAACTATCAAGATAGAAGGGCATATCAAGAAGGAAAAAGTAATAGTGTTGATTGATTCGGGAAGCACCCATAATTTTGGTCATTATAAGATAGCAAAGGAATTGAATTGCTCCCTATATCTAGCACCAGAGTGTCAAGTGGTGGTTGCAAGTGGAGGAACCATAAATTTCTCAAGAAAGTGCCATAATATCAAGCTATCCATGGGATAATATGTATTGAATAGCCCAATTCTTTCCATTCCAATGGGTTGTACTGATGTTGTACTAGGAGTCCAATGGCTGCAATCCTTGGGTACAATAACTTTTAATTTTCAAGAACTTTTCATGAAATTCTCTTCAGAAGGAAAGGAAGTTGAATTAAGGGGTATCATAGGGAAACCAGGAAAGATAATCAGCTCTAACGAAATGCCAAATCTTCTAAAGAAAGAACAACGAGGCATAATTGCATAATTATGATCACTAGAGGTTCCCACATCGAAATCATCCATTTCTCCAGATCTCCAAAAAGTATTGGAAAATAATTCCAAGGTATTTGAGACTCCAAAAGGCCTCCCACCTATTAATGATCATGATCATGCTATTAATTTTATTCTAGGAAGTGTTCCTCCAAACATCAGGTCTTACAGATATCCCTATGTCTAAAAGAGTGAAATTGAACGTATGGTTGCATAAATGCTAGAGGCTGGTATAATTCAACCTGGTCAATGTTTTTGTCTGCTCCAGTAGTATTGGTTCACAAGAAGGATGGATCATGGTGCATGTGTCCATATTATAGGGAGCTCAACAAGCTCACTATTAAAGATAAATTTCCCATTCCTGTCATTGATGAATTATTGGATGAATTGCATGGATCAAATTACTTCACCAAGTTGGATCTTCGTTCAGGATATCATCAAATCAGAATGAAGACTGAAGACATTCCAAAGACAACATTTAGAACTCATGAGGGTCATTATGAATTTTTGGTCATGCCTTTTGGCGTTACTAATGCACCTTCTATGTTTCAAGGTTTGATGAATTCCATTTTCAAACCCTTCCTTAGAAACATTGTGTTAGTATTTTTTTATGATATACTAATCTACAACAACTCTTGCAAGGATCATGTCCAACATGTTGACATGGTGCTCAAACTATTGGAGGAGAAACAATTATATTCAAAAATCTCCAAATGTTTCTTTGGAGCACAAGAGGTGAAATATCTGGGTCATATTGTATCTCATGAAGGTGTTAAGGTAGACCCTAGCAAAATTAAAACCATTAAGGAATGGAAAATCCCCACATACATAAAGCATCTACGAGGATTTCTCAGGTTGACAGCGTATTATCACAAGTTTATTAAGAATTATGGGAGAATAGTAGCACCTATAACAACATTATTGAAGAAAGATGCATTTTCATGGACTCTAGAAGCAACGAAGGCCTTTGAACATCTTAAAGAGGCAATGTGCCAAGCACCCATCTTAGCTACATTAGACTTCACAAAAGCCTTTATTGTGGAATGTGATGCCTCAGGAAATGGAATTGGTGTTGTTTTAATGCAAGAAGAAATACCAATTGCTTTCGAAAGTCATCCAATCAAAGGAAAGTATTTACAAAAAGCTATTTATGAGAAGGAAATGTTGGCAATACTACATGCACTTAAGAAATGGCGACCCTACCTAATGAGAAGACACTTCAAGGTAAAAATAGATCATGATAGTCTTAAATATTTTTTAGAACAAATATTATCTTCAGAAGAGCAAAAAAAATGGGTTACAAAGATCTTGAGTTATGACTTTGAAATCATCTACAAAAGGGAACAAAAAATTTGTGGCAGATGCATTCTCAAGAAAGGATGAGGATGTGGAAGCATTTCTTTGTGCCATTTTTATTGTCCAACCAAATTGGATAAACGAAGCAAGGGATGAATGGAAGAATAATGAGGAAGTGTGGGCACTCATTCAAAAGATACAATAAGATCCCAGTACATCTGATACATTTAGCTAGAAAAATGATTTCTTATGGTACAAGGATCGGTTATACCTATGTAAGAATTCCCAACTAAAACAAAATATTCTTAGGGAATTGCACACATCTCCCTTAGCAGGGCACTCAGGATTTCTAAAAAACTACCACAGGGTTAAGCAGGATTTTTTTTGAGATGGCCTTAAATTGGATATTCAAAAGTTTGTGGAGGAATGTTTGGTTTTCCAACAAAATAAAGTTGAAACAATTAAGAACCCAGGACTATTACAACCTTTATCCATTCCAAGCCAATGTTGGGAGGAGGTTTCAGTGGATTTTATAACAGGCTTACCCAAGTCCGAGGGAAAGAGTGTTATCATGGTGGTAGTTGACGGAATTACCAAGTATGCATACTTTGGTGCATTATCTCATCCATTGAAAGCAAGTACACTTTCTATTACATTTATGGAAACAATTCAAAAGCTACATGGAAACCCAAAGATTATTGTAAACAACAGAGATCCCATTTTCAATGGAAATTTTTGCACAATTATTTTCTTGTCTTGGTACTCAATTAGCTCATAAGTCATCTTATCATCCTCAATCTGATGGGCAAACTGAGATAGTAAACAAATGTTTGCGAGGATATCTTCATTGCTCTATATCTGATAAATAGACACAATGGGTCAAATGGTTGCCTCTAGCTAAATAGTGGTATACCACTTCCTTCCATACTCCAACAAAAATGACCCCATTTATGGCACTTTATGGATATCATCCACCATCCACCACATCATATTTAAGAGAAAATTCTAACGTTCAAGAAGTGGAAGATCACATCGAGCATCAGCAACAAGTTCTCCAACTCTTAAAGGATAACCTCACCTTGGCACAGAATAGAATGAAATAGTAGGAAGACCAACATCGTAGCGAAAGAAGTTTTGATGTAGGTGATTGGGTATTCCTACAGCTACAAACATATAAACAAATGTCCCTCAAGCAAGCTAAGAAGGATAATAAATTATCACCAAAGTATTATGGTCCATACAAGGTGTTGCATAAGATAGGTACTATGGCATACAAATTGGAGCTTCCTGCAACTTCCCAAGTGCACCTAGTTTTCCATGTTTCATGCTTAAAGAAGGTTATGGGTGACAAGGTTCCAATTTAAACAATATTTCCAGAACATGATGAGGAAGGAAAAATCATATTGGAACCTGAAGTAGTCAAAGAAACAAGAACTTGATAGCTATGAAATCGATCAATTTTAGAGTTTCTCATCAAGTGGAAGAACTTACCTGTTGAAGATTCCACATGGGAGAAGCATCCAAAACTACTCAAGCGTTGAGGAAAACACTTTTTTGAAGGAGAGGAGCATGTTAGGTCCCTATAATACTAGTGATTCCCCCATTACTATTGCCATTGTATCCCTTATTGTTATTGTTGTTCCCCTATTGTCCCCATATTGCTATTGTTGTGCCCCATAAAATCCCACTATTGTTATTTTTGTGCCTTTATATTATTATTGTTAGGTCGGCTTTGGTTATATTGTGATCCCTTAGAATCCTATATATAGAAAAGAGGTTTTGTCATTTGGATCATCTAAGAATTGTTCATTTGTGTAATGTGAAGGAGTTTTCCCCCTCGAAGAGGCTTAATTCTAAGGCATTGATCTATCTTTTCTATCTTTTTATGAGCTAATTTCATAACACATAAATAATAGCCAAAAATTCTTTTTCTGTTAACATATCATTGAGTTCAGTAGGAGTTAAATTCTTACTGACATAGTAAATCACATATGGCTTCTTGTCCTCCTATTACCCAAAAACTACTCCTACTGTTGTATGAGAAGCATCTGTGGAGATATGGAACTGAAGTTTCCAGTCAGGGTTGCTCAATATCGGAGCTTCATAGACTAGTTTCTTGATTTTTGAAAAAGTTGCTTCACATGTATTAGTCCACACAAATTCTACATCCTTAGGCAATAATTGGAAAAGTGGATATGCTATATTAGAAAAATTTTCTATAGAGCATTGATAATACCGAGCATAACCAATGAATATACGTACCACTATTGATCTCTTTGGTGTAGGAAAATTTAAAATTACTATTGGGCATCGAACCCCCCCATAGCATGGTTTGGTGCACAAAGCCCAAGTTTTGAATAATATTGTTGTAAAAACTCTGAAAATTGCAGGTGCGGAGCGCGAATTGTATGTTAGAGTCATAGGGCTGCCCGCCCCAAGTTTTGAATGTAGTGTCAGCCTACCCATGGTTCATGAACCATGAGATTGTATAAAAAGTGTGAGGCTCTAAGTTGTAAAGTAGTAAGTTAGCCAATGGATGGAGTCTGAAAGATAGCGAAGCATAGAACAAGAGTCTAGTATCTTGGGTCATAGTAGTAGGAAGAGGCTTTGTAGTTGAGTGCACAGAGGCCTAGTAGAGTCCACAGCTAAGTGCGTGGACCCCTGTTGCTGAGTGCGCAAAATGGAGTCAAGTCTGTAACCAAGGAAGAAGAATAATAAAGAGAAGTTTTATCTGAATTCTGTGTATCTGTTCTTGTGTTGTTTCATGTTTGATATCATTTGCAATTATACTATTTATTTACTGTGCGTACTTGTATGAATGGTGAATATTGTTAAGTAAAACTGAAATCATATAGATAAGCTAAGTTAATCAACTAATATCGGGTTACTAGTAAGGATTTGGGTAATAACATTGTTCGGGCCCCGAGTATGCCTACGCGAAGGCAGCATCACAGGTTGCAAGATACTAATAAGTGCACGTAGTGACGTGCACATAGGGTCAAACCACGTACCACTTGGAACCCATTAGACGTCCCCATGGTGCGGAAACCTGGTTCTAGCACCATCCCATACTACTTTGGGTGGGACCTCGATCCGTGCTTCGTGGATTGTTGCTCAAAGGGCCAGTAGTACCGGGATTTGTTTGGCTAAATCATCTCTGAACTTGGGTTAGGCCCCAACAAGCCAACAAATGGTTCCGTTGTCAAGACCAAGACCTACATAAGGGATTTCTGATGTAGTGTCACTGGTATCCAACAAAGAAAGAAATTGAAGGGTGCTTAGACAAAAAGATTCATGAGTTCGCAGCGTAGGAAAACCGGAATCTGCGAGTATCAAAGGAATAGTGGTTGGAGCACTACTTATATACGAAAATCCATGAAATTTTATTTGCATCCTTTCCCTCTGAGTTGTATGAGTGGATCGCAAAGCTAACAGACAGTCAAGGAAGGTGTAGGCTCGACAAACCAATTGTGTGGAATCCAGAATTAGTGCGCAAGCTAGAAGCATCAGAAGATAAGATCGCGCGCACTGTGAACCATTGGCTCGATTGAATTATAGGGGGCCTTATCACTGAGTTTGCAGTAGACACAAAAGTTAGCCACAGCAAAGCAGAATGAAGCTTCCTCAAAGGACCGTGAGGTAAGTACATTAAATCTTTGAACACTTGGATTAAGATGTTATTTTATGAAATGCGAGTTATGCAAACAAGTTGATGTTTGGGGCTACGCGAAGTGGGAGGATCTATAGAAACGAAGGTAGTACAAAGATAGAATATAGCGCCTTGATTTTGCCTCGGTGGGAAAGTGAGGAAGAGCTCGCGAAAGTTTCTTTAAAAAGCATGGTAAGTATGATAAGGCAGTGAATTTCATGCCTACCACCTCCACCTACACTCCCACCAATCTCACCATCTTCACCTCCATCTCTGCTCACACCATATCCGCCACCACCACAGTTCAATATGGTGAGTACCATAAAATTGCAGGTATTCAGAAGAGTAGGAAACAAAGATCCGAACCAATTTTGGTTCATAGTAAGGGCCATATGGGAAGCACAAGGAATCATGGATGACAATATAAAGAAGGAAATGTTTGTGAGCGCGTTGCAGGATCGCGCACTGACATTGTATATTAAGCATTCTAATGTCCATCTAAATAAGGGGATCGCAGATATCCAGGCCGTGCTGAATAGAGAATTTAACAGGCCAAAGTCGGAGACACAATCAATTATCAAGTTTTAGGAGATTGCGATGCTTCCAGGTATCTAGATCAGAGGCTGAAGAGTATGGTTCACAAATCCAACATGAGCTTGACAGGTGGGTAGCACCTCGCATGGTTTGTAGTGTCACTAACACCGCATCTAAGAACGGTGTTGTCGTAGCAAAGGTTATCCACCCAGGCTGAAGATTTGGAGATTGTAATGAGACTGCACGAGACCCCAATACAAGATCCTAGCCAAGGAGTCCAACAAATCCACGCGCAACTACAAATTTGTGTTTGGAAATGCATAGTTTGAAACAGGACAAGACAACTCGCCCAGAAGTGCGTGAGGAGGTATGGTGCATAAAATGCAAAGGCCAGGGACATGACAAGGACCATTGTCCAATCTTCACAAATTACTTGGTGGGAGGAGGGCCGATGCCATTAAGACTAGAGGCATAAGCAGGACCCAGCGCGGCGCCTGCACTATGGTGCGTGATCTGTCAGACAGGAGGAAAACATTCTATAGATAATTGTCATCTATTGCAGAAGTATATGTAGACGTCCCATCAATTCTTCTGTAATTTCTGTAGGTCAGTAGGACATGATGAGCGTACCTACAGAAGTTACGAGCTAATGATGGATCGGACTCCTGCCTATAGGGTACAAGCTGAAACATGAGCCCTCGACCCAAATGCGAGAATGGCGCGTGGTGGATTTCACGGGCATGAACAAGGTTGAGGTGGAATGGGACCAGGAAGGGGTGGCGGACAAATAATTTTTTACAATTGCAGAGGGCCAGGGCACTATGCCCACAATTGTACAAATCTAACGAGAACATCATGCTTATACTGTACTCAATTTGATCATAAGGCAGAGGACTACCCTAGGCTGATAATGAGGATGCACGAGAAAGGGGTACTCCAGCCTCCCCTGACTCAGAATTTTCAAATGATGAAGTATGAGCCACGCGAAGAGGACCCGAATGTAAACATAGTGCTCAGAAGCGGTATCACAACGAGAGATGATGAAGGTAAGCAGCCTGAAGAAAGTGCATGGGTTCGTAAGGATCCTACAAAGGAACCTAAATTTGATTTTGAGCACATGAAGGAGACATTAATGGAAGCTAAGAAGAGCTTCACAGAGGCCTCCACTTCAGGTAGTAAGGATCAACTAGAGCCAGAGATGGATCCTTCAATGATCACTACCTTTTTAGAGACATGTACGAAACTGTTGTGTGATAGCAAGGCTGTGAAAGGACTGTAGGAACTTATCACTAGGTGCGCTGGGTCAAGAGAATCACACGTAGTCTGGAAGCTTAGAAAGCACACATCGCGAACAGGAAGGGAAATGAGGTTTACTGCCCAAATCGGGGAGTATGAAATGGATCAAGTAATTTTGGATCTAGGATCGGACGCGAACGTACTGCCAAAACAAACATGGGAATGCATGGGCAGACCCACGCTACACTGGTCTCCTATTCAACTACGAATGGCGAATCAACATAGGATCTTACCCATGGGTAGATTGCAAGGAGTAACGATGGATATTGAAGGTGTGAGCACGCTGGCAGATTTTGAGGTGATAGAGATTATTGATGACATCAATCCGTATCTATGCTACTGGGAATAGACTGGGCCACCGATATGAATGGAGTAATAAATCTAAAGAAGCGCAAAATGATTTTTGAGAAAAAGTCACTATGCATAGTGGTTCCTTTAGACCCTGTGGAAGGAGCACACTACACAGAGCTAGTGCGCAACGACGAGTTCTTGGAGGTCTATCTGGATGATTGGACTATCTTTGGATTAGTTAAGCACCATGTAGCAAGCTTATGCTTGATGTTGGATACTTGCCACTGACAGTAGATTGTGATGAACCTTAAGAAGTGCACATTCCTCCTTCCCTTTGGAAACCTGCTGGGACATGTGGTCCGTAAACAAGGACTGATGGTGGACCCTGTGAATATTGCCGTTATTCTAAATTTTGGAAGAACCACAAAGTGTTAAACAACTATGCACTACCTTGGGACACACTGGATACTACAGAAAGTTTATCAAAAACTATGCCCAAATCACAGTGCCGATGGAAAAATTATTGAAAAAGGATATTACATTTTTCTGGAATGACGTTTGTGTGAAAAGTTTGGACATCCTGAAGTGGAAATTGGCCTCCGCTCCAATCTTGGTCTTCCCAAAATGGGATGTGGAGTTTCATGTCCATGTTGATGCATCGTGTATCGCGCTAGGAGAAGTGCTCGCACAGGAGGGTGGGGAAGGCTTGGATCACCCTTTCACATTTACAAGTCAGAGGTTTTCCAAAGTAGAGAAGAACTATTCCACCACCGAGCGCGACAGGTTAGCGATGGTGTACGTGCTCCAAAAGTACCGACACTATTTACTCGAAGGACATTTCAAGATGTATACCACCATTCCATGCTGAAATACCTGGTCAATAAGCCTATGTTGGGGGGGCGCATATGCAGGTGGCTCTTATTGTTCCAGGAATATGATTTTGAGGTCATAGTCAAGCCAGGATGCTAGAAAGCAGGACTGGATAACTTGTCGTGAATTGAGATGAGCGAGGAACCCACTAATTTGGAGGAGGGACTACCTGATGCACAACTCTTTACTGTGCATATTGCGGATGTGTACTTCGAAGATATAATCCATTTTCTGACAACAGGGACTGCGTCGAAGGAATATTCCATCCAATAGAAGAAAGAATTGGTGGTGCACGCAGTGGATTTTTCTGTCATCGTGGGGCACCTATACAAATTGGAAATGATGAGATATTATGAAGATACGTACCTGAATTTGAATGAAGCCAGATCCTTGTAGAAGAACATGTGGGTGCTGCAGGAGGATGCTATGCAGGACGCGTAACCGCACAAAATATTCTTCGTGCAGGGTTATGGTGGCCAACCCTACACCAGGATTCAAAAGCGCACTATAAGGCCTGCGATATATGTTAAAGGACTGGAAAACCATCACGGAGGGACAAGATGCCGTTAAAACCACAAATGACACTACAACCATTTGAGAAATGGGCAATTGACTTTGTGGGACTGATCAAACCTCAGGGAACAATGGGCGTATGCTACATCATCACCGCGACGGAGTACCTGACACAATGGGCGGAAGCGCAGCTGGTTAAAGACTGCATGGCCGCCACGGTTGCGAAGTATTTGTTCGAAAACATGTTGACCCGCTTTCGTTGTCCAAAAATCTTAATCAGTGATTGCGGAACACATTTCCTGAATGAAACCATTAGCATGCTCACAGAAGAGTTCCAGGTGTATCATCAGAAAATTACACCATACCACCCACAAGCTAATGGGACAGTAGAGGCATTCAACAAAATACTAGAGACTGCGTTGACCAAAGTATGCAATGCGCAATGAAACGATTGGGACTTGCGCATACCTGTCGTGCTGTGGGCGTACAGGACAACGTGCAAGAAACTGATGGGACAGACACCTTTCTGGTTAGTTTATGGCATGGAAGCTGTCATGTCGATGGAATATATCATACCTAGTCTACGAATAGCAGCACTTATAGGCATGATGAACTGTGAAGCTCTGGAGGAAAGGCTCACGCAATTAGAAGAACTCGAGGAAGAATGGTTTTTGGCTGGATTTCATCAGTAGGTACAAAAGTAGCATGAAAAAGCCTAGCACAACTACCATATCAAGTTGTGCACCTTCAAGGTAAACAACTTAATGCTGCTGTATGACAGTAAGTTTTAAAAATTTCTGGGAAAATTCAAAATGAACTGGCTGGGACCATACGTGGTTAAGGAGGTCACAGATGGAGGTGCGGTTCAGCTAGTCAAGCTAAATGGAGAACCCTTCCTAGGAAAAGTAAACGACAACCGCTTGAAGACCTACACGGGTGGGCCGACTATCTGACTAACTGGACAAAGCACAGTCTTTGTGACCTCAAGAACCAGACAAGGGCGTGGAACTATAAACATATGTAGCGGATGCTAGCACAGATGTAAGTACACAATTCAGACATGGAGGAACGAATGCAACAGGTGCAACAAGTAGTAGCTCAATGCGCTGCAGACATCAGCACCATACAGAAACAGTTGGAGGGACTCCACATCAAGATTGTTGCGCCAATAGAGTGACTCAAGGGTGAGTCACGATGTTTGTGTTGGGGGCCTGGTGGGCATGGAATCCCCCCACAACATGGTTTGGGACTCAAAGCCCATGTTTTGAGTAATATTGTTGTAAAAACTCTGCAAATTGTGAAGCGCGAATTGTATGTTAGAGTCATAGGGCTGCCCACCCTAAGTTTTGAATGTAGTGTTGGCCTACCCATGTTCTGCGGACCATGGGATTGTATAAATATAGCAAGGCTCTAAGTTGTAAACTAGTAAGTTAACCAACGGATGGAGTCTGAAAGATAACAGAGCATAGAGCAAGAGTCTAGTATCTTAGGTCGTAGTAGTAGGAAGAGGCTCTACAGCTGAGTGTGCAGAGGCCTAGTAGAGTCCACAGCTAAGTACGTAGACCCCTGCAGCTGAGTGCGTAGGACGAAGTCAAGTTTGTAACCAAGGAAGAAGAATAATAAAGAAAAGTTGTATCTGAATTCTGTGTATCTGTTCTTGTGTTATTTCCTGTTTGATATCATTTGCAATTATATTGTTTATTTGCTGCATGTACTTGTACGAATGGTGAATATTATTAAGTATAACTGAAAGCATATAGATATGCTAAGTTAATCAACTAATATCGAGTTACTAGTAAGGATTTGGGTGATAACATTGTTCAGGCCCCGAGTAGGGCTGCGCGAAGGTAGCATCGCAGTTTGCAAGGTACTGATAAGTGCACGTACTGACATGCATGCAGGGTCAAACTGCAGACCACTTGGAACCCATCAGACATCCCCAAGGTGTGGAAACCTGGTTCTAGCACCCTACCATACTACTTTGGGTGAGGCCTTAGTCCACACTCCATGGACTATTGCTGAAAGGGCTAGTAGTACCGAGATTTATTTGGCTATATCATCTTTGAACCTAGGTCAGGCCCCAATAAGCCAATAATTACCTCGACCAAAGCAGGATCAACCCGTATTCCTGCAACTGAAAGTAAATGCCCCAAAACTATCCCTTCTTCCATCATCATATGACATTTTAATGTACTAATAGAGACATGAGTCTGTTTATATCATTTAAGTACTTTTTCTATAATTTTCAGACTTTCTTCGAAATAATCACCATATGGAGTAAAATTATGCATATAAATTTATGAACTATCTCTAACTAGATAGCAGGTGCATTAGAGAGGCCAAATGGAAGGACCCAGTATGAAAAAGTTCCCCAAGGGAAAGTAAAAGTACTCTTGTCTTAATCTTGAGGAGCTATCTATATCTGGTTATATCCACTAAATCTGTACAAAAAGGAAAATAACTTTTTCCCATCTAGTTTGTCACGTACCTAATCAATAAAAGGTAAGGGAAAGTGTTATTTTTGGGTTGCTTTATTCAATTCCCTATAATCAACACAGATCCTCTACTTGCCATTTTTCTTTGGAATAATGACTAATGGAGATACCCATTGACTGTCTAAGATTGGATAAATAAACCTGACATCCAATCGCTTCTACAATTCTTCCTTGATAATGTTTTTCAAAGTAGGGTTCATCCTTCTTTGTGGTTGTCGAACATGTCGACATTCTTCTCTTATATATATATGATGGGTACATAAATCAATAGGAATTCCCTTCATATATGTATATTCCCAAGCAAAGGCTTCCTTCTCATCCTGAAGAATTTTCAATAATTGTTCAATCTGGGAGGGCGAAAGATTGGGATTAATGTTCAACATTTTCCTTGGATCAATTTCTATTGGAATACTGTCATGGGTGTTGTGACAGGAACATTTTCAATTTTTCTAGTTCAATAGTTTCCTAAGTAGTGCAACTCATAACGGAAGGGTCGAACCAGAAACAACATTATGACTACTAATAAATCTACTAATGGCATCATCTTCCATTTCATCCTTGAAATAAAGAGCTTCACCAATGGTGAGAATTGGTCTAATATCTTCATTTTTAGGCCCAAGCTCATCCTTGAGTGAAGATTTTTGTGCTAAGGTAAATCCTTATTTGATCGATGAACTTTGTGATTTCTCCATTGGATATCACCATGTTTCCCAATCAACACCCAATGTAGGCATCTGCAGTAGTGAGATAAGGCCTACCTAGAATTAGAGGATTCCCCCTAGTTGGAGATTGAGTGTGCAACACCAGAAGATTGACAAGGTATTATTAAGAATCTACAGAGATAGTTATGTCTTCCAACTTCCCTACTAGTCTTAGAATGGATCGATCTTCAAGTTCTAGAACTGTAGGGTTTGGTTTAAGGTTGAGTAGGTCTACAATAAGTACATTTGTTGATGTTATAATGCTAATTGCATCCCCATGGTCTACTAGAACATTTGGAATATAAACCCCATTAATTTTCACTGTAAGAATCAAGTTTCTTGGGTCACCATATTTGACAGGTGTAGTTTTTCCCAACATTATGTTTGACAATTTTCCCATGACATGGATAGTGGGTGGATCTTATAGTTTTCTTCCAGGATTTTTGGAACACAATTCCTTAATAATTTTAGCATAGATTGGCACATCTTTCATACCCTGAAGTAATGGTATCTTGAAAAATAAGTTCTGTAATTCCCCCAAAAAGTAAAATTCAGGTTGACGAATTTATTTTCTCAAGGACAACCTCTCAGGATAAGGTAGATCTGTTTGACACCCTCGACTAACAATTGTTTTGGAGGGGGGATATTGTTCCTCGGTAACCTATATCACATCACCATCATTTTCCTTATAGGGGTTTTTAGGTTCTGGTTGTGAGACTTCATCGTCAGTGTGTTCAAAAATTATTAGTGAAGTCTTAGTATTTACCACTCATCCCAATCTAAGATTCAATTAATTGGATTCCGAAGTGGCAATAATATAGGTAGGAAGCTTGAGTGTATCAACCTATTGGGCTCCCCTATTATTCGGGTTCAGGTTGGATTAAACAGGAAGTTGTAGACGAGGTGGAGGATTGTTGGTGGAGCCAATAGGTGGAAGTTGTAACTATTGTGGTGGCATAGGCTAGTGAAATTACTTGTAGGAAGAGGAGGTCCATACTAGTTCTGGGACCAAGAAGGAACAATACCAAGTTGGGGGTCCATGACTACCAGGGCATCAGATACTGATAATATTGCAACCATGAAAGTGGTAGTGGTAGAGGCTGAGACTCAAAATTCAAATTATTAAAATACTGAGGAGGATCTTCAGACATACCTTGATTCATATTATGTGGTGGATCTTGCCATGGCTTCTTTGATCCCATAAAGTAAAGCTCGTCTACTTCTTCATTTGATTCTTGAAAGACTAACTTCATTCTAGGAAGAGATGGACACATGATGGTATAATCACTTTGCTCACTTATTGCACAAGTTTCGACTTTGTTGAGTGGACATTCCTTTAGTGAGTGTTTCTTCCTACATTGAGCGCAGAATATGGCCATCACCTTCTCGGCTTCTTTTTTGTGTACATAATGTCCAATTCTGAGGACAATGTGCTCAGGATATTAGTTCTCAAATTATCAAGGAAGTTCTTGATTTCTTCTTTTGTAACCCCACTATTGGATGTCTTGAAAGCTCATATCCCTTGCTTATGCCTTGCAGCTCCACATGAACATTTGATACACAACTCACAAATGGTGTAAAATTTTTCTTTTGAGATATCCCCTTTTTCTACCATGTTCAGAACTTCCATGGATTCTTCCCTTAGTGCTCAGAGAAAGATTATATTTAAAATATCCTTATCTCAATTACTACGGCCTAATCTTTGCAGGTTGTATTTAAATCATTCCACAAAGTCATCCATATTCTCATCCTTTTTTTGCATAATCTTAAATATCTCCTCTTTAATGTCTCGAGAGTTGCAGTAGTCCTGATATTTTCCAAGGAAACTTTTCCTCATTTCATCCCGTGTTGTAATAGAATTTTCCCCTAAACCCATAAACCATTGCAGAGCTGCCCCTTTTAAGGTAGTAGGGAATATCGTCAATTTTTGAGCATCAGAAATATAGTCATATCCTCGATGGACAACTTCGAATTCAAAGAGGAATGTGTCTGAATTTTCAGAAGCGAGACCGTGGAAATTAGGTAATGTTGTTAAAGGAATAGGTTTCATGGGCGCATCACTTCTAATATCTCCAATTTGGAATTCAATTGTAAAAATTGTGTGGGCCATGAATATTGTCCAATATTCACCTAAGATCTCAATAGGCTCTAGCTATTTTACAATGCATGGTTAAGTTTGTTTGAAAAAACTCCCTTGATCAAATGGTGGATTTAATTCCCTTGAGTCTCCTTCCTCTTCTGAACATGCAATAATCAAATCCTCAGATCCTCTACTTCTTATTTCATCTTCCCTGAGTTCTTCTTCTATTACTGGGGGATACTCTCGTTGTGAAATTGACTAACCTCTAGATCTCCTATGAGATATAACCCTAACAATGACTCGTGATGATGCTCCTGACTCATCTCTTGAAATGATTTGTTGGATATATGTAACTATGCCTAGAGCTTTCCTTCCTCGATCTCTTTTTTGGGGTCTTCCTCTGCCCCTTTTGTTCGTTTCTATGTTCATACAATATAGAAACAAAGGAAAAGAATCCAAATAAAGACAAGGCTCGGGTCCTGAAACAGGGTGAAAAAAAACTTTCTTGACTAGGACAAGAGGTTGGCCCCTATAATTAACAAAAAAATAAGCAATCGAATAGTTTAAGCTTGGGCCCTGGAAGAGGTTCAGTATGGACTTCACCTAACCAGGGCAAGAGAGTGTTCCTAAAATCAAGAAAACAAAAGAAAAATAAAAAGATCACAGAATCTAAGGCTCGTGTGTTGGAAGAGATAAAAATTACCTAATCAAGATGAGAGAGTGTTCCTATGGCCAATACTGGTTGTAATTTTGCACCTTGGATAGCCTCACTGGTAACAATGCAAAAATGTTGGTGTTCAAATTGTAAATTCCACCCTTCTTCACATTTATTGTCAACCCAGGGTTTGTTAGTTGTTTCAAGGCTACCGTGCAAATTCTATGTAGGCCATAGGCGCCCTACCCAACATTGATCATTAACAAAGTACAATGTCCAATAAGCATAATAGATTGAGTAACAACAAACTAATTATAGTAACAACAAATTGCAGTAACAACAGTCTGAATTCACAACAACTCAAAAATCCAATAAATCGTTAAAAACAATGGAAAATCTAATCATAACAACACAACCAACACAAACCTATGCATAATTAATCCAATGACATCTGATTAGGAGAGTGGGCCCAACTGTCCTATCAAGGCTATGTCAGAGAGTGAAGATCACATGAAGTTCAAGAAATTAGACTTTGCATTAATCAAGAAGAAAGTACAATAGGAGTATGTTGTTACACCTCTTAGATATAGTCTACATTTATGCTCTATTAATCCTTAATTATAAATTGTATCATGACATAAATAGTATTCAACAAACACATGAATGAAGGCAACCCTATTTTCTCACAAATATAAAATAATTGTTTTAACAAAAACATAATGAAAAGGATAGTAATCATATTGACCCCTCAGCTCCTTGTCAATTAAACGTTGTTCGAGCCCTTATCCCGGAATAACACTGCTATATCACTAACAATCATCACGCTGATTTGTATCCTGCTGGTCATCATTATCTTGATTCTGCAAAGGAACTTTAGTCAACAAGTTGTATAAGTAGCATTCCCCTAGGAATAAGTTTCATTAATCAATATTTCAAAAAGACATGCCAAATTGATATACCTACATTGTTTTGAGACATGAATTGACCTCATAAAATCTATGGAATGGATAAGGTGAAATGGATAAAAGTAAGTGAAAATGGGAAATTTTATCGACCAAAAGATACTTTGAATGCCTCTTCCTTCGGTTCAGGTTTTTCTATTCCTACTCTCATTTCATGGGCTGTGAGAGTACCAGGAAGTTGGTCGATATTGAGATCCTTTAGATTAGCCATCCCTTCAATAGCTGAGACTTTGACATTAAATCTCATGGTTAGAGATCTCAATATTTTCTAAACACTCATCTCTTCCTTGACCTCTTCACCAATTCCTCTGATCATATTAGTCACTTCATCAACTCTGAGGAATTATTCTGCTATGCTTTCATTCTCATTCATTCTCAACCTTTCAAACCTCATTCTGGAATTTTTGCCTGCTTGAATTTTTCATCTCCTTCATGAATTTGATTAAGCTTTACCCACACTTCCTTAGAAAACTAACAATGCATACATTTTACAAGATTAAATTGACTAAGGCTAAAGAGAATGTCATTTTTGGCTTTAGCATTGTTCCCATATAATTCTTTACCATTTTCATTCGTGGGAGGAATATTAGAGACATTGTAGTCTACTAGTACCGAAGTCCAAACATCTACTCCGAGGGATAGAAGATATGCTCCCATTCTCACTTTCCAAAAGGCATAGTTTGTACTATTAAATATTGTTATTCTACTTGAGTAAGCCTCTTGAATCTCTTGCCTAGACATAATTCCTTATAGATATACCTTTGATTGATTAAGCCATCACTGAAGGGACCAATGCTTTGATACCAATTTTTGAAATAAGGAATTGTTGAGAGGGGGGTGAATCACTGATTAAGAAACTCTTATCTTTTCCTTATTATGCTTACAATCCCTTCTTATATTATTTTACTTGTGAGAGAATTCATTCACAAAAGTAGTGAACCATAAATATTTCAAGAACACATGTTCAAACAACAATCACATGAGCAGCACACATTTGACATAGTGTTTTTCAATTGGAAACCTAAAGGGAAAAAACCACCAATTTTGTTGTTTATTTATGATGTAAATTAAGTGCCCACTTAATTACATATGCTTGTTTGTGATAACCAACACACACGAGGAACCAACGCCCTTTAGTTAGCAAGCATCAACTTGCCAACAGGCACCAACCTCTTTAGTGTGCAGGCACCAACCTACTCTTGCCACTGTTCTATTATTTCATATAATTTTCAAATTGAAAATAGAGGCATACAAAAATACAAGTAAAATACCAACAATGCCTTCCTCTGATATGCCAACCTCCAATATGATGTCACCAAGCTACGTGGCGGCTTCACAATGAAGACACGTGTCACCTCGATTTGGCACATTAGGAAACCTAATATCATTGAATCAGCCTACCACTTATCCTGTCGTACTGCAACGTCATGCTGATGTCAGATGATACTCTAGCTTATCAGAGCCAATCTTCTGTCGACATGCGTCCCACCATTGGAGAGAGAAAAGGGCATTCAAACCTTGGTTTTGTGACAAAATCCTTTGTTAATATTCTTCGGCATTCCTTAGTGCTTCATAGTACTATCGGAACTACTGGACATCGTAACTTATTAGAGTACCTTAGTTAAGAATTTTTGATATTCCGATGTCCCAGTCCTCTAATATCTTGATATTTTGATGCCTCAGTCCTTCCGATAACCCAAGGTTCAAACCTACAATATGCAACCAACACCAATTCTCTAATGTTTCAGTATCTGATGTGCCAATGTCTTTATCTCCGGGGTTCAGATATCCAATATGCTTGATATGCTGATCTTCAATATCTTATTCTCCGATATGTTGATGTGCTAACCTTCGATATCGTGATATCCAATATGCCTGATGTTCCTTTCTTCCTAAGGCTTCAAATCCTTGAACTTTAGCAGACCATATTTTTTTATCCAGGAATCCATTTCTTAACTTTCTCATATTGTTGGATAACCCTTCTAGAGAACTTTGCATTGGATAGGGTCTGATGTAGGCTTTAATTCCATTTTCTACCTATGGAATGGCTTCAAATCTCTTTGCTCGACTCTTCCACTTTTTGCTTGGAAAACTAAACTCTCAACCACCATGGTGATCATTTTATGGATTCTTCAATAAGCTTGCCACTGTGATGATTCTCTACATGAAGCCTGTAGCTACCAGGAATTCCATTTTTTCCATCACTATAATCATCATTTTATGGCTTCTTCAATAAGCCTACTACTGTGATGACTTTATACAAATCACTCCAACAACCATGGGATTTGTCCCAAACACTCAATCATCATACTAACCCTTGTTTGACATCAATGCCAACACTTACACAACCACCCATACACCATCAAATGTCTAACAATCCTTAGGATTAGGTCCAAGTAGAAAGTTTGACTCTTTATTCATAGCGAAAGAATACGTGTTATATTCATCAATATGAAGAGAGTTGCTACACGACGAAGTCATTGATTCTCTAGAAATAAAATCTTCAATATCAAAAGAATCCATGAATTTCAAACTGAAGATGTTGAAAGATACAAATTCACTCTCTCCTAATGACAATTTATAGCTTAGAGATTGAAAAATTCCCTCTAAATTTCCCACCCAAAATATTTCGGCAAAAAATTTCCCTCCAAAGTTCCCCCCCACCCCCCAAAAAAAAAAAAAAAATTTGCCGAAAAATTTCCCTCCAAAAAATTCATTTGAAATATTTCCCTCCAAAAGTTTCCTCTAAAATTTATTTGAAAATATTCTACTAAAATTTTGGTCTTAAAAATTTTGATCCTATTTTCTATTCAAAGATTCCACATAAATTTTCCAATCTTTTACTTAAATTATTTAACATTAAATAGGTAACCAAATTATTTTTTATAATTTATATTTTATTTTTTATCCCACATTGAATAAAAGTTAATCTAAGCCTATAATATTAACTATATATATTTTTTATTTTATTTTAAGTTTATTCCCACCTTCAAGAAATGCTAAAGTAATCCCACAATTTTTGCTATATAATAACTTTCATTGTTTCTATTCCTCACATCACATCAAGTCTTCTAAGTTTTGTTAAAAATATTGGAGTGATTTTGTGAAGGAGTTGCATTGTTTCGATTTTGACTATTTAAAGATGAATTTGGGGAGAATATGTTGTTTTATGGTTTTATGCTCCAAAACAAATTTTCTTTTACTATTTTGATCTTTTTTTCGAAGATTTGTTTTTTGAATATAATATTTTAGGGGAAAAACCACGTAAAAAAAAAATATTTTTAGATTTTTACATGTAAAAAGACAAAAAAAACTCATATTTGTAGGATTTTTAGGAGAAAAGATAAGAAAAATCATATTTTTAGGGCTTGGAAATGGAAAAACTAGTGGTCAATTTTTACTTTTATTTTTTATTTGTTTTGTCTTGTGGTGCATTTCAATTCGTTGATTTCAAATTTATGAAATCGTTGAAACAAGGGAGACCCAGGCTCAAATCCCCTTGTGATGATCAATTTATACTAAGGAGAACAAGTCGTAAACCCCTAGAGATTTACTAGTAGTTACATGTTAGGCGAGCTATTGGGTTCCTCAAGTATACCAAAAAAAGAACATACCTATTCCTGAAAAGAAAAAGAAATTGTGCCCAGCGGGTGCTCATGAGATCGCGACCCCCCACTAGTCCAAAGGAAAGCGAGTGATTTGGTCAGGCTCGCTGGTGGGCCTTTGGACCCTTGTTGGCCGAAGGCTAGTGGGCGACCTTGCCTGGATCACCCGCAGGTCTTCGGCCCCCCTGCTAAGTCAAGGGCCCTCAGCCCAACAAGGGGTCGAAGGCAAGCATGCGACGTAGCCTGACTCACTTATGGGCCTTCGGTCCCCTCCTAGGTCGAGGGGACAATTCCTAGAATTGGTCGCTCGACTTAGCGGGGGCCCAAGGGCTCACGAGCACCCACCTGAGCACAATTTAAAAAAAAAAAAAATTGTTTAATTTTTTTTTTGTATTATTTTTATTTAATTTTGATTTTAAAATTAAATTTTAAGTGTTTTTTTATTTATTTTAAAATTTAAAATTTAAATTTTAATGGCATTTTTAATATATAGATTTTTAATGTTATACTTTTGTTTCATTTTTTAATATTTGGAGTGTTTTTTTTAATTAAATTAGGAAGAATATATTTAATTTTTAAATGTTTTTTTATTTTTCTTGCTTAATCAAGATATCCATTTTTTAATTAACACACACACATACACACACACACAGATATATATATATATATCTATATATATATATATATATATATATATATATATATATATATATATATATATATATATATATATATATATATATATATATATATATATATATATATATATATATATATATATATATATATATATATATATATATACAAGGAAGATAACATTAAAGAAGGGCTCTATGGATGTTTCTGAAACAAAGGAAAAAATTACGTCATCTAAAGTTGCAACTGGATGCTCTATGAATACTGCTTAATGTAGCTGAACTCAGACACATGGTAAAAGTCAAGAAACTGGCCACTCAAATACATTCAAGAATATTTTAGAATGCAGGAATGCATGAGAAGTAAATAGAAGAAAAATTACATGGCACGTTAAAATGTTAAGGTGTGCATATCTATCTACATTGTGGTGCGATTAACTTTGGTGAACCATATGAGATGATGGAAAAAATACAAGACATGTATCAGGTGCCTAATATAAACAATGTTTATGTTCTTACAAAACTACCCAAAACACGTGAAAATGTTAGATATCATCTCTTAAAGGTCAAGTATAACACATATGAAGAATCTAGAAGAGACTATTGTTTCTTATTAGACATTTTGATCATTTTTGGAAGACCTAGAAGCTTTTCATTGTGCCTATCTTGTGTAATGAAATATGTATATAATATATTGGTATATGCATTCATATATTATTTTGTGCAATTTATGAACTAAATGGATGATTTATTGTCATCAATGTCGAAGTAATTATTTTGATTTTATAATCTAGATAGGTATTTGTTTTAACAATTTATTTAAGTTCTATATTATTGTTATATTCTTTGGTTAATTACCTATTATCTGATATTCAAGTGGATTTTGTACAATTGACTCTCATTATTGAGATGAATTATGCCATTCATTGCATCTTAGATTATAATTTCATATAGAATTTAGTTGAGCTTGAACAAAAGTATGCTTTCCAAGAGAAAATATCCCTTATTGGAAATAGAGCGTACATATTGGTGAGCGCCTCTTCACCAAACCGATATAGGTCTAAATAGGACCTTGACTAGGTGACAATCCCCTATTATAGGAAATAACTTTCCTACCTGCTATTACAACAATACACTAAACAAAGGGGCTGGTGTGTTATGGAGGATTATGGGTGAATCGTATGAAGGATTTTTCAAATATGACCATGGAAGCATGGGGACCATCGAAGAATTGGAGGCCCAGAATGGTACTTTTGTAGCTGCTACAATAGCCCCAAATTTTTTACCTTTCCAAAATTTGGAGACCACCTTTAATCAACTTATTTTCACACTTCTCCCTAGCTTTCTTAGGCTTTGAATACTCCTTTCACCTAAATATGATTTCATTGCATTCTAGTGAACCTAACCTTGAATCTTTAAAACTTGTATTTTTATGTCGTAGATACAAGTCAGAAGTGTAAATTACAGTCCTAGTCTCTCTAGCCTCTGGAAGTGTGATCTGTAACTTTCCTTGAGTAAATCACCCTCCTAAGTCACAAATCTCTTTTCTAGTTTATAGTAACTTGTGACTGCATTCTAGAAGTATGATCTGCAACTAAGACTACCTCTATCACTTGCGCTAAGGTCAAGTCACACTTTCGCGTTGTGACCTCTCCACACATGCATCCTTAGTATATCAAAAGTGCCCCACTCTTTCATTTTAATCTGTCTTTAGCGCTAGATAACTAGGCCTCTCCTCCAGATAGTGTTTGTGATTACAACTGCTAGGTATGTAACACATCAGCTTTGTCATCATCTTTTTTTACTTGTGAAGTGTTAAATCATTTGATTTCACATAAATCTACGTATTTATAACTCTGAATGAGCATGTAACTCCCTATTACCTCTGATTTCAACCATCGAACTTTTTCCTTCGACGTCTCCATTGACTAGTTGAACTATGCTCTCAAAGAGACATTGCTTCTCCTCTTTTCAAGACTCGACAATTGTATCCTTGAACCGTAGCCTATCATTCCACTACTAAAGGTTTCTACATTAGTTTCACACATTTTTATCACTTTAATTTCATTTATATTGCTTGCAATTGTTACATCGATTGACTGAAATTATATCCCTTCACAAAAATTCCTTAATTTAATTGTATGCATTAATTAATTGGTGAAATCATATGGTTTGTGGCTCAAAATTGTATGAATTTATTGAGGGGAATCATGTTTGTTCTCTAAACCATTTCAAATTCATGCCACTCCTTTTCAATAGTTTTTTGAAACCCATATGCTCTCATTGCAATATGTTAAATAAGAAGCTCCTTTCAATCAATTGCAAATCAACACTCTCCTTGGTACTCAAATCCATGGTTATTAAGAAATGTGACTAGCAAGGTATTCCTCGTTTGACAAGTCATAGGTCACATTCTTAAGCTATGTTTTCACTAGAGATTGAATGTACCACTAGTATAGGCATCATCCAACCTTGAAGTAAAAAATTGCATTTATAATTTGCGGTGAAACTAGAACCGAAAAGTGTGACTTATTGTTGGCTTGATGGGCCTTGACCCAAATTCAATGTTAATTAGCCAAGCAAATCCCTACACTACTGGCCCTTTCGGCATCAATTCGTAGAGAGCAGACTGAAGTATGACCCAAAGCAGTATGGGGGGATGCAGGAACCATGTTTCCGCAGCCAGAGATGGTAGTGATGTCGTTCTATACCCTAAACCTTCCTTCATGCAAGTCGATAACCCCTTTAGGGATTATCAATATACTTCTCTTATTCGTCCTTTAGACCTACACGAAGGTATATGATCATCCTTCGCATACCCTAGGTAGGCGGATCAGACCCTTACACGCTTCTATAACTATCCTTACTTCTATTTTTACCAAGATTTGCTTAAGTATTTAATAACTTTAAGGTCAACTGTATTCACATTCCAAGGAGCATTTTATGAACAAACATCTGGTGTAGCAATGGGATCACCCCTCTCGCCAGTTGTGGCCAACTTATACATGGAATATTTTGAGAAGAAGGCCTTGGAATCTTATCCTTTAAAACCAGCTTGGTGGAAGCGGTTTGTCGATGACACCAATATAAAATGGACCCATGGTAAATCTGAACTCGACAGGTTTTTCAATCACCTTAACTCCATTTCCCCTGATATAAAATTCACTATGGAGCTTGAAGAGAATAGGAGCATCCCTTTCTTAGACATTCTTATCATCAGAAAAGAGGATGGCTCTTTGGGCCATAAGGTTTTCAGGAAATCCACCCAGCCCAAAAGCTTGGCGTTCTGAACACTCTTGCCATTAGAGCCCTCCGAATTTCTGACCCAGTAAATGAAGAGAAGAGGCATTTAGTTTCAACTTTCAAAAATATAGGCTACAAAAAAAGCCATAAAGAAAGCTGAAAAGAGGTTGTCATCTCCCAAACCCAAAGAGGAGGATCAACCTCATGGTGGTAAGGTTTTTCTACCTTATATCCATGGGGTCACGGACAAAATGGCAAATATCCTAAGAAAGAAAAACATTCTAACTCAATTCTCAGCTCCTGGCACCATCAGACAAAGTTTAAAATCTGTTAAGGATGATATTGACAAGCAGCAGCTTAAAGGAGTCTATAAAATAGACTGTTCATGTGGGAAATGCTACATAGGTGAAACCGGTCGCTCCCTCCAGACAAGACTGAAAGAGCATGGCGCTGACATCAGGAATGGTAGATCTCGTACCTCAGCCTTGGCAGAGCACTCCTCGAAGACCAAACACCACATCTGCTTAGAAAGTGCATCAATTATCGCAAGAGAGGAGCAGCATCAGAAACGGAAAATCAGAGAAGCCCTCGAGATCCTGAAGCATCCTTGTAATCTGAACAGAGATAGTGGTTTGGAGATTAGCGGAAGCTGGCTTCCCCTGATCAGTGAAATCAAGAAACGTCAGCCCGGCCCCAGGTAAGTTGTCGATCAGGTAAGATAGTTATCAATATATTTAACATTAGTTCACATATTATTATAGATATTAGCATAGTTTTGATTCCAGTATTAAGTTGGTTATTAGGTTATTCATATTTTATTAAATCTCTAATAATTATTATAACAAATATAAATATTAATATGATATAGGTTTTAGGATTTAAGATATTAATACTAATATTCATTTTAGTTTTCTAGATTTTAATATTAATTCAGATTTTATGTTATATATAAAGGATTAGGATATTAATAAATATTAATAAATTTATTAGTTTCTAGACATTGATATAGATAAATTGCTCTATTCATATTATTCTATTATTTATATTAAGTTATATATATTTTAGGTTATATAAATATTATGTTATTTAGTGAACATGTAATATTAGGTTATATTATAATTTTAAAAGTCATATTTTAGGATTTATGATGTTAATTTTAATATATATATGAGTTTTAGATATTATTATCAAAGATTTTAGGTTATATAATGTATTAATATTATATTTCTATATATTAGTTTTTTAATATAAATATTAATTTAGATTTTAGTGTAATGTTTTTGGTTTTTTAGGGATATTAAATAAGTGATATTATTAATTTAAAAAAAAAAAAAAAAAATTAAATAAATGATTTTATTTTTAAAATTAATATTAGGTTTCATTAATAATTTTCTCTGGCCGACCTGTGCTGCTCCTTTAATATTCGTCCCTCATGAGTATTTATCCTCCATCTGGCTCTTCTTTTTCATCTTTCTCATCATCTTTCTCTTTACCCTGATGATGGATCCCATTTGGGATTTGAAACGTTGGTGTAAAAATTCTACTACTGTGGATTCTCCGGTCGAAAATTCAAGAAGCACAAACCACAGATCTCTGAAATCCAACTTTAACATGCATTAAGATGATGCTTGCGTAAATAGATATTCTTACTTGCATTCACATAACAAAGAAAACATATGGATTCGCACATCAATACAACATTAACATATAAACCCAGTATTCATCATAACATAAGCATATGCAATTATAACTGAAGTAAAATAGATCATACACAGATAATTCCAGAATAATTCTCTTTATTTATGCTTCATATATTATTTACAGACTCTAACCTCCCTGTGCACACAGCTGTAGGGGTCCGTGCACGCAGCTGCAGACTTCTAGGCCTCTGTGCACACAGTTGTAGAGCCTCTTTCCTATGCTAAGAATATTCACTCTTAGCTTTTACAGACCCATTAATGACTCAAAACATATAAAGGCTCAACTGAACTATGTTAGACTCTTCTAAAATTTCCCTTTTTATACAATCCCATGGTTTGCGGACCATGGGTGGGTCTCTTAAAGATGACACAAGTTACATAGAAGAAGGAAGGAATCTCTTGTTGACTCTTTACGTCTTTGTGCTACATTGACCACAAAATGTGGAGACGTTACATTTCTTATACAAAACTTAGGCTTTCTACCCCAAAAATTGGGCTTTTAACCCAAAAATGACCCTAGGGGACGCATTCCCAATAGGCCCTCAACACAAATATGGCGACTCACCCCTAAGTCACTCTATTGGCATATATATCTTGTCGCGAAAACCTCCCATCTCTACTTGTACAACTTCAACTTTGGTAGCACACTACGTCATTGCCTGATCCAAATGGAAAATGGCACCAACGCATGGTACTCATCCACCCATATTATTTATCGACCCAGGGAATTTACCCATGGTATTGTAATGGCATCCACCCGTGGTATTGTAAAATCCTCCCATGGTATTCATTCACCCATGGAATTTACCCATGGTATTGTATATGGCATCCGCCCGTGGTATTGTAAAATCCACCCATGGTATTCATTCACCCGTGGAATTGACCCGTCGTATTGTAACTAAAAAATACTATAAGTAACAAGTCACATTTTGTAAAAGGACAGATTGTCTGCCACAATGTAGCCTTTACAGCTCAGAGGCATGTAGCTGCCACATCTCTTCTCAGAGATAAGCTACCATTGCCCTAGCTAGTTTATTTCCATTTCTGGTTGTAAGCATATTTTAGTATTTTCCATTAATTAAATGAAGTATTATTTCCGCTACATAACTATCTTTATGGTTACCTCTGTATTTTGTTGCATTCATGTTTAAATCCAGATCAGTGCGTTTCCATAAAAAGTTTCTTTGTGGTTTTTTTTACTGGGCATTCTCCTATTTTTCTTCTGGCAATGCAAGTTTTCAGATCTTGGGGGTCTGTCCTCCCAAGATCCATTTCAATTTTTTAGATCTTGGGGGTCTCCTCCCAAGATCCGGATCAGTGGTATCAGAGCAGGTTATGATTCCATGGGCGGCGACTTTGCAGATCAGATCCGAAACATTTGGTGCAAAATTTACAAAAAAAAAATATCAGATTTGGATTCCTATTGAAAAATCACCCAATTTCAAAAAAAAAATGGGTCGAATCGGAGTTCGGATGTGGAAGATATCGCTGATTTAAAATCAGTTATTTTACTAGAATTTTTGTGACGGCGGAACTATTGCAGCACGAATATGAGATCTCAGAGTCTCCAGATAAGGATTTCCAACTCATGGGAAGATGCAAAATAATCTTTCTACTTCCAAAAATAGGTTATAATAAATATTCCGAGTTATATTGGCCGAGTTATGCCCATTTTAATTCTGGAGCAGCATTCAGAGTGGGTTCCCATTAGAGACGTGCCCTCCCACCCCACTTTAGTAGGCACCTGCTTCACATTCATCAGTTTCAACATAGCAGCATTCGACTTGGGTTATTTGGAGACGTGCCCTCCCACCCCAGGCTGTGTAGGCACCTGCTACTTCATCAGCAACCAACATCATGGTTATGGGTCAACCGCATAAAATCCTTGTCATCGAAGTCCATTTGCTAGGCCGCACACTGTCAGAATCACTGTTGGTCACAAGCATTACAGGGTGTCTCTATCCTCGGATCTTCATTTATCAGGGTTTTGGGTTAACCACATAAAACCCTTATCTTCAGTGGCTCTTCATATTCAACAGAGGCTTTGCAAGAGGGAACTTTACGCAATGGGGACCATTGCTTCTTAAGGAGGGAGGAATGATCCAAATGGAAAATGGCATCAACACATGGTACTCATCCACCCATATTATTTATCGACCCATGGAATTTACCCATGGTATTGTAATGGCATCTGCCTGTGGTATTGTAAAATCCTCCCATGGCATTCATTCACCCATGGAATATACCCATGGTATTGTAAATGGCATCCGCCCGTGGTATTGTAAAATCCACCCATGGTATTCATTCACCCATGGAATTGACCCGTGGTATTGTAACTAAAAAATACTATAAGTAACAAGTCACATTTTGTAAAAGGATAGATTGTCTGCCACAATGTAGCCTTTACAGCTCAGAGGCATGTAGCCGCCACATCTCTTCTCAGAGATAAGCTACCATTGCCCTAGCTAGTTTATTTCCATTTCTGGTTGTAAGCATATTTCAGTATTTTCCATTAATTAAATGAAGTATTATTTCCACTGCATAACTATCTTTATGGTTACCTCTGTATTTTGTTGCATTCATGTTTAAATCCAGATCAGTGGGTTTTCATAAAAAGTTTCTTTGTGGTTTTGTTTATTGGGCATTCTCCTATTTTTCTTCTGGCAATGCAAGTTTTCAGATCTTGGGGGTCTCTCCTCCCAAGATCCATTTCAATCTTTTAGATCTTGGGGGTCTCCTCCCAAGATCCGGATCGTTGCCTACTTAAACTGTTCCACCAGTTGCTTCGTTGCTAGTCCTACACTATCTCCTGTGATTTGCTGTCATGTTTCCTACAAGTTCACCATATTTTCTTAAATGGTGGTTCTGAGCACATAGGCTTCATCTAGCCAAGCCTCCAATCTGGCCTTCAGTGCAGCCTCCCTACACTATGCTGCATCCACCTATTCCTTTAGTGCCTTTTCTTCCTATAGCTTTACCAACCTCTGTTTAATGGCAGCTCCGTCGCTCTGACCTTGTCATACCTCTACTACAATTCTCTTGCCTCGGTTTCTAAGCTATGTAGGTTTGGATGTTCCTACAGATTGGTAACTACTTTGAGTGATTGTTCGACGAGCACGGTGCAATCATTCACTATGGCATCAACTGTTGCAACTACATCTTTAATAGCAGTCTTGTGCTACTCTTTGACCTCTGGTGTAGTCGAAGGCCAGGCCTTCAACTCAAGCTCTGTAATTTTGAGGTTCAGCTCAAACTGAACCTTAGCCAGCTCTTTCTTGGATTCGCACACACCTGCAGCGAGCTTCCGAATTCTAGCGTCAACCAATGCATATTCTGGGATATGCAGCTCCAGAACGGTTCTGCATGCTTTTGCTACCATGGATATGGTGCACTCATTCTTCTCCTGAATATTCTTAAGGAGATCAATCGTGGAAGTCTTCTCTACAAAAATCTCAGCATTGTTGACCTTCTGTTCACTGACCACATTCAGCGTACATTGTTCTCGGTCCCAAAGTTCCGCAATGATGCCATCTAGCAGGGTGTGAAGGGCGTCACTTGGAAGCACTACCAAGTTCAACCCAGCCCTTTTTAGAGTGTTGATGGTGGCCCTGGCAGCTTCCGCTTCTGCAGTCAATGCTCCATCCAGTAGTGCAATAAACCGGGGATCCATAGAGAAAATCATCTCCACTACTTATGAGGTTGCTGGTGCCAAAATAGTTGACGTCGCGCTGCCCCGCCCTACACTAGTTTGAGTAGCCTGGATCTGCAGCTTGCACATACCCATCTAAATGGCGACCATGGCTTGTTTCTATTGTTTCTCAAACTACTACAGTAGTTCTGCGGTCGCGTCCCTTAATGTGTCCCTCATGTCATTCAGAACACCTTCTGTCAAAGTGATCAGGTTGAGCGATGATTTACTGGCCTTGGAATTCTTCTATAGCCCTTCTTTTTCTAGCTCCCTAATGCTCTTAACCTAGAATGGAGTAGTCTCCGAGCCTACACCACCCTATCCTGATTCCTTCTCTTCATCCTCCGTCTGCAGTGAAGGAGACTTCTGACTCTTGCCAGAGCTGCGCTCTTCCTCATCTTCCTTGTCTTCCACCTTCTCCTTAATAGCGCGCTCTACTCTGGCTTTTTCCTCAGCCTCCTTTTTCCTCCTATAATCCAACTGCAGCATCTTCAACCGAGCCTTTTCCTTCTTCTGCTTTCCTTTAGACTTACTAGATCCTGTGAATAAATCTAAGGCTATGCATCACTCCACTGGCTAGCAATCGAGGACTGCTGCGATTACATCATCTATCACAAAGTATGAGAGATCATACCACTTATGCTCAGGGTCCTTCCGTGCCCACATGGAGACATAATGGAAGTCTTCCTTGAACTCCACATATTCTACCAACTACTCAAAGACAATTGGTGGTAGCTGCAGCTTGCGGCTTATCGTGGCATGGATGCTCGATTCCATCAACACCCGAAAGATCTTACTATCCTTGACCCTTTCAGGGTCCTTTGTGGCCCAGAGCGAAGTGAACTTCACTACTTTCGGTAGATCTGATGCAATTGGAAGAAACTGACCATCCTCCGGTAATTCCCACATGACTAGTGTGATTGATAGCATAAGCCATGGGTAATGGAAAGTCTTACTCTGGTGTTGTGATTCTCTGTAGTTCGCAAGGAACTAGCTGCAGAGGTAGTGCACCCAGTTGAATTGTATGTCCTCCACGCACTTGACCGTTAATGAAACAACTGGTGAAAACACTTCATCTGCATGACACTTCCTCATTATTCTCCCAGCCAAGATCTCGGTGGCTACCTTAATCGTGGGGTCGATTATGCTAGAAATTGAGTAGCTGCGTAGCTTCTTGGCAAGCTTAAACTTGTCCTTCATTCTTTTAGCGAGGTCATGCTCGCCCGTCTTTTCGCCAAATGCTTTCGCTGGGTTCAACCCTATGTGTGGTAGCAATGTGATCCTATGGATCAACATATTTGCGATCGATATTAGTTCTCCTAACCATAGGCACCCGTTGTGTACCAAGCATAACAACTATTTGATCACTATCAAAGTTATGGGCGTGCGGTTGTAATGCGGCACCCATAGCAAGTTCAACAGTCCTACCTTGTCCACCCCCTTAATCCACTACCTATGCTCTAGCGCGGTCACACCAGAGTCTTTATAGAAGACGTAGGTCATAAATGCATCAGTTTCCAAGCGGGGAAACTACTCAGTATCTACCAAATCTCAATCCTCGAACTTAAGATGTGGCACACGAGCCAAGCGCAGACCTTTGAATGTGATCTTGTCTGGTAGAAATGTGTGTTAAGTAAGAATTTACCCTCATCGGGGTCATTTGGGACCTTCACCTTGCCTCAGTGTGGACGAATGTATTCTAGTAACTTGGAAATAGGGTCTACCCCCTCAATATCGATATCCTCTGTGGCCATACTAGCATCTTCCACACCCTCATTGGATTCTAGGTCTAATACCTTGCCCTTCTCCTACGTGGTAAGCTTCTCTTTCCTCCATTTCTTTCTCGGTGACTTGCACACCAGCTGTGCCGCTTTCTTCTTGTCCTTCTTTGTCTTAGGACCCTCTCGGGTTGTTGTAGGGCTCAGCCTAGGCGACCTCGACGATTTTAGCACTTCTGCAGACACCTTTACACTTGCAAACTCAGGGCCAGCCCCCTCATAGGCCATCAATCCTCCAACACCTATGGTTTCCACGAGTGCTAGTAAGAAGCTCCTAGGTTGCTTTAGGTAACCTGTCAAATACTAAACTAGCCACAAAAGCCTCGAAATTCTCAAGATTCATGTGCGTCTGATAGCTCAACACCTTAATTCTCAGAATGGAAAGTGTTTTTCACTGGGCACCCATCTGTAATTTATAGGAGAATTCTAATTTAAATCTGGCCGTTACCCCCAAAATCCATTCATAAATTCTAGATTGGTAGCAGATTTTCAAAGATCTCGCTCTTAAATTCTAAATTAAATGCTGCCCCTGCTCCACTTAGCTTCTTTCTCACTATCAACTCATGAATAGTGACCATAATAGTCACTTTCTGGCTGCGTCGTATAGTCTCTCCTCCTATAGCGCAGCTCCCTCCATGTTTCTGCCGATACTATGACATTCGTCCTTTCCACGTTGTCCCCTAGTTACGCAGCTCTACAACCTGGGTAGTGTAGTTTATAGTCCGTGTCTCCTTTCAGCTTCCTAGAGTGCTAAGACTGTGCTTCCACCATAGAGTTATCTGGCCGGATCCCCCAGTGTATGGCTTCAATCGACTGACATTTACCTTCCCTGGAAATGGATCTCCATTCAACTTCACTAGTTGAACTGCTCCACCATTGGTAATCTCCTTGATGACATAGGGCCCCAGCCAATGCATCTGAATTTTCTTGGAAATTTATCAAACATTTTGTCATATAATAACACTAAATCATTTACCTTGAAGGTGCACAGTTTGATGTGACGATCGTGCCATGCCTTTTTGTGCTCCTTTTGAACTTGCTGATGGAATTCAGCCAAAAATCTATCTTCTTCCAGCTCTCTCAGTTGTGTGAGCCTTTCTTCCAAGGCTCCGTGATCCACCATTCTTGTAAATTTCATTATGCATAGACTAGGTACATTGTACTCCATCGACATTATAGCTTCTACATCATAAACTAGCCTCAAAGGCATTTGTCCATTCAGCTTTTTGCAAGTTGTCCTGTAAGCCCATAGTACCGCATGTATGCGCACATCCCAGTCATTTATTTGTGCATTGCAAACTTTTATTAGTGTGTTCTCCAATATCTTATTAAAGACTTCAACTATCCCATTAGCCTATGGGTGATATGACATACTCTTTCAATGATAAACTTGGACTTCCTACGTCAATGCGCTGATCATCTCATTAACGAAATGCGTACTGCATTCAATCATCAAAATATTCGGGCAAGAAAACCTTGTTAGTACATACTCAAAGATGAAATTTTTTGTTGTTGCCCTGATATAGTCCTTCACAGGCTATGCCTCTGCCAATTTGGTCAAATACTCCATCGCAGTGATGATCTACCGTGCACCTATCTTCTTTCCTAGAGGCTGAATTGCTCCTACCAAATCAATCACCCACTTCTCAAATGGTTGTAATGACAGTTATGGATTTAGAGGTAGTGCATTCCTTCGTGATGGCCTACCCATCCTCTTACATGCATCACATGCCTTACAATAAGCCTTGAAATCCTTATGAAGCATTGGCCACCATAACCCAATGTGTAAAATCTCCTGTGCCATTGCTTTTCCTGCATAATTTCCTCCTGCATCTCCTCCATGGGCTTCAGGGAGGATGTTGCTTCATTCAAACTCAATCACATAACGTCACAGTATTTCATCCAACCCCATTTTATATAAGTTCCCTGCAATGACAGGAAAGTTTGTCGTGTGCACCACCAACTCCTCCTTTTGTTCAATAGTATACCCCTCCAGAGCCGTCCCTGTCATCAAGAAGTGTATGATATTTACAAATTGATTTTTCACGACATGCACTGCAAAGAGCTATGCATCAGCCAATCCTTCTTCCAAATTAGTGGGCTCCTCTCCTATTTCAATGCGTGACAGATGATCCGGTCTGGCATTCAAGCACCTTGGTTTCACAATAACTTCGAAATGATATTCCTAAAATAACATCAACCATATGCATATCTTCCCCCCCACCACAGACTTGTTAACCAAGTACTTCAATGAAGAATGGTCTGTATACATCTTAAAGTGTCTGCCTAACAAGTAGTGTCTGAACTTCTGGAGTGCGTACACCATAGCCAAACCTTCGCGCTCTATAGTCGAATAATTCTTCTATGCTTTAGACAACTTCCTACTCACAAATGCTATAGGGTGATCCATTTCTCCCTCACCAGCTTGTGCCAGTACTACCCCGAGTGCAATACATGATGCATCCACATGCACATGAAATTCCTTCTTCGAATCTGGGAAGACTACGTTCGGCATGGTGACCACCTTCTCCTTTAACACTTCTAAGCTTTGCTGACATTCTTCATTCCAACAGAATGTAGCATCCTTCTTTAGCATCTTCTCCATTGGTGCGATAATCTGGGCATAAATCTTAATGAAATTTCTATAGTATCCCATATGACCTAGCATTGTGCACAGCTGTTTCACACTTCCTGGTGCTTCTAAATGAATTATAACTACTATCTTAACTAGGTTGACCATTAATCCTTGTCTGCACACCACATGTCCCAGCAAGATTCCGAAAGGAACACAGAACAAACATTTTTCCAAATTGAGCATGATATGATACCTCTGGCATGTATCCAACATCAATTGTAGGCTGGCTACATGGCATTTCACCAACCCAAACACCGTCCAATGGTCAAAGTATACCTCCAGAAACTTGTGAATGAAATTCTTAAAAATCACGATGACTACGCATGAAAAGATCGTCGGCACGTTCTTCAATCTAGAAGGCATTATGGTATACTAGAAGCACCCCCACTCCATGGTGAAGGTCATCTTACTTCTATCCTCTGGCGCGATCTTGATCTGATGGTACCCCGAGAACTCATCTGTGAACGAGTATGCCTCCTGTCCTCCTACATTATCTAGCACTTTGTTAGTGAACAAAGTTGGAAAGGGATCATGTACGCATGCGTCATTAAACTTTCTTATATCTACGCATATCCTTATTTCATCCTTTTGCTTCTTTTCCTAAACTACTATTGGGCTCACCCAATCAAACTCTTCTATTGGTTCAATAATATGTGCTACAAGAATTTTATCCAACTCTAAGCAGACCCTTTATTTATACTTCGGATTCAGGCGGTAAGGCCTCTGCTTGATCGTCTTCGCATCTAGTTTCAACATAACTTTCATAACTCCCAGGTCCCCTATTATCCTCTTCAGGTACGAGAACTTCGTAGGGAACAAGTTCTAGTATTCATGGAGCAATTTAGTGACCTTATCTGCTGTTGCGTAATCCCAGTAGTCCCCAATATTTGCAAACTTCGGCTCTGCCTCTCTCCCAATGTTCACTTGTCTTGCTTTTAGCGGTGCGATGATATCTTGATTTTCAATTTTCGGTCCTTCAACTTCGCGGTGACCTTCAGTCTCTGGGATATTAATGTTCCTCGGGTCCTCGTCCTGTTCTTCAACAGTCACATTATAGCACTCCAACACATGGCATAGCAGGGTGGTCCAATCCAGTTGGATTAAGTCCAGGGGATCCTACAGTACTCTAAAGATTTTTGCCTTGACTTCCTGCAATGCCTCATCAATACTTTCAAACCCATCGTCAAAGCTAAATGTAAAAATAATCCCTGTTGCAAAATGTCCCATTCTTCGATGCCATGGCAGAGCTCTGTTTCCAAGTATTAGTTCATTGGTATTACATCCAAAGTATGACAAAATAGATGCACCGATTTAGGCTGAGGCTCCGCTCCATAAACGTTAGTCCATTTGGCCAGCTAATCACAAGGGTCAATTCTTCCATCATATCTCTCTGTTAGCTGAACTTGTGGGTGACCAAATTGTAATCTCATCATCTTTCTGTACACGTGCCAGTCATCAAAACTGTCTTTGTGTGTACCCCACCATCTCGCAGGCATAGCGCACAAGGCCCAATCTAAGGCCTCAAAGTGATGTTTCTCTAGCACTTTTCTTTCGAATGCATCCAAAAATTTATTGACATCAGTTAATCCATCATAATAGGGTAGACTCCTTACCTCCAAATATACACACCGTAGTGACTTGGTCATCATATTACAGTGCAGCGTAGATACTTCATGCAGTTGATTCTGCTAGCGCTCCAACTCCTCATCTGAATTTGATGTGCAGGAACTTTTGCAGTCCTGGAAATACATCCATCTGCTATCGGATTCACCAAATCCTCATCTCACATTGTTATCTTATAAATCTAGTCCAAATCATCATCGCTTTTATAATCATGGACGGGTTCAGTATAATGCGGTCCTTCTGTAGCGTCTAGGGGAACCACTACGCAAAGAGATTTCTTCTCAAATATCATATTCTGCTTCTTCAAATTGATTACATGCCATTCATGTCGGTAGTCCAATGGATCCCAAGGAGACCAAGGTAGGGATTGCTATCGTCCACAATCTCTATCACTTCAAAATCATCCAATACGCTTTGCATCCTCAATATCAACTGTCACTCCCTACAATCTTCCCATGGGGATGATTTTCTGATGATTTTCCATTGTTAACTGAATTTGAGACCATTGCATTGTAGGTATCCACATCCTCTACCATGTTTTTTTAGGCAAGACATTCACGTTCTACCCTAGATCTAGAATAACTTGATCCATCTCATATTCTCCTATCTACACAGTGAGCCTCATCTCACGATCTATGCAGTGAGCCTCATCTCATGATCTGCGTAGTGAACCTCATCTCACGGATCATTCTTGCCTTATGCTTACCAATCTTCATGAATACACACAGTCCGTCAGTAGAGTTTTATTTTCCAACGCACTTATTGATTAGCTCCTGTAATCCTTTCACAACCTTGCTATCGCACAACAGCTTCATACAGGTTTCCAAGAAAGTAGTAAGCATGGAAGGGTCCATCTCTTCAGCTGGCTTATCTTATCTTCTTGAGGTAGAGGCCTCAGTGAAGCTTTTCTTTGCTTCCATAAACATTTCCCTTGCGTGTTCTAGATCAAACCCAATCTACTGTTATGACACTTTGTAGACCCTTTCAACTTCTTCAGGCTACTTCCCCTTATCTTCAGCAGTCGTCATTCCACTCCATAGTACAATATTTACCTTAGGATCCTCCTCGCAAGGCTCATCCCTCATCATATACAAGTTTTGAGTTGGTTGCTAAGGCTGTGCCCCATTTTTGTGTATCTTAGCTAATAATACAAGGAAATGCTTTGTCACATGGTAAGACTAAGTACAATATCGGCATGACAGATGTGTCGGGTTTGTGCAATCTTGTGTTTAATGTCCTGGTCCTCCACAGTTGTAACAAATAACCTATCCCAGACCTCTACCAAGTCCTCCACCTCGACTCGTCTGTGTCCCTAATATTTGCCTCACGCTCCCCTAGCGCCTTGGTATGGAGGTCGGGTTTCTACCTGCACCCTATATGCGGGCATTATATCCATCATTAGCTCATAACTATGGAAATTATGCTCATCATGACCCACCAATTGAAAAAATTTCAGAAGCGTTGTTGCGGTGTCTCTACAAATTTCTGCATTAAATGGCAATTGTCTGTCGCATGTTTTCTAACTACTTGACAGATAGCACACCATAGCATGGGCCCGGTACTTGGCATTGCTTGATCTTCCGGCCTCAAGAGCCTTGGTCCCCCTACTGCAACATAATTCATGAAGACTTGATAGTGATCTTTGTCATGCCCTGATATGTTTTGAGGCACCAAACTTCATCGCGCACCTCTGGCCGAGATGTTCTATATTTCTTCAGACTCTGAAATTCTAGACACAGGTTCTGCAACTACGTGTGAATCTGTTGAACCCCAAAATTAGCATCTTGCATCAGTGTCTCGTGCAATATCATTGAAATCTCCAGGGCTTTGGCTCGGGTTCCAATCTTTTGCTGTGACAAAGCAACCCTTAGATGAGGCAGGAGTGAAGCCACAAACCATTCATGGTGCTGCTCATTCGTAGGATTCATGTTGGCTTTGAAGATTGTGCACTTCAACCTCTGATCGAAATCCCAAGTTGTCTCAACACGCTTCATCATGATCTCCTTGAATCCCACAATTGACTAAGCTTCAGATTTGTGCCTGCTGAATTCCTTATTCAACGTAGTCTGAATGTCTGCGAATGCAACTATCAGATTATCAATTTAGTACTTAATGTACCATGTTAGTGCACATTCTTGCAAAGTAGTAACCAAGGTTTCTTTCTTCATTTGATCACCCATAATACCCTAAGCTTCCCATACAGCCTTCGTAATGAACCAAAATTGGTCCAAGTCCTTAGCTCTTGACCCCTTGAACATCGGAAATTTTACCGAATTCGCCATATTAGATGGTGGTGGAGGTGGCGGTGGTGGGGGTGAAGGTGTATGCGGTGGAGGTGAAGATGGAGGCGGTGGGTGGATGGGGTATTTGTGGGAACACTTGTCTTATCTGTTGAACGGTGCTTTGTGGAGAAGCCTGTGTTGCTTCCTTGTCATCACTCAAGGGAGGTCCAATTAGCGGGCTATATTCAGGGCCTATTTTCCCTCTATCCTTGAATATCTTTCCACTTTGCATAGCTCCAAACTTCAAGGTAGCCTCATAACCCACTTTTCACACAAGAGCATCTTAATCCAAGTATTTAAAGACCTTAAATACTTACCTCGCGGTCCATTGAAGAAGCGACACTCTCCTTTGATGTAGCTCATCGAAGTATCGATTGCGAAGTCTGTCACAAACCCTCCTATGATACAATCGAGCCAATGATCGACAATGCATGCGATCTTGTCTTTAGAGGCTTCCAATCTCTGTACTAACTCTGGCGTCCAAACTATCGGACCGTCAAGTCTCCACCTTCCTTGGTTGTCTGCCAATGTCACGATCCACGTATAATTCAATCGGGAAGGAACAAAAGAAGATTTCATGTATCTCTATGTACAATATTTGTCCAACCACTATTCTTTCATCAACCGCAGATTCCTGTTCTCTTGTGCTATGAATTTGTGGATCTTCCCATCCTCAGAGTATTTGATCTCTTTCTTAGTTGGATTTAGTGATGCGACATCACACATCGCTTTATGCAGATCTCGATCCTAGCAACGGAACCATTTTTTGGCTTGATGGGCCCTAACCTAAGTTCAACTTTGATTAGCCAAGAAAATCCCTACACTACTCGCCCTTTCGGCATCAATCCATAGAGCACAGATTGAAGTCTCACCCGAAGCAGTATGGAGGGATGTAGGAACCAAGTTTATGCACTCAAATATGGTAGTGATGTTGTTCTATACCCTAAACCATCCTTCACGTAGGTCGATAAGCCATTTAGGGCTTATCGATATACTTCTCTTACTTATCCTTCAGAAATCTATGAAGGTATACAATCATCCTTCATGTACCCTAGGTAGGTGGATCAGACATTTACGCGCTTCTGTAATTATCCTTCTATTTTTACCCATATTAGCTTAAGTATTGAATAAATTTAACACGCATTAAGATGATCTTCGCATAAAAAAATATTCTTATTTGCATTCATATAACAAAGAAAACATACGGATTCACACATCAATACAACACTAAAACATAAACCTAGTATTCATCATAACATAATCATATGAAATTATAATAGAAATAAAATAGATCATACACAGATAATTCCAAAATAATTATCTTTATTTATGCTTCAGATCTTCTTTACAAACTCTAATCACTCTGTGCACACAACTGCATGGGTTAGCACACTCATCTACGGACTTCTACCCTAGGCCTCTACGCACATAGCTACAAAGCCTCTTTCCTATGCTAATACTCTTCGCTCTGAGCTTTTACATACCCACCAATGACTCAAAACATATCAAGACTCAACTGAACTACCTTAGACTCTTCTAAGACTTCCCTTTTTATACAATATCATGGTCCGCAGACCATGGGTGGATCTCTTAAATCTAACATAAGGTACATAGAAGAATGGTGGAAACCTTGTTGACTCTTTACATCTTCATGCTCCGTGGCCACAAAATGCAGAGACTTTACATTTCTTATACAAAACTTGGGCTTTTTGCCCCAAAAATTGGTCGTTTAACACTAAAATGACCCTAGGGGACTTGTTCGCAACACTTATCCTAAAAGCCTTCAACTATGATTGTGAATAGGTCACACTTCCAACATGCAGTGAGGTTGAAGCTTGAAAATGCAACTAACTTTTCTCTTAAACCAATCAAATTTACAAATCAGATTTCTATCTGGCAGTGACACTATTTTTCCAAAATGTAACTTACAATGTGAATAAGATCTATGACTAGGCTATTCATTCCCTTCCCTTAGGTCACAAATCATAATTACAAAGCTCAGTGGCCCTATAACTTTAAAAGTTCACTTGCTCTGTCATCTAAATTTGCGACTTATAGAAAACCCTCATCTCTAACAAACATATCTAGCTAAACTATGATATATCAAAACATGAGGTAGGCCATTATATTGTCATTTTCAATGAGCATTAACATTGACATATTCTAATATTGTGTTTCACTAATGAATATCTTCGATATGTCAAGCACAATTGATATAGATTTCCTCAACATATCCTCCTCATTTGGAGAGATGGTTCTCGCTATCATAAGAGGACCCTAAAGGAGCTCTAGAAGGGTGGAAAGTAGAATAGAGGGATTTGTGAACATCCCTCCTAACTTTCGAGTATATGTTTGTACTTCTTGTTATATTAACAAGGAAATGGAACTTACATGGGGTGACACCTCCAAAAGGTTTTCCTAGAAACACATCCCATAGGATCTGGAGGATCTTCAAGTACACATCAATATAAAGAAGTCCTAGCTACACAAGGTTATTGCACACCCATCAGTCTTCACGTGTGTTGAGACTATAGAATGGATTCTTCAACACAGATATGATGAGCATTGTGAAGTCAAAAGTGCTAAAGGAGCATTAGTGGCATTATTTATGACAATAAATGTTAAAAACTCTTATAAGCCACCAAAACATAAAAGAAACTTCAGTACGAGGTGGTTTTATGGCTTCAATATCACAACCAAGGATGTTTCCAAGTATTGGTGGCAAGAGAAAATTAAGTTTTCGCATAGAGCAAGTGGGATCTACAAGACTAAATATCCAAGGAAAGTTTATCAAATGTTGGTTTCTATGATTTGTGAACTCTATTACAGAATTTAATATGGAATCTTACCTATTGGATGTAATATCTGCAAAGTGTGACTTTCAAGGGCTTGGCTTGAAATCAAGTCCTGAATAGGAATTATCTTTGCATATATATTATAAAGGATTGTAGAACATGGGTTAGATAATGATGTATGCAAATATTATATAATACTTATGTGATTTTTGGCACAAAGCCTCCATGCATGTTCAATAGAGCTAAGGCCTCTTTACACGATATTGCAGATTGGTTTCCTCATGGTGATGCTACTTATATCATAGCTTTTGTTTCTTACAATCCTCCTTATGATATTCCTACATTTATTATAGAACATTTGTGTTACAGGAGGTGGATTACCAACTCACAATAGGATTTTCCAAGACCTTGGTCAAATTCAACAAAAGCTCCGTAGACCATCTTCCCACAAAACATTGGAGCTTACTCTATTAAAAGTTTCAGGGAAGTGGAAGTATAAACTAAAGAGTTACAACATTTTTTATTTCGTGAGTTAATTTTATATGGATATGACCCAAGGGGTATTTCCATGGCACACTATAAAGAAATTGAATTTGGTTTGGAATATTCCTCAGTCACCAAAGAAGAAGAGGACAAAGTTAAAAAAATTATAAGTCTTCCAAAGCAATACAATCAATTCTAAAAATTGAAGAGGAAGAGAAATCAAAGCATAGCAACCAAGGAAGAATGAGATTGGAATCAAGAGAAGTTATTCTCTAGAGGAAGCAATCGGAAGAAACCAACAAGGCAAGACAAAATAATAAAAAAATCGACAATGAAGAAGCCTAAAAGAAGAAGCATGAAGAAGAAGAGGCTTAGCAGAAGCAAGAGGAGGAAGAAATGAGAAAGAAGCAAGACGAGGAAGAGAGGAGAAAGAAAAAATAAGAAGAAGAGAGCATGAAGAAGCAAGAGGAACAAAGGAAAATTAAAGAGGCCTGTTACACAGTATTTTGTCGCACATCTTGCACTTCCTTGTGTCATACCCCGAAGTGCCCAAAACTTAACAACTGTGCAATGTACCCATCTTGATATGTAGTCCTGATCCACCCTGAAGAATTAATGAAAGTTTCCTTGAGTGTTTCATGAGAAAAATGAGCTCAAAACCCTATTTTCTGGGTCAACGTGACTGTGACACTGCCCACTCGTGCTGATGGCAGGTTGCACCATATGCACCTTGTGCTGGTAGCATGGATTTGCCATGGATACTCATGTTGATCCCTAAAAGGAAAGTTTTCACAAAGAGGAGGAGAACCTTCATGATCTAAACGCTTCCAGAATCGCAAGTTGGATGATGTTCGTTGTGGATGTGGTCGAATTCTCCCAATATTACCCTTTTACCTTATCCCCATGAGCTTCATCCTTGAGATGCAAACCTTCCCCTATCTTTGGTGATATCCTAAGTCCCTCTCCCTACCTATATATTCATTTCCCTCCATTTCAAAATGGTTGGTATCTGATTATTTGCATCCTTATGATGAGATAGTGCCTACATTCTATTCACTTTAGCTTGGAGAATGATTTCTTGGAGAGCTTGAGCCTGGACTTGGACATTCTTTACAGGAGGACTACTAACATCAATGCCTGGGTTGTATGCTTCCTCTTTTGTTTATTAATATATACAACTTCTGGTTCACTTTCCATAAATGCTTGTGTCAATGCTTCATTTATCTTAATGATCCTTGATCTATTAAGTGGATTACATTTGATTATGCTTGTTACACTTTTATGATTTGTTATGTTCTTAGCCACTTGTGCAGATATTCAAACGCTATGAGCAGCAAGGACTGATCTTGAGGAGCAAGTGATCAAGATCTTCAACAAAGGAGTGTATTATAGCATCAGAGCAAGGTAGGTCCCCTTCCTCTTCTCTTATTTAATGTGTAATCTAGAAAAGTGTCTTGTAGATTGTATTGTTTGTTGCTAGACCCACGCATTGGGTTGGAGCGATCATCTCTATCTACAGAGAAAATTTACCTACACAAAAAAATGGAGACTCGTCAGGGAAGGTTTAACCTTTCCATCAATTTATTTGATCTGATTCTCTTATTAGTTTGACCAACCAATGGTTTCTCGCCTTGTGTGAATCACTGTAGGTTTATACAGTCACTGGTTTTTGCTTGAGACTGTTGAGTCTGGTCTGATTTTTGAAACTTTTTGTTTTTTCCTTCTTTTCCTCACCCAGTGCGTTTTTTAATCTTACAAAAGTGCTACCAATGATAATTTTGAATTAGAAATCGTGTTGCTCTGCCTTTTGGTGCTATTTTTCCTTTCACAGGAGTGCTCATCCCAAAGGCTAGTAAAAAATTAGGGTTTCTTCTCATTTTGAGTGTGTCTCAACCTCCATGAGTGTTTTTCTAGTGTGATCTCTTTATGTTTCCCTTGATTGTTGTCCTTTAATGGTTACAATTGTCTCTTTTCTTTTGTTGGTGTGTATTGAAGTCAGATTTTCATTTAGGGTTTCTATATCTAGGTCACCCTTCACTAATGACTTGGCTTGTTTTTGTGAGATCGTTTGTCTCCATTTAGGGGTTTTTCTGTGATCAAGACACCATTTACAAGTTGCTTTAGGTTCATATTTGGAAAGTTGTTTTCATTAGTATTGGATCATATTTGTACTTTGAAAATTACTTTTTCTCCATTGTCAAATGTAGATTACAATTGTTTTCTTTGGTGAAATAGAAAGTATATGCTTGTTTTGATTTCATTGTTTGGAAAAGAAAAGTTAAATGATCTCTTCATTTAAGTATTTTTGAAACATTTTGTTTATTCGAAACCAAAGGGAATGAAATTTTGATTTTAGTTGTTTCAAAATCCATTTTTCATTTTCTTATGCATTAGTTTGCATTTTGAATCAAAGTGAAACAAAATGACCAAAAATATTAGTGCATCTTAGTGAAAGAAAGTGATTTTGTTTCTCATAAGATTGCATTTTCACATTTCATTCATTAGTGAAAGTGAAAGAGTAGTTTCCATTTTTACATCTTGCATTCGAAAAGTTAAGGAGATATGTTTTGATGTATTTTTCTTGATTGATGCATTTTTTGGTTGTCTCTCTTCCCTCATTAATTTGGCATTCATAAAATGAAAATCTTTCCTTTTTCCTCATCTAGTTGCATCATAATAATTTAGGTGACATTGTTGAGCCATAAAATTGAAACCTAATTCAAGATAAACTTAAAATTTACCTCAATTAACCTCAAAAGCATTTTTAACCTAATGAAAATATTTAGAGGTCTAGGCTAGAGATGTTTTTTGACATATCAAAGGTTCTCCAATACTTTGGGGTATATAGGAGGCACTTCAGTATAGCAAGTATATGGGAACACTCTCACCTGACGGTTATGCATTAGACAATGCTAACACAAACTAGGTTGTTATCTTTTATCCACATGTAACCTAGTCTACCAACTTATAAACGTGATACATCGAATACAACATTCAAGGAGATTGGTTGTCGTACATCAAGTCCTTGGTTTTAGCTAAGGTGTATATTGCAGTTCATGGGTACTAGGTAAACCCTATTTCCTAGTATAACCCTTACTAATTTATTTTTTGTTTTAAGTTATTAAATTAATTGCCAACGATAATATATCGAACCCATGCAGTTGCTTCTTGACCTCATATTGAGTAATTCCTTGTAAATTTTAATTTTAAATCTATTGGCTTAGGGGGTCCTGACCTAGGTTCAGAGTTAGTTGCACCAAACAACAAAACCCTACACTAGTGGCCCTTTCTGCAACAATCCACATAGCACAGGTTGTAGTCTCACCTGAAGTAGTATGGGAGAATGCAAGAACCAAGTTTCTGCATCAAGAGACTAGTGTTATGTCTTCTGCTGCCTTAGATCTGCCTCTGTGCAGATCGATACACTCTTAGGGCACATTTTTGCAACTCTATTAAACAAGCCTTCAGACATTAATGAATTTCTATGATCAGTCCTTTCAGACCTCTAACAATCAATTCACCTACTTACACGCATCAGAGAACAGTTCTAAATTAGTGTTCACGCAGATTTACTTAAGTATTATTAAACATAAGAGAATTCGTCAAAGTCTTCATGAAAGTATTTAAACATGCATTCCGTACATCATTAAGACTTATTCAAGAGAATCACGTAACATTCAATCAATATTTCATAAACAAATCATTCATCAGTAGTATATAACATTAATAGAGATAAACAAAATACTCAAGAATTTTTTGGAAAAACTGTCTTTATTGATCTTCAATTCAAGGTTACATACACAAACTGTCCTGCACACATAGCTGCAAGGGTCCGCGCACTCAGTTGTAGACTCTACCTAGGCCTCCGTTGTTATAGGGAAAAGTGTCTATATAGAACTGCTCTATCCCACTAAGGTGTGACAACTGCCTTAGAAACAAACAAAGAAAAGCTACTTTTGTTTTTCCTTTATGAATTATAGATAGAGAGGAACAGAAAGACCAACCTCTGTCTTGCGCTAATCTCCTTATTTGATCCCTCTCTTCTTTGATAGTCCTCAGCTACCTGCTCCCTTGCACGCCCAACTTCACAAAGTGCCTGTAAGATCACAGAAGCATAGCACTATACAAAGACATGGATCTATAATCATAAACAATATAGGATCAGATGTAAATTGACCATACAAATGTAACAAGAATCAATGACACAAAAGCATGGAGGAAAACTCAAATAGCTTTTATTGATAAACAAGAAAAGAGCCAAGAGGAGTTACAACCAATTGTTCTAACCCAGCATCAACCTCCCAGCAAAGAAGCCCCTCTTCACCTCAAACAAAGCTTCCAACAATCTGATGTTTGTCTCAAGAAACCAAAAACAATTCCTTACAATATGCAAAATTCCAGCCTCTGGATCTTTGGGATGAGGGATCCATATATAGATATCTGTAATGGGGATGAATCAGCTTGTGATTTGATTAGTGTCTTCTCTCTGATAGTTCTTCCTTCCACTTGGGGACTGATGGCCTCTTACTCATCCTTGGTCGAATTCAGTGAGGCAAGTGTCACAGGAGAAGATTCTGGAAGCTTCCATTGCCTCTCCACCTCGTGGAATGACACTGCCATTTGTCATTTCTCGCACATCGCGCCCCACAGAAGGGACTTTTGAAATGCAACGCACCCTCACAATGTATTTGGGTGAGATGCAACGCACTTAGCCAGTGGAGCAGCTGCAATGATCCTGTTTTGACCAATTCTGAGCAGTTTCTCATGGAGAACTTCTAGGAGAAGATGTAATTTGTTGACCTTGTTCCTTTAGGGGTTAGAACAACACTTTTAGGGACTTAGGAGCCCTTGGTTTATGGACATTTCATGCTTGGGGTTGTAGGGCCCAAAAATTTCTATAACAGTTGCCCCCTAAAGCATGAGGCCATTAATCTTTTGATGTCAGGTGAAATGGTTTCTTGTGAGGATCCAAAGTTCTTTCAATGCTGGGAGGAGACCTGTAATAAGATACAATACAATACATTATCATCATAATATTTTCATGATCTGGCTAAGGTGGGCATTCCCATGCTCAGCTTTATAAATTCATTTTCATGTACATAGGACAAACAATCATCTGAGTGTAGACTGATGATTCTGATAGAGCCATCATCCTTTCGAGTGGATGATTATTTGTGCAGCAATGACGTACATTTAATGTCTTTATTTCCCTGAATATATATCGCAGCTCGGATGGACGAAACTAGATCCGGGGTCTTCAATCTCATCCAATCTTCACTCGAAGTACAAGTCAATCCATGTGAGGAATGTTCTGAAGTCGAACATGGAAAGACATCACTTGATTACCAGTCAATGATGTAAAATGTTAACAAGTGCGAGAGGAATCACCGATAATGATAATGACCCTCAAGGTACTGCAGTACAATTCACGTGGTGTGAATAAAGGACTTGGCATTGAACACCATGCAAAATCTTTCGGTCGAAGGCCATTGATGTAAACCAGTCGCCGGAAGTGAGAAACTTGCCATTGAGGCATGCAAGCTTCAAAGTACTGAATGGGGTGTTCCTAGACCAACTTCTTGGATAATGAGCTGATGTCGACAAGAAGTGATCTGTCACAGGAGGGCCTTAATGAATCCCACATCAATGACACGGAATGGAGCAAATGATTTTAATGGAGGTGAAAACGATCTGGTGATATAAGGTTCAGGGTGGTGGTCATGAAATAATGGAGTATAATGTATGGTAGTGGGTGAGACACAGGTGAATTCACTGAATGACTTCTCTTGAACATATCGGCGACACTGATGTGATGGATTGGTAGCATTAACCCCAAATGTGGATGGTATGGCGTGACCATGGTGATGTGACCGGTGAATGACTGGTGAATGAAACAACCCAACTCGACTCGGACACGGAGTGGAAGTGTCATGTTCAAGAGCGACTTGCTACCAACAAAGTTTCTTCAAGTTTTCTTCCCAATTTTCCCCTGTCATTGCTGACCAGTACCTCTTTATTTTAGTCAAGCTCGAGGAGGATAACATATTCTTGTTCTATAATTTTCCCTTCGGGCAAACCCATCGCTATGTTTTAACGAGCCTAGCGACAGTGAAACTTGTTCTCATCTATAGACAAGTTTGTCACTATTAATCTTTTTAACGAGTTTAATGACAAAGATAACTCGATCCTTTTCAATTTTAGAGAGTCTGAAAAGGAACATAAAGGTAACTCCAAAATTCCTTTTCCCTTATCTAATCCCTTAAGTCCGAAAAAGTATAAAACAATACAGAAGGGATGAATTTTCGATACTTTTAACGAGCCGAACAAAACAAGCGCTCGATCTTTTTGTGTAATAATCCCTGAGGTCCAAAAAGATTAAAATCTAGAGGAGGGATAGCACTTCTTGTCCCTTTAACGAGCTGGAGAGGCCAATGGCTCAACAATCTTTTCATATTTTACGAGTCAGTTGAAAAGAGCTTAAAGGAGACTCGTCTTTTGAGGAACGAGTGATAAAATGGGTAGCAGTTGATTCCAGGTAAGGTTTGGAATTTTCCAATCACGGCAGTGTTACAAGGATGGCTAGTGAAATCACTCTTTGCAGCTGCTCCTCAAAATGGGTAAACAATCAAATGGGGGTGAATGATCGGCCAATGAAAAAGTGGAGGTGACGGTGCAAACACGACCAAGGCTTTAATGGTTGAAGTACTACATTCACGATGGTTATTTACCAGCGAATAGTTCATTTTTTAACGAGCTTAAACGCGGGGGGAAACATTTGCTCATGGCTTATGTTTATTTTTTAATGAGATTGAACTATGTGCTAAAACTGCTCGATTGAACGGTCCCATTTTGATTTTACCATAAATAGCTTTGTTCTTTCAAAGATTGTACTGTATTTTCAAATGCTTCATCAAATTAGTAAAAAATGAACAATATATGTTTGAAAACGAGTTAGAACACTAATATTTTACTTTGAACTATGTAAAAAGTAATGAAAAAGTGTTTTTACCTCTCATTTTACCATTTCATTTGAACTTTGGTTTGTTGGAGCTTTGGAGGTGCTTTCACCCTTTGATTTTCATCAACTGATTTTGGAAATTCTGTGGACGATTCTCGGTGCCGTCTGGACCAGGTAGGAGCTAAACCTGAGCTCTTTCATTTCATGGTTTCCATTTTGCATTTTGAGCTTGATTCCTAGATTTTCTGAGCCCTTGGGGTTTGAAAAACTCGTTCTGCCTTCAGCGCACCCTCTGTGTATTGAAAGGTGCATTGAATGTTGGCCTGTCTAAAGGCTATTTGACATGCAATGCACCCAGAACACTACTGTAGGTGCGATGGGCGCAGAGAAGGAATTCTGTGCACAATTTTTGATGGAAATTTTGCCTGTTTCTTACCAAAATCAGGATCTAACTCTTCTCTTGTTTGTTTTTCAGAGATCTTTGGAGTAAGATGACCATTACATGGCGAGAACGCTAGCATGAAGAAGAGGACATGCTTGCCCTACATGATCTGGTTACAATAAACGCACTGCGGAACTGTGGCTTGCTGAAGTTTTTCCGCATTTCTAGCATGAGACAACAGATCAACTTACTGCAGTATTTGCTCGATGCTTGGGATCCTACCAACCAGGTTTTCTAGATCAAGGGCAAATCTATCCCCTTGACTGTAGTAGACATCTATTTCTTGACTGGCTTGTCGAGGCGGGGTGCCCCCATCTCTTTATCAGGTTTGGCCCGAGGAGGTGACTTTGTGAGAGATTACGTTTGCCTGTACTGCAGAGAAGGATCTCATCCGAGTAAAGACGGCAAGATCATCATCCGTGATGTCACTGACAGGTCCCTCAGGACTATTCTGTTTACTTTTGGTAGGATGGCCGGTGGTGCCGCTCTTCATGTAGCCAACCGATATTATATGCAGTATCCCTTGGAATGCCTCCAACCGAAGGTGTTCAACTGGTGCGACGCATTACTTCTTGTGATGAAAGAACAGTTGACCAAGATAAAGAGTGGGAGGTTGAAGAACTTTGGGTATGGTTCTATTTTGACCACCTTTGCCTTGGAGAAGATACCACTGATGCAGCCGCAGTATATTGCACTCGATTTACCTTCACCTACTGAACCACGTATGCAGAGATGGGTTGACCATATGTCTAGGCATGCTGGTCAGTCTTAGATTTCATTTTCTGATACCTTCTTCAGGTGGTTTGATCGTCAGGAGATGGTTTATTCTGAGTATCCATATGCTGGCATGGACTTCCGGGGTGATCCAGATCTAGTATTGCCAGATGGCGAATAGTAGGGTGCCATTGGTAAAATCTTTGACCATATTCCTGTTTATCGTTTTTCATTTATAATGTCCTTGTGCTTTATTCTATCAAGACTTTAATCAAACTCATGTGTATATGCAGATTTTGGTCCTATTCGTCCAGTAGCTCGCCTGAGAGTACCAGCTGCCGCCCCAGCAGGAGAGGCTGTTGGAAGTGCTATTCTTTGTGACCTCGATGTGGCCGAGACTCTCACAGCGTTATAGGAACAGGTTGGGGGCCTCACTCTTGGTATTCTAGATGTGAGGACTGACGAGCTACCTTTGAGGTTACAGCGGCATACTACTGGTGTGCCAAGACAATGGACTCGTCTCTTACACATGATCGCACAGGCTGTGACTTGCTATCACGAGCATCATTAGACTAGGGTTCCCCCTAGCATTTTGAGTTTTTGGTCACTCGACCGATTTTGTCTTGGTTACAGAACATTATGTGTAAACCATAAACAGTTATATATATTTTTGATTTTCGGAGTTTTGCTTTGGTTAAGTTACATGATCCAAATGCAAACATTGATGGTATGTTTCTTTTTATAAATGTTGCAAATGTCTATCTAACACATAATTTGCTAATGAGTCAGTTAATGTGTTTAAGTTTCTGGAAATGTGTTGATATTGAATAAAATCAAATTGTCTTTCCAAAATATTAACCCTTAGGAACATGCAATAAATAGCTGGGTTTCGGACGGAATATATACCAGTGAGTTGTAGTATTACGAGTTGTGAGTCTAGCCTGACAATTAGTCAGCGTATACTATGTGTGATGGCATCAGAGAGAAGTTCTATCAACGTGCTATATTCAGTGATGTTATTTGTTGGTCGACCAATACATACCCCTCTGAAACTTACTAACTCACCGCTTGGATCAAAAATAGCCTAGGCTGCGGAAGATAGGTTCCGCGAACTACGACTCGCTCCGTCGGCATACCCAACACATGACTCCAATAGGTTTGACATCTGCAACAAATGTAAAAAATGGATTACTTGACCAAAATAAACACTTTAGCGAAAACAAAAACATAACAAAAGCATACAGGTTACCATTATGCATAGTAACGCTTGAGGTACAACCTATTACGAGGTTGTGCCAGTGGAATTCCATCATAATCCATTAACTCGTAGGCTCCTTTTGCTAACACCCATTTAACAATATAGGGGCCCATCCATAAAGACTTAAATTTCCCTGCTCCCAATTTATCGGATTCTTGGTCGTAAAGCAAGACCAAGTCACCTTCTGAGAAGACATGGGGTTTGACATTTTTGTCGAACTGCGCCTTAACTCGTTTCTTATGGGCTTCGTTAACCAAAGCGACATCATGACGGGTTTCACCCAATTGGATTAATTCCAAGAAACGAGCTTCTTCTTCTGAAGTTCCGGGGAGGAGATCAATTGTGAGTTTGAGAGACGAGATTTCACACTGGATTGGTAAGACTGCTTCCAGGCCATATACCAGTTGGAAAGGTGTAAACCCGGTTGCATTCCTTACCGATGTCCAGTAAGCCCACAAAGCTGAGTACAGGATTAGGTGCCATCTTCTCTTGTGAACTCCAATGATCCTTTGCAGCATGCGTTTCAGGACCTTGTTGATTGCTTCAACTTGTCCGTTTGCTTGCGGACAATATGGAGTAGAGCTGTCGTGAGACAACCCTAGTTTGGCAGCTAATTCGACCATCATGTGATTGTGAAAATGCGATCCATGATCTGTGACTATAGCCTGTGGTACACCGAATCTGGCGACTACATGATTGAAAAAGAAGAGGGCAGCTGTTTCACCAGTATTATCCAGTGTAGGCATCGCCTCGGCCCATTTGGTAAAATAGTCAACTGCGACTACGATATACCCATGCCCCCCAGTCGAGGTGGGGTTACATGTCATGAAATCGATGCCCCATTTGGCGAATGGCCCAACAACAACTATTGGCTGCAGATATGTGGGTGGTCTTCTGGTTTTGCTATCAAAAATTTGACAAGCATGGTAACTTCTGACTGTGGTTATGCAATCTTTGAACATTGTTGGCCAGAAGTATCCTACTCGTAAGATTTTTTGCATTGTAGCATATCCAGATTGATGCCCCCCACACGCGCCTGAATGACAATCATTCAGGACTTTTTCGGCCTCCTCATGGGTGAGGCACCTTCTCAGAACTGTATCGATACCACGACGGTAAAGTGTATCACCGACGATCATGTAGTCTTTTGCTTGGTATCGAATACATTTTTGTTCGGAGTGGGAGGTGTTTGGCCTGTATTTTTGGGTTTGGAGATAAATTATTATATCCCCATACCACTCATTGCTTGAAGATATCAGAAACAAACTTTCGTCCACGATTGTTTCTTTGGATGTTTCATCGTTGGACGACGATGGGAGATCGCACAATAATTCTGCGAAAACTAGAGCTTTCTTCGACTTGGATTTTACAAATTCCAGATCAAATTCTTGTAGGATTGCTATCCATTTTGAATATTTGCCCCCCAGCAACTGTCATGACAATATATAAGTCATGGGGTTGCAATCTGACAGAATGGTAGTTTTCTGAAAGAGGACATGGTGTCGAAATCTCTGTATCGCTTGAACAGCTGCGAGTGCTAGCTTTTCAACGTAAGAATATTTTCTTTCTGTATCATTTAAGTTTTTACTTAAATAATATATAGGGTGTTCAATTCCATTGACTTCTTGAACTAAAGCCATTGCGATGGTCGTATTCGCTGCAGCCAGATACAGGTTAAAATCTTTTTGATAATCAGGAGCGTACATTAATGATGCTTTCATTAGTGATTCTTTTAAAGCATCAAAGGAAGCTTGCGCAACCCGATCCCAGACAAAGGGCACTTCCTTTTTCAAAAGACGTGTATAACCTTTAGCAAGTTCGGCGTAATTTGGAATGAACCTCCTCAGAAAGTTCGCTTTCCCTTGGAGTTTCTGAATCTGAAGCAAATTCGAAGGTGGAGGCAAATTTATGATTGCCTGGACCTTACATGGGTCGAGATGAATCATGTCCTTCGAGACTACAAAGCCAAGTAAATGACCAGAACTGACGCAAAATACACATTTGTGTGGATTGAGTCGTATCTTGTAGTGTCGGCAATGTAGAAATATTGCTCTTAAATGCTGCGGGTGATCAGTCCGCTTTCGCGAATGAGCCGGAAGGTCGTCGAGGTATGGTTGAACGATGTTTTTGATGTCATGGAAGGCATAATTCATTGCCCTCTGAAACGTCTCCCCTGCGTTATTCAATCCAAAGGGTAATTTTCAATAGGCGAATGTGGCCCACGGACAAATAAATGCGGTCTTTGACTGGTCCTGTGGGCGGGTATTTATTTGATTATACCCGGAGAATCCATCCATGAATGAAAAGATTTCACATCCGGCGCATTCATCAATTATCTGGTCAATGAAGGGTGTAGGGTAGTCTTTTGGACAAGCTGGATTTACATCCCTATAATCGACGCACACTCTAATTGTTCCTTGTTTTTTCATAATAGGGACAATATTCGATACCCAATCGGTTAGAGGAATCGAGTAGATGAAACCAGCATGGAGAATTTTTTCAACTTTTTCCTTAATGGCAGCGGCTTTCTTGGGGTGCACCTGCCTTAGCCGTTGTTGTACTGGTTTGACATCTGGATACATCTTAATTTCGTGTTCAATGATACTCGAGTTAATGCCTGGCATTTCACTGTATGACCAAGGAAAGACATCTCTGAATTCATGAAAAAGAGCGTTATATATTTCCAGTTCTGAAGGAGAACAACATTTGCCAGCATAAATATTCTCTACAACATCTGTTTTGGTCGATATATTTATGGCGATAGTCTCTTCAATGTTGGACAAGTTTCGCTCGGAATCCACCGTGTTTACAGTATTTGATAGGAAAATCAAAGACTGAAGGATGATAAAGGTCATCTTGAGTATCTTCTCCACAATCCGAAGAAGGGAACGATGGTGGGAATCATTCCATGGTGCCCCTTCAATTACCATTGATTGTACAATTCCTTCGTCGGTGACATGCACTCGCGACCAAGGATCTGAAGGGGTACCATATTCTTTAGACCTATCTATCTAAACGCTTGATGAGCGTTGATTTGGGTTTGCCTCCCATGCTAGGAACATTGATTGCTACAATATTTCTGTTGGGATTGGGGGCAAAACCATTGCATGATCCATGTCGATATCATTTTTTGAGATCTTTTTAGAAGATATCATATTGCAGGTTCCTACCGACGCTACTTCCGCCAGGTTGATTGGAGGTGGAAGGGCGAAAGTTCCCATTAGTATAGGATCTTTTAGTAGGCCTACTCCGATATTTTGAAGCGAATGGGGGCTTTCATGGATCATGGGAATGCTTCCTGTAACTTGAGAACCATTGGGGAGGAAGTTTTGTTGATCGACGATTGTAATCCCTCCTTGAAAGGGAAATGCGATCTTCCTAAAATAGGTCGACACAATAGTCACCATAGCATATATCCATGGTCTTCCTAGTAGGATTTTGTAATCAAGATTTCCATCGATGACTTCAACATCTATTTCTACCGTTTTCCCTCCTAGTTCAACTTTCAAGTTACTTAGAATACCATATGGGGTATATGTCCTCCCGTCGAATGCTTTTAATGTCGTCGAAGATCGCGACAAGGCTGGAGATCCTAAAGTTTTCCAGCAACTCATTGACATAATGCATGTCGATTCTCCCTCATCAATAATTATTCGATGAACAGTTTTGTTGAGGGCTTTTACTTGAACAAGGAAAGCTAGTTGAGCTGGTAATTGAGGATCGTATCCTTTATGGTCGAAGGATACAAGATTGGAATCCTTTGGGTCTATCCCACCAATGGCTGATAATAAAGCCTGCCTTTGTGATGGGAAATTCTGTAGTACTTCAAGAGTCGACATAGCGGATGGTGATTGGGCCAAATCTTCCACTATATTGTAATGATGTGCCGCTCTAGTGCAGGGATTAAACGTCGACTTGTGTACTACTCCCTTTGGCGGTTTTATTGTCAATTTAGGAATGATGGGCGGTGCAACTTCTGTCGAAGTTGTTGTCGAACTACTAGGTTGATCTTTATCCTTATTGTTCAACAGCTGTGGATTCCCATAATCTTTGTTCCTAGTTGATATCAAAGCATCATTTTGCTGTTTTGAAACTGACAACATTAGCACTTAACACCGGGAAGCATCTTCACTCTCAACCAGATTTGTTCCTGGATTTGGAAATGGATCAGTTAACACTGCGAAGGTTTTTGAATTCTTGAAGAATTTCTTAAGCTCAGCTCTGTGTGGACAATCTGCGGTCCGATGATCCTCATCGCATATCATGCATGGAAATTTTAGTTTCCTATCTCCAGGAGGGTTTGCAGAAGATTTTACAGGTGATGATTCTTCCTGTTTCTTATTCGACAAAAATGTCAAACCCTGTGTCTTCTCAGAAGGTGACTTGGTCTTGCCATTTGTCATTTCTCGCCCATTGCACCCCAAAGAAGGGACTTTTGAAATGCAACGCACCCTCACAGTGTATTTGGGTGAGATGCAACGCACTTAGCCAGTGGAGCAGCTGCAATGATCTTGTTTTGACCAATTCTGAGTAGTTTCTCATGGAGAACTTCTGGGAGAAGCTGTAATCTATTGACCTTGTTCCTTTATGGGTTAGAACAACACTTTTAGGGTCTTAGGAGCCCTTGGTTTATGGACGTTTCATGCTTGGGGTTGTAGGGCCCAAAAATGTCTATAACATCCGCACACTCAGCTTTGGAACCCTTCTTTGGCTATCTAAGCGCAGGAATCAAATCCTTCCTACCCTAACTCCTATCCTAGACCCTTCAATCAGCCCAAATCTCCACCTTTTCTCATCTTCTCCTTCTTAGTATAAGTCTACTTTTCCCTTCACTAAGACTCACTATTTATAGATTTTTCATACAATGCCATGGTTCATGGACCATGGGTGAATCTCAAAAACTGACCCAAACTCTACATAAAATAAGGGGCTAAGCCCCTTTGACTCCTATTCATATATGCTCTCCACATCCACAAATCGTGGAGACTTTGCATTATTTACAAAACTGTACCAAAACTTGGGTTATCTTAACCCCAAAATAATCTAAGGGACCCCATCCCAATAGGCTCCCAACACACAGATCATGACTCACCCTCGAGTCACTCTGTTGGTGCTATGATCTTACTGCGAAGACCCCCTAGATCCACTTGGATTACTGCAACTTCAGCAAGGCTCTATGAAGCTGCCTGTGCAACCTCCTCGATCAATTTTTTGGTGGCCGATCCTTCTACTGACAACCTCATTGAGTCATTATTTGTTGTGTTTTCTATAGTCCTTTAATATTATCCTGAATGGAAGTTGTGACCTAATAAGCCTCCTCCAACCAAGGCTGCAACTTGGCCTTTAGCAAGGCCTCCTTCTTCTGTGCATCATCTACTTATTCCAATAGCTGTTTTCCTTCATGTAACTTGGCAAGGCACTATGCTGGTGCTAAGGAGTGCGCAGTCACCCTGACCTCATCATATTGGCACTGCAACTCCCTTACCTCTGCGTTCAATGTCTGGAGGTTGAGATATTCTTGTAGATTGGTCACTAACTCCATAGCCTGCTCAAACAGTGCTTCACAGTCAGTGATTGTGGTGTCTAAGGTAGCCATGCCTTCCTTTATTGCTAGTCTGCACTACTCCCGGAGCTTAGGAGGAGTCGTGGGCTGCAACTTCAATTGCAGCTCTGAAGTCTTCATGTTGAACTCAAAAGTTACTCGTCCAACTTCATCTTTAGCCTCATGCACACCAACGTGTTACAGATCCATTTGGGCACATCACTCCCATCATCTAGATTAGCATTTTAGGGCTCATCAAACCCTAATTCCGGTTGCTACATGCCCTAAACAAGTTAACCTTTTGAATGCCTCCTTCCCAGATAGTTTCATGGCCTGAAGACATCCTAAAATGACATCTAGAGGGACCATCGTAGGTAGGCCCATGCAAGGGTGTGCTGCAGAGCAGTTATGTCCATGACAGGGTGCTCTGTAGAGCACTTAGGCCCTCTTTGACCTGCGCTGGGCGAGTTTGAGCAAAATTCACATAGAGTTTGTGGAATATTCTTATCTTCTCGAGCCTTCTAGAAGATTCCCACACTTATCGTCTCCTATGAGCTCAAAAATGGATGAGGAATGAGTTAATATACCTCTTATCCTCTCATCCCTTCCTCCATGGAACTAATTCTAGGTATGGAAGGCCATTCAGTACCCTCATTGATTACAAAACCTCCTCCATCTTCCCATAGATTGAGCACTTATCTAAGTGATCAGGGGCTGGATTTTGATGAATTGTAAGGAGATAATGTTAGTTTGATAATTGAGACTATTGTAAGTGTCGTTATGTTGCTGATTGTCATTCTTATGATGCGATTTGGATGGAACTATTATCACTCAGATTTTCCCTAGAAGTTAATAAAAGAAGGAAAGGATCCAAGGTAACTACAAACCACCTTTTAGACTCAGGAGCTAGCCCACCTAAGTCTAGAGAGGGCTCTCTCTTTATGATTTAGCTATGTTTGAAAAGATTTTAGGCTAGTATTAATGTTAAAGGAGGTTGTTTTATTTGGGAGTGGTGGAGTTCTGAAACAAATGGGCAAACTAGGCTTTTAGGCCATTGGGCTATGGAGTCAATCAAGGATTTTTCACTGGATTAATTCAAATTACTGAGGTATGAGTTCAACAGGTAGGATAGCAGAATAAAAACAAACTTTGGGGCTTGAATGGGTGATAGTTCTGCTCAAAACTAGAGGGAAATCAAGAGTCCTCAAGTTAGGATTAGAAAGAGGAAAGGAAGATAGGTCAAATAGCAGAGGGCAATTAAGAATCCTATACCAGGGACTTATTAGAGAAAAACTACAGGGATAGAGGAGTAGTTAAGAATTCCTTTATCGAGATAGTTTAAAAGAAAACATAGAAATGGTAGACTATTGATAGCAGAGAGCAATAAAGCTAATTCTGATATACTTTGACTATTTTACCATTTACATTTGAGATGCGTGAAACATTGAAACATATAGAAAGCACATAAAATCAGAAGGATAGAATACTTATTTGTAATTATACTGGATGGGAATTTGATGAGATGCCCTCAACTTTCATTCCTTTTCTAGCAAAAATCCAAATTTGAGTACAAAAGCTTTCTAAGCTTGATAGCATAGATTTACAGAGATGTTATAGAATCCACCCACAATACTTTGAATGGAGAAGTATTTATACAAAAATTACATCAAAAATATCTCATAACCACATGAGATTAATTATAGGGAATACAAAATATATTTTACAAAAAGATAGAGACAGATGGAAAACTGATTGCTATTGTTCCTTTATTTATGAATGAGCTGGAGGTTGAAACTCATATTTGCCTCTTGTTGTTGCTTTAGTAATTGTGTGCTGGATCTTTACTTAATTTTCCCTACTAATACTCTTTACCTGTTCCTGATACTCTTTACCTATTTACCAACCTTTACCTCAGTAAATATTTTCTATTTACATCAAAGTTACCATAGTAAATTATACGATATCAGTCATATTGGTCCACCATTCTTCATTTGGTATCTTCATCTAATCAATTTCCTATATATTTCATTAGCTTCAGTGTGCTTAGCAAAATTGGGCTGAATGGTAAACAGGTGTTTCACTTCATGCTCAATATAGAAAAGATTTTCCAAACCATCATACAACACTTTTCCTGTAGGTAGTGCTTTCACGGTGGAAGAGCTGGCTCTATTTATGGATTGTTTGTGTAGTTTCTCAATGTAGTCCTCAGGAGTCATTAGCTTGTCATTTATGACCAGTAGGCTTGGAAGTCCTTTATCCCTTGGAATGCCATATTTTAACATAAAATCATCTATGTCCTCTTGAATACTTTGACATATTTTTTCCAGGTTAAGCATTAAGTTCCTTTTAATAAGAACTTTATTAATTTCAAGGATAGTACCAGTTCTATCCCCGATATCCCATTTTTCTAGTTGGTGCTTGGTTTTTCTATTCAAGAAGTTCATCAATTCGGTTGCCTCTTTAGGTTTCTCTCCCAATTCTTCCCTGGTCTTCTGTATAGCCTCTATAGCTAGTTTAACCAACTCAGTCTATTCAAAAATGATCTAGATAGAAGACCAAATATCACTGATGGAATCAATGATATTGGTCCATAAAATCTCTCTAATATCTCTCAAAAAGCTTTTCCAATGTTAAGTCCTTCTCTAATTTCTTGATTCTTTCAGTCATCCTTCTAATTTCTCTCTCTTCTTCAGTGTAATTAATTTGTGATAGCTCATAATTGTTTTCCAAGCTGGTAACAATTTCTTTTAGTTTCTTTATTTTAGTTGCTTGGATTTTCATTTCCTCCATGGATTTTATTAAGTCCTCTCTTTTCCTTGTTGAAGTTACTGCTGCTTCTAATGTACTTGTTGTTTTTGTTACTGGCAGAGTTGTTGCTACGGGAATGTTGGGTGCCAAAGATGTTGCAATAGTAGATGGCACTGTTGTAGAAATTATGTGTATTATAGTCTAAGGAATGGTGGTTGGCTCGCCCTGTTTGGACTGCAAAGATTTTTCTAGTTCTTGCTTTGTTTCTTTCAACTGCTCATTCAACTTAAGGACCAAGCCGATAAGTTCTTCGTCATTTTGTTTCTCAATTACTTCTGCAGTTTGTGGATGTAGAAGGGCAGGGAGTTTGAGTTGTTTCCTGCGTGCGGCAATGCCATCATTCTTTTTCTTTATCAATCTTTCAACTACTTTAACATCTTTGGGATCATGTCCCAACTCAATCACTAGGTCTTCTAATGATTTTATCCTAGTGTCCTTAGCCTAAGAAGAGGCTTTTTCCAACTGTAACTGTGCTGTAGTATTACTCAGAGAATTCTGCAACTAATGTACAGTGATGGCTTTATTGGTCAATGTGGAATAGACCATCTCACTCGTTTGCTTATGGAGCTCGATCTGATCAATTGGGTGGATGTCTCTGGCAAGAACTTCAAAATTTGTTTTTAAATAATCAACCATGGACTTTGGCTATTGTACTGTTGGCTTCAGAAAGATCATCTGCAGCTTTCCCTCTTTGATGACAAAGGCTAACATCAACCTTGTCTGATTTGTAGGAGCCATTTTCAGATATTGGGCATAGGTTTGAGCTTTGAGCTTCTCATTCCTAGCCTTAATCTCTTTGTACTTTTCTTTCAAATCATGGCTCTGTTATGAAGCTATCCTTAGTGATGACAATTCTACACATTGTTGCCTTCTTAGTGCCTATGTTTAGGAGGTAGATGGTGTCTCCCCTGCTAGTGTTGTCTGCATTGTGTCACTTCTTGTCTCTTCATATTCCTATTCAAATAGAGGATTCAATCTCTACCTCTTTACATATACATGGTCTAATGGAATTGTAGAGGGGCTAGCTTCATTCTGACTTCTTTTTTGAATTCAATCCTCATTAAGAGGGGTCTGCAATACTAGAGGGTTGCCCATGTTTGTATCAGTCTGGGTCAACTCCTCAGAAACACCCTGTGACCCTGAATCTTTTCCCTGTCTTGAAGTATTTGGTTGTCCTGATGTTTGTGCACTATGCTCCTGTGTTGGTATCTGTGAAGATTCTCCAGGCACCTATACAAAGGGATCCAGATCAAGTCTTCTTTCCAAATATTTCAAAACATTTTCTACCTCAACTTGTGTACTATCTTCTTCTATAAGTGTTCCCTCCACCCATTCATTTTGATTTGCATATTGTTCTATCTCTGGAATTCTATGATGGATGTAGGGGGATAGTTTATGCTTCTGCCTTCTGTCACAGATGAAGCTACGAGGATCATAAGGCCAAATGAAACTCCTTTTCAATCTCAATCTCTCAAGTGTTTCCTCTGCCTCTTTCCCTACTTTTCTGTTGTTGCAAATAAATAGGCCTAGGTGATCCTTTATCCTTAGCTGAGCTTTCTTATTAGTCTTCATAAAGCGGATTTCATCAGAATTGATCATTTGCCTGTAATACTCCAGGGAAAATAATCGCATGGGGAGGTATTTGGACAGTTTAAAGGGAGGCAACTCACACCCATAAATTCTGATCTCGGTATGGTTCTGGCACAAGTACCAGTCCCCAACCTTGTATTGCTTGGATAACTGAAGAATTCCCTTAATATCATCACTAATTCTAGAAGGGGGACTTCCTATCAACATGGTAGTTACCGGATGCACAAATTTATCAATAAAATATGTGTAAGGATGGGGAGAAGAAGGTGAATAGTGAAAAATGGAAGTCCATAAGATGACTAACCTAGGGTTCCCTCTGTGGTCAAGATTTTGTATAGAGAAAGGCAATTTATCAGTTTAGTAGTAAAGGAAAAGATGATACAGGACTGAAGAATATTTAAATACTCTCTCATTCTCTAATCTCATGAATTGGTCATGCATCTTATCAGCAATGAATGTAGCATAGTCAAATTTGGTTGCAGGAGGTTTTCCAGGGGTGAAAATAGACATGTAGGGAAAGGTCATTTCATCTACATACTCATTAGTGGTAAAATCCAGAATGCAAGAAAACACGGTGATAATATCCCTGCCCAGACCAGTAAAGGTGCATGACATGTAAGGAGGGGTTTCTTTTGATCTCTATATTTCTTCAATGAAAGTCTGACTGACTTGGTTAATTTTGAAATTGGACACCCTTGAAGATTTTTCAAGTAAATTGGCAATGGAAAGGGGAGTGAGGTCCTGGCCAGGCTATAATTACAACATTTCATTTATAGACTCAGCTCAGGGGACGTTCTGGTCAGGGGACGTTACAGCTCTCATATTGGGGTCGTAGTTTGCATGGCATTGGTGGACAATATCTGGGAAAATATGGACAGTGGGGAATTGATATTTAGGTAGGTTTGATTCCCAAAGACCTATTTTATCAGCATTGTTTAGAGAATTGTCTTGATACTTGCAGTATATCTTCAAGGGGGTTTAATCAAAAGTAAGGTCCTTGATTTGAAAATCTCTATCAGCCAAGGGAAGGTGGTCCAAATCCCTGTGGGGAGTAGTCATTGGCATGAAATTTAGGGTGACTGGAGCTTCCATCCTTGGTTCTTGTGTATTCAAGGAAGAAAGTTGGGGTTTTCAAGGTTTCTAGATAAAAAAAGGTGCTTGGGAAAGCCTTGGGGGCTAAGAAACAACTTAATTGTACTGGATTACTTGAGTTTAGAGTAATTTGGTGGAGGTTTCAGTACAAAAACAGGGCTTCTGAGAAGGAAATGTAGTAAATACTTGGCTATGGTTGACTGAAGGGACAAATGGCTATGGTGAATTCTTTGCTGGGTGCACACGGTAGTCTGCAGTGGACTGGAGTTCAGCGACTGATGGTGGTTGGTGGTTGGGAGTAAGTTACTGATCTGGACGTACTCTGTGCATGCATGGAAGACAAAAGTTTCTTTTCTCGGTAAAAAGGGAAAACGATGAGTATTTTTTTTTTAAGCACAAAGTCAATGACTTTTGGTGGGTGAATGGGAAAACGACAGTTGGCGTCATCTAACCGATGGGACACTTTGTCGTTTAGTGAAGGTTGTTGGGTCCCCATAATACTAGTGATTACCCCATTACTATTGTAGTTATACCCCTTATTAATATTTTTGTGCCCCTATTGCCCCCATATTGTTATTACTGTGCCCCATAGAATCCCTCTATTGTTATTTTTATGGCTTTATATTATTATTGTTAGGTCGGCTGGATTATATTGTGACTCCTTAGACTCCTATATATAGAAAGGAGGTTTTTTCATTTGAATCATCCAAGAATTGTTCATTTATGTAATGTAAAGGAGGTTTCCCCCTCGAAGAGGCTGAATTCTAAGGCCTTGATCTATCTTTTCTATCTTTTCTTGAGCTGGTTTCATAACATTTGGTTTCAGAGCTTTGGATTCTAGGGTTTCGCTGCTCCAAACATGTCATCGTGGCATTTTCACTATAACTTTTTTTCTGCAACGTTTTAGAAGTTTCAAAAAACCCCATTTGAGAAGAAATCGCGCTGAACCTCGGGTCCAAATTTCAGAGCTTTTCATGCTATATTTGCGGAGATATGATCTGAGGAAGTTGGTCTTTTTGCAGACTCCTGAATTACATTCCGAAGAAGTGACCTGGGGAAAATCGTCATAACTTTCTTTCTCAACATTGGATTGAAATTTCACAAGAAGGTACAGAAAGATGATGGACTATAGTTTTCTTGTATATATTTTTCAGAGTCAAAGGTCAAAATAGTGACACGTGGCACTTCATACAAGTTCGCTCTACTGAACTAGTCTACAATCAGGTCACTGCGGAAGATTGTGCATAACTCTTTCTTGGAGAATCCAATTCAGATCAGACTAGTGGCATTGGAAAGAGGACATAGAAGGCTACTACAGGTCACAATTTCAGAACTAGATAATTCGAAATTACAGAGAAACATCAGATTCAATATTAGGCTTCTAAAAAGTGAAAAAAGGTGTGTAGTTTTTTTTTAGATTTTTGCATAAGCTTGGTTTGAAGGAATTCAAAGGGCATAGTAAAGCATTATTATAGGTAATTGATGCCATGAGGAAAGAAAATGCAAAAAACTAGTAAGAAACCTGAAAGCTCTAGCATGACTTATGAAGAAGAGGAAGAAATGCAACATGATATAGCAAAATTACGAGACCAAGTGCAACAAGTGTCACTTGCACAAAAAGGAACAGAATCTAAGATGGATGGTTTAAAGAAAGATGTAGAAGCTAAGATGGATGGTTTAAAGAAAGGTGTAGAAGCTAAGATGGACGATTTGAAGATAGATTTGAAGACAGACATGGAAGAATTGAAGAAGTTGCTACAAGAAAGGGTCACTAATGGTGAAAGGGTAGTAAAGGAAACTCATGATGAGAACAAAAGAAATGTTAATCATGATTCCATAGACTCTAATGTTGGATCGAAGACCCACCATATTCCAAAAATCGATATGAGGAAGTTTGATGGCAAGGATCCCGCAACATGGATATTACAGATGGAGCAATTCTTCGATCACAATATTGTGCAAAACACACAAAAGGTACGTATGGTAACTTTATATTTGGAACCAAATCAGTTTGTATGGTATCAATGGCTTTTCTCTCATAAACAATTTATCACTTGGGCAATTTTTACGGAAGAATTGATAGCACATTATGAGGATACAAAAAGCAACACTTTTTTTAGCCAATTGATAAGTCTCAAACAAAAGGGTTGAATAATGGAGCACATTGAGGAGTTCCAAAAATTGAACATAAGGGTAAAAGATATTCCAGAGGAGCATAGGATTGATGTGTTCATAGGGTCTTTAAAGGATAATATCCAACATGATGTTCACCTTTGGGAACCTGATTCATTAGAGAAGGCATTCAGGTTAGCAAGAAAAATGGAAAGCAAAATTATGGCAACCAGGAAGCATACCACTCACAACTATAAAGACGGAAGTGTTGTTGCCCCTAGTCTTCCACAACCTATAAGGTTGACACCACAACAATTGGAAGAAAAAAGAGCAAAAGGCCTTTGTTACAGTTGTGATAGAAAATACACTAAAGGTCATAAGTGTGCTGAGAAGAAATTATTCTACATAGATTGTGAAGAGGAAGAAGAAAAGGAGCAAGAAAGGTCAAAAGAAGAGGATATACTCCAGGAACAAAGCCTAGATGAAGAACAAATAAATATGACCATATCTTGTAATGCATTGGCGGGAATTACCACTCCTCAAACCATCAAGATAGAAGGACAAATCAAGAAGAAAACGATAATAGTGTTGATTGATTCAGGAAGAACCCACAATTTTATTCATTGTAAGGTAGCAAAAGAATTGAATTGCTTCCTATATCCAGCACCAGAGTGTCAAGTGATGATTGCAAATGGAGGAACAATAAATTGCTCTGGAAAGTGCCATAATATCAAGCTATCCATGGGAGAATATGTATTGACTAGCCCAATGCTTTCCATTCCAATGGGAGGTGCTGATGTTGTACTAGGAGTCCAATGGCTACAATCCTTGGGTACAATAGCTTTTAATTTTCAAGAACTTTTCATCAAATTTTCTACAGAAGGAAAGGAAGTTGAATTAAGGGGTATTGCAGGGAAACCAGGAAAGATAATCAGCTCTAATGGTATGAAAAATCTTCTAAAAAAGGAGAAAAGAGGTGTAATTGCACAATTATGTTCGCTAGATGTTTCCACATCGGAATCATCTATTTCTCCAGATCTCCAAAAAGTCTTGGACAATCATTCCAAGGTATTTGAGACTCCCAAAGGTCTCCCACCTATGCGTGATCATGATCATGCTATTCATCTGATTCCAGGAAGTGTTCCTCCAAACATCAGGCCGTGTAGATATCCCTATGTCCAAAAGAGTGAAATTGAATGTATGGTTGCAGAAATGCTAGACGCTGGTATAATTCAACCGAGTCAAAGTTCTTTCTCTACTCCAGTAGTATTGGTGCACAAGAAGGATGGATCATGGCGCATGTGTCCAGATTATAGGGAGCTCAACAAGCTCACTATTAAAGATAAGTTCCCCATTCCTGTCATTGATGAATTACTGGATGAATTGCATGGATCAATTTACTTCACCAAGTTGGATCTTCGTTCAGGATATCATCAAATCAGAATGAAGATTGAAGACATTCCGAAAACAACATTTAGAACTCATGAGGGTCATTATGAATTTTTGGTCATGCCTTTTGGCCTTACCAATGCACCTTCAACATTTCAGGGTTTGATGAATTCAATTTTCAAACCATTCCTTAGAAAATTTGTGTTAGTATTTTTTGATGATATACTAATCTACAGCAAGTCTTGGAAGGATCATGTTGAACATGTTGACAAGGTGCTACAACTATTGGAGGAGAAACAATTATATGAAAAAAGATCCAAATGTTTCTTTGGAGTCCAGGAGGTGGAATATCTGGGTCATATTGTATCTCATGAAGGAGTTAAGGTAGACCCTAGCAAAATTAAAGCCATTAAGGAATGGAAAATCCCCACATCCATAAAGCATCTGCGAGGATTTCTCAGGTTGACAGGGTATTATCGCAAGTTTGTTAAGAATAATGGGAGAATAGCAGCACCTCTAACAACATTATTGAAGAAAGATGCATTTTCATGGACTCCGGAAGCAACAAAGGCCTTTGAACATCTTAAAAAGGCAATGTGCCAAGCACCGGTCTTAGCTACACCAGACTTCACAAAAACCTTTATTGTGGAATGTGATGCTTCAAGAAATGGAATTGGTGTTGTTCTAATGCAAGATGAAAGACCCATTTCTTTTGAAAGTCGTCCAATCAAGGGAAAGTTTTTAAGCAAAGCTATTTATGAGAAGGAAATGTTGGCAATACTCCATGCACTTAAGAAATGGCGACCCTACCTAATGGGTAGACACTTCAAGGTAAAAATGGATCATGATAGCCTTAAATACTTTTTAGAACAAAGATTATCCTCTGAAGAGCAACAAAAGTGGGTCACAAAGATGTTGGGTTATGACTTTGAAATCATCTACAAAAAAGGGAAGCAAAATGTGGTGGCAGATGCACTCTCAAGAAAGGATGAGGATGTGGAAGCATTGTTGTGCGCCATTTCTATTATCCAACCAGATTGGCTAAATGAAGCAAGGGAGGAGTGGAAGAATGACGAAGAAGTGTGGGAACTTATTCGAAAGTTACAACAAGATTCCAGTACGTCTGATACATTTAGCTGACAAAATGATTCGTTATGGTACAAAGATCACTTATACCTCTGTAAGAATTCCCAGCTAAAACAAAAGATTCTTATGGAATTGCACACTTCTCCCTTAGGAGGGCACTCTAGAGTTTTAAAAACTTACCACAGGGTTAAGAAGGAATTTTTTTGGGATGGCCTTAAATCAGATATTCAAAAGTTTGTGGTGGAATGTTTGGTTTGCCAACAAAATAAAATTGAAACAATTAAGACACCGGGTCTATTACAACCTTTATCCATTCCAAGCCAACGTTGGGAGGAGGTTTCAATGGATTTTATCACAGGTTTACCCAAGTATGAGGGAAAGAGTGTCATCATGGTGGTAGTTGACAGACTTACCAAGTATGCACACTTTTGTGCATTATCACATCCATTTAAAGCCAGTACAGTTTCTACTGCATTTATGGAAACAATTCAAAAGCTACATGGAAACCCAAAGATTATTGTAAGTGACAGAGATCCCATTTTCACTGGAAATTTTTGGACAAAATCATTTTCTTGTCTTGGTACTCAGTTAGCTCATAGCTCATCTTATCATCCTCAATCTGATGGGAAAACTGAGATAGTAAACAAATGTTTAGAAGGATATCTTCGTTGCTTTTGTATCTGATAAACAGACACAATGGGTCAAATGGTTGCCTCTGGCTGAATGGTGGTATAACACTTCCTCCCATACAGCAACAAAAATTACCCCATTTATGGAACTTTATGGGTATCAACCACCATCCATCACATCATATTTAAGAGAAAATTCTAAGTTTCAGGAAGTGGAACATCACATTGAACATCAACAACAAGTCCTCCAACTCTTAAAGGATAACCTCGTGTTGGCACAGAATAGAATGAAACAACAGGCAGATCAACATCGCTGTGAAAGAAGTTTTGATGTAAGTGATTGGGTATTCCTACGGCTACAACCATATAAGCAAATGTCCCTCAAGCAAGCTAAGAAGGATAATAAATTATCACCAAAGCATTATGGTCCATACAAGGTGTTGCAAAAGATTGGTACTATGGCATACAAATTGGAGCTTCCTGCAGCTTCTCGATTGCACCCAGTTTTCCATGTTTCATGTTTAAAGAAGGTTATAGGCGACAAGCTCCCAGTTCAAACAATATTGCCAGAACTTGACGAGGAAGGAAAAATTATATTGGAACTGGAAACAGTCACAGAAACAAGAACTCGATAGCTACGAAATTGATCAATTTCGGAGTATCTTATCAAGTGGAAGAACTTATCCACTGAAGATTCCACATGGGAGGATGAGAATTTTATGCAGAAGTATCCAAAACTACTCAAGCATTGAGGACAACACTTTTTTGAAGGAGAGGGGCATGTTGGGTCCCCATAATACTAGTGATTACCCCATTACTATTGTAGTTATACCCCTTATTAATATTGTTGTGCCCCTATTGCCCCCATATTGTTATTACTATGCCCCATAGAATCCCTCTATTGTTATTTTTGTTGCTTTATATTATTATTGTTAGGTCGGCTGGATTATATTGTGACTCCTTAGACTCCTATATATAGAAAGGAGGTTTTGTCATTTGAATCATCCAAGAATTGTTCATTTATGTAATGTAAAGGAGGTTTCCCCCTCGAAGAGGCTGAATTCTGAGGCGTTGATCTATCTTTTCTATCTTTTCTTGAGTTGGTTTCATAATAGAGGTAGTAAGTAGGATTGATCGCACCACTTTTGGGAGGTTGGTGGTTTTGGCAAAGGGTCGCATGATGCCACAAATTGGATGACACGTAGCGTCGGTGAAAAGTCAGAATAGCTTATGTCGGGTGGTTAACATTCAACCAAAAGGCCCACACGATATGAGCGAGAGTCGTTGGATGAGGGAAGGCAGATCGTGCGGTAGTCGACAACGAAAAGTGTTAGGGAGTTAATGGAGGGGGCCCGATGGCATAATCGACATAATTAAAATGAATTTAATTATATCGGGGGTGATTGTATTGGCGGTGAGGGTATTAATTAATCTAGGTGATTAATTAATTCTTTTATAACATGTCGGGGGTTTTGGCTCTTAATTAATCGCGGTTAGATTAATTAATCAAAATTAATTAACTTTATTATGGTTTATTTTCCAAACCATTGGGATGGAATATTTATTTATTTTGCGATTTTTATTAACAATACGGGAAAGGGTAATTTATTTCAGGAGTTAAATAAATAATAAAAATTAGGAGTTAATATGACCATGGAAAAAGAAAATGTGCTAAGTAAATGTTTCCGAAAATGCTTTCATCATCCAACATTATGACATAGGCTAAAACGTGTTTGGGGGGGGGGTTTGTAAAGAACCATTTATTTTTCCTAAGTAAAAGAGTGATTTTACCTTGGGCAAAGGATTTGAAGGGAATGAATGAATTATGAAGGGGGTGAATTTTGATGAAGGGGCTTTAGTACTTAGACCTTAGAAGTTATTGGGTTGAGGGTCCGGTCCCTCTAGAAGTCAGAGAAATACTCTGAGCCCCTTTAACTTTCAGGTTGTTGTTTCCTTTAATATGACCATGGAAAAAGAAAATGTGCTAAGTAAATGTTTCCGAAAATGCTTTCATCATCCAACATTATGACATAGGCTAAAACGTGTTTGGGGGGGGGGTTTGTAAAGAACCATTTATTTTTCCTAAGTAAAAGAGTGATTTTACCTTGGGCAAAGGATTTGAAGGGAATGAATGAATTATGAAGGGGGTGAATTTTGATGAAGGGGCTTTAGTACTTAGACCTTAGAAGTTATTGGGTTGAGGGTCCGGTCCCTCTAGAAGTCAGAGAAATACTCTGAGCCCCTTTAACTTTCAGGTTGTTGTTTCCTTTAATACTTATGGGAAGCTAGTAAAATTTAGGGAAAAAATGAGTGAGGAGGTTAATTAGTTTGACTTTTGTCTATGATGTAAATGTCTTCATTGTCATCCATACCTTTAAGTGCTTTTGATGATGAAAGTATATGACTTGATATCTAGATAATCATTCATCATACATAATTCTGCAACCATTCATCTACTTACCCTACCTACTTATCCCACCATTTTTTCTTCTTTTATTAGGGTGTACTTAAACTGAAAAACCCTTATCAAAACCTTTTCTTTTCTTTTACAACGGAAATCTATCTATGTCTATCCTTATTACATCCAAGGGATCAAATTAAATTGTTGAGCTCCTTTTATTCACTCTACCTATCTACTTATCTGCCAAGATTAAACAGTTTGGTCATATTTTATTCTCTATTTCTAAGCATGAAATTCAAAACATGGAATAACCAAGATTAAACTATTTGGTTACCATGGATTGTGGCATAAGTAACAAGTTGCATACAATCATTTATACAAAAAGTGAAATAGTAGTGGCATTTTGACTTGCACACTTTCATGGTCCTTTTATTTTTCTTGGGGTTCAATTTATATTTTTTTCTGACCTTTTCATTCTTTTTGTCCTTTTATTATTTTTCTAGGACATACCCTCTTTACATTTTTTAATTTTTGATTTTAAATATGGAAAACATTTGCAACAAGCAAAGGTATGTACATATTTCAGAGTTAAACCAAGTCAATCATGATATATGACACCTATTGGTATAGGAACATAACAGTGGCTCCACTTGGGGATGGCTTTTCCTGGTGGAAAGTCAAGAACTGTAGATCAATGGCCTTTGAAAGACTTTGATTGTGCTCTGCAAATCTCCTTTTCCCTGCTACTTTATTTGTATGTATAACAGTAATACTTCTGAAGCTTAAGGCCTTCTCTTCGGGCTTCAACTTCAAAACTTTTACCATCCAATCAACACTGAAATGTAAAAGAATATAATATATATAGTTTAAAAACCTGGTAATATTAGAAACTATGATAAATGTAGTGCTTTAACATTTGACCATTGAATGGTCCTCCTTCAATCTCTGAACCATCTAATTCTTTAAGAAAATATGAATTATTTCCTCTGAAGGCATATATTATGTACGAACCTTTCCACAAGAAGTCAAACTTCCCATGTTTCCCTTTGTCCTATCTTCTTGAATCCCACTTTAACACTTTGTCTCCCAGATAGAAGTCTTTTGCTTTGGTCCTTTTGTCAAAAATATTCTTATGTTTTTCTTGAAGTACCTGGGCTCTGTTGTATACTTCCTCTCTGGTTTTCTGTAAATGGATAGTCTAGTTAATTCTCCTCTTTATATCATTTGGTTCCACTTGGGCTTCTTGAAGTAATTTCATGACTGGAACTCCTAAAGATGAGGGGAAAACTACCTCCATTCCATACACTAGCTCATAGAGATTGGTTCCAATGGATTTCTTAGTTGTAAGCCTATCTGCCCACAAAACATTGGTTAATTTCTTGTTCCAAGTTTTCTTATTGTCTTCCAATAGTTTTTTGATAATATTCATTAGACTTTTATTGGAGGATTCCGCAAGTCCATTCCATTTAGGATAGTAAGCTGTGGAAATACCAAGTGTTATATGATACTTGTGACAAAAATCAATCATTTTCTTTGACTTGAAGGCTGCAACATTATCTGTGATGATTTTGTTAGGACAACCAAACCTAGACAGAATATAGCCTCTAGAAAACATATTATTACAGTATTAGTGGCATGTCTATAGGGAATAGCTTCTATCCATTTGGTAAAGTAATCAGTTGCAGTGAGTATCCATTTATGTTGAGCAAAAGAGGATGGATGGATTTCTCCAATGAAGTCAAGACCCCATTGTTGAAAAGGTTTTCCTGTGGAAATAGGTTTCAAAGGAAAGGGTAAAAGTTTTCTTTTGCCTTTAAAGATCTGGCATTTATGCCAGGAAGTTACAAATTTTTTAACATCTGCAAACAAGGTTGACCAGTAAAATCCAGCTCTTAGAATTTTTTCAGCAGTTGACTTCAAGTAGATATGTCCACCACAATCCCCTGCATGAAATTATTAGAGTACTTTATCAGATTCTTCTTTTAATAAACAGTTTAACAAAATACCTTCATGATTTTTCCAAAACAAAGTATTATCTATAATGCAAAATTTTGAAGCTTTCATTTTCAAAAACCTACTCTTAGCTCTGGATAACCCTGGAGGAGCCTGTATGTTTTTTAGAATATATATAATATCAGCATACCAGGGGGAATCTAGAAAGCGCTGGCTGATCTGTGGAGTCACCATCTCCTGTTTGTTATCCAGTTCTACAATAAGATTTATGTCTAGGGCTTGGCAATTTGTTTCTGCCATAAGTTTGGCCAACCACTGACCTTTAATTAACTTGCTAGGTTTTATCTCTATATCATATTCTAAAATAGTAGCTATCCATTTTCCTCTCTTGCCATCAAATCCATCCTGTGTCAGGATATCTTTGACTACAACATTGGGAACATAAGCTATTACATGAGAATACAAAATATACACTCTGAAATCCTTAATAGCTTTTACCAAAGCAAAAGATTGTTTCTCCATTATTGTATACTTTAATGAGGCATCTCTAAGAGCTTTACTAAAAAATGCTATTGGTTTTTCACATCCTTGATGATCCTTTTGTAGTAAGACTACAACTATGGTGTGTTCTAATGCAAAGGAAAAGATAATGAAGTCTTTGTCAAATTTTGGGCTTGTAAGGATTGGTGTTCGAGTTAAGGCTAATTCTATTTCTTCTAATGATTTTTTAGCATCTACTGTCCACTTAATAGCCGAATATTTTTTCAACATAATATTCAATAATCTAATTAGTTCAGCTAAGTTAGAGATGACTCTTCTTAAAAAAAAAAAAAATTCCAAAAAATTCCTGAAGTTCTTTAATGTTTCTTGGGTGAGGTATTTGCAAGATAGCTTCAATCCTGGTTGGGTCAATCCAGATTCCATCTTTAGAGATAATGTGGCCTAACAATTTTCCTTCTTCCAACCCAAATAAAGATTTCTTTGGGTTCAGAGAGATGCCATATTTTCTACATTTAAGAAAAACTTGCCTGAGATGATCTAGGTGTTGTTGATCTGATTTAGAAAACACTATAATATCATCAAGGTATATAACCAGGAAGTCATGGATTTCCTTTGCAAAGGCAATATCCATTTCCCTTTGAAAGGTGGCCCCTGCATTTTTCAATCCAAAGGGCATTTTGACATACATGAAGGTGCCCCATGGGGTTGTGAATGGAGTTTTTGCTTGGTCATCAAGATGGACTAAAATTTGGTTGTAACCCAAGAATCCATCTAAAAGTGAAATCCTTGTAGAACCTACTACCCTTTGCAGTATGTGATCCATTTTAGGTAAGGGATAGTTGTCTTTGAGTGAGACTTTGTTCAAATTTCTAAGGTCAACACACAGTCTGATTTCTCTTGTTTTCTTTCTTGTAGGGACAAGATTAGACACCCAATCTGGAAACCTAATGGGGGCAATGATTCCTGCTTCATACATTCATTTGATCTCCTTTTCAATGGAAGGTAATAAAACAGTGTTGGCATTATGATTCAATTGTTGTCCTTGATGGCAACTCACTCAGAGGCTGGTACAGGTGCTCAGAGGTTGGTACAGGTGGTACAGGTGATGGCAACTTAATCAGAGGACAGATCTGAGTATAGCAGGCCAAGACAATTCATACACGCAGGTTCGTTAAGCCCAAGTCGCGTGTACACGCAGGTTGGCTTCAGTAAAAGCGCGTGTATGTGAAAACGTACCTTTGGTCCATGGCGGTTAGTCCTTGGAAGTTGTGCCTATGGTTTTGGACCATGGCGTCTCGACGGACGTGTTGATCCCTAGTTTTGAAGTTGATGGTATTGTGTTACTATGGTTTTGGACCGTGGTATTGTAAAGGGCCTAAGGCTATATAAGGAGAAGATCATTAGGCAAATGAAGGTAAGCAAGGTGCAAGAGTGTGTGAGTGATGAAGATCTGAGGAAGTGTGAGATCCAAGTGCTGGTTATGGGTTGGTGATCTGAACCAAGGTTTCACTCATGTGGAGGATGATGAATGATGGAACGAGATCTCAAGGCTTGGAATGATTATCTTCATATGGTTTGCCTGTGGATAGATCAGATCTACTGACGCATGTTTATTATTATGATCTGGGTATGTTTTGATGTCTGATATAGCTGCAGAGTTATAAGTTAGAATTTGCAGATATGTACGCGGGTTGGCTTTGGTAAAAGAGCGTATACACGCAGGTTGGGTTCATCCAAGTAGCGTATACAATGTGAAGTATGATATTTGAAGATGAAGTTGGATCTGGTTGTTGTTATGTTGTCTGGTTGTTGTTGACAGGGTTACAGTGATTCAGAATTGGGTGTTTCAGTGATTGATGATGCAGGTTGTTCTACAATGATGATTGTTTCATGGATCCAGTATGAAAATGTATGAAACGTGGTCCCGGGAAGATCGTAGGCCGGCACCTACGTACTGGTAAACATATCAGCCAGTACAAGAGCCAAGGGGGTTGTAGCTCCCTTCCAGGAGCAGCTGGAAAACGAGTGAAGGTTGTAGCCTTCTGTAGGGTTGGCACCTACGTACTAGTAAATGGATCGGCTAGTACAAGAGCTATGAAGGTTGTAGCCTTCTGTAGGGTTGGTACCTACGTACTAGTAAATGGATCGACTAGTACAAGAGCTATGAGGGTTGTAGCCCTCTGCAGGTTGCAGACTGCGTGCTGGTAAATGACTGCACCAGTGCATTGTAAAAGAAGTTTCTTATTAAAGAAGAAAGAGACGAATTGCAGCAGGTGGTTTTCACCCACATTGGGTTTCCACCTTATATCATGGTGTTCATGTGTGTGGCTCTTGTGTGATGTTCTGTTCTGTTATTCTGCACCTGTTTACTGTTAATATGCTTAATAATGATCTGATGCATTTACTGAAGATTAAGCTAACTGAATTATAAGATCTCTGGATATACGCGAGTTTCATTAGACACAGTAGCGTGTACACGCGGGTTCACTTAATTGAAGTAGCATATATGTTTCTGAGCATGAAATTGAAAAAGTTTGATTGATCTGATAATACTGATTCACCCCCCCTCTCAGTATTATTTCCAACAAACAGGATTGATTCTTCTTAGATTTTGCCTAAAAGGTTTCTGATCTTCTTTCAAAGGGATAGTGTGTTGTATAATACTGGTATCATAGGATTTTAAGTCTTCGTAACTCTAGGAAAAAGCATCCTAGAATTCTTTCATTAACTCAATATATTTCAGCTTTTCCTCAGGGGGTAATGATTTAGACAATTTTATCAGCTTAGGATTCTCTTGAGTTCCTATGTTGCATTCTTCAGTGTTTGCTTTCAAGGGCTCCATCTTAGGCTTTTTAGGAATATCATTGGATTCAAATAAGTCCTCCAAAGGAGTTAATCCCTTGGGTAATTGGTTATCTTTGAGATTTATGACTTCAGTTTCATCATCAATTATTTCATCAATATCCATTTGCTTTATGTCCTGAATATCTGTTTTTGTAAATTTAGTAGGTTGAAGCATGTTTATTGAGTTTTCTTCCAAATTGTTAATGTCTAACTCATTAGTGTGATCAAAATATGAAACTATGTCTACATCTATATTAATGCTAGCAAATTCTTCATTTAGTGTCAGAAAGTGATTAATCTGCTTATCGTTTTCAAAAACTTTCCAGTTCTTAAGATTATCAGGTATAGCTGGCCTATGCCTAACCTCAGCAATATACTGGTGATTGGGCTGAAAAGGCAATTTGCAGGTGCTGGCAAACATAGCCAGGCTATGAGCTTGCATGTTATGTTTTCTAGGAATGGTTGCAAGCTTGGTTTCTAAAAAAGTGTTAAGGATTTCTACAACTGTACCTCTGTAAAGTCCTAATCTAGGGTCTCTGGTTATGTAAACTCCATTAATCTGTTAAACTATCAGTTTAGAATCTCCCATGATTGATAACCTTATAGCTCCTAATCCTTTGACTAGGTTGAGGCCTAGCAGGAGTGCTTCATATTCTGCCATATTGTTTGTGCATTTGAAATTTAACCTATAGGAATGACCTTCTGCATGATCATTTTCTAAGTTATAGATCCATACCCCAGCCCCTGCACCTAATTTGTTTACTAAACCATCAAATTCCAAATGCCATAATATTTCATGTTCATAATTTTCATTCGGGGTAGTGGAATCTTTTTTAGCTAAGGCATCTGGATTTTCTTTTCCATTTGATATCTCTTGAATTTGGACAGTTGACTTTTCTTTTAGAATTTATTTTGGTTCTATTGCTATGTCATTTGGATTATCTTCTAGATTAGTTTCTGCATTATAGAGAATGAAGGAATCCATATCAGAATGCACTGAGTAAATAGGAAAGTTTTGAGGTCTCTCCTGACTACTCACTACATGCTTCATTAATGTTTCTCTATATAGCTTCTTCGGTTGTCCAAAAATAGATATGGTGGTGTATGACATGTCTAACTGTAGAGATCCCTGACGTTTGGCACCCTAATATCTAGACAACAACATGCCATACTTGGGTGGAATGCCTATTACCACTATATCCATGAGTATAGTTTTGGCAGGGTATTGAACCAAAGAAACACATAAATCCTTTATAAGTACTAAACACCTCACTTGACTCAAATCAAAGGAAAGAAAATCCCTATAGGGTCTAGTGATGTCTAAGTTAAGTTTCTCCATAATAGATTGGGGCATGAGATTGTGCGAAGCACCAGAGTCGAACATGGCATTTTGCAAAATTTTGTCATGGATATTGAGACTGACATAGAAGGGTGGTATCCCTCCTTCCATTGGTTTCCCATTTACTTCAGGGCCAAAAATCAACTCGGGCTAGTCATCAAAGAGATTTACAGAATCTTCATTTTCAATGACATTTAATGATTTGCTTATCCGAGACCTGTAAGCATCATGTTTTACCAGTTTTGTCAAAGGAACTAAAAGTTTAAGCTTGGCCACCTCTACTCCAAGATTAAAGGGTAGGATTACTTTCTCTATTTAAACTTTTGGATCTCTGGTAGCAATTTTTTCTATGTTTTCTTCTCTTTCAGGATTTGGGACATTCTTTGCTGATTTTTCTAACACGATCTTTGGAGACTCTTCCATCGTTTCCCTTGGAGGGAAGAGAAGTGGAAGGTTGTTCATTATTGCACTGATTATCAGACACATCTTCTATGGTGGGGCTGGAAGGATTTTTATTTGTTTTAGAAAGGATCTGAATTTTTTTTGCCATTGGAACTATTTTACGCTTTTTAGGTTGATTAGGACTTGTTTTCTAGTTTGGTTCCGGGGCATCAGTACTTTTTCTACCTCTTAAATTATACTGCTTATGTACTTCAAAAATAGCAGAATCATAACCCTGTTTGAAATAAAATGACTCTCCTATTTGGGTTTGGAATTTTTGCAATACATGGGACTCTTGGTTGTCCTGAGTTAGGAAGACATCTTCCTCATCATCTAGACCAATTAAATTTATCTGAGTGTCTTGTTCAAGGTCTTCTGAGTGGGAGGCCTCTGCATAGTTTTCTTGGAAAGGTGGTCTGATGTTTTGGTCAGGAATATTCTTTCCAGGATTTTGGTTCTGATGTTTTCTAAAGTTAGGATTTCTCCCTGAATTAGCCTATTGGCCATCCCAAGGAGATTTTCTTTCAATAATTTCAACTCTATCCAACAATCTATACATTCCTTTAACTATACCATCCATCTTTTGTTCAAAGGGTGTATTCTCTTCTTTTGTAGGTATTCTTCTCTCATTCCTAGCTTTGGCTCTTTTGGAAAGTAAGTTAATCTCAACACTTACTGCTACACTCTGCATTTCTTCTAGAGTGGGGGGGTTCCTTTCTCTTAACTGGAAAGCCATATCTGAATCAAATCCATTAGGAAATTTGATCAGGGCTAAACTAGGTGGGGGTCTAAGGTCAAGTGGAATGGCACTATAAACACTATTGAGCCTAGTGCAATAGTCCTGAACGGTTTCATGAGGTCCCCTTTTAAGGTTGTCATATTTAGATATAATCTGGAGGGGGTCCTTCCTTTTCTCCCACCTATTCAAAAATTGTTGGTAGAGAATTCTTAAGCTATCTATACTTTGGGGGGCTAAAGATCGAAACCAAGTTCTAACTTCTCCAGTCAGACTCTAAACAAAAATTTTCATTTGAACGTAAAAAATGCCAATTTCATATATCTCAAAATAGTCGGTCATTTTCTTAGTGTGTGCTTGAGCTATGTAGGTTCCAGTGCCATCAAAAGTAGTAATTTTACTCTGATAGTCCTGAGGCATGGCACGTAGGGGAGCAAGCATCACAAGGGGAGCATATCTATTGGCCATGATTCTAGGTTGGGTAGTAGTATGAATGAGAGTTGGGGTAACAGGAGGTGTTTGGGTTGTGGAGGAAGAACTGGAGGTGGTAGTGGGATGTTGGGTGATGATTGGCGAGAGAGGAAGTGAAGGGATGAAGGGAGGGGTGGAATGGATTTCAGAAGAGTGAGGAAATAATGATGAATTGGCAGAAAGAGAAGCAGTTTCAGAAATTTCAGGTGTTCTATTGTTGGTAAGAGATGGCTGAGTGGAATTCTACAGATATCGATCAATTGACAAATTGGCTCATTGGGTTTCAAGTTCTCTGAGGAATTCTGGATCTTGGACTAGGTCCAATGGTTCACTGTTAGATGTGGTTCTAAACAAAGAGAGTTCAAAATGTTCATCAAAAGGAAGATCTTCTAGGAAAAGCCACTCGATAGGACATGAATGTGATCTGAACAAAGGTCTGGGGCTCAATGAACTTTCTTGTCTTCTAATGATTCTCGGAATCAAGTTGGGATTTTCAAACACAGGGGGAGGATTTGGGTCAGGGTTAGCCCTGGTGTAATGAGTTTTTCCTGAAGCCAAATTTTGAGCTTTTCAATGCTATTCTTTTATGGATTTTTCAAAATAACTTCTAATAATCCTTTAAGATTCTTTAAATTTAAAATTTATGTTTCTCAAAGGTTTACTTCAACTGAGGATTTGTTCTTCCCCAGTATGGTCACCGCTATTTTATCACTCATATTTTCCTTAAAAGTTATTAAAAGAAGGAAAGGATCAAAGGTAACTACAAACCAACTTTTAGACTCAGGTGCTAGCCCACCTAAGTCCAAAGAGGGCCCTCTCTTTATGATTTAGCTATGTTTGAAAAGATTTTAAGCTAGTATTAATGTTCAGTGAGGTTGTTTTGTTTGAGAGTGGTGGAGTTCTGAAACAAATGAGAAAACCAGGCTTTTAGGCCATTGGGCTATGGAGTCAATTAGGGATAATTCACTGGATTAAGTCAAATTGCTGAGGTATGAGATCAACAGGCAGGATAGTAGAATAAAAACAAACTTTGGGGCTTGAATGGGTTATAGTTCTACTCAAAACTAGAGGGCAATCAAGAATCCTCAAGTTAGGATTAGAAAGAGGAAAGGAAGATAGGTCAACTAGTAGAGGGCAATTAAGAATCCTATAGCAAGGACTTATTAGAGAAAAACTACAGGGATAGAGAAGTAGTCAAGAATTCATTTATCGAGATAGTTTAGAAGAAAACATAGAAATGGTAGACTGTTGATAGCAGAGAGCAATAAAGCTAATTCTGATATACTTTGACTATTTTACCATTTAGATTTGAGATGCATGAAACATTGAAACATATAGGAAGAACATAAAATCAAAAGGATAGAATACTTATTTGTAATATACTGCACAGGAATCTGATGAAATGTCCTCAACTTTCATTCCTTTTCCAGCAAAAATCCAAATTTGAGTACAAAAGATTTCTGAGCTTGATAGCATAGATTTACAGAGATGTTATAGAATCCACCCATAATACTTCGAATGGCGAAGTATTTATTCAAAAATTACATCAAAAATATCTCATAACCACATGAGATTTATTATAGGGAATACAAAATATATTTTACAAAAAGATAGAGACAGATGGAAAACTGATTGTTGTTGTCCCTTTATTTATGAATGACTTGGAGGTTGAAACTCGGATTTGCCTCTTGCTGTTGCTTTAGTAATTGTGTGCTAGATCTTTGCTTACTTTTCCCTACTGATACTCTTTGCCTGTTTACCAACCTTTACCTCAACAAATATTTTCTATTTACCTCAAAGTTACCATAGTAAATTATAGGATATAGGTCATATTGGTCCACCATTCTTCATTTGGTATTTTCATCCTAATCAATTTCTTGTATATTTCATCAGATTCAATGTGCTTAGAAAAATTGGGCTAAATGGTAAATAGGTGTTTCACTTCATGCTCAATATAGAAAATATTTTCCAAACCATCATAGAACACTTTTCCTATAGGTAGTGCTTTCACGGTGGAAGAGCTGGCTCGATTTATGGATTGTTTGTGTAGTTTCTCAATGTAGTCATCATGAGTCATCAGCTTGTCATTTATGACCAGTAGGCTTGGAAGTCCTTTATCCCTTGGAATGACATATTCTAACATAAAATCATCTATGTCCTCTTGAATACTTTGACATCTTTTTTCCAGGTTAAGCATTAAGTTCTTTTTAATAAGAAATTTATTAATTTCAAGGATAGTACCAGTTTGATCCCCGATATCCCATTGTTCCAGTTGCTGCTTGGTTTTTCTATTCAAGAATCAACTGGGTTGCCTCTTCATGTTTCTCTCCCAATTCTTCCTCGGTCTTCTATATAGCCTCTGTAGCTAGTTTAACTAACTCAGTTTGTTCAAAAATTATCTGGATAGAAGACCAAATATCATTGATCGAATCAATGATATTGGTCCATAAAATCTCTCTAATATCTCTCAAAGGCTTTTCCAATGTTAAGTCCTTCTCTAATTTCTTGATTCTTTCAGACATCCTTCTATTTTTTGTCTCTTCTTTAGTGTAATTAATCTGTGATAGCTCATAATTGTTTTCCAAGCTGGTAACCATTTCTTTTAGTTTCTTTATTTCGGTTGCTTGGATTTTCATTTTGTCTCTGGATTTTATTAAGTCCTCTGTTTGCCTTGTTGAAGTTACTGTTGCTTCTGATGTACTTGATATTGTTGTTACTGGTAGAGCTGTTGCTAGGGGAATGTTGGGTGCCAAAGATGTTGCAATAGTAGATGGAACTGCTATAGAAACTATGGGTATTACAGTCTGAGGAATGGTGGTCGGCTCGCCCTATTTGGACTGCAAAGCTTTTTCTAGTTCTTGCTCTATTTCTTTAAAATGCTCATTCAACTTAAGGACTAGGTCCATAAGTTCTTTCTCATTTTTTTCCTCAATTACTTTTGTAGTTTGTGGTTGTAGAAGGGGAGGGAGTTTGAGTTGTTTCCTGAGTGCAGCAATGTCATCATTCTTTTTCTTTATCAATCTTTCAGCTACTTTAACATCTTTGGGATCATGTCCCAACTCAATCACCAGGTATTCTAATGATTTTATCCTGGTGTCCCTAACCTGAGAAGAGGCTTTTTCCAACTGTAATTGTGCTGTAGTATTACTTAGAGAATTCTGCAACTGATGTGTAGTGATGGCTTTACTGGTCAATGTGGAATAGACCATCTCACCCGTTTTCTTATGGAGCTCGATCTGATCAATTGGGTGGATGTCTCTGGCAAGAACTTCAAATTTTTTTTTTTAAATAATCAGCCATGGACTTTGGTTGTTGTACTATTGGCTTCAAAAAGCTCATATACATCTTTCCCTCTTTGATGTCAAAGGCTGACATCAACCTTGTCTGATTTGTAGAAGCCATTTTCAGATATTGGGCATAGGTTTGAGCTTTGAGCTTCTCATTCATAGCCTTAATCTCTTTGTACTTTTCTTTCAAATCCCGGCTCTGCTCTAAAGCTGTCCTTAGAGATGACACTTCTACACTTTGCTGCCTGTTTAGTGCCTGTGTTTGGGAGGTAGATGGTGTCTCCCCTGCTAGTGTTGTCTGCACTGTGTCACTTCTTGTTTCTTCATATTCCTTTTCAGACAGAGGATTCAATCTCTACCTCTTTACATATACCTGATCCAATGGCACTGTAGAGGGGCTGGCCTCATTCTGACTTATTTTTTTAATTCTTTCCTCATTAAGAGGGGTTTGCAATACTAGAGGGTTGCCCATGTCTGTATCAGTCTAGGTCAACTCCTCATAAATACTCCATGACCCTGAATCTTTTCACTGTCCTAAAGTATTTGGTTGTCCTGATGTTTGTGCACTATGCTCCTATGTTGGTCTCTGTGAAGATTCTCCAGGCACCTGTACAAAGGGATCCAGATCAAGTCTTCTTTCCAAATCTTTCAAAACATTTTCTACTTCAACTTGTGTACTATATTGTTCTATAAGTGTTCCCTCCACCCATTAATTTTGATTTGCATATTGTTCTATCTCCGGAATTCTATGATGTATGTAGGGGGATAGTTTATGCTTCTGCCTTCTGTCACAGATGAATCTATGAGGATAATAAGGCCAGATGAAACTCTTTTTCAATCCTAATCTCTTAAGGATTTCCTTTGCCTCTGCTTTTCTGTTGTTGCAAATAAATGGTCCTAGGTGATCCTTTATCCTTAGCTGAGATTTCTTCTTAGTCTTCATAAAGTGGATTTCATCAGAATTGATCATTTTCCTATAATACTCTAGGGCAAATAATCGCACGGGGAGGTATTTGGGTAGTTTAAAGGGAGGCAGCTCACACCCATAAATTTTGATCTCGGTATGGTTCTGGTACGAGTACTAGTCCCTAACCTTGTATTGCTTGGATAACTAAAGAATTCTCTTAATATGATCATTGACTCTGGGAGGGGGACTTCCTATCAACATGGCAGTTACCAGATGTGCAAATTTATCAATAAAATCTATATAAGGATGGGGAGAGGAAGGCAAATAGTGAAAAATGGATGTCCAGAAGATGATTGACCTAGGGTTCCCTCTAATGTTAAGCTTTTGTAGAGAGAAAGGGAATTTATTAGTTTGGTAGTAGAGGAAAGGATGATACAGGACTGAAGATCATCTAAATACTCTGTTGTTCTCAAATCTCATGAATTGGTCATGCATCTTATCAGCAATGAATGTAGCATAGTCAAATTTGGCTGCAGGAGGTTGGTCAGGGGTGAAAATAGACATGTAGGCAAAGGTTATTTCATCTACATACTCATTAGTGGTAAAACCCATAATGCAAGCAAACATGGTGATAATATCCCTGCCCAGACCAGTGAAGGCGCATGAAATGTAAGGAAGGGGGTCTTTTGATGTATATTTTTCTTCAATGAAATTCTAACTGACTTGGTTAATTTCGGAACTGGACAGCCTTGAAAATTTTTCAAGTAAATTGGCAATGGAAAGGGGAGTGAGGTCTTGGCCAGGCTATAATTGCAACATTTCATTTATAGACTCAGATGTAATGGTGAAAAGGACTTTTTGTTGAGGGGAGATTACAACTCTTATATTGGGGTCGTAGTTTTCATGGCATTGGTAGAAAATATCTGGGAAAATATGGACAGTGAGGAATTGATATTTAGGTAGGTTTTATTCTCAAATACCTATTTTATTAGCATTGTTCAGATAATTGTCCTGATACTTGCAGTACAACGTCAAGGGGGTTTCATCAAAAGTAAGGTCCTTGATTTGAAAATCTCTATCGGCCAAGGGAAGGTGATCCAAATCCCTGTGGGGAGTAGTGATTGGCATGACATTTAGCGCGAGAGGAGCTTCCATCCTTCGTTATTGTGTATTCAAGGAAGAAAGTTGGGGTTTTCAAGGTTTTTAGATAAAAAAGGTGCTTGGGGAAGCCTTGGGGCTAAGAAACAGCTTAATTGTACTGGATTCCTTGAGTTTAGAGTAATTTGGTGGAGGTTTCAGTACAAAAACAGGGCTTCTGAGAAGGAAATGCAGTAAATACCTGGTTATGGTTGACTTAAGGGACAAATAGCTATGCTGAATGCTTTGCTGGGTGCACACAGGAGTCTGTAGTGGCCTAGAGTTTAGCGACTGATGGTGGTTGGTAGTTGGGAGTAAGTTGTTGGTCTAGACGTACTCTGTGCATGCATGGAAGGAAGAAGTTTCTTTTCTCGGTAAAAAGGGAAAACAATGAGTAATTTTTTATGCACAAAGTAAATGAATTTTGGTGTGTGAATGGGAAAACGATATTTGGCGTCAACTAACCAATGGGACACTTTGTCATTTAGTGGAGGCGGTAAGCGGGATTGATCGCACTGCTTTTGGAGGTTGGTGGTTTTGGCAGAGGGTCGCACGATGCCACAAATTGGATGACACGTAGCATCAGTGAAAACTCAAAACAACTTGTGTCGGATGGTTAACGTTCGACCAAAAGGCCCGCACGATATGAGCAAGAGTCGTTGGATGAGGAAAGGCAGATCGTGCGGTAGTCGATAGCGGAAAGTGTTAGGGAGTTAATTGAGGGGGCTCGATGGCATAATCAACATAATTAAAATGACTTTAATTATATCGGGGGTGATTGTATTGGCAAAGAGGCTATTAGTTAATGCGGTTTATTAATCAATTCCTTTTTAACACGTCATGGGTTTTGGCTCTTAAATAATCGCAGTTCAATTAATTAATCCAACTTAATTAACTTTATTATGGTTTATTTTCCAAACCATTGGGATGAGATATTTATTTATTTTGGGATTTTTATTAATAATAGGAGAAAGGGTAATTTGTTTCAGGAGTTAAATAAATAATAAGAATTAAGAGTTAATATGACCATGGAAAAAGAAAATGTGCTAAGTAAATGTTTCCGAAAATGCATTCATCATCCAACATTATGACTTAGGCTAAAATGTGTTTGGGGGGGTTTTATAAAGAACAATTTATTTTTCCTAAGTAAAAGAGTGATTTTACCTTGGGAAAAGGATTTGAAGGGAATGAATGAATTATTAAGGGGGTGAATTTTGATGAAGGGGCTTTAGCACTTAGACCTTACAAGTTATTGGGCCAAGGGTCTAGTTCCTCCAGAATTCAAAGAAATGTTCTGAGCCCCTTTAACTTTTAGGTTGTTGGTGCCTTTAGTACTTATGGGAAGTTAGTAAAATTTAGGGAAAAAATGAGTGAGGAGGTTTATTGGTTTGAATTTTGTCTATGATGTAAATGTCTTCATTTTCATCCATATCTTTAAGTGCTTTTGATGATGAAAGTATATGACTTGATATCTCGATAATCATTCATCATACATAATTCTGCAACCATTCATCTACTTACCCTACCTACTTATCCTACCATTTTTTCTTCTTTTATTAGAGTGCACTTAAACTGGCAAACCCTTATCAAAACCTTTTCTTTTCTTTTACAATAAAAATCTGTCTAAGTCTATCCTTATTACATCCAAGGGCTTAGATTAAACTGTTGAGCTCCTTTTATTCACTCTACTTATCTACTTATCTGCCAAGATTAAACAGTTTGGTCAGATTTTATTCTCTATCTCTAAGCATGAAATTCAAAACATGGAATAACCAAGATTAAACTGTTTGGTTACCATGGATTGTGGGATAAGTAACAAGTTGCAAACAATCATTTATACGAAAAGTGAAATAGTAGTGGCATTTTGACTTGCACACTTTCATGGTCTTTTTATTTTTCTTGGGGTTCTTTTTTTTTTTTTTTTTTTTTCTGACCTTTTCATTCTTTTTATCCTTTTATTCTTTTTCTAGGACATACCCCCTTTACATTTTTTAATTTTTGATTTTGAATATGGAAAACATTTGCAAGAAGCAAAGGTATGTACATATTTCATAGCTAAACCAAGTCAATCATGATATATGGCACCTATTGGTATAGGAACATAATAGGAACCAAAGATGGAGGAGTGACTTCGAATTAGGCTTCATGGTTGTAATCCTTCCTTCTATTCAATAAAGTATTTACACCATTTTCCATATGCTTATCTTGATATGTGATTCTTATATGTGTGAATGTATCTGATTCCATTTACTTGTAATCAATAGATCTTTTTCTTTGATTGGTTCTTTGTCTTCTGTTGATATTTACATGTACTTCTCAAGTGTGTTAAGTATGAGAAAGAGCGACATGACCGTTACAAAAGAGGCAAGAGGAAAGCGAAAGTACAAGTAGGTCCTCTCATTCTCTTTCTCTTATCTATTGTTTATAGAAAAAGGTTAAAGTGCTTTAAAGTTTTGTTATAGATATAGCTACTTATCTAGGGAATTGGTATCTATCTGTAGATACAAAATTCTTCATAATAAATTGATGACCATACTGGGGAATGATTATTGTTCCAAGTAGCTTATCACATCCTAGGACACTCTAGCAGCCCTTACCTCCTTTCTTTGATTGTATTTCAACCTTGTTGAAGTGAATTTTGGTCAAAAACTATGTTTAGATGCCTCTTGAAATGGCTTACTGTCACCAGCGTAGGATTGTGAGGTACACAGTGCACTGCAGAGCACCGTTGGCTTAGGGATAGTGCTCTGAAGTGCACTATCTCCCATTTAGGGCTGCACTGATCCTCCTTGGGTCAGTTTTCCACCATTAGATAGGGTTTTTTACCAAATTTCTTCTGTTTGATTGCTTGCTGAATGATTAATGAATGTCATGTCTTTGAAATCAAGATTGTATCTCCTTTGCTAGCCCTACCTTGACTTGATTGATTAATGTTTCTTAAATGATTTCTTTGTCATTATCGATTCATCGTCAAATTTAGATTATAGTCAATTAATCTTTGTTCAAAAGAAACTGTCGTAAAAGTATTCTTTTCCTACAAAACAAAACTATCGTAAAGTCTTCATTCTTGTTAAAGATTGATTGATTGTATGTGCATTAGTTTACTTTTTTTTCATCATAACATTAAGGGAATCGAAAAGAAAAACTTGCATCGTGCATTGAAAAAAGTTTGTGTGTGCTCATAGGAATAGTTTAGGGAAATTTCATTAGATTGTGCTCTTTTCTCTTTGATTGAAAGAAATCTAATTGCTCTATCCCTATTAGCTAAGACTTTCATTGTTAAATTGAATGAAAAGAATGCTTATCATATTAGTTTCATTATAAGAATTGAAAATACATCACTTGGTGAAACTTGAAAGGCAAATTCCTCAAAAAGATCAACTTAAAATTAACCTCAATCTACCTAATGGAGCATTGTCATTTAACACAAAACATTTAGAGGTTCTAGGCTAGGGATGTGTTCTAGTGTCATAAAACATAGCAGCTGTCGCTAGCTTGTTTGCAATACATCCCAAGTGTGATATCTCATTCCACGTACATGAGTATATCGTAGCTTGCCCACGTACCTTTGGGTATATAGGGCGGTGTTGCAGTACGTAAAGTATATGGGAATGATCTCACTATGTGGTTTTACATTAGACAATGCTAATATGGATTGGACCTCCATGTACTTTCAGGTATATATGGGAGGACAACACTAGATTTCTATCCATCCTTAGGTAACTCAGTCCACTGCCTTGTACACTGTGATACACCGAACACAGCATTCGGGGAGATTGCATGCCCGTACTTCTTGGTTCGCTAGGAGGTATTCTACAGTTCACAGTCTCTTGGTAAACCTTTTGCCTAGCTTACCCCTTTTTTTTATTTCTTTATTTTAATAAAATCAATCAGCAATCTTGCAGGAAAATCAACCCTTACCCCATCATTCGCAAAGAGTGGTAAGTAAACCACCTTTGCCACCTAAAGCTACACCTATTCGGTCAAAGAGGTCTCGTTTGACTAGATCCAGTACTTCACAAGCATGTGGTTCTTCATCTGAATTACTAGAAACACCTATACTGGTAAGTACTATGATCCCAATTACTTCTACGGTTACTGGTACATCTGTTACTGAAGTGGAATCTCCACAATTACTTGAGGAAACTAGAACTCAATCTAGTGAAATGGTAACCAAAGTTGTTAAACAACAAGTTGATTCTCAATCCAAAGTTGTTCAACAAGAAATTAATTTTGAACCTGAATCTGTTCACCAAGAAATAGATCCCGAACCCATCACTGTTCAATTAGAAGTTACTTCTGAACCAGAAATTATTCACGAAGCCCAACCTGAACTTGTTCTTTTACTAGAACATTTGGATCTTGAGGTGGAACAATTAGAAGTTGTTACCTTCTAATAAGAAGATCGACTGGTAGATCCTCAGACATCGATAACTTTCAATACCTCCTCTTTACCTCAGCAACAACTAGAAATCTATTACGGATCAGACCGTGAAATTATTCCACCTGGTTTGATTTCAATAGAAGAGAAACCTGAGTTAGAATCACCCAGAACTCCATTCCATTTTGGAACTAGACTACATCTGTATTCTTATACTCCTCATTTCACTCCTCCTTTTGATCTTGATTATTTTCAAACACCTGTTGATTTTTTAGGAAACTTATTTGGACATTTGACTATGGCAGAGTCAACATCCCAAACCGTAACATCTGTTATGGCTATGGCAGAATATTTTGTCTCAACCTCTTCAATTTTTACTACCACACCTGAGTCACACTTGTATGGTGTGCCATCCATCCCATCGAGTTACCAATATTTATTGGGAACCCACTCACGTGTTTCTTCTAGCCCTTGGTCTTCACCAATTTCCTCTACAGGAATTTTATCTGGTTCCTCATTTACGGGTACCGAACAGCTGGACCCATCAATTTCACATCAAGCTGGTTCATCTGGTTACCATCCTATGTATCCTCTTAACACTAGACTACCCCAATACAGACAACAATATGCATATTCTCCTTATCCTCGATATTCTGGGGGGCAACCATATGTCGGTATGCTGTCGTCTTTAGGTCAGCCTAGAATGACTGTCTGTCAGTGGAAGCCAACCATGCCCGTTCAACCTAGGATTGTGTATCCATCACAACCTATGCAATTTGTCTCATCCATACCTATAAAACCTATTGCTACAATTGTGCCATAGTCACAAGCCTAGATTGTTGTATCGCAACCTGGACAAGTTGGCCCTTCAACCTCAGACCCTCAAGTTTCAGGTATACAAATCCAGCATTCTCAGGTAGTTTTGCAAAAACCACTTGTGTTTGGAGCCCAAAAACTTCAGGCTAGTTTACCTTTTAGCTGAATGACTTAGACTTACACTCATTTAGTGTATTCACAACCTGGTTAGCCTTACATTGGTGGGCAACAACAACCATTAAATCAACAACCATTGTAATAACAACAACAACAGTTGATTCAATAGCCTTGGTAGCCCCAATATCAACAACAACAATTCCAACAATACCAACCTCAACATGGACTTGGACAACAAGCTTATGATGAGTTTGGTCAGCAACAAGTTTATCCAGGCCTTGGTCAACAAGCCTATGCTAGGTTTGGACAACAACAAATTTACCCGAGTGCACGACAACAACAACAACAACCTTACACTAGATTTTCTCAACAAACTTACCCATATCAAGGTTACCAGCAACAGATGCCTTATGCTAGTATGAAAAGGCCCATTGCCCAGGCAATTCCATCTTACCCTAGATATGCTCAACTTGACCTCAATAGACAGTTGCCTTTCATTGCGACACTTGACTTACCAGATCTCTGTCGGCTCACCAATGACCCAATTCTTTACACACCATGGTGGACAGTGATTCCTCATAAGTTACCTTTCGATATTTCGAAATTCAATGGAAATCCTAGAGAAGACCTATCCAACCATGTCATGACTTTTCATTTATGGTGTTCATCAAACTGCTTGAATGATTATTCGGTTAGACTTCGTCTTTTCCAGAGAACGCTTACTGGTGTGGCTGCGAAGTGGTACATTGAATTACCATGAGCTTCTTTCGATAACTTCACTGCTTTAGCTACCACGTTTTTAACCCACTTCCAGTTACCCATACGATATGAGACTAGAACGAAACTATTAACCAACTTTAAACAGACTACTGCTACTCATATCTTTGATCATATTCATGAGTGGCGTCGTCGTCGTCGCATGGTTAAAACTTTTGTTCCTGATTAGCTTCTGGCTGAGTGGTTTATAAAATCCTTGCTGCCATCTATCACTGAGGATGTGGCGAAAGGTGGAGTTGTCATAGAAGAGCAAGTAATTTCTCGTGCCCAATATTTAGACTTGATTTATACATAGTCTAGCACACTCTATGACAAGATTCCGAATGCACCCCGACCAACTTTCACTGTTCCTCCTCCACCATCGAGTAAGGACTCTCATGCCGACGACAGTGTGATTGGTTCTTAGAGCACACAAACAGTAGGTAGACCATATAGTCAAACACTTGCCATTACCAATCAAACTACAAATGCACCTGATAACACTCTTACTTCCAAAATCAATGCCATGTCATCTGACAAAGGCAAGAATGAAAAGCAACTAGGAGGTAAGAAAAAAGGGAAAAACAAGAAGAAAGAAAATAACTCCCCTCAAGAGAAATCATCTGATTCCTCTTCTTTGGCTAGGAAACCTTGTTACCTGTGTTTGATCTGTAATGATGAGCATTTTACGTGAGATTTTCCACACCACTCTGAAGTCTGAAAGCTTTTGAAGACTTCTAATACATTTGTGGTATTGACTAATCCTTTTACAAAACCGGAGACAAATATGGTTGCTACAGACCAAGCTTCCACTTCCCAAGTGCTTATGCTATCCGCCTCTAAGTAGAAAGATGATGTTTTGGTGTCAACACGAAGTAAATATTATGGAAATCAACCATCGTCATCGAACAACTAGGCTAATCGACCTAACCCTTGGACTACAACTTCGAATGATCCTATTCCACCACCTATTGCACCAGAGTTAACAATAAAACCACCTAAGGAAGCTGTACACAAATCAACATTTAACCCTCGAGCTCGAGCTGCACAGAATTATAATATAGCAGAAGATTTGGCTCAGTCACCTTCTGCTATGTCTACACTCTAGGTACTCAGAACTGTCCCTCCAAAAAGCAAGCTTTGTTGTTTGAAATTGGTGGAATCGATCCAATTGATTCCAATCTTGTGGTTTTCAATCATGCGGGTTATACACCATAGTTACCAGCACAATTAGCATTTCTAATTCAAGTAAATGCCTTCAATAAACTTGTTCATCGAACCATTATTGGCGAGGGGGCATCTACTTGTATAATGTCTATGAGTTGTTGTAAAACACTTGACTCACCGCCTTTGTCATGTTCACCAGCAACACTAAAAGCTTTTGACGGTCGCACATATACGCCTTGTGGAATATTGAGTAATCTGCAAATTGAACTAGGGGGAAAAATGGTAACAGTTGAAGTTGAGGTAGTTGACGGACCCCTTGACTACAACATTTTGCTAGGAAGACCGTGGGTTTATGCCATGGATATTGTGGTTTCAACATACTTTCGTATGATTGCATTTCCTCATAAAGGTGGAATCACAGTTATTGACCAACTCGCATTCTTTGCCTCTAGTTCACAGGTTACTGGAAGCATTCCGTTGGTACACAGACCCTCGCTATCTCTCGAAAACATTGGTGTAGGTCTCTTTAAAGACTCTTCCCTAATGGGTACTTTTTCACTACCACCACCATCAAATTTGGTGGAAGTGGCAAAATTTGAGACTTGAAACATGATATCTTCCACTTCATCTGACTTAAGGAGGATTGCCAATAGTTTTGAAGTTGATAGTAATAATGAAATCATGCCGCTAAGCCCTATTGAACTTGCATAGCAATCAATTTTTCTAGTTTTCATGGCAAACCCAAATACATTTTCGTCAATTGTATGGGTAGATCGTTCATTAGAATTTGGTACTTCTTCCGATTGTTTTTCACGTATATTTTCCACTAATGAAGGAATCCTCCAATCAATGATGATGGAAGGAGAACCATGGGAGGATTATCATCATCGTTCCCATCTTCCAGATCACATCAAAGATTATTCAAACGAACTTAATCACCCTTCAGTTGTCGATTTCCTTTCGAATTCTGTTTTCATATATACAGTAGATTCCGAGCGAAACTTGTTAAATATTGAAGAAACCATTTTTGTAAATATTTTGACCCAATATAATGTTGTAGAAGACATTCATGTTGGAAAATCTTGTTCTCCATCAGAACCTGATATTTACCATGCTCTCTTTCGTGAATTTCAATATATATTTGCATGGTCATATGAGGAGATGCCAGGAATTGACTCTAGTATAGTTGAACATGAAATCAAAATGTATCATGATGTCAAACCAGTACGACAGTGCCTCTAACCTGTTCATCCAAAGAAGGTTGTTGCCGTTAAGGTAGAAGTTGAAAAACTTTTGCATGCTGGTTTCATTTACCCTGTTCCCCTTACTGGCTAGGTTTCCAACATTGTTCCTATCATGAAAAAACAAGGGACAATACGAGTGTGCGTCAATTATAGGGATGTAAACTAGGCCTGTCCAAAAGAAAATTATCCTACTCCCTTTATCGACCAAATTATTGATGAATGTGCCGGATGTGAAATATTCTCATTTATGGATGGCTTTTCTGGCTACAATCAAATCAATATCTGCCCACAGGACCAAACTAAAATTGCTTTTATTTGTCCATGGGGCACATTCGCTTATCGAAACTCCAATTTGATTTGAAGAATGCAGGGGCCACATTTCAGAGAGCAATGAATTATGCCTTCCATGACATCAAACATATTGTTCAACCTTACCTTGACGATTTACCTGCTCATTCATGAAATCAGTCTGATCACTCACAGCATTTGAGAGATATATTTTTACGGTGTCGACACTACAAAATATGACTCAATCCACACAAATGTGTGTTTTGTGTTGGTTCTGGTGGTTTTCTTGGTTTCGTAGTGTCTGAGGAGGTAATTCGACTCGATCCACTTAAGGTTCAGGAAATCCTTTATTTGCCTCCACCTTGTAATCTACTACAGTTACAGAGACTCCAAGGGAAGGCTAACTTTCTGAGGAGGTTTATTCCCAATTATGCTGAAATGGCTAAAGGATGTACTCATTTATTGAAAAAGGGGATACCCTTCCATTGGGATCAGGTTGCATAAGCTTCCCTTGATGCTCTTAAAGATACCTTGATTAGATCCTCATTAATGTATTCCATGAATTATCAAAACAACTACTTCGTGTATCTCGCCACTGCAGATACAACCATTGGAATGGTTTTAGTCCAAGAGGAAGATGGCATTAAGCATCTGATATATTATTTGAGCCACAATCTCAATGATACAGAATGTAAGTACTCTTATGTTGAGAAACTAGCTTTAGCAGCTATTCAAGCAGTACAGAGATTTTTTCACTATATCCTACTCCAAAAGACCATTGTCATTTCGGATTGCAACCCTATGACATATATTTTGTCACGTCAATTGTTGGGGGAGAAATACTCAAAATAGATAGTCATTTTGGAGGAGTTTGATATGGAATTCATCAATCCCAAATCAAAGAAATCTCTAGTTTTCGCCGAGTTACTTTGCGATCTTCCCTCGAATATCATCGATTTCAACATCAAAACCATGAATTCTGGATGACTCTCTATTCCTAATTTCATCATCTGACGCATGGTATGAAGATATATTGATTTACCTCCAAAGCAAAACTTTCCAGCTAGATACCTCTCCCTCGCAACATCGACGTATCTAATACCAAGCCAAATATTATTTGATCATTGGTGACATTCTTTATCGTCATGGTATCGATACGATTTTATGAAGGTGCCTCACTCATGAGGAAGCCAAGAAAGTTTTGAATGATTGCCATTCAGGTGCTTGTGGTGGACACTTATTTGGTTATGCTACCACGTAGAGAATTCTCCATGTTGGTTACTTCTGGCCTAGCATATTCAAATATTGCATAATGACTATCAGAAGCCGTCACACATGCCAGATCTATGACCATAAAGCTTGATTACCACCTGCACCATTCCATCCTGTCATCGCTATTGGACCATTCGCCAAATGGGGCGTTGACTTCATGACATGTAACCCCACCTCGTCTGGGGGGCATGGGTACATTATAGTCACTGTTAACTATTTTACCAAATGGGCCGAGTTGATGCCAACATTAAACAACAGCAACAAAACAACTGCTCTTTTCTTTTTCAACCACATGGTTTCCCGGTTCGGTGTACAGGCTATAGTTACAGATCATGGGTCGCATTTTCACAATCTCATGATGCTTGAGTTGACTGCTAAGTTATGACTTTCACATGATAGTTGTACCCCTCATTATCCGCAAGCGAATGGACAAGTTGAGGCCAACAACAAAGTCCTAAAGTGAATGCTTCAAAGAATAATAGGGGTTCATAAAATAAACTGGAATTTAATCCTATACTTTTCCTTGTGGGCATATCAAACCTCAGTGAGAAATGAAACTGGATTCACACCCTTTCAATTGGTGTATGGTCTGGAAGTAATCTTTCCGATACAATGCAAAATTTCATCTCTCAAACTTGTGATTGACCTGTTACCTGAAACTTCTGAAGAAGAAGCGTGTTTCTTGAAACTTATCCATCTGGATGAAACCCATCATGAAGCCACATTGGCTAATGAAGTGCATAAGAAATTAATCAAGGGATAATATGATAGAAATTCAAGCCTCACCTTTTCTCAGAAGGAGACCCGGTCTTGCTGTACAATCAGGAAGTTGGTAAACTAGGAGCAGGGAAATTTGAATTGCTTTGGATGGGTCCTTATATTCTCAAGCATGTTTTTGCAAAAGAATCCTACAAGTTGGTGGATTATGATGGAATTCCATTGTCACAGCCCCAAAATGGGTTGTATCTCAAATGTTACTATGCTTAATTGAGTGTAGTAAAAAATCACTATATATATGCTTTAATTACATGTGTGTGTGTGTGTGTCAGTGTGTCTTTTAGAGTTTTTATGTGGTTAAGTAATCCTCTTTGCATTTGTTGCAGATTTCAGAACCTTTGGAACCATTTGTTGGTTACGCCGATGGTGCTAGTTGTAGTACGTAGAACCTATCTTCTGTAGCATGGGCCATTTTTGCTCCAAGTGGCGAGTTAGTGAGTTTTCAAGGGATTTGTATTGGACGATCGTCGAACAATATCGCTAAGTATGTTATCACTTTGATAATTATTTTGAAGTAGAAAGAAAAAAAACCAAAGGTAACACAAACTACTTTTGGAGATTAGGACCTAGCCTTCTTGATACTCAGAGAGGGCTCTCTCTTTAAAATATAACTTTGTTTTAGTTAATATGTTTTTAGGCTAGTAATGATTGTTCAAGGGGTTTTTTATTTGTATTTAATATTGGGTGGTGGGATCACTTAGACAGATGGATAGAATGATGTTTTTAGACCATTGGGCTATGGAGTCGAACAATAAGGAAGAAAAACTAGATTAACTCACTAAAGGGAATGTTCAAAGGGCAAGATAGAAGAGTGTTTTTCAAATCTTTGAGATAGAGGGGTGAAAGGGTTTCACTAGGGGTGGGAGAGAAATTAAGGGTTCTCAGATCGAATAATGAATGATGAATGAAGGGATAATCGAGATCAAAGGGAAATTAAGAATCCTTTAACCTAGATATTCAAGAAATCAATCTAAACCAAAGAGCAATTAAGAATTATTTAACTTAGATATCAGCAGAAAACATTTAAATGTATAACTGTTAAGACAAAGTGTAATTAAACAAGTTCTGAAGTATTATTCCAATTATAAAATTTAGATTTAGAAAAACATTAAAGATTATGAATAACTTGAGAAAAATAACAATAACACATGAGAATACTTGTCTGAAATTCGCTCAACACATGAATCCTTTGAAATATTTGATCTTTATTTATCAAACTAGCTTGCTGGCTCAGCAAATGATACAATAACCCTCTGGAATTTCTGATAAAAAGGTCTATAGAAATGTCTAGTAGAATCCACCCTACATACTTCGAATTATGAAGTATTTATACAAAATTATTTACAAAATATTCCAAACTAACTTGGGATTTATTTTAGGGAAAAAATATCTAATTCTAAAAAAGTAGTGCCACCTTTCTAATTGTTTTCTCTCTTGCACTATTATATCTAATTTCCTTTTATATTTAGTTGATTGATCTTTTAGCTGTCATCTAATGCTCTTCAACTTATCTTCTTTCACTGATACTCTTTGACTCTGATACTCTTTGACTGGGACAGCTGCCCATTTACTTTCACCATTCTATTTTTACCAAACTGTGTTAATTGTTGAACTTACTTTGAATTAAAGTAAGTCAGTTAGCTGCTCCCATCTCTCTTCAGTTGGTAACTGAATGTTCTTCAACTTCCTGAAGACCTCATCAGCCTCTGTGTATTTAACAAATGTAGGATTATTTACAAACAAGTGTTTTACCTCATGCTGGAGGTAAAACAAGTTCTCCAAAGCTTGGTAAAGGACTTTACCAAAGGGCATCCCTTGTTTTGTTGTGTTGTGGATGGCTGCATTTTTGACTTGAGTTTTAGCCACTTCCCTGAGCTTTTTGTTGTAGTCCTCTTGTGTCATCAACTTGTCATTAATTACCAAAGGACTTGGTAAACCTTTCTGCATAAAAGTGTCAAATTTTAATTTAAGTCTATCAATAGAAAGTTGCATAGTTTGACACTTGTCTTCCAAGTTGTGCATCAAATTCCTTTTAGTAAGGACTCTTCCTACTTCTAGGATTGTCCCAGTCATGTCACTAATATCCAATTCTTCCAGTTCATTTTTATTTTTGGAGTTCAAAAATTCGATGATCCTAGTTGCCTCTTCTCGAATCCCCTCCAGCTCTGTTTTAAGATTTTGAATTGCCTTTGTGGCCTCTTTAACCAGATCAATCTGCTAAAAAATTACACGAATGGATGGCAAAATATCATTGATAGAGTCAATGATATTGGCCCATAGTTTTTGTTTTTCCTATCCCAATGGATCACCTAGAGTCATTTCTTTCTCTAGATTCTTTATCCTCTCAGTTAATCTTGCTACCTTATGTTGTTCATCCTTATTCATAATTTGAGCAAGTTTATAGTATGTCTCCAGACTGTTTACTTTCTCTTCTAGTTTCATGATTTCTATAGCTTTGAGGGACATCTCTTCCATGGCTTTAGCCAACCTATTGGCTTCTTCGCCTGTAGAATCCACTGCGGTTGACCTTTTTGCTGAAGTAGATGGCGCTGTTGTATGCAATGCAATGGCGAATGGAGCTATAGGAGACAATTTCTCAGCCAATGTTGATGGTACTGTTGTGGTGATAGTTGGGATGGCAGTGGCTACATTTTGCTGAAGGCTAGCTTGCTTAGTCAACTTGTCCATTTCTTTTTCCATTTCTTTCAGTTGGGTGTTCAACTGCAACACTAAGTCAAGCATTTCCTCCTGGGCAGTTTGGCTCTCTAGGACTTGTTTTGTTTGAGGATGCTGTGACTGAGGTAGTTTGAGCTATTTTTTCAAGGCTGCAATGTCTTCATTCTTCTTTTTTATCAACTGCTCAGTAGCCTTTATGTCCTTTAGGTCATGGCCCAGCTCAATGATCACGTCTTCTAATGATTTGATCCTTGTGTCTTTAGAACTGAAGGGGGCCTTTTCAAGTTTAAGCTGTGCAATAGTATTATTTAAGGACTCCTATAATCTGTATGCATCCATGGCCTTACCAGTCAAGGTGGAGTACATCATTTCTCTAGCTTGTTTGTGAAATTCTATTTGGTCCACGGGATGGATGTCCTTTGCCAATACTTCAAATGTGGCCTTCTTATAATCTGCTACAGACTTGGGTTGTGGCACTATTGGATGCATATATGACATTTGCATCTTTCCCTTATCAATATCAAATGCAGACATTAGTCTACTCTAGTTAGGAGCTGAATGTTTGAAATATTGAGCATATGTCTCAGCTTTCAATTTTTCATTTCTCATTTTAATTTCCTTATATCTATCCTTAATGTTTTTTTCTTTGTCAACTGGTATGACTAAAGAAGAAACCTCTGCTGACTTCTGCCTTTCTATCAACTATGTGTTAGAGGTGGTGGGTTCATTTGTTTCCTCTACCTCTTTCCCTTTCTGACCTGTTGTGTCTGGTTGAGATTCTGATTGTGGTTCTTATAGTGGTTCTGACTCTATTGCTTCTACCTCACTCTGTTCTTACTGTTTAGATACAATATTCAATTTTCTCCTTTTCCTTCGGCCTGCTTGCTCATCGACTGTTTCCATCTGGGAACTAGAAGTCTCTTCTCTGCTTTTTGGGTTTTTCTCCTTATTCAGGGGTGTTTGCAATGTAGAGGGAGCATCCATCCTTTGGCCTTGATCTGGGACCTGCAGGAACTCACTCAGGTCAATCTGTTGCTCAATATCATATAGAGCATTTTCAACATCAACAATTGTGCTATCTTTATCTACCAAAGTGTTTTCCAACCATTCAGTTTGGTTGGCATATCTTTCAATTTCAAGCACTGAATAATGTGCATATGGAGCTAGTTTAACCCTGGTTCTCATTTTTGTTATTACTCCATGAGGGTCATACTGCCACATAAAACTCTCGGAAAATTTCAACTCCTGTAACATATTGTTTGCCTCTGGTCCAACTTGTCTATTATTGCAAATAAAGGGGCCCAATTCACTTTTGACTCTGAATTGGGCCTTCTTCTTTGCAGCCATGAAGTGGACATTATCTGAGTTGATGATTTGCCCAAAATATTCCAAGGCAAAAAAATTTAAGGGAAGATACTTTGGCAATTTATATGGAGCCAGTTGGTAGCCATAGACTCTGATCTCTGTGTGATTTTGGTACAAGTACCTGTTTCCTATCTTACTCTTTTTAGCCAGCTGAAGTATCCTTTTGATCTGAGGACTAATCATAGGTTACACAGTTCCTGTTAGAATATTCATCAATCGGTGGACAAAGGAATCTATGAAGTCCTTATAATTAGAAAACAGTGGAATATTTCTGGACAATAGGTGTCCAATAGATTACATACCTCTCTTTTCCTCTACTGTCACCTCTTATGATATTCATGGGGAATTTATTAGTTTGGTAGCACAGAAACAAATAATACAATACTGCAGAGAACTTAAACACCCTTTTAGTGGGCAATCTGATGAGTTATTTATGCATTTTGTCTACAATGAACTAAGCATAGTCAAACTTGATGGCTGGAGGTTTACTAGGGGTAAAAAGGGACAGGAATGCAAAAGTGACTTCATCTACATGTTCATTTGTCTTATGTCCAAGGATGGAAGATATCATGGTGATAATATGCCTGGAAGTTTGTGAAAATATGCGGGCTATGTATGGAGGAGTAAAACTTGGTGTATGTTCTTTTGCAACTATGAAGTCCTTGAACACTTGCTTGGCTTTTCCCTCATTAATAGAATTATAGAGTTCTAGTAGTCCTCCAATGGACAAAGGAGCTAAATTTGGGCTGGGCTAGACCTATAACGTCTGATTCATGGATTTTGGAGTGATAATGAAGAGTAGTTGTTGATTGGGGGCTACTACATCTCTCTGGATGTGGATGTAATAGGTCTGACGATAGTGGATAATGTCTGGGAGACCATGGACATCTGGAAATGAGTAGAGGGGGAGATTTTACTCTCAGAGGTGAATGTCATCAGCATGGTTTAAAAATCTGCCTTTGCTCCAGAAGTGGAGCTTCATTCTTTCAGAGGTTGAAGATGTATCTTTAATATGAAAATCCCAATCAGCCAAGGGTAGGTGATCTTGGTCAAGGTGGGGGGTTGAAATATGCTTAACATTTAGGGAAATGTGGGTGGACATTATGGAAAATAGGGGTAAAATTCGGAAATTGACTTGCCAGGGTTCGACCAATGGTTTGGGTTTTGTAGGTTTTTTAAGGGTCTCAGTGAAAATTAGTTATTAAAGGGGTAGAAAACTGAGTTTGATTTATTCAATGTTTGAATTACTTTAACTTTTATGTTAAAAAGGGAAAAATTGGTGTATTTTGCAGAATACCTAAAACCGGAGGTTGGTGTTGTGAACTTGGTCGAGGTTTTAAGTCACAGATGACAAATTTTGTATCTAGACAAGTGTTGGAGGCAAAATGGTGACTGGTAGTTGGTTGGCGGCTGTAGATTTCAAGGGCACATGAAAGCTCAGGCTTTCAATGTGCAGATGGTCGAAAAAATGTAAAAATGGCATTCGCGGGGCTTTATTGGGTGAAAAATGGGAAAAGTGGGAAAAATGGTTATGAACAGTGACTGGTATCAAGAGGGTGGTTTTTACCCTCTTCGCACCACTTTTGGGGGTAGGGTGGTAAAGTTCGGAGGGGATGTGAAATGATGTGATGGTGACACATTGCTAAATTGGGTCCGAGCAAAACCGCCCATTTCGAGCGCTATCGGGCAGTTAAAGCTCGGAAATGGAATGGGTGTGAAACGGAGCGATAACTGCTGGATGATATGGGTGTTAATTGGACAGTGGTTGTGCTGAAAAGATGCTCAGAGGGGATTGGGGGAATGATTAAGGAGAGACCTGCCTACTTGAGCCTGTTTAATTAACTTTAAATCACGGATTAACTTAAATGATCCATTGGGCGGGTTTTTACAAGGCGGAAGGGTTTTCAACTTAGGATAAGTTAATTTATGGGTTTCTTGATTAGAAAAGGGGAAAATAACTTCTCACAAAGGGGGGGAAGGGCTTTTACCCTAGGAAAATGGATTTATGGAACATAATGATGATTTTAGCAAGGGGGGAAAGGATTTTAAAGGGAATATGTGGAGAAAAATATGGGATAATGAAGTAAGCATAAAAATAGAGGGAAAAAGGGATATTTTAAGGGATGATGAGGAAATTAATAAGCAATGAGAGGGAGAACCTTGTGAAAGGAGGGGAAGTTAGTTAAACTCATCTTATGAGAATGCTTTTTTCATTGATAACTGCTCCTGCACACTTGAAACACATAGTTAAGTATGATAGTAGTATTTATGCTTCAAATGACTTGTATTTCTACAACCTTTCTTTACTTACCCTTTTTCCTACCCTAACATTTTTTCTTCACTTTGGTGGGTGCACTTAAGCTAGCAAACCCTTTTCTTTCCTTTTCTTTTATAAAAAAAAATATCTACTTCTAACCTTATATCTTCCAAGGGCTCAGATTGAACTGATGAGCTCCTTTTATTTTCTCTACCTATGTAATGATCTGTTAAGATTAAACTGTTTGGTTAGATTTTATTCTCTAACTATAAACATAAAATTCAAAGCATGAAGTAGTCATGATTACACAGTTTGACTGTCATGGGTTGTGGCATGTATGACAAGCTACACACAACCATTATTTAAGACAGTAAAATAAAAAGTAGTGGCACTTGGACTTGCACACTTTCATGATCTATTTTTGTTTGGGGTTCATATTTTTTCATTTTTTGTATTTTTTGATCTTTTCTTATTTTTCTTGTCCTTTGATATTTCTTTTAGGACATACCCTCTTTACATTTTTTAATTTTAATATGGAAAACATTTGTAGAAAGAAAAGGTATGTACAATATTACAAGAATTAACCTCAACCAATTCAAAATTATGAATCCTATCACTATAGGACTCTAACAGAGTATAGCGTGTTGATCGAACTTCTCTTTGATGCCATTTCACTTGGCATCTGTCGAATCATTATTAGGTTGGATTCTTGTTGGAAATAATACTGAGAGGGGGGTGAATTAGTATTATCAGATCAATAATTTTATTTCCCAAATAGATTTATATACGCTACTTTAGCTAAGTGAACTAGCATGTACACGGGACTGTACTTAAACAAACAAGCGTATATGCAGAGAACTTTTGATTTAGACAATTTATCATGTATTGAGCTTTAACCAATATATCAAAGATTTATTAGACAGTGCAGTAAAAGTAGAATAAAGCATCACACATAAGAAACACACATGACCATGAAGATATAAGGTGGAAACCCAATGTGGGTAAAAGCCATCTGTTGTTGTCGTCTCTGTCTTCTTTTAATATTAAGAAAATCTGTTTATAATCTTGTACTGGTGCAGATTCATACCAGTACGCAGGAACCCACCTGTAGAAGGCTACAACCTTCTCTCGTTCTCTAGTTACTATTGGAAGGGAGCTATAACCCCTAGCTCTTATACTATCCAATATGTTTACTAGTACGTAAGTGCCAGCCTACAGAAAAATCCACTGTTCTACCAGGGGCCATGTTTCATGAATTTCAGACTGGATACTCCTAGAACACAACACCACAATTTGAAGGCCACGTTTCATCCAATTTTCATATTGGACCCATCAACAACATTGAAACTTAGAAAATCATAACTGCATAAAATACATCTACATCAACCAATCACTGAAACTCAATCATCACTTTCTGAATCAACCACAACTGAATCAATCAATCATTGACAACCCATCATCACTAAGCAAATCATAATCAATCAATCTGATCATTTAGAACATTGTTACCAGAAAACAGTCATCAAAACAGAACCCAGAACTCTGCAACAGCAAACAAAGATTACTGAAACTTTAAACATCATGCTTCATAAGGTATATGCTACTTTGATATGTTGAACCAGTGTGCATATGCACTTTTACTAAAGTGAACCTGCGTACAGATCTGTAAATGCTAACTTAAAACATCACAACTATTCTATACTTTAGTCATACCCAGATCATCACATTTACAGAATAAAACACGTGTTAGTATTCAGATCTAGACTGCTCAAGATCTAACCACACAATGAGAATACTTTTAAGCCTTTATGATCCCAGTTCATCAACTTTCATCAGCCATATAGGTGCCTCCTTAGATCAAATCAAGCAAACCATCAGAGGCTCATTAACCTACATATATGATCCTACACCTCATAAGATATTCAAAATACTGGCTCACTTTGGCCTAATGATCTTCTCCTCCTTATATAGTATTAGGCCTTTCTCAATACCATGTACCAAAACTACTTAGCACCAATACCTTGGACCAAATACCTCAGACCAATTACCTTGGGTCAAATACCTTGGAGAAAGATATACTTTGGACCAAAAACTCTGTTTTTCCAGGATATATGCCCTTTTCTTTCTGTGAAAGTGTGTGTGTACGTATACGCTCCTTTTGTTTAGTAAACATGTGTGTATACTCAGCTTGGACAAGGTGAACCTGCATATACCTTTCTTTCTTCATTCTTTGTAGTCTGATCTGTAATTCTTTGTTGTTGACATGTTGCACTGTGATATTTCATCTGAGTGAGTTTCCATCAAGGACACCACCTGTATTATAATGCCAACAATCCCCCCCTTTCAACTTGATGGCAACAACAACACCAAGTCACTCTCCCCCTTTGACATCAAGGGAAAAGGGTGGACCAAGATATTTTCTCCCTTTGACATACATTATGTTGTTCATGCTCCCCCTGAGTACATGCTGAATTCTCTGATTGAGCTCCCCTTTTGTACATGCTGAGATGCACTGAAACCATCCATGCTCCCCTTGAGCACAAGCAAAGTCTGCAAAAAAATATTTTCTAAAAGAATAACATGAATCTATAACTCAACTATGTGAGGATGACCTTCCTCACTAATGACTCATACATACATCCATCTCCCAACCAGGTGCGGATATACCAAACTTGACTCATCCACCCAACCAAGTGGGGATATACGAATTGTTTATACATGACAGAAACAATAAATATTACATCATCCATCCCATGTAAAGTGGGGATACAAATTACATCATTTTTCCAAGAGGACTCATTCAAATGTATGAGAAGACATATCACACCCTAGACTTTTACATGACTTAAGAAACAAATGGTATAAATATTTTTCAAAGCCATAGCTAGGCTCAACAACCATAATGCCAACAATGCTGAATGTACGTGAAGGCTAATTCTCCCCATGAACTTGTGCTACACATATCAGAGCCTGTCCCACTATTTTTCTTGTCTGAAAAAACATATATGCTCCTGACCCACATAAACCTGTGTGTTTACGTAACTATTTTCCTTGAAACATGCGTATAATAACCTTTCTGAAAAATTGGATTTAACAGCAAGATGATGCAGCAACTACTTCCAGCTTTTGTCCGAGATATTCAAATGTCTCTTTGGGCAGTGGTTTAGTGAATATATCAGCAATGTGTTCTTTGGAGGGAACATACTCCAATATGACCTTTTTTTCAAGCACTTTTTCATGTAGAAAATGGAATTTGATGGGCATGTGCTCCGTCTTGGAGTGAATGACTGGATATTTTGAAATATTGATGGCACTTGTATTATCACATATAATGGAGATGGGTGGAGTACATGTGATCTGAATGGCTTGTAAGGTTTGCAACATCCAAAGTAGTTGTGTGTAGCAAGATGCAACAGCCACATATTCTGCTTCAGCTGTAGATAACGCAATTGAACTTTGTTTCTTGCTGAACCAAGACAGTGGCCTGGAACCCATATAGAATGCACCACCACTAGTGCTTTTTCTGTCATCAACACTTCCTACCCAATCTGCATCTACATATGCATGAAGAGTAAGATCTGTATCTCTAGGATACCATAAACCAAAGTTCTGAGTTCCTTGAAGATATTTGAAAATTCTTTTGACTGCTTGAAGGTGTGATTCCTTTGGATTTTCTTGGAACCTTCCAACTATTCCTACTGCATGCATGATGTTAGGTCGGGTACCTGTTAGATAAAGGAGACTGCCAGTCATGGATCTGTAAGTTGGTTGATGTACTGTTGTTGATTCATCCTTTGAGCTGAGACTACATCTTGTTACCATTGGGGTGCATACAGGTTTAGAATCTTCCATGCTGTACCTTTTCAAGATCTATTTGACATATTCGGTTTGTGAAAGAAAAACACCATCTTTATTTTGTTGAACTTGTAGACCAATAAAATAGGTAATTTCACCAAGCAAGGACATTTCAAATTCTTACTGCATTACTGAAGCAAAATTCTGACTCATGGATTCTTCGTTGCTACCAAAAATGATATCATAAACATAAACAACAATAATTAGCAATTAATCAGTTTCAATCTTTGTATATAGATTTCTATCTGCTGAACCTTTTGTAAAACCTTGCTGGTGTAGATATTTGTCAAGGTAGTAATACCATGCCCTTGGAGCCTGTTTCAGACCATAGATATCCCTTTTGAGTCTGCATACAAGTTTTAAATCATTTTCAAGAATGAATCCTTCTGGTTGTTCAATATAAACTTCTTCTTCTAAATCTCCATTAAGGAACGCAGATTTTACATCCATTTGGTATAATTTGAATTTTTGAAAGCTATAAATAGCAAGAAACGTCCTTATGGCTTCAAGTCTAGCAACAAGTGGAAAATTTTCTTCAAAATCTATACCTTCTTGTTGAGCATACCCTTTACAAACAAGTCTGGCCTTGTTTCTAATGACTTCTCCATTTTCATTCAGCTTGTTTTTGAATATCCATTTAGTTCCTATAATATTTTTATCATGAGGTCTAGGAACTAATTCCCATGTATTATTATTTTCAATTTGCTCAAGTTCTTCATTCATGGCCTTGACCCAACATTCATGTTTGCATGCTTGATTTACATTTTGAGGTTTGGTAGAGGATAGTGATGCTAGATATCTTGAGGTTTCTATAATAGTTCTTCTTGTCTGTACACTTGCCTCTTTTTCCCCTAAAATTTGAGTTTCTAGATGATTTTTCTGAACACACCTAGACGGACTATTTTCTTCTACTGTTATCTCTTCTTCTGGTGTTTCATTGGTTTCTTCTTCAATATCATTGTGATTTGATGTGGAAAAATAATCCCCATCTTCTTCATTGTTATAATCTTCTATTTTTTTCTATTTTGGATTTTTGCATGCTTCATCAACTACAACATCAATACTTTCAACAATTTTCCCAAGTCTTTTATTATAACATTTATATCCTTTACTTCGGGAAGAGTAACCAAGAAGAATACCTTCATCTGCTCTGGGCTCAAACTTACCAAGTTTTTCATCAGTCCTTTTGATATAACATATGCTTCCAAAAACTTTCAGATATTTTACTGTAGGAGTCTTACCATACCAGAGTTCATGTGGATTTTTAGTGCTATTTACCTGAACATTTGCTTCCTTGAGAATAGTTACGGCGACAAATGCAGCTTCACCCCAGAAGGTTGCAGGATTTCCAGATTGATCTAGCGTACCTTGAGCCATTTGTTGAATAGTTCTGTTCATTCTTTCTACCACTCCATTTTGCTAAGGAGTCCTTGCGGTGGAGAATTGCCTTTTTATTCCATGTTCTTCACAAAAGTCAAAGAATTCATCCGGGATAAATTCCCCTCCTCGGTCAGATCTGAGGCATTTGATTTTTTGATCTGATTCATTTTCAACCAAAGCTTTGAAGGCTTGGAACTTTTCAAATGCTTCATCTTTATGCTTTAGAAGACATATCCAACACATTCTGGAAAAATCATCAATGAAAAAAATAAAGTATTCTTCTCCATGAGGTGACTTTTTCCTTGATGGTCCACATAAATCAATATGGACAAGTTCAAGAGGCTTACTAGCTGACCCTTCTTTTTCAGTGAAGTGAGCTTGGGTTTTCTTAACGATTTGACATGGTTTTCATATTGTATTTTCAAGGATGATGATATCTGGAAGATCATGAACAACCTTGAATCCTCATGCTTTTCTTATTTGAGAAAAGCTTAGATGTCACAATATTCTATGCCATAGCTAGTTTTCATCATTTTTTCTTAGATAGAACTGTTGTTTTCCTCCCTTGAGTATGTATAAGTTGTTTAGAGTTCTTGTACCTTTGATCACGGTCTCCCCTTGTATCAAGCTCACGAACAACACATTTGTTTGATCGAAAAACTACTTCATTTCCTTGATCACACATTTGACTGACACTTAACAAGTTATGCTTTAAACTGTCTACATACATAACATCTCCAGCTTTAACCTTTTCTTTCAAGAAAATAGAGCCTTTACCTTTTATGACTGTAGGAGTGTCATTTCCAAAAGAGACATTCTTTTTGTTTTCTAAGGCATTATATGAGTGAAGTTTTTCTTCCTCACCTGTCATGTGTTTTGAGCATCCACTGTCGATGTACCACTGATTTTGTAATCCTTCTGCATACAAGCTTATACCACATCTTTCTGTTTGAGATTCTTTCCTTCTCCATATCTTGGGATTTAATGGAGTTTTCTCCATTTGAGATGTTTTCTGAAATTTTCTCATGCATTCATATTCTTCATGACCAAAGTTGTTACAGATTGAGAATTCTATTTCATTTTCAAGAAGAGAAAAGTTATTATAGGAAATTTTCTTGACCCCTGTTACATTTCTTTGATTTCATGCTTCTCTAGTCATGATGGTTTTGTAAGCAACACATTGAGCAACTTTGTGTCTAAAATTATGACATGAAAAACATTGCCCATTAAAGAAGTTCCTGCAACTATCGAATCTATTGACCTGGTGATTGTACTTTCTATTCATCTTTGGAGCAAATTGAGTATTTTTTTCCTGAGGTTGGTTTTGGCTTCTATTCATCCTTGGAATAAATTGAGTCTAATTTACCTGGTGATTGACTTTATGCCTTTTTTGATAATTTTCAAACTGTTCAATAGTCTTTGTTGCATCAAGATAGCTTTTAGTGGAGGTTGATGGCTTTCGTGATTGAGATGCTTCTTCAGTATATCCAAGACATGTCTTTATCAGAGGAGAACACTGCACTTTAATAATCTCATTTAAGGTTTCTGATCCTTTAGCAAATCTAAGATTGAGAGATTTCGTTTTCTCAAGATCTTTTCTTAGACCCATAATTTCACATTCTAGTTTTTCGTTGTGTTTTTCTTTTTCATCAAGTTGGTATGTCAAGGTATCTATAATCATATTCTTTTCTTCTAAATCGATTTTGAGTTTATAGATTTCTTCATGAAGGTCATCCTCTTCTAAAGAATCCCAAAAATTATCATTGTCATAAGCCATTAGAAGTCTATAGTCATTACTATTTTCATCTTCACCACTATTTGATAAACCATCCCTATCTTCATGAGTATAGTAACTCTTTTTATTTACAACTTGTTTTCTACTCCATTTTGGATATTCCTTCCCTTTTTCATATTTATCTTTATGAGGACATTTGGCAGCATAATGATTGACTCTACCATAGGCAAAGCATTTGAAGGGTAGCTTACCTCTAAATCTTTCGGAACCTCGTTGAAGCTTCTTGACAATGTTTACCTCATCTTCTTCTTCTGAACTATGTCCCGATTCATTGTGTTCTTCCTTTCCTTTTGCTGAAGCTTTAATTATGGCTTCTCTCATATCTGATGGTCCTCCTTTCCTCATCTTAAATGCAGTTAAGATTTCGTGAAGCTGTGTCATAGTGATAGTCTGTAGATCTTGTTTTTCTTCTATAGCAGACACTTTTGATTTGAATTTAGCAGACAAGGATCTCAAAACTTTCTCAACTAAGGTAACTTCATATATTTCTTCACCCAGATTCTTCATACAATTAACAACCTCATCTATACATAAGATGTAACTAGCTATACTTTCATCACTGTGCATCTTAAGAGTTTCATACTGAATGATGAGAGTTTGAAGTTTAGCACGTTTTATCTGAGAGTCTCCTTCATGGCTCAGAATGATTTTGTCCCATATTTCTTTCGCTGATTTGAGCTACATGACTTTGACAAAATTTGATTCTGACAGACTTCCTAATAAAGTATTGATAGCTCTAGCGTTGGTTTCATATTGCTTTTTACCTACCGTATCTATAGGAATTATTGTTGGAAATGTATATCCTCCTTCCACAATTTCGCAGAAATCCATTCCAAGTGATTGTAGATAGGATGTGGTTCTTATTTTCCAATAAAAAAAATTGCTCCCATCAAAGATTGACAGTCTGATGGATCCTACACTTTCTTCATTACTTATGATGATGGATCTCCCTTCAAGCAATCGAGCTTCTTCTGAAGGACTTGATCTAATACCAATTGTTGGAAATAATACTAAGAGGGGGGGGGGGGGGGGGCGGGTGAATCAGTATTATCAGATCAATAATTTTATTTCCAAAATAGATTTATATACGCTACTTCAGCTAAGTGAACTAGCGTGTACATGTGACTGTACTTAAAGAAACAAGCATATATGCAGAGAACTTTTGATTTAAACAATTTATAATGTATTGAGCTTTAACCAATACATTAGAGATCTATTAGACAGTGTAGTAAAAGCAGAATAAAGCATCACACATAAGAAACACACATGAACACCAAGATATAAGGCAGAAACCCAATGTGGGTAAAAACCATATGCTTCTGCCGTCTCTGTATTCTTTTAATAATAAGAAAATTTGTTTACAATCTTGTACTGCTGCAGACTCATACAAGTACGCAGGCACCCACCTGCAGAAGGCTACAACCTTATCTCGTTCTCCAACTACTACTGGAAGGAAGCTACAACCCCTAGCTCTTGTACTAGCCAATATGTTTACTAGTACGTAGGTGCCAGCCTACCAAAAACTCCACTCTTCTACGAGGGACCATGTTTCATGAATTTTCAGACTGGATAATCCTAGAACATAACACCACAATCTGAAGGCCACATTTCATCCAATTTTCATACTGGACCCATTAACAACATTGAAACTCAGAAAATCATAATTGCATAAAATACATCTGCATCAACCAACCACTGAAACTCAATCATCACTTTCCGAATCAACCACAACTGAATCAATCAATCATTGACAACCCATCGTCATTGAAGAAAATCATAATCAATCAATCTGATCATTCAGAACATCGTTACTAGAAAATAGTCATCAGAACAGAACCCAAAACTCTAACAACAAACAAAGACTACTGAAACTTTAAACATCATGCTTCATAAGGTATACGCTACTTTGATATGATGAACTAGCATGCATACACACTTTTACTAAATTGAACTTGCGTACAGATCTGTAAATGCTAACTTAAAACATCACAACTATTCCAGACTTCAGTCATACCCAGATCATCACATTTACAGAATAAAACACACGTCAGTATTCAGATCTAGACTATTCAAGATCAAACCACATAATGAGAATACTTTTAAGCCTTAATGATCTTCTCCTCATTATATAGTTTTAGGCGTTTCTCAATACCATGGACCAAAACTACTTAGGACCAAATACCTTGGACCAATTACCTTGGGTCAAATACATTGGACCAAAAACTCTGTTTTTCCAAGATATATGCACTTTTCTTTCTGTGAAAGTGCATGTGTACGTATACGCTCCTTTTGTTCAATAGACCTGCGTGTATATGCAACTTGGACAAGGTGAAGCTACGTATACCTTTCTTTCTTCATTCTTTGTAGTTTGATCTGTAATTATTTGTTGTTGACATGCTGCAATGTGATCTTTCATCTTAGTGAGTTGCCATCAAGGACAACAACTGTATCATAATGCCAACACAACTAACAAACATTTATACTGTCCGAAATCCAACAATTCCACGTATGTTCCTTACAGTTTTTCTTTTGGAAAGACATTTTGAGTACCTTCAATGTCAACATATTTATAGAAGCTTTAACACATTAACCGACTCATTAGCAAACTATGTGTTAAACAGACATTTGCAACACATGTAAAAGTAATTTTCAAGGATTGCATATAGCCATACATATAAAAACTCTAAAAGTAAAAATAGATAGATGTTTTAAAAGTTTTTACAACATTTGTGTCTAAGACATGTTTGGTCATCTGACCTAAAAAATCAAAATGCATGCAAAAACATCCTAAGCAGACCTAGTGACGCTCATGATAATAGGTCATAGCTTGAGCTATCATGTGCAAGAGCCACATCCAACGGCCTGGAACACCAATAGTATGGCATTACAGCCTCATAGGTAACTCCTCGATCCGAACATCTAGAATACCAAGGGTGAATCCCTCCTCATGATCCTGCAACTCTGCCAAGGTCTTGGCCAAATTCAAATCTTGGAGGACCGCTCTCCCAATTTTTATCCTCGCTGGCCCACCTGCATCTTGTTGGTGCCTCATAGGTTGGATAGTACCTAGATTTGCATGTATGAGAATGATTTTAGTTTAGTCTTGAAACATCAAAACACAAAAACATGTAGAAACTTAAAAATCAAAAAACATTTTGGTAAAAAATTTACCTATTGCACCCGATTGAGCACCCACTAGTAAAATCAAATCTGGATCTCCATGAAAATCCATCCCTGAGTATGGATTCTCCTTGACGAAAATGTGTTTTCAATCAATCCAACTGAAGAATGTAGTGAGAAAAATGATTGTTGACTGACCCACATGTCTAGCCATCAACTCGACCCACCTCTGCATCCGTGGATCTCTAGGACCAGCTACACCTAGTGTTACATGCTATGGTTGCATCATTGGAATTATTTCTAAGGAAAAAGCGATTAAGATCAAACCATAGCTAAAATTCTTCATCTTACCACTTTTTACCTTGGTCAATTTTTCTTTTAGTGAAGATAGCATGGCCTCACACCAGTTGAATACTTTTGGCTCAAGACACTCTAGTGCATACTGCATATATGATCTGTTTGACAGATGGAGTGTCACACTACCAACCAACTTTGTGATAGTGAAAAGGATAGTTCTCAAGGGAAAATCACTTACATCCCTGATGTTTATTTTTCCCATCCTTGCTAGGCTGTGTACCTGGCTGAAAAAACTGTCGAATGTAATCCCTCACCAACTCACCACCATGGGAAAATCCTGAAAGTGAGATGGGGGCACCTCGCCTCGACAACCCGGTAAGAAAAGTAAACATCATCAATCATAATAGGGACCACCATGTACCCTATGTGAAAAGCCTAATCTGTCGGATCCCATGCATGAACTAGGAACTGAAATAGTTATATTTGTTGCCTCATTCTAGACAACCTGAAGTATTTGAGAAACCCACAGTTTTTGAGGGCCTCAACTGTACCCAGATTATTTAGGGCAATCATGTCTTTTTCTTCATGCTCCCTTTCTCACCAAGTAATAGTCATTCTAATTCAATGAAAGCCTGCAATCAAACCATAAGCTTAATTAGGATCCTTTCCATGCAAAAAATAGGACAAATGTTAGAGCAAACATGTGAAACAAGTTTGGGAAACTTTCCTAGCGCAGCCTAGGCAAGGAGACAGTGTGCTGTAGAGCAGGCAACCTTCTATCTGGGTGCTCTTCAACACATTTTTTGACATGCAACCTTACGCTGATCCCAGGGTGAAAACATCTATCCCCAGAGGCCCCAAAAAACTCTAAAACTTGCATGAAACAGTGAAAGAATGACAAGAAAAGAAAGAGGATGGGTAAATCTCCTACCTGGTCCAGACGGCACAAGAAATGGTCCATAGAATCTCTCGCAATCAGCTACTAAAGTTCGAGGTAAAAAACTAGCCCAGAGCACAAAAATGAATTGTAAATATCAAATGATAAAAATGACATGGTAAATACTTATTTTATGTTTATTTCATGTTCATTAATCGAATAAAATTTAGTATTTACCTATTTTTACTCATGAAATAGGTATTTTTAATCCATTTGGTGGTGCTTTGAGCAGGTTTTACAGCTGACTTGTAGAATTTGACGTGCTTAATTGTAAATTGCATATTTGACCACAGAGCATACTTTTATCTCTTTTTCGAGCTCTGTTAAACATCGAAAAAGGAACCCCCTTAGAGTCCTCTTTAAGCTCTTTTCAGAATCTCTAAATATGAAAAGATTTCGGAGAAATTGTCTGTTTCAGCTCAATAACAGATTGGAAATGAAATCTACTCAGTATAAGTTTAACCCTTTTCAGGCTGAGATAGATTATTTACGAAAAAGGAATTCATTGACCGAATATGGTCAATAGGTTCTCTCTCGTATTGTTTTACACTTTTTCGGGCTCGAGAGACAAATATATGAAAAATAACTTGTGGAGTTTTCTTTTCGTCCCTTTTCAAACTCTTTAGACATGAAAAGGACAAAGTTATCTTTGTTGTTAAACTCATTAAAATATTAAATAGAGACAAACTTGTCTATCATGACAAGACCAAGTTTCACCTTCGCTAGACTATTTAAAAATCACATAGTGATGGATTCACTCGAAGGGTGGAATTATACAGCAAGAATATGTTATCCTCCTCAATCTTGATAAAAATAAAGAGGTACTAGTTAGTAATGACTGGGGAAAATGGAAAAAGGGGTAAACCACTTTCGGTAGTAGGTCGCTCTTGAACATGACACTTTCATTTCATCACCGTATGGTTATCATATTGTTGGTCTATCATACCATCCATCACTTTGTTTTGGGTCAATGCTACTAATTCATTTCAGTGTCGCCAACATGTTCAAGAGAAGTGATTCAGTTAAATTTCATCCTTCGCAATACCATAAACCTTCATTTTCATGACTGCCATTCCTAAACCTTGTGTCGTCAGTCAAATGCTGTCTCCAAAATCATTACACTCTTTTCGTGTCGTTGATGTGGCATACATCAAGGCCCTCCTGTGACGAGTTGCTTATTGTCAACATTAGCACATTATCCAATAAGTTGACTTAGAAACACCCTCCTAGTACCTTGAGGCTTGCATACGTCAATGGTAGGTTTCTTGCTTCCAATGATAGGTTGACATCATTGGCCTTCAACTGAAAGACTTTGTATGGTGTTTGACATCAAAACATCTATTCAAGCCATGCAGAATGTACTACAGTACCTTGAGGATCATTATCATTATCGGTGATTTCTCTCGCATTTATTAATGGCTTACATCATTGGCTGGTAATCAGACGGTGTCTTCCCATGTTCATCTTCAGATCACATATTCCCATTGTTAGACTCGTACTTGAGCGAACGATTGAATGAGATAGAAGACCCAAGATCTAGTTTCATCCATCCGAGCTGTGATTTCAGGAAATGGACCAAATCATCCGTACAATGGCTTTACATTGATGGTCATTCTGATCATGGGTCTATATCTGTAGATGACTGTCTATGTACCTGTAATGAAAGTTTATATGTCGAACATGGGTATGCCTTTCCTCAACAATTCATGAGAAAAAATCAAAATATCATGATATTATGTATTGTAATTGATGCAAGTCACCAATCACTTCGGAACCTCCTCATCACATCATAAAGCATTTCACTCGACATTAACATTTTTTCGACTTCATGCTTTAGGGTGTAGCTATTATAGATCCATTTGGGCACATTACTCCCATCATCTAGATCATTGTTTTAGGGCTCATCAAACCCTAATTTCAGTTGCTACATGCCCTAAACAAGTCAACCTTTTCAATGCCTCCTTCCGAGAGAGTTTCATGGCCTGAAGACATCCTGAAATGACCTCTAGAGGGACAAGAACATGTAGGCCTATGCAAGGGTGCATTATAGAGCAGTTAAATCCATGCCACAGTGCTCTGCAGAGCCCTTATGCCCTCTTTGACCTGCGCTTGGCGAGTTTGAGTGAAATTCACATAGGGTTTGGGGAATATTCTTATCTTATGGAGCCTTATAGAAGATTCCCACACTTATCATCTCCTATGAGGTCGAACATGGATGAGGAATGCGTTAAGATACCTCCTATCCTCTCATCCCTTCCTACATGGAACTAATTCTAAGTATGGAAGGCCATTAATTACCCTCATTGATGACAAAACCTCCTCCATCTTCCTATAAATTGAGCACTCATCTAAGTGATCAGGGGCTGGATTTTTATGAATTGTAAGGAGATAATGTTAGTTTGGGAATTGAGACTATTAAAAGTGTTGTTATGATGTTGAATTGTCATGCTTATGATGTTATGTGGATGGAACCAAATCTAGAGGAGTCACTTCGAATCAGGCTTCATGGTTGTAATCCTTCCTTTTATTCAATAAAGTATTTACACCTTTTCCCATATGCTTATCTTGATATGTGATGCTTATATGTGTGGATGTATCTGATTCCATTTACTTGTAATCAATATATCTTTTGCTCTGATTGGTTCTTTGTCTTTTGTTTATGTTTATAGGTACTTCTCAAGCGTGTTAAGTATGGGAAGGAGCGACGAGACTGATACAAAGGCGGCAAGAGGAAAGTGAAATTACAAGTAGGTCCTCCCATTCTATTTGTCTTATCTATTGTTTGTAGTAAAAGGTCAAAGTTCTTTAAACTGTTGTTCTAGATATAGCTACTTATCTAGGGAATTAGTATTTATCCGTAGATACCAAATTCTTCATAACACAACGGCTAGTTTTCTAATTTTGGCTTCTGGCTGTGCATCTTCCGGGATTTGAAGCTTAAGCCCTGTCTTTCATGCCTCCGCTACTACTGACTCTAGACATGAACTATGCACCTGAAGTGCCTCCTTTTCCTTCAGAGCTTAGGTCTTTTCAACGAAACATTTTTCATTATTGACTTTGTACTCACTCATGAGGTTAAGGGCACATTGGTCCCTAGTTCTCAATTCATCTACCACCCCCTTATGCAGCACGTGGATGGTTTCGTTGTAGAGTGTCGCTATGTTCAGTCCTACGTTCTTGATTGTAATAAGTATAGTATGATCGTCGGTGGACTTTGTACGAATGGACCCATCAGGAAATGGTATAGTTCTGAGATCCAATGTCCTTACTAGCTCTGCTGCTTGGCTTGTCCTGGGAACCAAGCTTGCTTGCTCTATGCTCGCTTTTCCAATGCCCACCTATGTTTTTCTTGTTTGGATCTGCAGCTCGCGCAGATCCTACTAGACGCTCCCTGACATCTACATGTATTTCTTCTCAAACTATTGCAACACTTTTGTCGTTATATCACCGATTTTATTGCCGATCTCATAAATATCACTTTCTTTCAACACCATGGGATCGACCTATGTTATGTTAGATTTCTTCTTTTTCCGTGTGCCACCCTTCTTCTCCTTGCCATGTCTTTTCGAAATAAATGGGGTGCTCTATCCCTCATCACCTCCACCACCTTGTCCTAAAATTTCTTCTTCCTCTGTCTCTGGTGAACATCACTTATCACCTTTCTAGGACTCATGCTACTCTTTTTCTGCCTGCTCCGTAGTAGCATGTTCCTGCTCAATGCGAGCCTTTTTTGTAGCTTTCTTCTCTCGCTATTCTGCGAGGGTATGTGCAACTTTCTTAGTTGCCTCCTTCTTTTCTGTGCAGTAGAACTTTGCACGCCTGTGCTTGTTTTAACATCTACTTATGATGGGGTGTGCCACTCTGTAGGTCATGACACTACAACTTCCTGCACATCTATTTCTGACACCAAATATGGAAACTGTTGCCATTGTTGCTCTGCATCCTTCCGCGCTTGGACATAGACTCTGTGGAAGTCATCCTTGAACGCTGCACAAGCTGACAATTGTGTGAACAAGGTTGGGGACAACCTCGGGTGCTAATTGATTTCCATATGGAGATCCATTTCCATAAGAACCCAAAATATATTTATCCCTATATTCCACGTGACATCCTTTGTAGACCATTAGGAAGCAAATTTCGCTGCCTCTGGAAATCCTTCCTTGAGTGAAGGAAATTTTCTATCCTCTAATAATCTCCAGAAAATAAGCACAATTGAAAACAACAACCAAGCGTAGTGGAACAAAATGGTTTCTTCCTGGGCTTCTCAGAAGTTCTCTAGGAACTCCTAATAGAGGTACCTTGCCCAATTAAATTGTATGCCTTTTGCACATTGCGCAGCAAAGGAAGCCACTAGCTCCAGAACTTCATTTGTGTAGCATTTTCGCATCGCCTTCCCTACTAAAATCTGGGTAGCGATTTGAACTGTTGGGTCTATTATGGAAAGAATGGAATACCCTCATGACTTCTTGAGGAGGTCGTAATCCCTGTTCATCCTCTCTACAAGATCTTTCTCCCCAGTATTTTCGCCAATCTCTTTAGCCAAGCACACACCTTTGTAAGGCAGGTGCATGATTCTGTGAATTAGCATATCCATAATGGGGATAGGTCCTCCTAGCCATAAACATCCATCATGCACCATTGTGAGGATCTGGTGCAGACATATCATATTAATGGGGGTGTGGTGATAATGTGGCACCCATAGTAGATTGAGGAACCCAGATTACTCAACACCACGGACCCACTCCTCCATCTCCAATGTTGTAACACCTATTTCTTCATAACAGACCCACTGCATATATTTTTCAATTGTCAAGTGCGGAAACTTAGTATGGTCTGTCAAGTCCCAATCCTCTATTTTTACAAAGGGACCCTTGCAAACTAAGGGCCTTCAAAAGGGACTTCTCAGGTAGCAGGGGAGTGTATATTGTAAACTTCTCTGAATCTCAATCCTTCATGACCTTTTATTTTCCCTTCCACAGAGGGATATACTTAGGTAGCCTTGTCATGGGTTTCGCTCCTTCAGCATCAATATCCTCTATTCCCTGGAATTATTTTGCCTCCAGGTCCACTACTCTCTTTGGCTATTTATCTTTCAATTTGCTTTGCATATGTGTCTGTATGCTTTCTTGGGGAAGCATGCACCAGCACCGTCTTCTTCTGCTTGACCTTCGTGGATTGATTTGACTTGGCTGGTTGAGTTTCTTTGGTAGGGTATGCTTCGGCCTAGGCGACCTCAGAGTCGTAAGCACAGGAGCCAGAGCTACCATACTTACAACTTTTGGGGTAGCTATGTCAGACACAACATCGCTAGAACTCACATTTTCAGTAGGACATGGTGCAAAAATTTGTTCAAGAATAAGCTTCTGGTTTATCTCAGGCAATTCGGAAAACACGAGGCTTGCAACTAAATCTTCCCAAAATGTTAGACTCATAGGCAATAAAAAGTGAAATTCACTAACAATTCTTATAGATCAAAGTGTTCTCTGTTGGACTGGCACACATAATTTATAGGGGGTTTTGAATTCAAATCTGACCGTTCCCCACAATTTCTGATAATAAATGTTGTTTTAGCAGCAGATCTTCAAATATTTTTTCCTTAAATGCTGCCACCCCACTTCACTTATCTATCTTTGGGTAATCAAGTCATGAATAATAACTCTGATGGTCATTTTCCTGTTGCACTATGTGGTACGTTCCCCCATGGTGCAACTTCATCAGTGCAACTTCCTAGATTGCATCTTCATCATTCTCTGTGCAGCCTGCTCACTTTGTTTTCCTCCCAACTGGGTAGTGTAGTTTATAGCCTCGTGCTCCCTTGCAACTACCTGGAGCACTAGGACTATTTTGCTCCCATATAATCATTATGTAGGATCCCCTGTATACAACTTAAGCCTACTCCCATTTACTTTTTCTGGGAAGGGTTCCCTATTTAGCTTTGCGAGCTAACTTGCGCCTCCATCTGTAATTTCTTTGACAATATATGGCCCTAACCAATGCATCTAGAATTTACCAGGAAATTTAGTGAATTTTCTATCATATAACAGGACAAGATCATTTACCTTGAAGGTGCAAAGCTTGATGTGGAGATCATGCCATGATTTTTCGCGTTCCTTCGGCACTTGTTGATGGAATCCTGCCAAAAATTGATCTTCTTTGAGATCCATCATCTATGCAAGTCATTCCTCCAAGGCCTCATGATTTTCCATATCTGTTAGATCTATTATGCGCAGACTAGGTACAATGTACTCCATTGACATTACGACTTCAACCCCATATACTAATATGCATGACATTTTCCCTGTCAACTTCTTACAAGTAGTCCTGTAAGCCCGTAGTAATACTAGTATGCACACATCCCAGTCATTTTGTTGCGTGTTACAGAGCTTTGTCAGTGTGTTCTCCAATTTTTTTTTAAAAGCTTCGACATTTTCATTTTCCTGCGGGTAGTATGGCATACTCTTCTGATGGTAGATATGGAACTCTTCAGTAAACACGCTGATCGTTTTGTTTAGAAAGTGTGTACCCTTGTCACTCATCAATACTTTCAGGCATAAAAATCTGGTTAAGATGTACTCAAATAAGAATTTGGTTGTCATAGCCCGTGTACAATCTTTAATGGTTATGCCTCCACCCATCTCTTGAGATACTCCGTCGCAGAGATAATATAACACACACCCATTTTCTTTCCAGGGGCTAAATTGGCCCAATAAAATCAATCGCCCACTTCTCAAAGGGCTACAAAGATACTTGAGGATGTAGTGGTAACTCATCTCTGTGTGATGGTCTGCTAGTTCTTTGACATGCATCATACGCCTTACAATACGCCTTGGAATCCTTGTGCAATGTTGGCCACCATAGACTTACGCACAAAATCTTCTACGCAGTTGCCTTACTTGCATAATGGCCTCCCATAGCTCCCCCATGAGCTTTAGTGATAATTCTATCCCGCTCAAAGTTCAGAAAATATCTTCACAATATTTCATCTATACCCATCTTATATAAATGTCCCACAATGATTGAAAAAGCAGCTACGTGCACTACTAATTCTTTCTTCTGTTGGCTTGCATATCCTTCAGGTGCCATCCCCATAGTCAAGAAGTGAATAATGTCTGCAAAATGATCATCTGCTACATGCACGCAAAGAGCTACACATCTGGAAACCCTTCCTCCAGATGATTAGGCTCTTCTCCTATTTCGATTCACGATAGATGGCTAGGTACTGCATTTAACCTTCCTAGATTCACAATGACTTCAAATTCATACTCCTGAAATAATAGTAGCCATATGTAGATCTTCACCCCCATAATAGGCTTGTTGACCAAGTATTTCAAGGCAGAGTGATTTGTGTACATCTTGAAATTCCCTCTTAACAGATAATGCTTGAATTTTTGCAGCATGTACACCACGGCCAACCCTTCGCGCTCAGTCATTGAATAATTTTTCTCAACCTTTGATAGCTTCCTACTTGCGAAGGCTATACGATGGTCCATTTCTCCTTCATCAGCCTGTGTTAGCATTGCACCCAATGCAATACAAGAGTCATCCACATGTACATGAAACTCCTTTTTCCAATCAGGGAATACCAAGATCACTGCAGTGACCATCTTTTCTTTCAACATATCTAAGTTGCATTGACATTCTTTGTCCCAATAGAATGTTGCATCCTTCTTTAGCAGTTTCTCCATGGTTGCAGTAATTTGAGCATAAGCTTTAATAAATTTTCTATAGTATCCCATATGTCCCAAATTCACACGCAACTACATGACCTTCCTTGGGGATTCCAAATTCACAACTACGACAATATTTATAGGGTCCACCATCAATCCTTGCTTGCACACGATATGACCCAGCAAGATCCCAAAAGGAACACAGAATATGCATTTTTCAAATTCAGCGCGATCTGGTATCTGCGACATGTATCCAACATCAGGCGTAGACTTCTACTTGGCGCTTCATGAAGCCAAACACCCTCCAGTCATCAAAGTATACTTCCAGAAACTTATATATGAATTCTTTGAGCGCTTTTATGACTACACAGGAAAATATCACAAGCACATTCTTGACTCCAAATGGCATCACAGTGTTCTGGAAACAAACTGACTCCATCACGAAGGTCATTTTTCTCCTATCCTCAGGTACGATCTTAATCTAATGATAACCAGAGAATCCATCAGTAAAGGAATAGGCCTCCTGCCCTCCAACATTGTCTAACACTTCGTCTATAAATGACATTGGAAACGGGTCGTGAACACAAGCATCATTAAGGTTTTGCAAATCTACGCAAATCCTTATTTCACCTTTTTGTTTCTTCTCCTAAACCACCATCGGTCTCACCCAATCCGATTCTTCAATAGATTATATGATGCCTACCTCCAACATCTTATCCAGCTCTTGGCCAACCTTTTCCTTGTATTTAGGATTAAGGCGATACATCCTTTGTTTAATTGGCTTCACCTTCGCCTTGAGAGTGATCTTCATAACACTCAAATCGCTAACTATGCCCTTCAAATTCGAAAACTTAGTGGGGAAGAGATCCTGGTATTCCTGGAGTAACTCAACAAATTTATCCACTATACCGTCATCCCAATGATCTCCAAATTTCACGAACTTCAGTTCTTTTTCAGAGTCAATGTTTACTTTCTTTGTCTTCAATGGTGCAGAGATGTTCGGGTTTTCTATATGTGGGCTTTCGAATTCACGATGCCCTTCTGGCTCTGGAATATTAATTCTTCTCAGATCTTCATCTTCCTCTTCAGCGGTTACACTATAGCACTCCAACACATGGTGCAACTGGGTGCTCTAGTCTAGTTGGATCCATTCTATAGTTTCCTTTGGCATTCTAAAGATAACCACCTTAATCTCTTGTAGCACTTCCTTGATGCTTGCGAAGACGTCTTCAAAGTTGAAGGTCAATAAGAACCCTTCCTTCAATACATCCCATTCCTCTTTTCCATGGTGGAGATCTGTTTCCAAATACTAGTCATGGGAATTGTATCCAAAGTATGGAAAAATATGTGTACTCATTCTAGATACAGTTTTTTTCCCCATGGTTTAGTCCATTTTGCTAGGTGATCGCACAGATCATCCCTTCTAGTATATCTCTCAGTCATTCTTTTGTTAGCATGCCCAAACTGTAACCTCATTAGTCTTTGGTAATATCGCCATCCAGTAAAACTATCCTTATGTGTACCCCACCATCGTGCAGGCATAGTGCACAGTGCCAACTCTAATGCTTGGAAGCGATGATCCTCAGGGACTTTGCACTCAAATTCATCCAAAAATAGAGCTACATCAATTAAACCATCATAATAGGGTAATTTCCTTACCTCTGACGAAACACAGTTCAACGACTTCATCATCATATTGCATCGCAATGTAGATACTTCATGCAAGAGATTCTTCTAATGCTCTAACTCTTTATCTGAATCATAGGTGCAGGAACTCTCATGGTCCCATGCAATCCATCCATCTTCTGTTGGATTGGTCCAGTCGTGATCCCACAATGATATCTTGTAAATCTGATCCAGTTCATCATCACTTTCATCATAATAGCGGACTGGTTCAGTATAGCTTGCCCCTTCTGCAGGGTCCAGTGGCACTATAACTCGCAACGACTTTCTTTCAAAGGGCATTTTCCTTTTCCTCAAATGAATGAACCCATTCATGTCAATAGCCCAGTCAATTCCCAGGGATGTGAGGTAGGGGTTCCTATCATCAACAATTTCTATAACCTCAAAGTTGGCCATCGTGCTCGCACCTTCTATATCAACTGTCACTCAATATAACCATCCCATGGGGATGATTTTCTGTTGGTTCGCCATTCTAAGCTGAATCAGAGACCATTGCAGCATAGGTCTCCTCATCCTTTCCCATGTTTGTTTCAGTAATACGTTTGCATTAGACCCCAGATCCAAAATGACCTAATCCATTTCATAATCACCTATCTATGCGTGAGCCTCATCTCGTACCCTGTTCGTGCCTTATGTTTACTAATTTTTTTGACCACTCAGTGTCCATCAGGGACCTTCTCTTCATTGGTGCATTTATTTATTAATTCATGTAGGCCTTTCATATATTTTCTATCATGGAGCAGTTTCATGGAGGTCTCCAAAACCGTAGTGGGTACAGAGGGACCAACCTCTGTCGGCGCGCTGACTTCTTGCATCTTGTCTTGGCTCCCTGAGGTGGAGGCCTCAGTGAATCTCTTCTTGGATTCCATAAATGTTTCCTTAGCGTGATCCAAATCACATCCAACTTCTTTCTCTGGCGCTTTGCGGACCCATCCTTCCTCTTTGGGCTATTTACCCTCATCAACACCACTCGTCATTCCACTTCTTAGCACAATGTTAATGCTTTGATCTTCTTCACGGGGCTCCACCCTCATCATCTGTAGATTCCACATAGGCTGTTGAGGCTGTGTTTTTTCTCTTGCATTTTAGCTATTAGCACTGGGCATTTCTCTATAGTATGGTCAAACTGTCTACAGTATTGACATGTCAGGTGTGTAGGATTATGGCACTCTCGCGTGTAGTGCTCTGGCTATCTGCAATTGTAGAAAATAATCTGACCATGGCCTCTACTAGGTCCTCCTCCTCCTCAGCCCTGTCCTTGAACCTGATAACCTCCATGCACTCCTCCAACGCCTTAATATGGAGGCCAAGTTTCTACTTGCATCCATTATGTAGGTGTCCTTTCCATCATTAGCTCATAGCTTTGACAGTGACGCTCATCGTGACCCACAAATTTGTAAAAGTTACAAAACAACTACTGGGGTGCCTAGACAAACTTTTGAAGTAAATGAAATTATCTGTCACATTTTTTCTAATAACTTGACAAATAACACACCATAGCACAGCCCCCACGCTTTTTCCTGTTGGGGCTTCTTGCTTCAGGGGAATTGGAACCCCTCCACTAATATAATTTTCATACATAGGATAGTGATCTTTATCATGCCCATGGCCCTTGCACTTCAAACACTAGACTTATGCGTGCACTTCTAGTTTAGTCTGCTTGTCTTTCTTCAAACTTTGTAACTCTAGGTGTAATCTTTCTAATTTTGAGTGGATCTCTTGCACTCCTAGGTTCGTATCCTGAATGGGTGATGCCTGAAGCCTCATTACAATTTCTAAAGCTTCTGCCTGTGTTTCTATCCTCTGTTTTGATAGAGAAATCATCATGTGGGGAAAAAGTGACGCTATAAACCATTCACAATGTTGGCTATCTATGATCCATATGTTAGCTTCTTTGATTTGACACATCAACCTCTGATCAAATTCCCAAGCCATCTCATCGAATCTCATCATGATCTCTTTTTGAATCCAATCACTGACTATGAGTCAGAATTAGGCTTACTAAACTCTTCGTTCAAGGTCGTCTTAGTCTTTGCTAGCGTTGCAAGAGGATTATAAGAACAATATTTAATGTACCAAGTTAGCATGTGATCCTAAAAAATAGTAACTAACTATGAATTCTTTATATTGTCATCAGTAATTTGTTGCACTATCCATACACCATTCGTAACAAACCAGAACTGCTTTGTATCTTCACTTCGTATGCTTTTGAAGATCGACATCTTCATTACATTTGCCATGTTGAATGGTGGTGGTGGAGCTTGAGGTGTGGGCGAAGGTGTATGTAGTGGAGGTGGGGATGGTGGTGTAATGGAAGGATGATTTTCTCAAGGAATCCCTTGATTGATTAGCCGAACAATGCTTCACGACATATTTTTCCACATTCCTTCATCATCACTTGAACGAGGTCCAATCAGTGGACTATATTCTAGTCCTGATCCTTTTCTATTTCTAAAGAATCGTCCACTTTGCGTAGCTCTGAACATCAAGGTAATGGCATCACCCATTTTTCATATAACAACATTTTAATTCATGTATGCAATGATCTTAAATACTTACGTCGCAGTCCTTTTAAAAATTGTCACTCTGTTTTGCTATAGCTGACAGAGGTATCAACTGAAAATTTTGTAACAAATCCTCCTAGAATTCAATCGAGCCAACGATTGACAACCCACACAATCTCGTTTTCAGAGGTTTGCAGTCATCGAACTAATTCTGGAGTCCACACTATAGGATTATCGAGCTTCCACCTTTCTTGATTTTATATCAATTTAGCCAAGCACTCATGCAACTCAATTGGGAAGGTGCAAAATAAGATCTCGCGTATCTCTGTATACAGATACCTATTCAACCAATCTTCCTTCGATAGGAATAGAATGATTTTTTCTTGTGCCGCGAACTTGTGAATCTTACGATCCAACCACTTTTCAATTTCCTTCTTGGTTGGATTCTAATGATGTCACATCACACATATCTTTCAAGCAGATCTTGGTCTCGGCAACAGAACCATTTTTTAGGTTAGGGGGTCTTGACCTAGGTTCAAAGTTAGTTGTGCCAACCAATAAAACCCTACACTACTGGCCCTTTCAGCAACAACCTGCGTAGTGCAAGCTGTAGTCTCACCCGAAGTAGTATGCAGGGATGCAAGAACAAGGTTTTTGCATCCAGAGACTAGTGTGATGTCTTCGAGCACCTCAGGTCTGCCTTCGCACTTATCAATACACTCTTAGGGAATGTTGTTGCAACTCTGTTAAAGAAACCTTTAGACCTATGGGAAGGTCTACGATCAGTCCTTACGGACCTTTAACAGTTAATTTTCCTACTTACGCGCATCAGAGAACCATTCTAAATTAGTGTCTGCGTAGATTTACTTAAGTATATGTAAACGTAACAGAATTAATCAGAGTCTTCACGAAAGTATTTAAACATGCATTACGTACACCATTAATACTTGTTCAAGAGAATCATGTCACATTCAATCAATATTTCATAAACAAATCATTCTTCAACAATATATAACATTAACAGAGATAAATAGAATACTAAGGGATTCTTCCGAAAAAATGTCTTTATTGATCTTCAATTCAAGGTTACAGACTCAAATTGTCCCGTGCACACAGTTGTAGGGGTCCATGCACTCAGTTGCAGACTCTACATAGGCCTCCATGCACTCAGCTGAAGAGCCTTATTTCCCTATCTAAGTGCATGAAGCAGAGCCTTCCTGCCCTAACTCCTATCCTGGACCCTTCAATTAACCCAAATATCTATATATTCTCCATCTTCTCCTTCTTAGTCTAAGTATACTTTTCCCTTCGCTAAGACTCACTATTTATAGATTTTTCATACAATGCCATGGTCTTCGGACCATGGGTGAATCTCAAAAACTGGCCCAAACTTTACATATAACAAGGGGCTAAGCCCCTTTGACTCCTATTCATCTACGCACTCCACATCCACAAATCGCAGAGACTTTGCATTATTTACAAAATTGTACCAAAACTTGGGTTATTGTTATATAGGAAAATGACCTCCTCACCAGCTCAGAGGAGAAAGACACGATGATTGAAGGATTGACCAAGTTCACAAGCCCTGTTGTCAAGCTAATGTTGTCTAGCCACTAGCAACCTACTTTATAAAGCTTCCTAGCAAGGCTAAGGGTGTGTTAGTTCCTAGGGTAGCTGTGCATGTTACCTCGGGAAGAGCGTTAATGAAGTTAAATGAGTTTCTATGGATCAAGGGAACAAGTTGACCGAGAAATATCCCAAGATTCTCTCCTATGTCAACACACAAAAGCAGGGAAACATCAAAACTCGACCTATTTGGAGGAATTAATAATTCCTAATGGAGTATACAAACAAGAAAGAGCACAAAGGCATGGAAACATCACTGCTTTTTTCTAATGGAACTCATGAAGGACTTGGCAACCATATCCTCACATGTTATATATTCAAGGCTAGGTCCATTGTGAAAGGGGTCGAACCATTTGAAAGGATTGCCTATTTGAATATCAAGCATACTCTCAGACTCACTACAAGAAAAAAGGTCATTGGTGAGGGTCATGCCTATGACAGACCTTTAAGGTCCATCACCAACGTCGCATATGGTGATGGTATTTAAAAACGTGTTGTTGTAAGTGTATATAGTGATGGTCCTTTAAGTTTTGTCACCAAATCCATTTTTAATGACACTTTTGGTGAGGGTCGTTAAAGGCCTGTCACTAATTGTCTCATTGGTGACACTTTTGGTGAGGGTCATTAAAGGCCCATCACTAATTCTCTCTTTAGTGACACTTCTAGTGACAATATTTTATTGATGGTCACAAACGATAGTTTTGGTCACTTTTGGTGACGGTCAATAAATGTTCATCATCACTGATTATTCCAATGAGTTTTTTATGACGCTTCATGCTTGTGATAGACCTTTAAGGTTCATCACCAATGTCACATATGGTGACGATCTTCAAAAATTTGTTGTTGTAGGTGTATATAGTGATGGTCCTTTAAGTTTTGTCACCAAATCCATTTTCAATGACACTTTTGGTGAGGGTCGTTAAAGGCCCATCACTAATTCTCTCTTTGGTGACACTTTTGGTGAGGGTCGTTAAAGGCCCATCACTAATTCTCTCTTTGGTGACACTTCTAGTGACGATCTTATATTGACCTTCACCAACTCTCTTTTTGGTTACTTTTGGTGACGGTCAAAAAATGTTCATCATTATTGATCATTCCAATGAGTTTTTGATGACGCTATGTACTTGTTAATATATTTTTTGTCAAAAGATAACGATTTAACACCATTGTTGTGGAGTCTTTTTCATTATGTGTCCAAGGTCATAGTGGTTATAATAGTCAGGCAATTTGTTAAGAAGTAATTAGTGTGTATCATTTCCCTCAAGTCATAAGAATATAGTTTTCATTGAGTCAACACATGATTCATCTCTATCAGGTTTATTGTCTAGAAAATTTCCTTAAAATAAAGTTCCACTAGTGTGTGTAGGAACTATATTATTTAATACATAATCAAACTCTATCAATTCTATTAATGAGAGAAACCTATCACTCTTCAACACTCATGACACACCTTAAAATGATTTGGAATAGTACACTAACATTCCTTGGCACCTCGCATGTCTTGGAAAATCTTTGTACCTAGAACATCTTGCCATGCGTAGGATGCCCAAGCACATATTGGCATGCCCTAACATAGCATAGCACTCCCCTATCATGTTTTGGCATGCCTTATAGTCCCTAGCATGCCCTTGAACAAGTTGGCATAATATCGCATTGACAAACATTAGCACTTGGCACACATTGGCACTTGGCATGTATTGGAACATATTATTAGTGTGCCTAGCATGCCCCTTTTGAAAAGGGTAATGTCTAGAATTATTAACCCTCTTATGTGTTCATTTCCTTGCATTTTAGCTTGGTTATTCCTTTGGTTGCCTTGAAACTCCTTGATGCATAATGGCATACTTTGGCACCCTACACATCCTAGCATGTCTTAGCACTTGGAATGCCTTGGCACTATTTGGCACATGTTAGCACACCCCGGAACTACCTAGCACACTATAGCACTTATTGACATTCCATGATATTCCTTGGCATGCCTTACCCATTCTTAGCATACCTTGTCACTCCCTCCCTGGCATGACAGCTAGCACTCATTGACATTCCTTGACACACTCTCATATTCATTCATGCATTTTGAGCTAGTGCTCCCTTGTGTTGTCCTAGTACTCCCTAACACTCCTTAGCATGCATTGGCACTCTCTAGCACACCTTAGCACTTTTCTATATGATCTGCCACTTCATAGCATTAAGCACACTCCCTAACGCACATTGGCACTTTGCACGTGTTGGCACTTGGCAAGTTTTAGCATGTTTGGCATGCGTTGAGATGACTTGGTATGCTTTGGCATGGTTTAATATTAAATTTATTTGAGATCAATTATTGGTAAATATATGAGAAGAAAAAAATGAAGATTTGGCACTTAGAACGCATTGAAACTTGGCACTTGGCACCTATTGGCACCTAGTGTTGGTGACAATACCCATTTTGCACACTCCGGCACCTGGCAAATCTTGGATGCATGTCACCTTGACACTCTAGGATGACCTAGTGCTACCTATCATACCATGTCACTCCTCCTTAACACACCTGGAACTCACTAACACTCCCTGTCACACACTCTTATTTATTCATTTCCATGCATTTTTACCTAGTGATCCCTTGTGTTTCCTTGGTACTCCCTAACACTCCTTAGCACGCATTGCCACACCTTGGCACTTGACACATCTTGGTATGCTTACCTAGCATTCTATCATGCATGGAACTACCTATCATACCTTTTCACTCCCTTCTTAGCACACCTAGAACTCACTGACACTTTGTTGGGCGCGGGATCCCCCAAGGGAAGTTTTGGGGCTTAGAGCCCAGATTTTGGTCAAAAGTTGTAACCCCGATTTAAAGAATCTGCATTTTGTGGGCACGAAGTGCGTAGTTTGTAAAATAGTCATAGGGTTGTCCGCCCTCAATTTTGTAATGTAATGTCAGCTGTAGAGATCTACCCATGGTCCGCAGACCATGGGAATGTATAAATAGATCAAGGCTCTAAGTAATCAATAGAAGATGGAATAATAAGGATAAGGATGAAGGATTGAGTCGTATCTAAAGTGTAAATTCTAGTTTTGGGTCGTAGAGTAGTAGAAGGCTCTACAGCTGAGTGTGCAGAGGCCTAGTGGTCTGTAGCTGAGTGTGTGGACCCCTGCAGCAGAGTGCGCAGGGCAAGTTGAGTCTGTAACAGTTGGAGCATGAATAAAGAGAAGTTTCATATCCATTTTGTGTATTTATTTCCTGTTTCATGCATCTGTTACATTGAATATACATTGAATTTTTAATGCTTATATGATGTGTGGATATCTATGAATGTATTGAATAAGTGAATGCAATATAGAATATTTGTTTACGTGAAGTTAACTAAGACCATTAAGAAGATAAGTAAGATACACAGTGTAATTTGGGGAAATAACACAAGACACTACCATAGCAGTGCGAAAGCATCTCAGCCCCTAGTTAGGGGTGCATGAGAGGTGATTATAACATATCATGAAGGTATTGAAGGTTAGGACAGTGCATGAAGTGACCTATGCGAAGGTAGGCACAGTTGGGCTAAATTGGCACCTCAGACATCTCAAGGGTGTGGAGACATGGTTCCAGCATCCCCCATACTGCTTCGGGTGAGACTTCAGTTCGCGCTCCATGGGATGATGCCAAAAGGACCATTAGTGTGGGGATTTGTTTGGATAATTAACTCCAAACCTAGGTCAGGCCCCCTCAAGCCAACACACTTCATTTCCATGCATTTGAAACTGGTGCTTCCTTGTGTTTCTCTGGCACTTCATCCTCGCACTCCCTAGCATGCGTTCACACCACACACTGGAACTTAATAGATCTTGGCATGCTTATAATACCTTGAAACTATCTAGCATGTGGTATTACTTCTTGACATTCTTTGATACACCTTCGTACTTGATAACTTTCATTCCCTCGTAGATAGCCTTACTTTTTTGCGACTTGGGAACCCAACCAAGTAATTGGAAAAACAAATATTGTACCCAACCCAAAGTCTCAGTTTGTCTGAAACTACTTTGTCCAACCCATTATTATAACCATAGAATTTCCTACTACAAGTATTATTCTGACCTTCTCCTAACACACTTTATCCTTGAGACACTTGGAATCAATTGACACTCTTTGGCACACAGTCTTATTCGTCCATTTCCATGCATTTTGACCTAGTTCTCTCTTCTGATGTTTTTTCACTCCCTAATGCTCCTCAACATGCATTGAAACTATCTGGCATGTGTTAACATGCCTTTTCATTCATTGGCATGCCCCGAAACTCCTTAATTATCATGCCCTCACAACTGGCCTTACTTTCTTTTGGTCATGGGAACCAAACCAAGCCTTTCCTCGACTACAACAACCTGACCAAGTTACAGTTACTACAACTATATTGTGCCTTGTTCATCTCAGAACTAAATATAACTCATCTTAGGCTTCTCATGTCCAATTTCAACTTATCCCACTTAAAAAGTTACAAGTTACCAAGTCAAGGCTCACATCTAACCATGGCCATAAAACAAATAAGAAACATAATTTACATCTTGACATGCCATAACACTTGCCACGTCTAACAATCCCTTCGAAACATAGTTTGAATCTTCTTGACTTGGGAGTTCTTCTTTTGTAAATGTGACCCTTGACTATGCCATGAAAACCCTCCAAAACATTCTTAAATGATGGGAACTCCTCTTCATGTGTGAAGCCAGTGAAATATTTGATTTGTGCCTTAGGGAATGTAAAAGATACCCTTAATAGAAAACATGCATACAAATTTGTAGCCAAGTACCCTAAATGTGAGATGTTTCCACTTGTGCAATTGTGCTTCCAAATATGTGAACTCAACAATAAAACATGCCTTAAAATACATAATGTCTCTCAACATATGAAAGAAAAAGTAACCCTTACGCTAGTCTTCCTCCATTGGCAGTTTGGGCCTTTTGTCACAAGGCATGTTCTCTTCTTTGGAAAGAGGACATAAACAAGCTTTTAGATGTTTCTAAATGGAGTACTCTTCACCTATGTCTTTATCCTTTAAGCCACGTGATACAAATGCCAATTTTCACATTCTTAACTATGACGTTCTTCTTTTATACATGTGACCCTTGACTATGCCATGAAATTCTCCAAAATATTATTAAGGATGGTAGCACCTCTTCATGCATGAAGCTAGTGGAATGCGACAAGTCATCCAAATTTCCTCCAAATATGTGATTTGTGCCTTAGGAAATGTTAAAGGTACTCTCAATGGAAAAACACATCAAGATTTGTGGCCAAGTTCCCTAAAAGTGAGATGTTTCCACCTATGAAATTGTGCCTCCTTTTGATGCTAAAATTGGCAACCTAATTGTGCAAGATTCACAAGGTGTCACTTTGGGTCAACTCAAGGTTGTTGGCATTGTCACCTTATCAATGAATCCTCTCACTTTGGATTACTTATTGAATCTTGGGGGTATCCCAAAGCACAAATTTATGGGGTCTTTTATGTGACTAGATCACTAGCACTGAAAACCATCTTTACATTGGATGGTTCAACATCTTGATGATCCAAAATATTATTAAGGATGGTAGCACCTCTTCATGCATGAAGCTAGTGGAATGCAACAAGTCATCCAAAATTCCTCCAAATATGTGATTTGTGCCTTAGGAAATGTTAAAGGTACTCTCAATGGAAAAACACATCAAGATTTGTGGCCAAGTTCCCTAAAAGTGAGATGTTTCCACCTGTGAAATTGTGCCTCCTTTTGATGCTAAAATTGGCAACCTAATTGTGCAAGATTCACAAGGTGTCACTTTGGGTCAACTCAAGGTTGTTGGCATTGTCACCTTATCAATGAATCCTCTCACTTTGGATTACTTATTGAATCTTGGGGGTATCCCAAGGCACAAATTTATGGGGTCTTTTATGTGACTAGATCACTAGCACTGAAAACCATCTTTACATTGGATGGCTCAACATCTTGATGATCCAAAATATTATTAAGGATGGTATCACATCTTCATGCATGAAGCTAGTGGAATGCGACAAGTCATCCAAAATTCCTCCAAATATGTGATTTGTGCCTTAGGAAATGTTAAAGGTACTCTCAATGGAAAAACACATCAAGATTTGTGTCCAAGTTCCCTAAAAGTGAGATGTTTCCACCTGTGAAATTGTGCCTCCTTTTGATGCTAAAATTGGCAACCTAATTGTGCAAGATTTACAAGGTGTCACTTTGGGTCAACTCAAGGTTGTTGGCATTGTCACCTTATCAATGAATCCTCTCACTTTGGATTACTTATTGAATCTTGGGGGTATCCCAAAGCACAAATTTATGGGGTCTTTTATGTGACTAGATCACTAGCACTGAAAACCATCTTTACATTGGATGGCTCAACATCTTGATGATCCCTATCCTATTGACCACAACTTTTGAATTCATTATTTCTTTAATTGCAACCCCTCTAGTAGATATTGATGGTGTTCATGAGCCTACTTCTAGTTGTCTTCTTTATGGAAACAATATTATCTCCAATGCCATTATTCGATGAATGGCTACACAACAGGGACCCTATGAGCCAATTGTTCATGTTATCAATGTAGTTCCCTCATGACACAAACATTCAATGGTCTATCATAGCCAAACACTCTATGATGGGTTTCAAAGATACCCAACCTATGAAAACAAGCTACATTTTATTGCCAAAGCCTATAAGCAGTGGAAGAATTATATTCTACCAAAGGAAATGACCATCCACACCAATTGTAGGCCTTTGCCTACACTAGATAATCCTTGGGAGTTAGTGCCCCTGGATTTTATGTCACGTTTTCCCTCAACCGAGCATGGTAGCATATGTGTTTTTGTTGTTGTTGATTGCTTCCTTACGATGGGATTTTTGGCACCTTGTAAGAAGATTGTCACAACAAAATCCACTCATAAGTTCTTCTTCGAGCATATTTTGGTTCACTTTGGGTTTCCAAATAACATATTTCTTGATAGGTATAATAGGTTCCTTAGTATTTTTTGGTTTAACCTTTGGTACATGATGGACATCAAGCTTGACCACATCCACTACATTCCATCCCTAGATTGATAAATAGAAAGTAGTAGTCAATAGGATTATTATAGATGTCTTTAGAGTATATCATTCTGAGCATCCACGTACACGTGTTGAAAGCCTTCCATCTTTTCAACACAAATTTGGCTTAACTCTTCATATTTCTATTGCCACAAGCCTTTTCAAGTGTGCTTGGTGTCACAACAATTGGCACAAATTGATGTAGCTATATTCATGGTATAACACATGAAGATACCTCCTATACTTGGAACGAGACAAGTAAAGAAACCAATTTTGAGGAACGTATCCGACAAATTCAACAATGAATTCATGATATTTTGTAGAAAGTTGCCAACTCCAAGTACAAGTAGATACACAATCCATTAGGTTTGACATAAGTTTCAAGTTTGTGACGACTTATGGTTGGACTTGCATAAAGGGAAATTGACAAGCTCCTATAAGAAGCTCATACCACTTTAACACGTGTAGGAATTTACAGGGTAAGTTCCTCAGACAGAACACCAAAGGACACCGCTCACAAATATATCACAAATCAATACACTAGTAATTTTGACGTGGTTAAAACCCTCAAAGAGGGAAACAATCCATGGCTTGAGCCAACGCGGCCACTTCAGGCAATTTATTAATAAAAGAATGAAAATTTACATAAGCTTTTCTCATGGACGGTTAACCTACAAATGACCCTCCATGCTCTTTAAATAGAGATCATGGACCAATCAGGTGTTAAGCCACGGATCAAGTGTCGATAATACCGAGGAGAGAATGAACCGTCGGATCACTACATATCGTGACCGTCAGATTGTAAGCTACAAAATGTACATAGTAAAGAAACACACTTTACCTAACTCTATACTAGACCAAGTTATACTTAACTATTTCCTATGTGTCGGAATATCCTAACAACATGAGCCTTACACTATCACTAAGGCTATGGGTCATAATTATTTTGAGGATAGACATAGGATGATTTATATACTTCAAAATAAGGTATATGTTAAAATGATTTATGCTTGATGGGGTGTAGGTCTAGAAAAAGTTCATTAAAAAAAATAAACGAAATGATCACACCATTACTGACATAAATTATTGTGATATTATAATTGACAATAGATAACTACACAAGAGATTTTAAAAATTGACATTTTAAAAATTTATTTTATATGATCTTTTACTAAGGTGAACCTGTGTACAAATCTGTAAATAATAACTTAAACATTACAACTATTCTAGACTTCAGTCCTACCCAGAACATCACATTTACAGAATAAAACATGTGCCAGTATTCATACCTAGGCTATTCAAGATCAAAACACATAATGATAATACCCTTAAGCCTTAATGATCCCGATCCATCAACCTTCATCAGCCTTATAAGTGCATCCTTAGATCAGATCAAGCAAACCATCAGAAGCTCATTAACCTCCATATATGATTCAACACTTCATAAGATATTCAGATCCTTGCTCACCTTGGTGTAATGATCTTCTCCTCTTTATATAGTTTTAGGCCTTTCTCAATACCATGGACCAAAACTACTTAGGACCAATACCTTGGACCAAATATCTCAGACCAATTACCTTGGGTCAAATACCTTGGACCAAAAACTTTATTTTCCCAAGATATATGTGCTTTTCCTTCTGTGAAATTGCATGTGTACGTATACGTTCCTTTTGCCTAGTAAACCTACGTGTATACATAGCTTGGTCGAGGTGAACCTACATATACCTCTCTTTCTTCATTCTTTGTAGTTTGAACTGTAATTCTTTGTTGTTGACATGTTGCACTGTGATCTTTCATCTAAGTGAGTTGCCATCAAGGACAACACCTGTATCATAATGCCAACAATCTCCCCCTTTGGACTTGATGGCAACAACAACACCAGGTCACTCTCCGCCTTTGGCATCAAGGGCAAAGGGTGGACCAAGATATTTTCTCCCTTTGACATATATTATGTTGTTCATGCTCCCCCTTAGTACATGTTAAATTCTCTGATTGAGCTCCCCTTTTGTACACGCTGAGTTGCACTAAAACCGTCCATGCTCCCCCTGAGCACAAGAAAAGTCTACAAAAATATTTTCTAAAAGAATAACATGACTCTATAAATCAACTATGTGAGGATGACCTTCCTATCACCAATGACTCATACATCCATCTCCCAACCAAGTGGGGATATACCAAATTGTTTATATATAACAAAAACAAGAAATATTACATCATCCATCCCATGTAAAGTGGGGATACAAATTACATCATTTGTCCAAAATGACTCATTCAAATGTATGAGAAGACATATCACACCTTAGACTCTTACATGACTTGAGCAACAAATGGTATAAATATCTGAAGCCATGGCTGGACTCAGCAACCATAATGCCAACAATGTTGAATATACATTAAGGCTAATGCTCCCCCTGAGCCTGTGCTACCTGCCCCACTGTTTATCTTGTGTGAAAAACATATATGCTCCTTGAACCACAGAAACCTACATGTGTACGCGACCATACTTCATGAAACATGTGTATAATAACCTTTCTATGAAAAATTGGATTTAACAACTAGATGATGCAGCAACTACTCCCAGCTTTTGTCTGAGATATTAAAATGTCTCTCTGGGTAGTGGTTTAGTGAATATATCAACAACATGTTCTTTGGAGGGAACATACTCCAATTTGTCCTTTTTTTCAAGCACTTTTTCACGTAGAAAATGGTATTTGATGGGTATGTGCGTAGTCTTGGAGTGAATGACTTGATTCTTTGAAATATTGATGGCACTTGTATTATCACATAGAATGGAGATGGGTGGATTACATGTGATCTGAATGTCTTGCAAGGTTTTCATCATCCAAAGTAGTTGTGTGCAGCAAGATGTAGCAGCCACATATTCTGCTTCAGCTGTAGATAACGCAATTGAACTTTGTTTCTTGCTGAACCAAAACACTAACCTAGAACCCATATAAAATACACCACCACTAGTGATTTTTCTATCATCAACACGTCCTGCCCAATTTGCATCTGTATATGCATGAAGAATAAGATCTTTATCTCTAGGATACCATAAACCAAATTTCTATGTTCCTTGAAGATATTTGTAAATTCTTTTGACTGCCTGAAGGTGTGATTCCTTTGGATTTGCTTGGAATCTTCCAACTATTCCTACTGCATGCATCATGTTAGGTTAGGGACCTGTTAGATAAAGCAGACTGCCAATCATGGATCTGTAAGTGGGTTGATGTACTGCTACTAATTCATCATTTGAGTTGAGACTGCATCCTTTTACCATTGGGGTACATACATGTTTAGAAACTTCCATGTTGTACCTTTTCAAGATATGTTTGAGATATTTGGTTTGTGAAACATAAATACCATCTTTATTTTGTTGAACTTGTAGACCAAGAAAATAGGTAAGTTCACCAAGCAAGGACATTTCAAATTCTTGTTACATTACTGAAGAAAAATTCTGATTCATGGATTCTTCATTGCTACCAAAGATGATATCATCAACATAAACAACAATAATTAGCAATTTATCAGTGTCAATATTTGTATATAGATTTCTATCTACTGACCCTTTTGAAAAACCCTGTTGGTGTAGATATTTGTCAAGGTGGTAATACGAGGCCCTTGGAGCCTATTTCAGATCATGAGATCCTTTTTGGGTCTGCATATAAGTTTTGCATCATTTCCAAGAATGAATCCTTCTGGTTGTTCAATATAAACTTCTTCTTCTAAATCTCCATTAATGAAAGCAGATTTAACATCAATTTGGTATACTTTGAATTTTTGAAAGCTAGAAAGAGAAAGGAACATCATTATGGCTTCAAGTCTAGCAACAGTTGCAAAAGTTTCTTCAAAATCTATACCTTCTTGTAGAGCATACCCTTTATAAACAAGTCTAGCCTTGTTTCTAATGACTTCTCCATTTTCATTCAACTTATTTTTGAATATCCATTTAGTTCCTATAATATTTTTATCATGAGGTCTAGGAACTAATTCCCAAGTATTATTCTTTTCAATTTTCTCAAGTTCTTCATTCATGGCCTTGACCCAACATTCATCTTTGCATGCTCCATTTACATTTTGAAGTTCGGTGGAGGATAGTAATGCTAGATAGCTTGAGGTTCCTATAATAGTTCTTCTTGTTTGTACACCTGCCTCTTTTTCCCATAAAATTTGAGTTTCTGGATGATTTTTCTGAACATACCTAGACATAGTCTTTTCTTCTACCGTTATCTCTTCTTATGGTGCTTCATTGGTTTCTTCTTCAAAATCATTGTGATCTGATTTGGGAAAATAATCCCCATCTTCTTCATTGTTATAATCTTTTGTTTTTATTTGTTTTGGATTTTTGCATGCTTCATCAACTACAACATCAATACTTTCAACAATTTTCCCAAGTCTTTTATTATAACATTTATATCCTTTACTTCTAGAAGAGTAACCAAGAAGAATACCTTCATCTTCTCTGGGCTCAAACTTACCAAGTTTTTCATCAGTCCTTTTGATATAACATTTTCTTCCAAAAACTTTAAAATATTTTATAGTAGGAGTCTTACCATACCAAAGTTCATGTGGAGTTTGAGTGTTGTTTACCTGAACATTTTCTTGGTTGAGAATAGTTACGGCGGCAAATGTAGCTTCACCCCATAAGGTTGCAGGAGTTCCAGATTCATCTAGCATAGCTCGAGCCATTTGTTGAACAATTCTATTCATTCTTTCTATTACTCCATTTTACTGACGAGTCCTTGCGATGGAGAATTGCATTTTTATTCCATGTTGTTCACAAAAGTAAAAGAATTCATCCGAGGTAAATTTCCCTCCTCGATCAGGTATGAGGCATTTCATTTTGCAATCTGATTCATTTTCAACCAAAGCTTTGAAGACTTGGAACTTTTCAAATGCTTCATATTTATGATTTAGAAGACCTATCCAACACATTTTGGAAAAATCATCAATGAACAAAATAAAGTATTCTTCTCCAGGAGGTGACTTTTTCCTTGATGGTCCACATAAGTCAGTATGGACAAGTTCAAGAGGCTTACTAGCTGACCATTCTTTTTCAGTGAAGTGAATTCTGGTTTTCTTACTGATTTGACATGGTTTTCATATTGTATTTTCAGGGATGTTGATATCTGGAAGATCATGAACAACCTTGAATCTACATGCTTTTCTTATTTGAGAAAAGCTTAGATTTCCCAATTTTCTATGCCATGGCCAATTTTCATCATTTTTGCTTATATAACACCATTGTTGTATAAGTTGTTTGGAGTTCTTGTACCTTTGATCACAGTCTCTCCTATATCAAGCTCACGAACAACACATCCATTTGATCGAAACACCACTTCATTTATTTGATCACACATTTGATTGACACTCAACAGGTTATTCTTTAGACTGTTTACACACATAACATTTCTAGCTTTAACCTTTTCTTTCAAGAAAATAGAGCCTTTACCTTTTATGGTAGCAGGAGTCTCATTCCAAATGAGACATGCTTTTCCTTTTCTAAGGCATTATATGAGTGAAGTTTTTCTTTGTCACCTATCATGTGTTTTGAGCATCCATTGTCAATGTACCACTGATTTTCTTATCCTTCTGCATACAGGGCTATACCACATGTTTCTGTTTGAGATTCTTTCCTTCTCCATATCTTGGGATTTAATGGAGTTTGCTCCTTTTGAGATGTTTGTCGAAATTTGTTTCTACATTCAGATTCTTCATGGCCAAAGTTGTTACAGATTGAGAATTCTATTTCATTTGAAAGAAGAGAAAAGTTATTATAGGAAATTTTCTTGATCCCTATCACAATCCTTTGATTTCGTGTTTCTCTAGTCATGATGGTTTTGTAAGCAACACATTGAGCAACTTTCTGTCCAAAATTATGACATGAAAAACATTGCCCATTAAAGAAGTTCCTGCGACTATCGAATCTATTGACCTGGTGATTGTAGTTTCTATTGATATTCATCTTTGGAGCAAATTGAGTATGATTTACCTAAGGTTGGTTGTGGCTTCTATTCATCCTTGGAGTAAATTTAGTCTGATTTACCTAGTGATATGCTTTATGCCTTTGCTGACAATTGTCATACTATTCACTATTCTTTACTGCATCAAGATAGATTTTAGTGAAGGTTAATAGATTCTGTGATTGAGATGCTTCTTTAGTATATCCAAGGCCTGTCTTTATCAGAGGAGAACACTGCACTTTGATAATTTCATTTAAAGTTTCTTATCCTTTAGCAAATCTAAGATTGAGAGATTTCATTTTCTGAAGATCCTTTCTTATACCCACAATTTCACATTCTAGTTTTTCATTGTGTTTTTCTTTTCCAGCAAGTTGGTATGTCAAGGTATCTATTATAATATTCTTTTCTTGTAAACAAATTTTCAGTTTAGAGATTTCTTCATGAAGGTCATCCTCTTATAAAGCATCCCAAAAATTATCATCGCCATAAGCCATTAGAAGTCTATAATCATTACTGTTTTCATCTTCATCACTATTTGATAAACCATCAGTATCTTCATGACTATAGTAACTCCTTTTATTTACAACTTGTTTTCTATTCCATTTTTCATATTCCTTCCCTTTTTCATATTTATCTTTATGAGGAAATTTGGCAGCATAATGACCGACTCTGCCACAGGCAAAGCATTTGAAGGGTAGCTTACCTCTAAATCTTCCAGAACCTCGTTGAAGCTTTTCTACCTCATCTTCTTCCTCTGAAATATGTCCTGATTCATTTTGTTCTTACTTTTCTTTTATTGAAGCTTTAAATGCGGCTTCCCTCATATTTGATGGTCATCCTTTTCTCATCTCAAAGGTAGTTAAGATTCTGTGAAGTTGTGTCATAGTGATAGTTAGCAGATCTTGCTTTTCTTCTATGGTAGATGCTTTTGATTCAAATTTAGCAGACAATGATCTCAAAAATTTCTCAACTAAGGTAACTTCCTTTATTTCTTCACCCAGATTCTTCGTACAATTAATAACCTCATCTATACGTAAGAAGTAACTAGCTATACTTTCATCACTGTACATCTTAAGAGTTTCATACTGAATTCTGAGAGTTTGAAGCTTAGCACGTTTTACCTGAGAGTCTCCTTCATAGCTCAGAATGGTTTTGTCCCATATTTCTTTGGCTGATTTGAGCTACATGACCTTGACAAATTCTGATTGTGATAGACTTCCCAATAAAGTATTGACTACTCTGGCATTAGTCTCATATTGCTTTTTACCTGCCGTATCTGTAGGAATTGTTGTTGGAAATGTATATCCTCCTTCCACAATTTCCCAGACATCCGTTCCAAGTGATTGTAGATAGGTTGTGGTTCTTATTTTCCAATAAACAAAATTTCTCCCATCAAAGATTGGTAGTGTGATGGATCCCACGCTTTCTTGATTACTCATGATGATGGATCTCCATACAAGTGATCAAGCTTCTTCTGAAGGACCTGCTCTTCTACCAATTGTTGGAAATAATACTGAGAGGGGGGTGAATCAGTATTATCAGATCTATGATTTTATTTCCCAAACAGATTTATATACGCTACTTCAGTGAAGTGAACTAGCATGTACACGTGACTATACTTAAAGCAACCAGCGTATATGCAGAGAACTTTTGATTTTGACAATTTATCATATATTTAGCTTAAACCAGTATATCATAGATTTATTAGACAGTGCAATAAAAGAAGAATAAAGCATCACACATAAGCAACACACATGAACACCAAGATATAAGGTGGAAACCCAATGTGGGTAAAAACCACCTTCTGTTGTCATCTCTGACTTCTTTCTAATAATGAGAAAATATGTTTACAATCTTGTACTGGTGCAGACTCATACCAATACGTAGGTGCCCACCTACAGAAGGCTACAACCTTTTCTCATTCTCCATCTACTACTGGAAAGGAGCTACAACCCCCTAGCTCTTGTACTAGCCAATATGTTTACTAGTATGTAGGTGCTAGCCTACAAAAAACTCAACTCTTCCACCAGGGACCACGTTTCATGAATTTTTAGAATAGATACTCCTAAAATACAACACCAAAATATGAAGGCCATGTTTCATCCAATTTTTGTACTGGACCCATCAACAACATTGAAGCTTAGAAAATCATAACTACAATACTACCATCAAATACATCTGCATCAACCAATCACTGAAACCCAATCATCACTTTCTGAATCAACCACAACTAAATCAATCAATCACTTGATCATCCATCATCACTAAATCACAATCAATCTAATCATTCAGAATACTGTCATTAGAATGCAGTCACCAGAACACAAAGCAGAACCCAGAACTCTGCAACAACAAATAGAAACAACTGAAACTTTACACATCATACTTCATAAGGTATACGCTACTTCCATGTGTCAAACCAGTGTGTAATACGCAGTTTTACCAAAGGGAACCAGTGTACAGATCTACAAATTCAAATTTATGATGTATACACTAGTTTGATATGCTGAACCAACGTGTATATGCTCTTTTACTAACGCGAACCTGCATACAGATCTGTAAATGATAACTTAAACATTACAACTAGTACAAACTTCTGTCATACCCAGATCATCACATTTACAGAATAAAACATGCGTCAGTATTTAGATCTAGACTGTTCAAGATCAAAACACATAATGATAATACCCTTAAGCCTTAATGATCCCAGTCCATCAACCTTCATCAGCCTTATAAGTGCATCCTTAGATCAGATCAAGCAAACCATCAGAAGCTCATTAACCTGCATATATGATTCAACACTTCATAAGATATTTAGATCCTTGCACACCTTGGCCTAATGATATTCTCCTCTTTATATAGTTTTAGGCCTTTCTCAATACCATGGACCAAAACTACTTAGGACCAATACCTTGGACCAAATACCTCAGACCAATTACCTTGGGTCAAATACCTTGGACCAAAAACTTTGTTTTCCCAAGATATACACGCTTTTCCTTCTGTGAAATTGTGTGTGTACGTATATGCTCCTTTTGTTCAGTAAACCTGTGTGTATATGCATCTTGGTCAAGGTGAACCTGTGTATACCTCTCTTTCTTCATTCTTTGTAGTATAAACTGTAATTTTTTGTTGTTGACATGTTGCACTGTGATCTTTCATCTGAGTGAGTTGCCATCAAGGACAACACCTGTATCATAATGCCAACACCTCCACTAATGCGAGAGTGGGAGTGGGAGCACAATTTAACCACTCTTGCAATCGATATCGATCTAAAACCATACCGAGATGCAAGCGCAGATGAATATGAGGGATTAGATTCAAACCCCACCATCATGGTTGTTATGACAGTGTTGTTGAAGGCATTAGGGTGAAAATGTCAACCGAGATGGATTGAAGAAAACTCCACTGCGTGTTACCAAGGTGTTCATGGATGGAACAAGAGGTATGCATTCAATATGCCTGTTTTTTGATTTGATGGCCTCCTATTATCTATTACTGGTGTTGTTGGTATCTATTGAGGACAAAGATCAAAACTCTTTTTGAATGATCATGGTCTTTCCTGTGCCCTTTTTTTCCCGGGAAATGGTTATATTTTTATTCATGGATATTATTCTAAAAGACTAGACCTATTCATCTCTAGACATTACCTCTAAAAACTATGCATCTTTTGCCTCTTTCTGTTTTTGCATACTTCTAGGTAGGATGGCGTATAGTTATGATCCAAAAAAATTAAACAATCCTCTCATACAAAAAATGTACATTCAACTATGAGAAATAAAAAAAGAATCCAAGAGTCCATTGATCAAAGAAAAGGAAAGTGTGAATATTCAGTGTGCAACCCATTTAAATATTCTTAAGCAATCTATTCCCTAGGATAAATCTTGAGAACTTTTGACAAGAGATCTGCCCCTTAACTTCTTTCTCTGAAAATATGAGCAAAGGAAACTTGGGTAAGCCTCTCAACAATACCAAGAATTTCCTCATTAGTGATGGTAGATATTTGTAGAGTATACTACTTATTGAGTCATTTTATAGCACATTGAGAATTTTCAAATATTAGAAATTCTGGAACCCCATATTTTGCTCCCAGAGTTTAGATAAGCTTTAGTGCCATCAACTCAGCCTTGTTGTTGAACCCTTTACTAATGCCTGCCTTAAATCTGATTACATGAGACTCTCTGGTATGTAAGATGTTTCCTGCCCCTCCCAGTAGGGCTCACCTTTGGAGGCACCATCAAAATAGGCTCAAGGCTTTGAGCAATCAATTTTGTGTTCCGCAATAGGAAAGGAGTAGCACATTAGAGAGGCTTGTTCACTAAATATTTCAAAGCGGAATGGTCAGTGAAAAACTTGAATGGGCCTCCTAGTAAATAGTTTATGAATTTTTGGAGTGAATATACCATCGCAAGTGCCTCCCTCTCAGTTGTAGTATAGTTCTTTTCTATTGTGGATAATTTTCTACTGGTAAAATAAATCGAGTGGTTGAGGTTGCCTTCCCCCGACTGAGCCAGAACAACACCCAGAGCAATGCCTGATGCATAAATGTGGACATGGAACTATTTGTTCCAGTCGGGGTAGACCAAGATCAATGTAATTACTAGTTTTTCTTTTAGTATGTTGAGTGCACCCTCACATTCTTCTGACCACACGAATCATCCAACATTCCTCAATATCTTTTCCATTGATGCAGTAATCGAGGCGTAGTTGTGGATAAACCTCTTGTAGTACTCGGTATGTCCCAAGGTGGATCTGAGCTATTTTATACTTGTGGGTGGGTCCATATTCATGATCACTGTAACCTTAGAAATATCTACACATACTCCTTCTTTGCACACTATGTGGCCCAAAAGTGTGCCAAAAAGGATTGCAAATATGCAGTACTTCTTCAAATTTAGCGAGATCTGTAGCTATATACATCAATCGAACATGATTTTGAGCATACTGGAGTGTTTTTTCAGCATACTATAGACTGTCCAGTCATCCATAGAGACTTCTAGGAACATGTGGATGTAATCTCTAAAGGTAGAAATCACAATTCTTGACAACACCACAGGTGCATTCTTGAGACCGAATGGCATAACATGGTAGGAATAGGATTTCCATTTCATGGTAAATTTAATTTTCTTCTTATCCTCTTCTGGGATCCTAGCTTGGTGATAACTAAAGAATCCATCCGTAAAAGAGTAGACTTCATTCCCCACTACATTATCTAGAACTTCATCACTGAATGGTGTAGGAAAATTATAATGCACACAAGCGTTGTTCATACTGCGGTAGTCCACATAGACCCTTATCTCTATAATGTATTTCTTTTTTCATATCACAATCAGACTTACCCACTCTACCTCGTCCACCAGAAATATAAGCCCTACTTCTAGCATCTTGTCTATTTTTTTTTCACTTTCTCCTTAACCCTTGGGTTCAGTGGGTATGGTCGATGCTTTACTGGCTTTGCATATGGTTTTAGCATGATTTTCATCTCCCCTATATCTCCCTTGATCCCCTTCAGTTTCACGACTGATGAAGGGAACAAGTCTTCATATTCTCTTAGGAGGTTGAAAATTTCCTTTGTAGTCTGCTTATCCTAAAAATCTCCAATTGAGGCTAACTTGGGTTTTTCATCAGTCCTGATGTTATGTTTCTGAAACTTCAATGCGAGTAAATTTGGACCATCATTGACAGGTCCATCCTTGATGTCCCTTCCTCTTCAGTTTTGAGGAATGACAGATGTCATAATTCCTCCAGATCATCTTTATTTTGGTCATTGTCCACCTTCCCACAGGCTATTGCTTCATGACATCTGGACTCGTAGATATGTTGTAAAGTATAATGATCTATGCACCCCTCCATTAGCTGACTTGAGGTGAGAATAATCCACTTGATAGCCTGCAACACCTCAGTCAACCTCTTTTTGCGGTCTAAAAATCAAAAGCTACTGACAAACTAGTCAACCAAACTATCCCAATCTCTAGTATGTTTCCTTATTTATCTTGTACATACCAAGATTTTGGAAAGGTTCTCAGGGTGTGCATAAAACCATGCACCCATAAATCCTTTGGAACTCCTTCCCAATTCCATCTCTCCTTACAATTTTGAAAATGTTGTCGAGGGTTAGAGTCCCCCCTGTATTTGATGAAATCTTCAACGTACTCCCCCACTTGTTTGAATCTTACTTCCATGGCTATTTTGATCTTCTCCCATTCTAGGAGGTAGTTGCCATGAACTCCCCACCATATTGGTGGTGTCGCTTGTAATGTGACATTTAGTAGAGGTACTTTATGTTCTTCAATAACTGTTGCATCAATCTTGTTGATAAATGAATTTATTGAATCTATACCATTAAAGATAGGGAAATCTTGTACCTCAGTGCATTTCCAATTGATCCAACATATTGTGGTGCAACATCTAGTGTTGATTTCATATCCACCCTGCTACCAATTATCCCGATTTTCATTGGTGGGGGTGGGTTCCTATCACCGTACGGACCCACTTTGGTTGCGTCTATCTTTGCCCTTCTCATTGAACTTCCTTCCATACTTTTTCCTTGTTCCGGATCTCTTAACACCAATCCTACTTGGTGTAATTCCTTATGTCACCTTTTAATCGCCTGCATGGCCCTTAGCCATTTCTACACCATACATGCTCTCCTTTGTGCTCTTACATCCCTCGCCTTTCAAAAGTCATATTCATCCATCCTCGTGACATTCTCATAGTTTCCCACTCAGTAGAATCCTTCCCTTTAGGTCCTTCCCCCAATACTAGGTGTTTACACTATCATGCTTCGGTTCTGGAACACCAACAAGCCCTCTTCCACCACTAAAACCTTAATCCACAAGGTAGCCTCTTTCTGTAGCTTCCCTTGCAACCCTGATTAGAACACGACTTCAACTTTCATTAGTGTTTTAGTGTTCATTGGTTTCTTTATAGTCTTAGGCTTTCATTGGTAGCTCATAGTGTCAATCCATTCAGATATCTCAAATCTACTTACTAAGTGTGACCTATTTTTGTTATCAACAATAACATTCCTCCATGAATGTCAATAAAGAGGGATAATATTGGCATTGGTTGTTCCAAATATTTGTTTAGAATACTTTGAAAGGCCTTGTTCATGAGAAAGTTAGTGAAAGATAAACATTGTAAACTTTTACAATATTGAACAATTTCTCCAAAACCTTCAAGTAGAGGTTTCTTATCACATGATCTAATTTGTTGGGATCAATAATATACATTATAAACAAGTGAGAAGAGAGAAATCTAGTTCCTTGCAACAATAACCAAAGCTTCATTTCTCATTTGAAAAAAGAAGTTAGTACATAGGTGAGGCTAGGCCAACCCCTTAAAAGTAACAATAAGGCATTACACTTTTGCAGTTCCTTGACCAGAAGGGTCTAACTGAAAAACACATAGTTCCTTTAAATATTTGTAGGTTGAGTCAATTGTTTCAAGCACTTTAACTTCACGATAATCTAATATTTGTAATTTTTTACAATAATAAATCCATTATGTACACTCCTCAACATAGAGTTGGGCAAAGAGGGAGAATTCTTGATTGATTTCAACCTTGTAAATGAACAACCTTTCCTACTCTTTAGTTAGACTCTCCACCACTAGTTGAAGAGGTATATGTGCCCTAAATCAAGGATGATATCTTAACATGAGTTATCAACACTTGAACATAGTTGCCATGGATCTCATGGAAAAAATATGGAGAGACTCTTTGAACCTTAAAAAACATTTTCTCATAATCTACTTAATCTATAGGTAGTAGGGCTTCAATTTTTCCCATTTACTTGGAAATCTCACCCAAAAGGTCAACCATTTAAGAATCAATCCTATGCTAAATTTCACCTACCTTCTCATTTTTAGGATCGTTGTGAGATTTCACCTATGACCCTTAAAGTTAGTTCCCTTTATCACCTTGAATGGTGGAATAGAAGGCAGTGCAATAGGAGGAAAACTCCATTCCCCTTTACCTTTGTCAAGACCTTTAGAGACACCTATAATATATGCCCCTCCTCTGACTCAACATGAATTTTCTTTTTTCCACTTCTTTTACAAACCCTCCCTTCAAGGGAATCCTCGTAGGAAGAACTTGTGGTTGAAATATTATGAAAAAAAATGGGGCACACTATCTCTTTGCAAGATTTCAAGGGATGCGTATTGGAAAATAACTATCTTATCCTCTATAACCCTTAAGACCTTCTCAACACATAAGTGAAAAAACAAATTGATAACTATACTAAAAGATAGATCTCAACATTCAAGGCCAAACCCAAATAAAAAGAATCACACCATGGATTAATTATTGGAATTAGGTTTTGGTAGAATTAAGGACTTCTTTTCAAGACAATGACCTTTTTTTTAGGATTCTCAAATGGAAGGTTTAAAAACCACATTAAAAAGGGGATATTTTAACCTTAGCCTTTGCAACCTTTTCCCAAGACGAATCTCTTTAATGGACTATCTTGGATATGTTAGGCCTTAGATTTTCTAGATCCAACTAAAATTTAGTCCTATTGAATAGGCAACTTCAAGAATCCTACTAATAGGAAACATTTTTCCTTCCTTTTGATTTATTTACAACAAACTTTAGTGCCTCTCCTTTCTTATCTTCCTCTTCCATTACCCAACAAAAAAACATTAATCTTATATCATAAACACTCTATATAGGTAAGCATTGGAATCATTTTCCTCAACTCATGGGGGTCCTTTACACCTCAACCCATGCAAGTGGACCTAAGTGCATGGTACAATCCATCACACTCTAAGATGGTTCTAGTTGTCTCTTCAAAACTAGGGCATAACACACCTTACAATGTCAAATGGTTAAGCCATCTGAAACTCATGCACTTTTTGACTTCATGGAACATATTCTAGCAAGTGTTAATCAAACAAAATGAACTAGCACCACTAACACACACAAAAATTCCAAGATAATTGTATGATGTGGCCCACACCCAAGCACTTAGACTACACCTCCACAAAATTCACATTCAACTTTTGATGCCCAAAAAAAATACTATTCTAATCCAATATGGCCTATTTGTTAGATTTGTGTAATTCAATCTTTATCAAATCCTTTCACCTCCTTAACACCCCATGAGAAATATAATCCAATGGTCACCTTCCAAGTTCCAATACGTCCTTCTACAACATGAAAAACCAACCTATATATATTGAAACAACCTTGCCAACCTCTTTAGTGGGTTTCACATATATTTCACATTTCTTCTTCATTTTGCAACGTGGTAGCACAAGGAGAGGCTATCAACTTTGATCAAAGAATGTTCACTTAGTATCATTTCCAAGTTGCCTTTCTGCAACTTATTAAAGGTCTTAGTTTAGCTTCACAAATTCTCATGGTGCATAACTTGCTTTTCTACACCTCTAAGTGAGACCACAACCCCCCAAGCCCTCTAACCATTCCATCTCTTCAACCCTTGTTAGAGTTTTCTTGGACATGCACCCATGCCTTGAGTAGAACATAACACTAGCATCCCAAATGTGCATGCTCGTTCCATATTTTAATGCCTCGCAGAAACCACATCATCACACTATTGAAAATGAAATGTTTACATCTTAAGGCAAAGCACCTACTTTGCTTATGAAAACCTAAACTACGTGAGTGACTTGGAGAGGACTCCATTTTATCAAGATAAAGACATAGGGTGTTACAAACCCATTCACACAATAATTTGAATATATTTAACCTAGGGTACATACCCTACTCCTTCCAAATTTGACATCTGACTTTTAAGAAACTAACACTTGTTTTTAATTATTAAATTGACTTACTATATAATCTCTTTTGTTTGCACCCACTTAATATGCAAAAACACTTAAATATTTTCAATACAAGCAATGTAAGAGTACATGTTTCCTTTTGACAAGTCTCACATTCAAATTCCAAACTTGCATAAAAACAATAATCTTAAAATTAAATTATTGTTATTATTATGATAAATACGCCAAGTTTCTGAAATACAACTAAAAACATACTCTCCAAAAGAAAAAAAATAATGTATAATGTATTTAAGTGAAAATAGTATAATGTATTTATAAAATAAAATAATATATTTATAAAATAAAATAATGTAATTATTGTTTTTTTAGGAGGGAAAATTTTAGTATATTTGGAGGGAAAATTTTAGCATATTTGAAAATCCCTCCTAGCCCCATCTTTGTTTAAGTTCTAGAATAGGTAGTATATGTTCACTTTTCACAAGGTCAGAGAAAAAATAGATTTTTCTGAATTAGGGTTATCTAACTCCACCAACTGATCTTCACTCCATAGACTACGCTAAGGTATGTTTCATTTTCAATTTCATTTCATTTTGAGTGGTCCACACAGAGAGGAGATTCACTGCATTTTGAGTTTTCCACACAAAGAGGAGAGGAGTACACACACCTTAGGGCTTTGGTTCAAAATCCACTATTTTTTTTCTTCACACTTGTATGTTTAGGCTTTAATCCCTATGCTGTATTTTGTTACTGTTTGTAGGGAGGGCATTTGCAGGGAGGGAGTTGACATTTGATGAGTTTGAAAAACCATTTGTCATAATAAAGGAGCAAAGGCAGAAAACCAAAATGATCTTAGTGCAGAGCCTAGACCGTGATGTCACAACTAGTATGTTCCTATTCCATTTATTTGTTCTCTATTTTTATATCGGTGAAAATCCTTAAATTATGAAAATAAGTGGGAATCTTATCATTTGATGGGCCATTGCTAAGCTTTTTGTATTTAATCGATGGGTGTACTGATTAGGTCTCCCATATAACTATATTTGATTAGAGTATCTACGTGAAAGGCATTCATACGTGACAAAAAGTTCTGCGTTAGGTTCTTTATATTAACAAATTCTGCTTTGGGTACTGCAAATTATTCATGTAATGGGAAGTACTGATACAATGCAAACTCCAGGACCAATGGTTTTTTGGCTTCTATTTGCCATTCTTGGAGTCATAATTCATGCCTGTAAGTAGTCATTCATGTATATATTTTCTTTCGTTTGATGGGCCATTGCCCCACTTTTCGTATTTAACCAATGGGTGTCCTCAAGGCTCTGATATAACTGTATTAGATTAGAGTATCTAGATGAAAGGCATTCATACGAGGAAAGTGTAGAAGCAGCCAAACATTTGGTCTAAGATGGATTCGCTTTCATTACCAGCACCTTCGATGATTGCCTTGGCCATTCTATCGCATTTTTTCTTTAATCTTGATTCAACGTCCTTCAGCCAGTCCTTGTCGATGGTAATGACATCAAACCTGCTAGTAGTAAAAACTTGCATTAATAAATTGGTTGAAAATCCATTCAGTAATCCGAGTTTTCAAAATTTATTTTCGCCAGGCTCTACCTTCAACACAAATCAATGTGGAGGCTTGTTTTTCTAAAGACTTATTAGAATGTATAGAAGGCATGCCTCTGCACACAACCATAACTCATAACCTTTGGTCTAAAGGGAAGCATTTGGGAAGCATTGTATTAGTTGGATTAGAGTATCTACGTGGAAGGCATTCATACATGACAACATTCATAGAGTATCTCTGTGAAAGGCATTCATACCTGACAACAAATTCTTTGTTCGGTTCTTTAAATTAACAAATTCTGCTTTGGGTACTGCAAATTATTCATGTAATGGGAAGTACTAATACAATGCAAAATCTAGGACTGATGGTTTTCTAGCTCCTATTGGCCATTCTTGGAGTCATAATTCATGCCTGTAAGTAGTCATTCATGTATATATTTTCTTTTAATATCACTTTGGTTTCGCTTATTTTCATAAGTTGCCTATTGAAGCAATTTCAAGGGATACAATAATGTTTTTTTCTTGCTTATGGGCTTCTAACAGCCATTGATTTTGTTTCTTGGGATAAATCCTCTGTCAGAAGAAATTTGGATGAAAATTCCATGGGTTCCTTATCTTTTTCCTGTTGGTACTAACATTCCATGGGTTGGGTTCCTTATGGTACTCACATTTTTTCTAGAGTAAAGAAATTTATCTTTTTTTCAGTAGGAGGGTTAGAGTGAATTTTTTGGTACATATCAACTCACATGTGTAATCATTTCAGAATTCACAAACCTGGAAGCCAATACAACAATATTCATAAGCACAAAGCCATTACAAACATATTTATCAAGGCATTATAGCTCATCATATCACTAGCTAAAATTTGAATCTAAATTAGAAAGATAATAATTATTCAACCAAAGAACCCTAATTAACCCCAATAAATAATCTATTAGTACTAACCCTAAATAACCCCAATAAATAAACTATGAGTACTAACCTGCTTTTGGTTCCCTTATCTTTTCTTGTTGTTATTAGCATATATTTGCCTATGAGGTTTCCAATTTTTCAACCAGTAGTCTATACAAGTAAATATCAATGGTTTTCCAATGTTTTGTCTTTGAATGTCCCTAGTGTGTTGATCAGGTTTCCCTTTAAAAATTCCTACACTAGGTAAGTCTACCTGGTAAAATACAATGATTTTACATTGTAAATTTTCTAGCTACCATTTGGATCTAGTTCTTGGAAGGCAGTAGGGATTTTCCGCGCTAGTTGCTATTGATATTGTTGTGTGAAGGTGTTTTAGGATACTTTTGGAAAAATGAAATAATGTGTTTATTTAATTTGAAAAAAAAATCTACATGTTTCTTCTGATATTCATTGTGCTTACATTTTCTGAAAATTTGATGGATTGAGCTCACATTTGGTCCCATAGTATTAAGATTTCTTTCAATCATTCCAATGAAATTCGAGGCCTTGTTATGCCTTATACTATCATTCCTATGTATTTGATTATATACAGATCCTGCATGATTTTCACTAGTTTTTCAATGTTTTATCTTTTTCCTTTTGTCATTGTTGCACATATGCAGAGGATTACACCATCAGTGTTGCTTATGGGTAGTTTGGTGACAACCTGCCCTCCGTACAAGAATCTATTGACTTGATCCAAAGATTGAAGGATGGCAGGGTTAAAATCTATAGTACCAGTCCAGTCATCATCAAGGTGCTCTCTAACACCAGTATTAAGGTCTCTGTGATGGTTAGGAATGAAGATATTACCGATCTCTCGGCCAGCCAGTGAGTTGCAGGCAAATGGGTCAATGATAATATTGTTCCCTTCTTGATAATATGTGTCAATGATAATGGCTTTCGCTTGGACTCTTTGGCTATACCTGAACTGAGAAAATCATGATGATACCATAGATGGGATAGAGGAAGTCCCAGAAAATATCCTTGTCATTACCTTCTACAAGCCATTGAAGTTTACTGGTAAAACAACAAAAAATGAATTCTTAAAGCATGCTTGCACTTGAGATCTGGCTCCAAGCTTTGTGCGCTCAAAGGCACAGGCCTAAAGGATGCCTGCAGCTGGTATGATGGAGCTACTTGTGATTGAGTTTTGTTCCTAAGGGTTGATAGAATATGGATATATGTTGTTGATCTAGTTTATGAGTTTATTTCTTAACTTCTTGTCTCTTATTTGGGTAAGCATTTTCTCGGTCTGTTTTTGCATTTTTGGGGGTCTTTCTCTTTCATGTTTTTGGGTTTATTATGGATTTCTTTATACAGATATGACATTCTTTGGCATGCATAGTATGTCTATCTTTGCCATATATATGTACATATTCCAATACATGTTTGGAAATTTTGTGATAACTCTTTGAATATAGAGTAATATTATTGCAATGCCTCTTACCTTTGCCTTTAGTTTTTGATATCTGTGGTGCTCAAAGAAAATCGGAGTAGAGGAGACTGCATAAAACCATGCCCTTGGGATTGCAAATTGTCATGAATTAATATTTACTGTTCCACACAGCTAATGTTACTACTCCCTTCAACTTGACTATGGAGAATGATCATTCTCACCTCCCTACACTTGTTCCAAAATAAGATAAAACAAAAATTCAAAAGAAGATGTGTATAATAATGGTGCTAGAGCTAATGGATTTTTAAGTAATGCATGCTTGAATTCTCAGATCTGCAGATAAACTAGTTGCAAGGAAAATACATAGATTTGTTTGATGCAAGATCATTGCACCAAGACACACTCCACTGCCTGATCTACTTCTCTGATACCATGTTGAAAAACCTTTTCTGATCTACAAATAATTACTTGTGATATTATTTACCATTAGTTTAGCTTATTCAATTTTCATAAGTAATTATACATAAAAAATTTAACCAATACTATTATAGTTATAGTCTAAGAGATTTTATTTCAAACATAGGAACACGTATATGGAAACAAAGGAAAATTTGGTTGTAGCTCCCTATGATAACACATGTACAACTCCTTTTCTTCCTGCTTTGTGTTGGGCCGCTAATATTTCATTATTATTATCACTTTTTAACACCTATTTCATCCATTTCTACCCTTCTTTATCACGTCATCTATCATGATTTATCATATAATTCCATTTTATAATTATTTATGCTCTTATGGATAAATATTATTTCTTCTCCTTTATTTTTAATAAATTGATGATTATTATAAATGATTTTACCAATGATGGTTTATTAATAAATTTTTTGTAACATCACTCACCATTTTAGCCTCCAAGATATTTTCCAGATTGCAAATTTGATCTCCAGCTCATCATTAAATATTCCAACTTAGAAATTCATTGGAATAAGAAGTGATAGTTTTGCATTGGAAGTTTCGGGCAAATAGAGAAGAATCTGGAAAATTCAAAACATGAGTTTTGTCCAGAACGGACTGAGTTCATTTTAGAATAAGCAGTTTTCCCAAATTCGGTCCGTATGAAGAGAAACGAAAAGTTCTTTGAGTACGATTTTCTCAGATTCATTGTTGCAGCCATTTTTCAAATTATCTCGGTTGCAGTACCAAATTCGACATGTTCCTATTGAATGTTGATGGAAAGATATTTCAAATATGATCTTGTTGATCAATTTGTTGTGAAAAATCCAATTTTGTAATGGGAATCATATTGTAATCATCTCAGTTGTAACTTTTCTTTTCTCTCTATGTATTTAAATGAGAAGAGAGATCAAAGAGGGATATAGATTGGAGATATATTAGAGATAGGAGAGGATAGGATAGGAGGAGAGGGGATAATGGAGAGATTTAGCTTTTCACTTGGGACCTCAATTGTAATTTCAATATACTTAATGTTATTCTAAATGACAGATCATATTGTAATGAGGAATGAATTTAATGATTAATATATAATTTGCGTTGCTGGGCATTCAGATATTCTGAAGTAGCTTAGCAGTATTCGCTAGTGGCTAGGGCCCGGTCTTTGGCGAATCTTACTGCTATTCCCTATTTTATACTTCTCCATTTATTGTAAGGTTATTCTATTTTATATCTTTTCATTTCCTTCGAGTTTATTCTATCTGATATCTTATGATTTCCTGTGAGTTTACATTGCATTTAGTTTACTTTCCTTTATTTTGATCTCATGTACTTAACAACTTTGTCATTTGATTTTGTTTATGCTCACTGTAGATTGAATTAATTATCAGTTAAGATATTGTTTTTTGGTTGATTATGATAAGAGTGTGGTTAGTATATAATCAAGTAAAAGAGATTGGTTATTACTACTAAACTCTCGGTTGACATAATTTCCATTCAAATTGCTTAATTCAGATAGAGTTTGATTCATATAGAATCAGTTGAAAGAGATTGGTTAATGCTACTATGCTCTCGGTTGATGCTATTTTCAATTGAATTGGTTGCTTCATATTTGATTATGATTTTAGTTGAATATTAAGTCTTGATGCTTGGATGTAATATTTCCATTAACAATTGTAGCTAGAGTTTTATAAATGCATCTGTTTACTCTTGTATCAAGTTTTATAGTTCAACTTGAAAAGCATTATTGTTTGGATTTATAGCCTACACATATTGTGTACACTCTTGAAACAAAAAGACTTACCTAGGTTGATAATTAATGTGAGGCAATTAGGAGTTTTAAAAGACACCTATTAGCACCCAACATTTTGGCATTGCTGTTGGGGAGAGTGTTTCCATTTCACAGAGAATGATGTATTTTTGATATTTGTTGTTGGGAAAGAATGGGGTATTAAAAATGGAAGGTTGAACCTACATAATGAGCAAGTAAAGTGCTTGCTCCTCCACCCTCTTTTCAACACAATTGCATAGAAGTTGAAGTAGGTGTTTGATGTTTGTATATTGTGAAAAAATTTGGTATTAAAAATGGAAGGTAAGAACCTGCGTAACGAGCAAGTAAATTTCTTGCTCCTCCGCCTACTTTTCAACAGAATTTCATAGGAATTTAAGTAGGAAATTTAGAGGTAGAATTTTTGAAAAAAAATCTCATAATTCCACTCAAGTGGTGATGTAAGCACCACCCATTTCACTAACCAATTGACAGGAACATTTGAAGGAGGAGCCTCGAAGAAACACATGAAAAACATCTTCTATTATGGTAAGAAATGGCTCACATTGCAACTTTTGAATTCCCTATCAAAGATCTAGGAGGAGTGACACAAATGCACATAATTCCCCCATCTTCTCTACCAAATTTTCATGGTTTGACAAATGAAGATCCAGATACATTCTTATTTGAGTTCAAAATACTTTGTAGAGGATATGATTATTGTACTAATGATCAAAGGTTGAAAGTGTTTCCTCTTACTCTAAAAGGAGCAGCTCTCCGATGGTTCATGAGCCTAGGTGGGAACTGCATCCAAACATGGGAGGACATGAAGAACATATTCTTGAAGAAGTACCAAGACTACCACAAATCCAATGAAGATATTTTCGATATGATACAAGGGGAAGATGAAAGCTTGGAGGACTATGTGGAGCGATTTCGATACAACCTTCAAAAATCAAAGCATAAGTATTTGGAAAAAGAGATCTTAAAAACACTCCTACTCAAAGGAATCAAAGATGAATTTTTAGAACTCTTAAATCTGATAGGAAAAGGTGATGTTTTTCAGTTATCATATGATGATGTTTGTGAATTGTGCATAAGGTATTCAAGAGGAATCTCCAAGGCTGGTAAGAATTCTAGAGAATTTTCTTCTTTCTTTTCCAAGTCTACTACAAGAATAGGAGACATAAGAGTTGAAATCAATGATTTATTTGAACATTTTAAAATTTATTTTATTAGCTCTATAAATTCACTATTAGATGATTTGCAGGTTCAGAAAAATCAAGAATTTGATGAAGTGTTTTCCTCTCATTATCGAACGGATCACTCCATAGATAGTCACTCTTCCTTATATAGGATGGAAGTAGCATATCAAAGAGATGGGGAAGCTGCAACAAGGTCAAAACCATGGGAAGCATGGCCTACATGTATGGTTCAAAACACTTCCTCTCCATTCTCTTACTTGCATAATCCATTATGGAATACTCATGTTTTAGGCGAGCCATGTCAATCTCAATATAACCACCACCAACCTTGTCTAAAAGTTTGGCATGGTTCATCTTATGATTGCATCACTACTCTCCCTCATCTTGTAGCACAAACACATCCTCCATATTCTTCACCAGCTCTTCCACAACATATTGCTTGCCTATCAAAATCATCCACTCAACCCAATCAACTACATCATCAAAATGCTCCATTCCCTACATAGTTTCCTACTCAATTCATTCCACACCCTCACCATAATAAACCAATACAATATGCTTACAATGTTGAACTGCAAAAGGGGCTGCTGTTCCCTAAAGGGAACAACACCTTTTTTGGAGTGTTTTTTGTTGTTCCCTCAAGGGAACATCACTTTTTGTTGAGTTTTTTTTGCCGTTCCCTCAAGGGAACAACACTTTTAGACTTTTATTGTTCCCCCTAGGGAACAACTCTTTTTTGAGTGCTTTTTGAGCTTTCATTGTTCCCTCTAGGGAACAACACTTTTAGAGTGTTTTTTTCGTTCCCTCTTAGGAACATCATTTTTGCTTCTTGTGAAGTTTTGTGTGTTGTGAATAGCACCTCCTTCTTCTTGTGGGATTATTCCTAGTTCATCTCAACCACATTTTACTAACTCCCTTTCAGGGCACGAAGTAATCTACTTTTATGAGGATAAGAATTATGGATTCTATTGAAGTGAGTTAATATCATTCATGTTATGATCTTTAACAAGACAACTCCTTAATGATAGATTCTTTTCAAAAGGGACATAATTATTTATATACTACTTTACTGCAATGTTTTATGTTGTACATGATACTGATTGATCATCTTAATACCATGCTGGTTTCACCCTTCCTGGTTATAATCTTCTCTGTTTGTAATAAATAAGATTATGGGTATAATTTTTTTTTTCTATTGACATGTTCAACTTCTTTCACCATCCCTACTCTTAAGGAGTACTGAGCCTCCCTCTATTTATCATAAAGTATGTAATAACAACAAAATTTTTCCTATAGATAGGGGATAGGGGGTCTCATCAAGAGCCAGCATACCATGTTCATAAGGATGTAGCGAAGTGACATTCCCATTATGGCCACCACACGAGGGTTATGATCCATTAGATAGCCAAAATATCCTTGGAACAGGAGGTCTCATCACGAGTCGGCCTGATCAATTTTGTTACATCCCAGTGAATGGCAATGTGGTTATCTGGTTACCATGCTAGCACACTAATCTCTTCTATAGAACAACACTGGAACTCTCCATTTATAAATTGAGGATCTTGTCTCATATGGGTTAAAAAGAAACCCTGCCGAGGCTTTGGACACCTGTTGGCAGCAGAGGCTCTGCTTATGGTATTGAAGTTATATCTTATCGTCAAGTATTACTATAATACCCTTTTCTAATTATCTCTTTTTATCGGAGAACTTATTTCCTTAATTTTTCCCTGTTTTGAACCTTTACTCATGAGAAATTGTTTTCCAATCAATCGCGTCATTTTCGGCTAGAATACCGTCAGCAAAGCATCTTTTTGGCATTTTGCTGTCTTTTTCTTTTTTGCATAACTTATCAGCAATCCAAAGTGTCCTATCTCTTATTCATAACTATCTTTACACACTTTGCTCTCATTATAACCATACCTCTTGCCGTCCTATCATTGATATGTGTACTCTACTTCATTTTCATTCCCTTGCCTTGCCATCAAAACAACACTTTTCTTATGCTTTATGGTCATGAACGCCCTTTTACAATTGGAGGGGGAAGGTATGCATTATGGGATACATGCAATATAATTACTGTACTCTGCCATAACTTGTTGATATGACAAAATCTTAGTATTAAATTTATACAAAAGTTTTTTCTAATTGAAATTTTTGCATACGACTTACCTATTACTGTTTAAAACTAAAACTGTGGATTCAAGAAATTTGCACGCAAAATAGTAATTTGTTTACAGGAGAACAAAAAGTATGGGGGGAAATTCTATTCGCAGACAGACCACACTATTGCACCTAACAGAAGAGGCTCAAGAAACTCACGAACACGAACAATTGTTCAGACATGATGTGCTTGCCTCGATTCCACCTTTTGTATCACTTTCAACATCAACTCAGCCTACATCAGCTTCAACAAATTCCAGTCCATACATGTCATTCCATATTTTTTCAGAGGTAAAACTTGAGGTAAAATAGCATAAGTTTCTCATTTATTGAAAATTTAGGAGACTTTTATGAAAATCCATTGAGCATTATTTATCATCATTCATTCCACATCTTTACCACTTTCCCTTTTTCAAAGACATAACATCTTTCAGTTTGGCGAGTGTTACTTTCATTCATTTCTTTCTTATGACCATGCCATTAATATTCTTTATCATCCATTGATCTTCTTTTTCATTCTCAACACCTCACTTATTCCATGTTGTTTTACACCAAGCATAGATTTCAACAGATTGTAACAACCACCTCAGTCTGTTTTTTAACATCACATGAGGGCATGCTAATTCTCTAGTTTGGGGGAGGAACTGCTACACATGATGAATGTTTTCTACTTTCTTTCACATTTAAGACATACAATTTCATTTTTATACAATGCAGAAATTGGTTTGCGTATATCTTTAAAAATATGAACTAAATTCTTGTGATTTTTAGATAACAAAGAGGTATCATTAAAATAGACAAACCCAAAAAATTTCAAGTTAAATTAATTTGTCACATTTCAGAAATCATTCACTATCACCTACAATAATTTTTCTTATATGTCATGATTCGTGCATCAAAACAATTTGATTTTTGTATCATAGAAGCATTAATATAGTAGAAATCTACTTGCAACATTTCAGCAAAATCTGGTTTGTAGTTTTTGACGAAATGGTTAATGAAGTTTGTTGTTACTATATCATATTTTGCTACAACTTTACATACATGTAGTTGAACGTCAATGTGAAAATTGTTACACCTTCATCAACATTGCTAAAATTTGTTAAACAGACATGGACAACACAAGAATGTGAAAGATAAATCATTCAGTTCAATTTTTATTAACAATAGATATACATTTATAGTACACATATGTGACTCTTGGGATTCAGATCCCAAGGTCTCTTGGACTGCTTTGTCCATTCAACTTCCACGCTAACCCTTTAGGATTAGGTGTCCAACATTCCCCCCCTTAATCCGAAGGGTTATGTATGAGTCCAAGAAAAGAGCTGTAATACAAAATGTGCAAAAAAATGCATGGCAGCACTAGGCTGAATGTGCTCTATGAAATGTTGGTAAAAAGGGCGGTGGTTTAAGGATGACCACCAACACTGGAACGCTTAGTGCAGTTCCCGGAACTCTTCCAAAACTGGCAAGAAACTGAAGTTTTCTGCTAGAGGAAGTGATCCTATTGTTTCAAAGAGGGAAACCTTCAACCATAAAAGGGAGGTCTCACCCCGCATAAAAGGTAAAACTTCAACCTGAAAAGGGAAGTCTCAACCTGTGATGGTTTAAGGATAACCAACAACTTTGGAATGCTTAATGCAATTCCTGGAACTCTTCCAAAACTGGCAAGAAGCTGGTGTCTTCTGCTAGAGGAAGTGTTCTCAATCTGTGATGGTTTAAGGATGACCAACAACTCTGAAGGCATGTTCAGGCATCTTGTCTCTGGCTACAACTCTGAAACTGGTGTGGCAGGTTGTGGCTCAGGCTCGCTTGATGTGACTTTGAAGCTTGTAGATGACCATCATTTCCCCCCCTGTCAGATACAAGGTGAGAAGATGGAGAAAACTCAACTGCAAGACTGTTCAATACTCTGGAACAAGTTCTAACATGTGTTTGGAATATCTTCTTGGCTGTTGATGCCCATTGCCAAGAAGCGATCCATCCAAGATGAATCTTTGTTCTTGCAGGACGTTTGTTGCTGAAGCATCTGTGTGAAGAATGACTGGTTTTATGACAGTGCTCACATGGATGAAGATCAAAACAGTGATCTTTCAAATGGCCAACTCGGTCACAGTGTTGGCATTTCACAATCTGTTGTTTTTGTTGTTGTTGTTGTTGCTGTAGAAGAGGGGCAGAGTCTGGAACAGCTGAAGCTGAACTGTCATGAGGAGCAGCTGAACTGTTATGAATGAATCCAACACTCTGAAACTGAATGGGCTTGGCATAGTCTGGAATATGAAAGGACAAGTCCTTGTCATATCCAAGACCAGTTTTGTGCTTGTTGTGGACAAGTTGTTCCCAAGGTCTGATGATGGGCTTGGGAAGTGCAGATTGAACCTCTACATCTGCATGTAACTTTGCTGCTTTATCTGAATGAACTGTAACATTATTGACTTGCTATTTATGGGAGTCTGCTTCATTGTTCTGAACAGAAACAGGTTCAGAATGATGACTCCACTGCTGTAATTCTTCCTGCTGTAGCTTTGTTTCCAGCTGCAAAAACTCAATATTTTCTTGTACATTTTTCAAACAGATTTGAATGTTTGCGACAGTGGCTTTATCAATCATAATTGTATTGTCTGTTGTAGAATGTATTAGAGTGTTCAGCAATTCTAATACAACACCCATTCTATCCATTTCACAATAATATCACTGGGCTTATGTACAACAGAAATGAAGAACATGGGCTTATTTCAAAGGGAATGACCACTGGTATCTTCAACAAAGTTAGTGATAGCAACCCTTTCACTCTTCAGCTCATAAAATTACTGCATAACCATGTCACTCCAACAATGGACACGATCTGAAATAACGGTGGAGTGAGGCAACACATACAGCAAAACTCAGCTCCCTTCACAATTGAATACTCAACAGTGATATGTGACAGATTTCGACCCACAAATCAGCCCACAATTGTGGCTCAACCCAGCGACCTTTTTCAGCCCACGAACTCTACAAAATACACACCACGAATTTCCTGAGACTGGACCGAACTCGTGGTAGTGATGGGTGGCTTGATGATTGCAAGGTCTTGGCCCTCTCTTCGCAGTCTATGATACCAGCACTCTTAGGAACTTTCTTATTTTTATTTTTTTTTTAGAACGAGGTTCTTTCTCGAAATAGGTATCGGAGAGGTCCAGAGGAACTTTGTCATGTGGATTCTTAGACTTACGTCGGGCTATTGGATTAATGGAATCCTTTGTCTATGCCATAAAAACATCACTGACAGCATTATTATTCTGTTCTTCAAAAGCAAAATCCCAAACAGAAGCAGCTAAGGCTGCACGTGCTGCAAGAGGGCTTAGGCGAGGTCTCTTTTCTAATTGCAATAAAGCAGCAGCATTTAAAGTGACGGGTTCTTTTGAAACTGCTACTGAGCTTATTGTATTTCTCTTCCTAGAAGATTTTCGAACAGGGACATCTTCATTCCCATCTTTGCCTAAAAAACTGTGTTCAGCAGACGCAGTGACCTTCCTATGAGTGTATGTAGCATTAACCTTTATATGTTTGAAGGATATCTCTTCAGTTGCAGCATTTTCACTTGTCTCGGCCAATTTGGCAATTTCTTCAATTTGTTGCTCAATCCGAGCATGCATATAGATCTCAATATCGCTGTCTTCAGGAAGAGATCCTAGAAATTCAGGTGACACAGGTGGTCCAGCTGTTGATAGTTTGATGAGTCTGGATACTTTCTTCGGCCAATCTTCTAATTGAGCTTGCAGGTACCAGCAATTGTGGAGGCACTCGGCCCCTCTCTCGATAATAAAAATCAGCCTCTACAGATCCATACTCAGGCACGCATACCAGATGTATATGCTCGGAAAATTGAGAGAGAAATTTGGTCCCTTTCCAACACTATAAACTCGGCCAAGACAGTGGAGATTGCGGGCCTCTATGACAGTATGGTCTCAGCGTATGAGCAGCTCCAACACACAGAATTTGGCCTTGTATCGATCTCAGATTCAAACCAGAACACCTTTATCTCCAACACACGACTTTTACCAACGCATAACCACCATTCAAAACTGTTGATATTCGCTCTGATACTTCCGCCCAATTTCGGCACCCAAATGTGAAAATCCCGTTGTCGTTCTGCGTTCCAGCACCACTGTACTCGAGCACAGACCTATATGTTCATTTCTTCACAATGACCGTGAGCATGATAAAAATTAATAGCAGGGTGGTGGCGTAGATAAATTGTTCTCCTCTTCGATTCTCTTACCTTCCTCCAAAAATTCCGATAAGCACCCACGATAGAAACGGTATCAGAAATGACCAAGATCAACAGTATAATGTTACCCGCCAGAGAGGATTTAATAGAAATCCACAGTTCGTCACTGATGAAGACTGTGGGAAGGCTTTATTTGCTCACAATGGGGTGCCCATCTCACAGAAGAAGGTAGCGAGACGAGCCAAGAATGTGTACAAGTCCAGAACGTATGTCTCTGCACACATCATGCTCCCAGCTAAAGAATTTTGTTCTCTCGTGGCTGATGGTGGTAGTTTCCGTAGACAAGCGTTAGACAGGCGTTAGACAAGCGTTAGCGCTGGCAGAGGCAGAGGCTGTTATTGTTTCAGTAACCGTCGCTGAGAAAAAGAGCTGACTTGACAGAGGCAGCACAGGCTTGGCAGAGACGCAGGACAGAGACGTTTTATGAATCAGTGAGAGCATGAAACGCTTATGGACAGAGAGCGCAGCTAAAATTATGGACAGAGAGCGCAGCTAAAAATATGGCAGAGGGAGCAGCATTTATTTGAAAAACGGCAGCATTCAATACCATTACATTTGAAAAACTGCATTCATTTTTACAAATACTCAAAGCAGCAAACTTATTTCAGGGAGCATCAAAAACATTTATGTTACCAGTGGTATGTCGATTTAACAGAGGCATTCTTCTGCCTTCCGCTCTGGACCAAGTAATCATTCACCAAATTAATCCTTGAGAGGACAGAGGCATTGAGGACAATGCTCAATTCAGAATGACAAAGGCCAGTGCTCAGACCAGTTACACAAAACTACATAGGCCACACATCATGGCTCTGATACCATGTTAAACAGACATGGACAACACAAGAATGTGAAAGATAAATCATTCAGTTCAATTTTTATTAACAATAGATATACATTTATAGTACACATATGTGACTCTTGGGATTCAGATCCCAAGGTCTCTTGGACTGCTTTGTCCATTCAACTTCCACGCTAACCCTTTAGGATTAGGTGTCCAACAAAATTGAATATTCATTATTTGAGGAAAAAGTCATTTGTTCCATCAATTTCATGACTTGGGATGAACTTTTTTTTTATATAGCTTGGTTAATATAGAGGCTTCGAGTTGCATGAGGACATGCAATATATTCAGTTTGGGGGTGTGTTGGGCCACTAATATGTCATTATTATTATCAATTTTTAACACCGATTTCACCCATTTCTACCCTTCTTTATCACGTCATTTATCATGATTTATCATATAATTCCATTTTATAATTATTTATGCCCTTATGGATAAATATTTTTTCTTCTCCTTTATTTTTAATAAATTGATGATTATTATGGATGATTTTACCAATGATGGTTTATTTATACACTTTTTGTAACATCACAAACCATTTTAGCCTCCAAGATATTTTCCAGATTGCAGATTTGATCTCCAGCTCATTATTAAATATTCCAACTCAAAAATTCGTTGGAATAAGAAGTGACAATTTTGCATTGGACGTTTTGGGCAAATGGAGAAGAATTTGGAAAATCTTAAACATGGGTTTTGTCTGGAATGGACCGAATTATTTTCAAAATGAGCAGTTTTCCCAAATTTTTTCTGTATTTAGAGAAACAGAAGGTTCTCTGAAGACGATTTTCTCATATTCGCAGTTGCAGTCGTTTTCCAAATTATCTCAGTTGTAGTACCAAATTCGACTTGTTCCTGTTGAATGTTGATGGAAAGATATTTCAGATATGATCTTGCTGATCAATTTGTTGTGAACAATCCAATTTTGTAATGGGAATCATATTGTAATCATCTTGGTTGTAACTTCTGTTTTCTCTCTGTGTGTTTAAATGAGAACAGAGATCAAAGAGGGATATAGATTGGAGATAGATTAGAGATAGGATAGGATAGGATAGGAGGATAGGGGATAATGGAGAGATTTGTCTTTTCACTTGGGACCTCAATTGTAATTTCAATATACAGAATGTTATTCTGAAGGATGGATCGTATTGTAATGAGAAGTGAATTTAATTATTAATATATAATTTGTGTTTCTGGTCATTTGGATATTCTGAAGTAGCTCGGCAATATTTGCTAGTGGCTAGGGCTCGGTCTCTGGCCGATCTTACTGCTATTCCCTGTTTGATACTTCTCCATTTCCTGTAATGTTATTCTGTTTTATATCTTTGCATTTCCTACGAGTTTATTTTGTTTGATATCTTCTGATTTCCTATGAGTTTACATTATAGTTAGTTTACTTTCCTTTATTATGATCTCATGTACCTAGCAACTTTGTCATTTGATTTCATTTATGCTCACTGCAGATTGAATTAATTATCAGTTAAGATATTGATTTTTGGTTGATTACGATAAGAGTGTGGTTAGTATATAATCAGCTAAAAGAGATTGGTTACTACTACTAAACTCTCGGTTGACATCATCTCCATTCGAATTTCCTAATTGAGATAGAGTATGATTAATATAGAATCAACTGAAAGATATTGGTTAATGCTATTATGCTCTCGGTTGATGCTATTTTCAATTGAATTGCTTGCTTCAGATTTGATTATGATTTCAATTGAAGATTAAGTCTTGATGCTTGGATGTAGTATTTCTGTTAACAGTTGCAGCTTGAGTTTATAAATGCATCTGTTTACTCTTGTATCAAGTTTTATAGTTCAACTTGAAAAGCATTACTCTCTAGATATATAACTTGCACATATTGTGTACACTCTTGAAACAAAAGGACTTACCCAGGTTGATAATTAATGTGAGGTAATTAGGAGTTTTAAAAGACACCTATTAACACCCAACACTTTGTCCTAGTGATTTGGATTTTCTGGCCAAATTTTTGTATTTTGTCTTGTACATTTCTTGCTCAAATTTATACATAAACACTATGTTATGTGGTGATTTATTTTGTTTTGGAAAGCCATGGACACATCTTCTGCTCGGATGTAAACTAGCGCATTTGGGAAATCAAAGGGATTTTGGAAAACTCTTACTGAGGGTTCTTGGAAAGAGGCATTCGATGGACTTGGTGCGTCTTTACTCCTGATATCAAATCCCGTTATATATGTACTATTAAAACCATACTTTTTGTTCAGTTTCTGAGTTAAAAATTTCCATTCTGCATTTGTATATGCTTTATCCCTTCTATTTTACATCTTTATCTTTGATTGATATGTTCTTTGTCTGCTAATGGTTTTTTTATTTCTTACATGGTATGGAAAAATGCATAATTGGAACTAAACTATGAAAAATATATAAATCCAGAAAAAACCCTTTAACTACATTTCATCATGATCAAAGCCTATGGCTTTGCTAAAATAGGCCTACAACTTTAACAGCAAAAAATCTAGAGCCAACTCATGATAGGTTGAACATGGATTTAAGAGTTATATAGCAGCTAATCAACACCTTTAAGTAAATGTAGATGCAGCATAACAAAATACAACATTTTGTTGTACATTAAGTCAATTTCCTTTCAATATTGGGGTTTGAAACAATTTATTTTCCCACTCAGATGAATTTTCTTAAAACCATGTAGTAAATTTTGTCTTATATGTGGCAAAGATTTATACTTTGTTTGACTTAACTTTGTGTCTTCCCATTCTAGTCACTCTTTTAAGGATTCAATTTATCATTATGGTAATATTTTTTTGATCAGTTGGTTCATATCCTTTGTTAGATTTTATACCTTGTTTAACTCTGTCGGTCTTCTCCAGAGTTCCAATGTGCACTTAATTGCTAGGTACAACAGTAGTAAAGGTGTACCTTTTGCAGTTCCATAAAGCAGTAATAATGGCAACAATTTGTCATGGTTCCTATGCACATTATAGTATGAGGGAGGTGTTGTTATGTAAGAGAGTAGACAATATATTTCCAGTTTTGCTACCCTCAATTAATTTTAGTTAGCATGTTGTTTAAGACTAAGAAATCTGATTTTTTCTTCAGTTCAGTTCACTTTGTAGTTCAGATTTAGTTCAATTCAATTTAATTTTGCTTGCATGATCTAATATTCAGAGGGCACAAAACCCTATATAATCAAAGTGCTTTTGCATGATAAGGTTCCAGTCTAGGTAGGGGCCACAATTCTCAAGGAAGAGGATGCATGCTTCTATTTGTCTTCTAGTTGAGATGCACTTACCTGGCACACTTATCCATGCAGCAAGGGTACACTAGATGATTAAACTTGGGTTGGCGTTTGACTGAGTCACCTTGAGTGCTTCATGCATTTGACCAGATACTTCATATCTTTTCTCATCTTCCTATTCTAAAAAGGAGATGTAGTGAACACTTACATGTTGGTTAGAAAGCTTTTGGTTTTGAGGTATTACATTGTATTTTCTTTGCTCTACATTCAGTAGATGATAGATGTGATTGAGAGTTCAGATCTATGTACATGATCTTATTATTTTTGTGTAGTGTGTTTTTGTAGATTCTAGTATACCCATTGAGGGCTTTAAATTACCTAGGACCTTAGGAATATTATTTTAGTGCAAAATTTACTTACTATTGTCTGGCTTACATGGTATCAGCACACTTACACTGAAACTAATAGGAATTTGTGCATGGATAGGATTGCAACTTGTTAGAGGGAGTTTTTGAAGGATTTCAAGGATGGGATGCCTGAGTTTTAGCAAGTGAAGTAGATTTCGACTGGTTAAAGGTTGTGGCCCATGGGGTGTGATGTCCTAATTACTCCAGGGATTGGAGTGTTATTTTGCGTGTTTGTGAAAGACGACCTCCACCTATAAGAGGTTGTAGGTTTTATTCTTAGTTCCCGATATGTTTTCATGTTTGTTTAAAGAGTTGTAATCACAAGTAGTTAGGGTCTTTAGTATTTTCACATGTTGGGGGGTACTTCCAACTCTGTTATAGTTCAGGATGCAACATATCTTGGAAGAGGTTGAATTGCGGTACCTCGTAGAGAAGGATATTTTACTTTCAATAGATACCAAGGAGTTGGTTGAGCATGATTAGAAATTGGTCAAACTAGAATGAATAGTTTTGGATTTGGTGAAGACTCATCTAACCCCTTTCATTGTAGAGAAAATTATTGATAGGGAAATGCATATTACCTTGATTACATTGTATTGGAGTGAGAACATGTCTAAGAGAATGCTCTTAATGAAGAAATCATTCATTACTTGCATGAGCAACACTACTACAGTAGTTATTTATCTGATAGAGAGTAAGAGTTGAGAGATCAACGAGCTACACTCGATGACAAGGTAGAAGAGAATAGACTAATTTGGATTATTTTGAATGGATTTGGTCCATCTTAGCACCATTTTGTACAACTTGTATGTGCTTGTGAGATGCTACCCTTAATTGAAAGTTTGTGGGATGCATTTATCGAGAAGGAAATGAGATTGGAGATGGTTTCAGCCAGCGATGACGATGTATGAGAGCTAGCCCTCATTGGGAGGGTGAGGAAAGGAGGAAATAAAATAGGATTTGTGAAGGGTTAGAAGAAGAAGGAAGTCTCAAGCTCTTCTAACCAGTAGAAGAATAATTTGAGACATATCAAGCACAAGAAGCATGGCCAATATGCTTCTCAATATCTTGAGAAGTAGGGGAAGGGTAAGCAACAATAATAATAAAATAGTTTGCAATAATTGTAGAAGCTTTGAGTATGGATGTTCATTATGCTTCTTAGTGTTCTAAGAAGAAAGGGAAGGGTAAGAAATAACACCAATAAAAACAGTTTCCAGGAACTCCAGAAGCTTTAGGTTCATACAAGCTCATTGACAGGTGTGGTACAACCTTTTCCATATTGTCATGCCTTTCCACCAACATTGTTAAAGGTTTTTGTGGTATGTTGAGAAGTGGAGCCTCAAGATATGACAGTAAACAAAATAGCTTTTTTCAATTGTCCAGATGAGTATACTTCACCACTTCTATTCAATGTTATCTGCCTTTAGGAAAAAGTAAACAGAGCAATCCACATGAAGTACATGATTCTATCTTCCTTTAGGAGAATGTAAATAGAGCACTGCACATTAGATTCAGGTATATTTAAATTTTACAACACTTGCACAAAAATTTAACCTACATGATTTCAACATTACCTCTTAAATGATCCTTAATAACCTACAAGCTATTTCTTATAAGCATATATTTGGATGTGAGTCGAATTCATCTTATAGATACATTTAGTTAAGGAAACAATATTACTAGGAGTCATCAAGGCCAACTATATGGTTGAAGATATATTTGTTGGCCGTGATGACTCCTAGTAATATTGATTTTGTATTGGAGTTTCTAAAATACATAAGAATTATATATGGTGTATTGGCATTTGAAAAATACATAGGATGTCACAAGTAATCCTAATAATGAACTTCCCTAATGACTAGGAGGCCTTAAAACTCCACTAGTGGTTTTTGCACTAAATGTGGGTATCATTTATTGATAAAAGTGGGATCTCAAGGAGACTTGTGTGGAATTTGTTTGTAAAGAGCAAACAAATTTAGAATTAAAACTTTGGTACAAGTGCACTCTAACAAAACTAAACAAGTTTCTCTTTATGCTTTCAGGGAAGCCCAGGACACCCCTACAAATTGGTAATTACTAATTGTACATTCTAGTCTCATTGGCATATTTTTTTGTCATTTGTTGGACATCAATAAAACTAACTTTCTCTGCTTAATGCAAATTAAAAATGTTAAACAACTATAGTTTGATATGAATTCTCTAAAGGAAGGTCTCCATGTTGTGGAACCGATTATTCCTTTCTCTTAAATAAGATAAATGACCACCAATGAATTCCTTCTCCAGAACTTAGTTCTCCTACAACTGCAATCCTTCCTTTGAGAGAGTATATGTTGTCCTATTAAGTTCTCTGAACACATGAGAAGTTCTGATCATCTGGAACTTCCTAGAGAGCTATTTCATCTGAGTAGCTAAGGGAGGTAAGGAAGTATCCTGAATCTGACATTGTGCATTCATCCAATTAACATCCAATGCTGAGTGCCCAAAGACCTATAGATGACCAATATATTTGTCAAAGGAACATGTTAAAAAACAAAATACAGCCTTCAACTTCACCAAGTTATTTTTATCTTTTTCCATGTTTTCTTTAGTTTGGAAATAGCGAGTGTCGTAACAATAATGCACAAACTCATGACTAGAAATCTGATGAGAGTCTTGGCAAGCAATTCTACATGTAGTAAATTTTTTGTTTTTGTTTCAGCAGTATTGCTTTTATGTTATCAAATTGTAGTGTTATCAAAGGACAATAGATACATGTGTTGATGATAATTATCACAATTGTAAAATATTCAACAATAAAAGTTTAAAACCATTTTTATGTGGACTGTGTTCATTTAGTCTCATTTGTGTTATTGTTTTCCATCAGATATAGTCATCTTGATCTTGTTGCTATAGTTTACCTTTGTCAGAATCTTGACAAATATGACTTATTTAAAATTTCATGCTCACATATATCTAAAGTTAATAGAAAATCAACTTGTGATTTGTAGGATGGTATAATGAATCAGTTCTCTCTCAAGGAGGCCACAAAGTTATGTTAATGACAAGGTTATCATGCTTCAGTCAGCGAACAAGTTCAATATGCCACAGGGTTCAGATATGAGCCTTCAAAATAATAATAACCAAGTCTGCATAGTTACTGAAACTTTCACCAACATCAATAGACTATAATTTCACTGCAACAATGACCCTCAAAGAGGTCGAGATATTGTGTAAAATGGCCATTGAGTGCCAAGTGTTGACTAATAAAACCTTCTAGTGCTCATATTATCGATAAACTTGTTTTAGGGATACCTCCAACATAACCATACTATGTCTCTTGAGATCAATATCGTCCTTCTTTAGCTTTTCTCTTACGCAATCCCTTAGCCTTATTCCTACATCAAGTTAGATGATTTGATCCTTCAAGCAAGGCATCATAGTGACTTGACCCTATTGCAAAAAATTTCTATCTTCAAAGCGAAATATCTTTCCAAAACTAGAGGCTCTGATAGAGAGAATAGGTGTTGAACAATTGATACAAATCAATGATCATGATGATCATGCTCTGAATTTGATGGAGGAATTTTAGATTTTGGGACCCTTCTAAAATATGTTTTGGTCTAGGATTTGGTACTCTTGATCGATGTCCAGGACCATAACTTCTTAGGGAAGAATCTCAGCTTCAAAAGTAATTATAGAATGAATGCAAGCCTATACTTTTTATCTGAAGTATTCTATATATCATAAATAGATATCTCTTGCACTTGATCAGTCCTCTAGAGATGAGAATAGTATTTCAAACAAAGATCTGTAAAGGATTGACCTTACCTTCAGGGATCATATAAAATATCTTTCTATAAGCTTACAATGATGATACGGTCTTAAGCTTGATGAGTAGGACTGTTATAAAGTACAAGAACATACCTTGTTGTCTTCCAACTTTTTCTCGTGATAGTTGAATATCTTTAGGATTGGTGCCCATGTTTACTGATTAGGGCTTGAAGAAGGCCTTGAGAAATAACCTAGATTTGAACTCTGATTTGATTTACCACGGAGAGCTGGAGGTATCAATGAAATTATTTAGTGATTGCAATCTCTTTAAGCTTGGGCTTGTCCTCACCTAATCTTTGATATCATGTTAATTTTGAGTTAACATGTTCTTTTCTTAGGTTAGATACTTCATTCAACCATATGCCCATTAATCCATTTACCAATCACTATAGACATTATATAATAGTAACTGACGAAATAACATAAATGATAGATGCAGAAGTCAAGCCAAGATAGAAAGACACGAGAATATGGTTGAATCTAGGGAAAAACCCCAAGATGGGGAAAACCCTTGATCAAATCCTCTTATTATTATCATCAAATGTTCGGTAGAGAAAGAGAGAGAGTAAAATGATATAAGATAACTTGCCAATATGAATATCAAGCATCACTTCTCTTAAATCCATTGAATCCTGTAATCTGGGCAATTTGTTCATAGAGGAAAAATCATATTTTTGTACAAGATTGTTCTGGTTAGGGAAACAACAGTGCACTACTTTCTAAGTTGACTGATCCAAAAATCCTCCTTTCTACTACGGCCTTCCTTATTTCACATGATTCTCCCTTTTTCTGGCTTAAGGAGCTGGTTTGTGACCACATTAAGGTCACCATTTATATTATCTATGCGGTTCTAGATTAGGGCTTCTAAAGCATGTTGCTCCAGCCCATGAATTTTCTAAATAGTGTGACCTTTTTATTCTTACAAGGGCTCTATTATTTGTAGTATTCCTAGCTTGTTTTTAAGTTTCCATGTCATCCTCAACACACACCTGAATACTATCATATAAGGTCAACAACTTTCTATTGTATTTCAGCTTCCTGGGCAAGTGATTCAAGGCCTATGGTCAATCTTTGAGAATATCTTCTAGTTGCAGCCAAACTATAGGAAGAAGTCCCATACGAAACAAGTCACAATCCATATATAAATTTTTCCTTAACCATAGCGAAGCACTGCTTCCAAACTTGGACCTGTTATGACAAACCGCTAACCAAAACAATCCCAACAATAAACAAAATTTATCCTCCTTAATATTTGTTGCCACAGAGATATCTTTTTCTTTTGATTGATATGTCCCAAATGGGAGAGAATTCTCCTCTATGTATACAATTCAATGGAGTTGAGGGGACGTGACTTTTGATCTTCTTAAGCCAACATATAGTTGAGGCCAACCTAAATAATTTACATGAGAGAAACATAAATTCAAAATTCCACTTCTACTTATCCAAATTTGATGATCTTTAGATCAATTTTGGTCCTCTCGAAAAGAGGAATTCAATGCCACAATTATATTCCCCAAAGGAGCCGTTCAAAGTGGAATTTGGCCCTAGTTTCCATTTTTAACGAAAATAACCATCAATATTTTTTTCTAGAATTTTGGGATGAATTCATAATAGTGTGCTAAAAAGTGTCATTTCAATGTCTGGAAATTAGGATATATAAATGTGATATATATACTCTACATATTTGGGTTATCTCTTGTTCAAGTCTGAGTTTTTTTAGGCTACATGTTAATTGTTTGGACTTTGAACTATGAAGAAATTCATGAATGGACTTTGTAAATACTTGAATGAATGAACTTTGTAAGGCAATGGTACCATAAATTGTGTTATTTCAAAGATTTGACTTCCATATTTTCAAAAAATACAATGTCCTCAATAAACACTTATATGTATAGATACTTATGTTTAGGATTATATATGTTGGAGCGGTTCCTTTATGTTTTACTATAATCTTGATGTTGACAAGCATTAGCTAACTTTTTTCATCAATTGCTCATAGAATATGGAAAAGGAAATGATTGCCAAAATGTGGAAAAAAATACATTTCTCCTGATTTCTTTTATTATTATTAATGACATGATAATCATGTTGTAGGAATGAGTTATCCTACACTCTGTTTCAATTTGTGGATTTATTTTCCTACCATCTTTTTACAAGGATGTAGATTTCATTTTCATGTTGATGGTTTTTGCATGTATCTTATCTAACCCCAAATGCTAGCAATGGAGTGGATCATGAGAAGTATTCGTGGACACAAACTCTATCAGAGGTTAATGTTACAATACCACTTCCACCTGGTATTAGAAAAAGTTTAATGGTCTGTGACATAAAGAAGAGTTATTTAACGACAGGGTTGAGAGGGAATCCTCATGTCTTAGTTGTAATTCATTTATTTTCATTTCTTAGTTGTAAGTCATCTGTTTTATTTCGAGCTTTATCACATCAATTATTTTGCTAAACCAATAAGCATGGCCTGTATTTCTCACCCAATGTTAGTTACTTGACATGGTTGATATAACATTCAATTCTAGGCCACTTTTATTTTAAGTCAAATATTTTATTGATTAAAAGGATGTTCATATTTTGATTAGTTTACTTGGACCTTGATTTTTTTTTTTTTTTTTGTAAATTCCACGTGGATGTTATTTTTTCAGGGTGAGCTCTTTGCGCCAGTAAGGTCAGATGATTCCTAGGACATAAGTATACAACAAGTGCATCTTTGGCCTTTGTTGTGTATATGTTATTCTTTATATCATTGATGGATGGTTATTGATTGATGTAAAACAGAGGATGGGAAGTTCCTACCAATTCTCTTGAAAAAAAAAAATGAAATGGAGTGGTAGAATTGTGTTTTAAAGGGTGAGCTAGAAATCAACACTTGAAAGGTAGAACTTGAGAATAAAAAGATATCTCATCTGGATCTAGAGACACAACAGACCGTGGAGAAAAAAATGATGGTATTGATGAGCCTTCCCTGCAAATAAGCTCTAACTGTTAGACCACTGCCCAAATTTCAGTTATATACAATGACAATAATGACTCTAGATTTATTTGTATGAAAGTGACTTTGGCCATTATCCTGTTTGTTTCCTATGAATGAGTTTGATTTTCAAACTCCAACTAGTTTGTTGTTAAACTAATTAAAGATTTGATGAAAAACATATAGTTTTCAAAGCTCTTTTCTAAATCTATTTTCTTGAGCAAATTTGTATTTTTACTTTAGGTACTGTATATTGCTACCGTGTGACATATTCTATGATATAATTGCCTAGATAAATAGACAGAAGTGTTGTACAACAATATTTTTTAAATCTAAAGAAACAAATTTCCAAATACACAGTTTATTAATTAAGAACATCTTTTAGACGTATTAGGTAAGTTATGATTATATTTTGTTAGGGGATTTTGTGTACCCTGATATTTTGTTGTCCCTTTGGTTTCTGTCATGTAACAATGGTTAATAAGGAATGTGTTCTTGAGCAGCAGACACACATCTTATTCTACTATCGACATGGATCTCCATGGTTTTCAGGCATGGAAACAAAAACGCAGATGTCAGTGGGATCTCCAAAGTCCGTGTTGGATGAATTTAATACTAATGATGATTTTGTTTCCTTCTCAGACAAATAATGTCACAAGTCAAATTCAAATAACAGAAGCAACTCAAGAATGAAGGTGAAGTTATTACTTTCTGTCCAAGTGAATTTATTATATTTGTTGGTTGTTGTCATGTTTTGAGTGTGGACTTGTGTAATTCCAAATTTCATGTTGGTTTATGTAAAGGCGATATATATATATATATATATATATATATATATCGTGTTACATTTGCATAGAAGTTTAGATATCTAAACACCAAACAACAACAACATTGAGATTTTTCTTTCACTCAACCTATGACATATTGCATGTGTCTTCATCAATGTTCTTCTTCCATATGCTATCCACTTATAACATTTCGTTTGCAATATTTGGTGCATTTGCTAGTTATAGGTCATTTATGGATTATAAATGTCTTCAAAGTTTCACTTCTAATTGAGTATTCAACTGAACATATTGATTCTCTTATACATAATTATTTTCCCTCCACCGACTTTTCATAACTTCCATAACCATTAGGTAGGGACTTGCAACTTTGATGTTTCTTTGTTTGTTTAGTAAAATATTGCTGAGACTTTAATTTATTGAATGTTGTAGAACTTAGATTTTATGAAGTTTCAATGTCTATTTTTTGGAAGTCTAATTCTTTAAAGGGTGCTAGCTCAAAGGAAGAGCACCTACTTTACAAGCAAGAGGTTGGTGGTTCGATTCCATCATTCCTTGACATCCATATGGAATGGTCACGATCATTTTTTTGGTGACGAAGGCTTTTTTGACCATCACTAATGAGCTTTGGTGACATTTTTAGACCCTCACTAGAATCTGAATGGTCAAGGAACACCACCATATATATGCATCAATAGTGATGACCCTCAAAGGTTCGTAACCATAAATTGTTGTTGTTGATATGAAATGGTGACGGTCTCTATCCGTAATTATAGTCATTATTCATGACAGACCTTAAATGTCACCACAACGCCTATACTTTTGGAAATATGGCTTTCGATGAGGGTCAACGAACGTTACCATATATATGCACCAATAGTGACAACCATGAAATATCCATCACAATAAATCGTTGTTGTTCATATGAAATGGTGATGGTCACTATCCTCCATTATAATCAATATTCATGACGGACCTTGAATGTCACCATAACACCTATACTTTTGGCAACGCCACCTTTGGTGACATTCAGCTTTTGGTGACGGAGGCTATGGTCCGTCACCATTTCTCATATGAAATGGTGATGATCTATATCCATCATTATAAATCATTATTCAAGATGGACTTTGAATGTCACTACAACACCTATAATTTTGGTGATGCCACCTTTGGTGACGTTCAATTTTTGGTGATGGAGGCTATGGTCCATCACCATTGCTCATATGAAATGGTGACAGTCGCTATCCATCGTTATAAATCATTATTGGTTACGGATTTTGAATGTCACTGTAGAGCTATAAAAAGGGTCTCTTTCACCTCTAATTACCTCACATTAATATGTTAATCCGGGAACGTTTGGTTATTTCAAAGTGGTTATTTCAAAGAGTGACTCAATCTGAGGCTATTTGTCAGAGTAATGCAAGTAGTACAGCGTCCTACAAAATACAAGAGTAAACTGATGCTTGTCTATAACTAAGTTCCTTCAAATGATTAAAGCACACATTCTCAAAATAGCAGTCAAGGGTCTAACAGCAGTAGTCCATCCCTTTGGAAACTGATGGAAAAGGAAACTAGAGCATGGGTCATGGGTCTGGGAGCAAGGCAGTAAATGCAGAGGCTCACTACAGCCACAGATCGTCTCTCACACCAAATGCGAGTAAATGAAATGGCAGATAGAAATGGAACGGCAAATAGGAAATTAAACAGTAAAGGAACACCAATGCTTAAAATGGAACAGCAATTTTGAAATGGAACAGCAATCACTATAACTAAACCTCGCGAGTAACAATCAAACTTTATCCTATCAACTCAAAAGCTCTTATCGTAATCAAAACTCCAATCTTTCATTCTCCAAGCAAATCACGGAATCCACTAAAGGAACAACAATAACTCTCAATTATGGAACAGCATGTGAAAGTCATACACACATAACATTCTAAGAAAGTAATCTGAATTTAATCCCAATCATCAACAGGAATTATAACTATGTTTCCAAATGGAACGACATGAATTCTGAATCATAAAGAACACACCTTTCAGATAATTACCTTAACACACATACTTAGCATAGAAGCTTCATAACACAAGGATAACACTATTCAGTTGAATCTAATAAGATTTCATCCACTCTGAAAGTATTGATAATATAATGCAGAGGCAATGGAAAGAACATTAATGAAAGAATCTTAGCAGAGCATGTGATGTAACTTATAAAGCTTATCAGATTACCAACTAGTGACGAGAAGCAGACCACGCAGAAATCAAATCGTAGTGATACAAAAGCAAGTGTCCTCTGGGGCCGGGCCCTTAGCCTCAAGGGTACACTGCTTTAAGCTAATCCAGATGCGAAGATGAGATAATCACCAAGTTTATATTAATGCATAAAACAGAAAGTACAATGAGCCAAGTTCAACGAGACTCGATGATCAAAGTTAAGTCTTAACAAAAAGTTACATAAAACTTCTCCCCAGAATAACAGTGCCGTCCCTTTATATAAGGATAACGGCGGAGATGTCTAGGTGATAAGATAAATAAAGTAGCGATCTGTTAATCCCTAATCACTTCTTTCTCTTCCGTCGAGCTAGTGCCTTTTCCTTCTTTTCCAGACTGGTTTGCTTCAGCTTGCTTTGCCTCGTCTGCACTCGGTCCTTCGTCAAAGGGACAACAATTACCTTGTTCTTATCTTCTTCTTTGGAACTACAGCTCTTCGTTTCTACCCTTTTCTACAAAGGAAAATGACAATTATTAGCGGATAAGTCTTTGCATACTAATTCCACGTATTCTACCACAATTGTCTATTGTTTTCCTCATTCATGATGTAAAAGATTCATAAGTCCTACTGAAAAGTCACTAAAATGATCATTAAAAACATACCTTTTTAGTACTCCACACACCCCCCTGCTTACCCTGTTTCATGCCCTCATGGAAACGTTGTAGTAGACATGCAAAGCAGTGAGAGAGTAGGCTAGAGAAGGAATCTCATGTGGAGGCCTACAGCCATGGTCAGTGACTAGGTAGTCAAAGAACTGGCCTGTTTGACCCTCAGGCATCTCATATAGGGCTTGATATCCGGGTGCAGGATGCCAGATAATTAGACTGCAGAATCTATATCCTAACTAGGGTGGTCCTGCCCTCAAGATGCTTTCACCATAGAGGTTCAAACGATTGGCGGCTAACTAAAAATTCTCATACTTAAATGGCTCCCTGAGCTGGATGTTTGGATTAGAGGTTTGGTACTAGAATTTGGCTGCATCAATGGCGAGGTCTTTGATAGAAAGAAAATATTCTAGACTTTGTCAAATGAGTGCCTCGTGCATGGGTCCTAATGTGTCAATGACACCCGGAGTTCTCATAAGGTTTCTATGTGCTCTCCATAGCTGTGCTGGGTCCCTAGGCTCAGCCCTTACCCACAGGTCTACGCCATTTTCCTGTCTCTAAAAAGTGTTATAGGCTTTGAGCCATTTAATCTGATTGACCCCGAATGAGATGAATGCTTGCAATTGAATGTCCCCAACAAAAGGGCCAGGGTTCAACTCAGTTTCCTGATCTAGCATGAGGTTATGCAAATAGAATTCACATAGCAATCTCTGGACCTTCACTCCATACTGTTTACAACAATCTATAAAGTCATTGACAGTATTAATTTGTATCGGGGCACCTACTTTAACAGCCTTTATCTTTAATTGAAAGTATCGTTCCAATAAAAACAAAGCATAGTTTTTGGCAGGGGCCCTACATGCTAAAACGTCATTGTATAAAGAACACAAGGTATCCATCTGTTTGATAACAATATCTAACCTACGGGTTACCTTTGCAACTTTCTCCTGTTCCTTTTGCCACCCTTCAAAGGCCTGGCTTTCAGATTGATTGACATTCCATAGTTGTTGTTGGAGTTCTTCATACTTCTCACGAGGGACTGTCTGCTCTCTAAGCCTCTCCATCTCTTGTTGAGCCTCTTTCAATCCTTTGTGCAGGGTCCTCGTCTTTGGATCTCTTTTCCATGCATCAGTGGAGGCCGGGAGTTTTACCTGAACTTTCTTATTTCGTTGCTTTCAGTTCAAAACCCTTATCACCCCGAAGGGTGGTGCCTCTGTTTGAATCTCCTTGTTGTCTTTTTCTTTTTTAACACGAATACTAGCTGGCAGCTATTCCTTTTCAAATGGAACAGCAATCTGTCCCTCAGCTTCATTTGGAATAGCAGCTCAACTTTCAGTTTCATTTGGAACAGCAGCTGGGCCTTCAGCTTCATTTGGAATGTCAGTTGGGCCTTCGGCTTCATTTGGAACAACAGCTGGGCCTTCAGCTTCAATTGGAACAGCAGTTGGATTTTGGGCAGGGTTTTGATCAACAGAGCGATTTTTAGTCCTCTGCCATTTTATCCTGTGGTTTCTTACTGCAGTGGTCATCTTTTTCTTACTGGCGGTCTTCCTTGTCCTCTGCCTTACTTTCAGAATCCTGATCTACTGGTGGAGTTGGGCTATTATGCTCAATAACCTTCGCTATTCCTTTCGTAATTCTCTAATTTCCAATGTTTTGTTAGAAGGAACAGCAGGGTTTTTGTTGCGTTCTGGGCCGTGACTAGTCCCTTGATCTTTCTCCTGGGGTACTTCTTCACTATGTTGTACTGGTTGTTCTGGGGTAAGAACCCTAGCTGATTCCATGGCTTCGCTTTCTATTCTCACTTCTTCTAGAATTTTTCTGGTGCCATGGGAACAGATTGTTCCCTCTCAGTATCTCCTATCTCTTTTTCATCATGAACAGGCAGATTTCCTTCCTCTGCCTCTTCTGCATGTGGTTTTTCAGGTGCATCTTCTTCCTGGGGTTTGTCGCGGAGGTATGGTGGAGTGGAAGGTTGGCCATACTCACCCATATTGGCCAAGATTGCGGCCAATTCCTCTTCTCCCACTAGGTCCTATGGTGGGCTACCTACCTGCTGTCCCATTTCCTCCTCCTGCCTGGATTGTCCATCTTCTGCCTCAGGATGCTCAATTTCCATTTCAGGGTTCTCAGCTTCTATCTCAGGATGTTCAACTTCTGTCTTAGGGGGCTCGGCTTCTGTCTCAGGATGTTCAACTTCTGCCTCAGAGGGCTCGGCTACTTCATCGTTTTCTTCTTCAGATCGCTTAGCCTTCTCGGCCTCCCCTTCCTTTTCTCCTTCAACTTGTTCTTCTTCTATCTCTTGTCGTGTGGGTTGTTCATCCTCAATTACCATTGGCTGGCTAGTGCTTTCCTGGAGTTTTTCCAGCCTTCCTCTTATCTGGGCTAACCTGACTGATTTTCTACATTTCTCTGGCTGTTCCGGTGTCTCAGTGTCATGCTTACACTTTGCTGACTCCTGACGGGTTTCTAGTCGTTCAGATGTGCTTGCAACAGGTTTTTGCTTTCTTAATTCTCTGCGTTTTTCCAGACGTTCTAGTGTGCTTAGAGTATGTTTACGTTTTGGGGAAGGTGTTGTGCTCTCCCCTCAATTATTGCAATTAATTCTTTCCAGCTGCTTTGCTGCTGGGTGAGACTATGACTAACTATTAATCGGATTAATCCATGGTGGCTGACAACTGATTCTACATGCTGTGCCTTTTTCAGGCTTCTTGCGGCGTCATGGAGTAAAGAATTCAAAAGTGCAGGAAGGTTTACAGATCATTTCTGTTTTAAAACAACTAAGAGTTTAAGGTGTCGTGGCCTTACCACGTCTTTTCTCCCCTCGCAGGTGATGTAGCTTTGCACTGTTCTCGCTAGTTCTGCCCAAGGTTCTCCTAGAGTTCCTTGCAGGACTCCCTTCCCTTTAACTGTTAAACTCTGGCCTTCGTCCTGGAAAATTTCCATGATCTTCTGGAGTCTTTCCTTCTTCAATGTCCATACAGGTTCGGTGGCTGGTAGTCCCGAGACTTCGTCAATTATATCATCGGTGACTGCTATTTGCTTCCCCCGCACCATGGAGTGATCCTCCTGCAGATTCTGCAGAAATTCCATTGCTACTGTTTCATTGGACTCCTTCAAGCGACTGAGATAAGTCAGCCACCCTGCTCTTTCCAGGATCTCCCAAGCAGCAGTGGAGACTGTCAATTTTTGTGGTTCGCTTCGAACTACCTTGCCTCCCATGGTTTCACTGTGGATTCATAATGGAACAGTAGCTGCTTGTGCTGTTTGAAACACAGAGAGAGTAGTGATCGTCAGATTTGGAAAAAAACACAGAGTATGCAATAGAAATGAGTTATGAATAACAACTTGTATAGAAAAAAAAATAGAAATGTCATGCCGTTAAACCGTGCCATTTCCTGGTATGCTATCTTTCCCGAATAGTGAGCTGACACATAACCCAGGGAATCATGAGGTGAACCTCCCCCCCTGCAATGTGATAGGCTGCCCCAGCCGTCAAAGAAAGGAGCGACACCCTGATCTATAACCAAGTCATAAAGGAACAACGTATGAAAATACGCCATGTTTAGAAAAACAACAGTTTGCCGAAATCGAGGCGTAAAGTTAGATCGCATATTACGTAAGAGGCTACTGTGATATGATGCGAGGTCAGGGATAGGACGTCTGTCGTACTTGTGAAATCTCAAGTGGTCATTGTCACCTCCTTTGCCATGATTGGTGTAATAAAAAAATCCATGCGGTATATAAGTCGGGAGATAATGTATGATTAGTGCCTAGGATATAAGAAACAAAAGAGTATTAGTATCCTACCTATTGGTGTAATTAATGTGACCTCGATACCATTAACAGTGCTCTGCTGCCGACAGGTGTCCATAATCTTGGTAGAGTTTTTTATTTCACCCGCGGAACCATGATCCTTTATGTGCATATTAAGGAATGCGATGTCAAAGTGTAGGTCATTATGCTGGCTTGGTAACGAGGTAGCCATAATGCCATTCACGAGGAGGGGGCGAAAAGTGGGCAGGCCGGCTCATGATGAGACCTCTTGTTCCAAGGTTTTTTCTTTTACTATACCTTTTGGACCATATCCCTAGTGTGGTGGCCATAGTGGGAATGCCACTTCGCTTCCATCCTCATGATCATGGTAGGCTGGCTCTTGATGAGACCCCCTATCCTGCATTTGACAATTTATAATTCATTTGCTTTTTCTTTCTCTTTTTTTTTTATAAAGCACTATTTCTTATATATCCACAAAGGGTGGTTCAACACTCCTTAAGAGTAGGAATGGTGGAAGAAGTCTTATCATCTCAATAGGAGGATATAAACCCTTTGCTCTTATTCCTGAACAAAATCAAAGAAAAGAATGGCATGATAAAAGATAACCAATCAGGGCAAGATTAGTAAGACAATGATAGCAAAAGATAAGTACATCCTTCCTTCTGTCCTCTTACCAATACATAGCCTTATAAAGATAGCGATTTATAATTGCCTGATTTCAGTGTGTTGTGATTTGGATTCATTGCATAAGTGCATTGCTTGTCTCTAAAAGACTTTGAAAGAATAGGGGCAAGAAGCATCCTTACTTGGACTAGCAAGAGGTTAGCTGTGTCACAAAGAGAGAAGAAGTATACTAGATGAATAAAGGAGCATGAGTTCAAAAAGTGCAAATGTCGTTCCTTTTGGAAAAGAAACAGCAGAACACAGCAATGCCATTCCTTTTGAAAAAGGAACAACAAAAATCAAAATGTGTTGTTCCTTTTGAAAAGGAACAACAGAAAATCAAAACGTGCTGTTCCTTTTGAAAAGGATCAGCAGAAAATCAAAACGTGCTATTCCTTTTGAAAAGGAACATCAGAAAATCAAAACGTGTTGTTCCTTTTGAAAAGGAATAGCAGAAAATCAAAACGTGTTGTTCCTTTTGAAAAGGAACAACAGAAAATCAAAACGTGCTGTTCCTTTTGAAAAGGAACAGCAGAAAATCAAAACGTGTTGTTCCTTTTGAAAAGGAAGAGCAGAAAATCAAAACGTGCTGTTCCTTTTGAAAAGGAAGAGCAGAAAATCAAAACGTATTGTTCCTTTTGAAAAGGAACAGCAGAAAATCAAAACGTGTTGTTCCTTTTGAAAAGGAACAGCAGAAAATCAAAACGTGTTGTTCCTTTTCAAAAGGAACAACAGAAAATCAAAACATGTTGTTCCTTTTGAAAAGGAACAGCAGAAAATCAAAAAGTGTTGTTCCTTTTGAAAAGGAACAGCAGAAAATCAAAACGTGCTGTTCCTTTTGAAAAGGAACAGCAAAAAATCAAAACGTTCTATTCCTTTTGAAAAGGAACAGCAGAAAATCAAATTGTGTTGTTCCTTTTGAAAAGGAATAGCAGAAAATCAAAATGTGTTGTTCCTTTTGAAAAGGAACAACAGAAAATCAAAAGGTGTTGTTCCTTTTGAAAAGGAACAACAGAAAATCAAAATTTGTTGTTCCTTTTCAAAAGGAACAACAAAAACATGCAAATGCCATTTGTTTCAGGAACGACAGAAAAATTGAAATCTATATATGCACAACAAGTTTGAAAAAAGATTATGTACAAATTGTGAAAATAAATGAATTGCTTAATGAATTACGGGTGAGGAAGATTTCTCTTCCTCTCCTAAGATCTCCATATCAGCGTCTCTGCGTAGCTGTTGGCAGAAGGATTCCCGAGTGAGTGGTTTATGATAGAGACGAACCCGGTGGCCATTCACTTTGAAGGTATATCCTGACCCGTCAATGGTAGTTAAAGTGATGGTCCCATTGTCATGTACCTTCTGGATTTTGTATGGTCCTAACCAACGAGTCTGGAGTTTCCCAGGGAAATCTTGAAACCGAGAGTCATATAACAGGGCCCAATCTCCTTCATGAAAGAATTTGTTTTTGATAAGGGCATCATGCCATTTAGCTCATTGTTGTTGAATCAATGCTCAGTGTATTTTGTAGTGCGGAGAGCCTGATTTCGTCCAATTCATTGATCTGTTGTAGTCGATTAATCTGTGCCTCAGTTAAATCTAAGCCGACTTCCTGTGCTGTTCGTAATGTTTGGATTTCAAATTCTATAGGGAAAATGGGTTGTTTTCCAAACACTAATTGATAAGGTGAGTAACCAGTGGTGCTTCTCCATGTTGTTCTATAGGCCCAAAGTGCTTCAAGTAGTCTGACAGCCCAATCACGCCTACGTGAGGCAATGGTTTTTGTTAGGATCGATTATATTATCTTATTGCTACTTTCTACTTGTCCGTTCGCCTGTGGGTGATATGGAGTAGTAATTTTGTGCTGGACATGATAATTATTAAGTGTTGCTGCTAATTTATGGCCAGCAAATTGTGGTACTCCGTCTGTGATTATTTCCCTTTGAAGGCCATAACGTACAAATAAATGGAAGAGGAACTGTATAACAGAGTCCTTTGTGGCCCTTGGCAATGCTTCTGCTTCAACCGACTTGGTGACATATTCTGTTGCCACCAAGATATATGTTCTCTGATTTGATGAGGGGTTGATGGGCCCAATGAAATCAAGAGCCCATCGCTCAAATGGTTTGATGACTAACTGAGGTTTAAGGGGCATCTCATCAGCTTGACCAGGACGTCCTGCTCGCTGGCAGCTGTCGCAGGCTTGGACAAATTTCTTTGCATCTCTGAAAATCATGGGCCAGTAATATCCTGTCTGTAATACTTTGTGTCCCGTTCTACACTCAGCGAAGTGTCCCCCACATGGTCCGTCGTGACAGGCTTTTAGGATGTCAAAGATTTCATCTTCTCGAACACATCTCCTAATATGCATGTCTGCCCCTGTATGAAACAAATAGCCCCCAATCCAGGAAAATCGAGTACTCTTCTGAACAATCTGTTTTCGCTCATTAGGGGTTAAGTGTTTTGGTAGTTTACCTACTGCAAGGTAATTGGCAACATCGGCATACCAGGGTGTTCGAATGGCAACAGCAAACAGATGTTCGTCCGGAAATTGATCTTCAACTGTTGCTGCATCAACTGGCTTTGGCATTCTTGAGAGAAAATCGGCTACAGGGTTCTCTTTGCCAGGCCAGTCCTTGATTGTGATATCGAATTCCTGCAATAAAATCAGCCATCTAGTTATTCTTGCATTTGTGACAGGCTTATTTGCTAACTATTTTATGGCAGAATGATTCGTATACAAAATAACAGGATAGCCTGTAATATAATGTCTAAATTTATTGACAGCATATATTACAGCTAGGAATTCCTTTTCAGTAACAGTGTAATTTAATTTAGCAAGGGATAAATTTTTGCTAATATAATAGATAGCATATGGTCTTTTATCTTCTTCCTGCCCAAGGACTGCGCCAATGGTTGTATCTGAGGCATCAGCTGATATTTGAAATGGCAGGTCCCAGTTCGGTCCTCGTAGGACTGGGGCTGTAGATACAAGCTTCTTTAAATCCTTGAAAGCACACTCACATTTGTCTGTCCAAATAAAATCAATGTTACCAGTTAATGCATATAAAGGTGCAGCAATATGTGAATAATGCTCTATAAATCGTCTATAATATCCAGAAAATCCAAGAAAGCTGCGTACCTCTGTTTGAGTAGTAGGAGTGGGAATAAGCAAAAGTATTTGGATTTTGGCCAGGTCTACTTGAATGTCAGCTGCTGAGATATAGTGTCCTAGAATAAGTCCTTCAGTCATCATCATGTAACATTTTTCGTGACTTAAGCAGAGCTTGGTAGCTATACAACGTTGTAGGACTTTTTCTAGGGTATTTAGTGCTGGATCAAAATCATCTCCATAGGGTGTAAAGTCATCCATATACACTTCAAGTCCAACATTTATTAAATCTGAAAAAATGCTAAGGATAGCCCTTTGGAATGTGGCGGGAGCATTACATAGGCCAAATGGTAGGACTTGGTAGGCAAATGTCCCCCAAGGACAAGTGAAAGTTGTTTTGTCCTGGTCTTCAGGGGTAATCTGAATCTGATTGTATCCACTGAAGCCATCCAGGAAGGAAAAGATTTTTTTCCCCGCCAAAGTATCTAGCACTTGGTCTATGAATGGGAGTGGAAAGTGGTCTTTTTGTGTTGCTTTATTGAGTTCCCTGTAATCCACACAAATTCTCCATTTCCCATTCTTTTTTGGTACAACGACAAGTGGAGAGACCCATTTACTATCAGAAATAGGATAAATAAAATTAGCATCTAACAGTTTCTGAAGCTCCACTTTAACCACATCTTTTAAATGAGGATTGAGTCTTCTCTGTGGTTGACGGACAGGTCTAGCATCTTTTTCTCTATAAATGTGGTGTGTACACAAATGTGGGTCGATTCCTTTCATATCAGGGTAATCCCATGCAAATGCCTGTTGATATTTTCTTAATACATGGATGAGCTTAGTTTCTTGTTCAGATGTGAGGTTGGCATTGATATTTAAAGTTTTTCCCGGTTCAATTTCCACAATTTTACTATTTGCAATAGAAGTAACAGGTACTGTTTGATCATGTGTGTCTTTCAGAGGATCTTGCTCTAATTCATTATCAAATGTTGCTTCTATCATGTGACATTGTGTGCAGGATTCAGCTTCAGTTTGACTGATGAAATTATTAATGGCATCATCTTCTGTTTGATCTTTAAAATCAAGTGCCTCTTGCAACGTCAATGGAGATCTAATGTTGTCAGTAAGGTATGATACAGGATACTTGTTAGTTTTAATTATTGTGAGACTTGGCTGCGCTGGAGGGTATAGAACCAAATTCTTAATATCAGGTCCTTTAGTTATGGTCATATTTCCTTGCCGACAACCAATGTAAGCATCGGCGATGGCAAGCCAAGGCCTTCCTAGGATTAGCGGGTGTCCATCAAGTCGGGTTTTTGGATTAATTATCAGGAAATCGGTCAGATATTCCCAGGAGTCTACAGAGACCATGACATCGTGTAGAGTACCTTTCGATCTAATCACAGATCGGTCAGCTAATTCTAACAAAATAGAGGTAGGTTCTACAGATGTAATGCCGAGCTTTTGACAGGTGGTGGTTGTTAAAATATTGATTACAACTCCTAGATCAACTAAGGCATTAGACAAGGTCTGACCGTAAATTTGAACAGTTACAATTGGATTTCCTGGGTATTCATATTTGATAGGTGTTTCTTTCCCAGATAAGAGATCAGATAAAATACCGACTACTTCGACTCTTGGATTAGTTGTTATATTCCTCCTTGGTTTCTTTATGCACAATTCTTTAATAGTTTTTGCATATATAGGAATGTCTTGAATGGCTTGGAGGAACTGGATTTTTATGTACAAATTTTGTAATTCCCTCAGAATGTCAAAGTCAGGGTACTGTAAAGGTCGAGGTATGACTAATCGTTCTGGGAATGGGGGAGAGGATGTGGTTGCTTGATTATGAGACTGCTAATTATTTACATCCTCTCGTTGCAATTGATGTTCTCTTACTAACTGATCTTCATTATGAACTGTTTTATCCCCCTCATTTTGAATGGTACGTCCAGATCGTAATTGAAGATCATTGCACTCCCGCAGATCAGGTCCTATTTCTGGTGATTCAATGATTTAAAGAGATTGGACTGGTCTGTTATTTGGATTGGGGTTGGGTTGGGCTGGGAGTTGCAGTCTCAAATTAGACTGGGGATTTTGTTTTAGAGCTGGCAGAGCAGGTTGAGGGAGCGGAATAGTTCCTACTGGTTGTTGCATCGATCTTTGCTAGTTTGTCTGCCAGGATGAACCTTGTGAAGTAGGGGGAGTCCATTGCGGAGGATATGGGCTATTTTGCCAATATGGTGAATTATAAGGGAAATTCAGCCAACTAGATTGATTTGGATGATTCAGCCATGGGTTTGAAGAAGGAAACGGTGGTGGTGACCAATTTGGGAATGGGGGTGGGGGTTGATTTTGCCACATATTATATTGTTGAGCATTATATTGTGGAGGCTGAAAAGAAGAGGTTGGGTCTAAAAACATACCAGATTGTCTTTGCTGCCATTGGCGGCACTGGTTGATCAAGTACATTGATTCTGGTTCTTCCTCTGCTTCCTTATATACTTCCTTTAATCCAGGAAGTGAGGGGCAGCTTTCCATAAGATGATTGTTTGTACAGATGGAACATGTTTGGACTGTATCCAGTGGACACTCCTTGAGGCCATGTTTCTTCCTGCATCGGGGGCAGAAGATTGCCAAATTCTGATCTGCCTCCATCTGCTTCTGCTTGGCCTGCATAATATCAAGTTGTGTAGTTAGTGTCCCTAGAATATCAGTTTTAAAATTTTCTAATAAATTTCCAATCTCCACACGTGTTACTCCTTCTGTTCTTATCTTATTGTCTCTTGCAAACCGATCATATTCTGCTGGTTTTATTCTTGTGCTGCCTCTCGAACTCCTGATGCATAAATCAATGATGTCAGCAAAATTCTCTTGATAAATATCCCCTTTTCCCATAATGTTTAATGTTTCGATCCACTGTTCCTTCATGCCCCTTATCAATGCAGTTTTTAACACATTATCAGGTAAAGGTAGTGATGCATAAGGAGATCTTTGTAAATTATATTGAAAACGTTCCACATATTCCTCTAATGTTTCGTTTGGTTTGGTTGTCATTTGAAATATTTCATCCTTCAATTCTCTAGACCTACAATAATCCTGATATTTTTTTAAGAAGGATTCTTTCATCTGATCCCAATTATTGATGACCCCACCACCTAGTCCCATAAACCATCTTAGAGCAGCCCCTTTTAATGTTCAGGGGAATAATTTCAATTTCTAGGGATCGGTGGTGTAATCATATCCCCTACACAACACATCGAATTCGAATAAAAATGCATCCGGATCTTCTGATGTAAGACCGTGAAAGGTTGGGATATGTTGAAGAGGGATAGATTTCATGGGTGCATTTGCTGCAAAATCCACTATAGGATATTGTAATGTAGAGGTTTGAGTATTTGGCTAATTCTGAGCCATAGGACCAAATATGTGCCAATAACCTTCTAGGATATCTAGGAGGGTATTCCTAGGTTGAGAGGGAACGATTTTAGCAGGGATAGTTTTAATAGCACTTCCTTTATCTGGGATAAGAGGAATACCTGATGTTTGAGGAGAATGAATTCCTTCAACAATGATTTTCACAGCACTCCCCTTATCTGGGCTGTTTAATGGCTGATCTGTTCCACTGGGAGATTTTGGTTCTTCTGTTTCCCCTGTTTCTCCTTCTCCTTCACAAAAGTTACTGAAATTCCCTTCCTGCAATAGTTCTGGAATATAATTTTCAATTTCCTGAAAGTGTTGTTCTTCAGTTTGACTATGCACCTCAACAAAGGCTACAGATGGTGATCCTGTGGCCTGAAGGGAACTAGTAGGCTCCTTAGAAATGGTTTTCCTGAAACCTACTGATGGCTGAGATTCTGTTTTCTTATAGATTTCGTCTATGAAAGTTGTTCGACCAAGGGTCACCGACCCCTTAGCTTTTTTAGGTTTGGATGGAAACTTGATATTTTTTCTGGTTTTTTCTGCTTAGTCATGCACTCAAATAAACTGCTAAATTCTATTCAATCAAAGCAAAAGCAAATCTGTTAGGAAAGCGGACAATGGACCAGGGCTTTTACATGCTCTATACACAGGTTCTTACCTTTTGTTTTTAAAATCCAACTCTTTCCCAGCAGGTTCGTACACCACTCTGAAGAAACAAATGGCTACACTCTTTCCCTGGCAATGGCGCCAAAATGTAGAGCTATAAAAAGGGTCTCTTTCACCTCTAATTACCTCACATTAATATGTCAATCCGGGGATGTTTGGTTATTTCAAAGAGTGACTCAATCCGAGGCTATTTGTCAGAGTAATGCAAGTAGTACAGCGTCCTACAAAATACAAGAGTAAATTGATGCTTGTCTATAACTAAGTTCCTTCAAATGACTAAAGCACACATTCTCAAAATATCAGTCAAGGGTCTCACAGCAGTAGTCCATCCCTTTGGAAACTGATGGAAAGGGAAACTAGAGCATGGATCACGGGTCTGGGAGCAAGGCAGTAAATGCAGAGGCTCACTACAGCCACAGATCGTCTCTCACACCAAATGCGAGTAAATGAAACGGCAGATAGAAATGGAACGGTAAATAGGAAATTAAACAGTAAATCTAGAAAGGAACAGCAATGCTTAAAATGGAACAACAATTCTAAAATGGAACAGCAATCACTATAACTAAACCTCGCGAGTAACAATCAAACTTTATCCTATCAACTCAAAAGCTCTTATCGTAATCAAAACTCCAATCTTTCATTCTCCAAGCAAATCACGCAATCCACTAAAGGAACAACAATAACTCTCAATTATGGAACAGCATGTGAAAGTCATACACACATAACATTCTAAGAAAGTAATCTGAATTTAATCCCAATCATCAATAGGAATTATAACTGTGTTTCCAAATGGAACATCATGAATTCTGAATCATAAAGAACACACCTTTCAGATAATTACCTTAACACACATACTTAGCATAGAAGCTTCATAACACAAGGATAAAACTGTTCAGTTGAATCTAATAAGATTTCATCCACTCTGAAAGTATTGATAATATAATGCTGAGGCAATGGAAAGAACATTAATGAAAGAATCTTAGCATAGCATGTGATGTAACTTATCAAGCATATTAGATTACCAACTAGTGACGAGAAGCAAACCACGCAGAAATCAAATCATAGTGATACAGAAGCAAGTGTCCTCCGGGGTCGGGCCCTTAGCCTCAAGGGTACACCGCTTTAAGCTAATCCAGATGCGAAGATGAGCCAAGTATAACGAGACTCGATGATCAAAGTTAAGTCTTAACAAAAGGTTACATAAAACTTCTCCCTAGACTAGCAGTGTCGTCCCTTTATATAAGGATAACGGTGGAGATGTCTAAATGATAAGATAAATAAAGCAGCGATCCCTCAAGATCGAAGATCCTGAGGGATCCGCAAAACTGTTAATCCCTAATCACTTCTTTCTCTTCCGCCGAGCTGGTGCCTTTTCCTCCTTTTCTGGACCGGTTTGCTTCAGCTTGCTTTGCCTCGTCTGCACTCGGTCCTTCATCAAAGGGACAGCAGTTACCCTGTTCTTATCTTCTTCTTTGGAACATCAGCTCTTCGTTTCTACCCTTTTCTGCACAAGAACATGACAATTATCAGCGGATAAGTCTTTGTATACTAATTCCACGTATTCTACCACAATTCTCTATTGTTTTCCTCATTCATGATGTAAAAGATTCATAAGTCCTACTGAAAAGTCACTAAAATGATCATTAAAAACATACCTTTTTAGTACTCCACAGTCACTACAAAACCTATATTTTTGGCGACGCCACCTTTGGTGACGTTTAGTTTTTGGTGACGAAGGCTCTTTTGACCGTCACCAATGAGCTTATGGTGACATTTTTCGCCCCTCACCAATGTCCTTTTTTCTTATAGTGACTAAGGCATCAAAAGAGGTTAAGAAGGGAGAGAGAGAGGAGCTAGAGGGATAAAGGAAGGCTGATACAACCGATGGTTGTAATCAACCTTTTCTACATCAATATAGAACTTTAATTGTGTTGTCCACTCCATGATGTTGGTAGTATAACTTGTTTATATGTTCATGGAATGTCATTATTATGAGTGGCTTAGATATATGCAACTAGATATCTTTATATGTTCATGCATTGTTTATCAAGGTTTTATGTTGTGATATTACACTTGTCTTTTCTATGTGTAGGTTTTGATCTGGAGCTAGCTCAGGGGTCTTCCACCTAGATACATTGTGCTCTCCAGCAACACCACACTAAGACTTTAGGTAATAAGTCCTTCTTGCTTTGATATTCATTTGTTAACCATAGATATGCATGCATATTTGTGACAATTGCAGCTAATCTTACAATCTGCCAAGGATCCCGGAAAGATCATTGAGGGTTTCTACATCACCAAACACCTATGCATTAATCCCTATAGTAGAATTGGCGACTCCGCTGAGGACTACACTTAGTTCTTAGTTTTTCCCATAAATTTCCTAGATCTCTCTTTCTTCCAGGCCTTCATGTACTTCTTCATTCCCTTTCTGACCACTCAGGACTATACATCACCCTTCTCTCAGTGCTCATCCCTAGATTTGATCCCCACAACCTATTTTTTGAGCCTTTTTCCTCACTAATGTTGTTTTATAGTGTAAATAGTGCTTTATAAAGCATCGTGGCCTCACAAACAATGTGTTAGTGCTGCGAGTATCTCTCTGTAGCCTCTAGTACAGAGCATTAGCTAGCCATTTCTTGATAAACAGACTGCTCTGTGACCTCATGGGTTGGGAAATCTGCTTGTAGACTGATCAGGGATCTGCAGCTATGCTTTCTTGATTGATCTGTGTTCTGAACAATTTTTTTTTTTAAGTTTTTTTTTTTTTTAAGAAAATAGATTTAGTTCTTAAAGTTTTTATTTTCATAAAATAAAAAATACAATTTTTTTACTTTTTTTTTCTTAGTTGGTTAGATCTGCATTATTTGGTTTCAAAAGTTGTTAGTGAGCATTGAAGTTCTGTCAGTTATGCCAGTGTTTTACTAAATAGGATGCATGGTATATATATTGATGTATGAATGACTCTCCCTCTCTAGAAGCAACTTATTCATCGAAAGTGAAAATTTACAAGCATTGTTTTTGCAAAATTTGAGTCAGAGTCCCATATAACTTCATACGTCAACACCCCTACCGAACACTAATGAAGTACATTTAAAATATACCTGATAAAATCAATCCAAAACTCTTTTTAGAGTAAACACACATTATTTTAGGCTAGGATCTTGGGATAGGCAATGTGAGTTCACTGCCCAAGATCATACACCGAAACTAGTGTCATTAAAGAGAGAAATCCTTCTGCACCCATACTATCCGGGACCACTCCAGTAAAAGCGGAGCTAAATACAAGACAACATCAGACTGTAAGTGAAGGTAGCCTACCTTTACTTACATCTCCTTTTGGTATTATGTATATTTGGGATCCATTCGGGGATATCGAAGCTGATTTGGGGACTCAGGTATCCTACCAACATAGTGTATTATTTGCAACTATGTCCCCCTAGTAATGTCTGTGATTTGAGGCCTCCTTAGTGGCCATACTTTTAGGGATGAACACAAGGTGATTGGGCCAGGCTGCCCTAGTACCTAACATAGATGAACCTACTCTGTCTTCGGTTTTTGGGAGGGTGCTCGTCTTCACGAGATTACTTGGCCCCTTAATTTGAGGTTCGGGCGAAGCTCAAGAGTAATCATAATTGTACATTTGGCCAACTTTCTCTGTTATTCATTGTGATACTGGGTTTCATCTCCAATGATTGGTGCTTATTAGACAGGCTCATGTCCCTTTGCTTGTTGATTGATTTCATTAGTGTATTTTTTATTTTTTAATTGCTAGATTGTTATCAGCGAGACTTTAACAAATATCACTGTAAAATCTATTAATAAAATTTATCGGTCACCGTGTCAACATCTGGACCTCGTCGTCAATCTAGATGGTTGTTAGGTCTTCCCCCACTCATTGTGGAGGATTCTTCGAGCCCCAATGAACTGAATTCCCCGTCTTCCAGTAATCAGTCTCTGCAATCTAACACAGAATCAGTTTGGACATCCCATGATTCAAGCTTACCAGAAGATTTCTTTATTGAAGGTTTCATTCCTCCATACAATCCTCCGATCACGAATCCGTTGGGACTACTCTTGATTCCCATTGCATCTATACCTCCTATGTCTTCTATTCAACTTGCACCCCCCATCCCATCGACAACTAACAGGTCATGGGCTTTTATGGACACTTTTGGTCCATTCCAACTCCCCAGTCTACAGTCAGTACCGCACCTATGACGAAAAACCCTGCTATCTCGCCTATCCGAGGTTCAAACCCTATCATGACACCCACCATGAGTGGAACCCAGTACATACCAGGTTCTACCCCTTTTTTGTCAGTCCTCGGACCTTCGACAAGTGCTACATATAGCGCTCCTTATAACACTCAATATAGCATGGCTAGCAAGGGTCCTGTCAACCCCTCATATGGTTGGCATCCATTGTTTAGTTCTAACCCCCAAGTTCAGATGCCTGGGGGCACAGTTCCCAATATGAATATACTAGTTAGGAATGTAAAAGTTCCCCCTCTGTTTATAGGACTACAAGGATTGTCATTGATTAACATGAACCCTCCTTATGTCAGTCAAGGACCTATAGTTAATTACGTGGTGAGCGGGAACCCTCAAGAAGGTACTAATCAATCCATATGGACACCATACTCTCAATCTAAAATTAGTCAAGGGGGCATTCCTTATCCTGGGGGCACTTCCAACCCTCATTCTAACAACCCCTATAGAAACCCACAGTACACGACTGTACCCCAAGGAAATTACTATTCCATGCAACCAGTGTATAATATTTGGAACAACACGATGGGAGGACTGCAAGGCTCCTCAATTCATATGTCATCACCTTGTTCTAATTCAAGTGCATTAAACACCTTTCCTTTCTTGGCAATGCTTAATATCCCCGACTTGTACAAATTCAAAAATGACCACATCTATCCTAACTTACTTTGGCCCTCAACCCCACATAAAAGCCTGAAAAACATCCTAAAGTTCGAAGGGAAATAAGGGGAGGATCCGAGTATGCACATCACCACCTATCATTTATGGTGTGTTTCTAACTCCATGGTGGATGATAGTATCTAGTTATGGCTCTTTCCCCACACCCTTACTGGCAATGCAGCCAAGTGATACATTGAGTTACCATGCGCATCAGTCAAAACCCTTGGCGCTTTAGTAATGGAATTCTTAAAGCACTTCCATCTACCCATCTGCTATGAAATTGGGACATAACTCCTCACTTCATTACGTCAGGACACTACCACCCACATCTCTAATCACATCCATGAATGGAGACGTAGGTGGAGGCTAGTCGAAGCTCCCCTCCTAGGCTATCTATTAGCGGATTGGTTCTGCAAGTCTCTTCTCCCCCAAATTGCTAAGGATGTCACCTTAGGTGGTGTGACCACGGAAGACCAATCCATTCGTCATGCCCAACACTTAGATTTGATATATTCATAGTCTGGCACTTTATACGACGTCATTCCCAATTCCCCTCGCAACTCCAATTCTCTCGCTACTCAGCAACTTGGAGAGCATGCCAATGGTATTATTGACGCTACCTCGGGGCTGCTGTAAAACAACTTAGTAGTCACATTGCGTAGTTTTTAGTTGACCCCTCTACCAAATCGACTACTCTTCCTACCACTATGATAAACTTTGTGTAGTCTACAAAAAAACCCGATGGTAAGAATAAGAAGAATAAGAAAAAGAACGTTTCTTCTGAAGAGCAGTCAACAAAGTAGTACAACCCAAAGAAGAAGGTTGTTGCGCCTTATGATGATGGAAAGGACAAACCTTCCTAGTTCCCTTGCAAAATCTATGCAGAGGACCACATGACATATCATTGTCTGTGTCTTCAGGAATGCACAGGTTTAATCGCTAAAAAGGATACCGACAGGACCCCCATGGTCCTAAATAATCCTTTCCCTGCTCAGCAGCAGCAACACCTTATTGCAACCCAACCCCCGCAAGGGGGCAATGGTGGTTTGCATCATCCTTTAGCTAGTGAAGGACCATCCACCATTTACACTTTTGAGATGGTAGATCTAAAAACTAGAGCCAAATCTTATGGAACTCTAGTTGCTAATTTTGAGAAAGCCTCCTCGAGTCAAAACCCACTGTCGCCTAACGATCTTCATATCAAAAGGTCGGTTGCTAATCTTGTGATTCACCCCCCAAAAGGGGCACTTCGTCGAACAACACATAATACATCTCCACATGCTACCCAGAACTACAGTATTGTAGAAGATTTGGTGCAAGCACCATCAGCTATGTCGGCTCTTGAAGTATTAAAAACCTGTCTAGCACAAAGGAAAGCTCTGCTTTGAGCAATTGGTGGTATCGACCCTTGGGATTCCATGCATGCAATTTTCGACATGGACAAATGTAAACCTCCCCTTTAACACCAGCTTGCATTTCAGGTGCAAATATATTTGAAAGGGCGAGGCATACATAGAACTGTAAAGGTGCTTCAACCTGTGTCATGTCAGCTTCATGTTGGTTCACTTTGGGTTCTCCAACCCTATCCCCATCGGTGAATTCACTTAAATCTTTCGACGGCCACACTTTCATCCCAAAAGGTTACCTACCTAGCTACCCCATCCCTTTGAGTAGGAAAACAGTAACGGTCGACATCAAAGTTGTAGATAGAAAGCTCAACTGTAATCTATTGTTGGGTTGTAGTTGGACTTATGCCATGACTGCCATTGTGTCTACTATCTTTCGCATCATCCTATTTCCATTGGATGGAACGATAGTCACAGTGGACCAGTTGTCCTTTTGCACCATTTATTATTCCCTGTTACCCAGCAGCTATGTACCCTTAGTGGGTAGTGTACCTGACTCTTATGTCAGTATTAGTACAGGTCTATTGAAGGGCTCTTCACTGATGGGTTGTTTTCCTCTTCCGCCGCCCGCGGTTCCACAGATGGTCTCTATGGTTTCATCCATTCTTCACAAATCAACCGATCCTTGGATCCTCGTGACCCCTTCAGACATTGACACTTATGAAGAATAAATGCCACAGTCACCATCTGAATTTGCCTACCAAGCCATTCAATCTGCACCTAAATCATTGGTCACTTTGGTCACGGCCAACAATACCACCTCCCCTCCCATAAATGCTCCTTCTTTCAATCTCCTCAATCAAGTCCTACCTTAAGATGAATCTATTAGAGAGATCATGTGTTTAGAAGAGCAACCTTGGGAGGACTCTCACCATTGTGTTTCAATATCTAATTTAGACATGATGCCTCTTCAAATCCTGTCATTTGACGCACTTAAAATCATTTCCTCGACTTATACGACTATCCAAACATTGGACTCAGAGGGAAACATGGGAAATATTTCAAATACATTGATCATTGATATTTCTGTCAAGACATGCATCGTAGAAAACATCAAGGTTGGAGCCGATTACACTCCTAAGGAAATTACAAGCTTCACCTACCTTTTTAGCTAATTCCACAATGTATTCGCTTGGTCTTATGAGGAAATGCCCGGCATAGATCTATCTATTGTCAAGCATGAGATCAAGATATACGACAATGCTAAGCCTGTCTGCTAAAGCCTTCGACCAATCCATCCCCGCAAAACTACAGCCATCAAGACTGAGGTGGAAAACTTGTTACGTGTTGGTTTCATCTACCCCATTTCCTTAACGGAATGGGTTTCCAATCTGGTTCCTGTCAATAAGAAAAAGGGAACCATTCGGGTATGTGTCAACTATCAGGACTTGAATGCTGCATGTCCGAAGGATAATTATCCAACACCATTCATCAACCAAATCATTGACGACTACACTAGTTGTGAATCATTCTCATTCATGGATGGTTTCTCAGGTTACAACTAGATTGCCATAAAACCGGTAGACCAGCAAAAAACCACTTTCATTTTCCCTTAGGGAATCTTTTCCTATCAAAAACTCCCATTTGGTTTACATAATGCTAGAGAAACATTAAAAAGGGCCATGGACTACGCATTTCATGATATCAAACATATCATTCAAGCTTGCTTGGATGACCTTCCAGCCCATTCCAAGAAGCGAGCACAACACCTAGATCATTTAGGAGCGAATTTTCTTAGGTGTCGGTTCTATAACATATGTCTAAATCTACATAAATGTGTTTTCTTTGTCGAGTTTGGACGCTTACTTGGTTTCATTGTCTCCAAGTACAGGATTAACGTTGGTCTTGAGAAGGTAAAGGAAATTACTCAATTCCCCAAACGAAAATCCATTTTGCAGCTCCAATGTTTGCAGGGGAAAGAAAAATTCTTACGATGGTTCATCGTAAATTATGATGAATTAATGAAAGGTTATGTGCCTACTTAAGAAAGGAGTGAAGTACCTATCAGATGATCAAGCTCAATGATCATTTGATGCCTTGAAAAAGGCACTTATTTCAGCCCCACTCCTTAGTGCCCCCAACAATGGGCGCGACTTTCTTCTGCACCTGGTAGCCTCGCCATCCTATCTAGGAATTTCCTTGGTTCAAACTCACGATGACCTACGTGAGCATGTGATATATTATTTTTTGAAATTCCTGGTTGGTCCTGAACTCAGATATTCACATGTGGAAAATTTGTCCTTGGTAGTTGTGTTTTTTGTCAACCGCTTCCAACATTACATACTACTATGGTAGACTACTATCATCGCCTTGGAGAATCCCATGGACACATTTTGTCTCGTCAAGTCATTGGAGGGAAATATTCCAAATGAATAGTGATGCTACAACAATTTGATTTGGTTTTCACTACTACCAATTCAAAAAATTCCTTAGTCTTCGCCGAACCTTGGTTGGATCTTCCCATTGTTGATCCTAACGAGATAGCCCACGATCCACTCCTAGATGAAGTTGTCTATCTTAATGACTCTACTGGACCTTGGTATGGTGACATTCTTGTCTACCTCCAAGCACAATGTTTCTGCCCTGAACTATCTTCAGGTGACCATCATTGCGTCTGCCACTAAGCACAACACTATTTAGTGCTTAACAATATGTTATATCACTGTGGTGCTGATACAGTTCTTCGACATTGCCTCACTCATGAAGAGGTGGTACACGTTTTAAATGATTCCCATGCTGGGGCATTTGGCAGTCATCTTTATAGCATATCTACTGCTCAGAAAATTTTGTGCGCAGGATACTACTCGCCAAGCTTGTTAAAAGATTGTGTCAAGGCTATCCAACAGTGCTACCCTTATCAAATGTTTACAAAGAAAATGCATGCTCCTCTGGCCCTACTACACTCGGTTATCTCATCGGCCCCTTTTCCAAATGGGGGATAGAGTTCAACACTTGCAACCCCACTTCCTCTGCTGGACTTAACTACATTATAGTAGTTGTGGACTATTTCACGAAATGGGTCGAAGCCCTTCCCAATTTCTGGGCTAATTGAGAAATTGTGGCACTATTCCTATTCAATTAGGTCATCTGTCACTTCATTGTGCCCTGCACGATCACTATATACCATGGGTCTCATATTCAGAATCACATGATGTCTGACTTAACATCATTGCTTTGATTTTGCCAGGATCAATCATCCTCCTACTACCCCCAAGCTAATGGTCAAGTCAAAGCTGTCAATGGCATCTTAAATATCGTGATATACAGGTTAGTAGGGAATCATAAAACCCACTGGCATCGAATGTTATATCTTATGTTGTGGGCATACCAAACTTCAGCAAAAATTGCTACAGGCTTTACACCTTTTCAAGTAGCTTATGGCCTGGAAGCAGTTTTACCAATCGAGTGTCAGATTCCTTCCTTACAAATCAATATTGAATTCTTTCCTGACACCACTATCGAAGAAGAGCGCTTGAAATACTTAAATCAACTAGATCAAACCCATCGAGATGTTGAATTGGCACTCAAAACCCACAAGTGTTAGGTCAAAGCCCAATATGACAAAAAGGTTAAGCCTCGTTCTTACCGAGAGGGAGATCTTGTTTTACTCTATGATAAAAAAACATGACCTCTTTGGGGCAGGAACACTTCAACCCTTATGGCTCAGTCCATATGTCATCATGAAAGCCCTCTAAAAAGGGGCATATGAACTTCAGGATTGGGAAGGAGTCCCACCCACTAAGCCTCGAAATGCGCTCTATCTGAAAAAGTATTATGCCTAGTACTGAAGTAGGCATGTGCTTTGTCTTTTTATGTATTTACAAGTTTTTCTTCTTTTTTATGTGACTAGATTTTTTGGTATTTCTTGAATTATTTGTCTCATACATATTTCTCATTATGCATATTTCTTCATTACCCTTAGCATACGTAGGATACGCGGATGGTTCTAGTCATCACACACGGCACATTGTATCAGCTGCCTGGGTCATTTACACACCTGAGTTGGAATTGTTTTTTTTTTGGGGAGTCTTTCTTGGTACTACCACCAAAAATATTGCTGAGTACATGTCCGTAATTTCACTTCTCACTGAAGCGCCATCAAGGGACATCTCCAATCTGGTGGTAAGGTTAGACTCTCAGCTTGTTGTTATGCAATTGACAAATCATTATGACATTCGTAATCCAATCTTGTTGTATTATTATTTAAGGATACGACTCTTGGAACGTCAATTTGAGTTTATTACATATGAACACATTTATCGAGAATTTAATATAGTTGTTGATTCATTGGAAAAATATGTGTTATATTGGCATCTATCTCATTCATTATAGATACATGTATGAAAGTAAATATTTACATAGTTAAAAATTTACAAATACACTTAAAAAACATTTACATCATAAAATACCAAAATATCTGTAGATATATATAGATATCGAATCTAGTCTTTTACATCAGAAAATTTCCCAAAAATTGGGTGTTTTAAGTACAAAATGGCTACTAAGCCTAGCTATAAACACCCGCTAGCTATACCATGTGTCTACCAATAGAGAATACTGCTCGTGAAAAGACAATACTACTCTAGCTATCCTCCGAAGAGGAACTAGAAACCGCTCAGAAACACCAACTGCGTGTCACTGCATGTGAGCGAGGATCTCCCTCATAGACAGGGGAGGCACACCCATGCTCAAGCCCTCCAGGTTCCTCAAAACCTCATGAAGACTCTCAGCATCACCCCCACCTTCGGGTAGTTGGCCTCCTCACATCACTTGGTGAGGCTCCCCTGTAGGTCGCACCAGTGCCACATCTGTCTCAAGAAAAAAGATTCTTACCAGTACTTTTTCACCCATAAAATCAAGAAAAACATAACATAAACATTCAAAAGCTTAAAAATATTTTAAGTAATCTAAAATAAACCTTCTTACGTTGATTCCCCCAGTTTGTACCGGGCGGAAAAATCAAGTCACGATCACCTGTGAATTCCATGCCCTCGTAGGCATAGTCGTCTATCATCACAATCTGAGTGCTTAGCCATTCGAAGAAATCCTCCTTAAAAAAATTCTGGATGGGTCCTCCTCCTATGCGAGGATCGAGCGATTCCCATAATCTTTTTCTAGGCTCCCTCAGATTGAGGGGACCTAAGCTCATCCACAGGTGTGTAACTGGCACCCTCTCAAGTATGAACGAGACAATGAGAGTGCCATACCCAAAACTCTGTTGGGTCTGGGTCTTACATGCATTCAACTCTACCTTCAATTGATGAAGCACTGTCTCACACCAGTTGAATATCTGTGGCTGGACACAGTCAACTACAAGCAATAGTTGGGCCTTTATCAGAACATGGGTACTTTTAGACCCCGCCAAGCGCACAATCATCCATAAAATGGCCCTCATGGATCTGGATCTAATCCTCTCTATAGGGACTCTATTGCTGACGAGTCCGCTCTCAGGGATACAGTAGGCTTGAACCAGCTCTAAGGTGGATTAGGGATCAGGCCTACCACCGTTAAAGTTTTCTTGTGCTCCTCTGCATGACAAACCTGTCAATAAAAATATATCATCTCAGTCAATAGCCAACTCATGGTCCCCAATCTGAAACACTTGTTCGTGTTCATCCCAGTGCTGAATAATCTAGCTCAAAAGGTCCTCCTGACCTTTCATCAAGTCCAACTGTGCATACTTCATCAAACCACATATGTGCAATGCAAGTATGCAAGTTGGATCATTTTGCATCAGCAATTCTTGTCGAACATGGGTCCGTTCTCTCATAGACTAGTCATAATGGCCCAAAACATGCACAAATCAACCCCAAAAGTCAATGAAAATGGGGAAAAAACTTCAGGATATCACTGCCTATGGTTTTGGGGTGCACCCTCATGCACTAACACCCCGCCTAGTGGCAAATAGGGAGTATTAATGCCCTCCCCTAGGTCGTAAAGGGTGTTTAATGCTCCCTACAGGCCTGGAAGGGGGCGTTAGGCATAAGAAATGATATAAGGCTCCCCATATCTCTAAAAATACACCCCAAAAGAAGCTCAAAAAGGTTGAATAATGCAATATCAGGGTTTTTGCATCTACCGGGGACTAATGGCACGTCGAATTATCACCCAGATCGCCTGCAATCATCTGTGGAGAATCTTCTCCTCTTCAGCTCCAAAACACTCTCACAGCTCTCAAATGATACAAATGGTGAAAGTGGAGGCTCAAGAACTCCCTTATAGTCACTTTAAAGAAATGACTTAGCTTAATTTAAGTCATTAAAGTAGAAGTAGTGCATTTCTTATGGTATTTATCATGCGCCATGACCCCACATTGGTAGAAATTGCTCATGTTTTGATGAAAGAACTTTCAAGGTTGAAGGACAGAAATGATCATGTTCGATTCTAAATGAGTGATTTCTTTTATGGGATATTTTCTCACTCTTAAAACTAAAAAATCCCTGAGTTTTTCATCATCGGGCTCGTTAAACACTTACGATGATGGTCTAATCAACTCTTTTTCTCTCTTTTTCTGGCTCACTAAACTGAAAATGATCGACTCAGCATTATTTTTTGGGACTTTTTTCTTGCTCATAAAATTGAAAAAACCCTGAGTTCCTTCTTCATCCTCGTTAAAAACTTATGAAGAAGCTCTAAGCATTCATTTTAGGAACTTTTCTCACTCGTTAATCCAAAAAAAGCCCGCATTTTCGTCATTGGGCTCGTTAAAAAACCTACGACGACGATATGAGTACTTTCTTTTTTGGGACTATTTCTTGCTCTTAAATTGAAAAATCCCTGAGTTTTCCCCTTCTTTGGGCTTGTTAAATCTACGAAGAAAGAATGAGCAGTTCTTTTACCTCTTTTTCCTCTCTCATTAAACTAAAATATATACCTCGAGTTTTCTTCATTTGAATCCTTAAAATTCGATGAAGGTCTATTTAGTTTTTCTTCGCATGACTCATTAAAATTTCACAATGAATATCGAGTTTACTCTATCTCCTTGTACTCGTAAAAGAATGAGGAAAAAATCTATTGAGAATATGTTTCTGTTTATCTAGAATGAGTAGATTAAGTTACAGAAAAGTAACATTTTCGGGTATACTATTAAACCTTTGCTGCACCTGGTTAACAACTATGACAAAGGGACCACCCTGGAGTTGTTCTTTATGATCTTTTCAGACTCTCAAAATATGAAAATACCACTGAGTTGTCCCGTATCGACTCATTAAATTAAATGGATGAGGAATGGAGTCGCTCTTTATAATATTTTCAGACTTTTGAAACATGAAAAGACCAATGAGTTTGCATGTCTAGACTCATTAAACTAATCAGATAAGGCATAGAGTTGCTCTTTTTACAATCCTTTTCAAACTCTTAAAACATGAAAATACCGATGAGTTTACATGTATAGACTTACTAAACTAATTACATGGGGAAAGTGGACAATACAATTGCTTTTTGTTTAGTATTGTGAAAAGAGTTTTTTGGCAAGAGTCTCTCCCTTGAGCATGGCACTCCCTCAGATAAACCTTCCCTGTGACAGAAATATGAACCTTACCATCCTATGAGTTTAGCCTATAAACCCCAATGCTCTTGCATCTCTGTATCCTAACACTCTTTGGTATTCATGTGTCTAGTGCTACATGGTTAAAACCATTGCCCATGCCTTCTATTGTTCAAGGGAAAACCTTTATCTTCTGTTTCCTCCATCAAACCATCAAGCATATCCTATCATCATCCCCTCTATCGCTTTGACCCAATGCTCAAAAGATTCCTCAAAAAATAATCATTCTTGTCTTGTTTCATGTTGACTGATGTAGGACACCTTATTACCTACCTTTTGACAGGTCTCTTCCTATCGACTTCAACACTCTATCTAGGAAGAAGACTGAGAAACACTTCAGTGCCCTGGTACTTGCAGACATGAGTGGTAGGTCACCTTGTGTTTGGTCAGGGGTTTTAATTATTGGCTCCTGGTTAAATGATTCTATGAGTGTTTGATGACAAAAACATTATTCACACTCGCTAGATTATATTGTTCATATTGGAGATCATCACCATTATCAGTGGCCATCCTTGCATCTGTTAAAGGTCTCCATTATTGACTGGTAATCAGACGCTTTTGTGCATATTCGGCCTCAATGCCTATATTCACATGTATTGATCTATGTTGTTGCAGTGAAGCAGAAATCAAGACCTTTGGTAGAGGCTTGCATCACTCAGCCTTGTTTCCTCTCCCAAGTTGCATTTATTGTTTTTTGGAGACAGCTCATCAAAATGATCCTATTATGACACAAGTTCCACAATGTGCTTATAGGCGGCCAACATCATCAAATCTCTTTATTGACAAAATCACTTGACATAGCTACTAAGCATGGGAATGCTTGAATCAGGACATGATTTTAGTTGTTTTATATATGTGTTGTATCAGGTTTCTTGTATAGCCCAAAGCTCCGATCCTCTCTTTCTTTTCTCCAAAGAAAAGGATATTTAAATATAAAGTATTTCGGCCATCGTCGCAGTGTTTGATCTCACACTTTAAGGGGCATTTTTTATACAGGAAAATGACCTCCTCATCAGCCCAGAGAAGAAAGACATGATGACTGAAGGATTAACCAAGTTCACAGGCCCAGTTGTCAAGCTAACACTATCTAGCCACTAGCAACCTGCTTTATAAAGCTTCCTAGCAAGGTTAAGGGTGTGTTAGTGCCTAGGGTAACTCTATTTGTTACCTCGAGAAGAGATTTAGTGAACCTAAATGAGTTTCTATGGGTCAAGGGAACAAGTTGACCGTGAAATATACCAAGATTCTCTCCTATGTCAACTCAAAATGAGGGAAACATTAAAACTCAACATGTCTGGAGGAATTACTAATTCCTAATGGAGTATACAAATGGGAAAGAGCACAAAGGCATGGAAACATCATTGCTTTTGCCTAATGGAACTCATGAAGGACTTGGAAACCCTATCGTCACATGCTATATATGCAAGGCTAGGGCCATTCTAAAAGGGGTCGAACCATTTGAAAGTATTACCTATTTGAATATCGAGCATAGTCTCATACTAAGGCATTAGAAGAGGTTAAGAAGGGAGAGAGAGGGGAGCTAGAGGGGTAAGGGAAGGCTGATACAACCGATGGTTGTAATCACTCTTTTCTACATCAATATAAAATTGCAATTGTGTTGTCCACTCCACGATGTTCGTACTATAACTTGTTTACATGTTCATGAAATGTCATTATTATGAGTGGCTAAGAATCAAGATATATGCAACTAGATATATTTATATGTTCATGCATTGTTTATCAAGGTTTTATGATGTGATATTACGCTTGTCTTTTCTATGTGTAGGTTTTGATCTGGAGCTATCTCAGGGGTCTTCCACCTAGCTACATTGCGCTCTCCAGCAACAACACACTAAGAATTGAGGTAATAAGTCCTTCTCACTTTGATATTCATTTTTTAAGCATAGATATGCATGCATCTTTGTGACATTTGCAGTTAATCTTACAGTCTATCAAGGATCCCAGGAAGATCCTTGAGGGTTTCTACATCACAAAACACCCATGCATTAATCCCTATAGTAGTTATCTTAATCCCAAAATAATTCAGGGGACCCCATCCCAACAAAATCCCTCAGTGAAATCATCTCTTCTCCTTTTTCTTTTGAGAGAAAGTCATCATGGCCGAACCATTGGGTTCACCTCACCATTCCCCTTCATCATCCGATACTGAAGGGTCATCACAAGGAGTTCGTCCTAAACTTTCACAGTCACTTGAAGCTCAAGGCTTTGAACTTGGAATTGTCCCAACTATCCAACCCCTTGCTTCTCATCCCCCACCTCGAGAATCATTATCATCTCAGGAGTTTGATCCAGAGACCCATGAGGGTCCACAGAGGTTTGTTTTATTCCCTCTGAATCCGATTTTTATTTTGTTGGTGATATCTCCTTAGTAACCTTATAGTCCGTACGATCAACCTAGTATTGCCATGGATTTATCTCCATGACCATCTCAGATTCCCCCTCGCCAACTGTTTCCACCTATGGCTTCAGAAGGTGAGTTTCCAACCTCTCCTCGAGGTCCTCCAGAAATCTCTACTACTCACACTCCTAGTGTTGATAATGATTCTGAATACAACTTTCCACTAAAAGGTTTTCCTTATGTAGGAAGAGTTCCATCTCAACCACCTCCTGAAAACTGTGAGCCTATGCTTCCACATAGTTATATGACCTTTGCTCAACTAGTTTAAGAAACTCCCAGTGCTTCTTTGTTATACCAATATCCAATTTTGTCATCAAATGATATGCCTACATCTGATCTGTTTATTCCTAATGTGACCTCTCATATCCCTGTGCAAATTGTCGTTACTTCAGTTATCATTCAAACAACTATTCTGACACAACCACTACCTTCTTTCCAACCCACAATCTCAGTGCAACCGAAAATTTCAGTTAATGTGTCTATAAGTTCTTCAATTCCCCCATCACATGGACAAAATTTTCCACCACCTCATTCGTAGCGTGGTGGGAAATTTCCAAATATCCCTCTTCTCTCAAGTGGAACCCATGTGAGTGGATCACAACCTCACATGGTTGGAGTGAGTCAACCAGTTAGTGGTATTCATAATTCTGCTAAATCGTCTATTCCAGCTGAAACAAGTAATGTCTAGTATCAATAGCCTTATTTGGCTAAGATACCCCACCAATAGTCTTATGATCCATATGTTTCACAAGCACTTCAAAACCTACCTTATATTCCACAAGTAGGTCCTCATATGCAACCTAGTCAAAATCCTATTCCTGATGCATATGGTCAACTCCCAATTGGAACTTATCAGTACTAACAAGGAATTCATCAAGGAAATATTCAATAACAACCTTTATAGTAGCAGGGGAAACCTTTGAAGCAGTTTCAACAACCTTCGCGGTTGCAAACACATTTTTTCCAACAACCAAATCAACCATCGTATCTGTAAGTTCAACCGTTGTAGTAGCAAAGCTAGCCTTTATATCAACAAGGTCAAACCTTTTAGCCACAAGGCCAACCATGATAGTAGTAGGGCCAACATTTTTATCAGCAGGGTTAGCAATTGCAACAACAACCTTATAATCCATATGCGACACAAAATATTTATCCACCTCATGGTTCTCAATGGCCTTTGACAGGTTAGTATCAACCTTACCCTAGTCAAAACCCACCTTTGTGGGGAAAAAATCCACCTTATGGTCAAGGTACCCCTCAGTGGGGGAAAAATAAGGCTCCTTATGGTCAAATTATGCCACTTTGGTGGAAAAACCCTTACCAACAAGGATGGAATCCGAAAATTGGGCATTATCGAAGGCCTTACATGCCTTTCAACCTACAATTTCTATTTTTAGTGATGTTGGAACTGTTGTATGTCTCAAGGCTCACTAACGATCCAATATTTCATTCGCCATATTGGCCTCCGGTTCTCACTAAGATTCTTAGTGATTTCCCAAAATTCCAAGGAAAATCTAAAGAAGACCCTCAATCCCATGTGATGACTTATCACTTACGGTTTTCTTCCAATTCTTATGTTGATCACTATGTTCATCTACGTCTTTTCAGCAAACCTTTACGGGTGTTACTGAAAAATGGTACATCGAGTTACCTCGAGGTACCTATTCAGGCTTCAATTCTTTGGTTATGGCCTTCCTCACTTACTTCTAGTTACTAGTTCGTTTCGAAATTGGTACCCATTTTTTTACATCTCTGAAACAGGATACCCTTACCCACATCTCTGATCACATCCATGAATGGAGACATCAGCGTCGCCTCATCAAGTTTGAAATACCTAACGAGTTGTAGTTGTTAACCAAATGGTTTACCAAATCATTCATCAACAAAATCACTGTATAAATAGCAATGGGAGGTTGTGTTACTGAAGATCAAGCCATTCCCCGTGCCCAATATTTAGATTTGATATATTCTCGATCTGGTGCATTATATGAGATCTTTCCTGATGCTCTGAGGCCAACTTTAGATCCATCATCTTCAAAGTCTATGGATGTACCACCTCTCAATGGTATTTTTGGATCAGTATCTCAAACTTGCAATAAATCTTCTTCGAAGAAAAAATCTGTTTCAAACACTGCATCCAATCCTCCTTCAAAACCCTCTTCGAATCCTAGTGAAACCTCTGAGGTTAATGTTATTCAGTCTATTATAGCAAACAAAGGCTCAAAAGGTAAAAATAAGGGTAAAGGGAAAGAAAAACTTGATACCCCAAAGCATGATCCTCCTAAGTCATTTGATGATGGTGTCTCCAAATGTAAGCCTAAGTATCGTTGCCACATTTGTGAGGATGATCATTATACCAAGAGTTGTCCCCATCATGTGGAAGTTAGTCGCTTATTGAAAGGGACCCCAACTGTATGGAAAGAGCCATTTCCATCACAACAAACCCAATTAGTAGAACAACCACAATCCTCTGCCTCTTCAGGTGTTCAAGTTTACATGAGTACGACAGTACCTATTTATGTTGCCACCCGATCAAAAGATTATCTAACTCCTCAAAAGCAGATGGTGCAAAAGGAAGCCATTGATACACCTTGTACTTCCGCTCCACCCAATTCTAGTCCTATTTATATCGAGAGACCTAATAATGAATCTGTCATCTAACCACCTCCTAAAGGTGTGCTTCGGAAGTCATCTTATAATTCGAATGCTAGAGCTACTCAACAGTAGAATATTGTTGAAGATCTGGCCCAAGCACCTTCGGAGATGTCTGCCTTGGAAGTTCTCCAAAATTATCCAACGCAACAAAAGTCATTATTGTCTGCTATAGGAGGAATAAATCCTACTAATTCTAATTTGATCACTTTTTATCTGGAAAACCATGTTCCTCGTCTTCCCCATCAAATTCAATTTTTGATTCAACTCATTATAAAAGGAAAGATGATTCATCAAACTGTCATTGATGAGGGTGCTTCCACCTACATCATGTTTGTTTCATGTTGGAAAGCCATTGTCTCTCCACCTATCGATCAGTCTTTGAATACCTTAGAAGCCTTTGATGGTAGAGGATCATGTCTTTATGGTATTCTCACAAGTTTTCCCATCACCTTGGAAGGGAAAACTATCGAATTACAAGTAGAAGTCGTAGATGCAAATCTGAGTTACAACCTTCTACTTGGATGAAGTTGGAATCATGCCATTTTTTGTGTTGTTTCCTCTTTTTTCTATGTGCTCTGTTTTCCTCATGAAGGGAAAATCATCACCATTGATCAATTGGCCTTTCTCTCTTCTGGTTCTTCAAATGGCAATGTCCCATATGTGGGAAATACCGATATTCCCTATGAGAGTGTGTGGGTAGGTCTTTTCAAATATTCTTCTTTACAGGGAACTTTTTCTCTCCCACCTTTGCATGTCCCCTCGGCCAACATGATCTCAACCTCAAGTGATCCATGGAGCAACCCTACTCTAGATCAGGTTGATTGGTTTGGTGATGCTATGCCACTAAGTCCTTTAGAAAAAGCTTATCAAGAAGTCATTTTAGCTTTAGAAAATACTTTTGAAATTCATACTATTCTTAATATTCACCTGGACATGTGTTCGTAATCTCCTTGTCTTGGTTCTTAGGATTCTCTAGATCTCTTGAACGAGATATTTCCCACTGACAAGTGTATTGATGAGGTTATGTCTCTTGATGAAACTCCCTGGAATGATATTCAGCATGTTCCTCATTTCTTCCAAGTTTTAGTGAGATTTCTTCATGTCTTGAGACTTTTGTTTCTCATAACCCTACACATCCACTTCAAACACCTATTTTTGTGCACGAATTTTTATCTGAAGGTAATATGGGAAATATTACTACTACCATGCCAATCAACATTTCCATTAAACATGGGATTGTCGATAACATCCACATCAAGGTTTCCTGTTCTCCGAAAGAGATCATGGTTTACACTAACCTTTTTAAAGAGCTTCATGATGTCTTTACTTGTTCATATGAGGAAATTCCTGGTATCGATCAAGCTATAGTGGTGCAAAAAATACCCACTTACCCTAATGTGAAGCTCGTTCATCAACGGATCCATCCGGTGCATCCTAGAAAGGTCACTACTGTTAAGGGAGAAGTTGAAAAACCTATAAAGGATGGTTTTATTTATCCCATCCCATTGACAAGTGGGTTTCTAATATTGTACCCATCACTAAAAAGCAAGGAACAATTCAAATTTGCGTTGATTACTGCAATATCCATTGTGCATGTCCTAAAGACAATTATCCCATTTCCTTTATTAATTAGATCATTGATGAGTGTGATGGGAGTGAGATATTTTATTTAATGGATGGTTTTTTTGGTTATACCGAGATTAACATATTACCTGCTGATCAGCACAAAGCTGATTTCATCTGTCCATTGGGGCCTTTTTCTTATAAGAAGCTCGCTTTCGGTCTCAAAAAAGCTGGTGCTACCTTCCAGAGAGTGATGTAATATGCCTTTCATGATATTAAACACATCATTCAACCTTATTTAGATGACTTACCAGCCCATTCTTCTAAGCGTCATGACCATCCGAACCACCTTCAAGCAATCTTTCTACATTGTCGACACTATAATATTCATCTCAATCTGCATAAATGTGTCTTGTGCATCGAATATGGTTGGCTCTTGAGTTTATTTTGTCTTAAGAAGACATTCGAATAGATCCTATGATAGTAGATCCTATTGTAAATCTAGCCCCTCCTTCATCCTTGCACCAATTGCAAAGTTTGCAAGGGAAGGCCAATTTTCTTGATTGTTTCATCCCTAATTATGCTGAGTTTGGGAATGGATTTACTCGCTTAGTTAAGAAGGGAATCCCATTTGTTTGAGATTAAATTGCCCAACAATCTCTTGATTCTCTAAAGCAGACACTCATTAGTGCTCCTTTATTGCATCCCCCCCCCGATTACCACCACGATTATTTATTTACTTGGTCACAGATGATAGTACCATTACCATGGTACTATTCCAGGACAATGACAATGATAATGAACACATGGTTTACTATTTGAGTCAAAAACTTATTGACACAAAAACTCAATATTCTCATGTTGAGAAGCTCACCTTGTGAGTAGTCCATGTTGTCCAACAATTTCACCATTATATTCTCCTACGGAAGACCACAATTATTTCCGAATGTAACCTCGTGACTTATATTATTCGTCAGTTGCTTGAGGAAAAATATTCTAAATGGATCTTGTAGGAGTTTGAATTGAAAAAAACCAGTAAAGGCATATTCAAATTGCTCTGCATCCTTCCTTCTGCAAACACTTCCACTAATTTTACTAAGAAAATTCCTGATGAAACCTTATTTCTCATTAGTAGTCTTGACCCATGGTATGGATATATTATTATTTATCTTCAGACCCAGACTTTTCGATCCGAGTTGTCTTGATCTTACCATCACTACATCTCAGGTCAGTATCAAACTTATCAAATTATAGGTGGTATGTTGTACCAAGTCAGTGTTGATTCTTTTCTTTGCAGATGTTTAACACTTGAAGAGGCTGAACAAGTCCTGAATGACTGCCATTCTGAGGCATGTGGTGTTCACATGTTAGATTATGCCACCGCGTAGAAGATCCTTTGTGCTGGTTATTTATGGCTTTCTATATTCAAATATTTCATTTTGGTAGTTCAAAAGTGCCATTAATTTCATATATATAACCATAAATAGTGCATCCCACCAGTACCCTTACACCCAGTTGCTACCATAGGCCCATTCACTAAATGGGGAATCGATTTCATGACCTGTTGTTTCAGGTAGAATCACCCTAGTCGTGGGTTGGAAACCCCAACAGAGCAGAGGGCATACAACATAAAGAGACAAACAAACAAGCAATCCTAATACTTAAACAGTTAAAGTTGGTATAGAAGGTCTTAACCATAGGTCCTATGTTTGAGGTCGTTTCCGTAGGGTCCAAATCCTCTGATTCTTCCTTGCACGTTAAGACCTGTAATTCACTCAAGGCAAAGCATATACACCAAAAATTACTGAAAGCATCTTGATGATATCAAGGTTAGATCATATAAGCATGTAAAAAAATAAGGATTAATGTAATATTTTATAAGCAAATCATGACACAAATTAATGCATAAAGACCATAATCATCAGGAACAAGAAAACGCCTCTTTATTAATGTAAGGTAAAGAAAATATGAAAGAACTACAACCTGAGTCGCCCACCGGCACCAAGCGAAACCGTCCTCTGGATCCGTCCTACCCAGGCCTCAACAATCCTCCTCCATAAGTATACACAAGGATGTCATGAAGGGATGATGAATATCTTAAGAAGGAAACAGGGGTTTCCTATGACTTGGGAGTGCAAAAGGCACATGGATATCTTCAAACGTGATCAGGGATGTAATCAACTATAATATCAATATCTAATATTTTCTTCTCCTTTTGGCCTTCCCATGGAGTTTTAATTTTACCCATACAAATTAGTTTTGTCAATTGGGAAACACTTGGGCAATGGGCTATAGTAGGTGGGTATCAGGTCAAATCCGTAAACCACACCCGAATTAAGGGAGATTATATATTTTTTAATGTTTTAACACATATACATGGGTTGGATATAGACTGGCCCACGTGTACACGCGCTTTAGATAGGGCACAATCGTGTATGCGATTTAAAACATTGTGTTTTAGAAAATGCACCAAGTTTGGTAAGGAAGGGTTCCCCTAGGCCATATCATAGGGCATCAAATCTACCAATGGTAGTAAACGGTACTATAACATATGCCCACTAATATGAGGTCAGAAGGGGTACATGATGGCTAAAATGTATTATGTGTATAGAAAGAATCATGCGAAGACCTGAGAGGAGTTGACCAGATTTTAGTCTGCCAAGCCACTGGAAGAGATAAAAAAGAAAGTTGTTGTTTGAGATAGGCATACCCATGCTCAGAGATAATAAAGCATGTCTACATATGAAATACAAAAGTGGACCCAATATGTATACAAGTATAAAAGAACTGAAAATACGTAGTGGATCATCTGATCATATACATAGAAGTACATTTCACAATACCACATATAAAGAACTGATCAATGATGTTAAAGTAGAAAGTTGATCACTGAATTCATAAAGCTGATCCAAAACATACCAAGTCAGATAGTTGAACAAATGGTACTACACACAACTTGGGTTCCAACATATAGGATGTTGCTGTGATGAACTGCAACATATAAGGTAGATGGTGTCACTAACAAAAACATGATGAACTAGCAAGTGATCCAAAAAAAGTTGATGAACCCGAGGTCTTCACCGACCGCCATCATAGATTTCTACACAATGGGAATAAATGATCTGAAGTCGACCATTTGAGAAATAATTTGATTATCAGTCATTGATGTATACCATTAACAAACTTGAGACTATTCACTGATAATAATGATGAGAGCGAAGGTACCCAGTACAATCTAATAAGTGTGAATAAATGATTTGAAGTTGAACACTTGGAAGAATCTATCAATCATGAGACAATGATGTATTCCCACTATTGATAGCGAAGGAATATGCCACTAATGACTCCAAACCCTAAGTTACTACCAAATGGACTCTAGACCTTGTTCCTAGAGAAATGAGTTGAAGTCAATGGGAAAAGATCTGTTGGAAGGAAGGCATTAATGCATCCTTAATCAATCCAACACGAGTGTAACCTACAGGCCAATATTATGGAAGGAATCAGATGAAGAAAGATGTAGTAACGAAATCGAAGCACATTTCCACGCACACAAGATGTGGCTAGCGCATGATAAAAGCCCTCTAAACCAACCAATAATGAAAGATGACATAGAGGCGAGGAATCCACCAACACAGCCAAATGGAAACCAAGGTATTGCATGAATCCCAATGTGTGATAATGAAATATGACATAGAACACAAGGGAAACCACTCAGTCAAAGACCCATGATACTAATCAATGTTGAGCACAAGGTCACCTATCAATGATGGAAATAGCGCTAGGGTGCAGCTCTAGGTCTACTCTTAGAGAAATTTGTTGTAGTAAAAAACATCGATACCGCCAGCAAGAAGTCAATGTAGACCTTCTCAAACCAGCACGAGAAAAGGAACAAATAGCTAATGTGATAGTGAACATGACTCTGACAACCAAGGATGGCCGACTGAAAATAAGTCAAGAGACACTGCAGAAAGGCTGACTCAAGTTTACTTCCCTTGAACAAAAGCACGACAAAAATGTGACAATATGGTAGCATATTATAACTTTGTATAAGTTTGTCAAGCAAGAGGCACAACCAAACTCTTCATATGATTGGAAGAGGTATTGACTCAATAACAAGGTTAAGGCTCTCCTAAGTCAAATTAAATCCCATCCCAATGGAGGAAAGACTTAATTTTGGGTGCTTTTTTCAAGGGAGACACAACTGACTCTAGCTACCATCAATCATGGAAGTAATGTACTATTCTCGCTCTTTTCGGAATATTTAATTTTTTTGTCTTTTTCATATTTAGAAAGCCTAAAAAGGAATAAAATAATGCCTATGGTACAGTGGAAAGAACGAGTGTCCAAATGCAGATGCACTAGTTCCTGGGAGGGGAACATTCCTATGCTCAATGCAAGGTGATGAATCTGGTCAATAACACTCAAATGAATGTTCTTTCCATGGGAAAAAGGTTTCAAGTTGTAGAGACTAAGTGATTAAAAGGTTGATTTTGCAGAAAGACATGGTAAAAAAGTGGTTTATATATGAGTCTAAGCGAAGCCGGCTTAAGGCCAAAAAAAGGAAAATAGTCAACATGCAATGCAGTGGTACAACTCAACACAAAGGAGCCTCTAGGGTATAAAGCCAAAAAAATAGTGAAGAAGTGAGAGAATGAAAATTCAACGCACAATTCATGGTGGGAATAAAGAGGACTCCCAAGCCTACACAGTATAGCAACATGGGCAACATATTCTACCAAGGATCTAACTAAGTTTCACATTTAATGGTTGTCTCTACCATTGCGTCATGATTTTATCAATTGGTGAGAGAAAATGGTTTAAGAACCAAGACATGATGTGTTCGACCTTATGGCCAAGATATCACAGTATGGAGGCTATTATGCAAAAATGCAATTGAAAATTATATCACCTAACCTATATGCCAGTGAAAAAATGATACCTGCCATGATGGGTCTGCGGTCATGGAATCAAAGCAATATCTCAAAATCTCCAAAGTGCCCTGAAAAATGACTCATCCGAACACTCCAAGCCAAAGAGGTCACAAAGGTCATAAAGTTTTGCAAAGAAAACATGAAATTTAAAAAAAAATATTTTTACATGTCAACCTATATAAAGACCTTTTGACTTATAATTTTTTCATTTGTATTGTGAACAAGTGAGTGAAGGAGCTCTGGTGAAAAAACTGAAGTAAACTCGATCCGTCTGATTCGTCTATCAATTCAACCCTCAACTATTAGGTAATCCTCTAAATGATTTTTAGATAAATTTCATTGCTTTTCAATTTTCTTTTCCAAAAATTTCACTATAAAAAAATAGTTTAAAATTTTCTCCCTGCGTGCACGCAGGTTGGAAATGGCAGACTTGTGTATAGAATGGACCTACACGTGGTTCTATATATAGTGAACCCGCATGTGCGCAGTTCAAAAAATTAAAACGTGGTTTCTAATGATAAAAAACATTTTTTTTTGCAGAATGTCGATCACATGGGGATAAATGGAACATAGTTCAATTGATAATGAAGTGATGGATGATCCAGTGGCATTAGATTCCTTAAGAGGATGTGATTTATTAAAAAATTTCAAGATGCCAAATATGAAGGCAAATACCATATTACTAGAGATGTTGATTCATTATTGGGATCTAGAAGAAGATGCTTTCATCACTGACCAAATGCCTCTAGGAATAGAAATATAGGATGTTTATTTCATCATTGGTATTTCCCGAAGAGGAGAGAAAGTTAATTCGACAGGAAGAACAAGAGGGAGCCTCAGTGTAGAGGACTATGTATGTATCTACTACCCAAGGAACACAGAGAAGATTGGAACTCAAATTCCAATTAAACATGTAGAGAGCATAGTCTTGAGAATCCTTCTCTTTACCATTGCTAAAGTGAATGGGTCAGCCTTTCTGCACCAGGCTTCTCGAGTTTCAATGAGTCTATTAGTAGAGTGTCTTACAATATTTTTTTATTGTTGTACACCCCTCTTAACCGACATGAAAAAGAAACTTACATCCATCAGAAAATGTCAAACAAAAAAATTTGTATATGGAACCATTTTTTGCTCCTTTTTCTTTGAGAGAGTACCATGGTTTCTACCCAAGGTATTCTCCACCATTAGCATCCCGAGGGATTCTCGAATGGGTAGATGGGTTGATTTGATGAAGATACTAGGGGGCAATGAGGTCCCTAGAAACACTTTTGATGATGGTTCCTTCTCCTAGTGGGAACAACAAGTCATAGCCGTTGAGGACTACCCCTATGTTGGCATGGATTTCAGAGGAGAACCAGATCTAGTGTTTCCACCAGATGCAGTTTGGGGAGCCATAGATATATATGTTTTTAATTTTTTAAATGTTTTATTTTTATTTTAGATTTTAAGTATAAATAAATTGAAAATCATTTTGATGAGAGAAATAGTTACAAAATTATTTTGATCATTAAATATATATTGGACCAGTAAGACCTGCGGGTCTACCTAGGCATAGGTGTTATGGAAGAGATGCAGAGGGGGTCGTAGATGAGACCAAAAGGACCCTCCATGTTGTACATAGAAACTTGGTGAGACTGACTCACCAAGTACTTATGGCAGCCATAGAAGATCATCTGGAAGAGATGCAGAGGCATGTGGTAGGAGTGCCACATGATTGGGTCCGACTGTTCCGAAGGGTGGAAAATGTCATCATCTTCTTCTGTGATGCTCATCCTAAGTAGGAACCATAGATATAAACTTATGGATGATAAGATATTCTGAATAGACATGATTATGGTCATACATCCTAATTTTGTAGGACAATTTTGTCCCAATTTTGTATATTATTTTGAACATAAAATTTATATCTATCTAATGATGGTTTCACTGTGATGATCATATATATGCAGATGGCTCTTTGATTATTTTTTATTTTTAATGTGATGAATGATTTATGTGCCAATCTAATGCTTGTTTGACAATAGAATCTACAAGAAAATGTTCTTATCGTGGAATATGAATAAATTTGATATACATAAATGATCTTTGTAATAAACACACTCTCAGAAATTAGCGATATAAATAAGGATCTATCACACAATATATGTTATTTAATTGAGATTCTACGAGTTGCAAATCAAGGTATACTACTAATGAATCAATACCAAGAGATATTGTCTCAGATAGTAAATTAATGACAACAGTATATTCGACAACATTGTTTGAAGCAGGACCAATACATATGCCTCTTGAAACCAACAACTGCCCGAATGGATAATAAATCACCCAAGCCATGGAAGAAAGGTTCCGCTTGTGTCTACTAACACCATCAATGAACTCTAGATATATCATATCTTCCATCAATACCTTCCAACGCAAATAAAAAATATTGACATCACTACCAAACCGATAGATAAATATGCACAAATATACAATATTTACAACCAACCAAATGCTAGGACGAAGCCTAAGAAAAATGATTTTTAAGATAGAGCCCACTTCTTGGCTTTGCCAACTCATTTTCATCAAAATCAACCAACTCATAAGCTCCCTTTTTCAAGACCTTTTTAACAATGAAGGGACTGTACCACATATATTTGAACTTGCCTGCCCCCAAGGCGTCTTTGTCTTGGCCATAAACCAAGACAAGGTTGCCTTCAGAGAAAGCCCTTGGACGGACAACCTTATCATATTGAGCTTTTACTATCTTTTTATGAGCTCCATTGATTATGGCAGCATCTTGATGCTTCTCATCGAGATGTTCTAAATGAATGAGGCATTCTTCAATACTAGAAGTATTTGGAAGAAGTTGAACAACTAATTTAAGGGAAGAAATTTCACAAACCACTAGGAAAAGTTGATCCCAACCCATAAACTAGCTGAAAAGGAGTAAAACTTGTAGTACTCTTGACTAAAATTTGGTATGCCCAAAGCATCGAATATAACATAATGTGCCAATTAGATTTTTTGACACCTAATCCTTGTGATTGGGTGAATTTATGTAAATAAATAAATTAGAAATATGAACAGTCATCGGGAGATGAATTGAACAGTCTCTCCCTCATGTATATAATAAAGACCTACATGATGGAATAACACAGTCAAATCATTTATGCTTTATGGAGTTACTGCCTAGCCTGACATGGTATCAAAGCCAACTCCTTTTTTAGCTCTTATGTCCCTTGTAACTCCCTAGTCTGCTCTCCATATAGCTGAGCTGCTCCTCCATATAATTAGTTGCTCCTGATGTTATAGACATTTTTGTGCCTTACAGCTATAAGCATGAAATGTCCATAATCCAAGGGATCCAAAGTCCCTAAACATGTTATTCCTACCCCTAGAGGAACAAGGATAACAAACCATAGCAATTCACAGAAGTTCTCCACCAGAAACTACTCAAAAACAAGTCAATTCAGGATCAATTCAGAAGCTCCACTAGCTGCCTGCATTGAAATGCAGAGGCTACACTGGCTAGTTGCATTGCAACGCAGGTGGAAGCACTACCAGGGTGCGCTGAGCGGGAAATGACAAATGTCAGGGTCTCTTGTGAGAGGTGTCAAGACTGTGGAAGCTTCCAGAATCTTCCTCCATGACACTTGCCTTGTTGAGTTCGACTAAGTGATGAGTAAGAGGCTCTTAGTCTCCAAGTGGAAGTAAGAACTGACAGAGAGAGAGGACACTAGTCAGATCACAAGCTGACTCATCCTCACTCCAAACATCTATATATGGATCTCTTCTCCATGAGATCTAGAGGCTGGAATTTTGTTATTGCAAAGAATTGTTGTTGGTTTGCGATTGGAATCATTGGGTGCTTAATGCTTTGAAAGGAGGTGAAGATAGGAATTTCATTTGCTGGGAAGGAGATGCTGGATTGGAACTCTCTTGGTTGTATCTCCTCCTGAACCTTGTTATTTATCAATAAAGCTATCTTGGTTTCTCCTATATGCTGATGTGTCTTTGATGTATGATTGCATTAGTGTATTTGGTTTATTTCTAATCCTGAACTAGTTATGAATATGAATCTATGTCTTTGTGTAGTGTTCCCTTCTTGTGATCTTGCAGGAACCTGTTGAAGCTGGGCGAGCGAGAAGGCAAGTAGCTGGGAGCTCTCAAAGAGAAGAGAAGCTGGATCGAGGGACAAACGGAAGACACCGGTTAGTCCATCCATCTCTCTTCATTCTTATTTCATAAAGGAAGAATACTAGAATAGCTGTCTCTATTTGTTGCTAAGGCACTGTCACACCTTAGGTGGATAGGATTGTCCTGCATAGGCATTTTTCCCCACAACAAATTGGCGACTCCACTGGGGAGATCTGTTTAGTTATTTTATTTGTGTTTCTATCATTATTTGTTTCATAGACTCAACAGCAACAATCGAACTGCATCTTCTATTCTCAGATGCAAAGTAGACAGCTGCTGCTTTGATCCAATCACTGGATTTGTCTATGATCTGAACAATGGACTCACAAATGATTTGATGATCCTTTGTGATAGATCTTAGTCCTCCTTCAAAGCATCCCTTTGATTGTACCTTGCTTGTTGCTTTGATTTGGCCTGAAACTGTAGATTAAATAGCAAACCGTGACCCAGAACCCAGTGAGGAACTCTCATTTCTCCTTCAGCGCAGGATCTGTGAAGAGACTCTGCATTTCAATGCAGTTTCCGTGAAGGCTACCTGCATTGAAATTCAGTTTCCCTGTTATGCAGGTGCGCTGATCTAGTTAGGCCTTGTGTAGCTAAGGTTCTCTGCTCTGTTTTGCCTTGTTTTGATCTCTGATTTTTACAGCCTGTAACCAGCATAGGTACCTGTCTGATAGCCCCTTCTCTCTGCTTAAATTCCGCCTCCTTTTGTACAAAAGACTGTGAGTGTTTTTATGTGTTTGTGGCATCATTTACAGTTTCCCTTTGTAAGAGTGAAATAGTCATCCTGTAGCCCTTGATTCAGATCTGTTGATTGTGATCTTAGGAGAGAGTTCATTGGTTGTTTATAGTTGGTTATACATTCATTTTTGCTTTTGGTTTGAGTTTGTCTCTTTTGAGTGTCAAAACAAGTATTCATTTCGAAAATCATTAAGTGTTGTAATCTCTTCTACCCTTTCTGATTTCGAAAAAGTAAACTTGTTTGTATTTGTCATTTAAAAGCAAATTCAAAGTTGTGCAAAAAGCTTTCTTTTTAGGCATCAATATTAAGAAAGCGGAAAACAAACACTTGCATTGTGCATTTGCATCTTGATAGTTTGCATGATTGATTTAGGGAAAGTGCATTTAGAGTGTGCTGATTTCTCTCTGAGAAAAGATGGTGTCTTTCTTTTCCCTTTGTAGCTAGGATTTTCATTGTTGAAAAAGAGATAAAATTTGCTTATCATCTTTTAGATTTCATTTAGGAAGTTGTCTATACATCTCGTGGTGAACCTCAAAAGGCAAACTTCTAAGAAAGATCAACATAAAATAAACTGAATGAACTTAATAACGCTTTGTAACATAACGCACAACATAGAGGTCTAGGCTAGAGACGTGTTCCGGCGTCGTAAAACCTGGTATCTGTTGGCCTCGCTGATGGTTGGGTGATTCCTCCTGAGGGACCAAAAGTGCCAGTACGGATTGTGCTCCCACGTACCGTCGCGTATATATTGGGAGACCCCTATAGGCTTAAAACCTTTATCCTTAGGAAGCCGTGTCGACCGCCCTACTGATCGCAATGCACCGAACACAGCATTCGGGAAGATTGACTGCCGTACCGTAAAACGTATTCTGCAGTTTTGTGATTGGTTTGGCACACCCTCTACCTAGATCTCCAGAGCAGTTCCTTTTGGCCTTTTTCAGACTCTATAATGGAAAAAGTCCATCCGAGCATTTGTCACTTCGGGCTCGTTAAAACATCGAAGGCGACTAGAGTCATCTTTTGTTTTTTCTCGACTCTTTAAAATTGAAAAAACAAGTTGTGTCTAAAGCGTCATTAAAACTTATTTTAAACGGAATAATAAATCACCCTTATTCCCGCGTTGATCTTTCAGTTGAGAAAATGGAGCCCTCCAACCAAGGAATTCCCCTTGGTGGAAATCCTAGTCCCTTCTCCTCTTGGGGAGATGTTGGAGCACCCCATATGGCCACATTGTCGCTTCCAGGACTAACAATAAGCTTGCCTATCTGGATCTTCTCAACTAATGTTGTTCAAAACGCCACTACTCCTGAACAATCGAATCAGCAGTTAGACCAGTCCAGAGCTGCCCACCAGCCTTCCACTTCCTATAATTCTTCCTCTCCTCCTTCCTCGCATGATGGAGTTGGCCAAGCCAAAAGCCAAGCTCCTAAGGAGAAGAAGGAGAAGAAGAAGAAAGAAAAGAAGAAGAAGGAGCCAAAAGCGACTGGGGGCAAGCGAATGGCGTCTAATGAAAATCCACACACTGCACTGACCAGGCCTAAATCACCATGTGTCATATGCAAGGGAGACCACTTTCACAGAGATTGTCCTTGCATCCCTCGGATACTAAGGGACTGGTCTCCCCGCTTGCACAATTCGGTGGCGTCAACCTCTGATAGCCATGTTGACAGCACACCGTCAACTAGTGAAATTGAAGCCACAGGACAGAGAGGGAAAGCTAGATTTCCCTGCAAACTGTGTGAAGGCGACCATGCCATCCACCATTGTCCCTTCTTAGACGAGGCTAAAAGAGTTTTGGAAGATCGCCCGATTTTACGAGCGTGACTTCCTCCTGGATATGAAAAACTCCTGCCAAGTCCTTCACCAGTTGAGAACCCGGCTGGCCCGCTCAAGTGGTCAGCCGAAGCACCTATCATTGAGGATGAACCGTCTGAATCCATACCTGATGAAAGTCAAAAGGTTGAAGTGGCAGTTGACCCGGTTTTGCCTTCAGAGGCTCTATCTTCGAATGATACCATCACAGAGGAGAATAAAGACGACACCGTCCAAATTCTCTTCATCAACACAGACTCCGACGAACAAGGGGGCAATTTGCCCATTCCTTTATCGCAGGAAGGAGCTTCGTCAGAGTCATACCCGGCCATCTATTCGGTCCCACCACCAAGCAACCTAGTTGTATCCTTCGACTGGAACCAACTAGGCAAACCCCGGTTGCCAGCAAGCATACCATTCAGAATTATCATTCAAATATACAGAATGGTAATGGTTGGCACCATCATTGATGAGGGGGCATCTGTGAGTATCCTTTCCTCTATTGCCTGGAAAGCGCTTGGTTCGCCAGCGCTTTTGCTTGAAATGAGGAATCTAACAGGCTTCGATAAAGGAACCAGTCGACCTTTAGGGATTCTTCCCAATGTGCCAATCACATTGAAAGGGAAGACCGTTCAAATGAACGTGATGGTCGTTCAAGGACCCTTGGATTATAACCTACTCCTTGGACGAGACTATATATATTGCATGGGAGCCATCGTCTCCTCACTCTTTAGAGTAATGTGTTTTCCGCATGAAGGAAGAATGGTCAAGCTCGTGGACCAACTTTCATTCCCTGGATCATGCATCGCAAATAGTCATATACCATCCCTAAATGGTCTCTTCACTCAAGAAATGTCTCAACCCACGGTCCATCCTCCTGATGAGCGCGAGTAATCCGGGAGGATATGACTGGAACCCAGGGGCAATGCATCCTGGTCTGCTTCGGCAGGAAAACCTTGGGTATAGGGTAGGTTTCCGCGGGAGAATATGACTAGTCTGTACCCCGTCCGTCTAGGAAGAGGGGTTATTCTAGAATAAGATTCTCTTGTCAAAGCTACGTGTTTCGCACTGAGGTCATTCACCTTTGTCTATCTCGGTAGACACCGCCGAAGAAGTGTTTTGTTTGAAAGATTAACGGAACAATCTTTGCGTAGCCTGAAAGAGGTAGGCCTCTCTCAGTAAAACAATTGTTTTGGCGGAAGTGAAGTAGAGGTAACCTTGAAACTCTGTTTTATATCTGGGGGCATGCAAACCTTTTGGAGTGCAAGCAAGGGCGGCTATTTATTTTTTAAATTTTTAGGTCCTCCCTTTAAACCTGTAGGTCTAACCCTTTAAACTCATAGGATTAGTCGTTTCCGAACTTGCATAATGAAAGGATCCGGAGCAAAGCTTTGTAAGATATAAGCTCCATAAAAAATAGCATCTTCAATGAGACATTCTTATCATATGACTGGATTATTCGAGCAGTTTTAGCACACAGTTCATGCTCATTAAAAAATAAACGCAAGATCCGAGCAGTTTTAGCACATAGTTCATGCTCGTTAAAAAATAAACATAAGATCGAGCAAATGTTTCCACCCGCGTTTAAGCTCGTTAAAAAATGAACTATTCCGGTAAATAACCACCGTGAATGTAGAAACATCAGCCATTAAAGCCTTGGTCGTGTTTGCCCACCACCTCCATTTTTCCATTGGCCGATCATTCACCTCCATATGATTGTTTACCCATTTTGAGGAACAGCTGCGAAGAGTGATTTCACTAGCCATCCTTGTGACACTGCCGTGATTTGGAAATTCCAATCCTTCCCTGGAATCAGCTGCTACCCCTTTTTATCACTCGTTCCTCAAAAGACGAGTCTTCTTTAAGCTCTTTTCATCTGACTCGTAAAATATGAAAAGATTGCCAAGTTTTGGCCTTCCAGCTCGTTAAAGTGACCGGAAGAGCTATCCCTCCTCTAGATTTTAATCTTTTTGGACCTGAGGGATTATTGCACAAAAAGATTGAGCGCTTGTTTTATTCGGCTCGTTAAAACTATCGAAAATTCATCCCTTCTGTATTGTTTTATACTTTTTCGGACTTAAGGGATTAGATGACGAAAAAGGACTTTTGGAGTTAACTTTTTGTACCTTTTTAGACTCTCTAAAAATGAAAAGGACCGAGTTATCCTTGTCGTTAGACTCGTTAAATGCATTAAATAGCGACAAACTTGTCTTTAGACGAGAACAAGTTTCCCTATCGCTAGGCTCGTTAAAACATAGCGATGGGCTTGCCCGAAGGGCAAGTTATAGAACAAGCATATGTTATCCTCCTCAAGCTTGACAAAAATAAAGAGGTACTGGTCAGCAATGACTGGGGAAAAATTGGGAGAAACTCAAGAAAACTTTGATGGTAGCAAGTCGCTCTTGAACATGACACTTTTCCTCCGTACCACAATCGGGTTGGGTTGTTTCATTCACCGGTCACATCACCATGGTCTCGCCATACCATCCATACTTGGGGTAATGCTACCAATCCATCGCATCAGTGTCGCCATATGTTCAAGAGAAGTCGTTTAGAGAAGTCACCTGTGTCCCATCCACTACCCTACATTATACTCTTTCATGACCGCCACCCTGAATCATATGTCATCAGATCGTTTTCGCCTCCATCAAAATCATTAGCTCCATTCCATGTCATCGATGTGGGATTCATTAAGGCCCTCCTTTGATGGATCGCTTCTTGTCGACATCAGCTCATTATCCAAGAAGTTGATATAGGAACACCCCCTTCAGTACTTTGAAGCTTGCATGCCTCAATGGCAAGTTTCTCACTTCCGGCGATAGGTATACATCAATGACCTTCGACCGAAAGATTTTGCGTGGTGTTCGACGCCAAGTCCTCTATTCACACCACGTGAATTGTACTGCAATACCTTGAGGGTCATCATCATTATCGGTGATTCCTCTCGCGCTTGTTAACAGTTTACATCATTGACTGGTAATCAAGCGATGTCTTTCCATGTTCGACTTCAGAGAAATTCTCACATGGATCGACTTGTACTTAGAGTGAAGATCGGACGAAATTGAAGACCCCGGATCTAGTTTCATCCATCCGGGCTGCGATATATATTCAGAAAATAAAGACATGGAAAGGTATAGCTTTGCAGCACAGATAATCATCTTACCAAAAGGATGATGGCTCTTTCAGAATCATCAGTCTATCATTAGACCATTGTCTGTTATATGTACATGAAAATGAATTTATAAAGCTGAGCATGGGAATGCCCGCCTCGGCTAGATCATGAAAAAAGTATGAAAATGATGTATTGTATTGTACTGTATTACAGGTCTCCTCCCAGCAATGAAAGAACTTTGGATCCTCCTAATAAAGCATTTCACCCGATAAATGGCCTCATACTTTAGGGGGCAACTGTTATAGACATTTTTGTGCCTTACAGCTATAAGCATGAAATGTCCATAATCCAAGGGATCCAAAGTCCCTAAACATGTTGTTCCTACCCCTAGAGGAACAAGGCTAACAAACCACAGCAATTCACAGAAGTTCTCCACCAGAAACTACTCAAAAACAAGTCAATTCAGGATCAATTCAGAAGCTCCACTAGCTGCCTGCGTTGAAATGCAGAGGCTACACTAGCTAGTTGCATTGCAACGCAGGTGGAAGCACTACCAGGGTGCACTGAGCGGGAAATGACAAATGTCAGGGTCTCTTGTGAGAGGTGTCAAGACTGTGGAAGCTTCCAGAATCTTCCTCCATGACACTTGCCTTGCTGAGTTCGACTAAGTGATGAGTAAGAGGCTCTTAGTCTCCAAGTGGAAGTAAGAACTGACAGAGAGAGAGGACACTAGTCAGATCACAAGCTGACTCATGCTCACTCCAAACATCTATATATGGATCTCTTCTCCATGAGATCTAGAGGTTGGAATTTTGTTATTGCAAAGAATTGTTGTTGGTTTGAGATTGGAATCATTGGGTGCTTAATGCTTTGAAAGGAGGTGAAGATAGGAATTTCATTTGCTGGGAAGGAGATGCTGGATTGGAACTCTCTTGGTTGTATCTCCTCCTGAACCTTGTTATTCATCAATAAAGCTATCTTGGTTTCTCCTATATGCTGATGTGTCTTTGATGTATGATTGCATTAGTGTATTTGGTTTATTTCTAATCCTGAACTAGTTATGAATATGAATCTATTTCTTTATGTAGTGTTCCCTTCTTGTGATCTTGCAGGAACCTGTTGAAGCTGTGCGAGCGAGAAGGCAAGTAGCTGGGAGCTCTCAAAGAGAAGAGAAGCCGGATTGAGGGACAAACGGAAGACACCGGTTAGTCCATCCATCTCTCTTCATTCTTATTTTATAAAGGAAGAATACTAGAATAGCTGTCTCTGTTTGTTGCTAAGGCACTGTCACACCTTAGGTGGATAGGATCGTCCTGCATAGGCATTTTTCCCCACAACACCTGACATGGTAGCTGCCCCCTCCATACTGTCCAGTGTTGTCCATGCTTTCCTGACTATCCATAAACGTTTCATAAAAGAAGCATTATCCTGACATGGTAATTTTAGGGTTGTCCATCCATAGTTTTTTGCTCAGAAAGCATCCTCTCCACGGTTATTCTCGCCACGGTTTTCCTGTAGGCAAAAACTCAATCCTGCAAAATCCCAAGAATATCATCCTCTCGATACAAGTGGTACTCTTTTTCTGCAAGTTTTACTTCTGTGCCACCATATTCAGGAAGAAGAACATGGTCACCCTCCTTGACACTAACAGGAATAGTGTTTCCATCCTTTCTATGAGAACCAGGCCCAACTGATATGACCTTTCCTGAGTTCAACTTGCTAGTGCTCTCTGGAAGCAAAATGTTGCCAACGGTCTTGCTCGGAGCAACAACTTTCTCTATCAAAACCATGTTAAGCAATGGGATAAGCTTCTTCGCCATTGGTTTGATACTGTAAGGGAAGAAACCTGTATAGCTAGAGGCCTTTTATATAGATACCCTGAAATTGCAAAATCCTTCTGCCTCCACCATCACACAGCCAGCGTACACCAAAAAAGCACTCCCTGAGTGCTTTGAACAGATGATTTTACAAACTCAAAGTTTGCTACAACGCACAACATTCAGCGTCTGTGGAGACTTGCGTTCAAACGCCATTGTTGTTCATTGTCAATTGTATGCATCTTGACTGGTATCAGGCTGCTTGTTTATTAATTCCCCTCCAATTTTTTTTATCTCTGTTGTTCATTATCTCCCGTGGGAAATCATCATCTCTGCTATGACGGTTTGAATACAAAAGTGTTGGCTTCAATACAAAGCGTCCTCTCTGTTATTTCTTCAGTTACACCATCGGATAAGTGTAGGATATTTTTCTTACGGTTTGGTCAAATGCTGCCATCATTAATATCATCCAATTGAATTATATAATATGTCAGGACTACGTTCTTCGGCCTTTTAGTGGACGCAGTGCTTTATGTTGTTGAGGGTATTTTTTTTGGACTTAGTATACTGCGATATTCTATACTTTAACATTGTGCAGATGAATGCAAATTGATATTTGAGTTTGTTGTCTAGTCACATTAGAACTTTATTTTTTTTTTCCATTAAGAGTAAAACTTTTGTAGCAAAATTTTTTGCTACAGTATGCATTCAATCATATCCATGGTGGGAATAGTTCTCACTGGCAAGGATAACTATCCTGAATGGTCCTGGATGATAAAACACACCCTCATTTTCAATGAGTTGTGGAAAGGAGTGTGTGTCAGAGACGGAGACAATGAACCAGTATAGCCTACCTCAGTCAAAGAGCTCGTCATTTGGGAAAATAAGAACAGCAAAGCTTATGCATTAATCGTAGCATCTGTAAATGAATAGGTGAGTCTCCATATTTTATCATATTCAACTGCCTTTGAAGCCTTACAAAAGCTGAAAGAACTCTATGACTCACATTCTGCACTTGATGTTGTTCAACTCATGATTAAACTCTTCACTCTTGAACTACAAAATAATGATCCTCTTGCTCTTGCATCTGAAGTAAAGTCTATAATGCATGATATCAAATCCACTAAGGTTGAATTGGATATTCCTCTTATTACTTTTCTCAAGGCACTTTATCCTACATACTCCAATTATCTTGTGTCACTGCAAGCAAATGGAAATCTCAAAGATATAACCTTTGACTCTCTTGTGAAAAATTTTGCTGAAAGAGAGAAAGATTTTGGAAAGAAGACAACCCCTGAATCTTCTGAAGAGGTTGTGTGCCTTGCTCATAAAGAAAAGAATCCTTCTCAAGATTCTACAGGAGGATGAGGTGATTGAAGAGGAAGAGGAAGATATTTCAGAGGCAGGGGTGGAAGACATTCTCAAGGAGAAAAGGCAGATTTGCATTGCATTCACTGCAAAAGAAATGGATCACATGATGCCTCTACATGCAAGCTACCACGGGACAAAATTGAGCAGAAAAGAAACCAACAAAAAGGTAAAAATGATGATACAGACAAAGGTAAAGCACATGAATCCGCTCACTATGTTGTGGCACAATGTAACATTGGAGTAAATGAAGATTTATTTAATGCTTCACTTGCTTCTTGGAAAAATGATTGGTTGCTTGATTCAGGAGCAGCCTGCCACATGACTCATAGAAAATATTTTTTTGACGATTTCACTGAAAATGTTGATGGAGCAGTATACTTTGTAGACCAATAAAAAATCAAGCCATCAGGGCTTGGCACAATCAGGCTTAAACTGCCTGGTCTTCCAGACTTTCTTCTGCATCATGTTCTATATCTCCCAAAGCTCAAGAGAAACTTGCTTTCCTTGGTCGACATCCTCCAGCAAGGTCACTCCGTTCATATGTTTGATGGCAAGCTTGAGGTAAGAAAATCATCTGACCACTCACTTGTCATGAGGGGAATAGAAGAAGAAATGCTTCTCAAACTGCAAGGAACCTCTGCTCATGCACAACATTAATCATATAATTCTCATCATGAAAAAGGTACACTTCCATCAAGTTTATTATGGCATGCTAGATTTGGACATTTGAACTATGACAGTCTTCGCTTGTTGAAGAAAAATGGTGTTGCTGGTTTGCCTACAATTCCTAGGAAACTTAAGCAATGTGATGCTTGCATTCTAGGAAAGCATAGCAAACAGTCTTTTCATGATTCACATTCAAGAGAAAATAGAACACTTGAACTTATTCATTCAGATTTATGTGGTCCAATGCCTGTTCCTTCTGCAAATGGAAATAAATATGTCATGAAATTTATTGATGACTACACCAGAATGTGTTGGGTTTATTTATTGAAGAACAAATCTGATGCTTTTCAAACATTCAAGAATTTTCATAAATGGATTGAAAATGATGCACAATCTCATATTGGGTCTATTCACACTGATAATGGAAAAGAATACACATCAAATGCATTTGAAAACTATCTTCGCCAACATGGGATCAAACATCAAATAATTGTGCCTTATAATCCCCAACAGAATGGTGTAGTTGAAAGAATGAATAGGACAATCTTAAATATGGTATGATCCATGCTCTTCTTCAAGAATGTAAAGATAATTTTTTGGGTTGATGATGTTCTATGTGCTGCATATACAAAGAATATATGTCTATCTAATGCTATTAGAAACAAGACTCCTTATGAAATGTGGTATGGACATGTTCCTTTGGTAAAGCATCTCAAGGTCTTTGGTTCCACCTGTTATGCCTTGATACCAAAGGTACATAGAAACAAACTTGGTGCTAGAAGTCGTAAGTGTATCTTTCTGGGATATTCAAACACCTCCAAAGCATACCATCTCTATGATGAAGTAAATAAGAAGTTTGTTGTATCTAGAGAGGTAATTTTTCTTGAATCATCCAAAACTGACAATGTTGTTGAGCGACAACTTGATCACTTGGATAGATTCGTAAAAGCAAAATCATTTCAAGAATTGGATAATCAAATTCCACATCTTGAAGGGGGGATTCTTATACTAGATCAACATGTGGAATCTTCTCCTGAAGAACACTCTCCCCCGCATGAAACTCCAACAACGGATGATGCTTTAAGTGATGTAATTGATAGAATTGGGAGACTCAATCTTGATTCAGTCCCAACTCAATCAACGGAGCAGCCTAGAACATCTAAAAAAGGTCCCCCAGAGTGGGTGACAAAGACACTTGAAAGTGTTCATCCTGATGAAGTTGGAAAGACAGGAACCAGAAATTCAAACTGGCAAAATGGAGGTGATGTAGATGACTCTAATTCACCTGTTGATATGGATGTTTCTTATGATTGTGGATTGAACTTGTCTACAGATTTTGAACCAACTTCCTTCAAAGAAGATGCTTCTCATGATGAATGGAAAGAAGTGATGCAAAAGGAGTATGATTCCCTCATAAAGAACGACACTTGGAAGCTGGTTGATCCTCCATTAGGAATCAAACCAATTGGCTGTAAGTGGGTCTACAAGAACAAGTATAAAGCTGATGGCTCACTTGACAAGCACAAAGCTAGGCGTGTGGCAAAAGGTTTTGCACAAAAGGAAGGGGTCGATTATGAGGAGACTTTTTCCCCCACAACAAAATGGGCTACCATCCGGATACTCTTTGCACTAGCAGCTCAGAACAGTTGGAAAGTCCATCAAATGGATGTAAAAACTGCTTTCTTGAATGGAGATCTAAAAGAGAATGTTTTTATGTCCCAGCCTGAAGGATTTGCTATGAAAGGACATGAATATAAAGTATGCAAACTTGTGAAGTCCTTGTATGGCCTCAAACAAGCACCGCGAGCCTGGTATGAAAAACTAATTGAGCATCTTCTAAAACTTAATTTCAAACATTTTGATCTTGATGGTGCAACTTTATTTGTCAAGAAATTTGGCAAGACAGTTGTATATCTTGTGGTAAAAGTAGATGATCTTTTGATGATAGGGAACAATGAAAGCTACATTGCATCCATAAAGAAGGAATTGGGGAAAAGTTTTGAAATGATTGATTTGGGCTATGTTCATAACTATCTTGGCATTGAAGTAACCTAACATCCAAAGTCCATATTTCTTTCTCAAAAGAAATACATTGGAGATCTATTGAACAGGTTTGGCATGACAGAGTGAAATCCTCTTACTACTCCAATGGAACAAAACTTAAATCTCACATCTATTGAAGGAAAAGAATTTGAGGATGCAACAAAGTATAGGCAGCTTCTAGGAAGTCTCAACTACCTAACTACTACCAGACCAAACATTTCATTTGTTGTTGGAATCCTCTCCAGGTTTATGCAAAAGCCTTGTGAGGGACATTCGTTTACTGCAAAAAGAGTTCTAAGGTACTTGAAGGGAACCAAGACTTTGGAATCAAGTATACATAGGTGGACGACTTCAGTTTGATTGGATACTCTGATTCAGACTTTGATGGAGACAAATAAACTGGGGTATCAACTTTAGGATATGCTATGAGTCTTGGATCAGGAGTTGTATCTTGGAGATCACGCAAATAATTAGTTCCAGCAGATTCCACAACAGAAGCAGAATATGTGGCAGCAGCTGAAGCAACAAAAGAAATTGTGCGGCTCAGGAAAATTCTTGAAGATTTGTAGGTAAAACAAGTACAATCAACTCCACTCATGATTGACAATACCTCTGCAATACAGTTGGCCAAGAACCCAAAGTTCCATGATCGAACGAAGCACATCAATACTAAATATCATCTGATTCAACATCATGTTTAGGCCAAAACAATCCATCTCTGTCATTGTTCCACAAATGAGTAAATTGCAGACATCTTCACCAAAGTGCTTGGAAGAGAAAAGCTTGAACAATTCAAAATGATGCTTGGACTCACCAACATCCCTTCAGATTAAGGGGGGGAATGTTGACACCTAATCCTTGTGATTGGGTGAATTTATGTAAATAAATAAATTAGAAATATGAATAGTCATCGGGAGATGAACTGAACAGTCTCTCCCTCATGTATATAATAAAGACCTACCTGATGGAATAACACAGTCGAATCATTTCAGCTTTATGGAGTTACTCCCTGGCCTGACAAGATCGAGCTTTGTTTTTTGGGATTTATTCATGGCTTCAACTTTCCCATTGGCCTGATGATAATAAGGGGATGAATGCTCCTACCGGAAACCAAACTTAAGAGCCAATTCATACATCATGTGGTTCTAGAAATGACTGCCATGGTCAATGACAATCTCTTTGGGAATACCGAACCGGAAAATGACTTGGTTGAAGAGAAACAATGTTGTTGTTTCACCATCTTTCATGAAAGTAGGCATAGCTTTAGCCCACTTAGTAAAGTAGTCAACAACTACAATGATATACTTATGATTTCCCATCGAAGGCAGATTGCAACTAGTAAAATCAATACCCCAGTTTCTAAATGGATCGACAGTAATCACAAGAAAGAGCAGAGCTGGATGCAAGTGCATTTTCTGAGTATAAAATTTACAAGGGTGGCATCTCTTGACCGCTTCAACACAATCCTTGAAGATCGAGGGCCAAGAGTAGCCTGCACATAAAACATTTTGGGCTATTGCAAGACCAGATAGGTGACCACCACAACCTCCATTGTGGCAATCATTTAGCATAGACTCAGCTTCTTCTAAGGCTAAAAAATGTCTAAGGATTGAATCAACCCTACAACGATATAAAGTGTCACCTATAATAATATATCTTGTAGCCAGGCAATGTAACTTTCTACATTCATCCTTCAAAAAAGTGAGAGGAAACTTTGAAGTCTGGAGATATATAATGATATCTCCATACTAAGGATCTTGCGAGGAAATAAGGAAAGGATGTTCATCAAGAAAATATTCCTCATAAACTATTTCTTCCTCACAAGGAAAATTTGAGATCAATTCTGCAAATACTAACGATTCTTAGACTTTCCTAACATGAATTTGAGATCGAACTCTTGTAAAATGACAATCCATGTATTATATTTTCCCCAATCACTCACCTACTGAGAACAAATTGAAATGCATTGATAGCTGCTAAGACAAAAAAAAATTTAAGAAGAATATAATGTCTAAGTTACTGGACAACATGGAGAGCTGCTAAAGTTAATTTCTCAATGGGAGTATATCACAGTTCAGGGCCCACTAAGCCTCGGCTCAGATAATAGATTACTTGCTTAGTGAAAGAATCATCTTCCTAAACTAGAACCATACCAATAGTTGATTCTGCTATAGTGAGATTTAAGAGGAAGTCTCTGCTATAATAAGGTGGACTCAATAAAGGAGCAGAGGTTAATGCATTTTTCAAAGCATCAAATGAGCATTGTGCTAAATTGTCCCACAGAAATGGGACCCATTTCTTGAACAGTCTCATAAATTCCTTAGTAATCGACATAATTAGCGATAAATCTCCTTAAGAAATTGGATTTTCCTTGAAGACTTTGATGTTGACGAGTAGTGGATGGGGGAGGCAACTGAAGTATTGCTTCAACCTTGAAGGGTTCTACACGAATCCCTTTAGTAGAAATGATGAATCCCAACAACCGACCAGACGTGATAGTGAAAACACACTTATTTGAATTCAACTAGATTTTGTAGAAATGACATCGTTCAAAAATTAATCAAAGATGCTCGGGATGATCAATTCTCTTTTAAGAACAAGCAGCTAAATCATCCAAGTAGGCTTCGATAATATGCTTGATATCATGGAAATCATATGACATGGCCTGCTAAAAGGTAGCTCCAACATTCTTAAGGACAAAAGGCATATTCTTATATGCAAATGTACTCCACGGGAAAATAAAGTTATATCATGTTGATCTTCCAGACGAATAGTGATTTGATTATAACTGAAAAAACCGTCCATAAAAGAGAAAATCTCATCACCCACACACTCATCGGTAATCTGATCAATAAATGGCATGGGGTAATTATCTTTAGGACAAGCCTTATTCAAGTTCCTAAAGTCAATGCACACATGGATCGTTCCTTGATTTTTGTCAACCGGGATTGGTTTCGAGACCCACTCAGTCAAAGGAACGAGGTATATGAAACCTGCATGAAGAAACTTTTCAACCTCAGCTCTGATAGCTTCTTCTTTCCTAGGGTTTATCGGTTGAAGCTTCTGGCAAATAGGTTTTCATTTTCATATGTCTTGATCTCATGCTGGACTATAGATGGATCTATCCCAGGAATTTCCTCATAAGACCAAGCAAACAAGTCTCGAAACTCTTGAAAGAGATCAGTATAAATTTGAATTTCCTCAGGGGAACAATGAGCTCCAATGAAGATGTTCTTGATAATGTTGGGATTCTTAGAGATGTTCATCGGAACAGTTTTTGAAATGTAAGACATGTTACCTTCGGCTGAAAATTGCGTTAGAGCCAAATGAATAAAAACTGTGTGAACATCACCAGTAGATGAAGGACTCGACAAACCTGATTCTACTTCTCACAAATCAGGGAGGAAATATGACTGATAATGCAAATCATCCCATGGCCTCTCAATACCTGTCATTTATTCTAGAATTTCTTCTTCGGATGGAAAAAAAATATCTAGGAAATCCATAGCAAAATTTGAATCTAGAGTCCAAGCCGAAGCCACATCCCCATCTAGTTCCTCCGGTTAAAAAGGAGTTGGATCAGAGTCTGTAGCGTTAACTATAGATTGATAAGAAATTTTAACTGTAGACATAGGAAATTGCATTCCACCCACTTGCCCCTCATCTAATGTGGTGGTAGAAGAGGGTAAGGGCCAAGGATCTGAAAAATAATGAATTCTAAATAAGTCTCTTCGAGAAGGTACCTTGGAATATTAAATACGATTAATTCGAGAAATAGGAGTAGGAAAATCAAAGGTACCCATTAAGCAAGAATACATCCCAACTCCTAGATTCTCAATAGGCTGCTAAGGATTGTTCACTAAGGGAACAATAGATTCAGAAGATGCATTGGATCCACTTGGAGAATAATCCATTTGATTGACCATTACAATTCTCCCTTCATGAGGGAAACAGAGGATACGAAGTAATGATGATACAATAGCATTCATCTCATAAATCCAATTTATTCCCAAAAGAAGATTATAATCCAAATTTACATCAACTATTTCTACTTCGATATTTAGAAACTTTCCCCGAACACAAACGAGAAAGGCTGGAATAATCCCATGGGGTCTATGAGAATGACCATCAAATGTTGTTAAGAGAATAGGTAATGGAATAGCTTAAGGTGATCCAACAGGCTTCCAACATGATATATAACTTACGCATCTGAAAGCTCCCTCATCAACTATGTTTTGAAATATATTGGCCTTTCAGTATGTAGACTTGATTTGAAAAGCCATATGATGTGTGATTCTCTTCTTGATATTCGACATGTCGAATGTAAGGATAAGAGAGTTCTTTAGATATACCACTCCGATCGCAGTGAGAAACGCACTCCTTTGTGTTGGGCATGACTGGAGTACCTCTAATGCTGACATGGCAAAAGGACTTTGAGCCAGATCTTCTATAATGGAGTAGTTCTGATCTGCCTTGGCATTGGGGTTGATTGTCGAACACTTTGTAGAGCCTTTCAATATCTGAGGTATAGACTCAACTACAAGCCTCTTGATATGGAGTGGCTCTGAAACATCAGGAGTACTCTTGGCTTTAGATGATTCTGGTTCACCATAATCATTTGACCATGTAGAAACGTCAACATGTGAACTCATCATATAAACATTTGATGGATTTCCCCCTTCCTGGTTTCCCCCAGTGGGGGTACCAGTACTAGCATTCGCGCCGACTAGCAACTGCTACCCTTGGGGAAAATGGTTAATTAGCACAGCCTGGGAGCTAGAATACCCTTGTTGAACCAACAAGCATTGAGTGTCCTGAATCCTTGGGCAATGATAAGTCAAATGGTCACCATTGCATAACTTGTATGGAAACTTCACTGTTTTCTTGGGCTCTTTTTTACCCTCCCTAGCATCACTGTCGGGCTTCTTTGCAATACCTTTCCCACCCTGATTCTTTTTCTTACCATGTCCTTTCTTCTTCCCATTGGATTTTTGATTTCCTTTGGCTTTAGAAGTTTGAATGATATTGACAGATGAAAGTTGAGAAGGCATGGGCACTGATGGCAATGCCTGGATAGAAGAATCAATTTGCAAAGATAATTGCTGCAATTGGTTTAGCAGGTTAGCCGCAATATTATCAATTGATCTGACTAGCTTGTTAGCATAGCGACTCAAATTCATCTTGACTATATCAACCTTAGATCTAGGAGCATCAGGAAAAAAATTCTCTAGAATCCGAGATTGAGAATATATGAGTTCTAGTTGTTGGGTTTGAAAAATAGCCTGTTCTTCGGTGAGTACACTGGAGAGCGATACATCCTTAGAAATTTCAAGTTGCAAAGATTTTAGAAATCATTCAAGAAGGAATTCTTGTGGAATATCAGCTTTAATGAGCCTCTTTCTTCTTCTCCATTCCTGGATATGATCAAATATGTGGTTTTCCTGGTCTTGATGGAAATTAGCTAAGAGCTCAGTTCTAGCATCATAATGAATGGGCAAGTGAAAATGTTTTAAAAATATGGTGGCCAAGTCACCAAACAAAGCAAAGGTGCCCCCTAAAAGCTCAATATACCATTTAGCCACGTTCTCGGTTAGGATGCATTGAAATAGTCTCAACCTGGTTGAATCATCAATCAGGGAGTTTGACGAACACCATAAATGGAAAGTGGTTATACAGTCGCTTGGATCTTCACCAGTTTTCTCTTAAAATTTAGGTATGTTTGATAGAAGTTTGGTGGGAACTAGAGGCCAAACCAGGTTATATCGAATAGAATCGTTAATCAACTTTTATAGATATGGCAAGTTTAAACTTACAAGGAAAGGTAAGCGTGGAGGACCTTAAGGATTCCATTCAGTCTGGGAAGAATTCCCAATGTTTTGAAAATAATATCCTCAATTTGTGAAGGCACCAAGTTGCCTGAGGTGATTCATAGAAGTGCCTGAACCATAACGAAAACCTTGTGGCCCAGAAAAATTCAGATTTTTCCCAACTCTTGCTGAAAAATTTCCATATCTAGTGAAATTACCCCCTAGTGAGGTATTAAATGGAGTGGAGAACCCTTGGTAAGGGTTCCATACATTAGAAAATGGAGAACAACTCTAAAATTAACTCATAGAGGAGTACAACGTGTTCCCCTATTAACCGAAAGAGGACAGATTCTTGGCTCCCAAACTGCTGAAAGTGTTATTAGTCCATCCTTGGAAAGGATTATAACTTTGAACTATGGAGGGAAAAGGTATTAATCCTAGAGGCGTGTTATAATGTGGTATATGACAACTCCCAAAAGGGAAAACATGAAAAGAAGTTGACCCGCTCACAGTGGAAGTCATAGATGTGGAAGCAATAGATGGAAAAGTTAAGGGAAATGAATGAATTGTGCTGGTAGGCATTGCAAAGGGGAAAGAACCAGTTTTGTAGGAAAAATCTTGGGTGCCCCACTCGAAGATGGAATTGAGGTAGAGCCAAAGATTGCTGTGCTAGGAGTGATTGAAGGTATGGAAATTGTACCTCCTCCTTGTACTGAGAAAGGAGTATGTACACTAGTAGCACTCATAGTTGAAACCATGCTCCCAGCAGTGGCCATCGAAGGAAAATACCGATATAGACTAGGGCTTGAAGGCCTATGTGTCGGGGTCCCGACGTATAATAGAACATCTGGATAACTAGGAGGGAGAGGAGAAGAAGGAGTCACAGGAGACATATGGAGTTCTTCAACCTCTATAACATCTTCTAATTGGAAGAGGACTCTAGAAAGGAATGGAGTGTTCCTCTCCAAATCTCGACTTACACTAGGTCTATTCTGTGAAACAATAGCTTGAACTAGAGGATCAATATCCATTACATACGCTGCCACTGATTGGAAATCACTAGTAGAATTTTTCCTATCCCTTTTGGAAGAAGGTTCAACACTCATAGGTGAAAGCTCATGAAGCCTCCTAGACCGATGAATTGGTCGATCAACCACTTTTAATTATTTTGAGAGAACTAATTAAAGAATCAAAAAAATTATAAAGTTATGGCCAACTAGGAGAATATATCACTCTCTAACAAAGTCCTAGAATAAACAGTCAATTAAGCAACTTCCAAGTATTTCCATTCTGGGTGATGAGGATCGAGCACCAAAATACAAGAAAGTGAAATCAAGGACCTTCCAAAGATAGTTTGGGATAGTGATGGCCCAAGCCTACAAGCAAAGGTGACAAAAATAGTTATGCTGACCCACAGACAAAAGCCTTGGTCGGTGTAAGTACCCAAGCTTCAAAAGGGCACCCTCCAAAAGTACTAATGAACGCGATGCAACATCTGCCTCAGGTGTTGCGGGATTCCCCTCTACAACGACCTATGTGATCCCTAGGAATAGAAACTATGGACACCAGTTCGTATGAAAAGATGGGCGAAACAGTCTCAGGGCTAGATCCAACAATTAGGAGAGGGGGTATCTCTCTTCCCTTCCCTTCACTCTCCCTCATGCTTGATTCCCAGTAACAGAGCTTTCCCGGTCTTTCTAACAACACTGATTTTACTCATTATTCAACATCTATGTTTAACAGTTCCAGTGGCCTTGGAGATTTAACTCTCTACTCAAATATCCCAAGGCCCTAAAGAGCTAGACTTATTGATGTAATTAATGACAAATCAAAAAATGTTCTATCTCTTTTTAATTAATTGCTTGATTTTAGAAGGTTGTTCTTTAGGTCACAGGTAAAATGAGAGTGAAACTTTTGGTGTTTTGACGAAAAAGAAATAAATAAAAACTTAGCTATATGCAAATGTAGCTATTTTTCTTCGATGAAAAGAGATTTCTATAAGGTTCTATGTATAAAATTGGAAAATATTTTTTTTTTTTTTTTTTTTTATTTATTTTAGAAAACACGCTCCACACACTCAAAATCTAACAAAATGACTAAAATGCCTACAATACAAACTAACTTAATGCAAATTATAATGCTGGTGCAATATTCTATGGATGCTCCTACAATAAGAAAATGTGTTCCTTCACAAGATCAATAGGCCAAATTGACTACCAGGAGGGCACAAATGCAATGACAAGCTTCTCTCGAAACCAAGCAAAACCAATCAAAAAAATTTCACAATTTCTCAAAAATAATGAAGAAACCAAAAACAACAACTAAAGAGAAAATACAGCAAGAACAATGTTTTTGTCTCTTCCTTTTTTAAATAACCCAGAGAATTGTTTGAGAATACAAAGACTACTAAAATAATAAGACCAAAAACAAGTGTAAATAATCCCAAAATTCACAAGTTATACACATCATTAATATAATAAAACTTGAAACAAAAAAGGACTATAGACTTACATAGATTGATCTGAACAACAGCATAAAGGATTTCAGCAAACCAAAATAACGTCAAGAAAGAATTTCAATATCTCCAAAGAGGCACTAAAAAACCATGAAAAGAAAAATAGGTCAACCGAAAAAGGAAAGTAAAGCAAAGAAATCTGAAAGTTGGGTTATAAACAAAACTGCAACAAATTTCTTGTTCCTCAAAGTCAGAACAACCAAGAACTTTTATAAGAAGCCTTGAACCCAAAGCCCAAACTAAAACTTTACTAAAAAAGAAAACCCTAAGTTGACTAGGTTTTTCAACAAGAAGAAAATTAGAAACTGAAAACTTGCATGAAAGTAAAGCTTTACTGGCAGCGAATGACAAGAAAACAACAAAAACCACCAGGAAACAATCTTAATTGACTCCAATATTTTGAAAAAATTATTCCAAATAAGGTATACACAACTGTACAAATTAGGAAAAGCAGCGTGTATACTCGACTAAAACAAAGGAAACTCATGTATACATGAGTTTCTTTGAAGAAACTAGATTGTATACGCAATTGTATCCTCTAAAAAACCCATATATAAAGATCAATAAAGAAAAACAAAAAATTTAGGCCTTATCCAAAAGATCAGACTTGATGCCCAGGAAGCAAACATGTCACAGACACTATAAAAGCAAGAAATCGATCAAGCACGCCCTAATCAAGAAGAAACAACCCAATCTAGGAAAAACAAGAATTATTTCCCCAGTGGAGTTGCCAATTCTATTTCGGGTAGAATCACCCTAGGGTCTTGGGTTGGAAACTCCAATAGAGCAGAGGGCATACATCATAAAGAGACACACAACCAAGTAGTTCTAATAGTTAAATAGTTAAAGTTCATAAAAAAGGTCTTGCCCATAGGTCCTATGTTTGAGGTACCCTCTGCTTCTTCCTTGCGCTTTAAGACTTGCAATTCACTCAAGAAAATGCATATAAACCAAAAAAAATTGAATGCACGTTCATGATATCAAGGTTAGATCATGTAAGCAAATAAGCATTAACGTAAGATTTTGTAAGAAAAACATAACATAAATTAATGCATAAAGACCGTAATCATCAGGAGAAAGATAAAGCCTCTTTATTAATGTAAGATAAATAAAATATGGAAGAACTACAACACGATTCATCCACCGGCTCAAAGTGAAACCATCCTCTAGATCCGTCTTGCCCAAGCCTCACCGATCCTTCCACATAAGTATACACAAGGATGTCATGAAGTGATGATGAGCATCTCAAGAAGGAAACATGAGTTTCCTATGACTTGGGAGTGAAGAAGGCATAGGGATATCTTCAGACTTGATCAGGGATGTAATCAACTATAATATCAATATCTAAGATTTTCTTCTCCTTTAGGCCTTCCCATGGAGTTTTATTTATACTTCTCTGAATTATCTTTTCAGTTGGGAAACAGTTGGGCCACGAGCTATAGTAGGTGGGTATCAGGTCAAACTCGTAATCCCCACCTGAATTAAGGGAGATTATATATTTTTTAATGTTTTAGCACATATATGGGGGTTGGGTATATACTGACCCATGTGTACACGCAATTCAGATAGGGATAAATCGCGTATGGGATTTAAAATTTTAGAAAATGGACCAAGTTTGGTAGGGAAGGGTTGCCCTAGGCCACATGATAGATAATCAAATCTACCAAGGGTAGTAAATGGTGCTATAACACTTGTAACCCTCGCTTGGCCAGGGGGTATGGCTATATCATCATTTGCATTGACTATTTTACTAAATGGACCGAGGTGATGCCCACATATAATGATGACAGTAAAAATACTACTCAGTTCCTCTTTAACCATGTCATAACCCATTTTGGGGTCCCTAAAGCCATTGTTATTGATCACGAATCCCAATTTCGTTAGTACATGATGGCAGAGCTTACTGCTTAGTTGGGTCTGCGTCACGACAACTCAACTCATTACTATCCATAGGTCAATGGCCAAGTTGAAGTGGTTAATAAATTCTTAGTTACTATGCTTCAACGTACCATTGGGAAGCACAAAACATACTAACATATCATGTTGTTTTCAACACTTTTGGCTTACCGAAACTTGACTAAGATATCCACTAGTTTCACTCCATTTTAGTAGGTATATCGTTTAGAGGCGACACTCCCTATCAAGTGTGAGATTTCTTCATTAAAACTAGCTATCGAACTACTCCCTAATACCTCACCTGAAGTGGAACATTTACTTTATCTCGAGAGGCTTGATGAAACCTATCATATTTCTATGATGGTTATCGAAGCAAAAAAAACAAGTTAAAGATCATTATGATCAAATTGTTTCTCCACGACTTTTTATTGAAGGTGACTTGGTCTTGTTGTATGGCCAAACCAATGATAAGTTGGGAGCTGGGAAGTTCGAACCTATGTGGCATGGGCCATATATTGTTAAATGTGTTTCACAAAATGACGCCTATGATTTGGTTGACTATGAAGGTAATGCGTTAGCAAAACCCTACGACAAGCTTTATCAAAAAAAGTATTATGCATGATTTTCCATATAATTACTCTTGTACATTAGTGTGTGAATTCATTATTGTGCCTTTCAATTTTTTGTGTGATTGTTTTCTTTGCAAACATGTTTGCTCTTCTTACCTTGTGTTCCACTCTGTTTGCAGATGTCGTCAAACCACTATGTTGGTTTTATTGATGGTGCTTATCACAACACAAAGAAATTATCTTCCGCAACTTAGGCCCTCTTTGCTCCTAATGGAGAGTTTATCAATTTAGAAGGTATTTGCCTAGGACAAACAACTAATAATATTTCCGAGTACATTGTAGTTATTGAACTGTTATCATAAGTAGTTGCTCTTGGAATCAGAAATTTGGTTGTTAAGTTAGATTCACAACTTGTTGTGCTACAATTAAATAGTCATTATTCAGTAATAAATCCACAAATTTTGCGCATGTATCTATGTGTTCGATTACTGGAAAGAAACTTTGATTACATTACATATCAAGACATTCCATGAAATTTGAATACGTTAGTAGATGCATTGACAAATTATGTTTTAAATGGACATTTGTGTCACTTGTAAAAAACCAAACACATCATCATGATATTTGAACACATAAGTAGACAATAGAAACATGCATATATATATATATATATATCCAATCTGTCAATGTTTGTTATATCAAAATCTCAAAAAATAGTGTTATGAGACACATGGCTTTAAAAGACTAAAACAATGCAGATAATATGACTAAGAATGGGCTATCTGCCCACATGATGCTCATTATATCATTACACAACTCTAATCACTTGGCTTAACAATCGACGAAGTCTCACGGATACTCCCACTGTGTGCCTCTGGTACCACAGTGGCACGTCATCTATAGTAGCGCACTTTGGAATCCCCCAAGTAAGGACTTCTAGGTTTCGCTCCATCTCCACTATAGGATCTGCTCCTTCCTCATACAAAGCTTCTTCCTCTATTGGGCATGCTATTTTCCAAGATATTGGAGACATTACTGGAGGTATTTCCAGTCCCACATCTACAAATTTATCATAAGTAAACTCTCAAATACCGTTCAAAAACAAAATCATAAAACTTGAAAATTATCAAAAGACAAGATTTTACCTACATCAGTCCATTGTGAACCAGGTGGTAGAGGAATATCTAGATCTCCTACGAATTCTATGACCGCAAAATCATAGTCATCTACCACGATCAATTGTTGGTGTAACCAACCAAACAATGGAAGAGGAAAATGTATCTGTTGACCTCATCCACCTCGAGGAATAATCTCACTCCATTTGAGTAACCTCAAATCTCTCAAAGTTGGATCGTCCAACTCTACCCACTAGTAATGAAACAGAGGTACACGCTCCAAGAAGAATGTGACTAAGATCAATCAAAACCCAAACTGCTTCAAGCACCCTGTTTTGCACTTGGTCAACTATATTTTCATGTTAACCAACAATCCTTCATACCAGTTAAATACTCTTGGAGTGACACAGTCCATTGCATATTGGCACTAAGATTTTGTTACCTCATGCAATGATTTCGCCCCAGCCATATGAGTCATCGTATGCAAAATAGTCCTCAATGGTGGGTTGTCGATGGTTTCTATCTTAACCTTTCCACTCACGGTTGTTTCTACACCCGGGCAGTGCCTTCTAATCATGGTATTAGTGCTCTCTCCTCCAGTAGGAGCTCCAAAGAGTTGGACCCTCTCTTCTCTCCTGGATAGTCTAGTGATGAATTAGATGTCAGATACCTCTAGTTTTCATTCTTGATATCCAATGATGAATATCTCACAACCAACATCCCATAATTCTATGAGATATTCTAGCAGATAATTCTGAGCTCCGAGTCCTGGGGTTTGAAAGAACTTAAGCAATCCATAGTCCCTCAAAGAATTAACACATGCTTCACTTTGAATAGCTTGGTGGTCTTCCACCTCGTTGCCTCTCTCTTTCTATTCGATGGCCATATCATGCAAATAATCCATAAACAATATTTAGAAGCCTTTCAATGGATCAAAACTTTGAAAAAATCGATTAAGGTAGAGTATTTTTCATTTTATTTTTTTCTCTGCGCCCAGCCTGACTACTCGAATTGTTTCTGCACTAGAAGCGTGAGGGTATTTTGGGCTAAGGCGTGATCAGCGTGGATCCGATGATCAAACTCACATTGATCGCCCCCGATAACAAAAATGAAAAACCATCTTCTTAAATAGTAAAAAATTCTATGAAATGGCATGAAAATGGTATGAAAATCAAGAGAAGGGGGAGAGATCTTACCTGCAGCTGATAGTTCGAGAAATGGTGCCCCAGATCTACCACACCGCTTGCCTGATGAATCAGAGAAAATAGGGTAAAATGCACTCTCCAAATTACTCAAAGTGAAATGGTAATTTTTTTTACTTTTTGTTTATTTATAAGTTTTCAAATACATTTTCACTAATATTTTATTATTTTTCTCGATATCGGTGATGTGTGTTTGTCTTTGTGTAGTTAGAAGATATTTTGGTGGTAATGGTGATCATTTTTGACCAGTTCAACGAGTTTTGTATTATCTCTTTTTTAGACTCATTAAAAATAAACGAAAAAGGAACCACCTTGGAGTCATGTTTAAGCCCTTTTATGACTCTCGAAACATGAAAAGATCGTCAGGTACTTGTCTTTTCGATCTTGTTAAATTAAATGAATTGATATCATCTTAGTATATGTTTATCCCTTTCTTGGGCTGAGATTGACTATTTAAGAAAAAGGAACACCTTGGTCGACATGGTCAAGAGGTTCTCTCGAATATAGTTTTCTATATTTTCGGGTTCGAAAGACAAATTAAGAAAAGGGACCTGATGGAGTTTTATTTTTCATCTCTTTTTCAAACTCTCTAAATATGAAAATATATCGACTTACTCTTCCATCAAACTCGTAAAAAAATTAAATGATCAAAGACTCGTAACCATGACGAGATTGAGTTTCTCCTTCATAGTACTCATAAAACTTACTAGGATGGATTCATTTGAAGAATGAACTTATATGACAAGCATATGTTATCCCCTTCAATCTTGTGATTAAAAATAATTGCTATACTCACTAGAAATAGTTGGGAAAAATGAAAGCGAAACATCTCTTGTATAGGCAACATGTCGCTCTTAAAAATGACACCCATCTGTTTCTCATGTCAGGTTTGGAATATCCTCACTCAGTCACTTGTCCTTCCGGGTTTGGGATCCATTTTTCCTTTCATTTGGCTATTCCATTTCATCATCATCACCTTTGGTCCTATTCTGAGTCAAATTCTGTCACACTCCGGAATCATGTCGTGGATATGTTCAAGAGAAGTCCTATCTACAATTTACTACTTATACATCGTCTAAGATTTTTCCACGGTCCTGGATCATACTCATTTATTCCACTTTATTCCTTGTTTCATGTAAATGATGAGGGAATCATTATGGCCCTCCTCTGATGGGTCGTTTCCTATTTACTTCAGCTCATAATCTAGGAAGATGACTTAGAAACTCCCTTTCAGTACCTTAGAACTTGCATGGCTTAATGGAAAGTTCTTCACATTAGACAATAGGTTTTCATCATTAGCCTTCAATCGAATGATTTTATGAGTGTTCAACTTTAGTTTCATTTTCACATTCACAGATTGTACTGTCATACCATGAGATTCATTATCATTATTGGTGGTTTCTCTCGTGCTTGTTCATGGTTCACATCATTGGCTGGTAATCAGGTGGTTCTATAGCATTTTCAAATTTTACACATTCATTTGCATGTCAGAATTCGTACTTTTATTAGGTTGGGATGGAGTGGAAGACCCTGAGTTTTGTCTACTATAACTCAAGTTGTGTGGAGTTATGTATTATTCATGATTGTATATTTTTTTCCTCTATACAGATGGTTCTGACCATACCGTGGGACCTTATATCTATGATGATTATGATCCTTCCATATCGGGTGGCTACATCCATACCGTGGATCTTAGGCTTCCAGACGATCCTTTTCATTCGGATGGATGCACCCATACAGTGGACCTTTTCACATGGTCCTTCCTATCCAGATGGCTTCATCCATACCATGGATTCATGTTTTGATATATATTACTGAGGTATCATATATGTATATGTATATGCGTTCTTGATTTGCAGGTCTCCTGATAGTGTTTGTTTTTGTCCTTGCAATAGATCGTAAATCATCTGAGTCATCACTCCCTATTTTACCTTCATGCTTTAGGGGGCATATGTTACATTTTTTTTTGTCGCACCTCCTACACTTCCCTATGTCATACCCTGAAGTGCCCAAAACTTGAAAACTGTGCAATGTACCCATCCTGATATGTAGTCCAGATCGTCCCTGAAGAATTAATGAAAGCTTACTTCAGCTTTTCCTGAGAAAAATGAGCTCAAAAACTTAATTTATGGATCAGCGCAACTGTGACACTACCACTCATGCTGATGGTAGGTTGCACCATATGAGCCTCATGTTTCCAAAGTGGATTTGGCACGGATACTCGCATTGATCCCTAAATGGCAAGTTTTCCTAAAGAGGAGTAGAATCTTTGTGATTTAGAGTCTTCTAGAACATCGAGCTGGATGATGTTCATTGTGGATGTGGTTGAATTATCCTTATATTACACTTTGATATTATCCCTATGAGATTCCTCCTTAAAATGAGGACATTATCCTATCTTTGGTGATATCCTAACTCCCTCTCCCTGCTTATATATTCATTCCCCTCCATTCCCAAATGGTTGGTCTCTAATTATTTGCATACTTATGCTGAGATAGTGCCTGCATGTTATTCATTTTGGCTTGGAGAATGATTTCTTGGAGAGCTTGAGCTTGGACTTGGACATTCACTCAAGGAGGGATGCTAACATCAAGGCCTAGGTTGTATGCCTCCTCTTTTCTTTATTAATGTATACAACTAGTAGTTCACTTTCCATAAATGATTGTGTCAATGCTTCATTTATCTTAATGCTCCTTGATCTATTAAGTGGATTACATTTTATTATGCATGTTGCACTTTTATGCTTTGTTGTGTTCTTATCCTCTTGTGCATGTATTCAAATGCTGTGAGAAGAAAGGACTGGGCCTGAGGAGCAAGTGATCAAGGTCTTCAAAAAATGAATGCATTATAGCATCAGAGCGAGGCATGTCTCCTTCCTCTTCTCTTATTTAATTTGTAATCTAGGAAAGTGTCTTGTAGATTGTCTCGTTTGTTGCTAGACCCACTCATTGGGATAGAGGGGTCATTTTTGTCTGTAGAGAGGGTTTACCTACACAACAAGGGCATAAAGAGAAAGAACATATAGGAAATAAGAATTAGTAAACAAGAGGAAGAGCGGAAGAAGAACAAAGGATGAAATAAGAGGAAGAATGAAGGAGAAAGGAGTAGGAAGAAACCAAGATGAAAGAAGAGGCCTTAGCCAAACTACTTGAGAAATAGTCTATGGAGAAGGAACATGAAGATAAGTTAGTAGAACATAACATGTTAAAGGGTACAAAGAAATTGTTGGATTCCCGTACATTGAATGTCCCACCTCCTACTCCCATCACTGGGGCACATTTCCCATCACAAGAAGTAAACATCATAGAATATGAGGAAGAGGAGGGAGTGTATCTCTCCAGTCTTACCTTTTACTATGTCTAGTGTAAGATCATTATGGAAAGGAACAAATGCTTGGAAAAAACCCCATGAAATCCCATATCATCCATTACAAAAAGGGAGATAAGAATGGATACTACAAAAAAACCCCGGGGTGATATCTTCTGCCAATATCGCTTTTACGACTGCTACGGAAAGAAATATAGACTGATTAATAGAAGAGGTTAAAGAATTGAAGGAAAACTTGATTGTTTATGATTAGACGATTCTACAACTAGAGGATGAGAACCGAGCCTTGCTCATCTCACACTTCCAAAGGGAGGACTTGCAGACATTCATTCATGAAGAAGTCAAGATACTAGAGAAAGCTAAGGATCTAGTTTATAATGAGATGTTGACCCTACATCTAGTCATGGCTCCATTCCAAAATATGAAAAATTAGTCAAAATATAGAGGAATCTTAATCAAACTAGCCACCTCAATAGTCAATCTCATATATGAATGGACCATCAAGTATCCTAATTTTCACGAAGAACTCCAAAGGAAAAATTGGATAACAACTTAAAGGGATAAGATTGATCTTAGGATAAATATGAAATCACATGAAAAATTGAGAAGAGACTTCGATAAGTTAATGGACTCTTATAAGACCTTATATAATGCATTTTAATCTCTTTTTAAGTACACAATATACCTTCCATTGATGCATTAGGTGAAACAATATCAAAATACTATGTCAAGAAATTTTCCATCCCATAAAACAAGTTGTTGCAAGAGATAGTTTGAAGGTTGCAAAAGAATTGATTATGTAAAATTTGGTTGAGGCCATGAAGCTACACACAATTCTCACAATGCTATTGAACTAGGTGCTAGCTAAAATCCAACCTTGATACCAAATCCATTAGAATGCCTCATGAAGAATGGAGATGAGCTACAACATTGGAAAGCATACATGGTTTGAGATCTACATATAGAGGCTCTAGAACTTTCCATCATTAGGATATCTCACTGAGAATGTTTCATTTCTTCAATTTTGATGTAATTTATATTTTATTAAAATAAAATTAGGATTTATAGTAGAGAGTCATATGGAATGTGAAAAATCAAGCAGAAGTTGAAGAGTCATGAAGGTAGGTGAAATTTAATGGTAGATAAAATGTCACTCTACCTTCTATAAACAAACCCTCATGAATAGATGTAAAGGACCTTTAATTTTGGAATTCATATGTGCCTATTATTTGAGAACTAATATATATTTTTGAGGATTCAAGTGGTGGCTTTGCATCTCCCCTAATGGATTTCAAGGGCATTCCATGCAATGGTGTTGTGAATATTTTAGCTTAATGTTTGAAGCTCTTTGAACCTGATCTCTGAATTCCTTACATGTGTTGTTGAGCATGGTGAGACTCTTCTTGTGGTGATTTGATGGTTTTTTTTACCATATGTTTACATTAACAATATGATTTGTTGATTTAAGCACATATCCTACGTGGGATTGTACGCTTTCAAATGATTTCAAGTTTGTTTTCAATTAGGAAAAAATTCATCATCAATAAATAAATATTTCCATTTTTACATGTGTTTTAATTAAAGTCTTGCTAACATTTCTTTTTCAAGATGCATGCCATATTATTTATTTTTTTTCATGTTCAAAACATCTCATATGTTAAGTTTCCATAAAGCTACTTATCTTATATCTATCAGAAGCATTATTTTTTTCTAACTTTTGTTTTTCATCCTATCTAAAATGAATCTCTAAGAAACATGGTGGAAACTGACCCACATACTAGATGGGAATCCTATCCCAAATAGTGTAGAGTGTAGTTAGGATTTTGCACTGGTGAGATCCCCTGACTATTGGCAGAAAAATCTGGCTCGTCAATAAATTTGGCATTGGAAGGAGGGCCATTGTTGTATGGCTAGTGTAAATATTCATTCTTTCCCCAAGTCTTTAGAACAAGATGATAACTAACATGTTCCCTTTCATTACCTACTCTTACCTAGGAAGTTCCTGAAGTAAAATCCCCTCTGCATAACCTTGAACTAGCATATAAAGTCACTTATGACCAATTAACAATCCTTCACCTTATTACCCATGAATTTTCCAAAATAATTGGAATTATTCCACTCACATCTTTCTTATTGCATAAGCACATGACCCAACAACAAACAACTCATCAAGGAGTGTTAGTTTGTACATTTCATGAGTTTTTTGTTTTTTCCTTAGATGATTTAACAGATGTTGTAGAAATAAATTCTCTAGAGGGAATTAAAAATCAAGCTAATCTGGAGGACATTGAAGGGGAAAATTTAGAAGGTGAACACCAAGGACCTCTTTAAAAGGCTAAACACATTGAAGGATGTAATTGTGTAGAAAATTTATGGAATGAAGAAAATTTATTAAATGGTAATGAAAGCCCTGGATCTAACTAAGAAAGTAACAAAGAACACAAAATTATGGCTGAAAATAAATCAAAACCCTTTTCCTAAAGGCACAATCTTCTCTTGAAATTCAAGGTAATCTTCATGACTTACCTTTCCATATTGAAAAGAATCTCACAAAGTATGGCCTGGAGAAAACGATTTCAATGGAATATCACATTCATATTTTTTATCTCTCACTAAGGATGATGAGTGTGCAACATGATGACATTATGTGCATATTTTTTCCATTAAAATTCAAGAATAAAGAAACGACATGGTATCATTCTCTTCCCATAACATCTATTAGAACTTGTTATGAGTTCAAAAAATATTTATAGGAAAATTTTGCAGAAGAGAAGACACCTGCTATGTTTCTTAAAGAGTTGAGCTCACTAAATATGGGGAAAATGAAAGAATTAAATATTTTAATAAGTGCTTCATGACTATACTGAATAAGTTCCCTAATGATGTTCTTCCTCAAGATTCTATCACCATTGACTATTACACCTCAACATTTCCTTATAATATTCCTATGTTCATTGAGGGTAGCAAAGATGATGTTGGTTGAGAATTTTATTGAAGCCATCATTGCTGAAAATGACATGGTTTCCATAAGATCACATGAGGTCCAATATGATTCAAAGACTCTTGGTAAGAAATATCAAGCTTCCTCCAGTAAGCTTGGTGAAAATAATGTGTTTCATTTTGAAAGTCTATAAAAATATCTCAAGCAATTAAATAATGAGGTATCTGATTTGAAGAGAAAGATAGGTGAAAGATCTTCTAGAAAGAGATATTTCAAGCCTTTTTTTCAATAAGAGTAGCAATAATCTAGCTAAATCAACACAAATCTTGAATGTGAATCTTATCATTGAAGAATTAGGCATGGAAAACTATTGTACTTTCCACCAAGTTTCTCACTATGAGAAAACATGTATGCAGTGGCTCCACAATATGACCATAATGGTGAATAAAGTGATCGATGATCAAACAATTGAAGACCAAGATGATTAATCTGAAGGGGAAGAAGAATCCTCCCATCTTGAGGATAATGATGGCCCATATGTAATGGCACTTGAAGTTATCAGATATGGTGAGTCTCAATCAGTTTGGAAAACTTATGTTGGAGATACTCCTCTTGTAGACCCTTTTAACTCATACAATATGAGGAGCAAAGGTCTAGTAGTTGAACCTACTTTGGATGATAGAAATAAGGCATTATTGAGAAGGATATTTCCTCCAAAACACCCCTCTCAAACTTCAAATCCAAAATCTTCAACTAGGTAGGTTTCAAAGAGTATGTGAGACAATGCTAAAAGTAATTCTAATACCCGTCAAATGGCTAACAAACCTTCTCAACCAAATCCTTTTCCCAACCATCCTAAGATAAGAGTGTATCTTGCAGTATGGAATATATCGTTTAATATTTGATAAAATCCCAAGAATATATATAACTCTTTGAGCTAGCCAACCTTCCTGGGAAGAGCTAGCTTATTATCAATACTTTCAAATCCCTACCTTTAGGTCGCAATTCCGCTTCCTCTACTTCCAATATTTATTCCTCTTTTGGTCAATCTAAAGCCTTGGAAAATCTTGAATCCATTTTTAATGTAACAAATGTTAATACAAAATGTACAATACCTCCATTTTTATTGACATTTGAAATAATAAATTACAATATGCATAACTATATAGTGAAATCTAGTGTATGAACAATGTTATCCCTTGGTATATTTGCAAAAAATATTAACACTAAATTAGAGAAAACATATGCAAATATTTTCCAACTTGACAGATCTCAGATAGAAGTTGTGGGAGAACTTAATAACATATTGATTAGATTGTCTTCTAACTCTAGGGTTCATTAGCTCATTAACATAGTGGTTGTTAATATTTTAGAGTCATATGGGATTCTATTGAACAAAGGTTGGTTTACTAAACTTCAAGGATACTTTTCCACAAACTAATCTCATTTGTGGATCCCTTACAAAGGAAAGAACAATCCGATTAGCGCTAATAATGAGCCAATAATGAAGCATACAATTACTAAGCTAGATGTTCCTAATGAATTGATTAGTATTACTTAGGAAGAATTAGGTAACTGCTTTTTAAAATCTGACATTCATTGCTACAAATAAATGTCATCACTTGTATCAATAGAGACACAACCAAAACTCCCTCCTTTCCCTCTTTCTGACGAAAATGAGTTGTCCACTATAGATGTAATAATTTTAGCTTAGATTTTAACTATGTAAATACTAACTTGTGGATGTTGTATTATAATGGATCAAAAATGCTTAATGGGTCCAGTGTAGGTTGTATCCTGATGGACCCCAAAATGAATAAACTTTTTATTCTTGTAATTCGAATTTCACTATATTACAATATTTCATAATATGAGGTGTTTATTCCTGGATTAAATAAAGTAATAGACCTAAAGGTAGAGTTCCTAAAGGTAACTTTTGACTCTAAGATCATCCCTATATAGATGAAATGTTATGAAACTAGCTCAAATAATAGAAGAAACGATAGATCACGACTTGAGAAATAACCTCTTTGAGGGGATAACCTCCTTTACATAAAATAAATGAAAAAATATTAGATGATACAAATGATATGACATCCTTGTTATATATAGGAGCCTAAGGGGTCACAATATAATCAAAGCCTACATAACAATAATAATATAAGGGCACAACAATAACAATAATTGGCTTCTATGGGGCACAACAATAACAATAAGGGGGTACACTAACAATAACAATAAGGGGTATACACTAGTATTATAGGGACCTAGCATGCCCCGCTCCTTCAAAAAAGTGTTGTCCTCAATGCTTGAGTAGCTACAAATGCTTTTGTATAAAATTGTCATCCTCACATGTGGAATCTTCAACGGGTAAGTTCTCCCACTTAATGAGATATTCTAAAATTAATTGATTTCGTAGCTATGAGGTTCTTGTTTTCATATACTTCAGGATCAAATATGTTTGAACTGGGATCTTGTCACAGATAACCTTCTGTAAGCAAGAAACATGGAAAATTGGGTGTACACGGGAAGATGTAGGAAGCTCCTATTTGAATTCCATAGTACTAGTATTTTGCAACACCTTGTAAGGACCATAGTACTGAGGTGATAATTTATTATCCTTCTTAGATTGCCTAAGGGACATTTGTTTGTATGGTTGTAGCCGTAACAATACCAATAACCTATATCAAAACTTCTTTCACTGCAATGTTGATATGCCTATTGTTTCATTCAATTTTGTGCTAGAGTAAGGTTATCCTTTAAGAGTTCAAGAACTTGTTGTTGATGCTCAATGTGATCTTCCACTTCTTGAACCTTAGAATTTTCTCTTAAAGATGATATGAAGGATGGTGGATGATATCCATAAATTTCCATAAATGGGGTCATTTTTGCTGCAATATGGAAGGAAGTGTTATACCACCATTCAACTAGAGGTAACCACTCAACCCATTGTGTTTGTTTATCATATAAAAAGAAATGAATATATCCTTCCAAAAATTTATTCATTGTTTCAGATTTCCCGTCAGATCGAGGATGATAAGATGAGCTATAAATTAAATGGGTATCAAGGTAAGAAAATAATTTCGTCTAAAAATTTCTAGTTGAAAATGGAATCTCTATCACTTACAATAATCTTTGTGTTTCCATGTAGCTTTTGAATTATTTACATAAATGTAGTAACAACTCTATTATCTTTAAAAGTATGAGATAATGCACAAAAGTGTGCATACTTGGTAAGTCTATCAACTACCACCTTGATGACACTCTATCCTTCAGACTTGGATAAACTTATGATAACATCCATTGAGACTTCCTCCCAATGTTGACTTGGAATGGCTAAGGTTGTAACAAAACTAGGGTCTTAATTGTCTCAACTTTATTTTGTTGGCAAACCAAACATTTTGCCACAGAATTTTCAATATCAAATTTAAGGTCGTCCAAAAAAATATCGTTCTTCACCCCATTGTAAGTTTTTGAAAATCCTGAGTGACATCCTAATGGGGAGGTGTGAAATTCCAAAATAATATTTTTTTGATTTGGGAATTCTTACAAATATATAAGCAATCTTTGTACCATAATTAATCATTTTTCCAGCTAAATGTATTAGATGTACTAGGATATTGTGAAATTTTTTGAATGAGCGTCCACACCTCTTCGCCATTATTCCATTCATCCCTTGCTTTGGTTATCCGATTAGGTTGGATAACCGAAATGTCACAAAGCAATGATTTCACGTCCTCATCCTTCCTTGAGAGTGCATTTGCAACAACATTTTTCTTCCCTTTTTTGTAAATGATTTCAAAGTAATAACCCAACATCTTCTTAAACCATTTTTGTTGTTCTCTTGAATATAATATCTATTCCAAAAATTATTTAATACTATCATGATCTGTTTCTACCTTGATGTGTCTTCCCATTAGGTAAGGTTGCCATTTCTTTAGTGCATGTAGTATTTCCAACATTTCCTTCTCATAAATTGGTTTTTGTAAATACTTTCCCTTGATTGGATGACTTTCAAAAGTAACGAGTCTTCCTTCTTGCATTAAAAACACCAATTCCATTTCATGAGGCATCACATTCCACAATAAAGTTTTTTGTGAAGTCTGGCATAACTAAGACTGGTGCTTGGCACATTGCCTATTTAAGATATTCAAAGGCCTTAGTTGCTTCTGGACTCCAAGAAAATGCATCCTTCCTTAGTAATGTTGTTAGAGGTGCTGCTATTCTCCCATAATACTTAACAAACTTGTAATAATACCCGTTAACCCAAGAAATCCTTGAAGATGCTTTATGGTTGTGAGTATTTTCCATTCCTTAATGGATTTAATTCTGATAGTGTCTACCTTAATACCCTCATGAGATACAATATGATCAAAATATTCCACCTCTTGTACTCCAAAGAAAAAATTGGATTTTTTTGCATATAATTATTTCTCCTCCAATAGTTCTAGCACCCTGTCAACATGTTGAACATGATCCTTGCAAGACTTTATGTAAATTAGCATATCATCAAAAAATACTAACACAAATTTTCTAAGGACGGGTTTAATAAAGGAATTCCTCAAAGCCTGAGATGTGGAATGTGCATTAGTAAGGAAAAAAGGCATGACCAAAAATTCATAAGGACCCTCATGAGTTCTGAATTTTGTTTTCATAATGTCTTCAATATTAATTCTAATCTGATGATATCTTGAATGAATATCCAGCTTGGTGAAGTAAATTTCCCCTTGTAATTTATTCAACAATTCATTAATTATAGGAATGGGAAAGTTATCTTTCATAGTGAGATTGTTGATCTCATTATAATGCAAAAAAATATGCCATGATACATCCTTCTTATAAACCAATACTACTGGAGTAGAGAAAGAACTTTGACTAGGTCAAATTATAACAACATCTAGCATTTCTCTAATCATTCGTTCAATTTCACTATTTTGGGCATAGGGATATTTGTAAGGTCTAACGTTTTGGGGAGCACTTTCTGGAATCAAATGAATAGCATGATCACGATCACGAATAAGAAGGAGGAATTCGGAAGACTCAAATATATTTGAATGATTGTCCAAGACCTTTTGGAGATCTGGAGGAATAGATGATTTTGATGCTTGAACCTCTAGTGAGCATAACTGTTCAATCGCACCCCGATTTTCTTCCTTTAGAATATTTTTCATGCCATTAGACCTGATTATGTTTCTTTGTTTCCCTGTGATACCCCTTAATTCAACTTCCTCTCCCTCCCAAAAAAGATTCAAGAATTTTTTGTGAAAAATAAAAGCTATCATCCCCAAAGATTGTAACCATTATAATCCTAGTACAACATCAACACCACCCATTTAAATGGAAATTATTGGACTATTCAATACATAATACCCCATGGTTATCTTGATATTATGGCACATTCCAGAGAATTTTATATCTCCTCTATTTGCAACAATAACTTCACACTCTGGTGTTGGATATAGGAAGTAATTCAATTCCTTGTCTATCTTACAATGAATAAAATTATGTGTGCTACCTAAATCAATAAACATTATTACCTTCTTATTATTGATATATCCTTCTACCTTGAGAGTTTTTTGGAAGTGGTAATTACATCCAATGCATTACAAGATATGGTCAGATTCATTTCTTCTTTCTCTGGGGTTGGCTCCTAGTGTATATCCTCCTCTTTTGGTGTTTATTATTCTTTTTCTTCCTCCTCTTCACAATATATTTAGAATAATTCCTTCTCGGCACATTTATGACCTTTAGTGTAATTTCTATCAGAATTGTAATAAATCCCTTTTTCTCTCTTTTTCCTCCAATTTTTGTGGTGTCAAGCTTGTAGGTTGTGAATGCTAGGAGCAGAAACACTTCCACCTTTATAGTTGTGAGTAGCAAACATCCTTATTTCCATAATTTTGATTTCAACTTTTCTTGCCACCATGAATTCCTTCTCCAATGAATCAGGTTCAAACAGACTAACCTCATGTTGGATGTTATCCTTTAAAGTCCCTATGAAGACATCAATTCTATGCTCCTCTAGAATACTAGTTACTCTGATATTCAATATTTGGAAGTCCTCAATGTGGTCCCCCATTGAACCCTTTCATTTGAGATTTATCAATTGGCTAAAGAAGTTCTTTCTCTTTGTATCCTCATAATGTACTATCATTTATATTGGGCCTCATAATTGTTATAATTTCTTTACCTTATTTCTTAGTTATTATGTTATTTTTCTAAGTATTTCTTGCATTAGGACATGATAATCTATGTAATATGGAGTCTAGAAGAATTTAATTTATTTATATTATTCTATTGCCTCTATGATCTAGCTTGATCACAAAAGCGTTATTTACTCACGGTTGGATCCTTATTTTGAACAAGAATCTATTGATGAGATGGAACTTGATGTTGTTCCTTGGATTGATCATAGAATTTTGGATAGCTTGATGTTTTTTATCCTTGTTTGGAGAAAATCGGTTAAGGATAAGATTCTGACTTGGTCATTTAGAAATATTAAGATTTCTTGTAACTTAAAATGAGCATCCTTCGAATCTTCAGATTTTGAGGATTGCTTTTTATAAAAAAATAGCTTTATTGTTACTATCTTCTACAGTCATAGTATACAGACTAGGAATTGAGCCTCGAGAGAGGTTGTTCAACTATAATATTTTTGACACAATTCATGAAACTGAGAAGACGTTAATTGTAATCAATCCTCTGTAATTCAATGAAAGATTTTATTAACTAGAGTTAATTTGTTGTGTTGATTCCTTTTCCAAGGAAGTTTGATTCCGGTGATTTGGACCCAATCCTAGAAGCAATGTTTTCTTCATTTGTATCATTAAATCCATGTTCTATTATTTTGCTTTAGTTATTTATTTTCTTAGTCGTTCTCAATTTACAAGTGCCAAATGGTTAAGTAATTTCCAAATCACATGTTCCATTTTAAATAGAAATTACATTTGTTCATAACATAGTGGATTTACTTTAGTTAATTCATTTGGGATTGTTGTTACTTTATTTTTATTTCTTGTATATCATCACATGATCATTATTTTCATTGCTTAAATAGCTTTCTATAGTGTTGTTCTCTCATTTTATAGTTTTTATTACTTAGTTAAAAACTCATTGTTTGATAGTTTTACTTTTTTGTTTCCTGTAGAAAGTATTTAGGATTTGATGCTTTAAATGGTTTGGTTTAGTTAGAATAAAAAATTCTTAGTCAGGGAAAATTTCAAGGATGGAAAATTATCTTGAAGTTTAAAAACATTGGCAAATCTCACTAGTCCCTAATATGCAAACTATCATTGAAGTTTCACTTTCCATTAGGATAATAGTGATTATTCATACCAACATTTCTCTTTCATAAACTATGTGGATAACCTTGAAATAGAAAGGAAAAACCTCGAGTTGACAATCTAAAGTGTAGTAGTTAGTTTGTCCTAAAGAGACAATTAATTGGCACAATATTTTGGTGTCATTTTTGGGGAGGTTGTCAAAGAGAGTGTTGGTTTTATCTCTGAGGGTTGGGTATTAAAGACAGAAGGTAAGAACACGTGCACGAACCCTAGTGAAAAATAATGCTTGCAGTGGTGCCTGCCCTTGACTGATACATTTAGGTTGTTTAGGTGTGTATGGCTAGAAAGAAACCTAAGACTAGGAATCTAGTAGATATAGAAAAAAATCTACTCCGAAAAATACCAAAAGCCTAGGTCAAGTTGGCCTTCGAAGAACAACATCCATATACAAAATCATTCAAAAGGGAGAGTCTCAATCGTCAGTAGGTACCTGAATAGTATCCGGGAAGGGGTCTACTATTTTTTCCCATCGAGTAACAAAGTCGTCCAGTGCAGCTAAAGTTGAGATTCATGATAAATCTTTACAATCTGAGCAAAGATTCCAATATATACCTAATAGGAATATCATTCCTTTTATCAAGGGTGGCAGTCACTCTTGCAACCTAATTGAAGGAAGAGGAAAGAAAATTGAACCATATTCTCAACCTTTGAGCAGGACCTCCTTCAACACCCATTACGGGAAGAGGAAAAGAAATTCCTAACTTGATCAGTGTTGTAAGACCCCATCAGTATACCAATATTTTTTGGTCAGTACCTCTTGACTATGGGATTCCTTAAGGTTATTTGTAGATCTTTAATCAAATGGAAAACTAGGTAACAGGGACACAAAACTTGACCATAGATATCACATCGTTGATCCATAGGATAATGCACCAATGAAGGCTATCATGCTTCACAACCTCCCAAATTTTCATGGAACCTTTGAAAATCCCCATGCATTTCTTTTTTAACTTGATGTTTTATGTCGAGGATATGATTACACTACTGACCCAGAAAAATTAAAACTTTTTCCCTCTACTTTAAAGGGAGAAGCATTACAATGTTTATGGGATTGTGGGGTAGTACTATCAATTCATGGGATCAAATGAAATAATCTTTCCTTACTAAATGCCAGGATTATTTCAGATCATATATTTAAGCGAGAAAATAATCAAGATGACATCAAAATAAGATTAAACTTTAGAATAATATATTTAAATATTTAAATACAATTTACAAAGATCACCATATAACACTTTACCTAGGTTTGCGTTGAAAACTGCCTTAATTATAGGTATGAAAGATGAATGGATAGAAACAATCAATTTAATGAGGCAGGGTGATATTTCTAAAGAATAATATGATGCTATTGTAAATCTATTTATCAAATGTTTCATGTGGGAGTACACAAACTAAGCTTGGAACTCGTGATTCTCTCAGGAGATCTAACAAAGTTGCAGGAGGAGTGACATGAGTAGAGATTGATGATATTTTATAATATTTTAAAAATCATATCCTAAGTACACTGAAGACACAATTATATTTTTTACAGGTAAAATAGAAGTAGGCTGAACCAGAGCAGGAATTAGCCATTCTTTGTCCTCGTTGTCAATAAAAGCACAATTGTAAAGAATGTTCGCTAAACACAATCGAGATATGCACTATATATACCAAATATTGCTTGACTAATCATTGTCCCTTGCTTCTTAGATTGAAAGTTGTATTCAAGGAAGTTTAGGAAGAAATAGAGACAACATATTTCATGGCACGATGATGACAATCATAGAACCACCCACCAGGTACGATGTAGGACCCTTGTATGACTTTTTCTGGACAATTTCCTAGATTAACTTTGCATGGTTAGAAACATTCTAGTACTTCCTGTCAGCCTCAACCATACACTTTATCACCCTGGAAAAACCAGTCATTTTCTGGTCCTTCTTGGAAAAATCTACAGTATCACACACTCTCATGGAATAATTTACCAAATAAACCATACCCTTGGGAATGGGAAAATCAACCTACCCAGGGGCCAATGTGGTCTTAAAATTTTCAACTTCCCACTGGACCAATCAGTCAATCAGTGGGAACACTGACTTAGCCACAACCACCATTACAACCGCCACTTCATCTACCTCCAAACACCCCACCTCAATTACATCCTAAACTAACTGTATAGCCAAATCCAAACCTAAACAACAGGCCTGTGCAGTCTTTAGAAATCCTACAAACCTCAAATTGTTGTCCACCCTCTTTGGAATGTAATGAGTTACGTCTAAGATATGGGAGGACCATCTTTCTAGAAGATAATACAAATAATCAAGAGAAACCGAAAAACGAAAATCCTCCTAAGGAGAAGCCTTTGAAAAAACACTCTCCTCCTACCATAATTATTACTAAAATACAATTGTCTAGTAAACTGATTAAACAAAAAGAATCTATTAAGATTACAGACATTTCTTCCTCGTTCCTTCAAAGATTAGCCATAATAAAATCACTTATATATATTGGCTTTGATCTCATAGGGGAACTACAAAATTTATGTATCAAAATCCATCGCCTATATGCTATCAAAGAAATATCTATTTATGATAAAACCATTTAAGAAATATGTGTTATGAAGCCTTGAAAGAAGCCAAAATATTCTCCTATGGTCCATGTTCTTTGGAAACTCTCTAATCTTATCCTAGGAAAACATATACCTATCAAATATGACGCTCTTGGAAACCTTGTAGTCACCATCCAAATTCAGGGGGATGACTTCCCAAACACCTTAGTGGACTTAGGAGTTACTATAAATATTATAACACTAAAAACGTATGGCCTCCCTTGAATAACCAGATTTAAAGTGACTCCAACCATGCTGGAAATAGCCGACAGATTCATTATGAAACTAGAAGGAACCTTAGATGATGTCATTGTTTCTGTAGACTCTTCGAAATACCCAGTAGATTTTCTGGTCCTGAATACTAAAAACAAGATGGAGGGACACCCTCTAATATTAGAGAGACCATGGGCCCACTAAATATGCACACGTTATGTGTCGAACTAGAAGCATGACGATTTCCAAGGGACCTGCTATGAAGAATATCATTCTATATCCACATGCTAGACCCAGCATGCTAGCTGCCAATTCTAGATGGTTCTCTACCAAATATTAAGAATCCAATTTACGTTCTCCCCTCACTATTGAAAAATATCTTATCTTTAAAAGAAATACTGAGGATGACATAATTAATGGCTTTATTAACCAACCATCTGCCATGGGAAACCAAAAATGTCAGATGCTAAAAGTTGTGCTTGACAATGAAGCTCAAGGAGATCCACTAGAGGATTTGAATAGTGAGCATATATGTATGACCACAGCTTATAATAACATCCCCATTGAAATTGAACTTGGTAAGACCTTGAATATTAGCGTCAATCTTGATGGCCTTCAACGTGAAAAATTAATCTAATTTCTTTAGAAATATAAACAAGCCTTTGCTTGGGAATATTCTGATATGAAGGGGATTGATCCACAATTGTTCACACACCATATATATATTAAGAAAGATTCCCGAGCCATGCATCAACCCCAAAGAAGATTAAATAGGAGCAAAAACTTCTCGATGTTAATTTTATATACCCTATTTTTGACATTTAGTGGGTTTCACCACTAGTGGTAGTCCATAAAAGGAATGGAAAATGGTGAATTTGTGTAGATTATAGAGAACTAAATAAATCCATGCAAAAGGGCCATTTTCCTCTTCAATTTGTAGACCAATTCCTTGATACTCTTGTTGGAAAGAACTATTTTTCTTTCCACGATGGATGTAGTGGGTATAATAAAATCTAGATTTCTCCTAAAGACCAATATAAAACTACGTTCACCTGTCCATGGGAAAAATTTGAATATAGAGTCTTACAATTTTGGTTGTGCAAAGCACCAACCACTTTTCAAAAGGAAATTTTGAGCATTTTTTCTTCTTTAATTAATGAAGGGCTTGAACTATATATGGATGATTTCACCCCTTAATGTAATGGTTTTGATCAAGCTTTACATAATCTCGAAAAGGTTCTTGCATGATGTATAGCTACCAGGTTTGGCCTTAGTAATGAAAAATGCCACATGATGATGACAAAAGGTGTAGTCTAGGGACATTTTATTTCTGCTACAGGTATTTAGGTAGACCCAGCTAAGATCGAGGAAATTATTAAACTCCCTACCCCTTGTACTCCAATAGAGGTACGTAGTTTCCTTGGTTATGTTGGTCACTATCGTTGTTTCATAACAAATTTTTCAAAAATTGCAACACCATTGTATGCATTACCTAGACATATGGAAATTGAGTGGACTGATAAATGTGATATTGCTTTTGTGGATATGAAAAAGTTGGTTTCAACAACTCCTATCTTTTGGGGACCAGATTGGAGTCTACCATTCCATATATCATAAGATGCATCAGATATGGAGATAGGAGCAGTTCTCATAAAAGAAAAGGATAAGAATCCCTACACAATTTATTACATTAACAAAAACCTCACACGTACAAATTTAAACTATATTGTGACAGAAAAAGAGTTCTTTTCCATCATTTACACTATAACTAAATTTCACATTATATAATAGGATATCGAGTTTTTTTGTACACTGATCATTCTACTATTCAATATTTAGCTAAAAAACATGTTACCAATGGCAAACTAACTCAGTGGTTACTCTTACCGTAGGATTTTGACATTACTATAAAGGATCGACCAAGAAAAGAGAATCTTGTCACAGATTTTTATTCAACAGTTCCATCTATGGACAACCCTCTACCACTAGAAGATCAATTCTCGGATGAGAAAATGTTTGTTATGAAGGTCAAAACTTCGTGGTATGCTGATTTTGAAAATCACATGGAAGTTGGAAAACTACCATCGCACTTGTAATCTTGGGAAAATAAGCTTATTATCCAACACATCACATGATTTTCATGGATGGATGGTTACCTCTTCCACACAGGGACTGATCTTCAAATTCTCTGATATATCGAAGAAGATGAAATTTATGACATGCTCAGGGCTTATCATGATGAACCCAGTTAAAGTCGTTTAGCTGATTGAAGGACTGGACATAAGGTATTACAGATGGGCTAATTCTGGCCCATGATATTTAAATATGAAAATAAATATGTCTAGTGTTGTGACAATCGTCAAAGAATGGATCATCCTATTGAGGATAACAAAATGCCCCTTCATCCATATATTTTATTGGAGCAATTTGAAATATGGGAAATGGACATTGTAGGTCCCTTTAATCCACCTTCAAATCATAAGACATATAGTTTAGTCTGTAAATACTATGTAACCAAATAGGTGGAAGAGGTAGTACTTTCAAGGGCCACAAAAGAAGCAATTATCAATTTTATATTCGAATTGTACATTCCATATGGGCTCCCTCGAGAGCTTCTAATTGATGGGGGGTCATATTTCACTGCCATGAAATTTATTCCATGCTACAAAATACCATATCAAATAAAGAGTTACCTCTCCTTACCACCAAAAACAAAATGGGTAAGTGGAAAGCAAAAACGAAGTCTTAGAGGCAATTTTAACAAAGACAGTATCTGCAAACTACCAAGATTGGGCCTCTAATATTCTTGAAGCCTTATGGGCCTATCGAAAAAATTGGCACAACACTAATTGCTATTCACCTTATTAGATCGTATTTGGTAAGGAACCTATCTTTCTAATCGAGTTTGAAGTGAAGACTCTCATAACTACTAAGGAAGTCAGACTAGATCTTAAGGACGCACAAAAACAAAACCTACACCAACTCAAGGAAATGGATGAAATGCATCTTCTTTCTTTACAACACACAACCATAGCCAAGAAACAAATATCTAAATTGAATTATCGGTTGATTGAAAAGAAAACCTTTTAGAAAGGGGACTAGGCATTGTTATATTACTCTAGATTCCAAGACTTTCCAAGTAAACTCCAAACAAGATGGTTGGGTCCTTATGAAGTTACTAAATTTTATGACAATGGAATAGTGTGCCTCACTACAATTGGTAATTTTGGAATTTCCTTCCTTTCCAATGGGCACCAAATTCATTTGCATGACCAACCACTTACATGAGAATATTTTCTTCATGAAATTAATAATGATGTGAATTTGTAGGTTGTAGTTGATCGGGGGAATGTCCCTATAGTCACAACTAGGTAATTTTTTTTTGAAATCTATTTCATTCTATAAATAATGTAAATAATGATTATATTTTTATATTGGTATTTGTGATTTTTTACTTTGGGAAAACATCATGAATACTTTCATGAAAGCATCATTGTTTCCTTAGTCACAGTTGTTGTTTCCTTAATCATGGTTGTTGTTTCCTTAGTCACAATTATTGTTTCCTTAGTCACAGTTGTTGTTTTCTTGGTCGCATTTGTTTTTTCCTTATTTATAGTTGTTGTCCCCTTAATCACAATTGTTGTTTCCTTAGATGCGATTACTATTTCCCTAGTTTGTTAATATTTTTATATCTTTAGGTTAAGAAATATTTTTAAGCCCTCTTTTGATATGATGGTTCGACAAATAATTTCCCTTATGGTTATCATAGGAGGATGTTTTATAAGAAATCATTATCAAGATTTTGAACTTCCTTAATTTTTTTTAACTCCCATGATTTTGTAAGAAATCTATAAAAGTACTTATGATGGATTCCTTATATTGCCACTTAAGGAGCTTTCTTTTACTCCAATTTGTAATTATTATATCATATTTTTGAAAAATAAGTTTTGGGGACAAAATTAGTGAGCTAAAAAGTAATTAAAATAATACTTTTCACACCATCCCTAACTCTTAAGGAGTTGATATGCCACCCCATTCACTAAGTAATCTTTTATGATTAACAAAAATCATAACAAAGCAAAGTGAAAATCAAATAGAGGATAGGAGGTCTCATCATGAATCGACCTACCATGATCATAGGATCTAGCTTAGTGACATTACCACTTATGGCCACCAAGCCAAGGTAATGGCCTTTGGTCTTCAAATCAAAGGACAAGAGGTCTCAACACGAGCTGAATTGTTCACCTCATTAGCTTGAGTGAATGACATTGTTATTAACTGGTTACATGCCAGAACAATGGCCTTCTATAGATGCTTCATTAATAAAAAAGAAAATTATGAACCTTTCCTAGTAGGTAGGATACCAACATCTCAATCGGTTAAAAGGAAACCCTATCTAGCCTATGGATTCTTGTTCCTAGAAAAGGACATGCATGTAATATTAAATTAAATTTAAATATTACAATTTAAGTTGCCTATTTTGTCTCATGAAAATTAATAAAGGAATATCATTAGATTTATTATGGAATATTATAAAACCCTTATAGAAAGTAGCGATGTTGGTTGATCATGAGCAAGTAATTATAATTCTACATATGAGGGATATAAATTTTTTGGAAATTTAGCATTCTAATCAATTTCTTTTGATTTTTCCCTCTAACAATACTCATTAGGAGAATATTATTTCCACCCATCTATTCCTAAAAATATCTGCATGCCTTTACTTCACTCTCATACTCCACGTATTATAATAATCAACCTCATCATTACACCTCATGATTAATAAATGGCTTAATGATTATCTCGTGTGCCACAGATATCCCTCATCCTCCATTTTTATTTCTGACAGTTATCCTACCACACCTAATTAATACCACCTTATCTCTTAATCATGCCAAATATTCCAACCTATTAAAATATTGACTGATGGTTGTGGTCGAACTTCAACTCTATTGGGGGGGTGAGGAGGTAGTGATACATGAGTTTCTACTCAAATTTCAAAAAATATCATTACATGTTATGATTACCAAGTCCCTATATTTTGTGCAGTGTTACTATATTTTTAATTATGTTGTTTCCAACTAAAAAATTTCTTCTTGTTGAACATCCGAAAATGGGTAGCCATTTGGTAAATTATGAACCCATTCAATTATAAGCCACAAAATAGATGCACAATATGTTGCACCAAGCAGGATGGCTAGACTACTTTGGATGATTACATGGCTTTGATAAGAAAATAACATTGGAATTCACAAAGAATTTGTATAATGGTGTAGAAATGGTAAAAACTATAAAGGTACAGGTAAGCAAAGGTACAATATCAAAAGTCACAGGTGCTTTGATAGAGGGAGAAAAATGGTATGAAATGCATACTTCACTCTAGAATGAAACTCTCCTATTTCTTTACCCTTGTGAAGAGTTGGTCAGGAAAGGAAAGGGGTATAACTGCAATTCTTTACCAAAGCCATGGAAAGAAGTAGCAGGTATTGTTCAACGGTATATTACCTATGATGGGAGTTACGATGTGGTGATATGACATCATATTAAAGTAATGGTATCTCTAAGGTGAAAGTAACCCCAAATATTCTATATTTTCTCAATTCATTGTAGCATGAAACTACTCTTAGGTTGAGAAGAGCCAAAAACCAAGTCGTGGTCGTTATTCATCATAGGTTTATCAAATTATTAGTTTTCATAAGTTTGAGTCAAGCACAATAGATATGGGAATGGTTCCTAGGAAGCTCTGATGTTGGCCAAAGCATTCCTTTGGAAAATGAAACTTTGATGATAGAAGATATGCCACAAGAAACTGAACAAAGTTCAAATCCTTAAAAATTTAGTAAATAAGAGAAAATAATGGTTTTTTTAGACTTGCTACCTAAGAAAAAGAGAAGGTCAACTAGGTTAATCAAGTTACAAGAAGGTCAGATTTATTTAGATCCCCTTGGTAATTGAGCAGTTACTAGAAGAAAATTTGACTCGATAATTCTCCAATGTAGAGGGGACATAACAAGAAACCATTCGTGAAGAGTCAACTCAAGACTCACTAGCCCTAGAACAGACAAAACAAGAAATTGAAGTATCTTAAGCATTAGAAGGGTTAAATAACTTACTGCAAACTGTGAATATAGGAGAAGAAATAAATATTCCAATAGAAGAATGTATATCTCATCCAAAAAACCATTTTGACTAGAAGACTTCACCTAATTTGCCAATTGAAACCTCCACTACCAATTCTTTAGCTACTGTCATTCTAGAATCATTTGGTGACCTTGAAAATATTTCCTTCAAGAGCATTCTAAATACTTTGTTGCTACTGTATTGAAGCCCTCTTCTCTGGAAGAGATGACTCCATAGTTTCCTCTTGAATATTTTATTGGTGAAGATCGAGATGGCAATACCAATTTTTTTAGTTGGACCTCAGATTGAATCTCCTGTCGATGAATTCTTAAAATATGTAGTTGATACAATACTAATAGAAGTCAACAATCCATTTATTGGCCCTTTGATAGTTGAATCTACTCAGGAGGTTACTACTAGAAATCCTGGGGTGATAATTGTTGTTTCCTATCCTTTTCCCCAATATCTTTGGCTAAAAAGTTTGTTCAAAGAATTAGAAGCACCAAAGATGTGAGATATGGAGAAAAAGGTAGCTCCACATAGTAGTTGATATATTAAGAAAATAAAACAAGATATTGAAAATAAAGGTACAGTAACTGAAAAAATAGATACAGGAAAGTAGGCATCCTCATAAGGGTCATGTGAAGAAGGCTAAAAGGAAGATATAAAATCAAGAGACTAAAACCTAAATCGACCTCACACCTATCTCCATTGATGTAAGTGTCGAGACAAATACTTCCCTTGTTTATCGTAGGAACTCAGACCAATTTTGAGATACAAATTGTTCGCTTATAGGGACCTGACCCAGGTTCAGTGTTAGTTAGTCAAACAAATCCCCACACTACTGGCCCTTTCAGCATTAGCCCACGGAGCGTGGACTGAAATCTCACCTGAAGCAGTATGGGGGGATGCTGGAACCAAGTTTTTGCACCCTTGAGATGGATGTGATGTCGGTTTATTCCAACTAGACCTGCCTTCACGTAGGTTGCTTCGCGCCCCATTCTGACATTCCGTACCTTCGCGAAGTGTTACAACTAGCCTGCGTGCATCCCTAACCAGGGGATGAGATTCTTTCGCGCTCCTTAGGGCAGTGAACTATCCTATTTCCAAAATTAGACTAAGTATCTTACTTATCTTATTGACAGATCTTAATTATCTTCACATAAGTAGATATTCTAACTTGTGTTCACTTAACCAATATAGTTATACACATTCATGCATCATATAAGCATTAGAAGTGAAATCCATACCCAATATAGTGAATGCACAAACAAGAAATAAATACAAAAAAATGATAGAAACTTCTCTTTATTAATACTTCCAACAGATTATAGACTTGACTTGCCCTACGCACTCAACTATAGGGGTTTGCACACTCAGCTGCAGAGCCTCTCCCCATGCTATGACCCAAACCTAGACTTCTACTCTAGAGCTATCTCGCATACATCCTTATTCCATCTCTGTATTATGATTCACTTTATTTCTATCTACTTAGAGCTTCGCTCTATTTATACAATTCCATGGTCTATAGACCATGGGTAGATCTTCTACAACTGAAATTACATTATCAAAATAAGGGCGGACAACCCTATGACTCTTTAACAACTACACGCTCTGTGCCCACCAATTGTGGAGTCTTTACATTGTAATTACAAAGTTGGACCCAAAAATGCCCTTGCGGGATCCTGCGCCCAACAGGCTCCCAACACAAACATCTTGACTTGCCCTCGAGTCATTCATCAAGTGCGGAGATCTTAGTGTGAAGACCTCCTAGCTCTGATTGGATTGCTACAAGTTTAGCAGTGTAGTGAGTGTCTGCCTGATGGAATTCCTCTATGTGTTGTTTGGTGATCGCTGCTATTGAACTGCTACCCTGAATCCTCTCCTGAGTTGCTTGCAGTTGTGCAAGCTTTGTGGATGCCATAATTGTATATGCCTCATTGATCCATAGCTGTAGGTGTGTTTTCAAGACCACTTCTTTGTGTCGAGCGGCATCCACCTGCTCCTTGAGCACCTTTTCCTGCTACATCCTTGCAAGCCCCTACATAAGGGCAACCATCTATGTGGTCCCTTTTACCTCATCACATCTCTACTACAGCTCGCATGCCTCTCTCTCTAAGCACTCTATGTTCAGGTCCTCCTACAGGGTGGTTAGGACCTCGAACGATTGTTCGAACAACTTCACTCAGTATGTCACTCCACTGTCAACCACCGCCATTACTGTTGTGACCGCAGTGGTACAATGTTGTCTAACCTCTGGCGGAGTTGAAGGTTGAGCCTTCAACTACAGTTCTGCTATCTGCAGGTTCAGTCCCAGATGAACCCTGGCCATTTCTACTCTTACGTCACGCACCCCTGTAGCTAACGTTCGGACGTGCACCTCCACCAGTTCCTCTGCTTGGATGGCCAACTTCGAGACCATCTGGAAGTCTTCCTCCACAATGTACATTATCTATTTGTTCTACTCCACTACCTTGTTGTGCTGCAGGCTCAACTGCTCAATGTTGAGGTGTTGCTCGCTCATTATCTGTATAGCGCAACTCTCTTTGGCCCGAAGTTCTGTGGTGGCTCCATCCTACAAGGGATAGAGCGTCTCCCGAGGGAGCACAACCATGTTTAATCTAACCCCTTTCAAGTTGCAGAAAATAGGCCTATCGGTCTCCTTATCCGTCATGAGTGCTCCATCTGGTAGCACTATTGTGTTGGTCATCTTGGTGCGTAACATTTCCTCGGCAGCTGAAGTGCCAACTACGAGGGTGGTGGACACTGTGCCAGCTTGTGGAGTCCATGCCTGCAAATCTTGTATTTGTGTCCAAAGGGCCCCCAATACAAACTGGTGTTGTTCCTCAAACTACTGGAGGGCCTTCGTGGTGACATCCATCACCGTTTCACTGATATCATGCAAATCCCCTTCAGTAAGAGTGATAGGGTCAAAATATGTCTTTGATGCCTTCATTTTCTTTCGTAGCCCTACCTGCTCTCATGGTCGTGGATGTTTTAGCTGCGTGGACGTCATCTGCGGGTCCATGCCACCTTATTCTGTATTCGTCTCTGGTTCATGTGAAGGTGACTTCTATCCTTCGCACTCTTCTTTTTCTATTTTTTGCTGCTCCGCCAATATCGTAGTGTCACGTGCCGCCTGGGCCTTAGCCACTGCTTCTTTTGTCCTGCACTTTTCTGCCAGGTGTGCCATCTATAGTTTTGTCTCTTCCTTCTTCCGCTACATGGTGGACTTCTCTACTTCCACCACAGAGTCAGCTGAAGCACGCCACTCTGGCGGCCAAGACTCAAGGACTGTGAAAATTACATCATCAGTCGCCAAGTATGGTAACTCATGCCACGTCTTCATATGGTCCTTCCACACCTTGATGAATACATGGTCGAAGTCAGCTTTGAACTCTGCAAAGCTCTACAAACTGTTGTAGACTATGGGCGATAATTGTAGCTTGCGATTGATCCCCATCTTGATGTTCATCTCCATGATCACCCAAAATATCTTGCTCTCCCTTATCCTCTGCATGTCCCTGGTCTCCCACAGTGAAGTGTACTTCGCTGCCTTTGGAAGGTCCTGCACAATCAACGGGAATTGGCTAACTTCGGGAAACTACCATGCCACTAGTACCATCAATAACAGGAGCCATGTGTAATGAAATGTTTTTCCATGCTCCTGTGCCTCACGGTAGTTCGCAAGGAACTCACCGCATAGATAGTTTTCCCAGTTGAACTAGACCCCTTCTGTGCATTGTGTTGCTAGTGCAACCATTACCATGGGCACTTCATCTGCGCGACACTTCTGCATCACCTTACCTGCCAATATCTGTGTCGTGACCTTGACTGCAGGGTTTTTGATGTTGGGGATGGCATACCCTTGCTTCTTCTTCTCCAACTTGAACTTCATTTTCATTACCTTCGCGAGGCGAACTCGCCTCCTTTTCCCTCCGGAAAGTTTGTTGGATCCGCCCCTGAGCAAGGGATCCATGTAATCCTGTCAATCAAATGGTCTATGATGGGGATGGGCTCCTCCAGCTACAAGCACCCATCATGCACCAATAAGAGAGGCTGCCTGATGACAAAAACGGTCACTGGGGCGCGGTGGTAATGTGGCACCCAGAGTAGGTTTAGCAACCATGCTTTCTCACCACCTCTGAGACATTTGCGCAGCTCCAAATCTATCATTCTAGCTAACGCGTCTATCATTTGGTGCATTAGCTTTACATTCGCTAAATCTAGGAACTTCTCGTGGTCCGCGAGGTCCCAATCTTCAAATTTCAACATGGGTACCCATCCCAAGTGCGCTCCTTCAAACATAATATCATATAGGAGCAGGGGAATTTGTAGAGATCTCTTGCTCTCATCTATATCCTTTGGAGCCTTAGCTTTACCCATTCATGGAGGAACATATTCTGGTAGCCTGGTGATAGGGTCCATGCCCTAGGTCTCGACTTCCATCTCTACATCCTCCTCCTCCACTAGGATTTCTTCAAATTCTTCCTCCTCATTGGCCTCCAGATTAATGGCATTCCCCTTTTCCTCCAATGTGAGCTTGGTCCTAAGTGGATTTCGAGGTGAGACGCACACCGGTATCATGGCCTGCTTATCCTTCTTAGGTCTCGGTATGCGTGGTGATTTAGGGACCTCAGCGATTATTCCGACGCTCTCTGGGACTTCTACTTCTGCAATTTGCTATGCAACTTCCTCAACTGTCACTGCTCATGTGTCCATGGCTTCTTCGGGTGCTAACATAGTGCTATTCCACAGTTCTCTGAGTGTCTCTGGTAATTTCCTAAACAATGAATTCGCTTTCAGAATATCGAATAAGTCTCGGTTCATGAATTCCTGAGCACGCAACAACTTAGTTCTCAAATTTCCAAATGTTGTTTTCTAGATAGCCACTTGTAATTTATAGCGCCTTTCAAATTTGAATTCAACTGTTCCCCCCAAATTTGGTCCATTAATGCTAGATTGGCGGCACATTTTCAAGAATCTAGCCCATAAAATTCGCCTTAAATGCATGTCGCCCGCTCCATTTGACCTCAAACCAAGCATAAAATCATGAATAATGACTTTAACAGTCACTTTCCGGCTGACCTACATGCCAGCGCAGCTATCCTCACATTGTCGTGGACCCTGCGACACTTTGCTACTACGCGCAGTCCTGACATCGCGTAGTTCCCAGGAAGAGTAGTTTATAGTCTCGCGCCTCCTTTCAACTACCTAGAGCGCTAACACTATGCTACTGTCAGCTAGTCAGATGGCCAGGCCACCTGTGTATGGCTTCAAATGACTACCATTCACTTTTCCTGGGAAGGCTTCTCCATTTAACTTTACCAGCTGCACCGCGGCTCCGTCGGTAATCTCCTTAATAACATACAGCCCTAACCAGTGCATTCTTAACTTCCCTGGAAATTTATCAAACTTACTATCATATAATAAAACCAGATCATTTACCTTGAATGTGCACAACTTAATGTGTCTATCCTTCCATGCCTTTTCATGCTGCTTCTATACCTGCTTGTGAAATTAAGCCAAAAATCTCTCTTCTTTGAGCTCATCCAGTTGCGCAAGCCTCTCCTCCAGGGCTTTGTGATCCGTTATACTTGTGAGCAATGCTATGCACAGACTAGGCATGATGTATTCCACAGGAATTATGGCTTCCACTCCATAGACAAGCCTAATAGGTGTTTGTCTCGTTAGTTTCTTACATTTCATCGGATAATCCCATAACACTACAGGTATGAGCAGGTCCCAATCACTTTGTTGTGCATTGCAAACCTTGGTCAACGTGGTTTCTAGTACTTTTTTTAACACTTCTACTGTCATATTAGCCTATGGGTCATACGGTGTGCTCTTCTGGTGATACACCTGAAACTCTTCCGTCACCATGTTGATCATCTCGTTCAGGAAGTGTGTACCATGATCGCTCATCAAGATCTTCGGACATCCAAATCACGTCAGTACATGTTCAAATAGAAACTTCGTAGCAGTCATGCCCATGCAATCCTTCACTAGCTATGCTTTTGTCCAATGAGTCAGATACTTCGTCGCAGTGATAATGTACCTCATGCCTATCTTTCCTTGGGGTTTGATGGGTCCTACAAAATCTATTGCCCATTTTTCAAAAGGTTGCAACATCATTTGTGGATTCAAAGGCATCTCGTCCCTCCGCGATGGCCTACCCGTTCTCTAACATACGTCGCACACCTTGCAATATGCTTTTGAATCCTAATGAAGGGTTGGCCACCACAACCCTACACGTAGAATCTTCTACGTGGTTTCTCTTCCTGGATAATGTACTCCCACAGTGCCCTCACAAGCATTCGCAAGGATGTTGCTTCATTCAAATTCAGGTACATACCTTCGCAGTATTTCATCATTCCCCATCTTGTATAGATGCCCAACAATGATAGAGAAATCTATCGTGCACACCACTAATTCCTTCTTTTGTTGGACAGAGTATCCTTTCGGCATAGTTCCAGTTGTTAGAAAGTGAATTATATATTCAAAATGTCCATCTGTTACGTGCACAGCAAAGAGCTGCATGTCGGGTAATCCTTCCTCCAAACTAGTAGGTTCCTTCCCTGTCTCGAGGCGCGATAGGTGATTTGGTCTTGTGTTCCATCTTCCAGGATTCACAACAACTTCAAAATCATATTCCTGGAACAATAAAATCCATTTGCAGATGTGGCCCACCAACACAGGTTTATTGACCAGGTATTTTAGCGTGGAGTGATCTGTATACATCTTAAAGTGACCTACTAGAAAGTAGTATCAATACTTCTGGAGAGCATACACCATAGCCAGCCCTTCGCACTTTGTGGCAGAATAATTTTTCTTTTCTTTGGATAATCTGTGGCTGGAGAATACAATAGGGTGGTCCAAGCCTTATCTGCCATCCTGTGTTAATACTACTCTTAATGCTATACATGACGCATCAACATGTACATGAAATTCTTTCTTCCAATCTGGGAAGACTAGAATCGGCGCGGTAACCATGTTTTCTTTCAATATATCTAGGTTTTTCTTACAGTCATCATTCCAGCACAACGTGACATCATTTTTCAAAAAAAAATCCATCGACACAGTGATCTAGGCATATCCTTTGATAAAATTTCTATAATATCCTATATGGCCAAGAGTAGCGTGAAGCTATTTCACACTTCACACCACTTCCAAGTTTAGAACCACTGCGATCTTTGTGGGGTCTACCATCAGCCCTTGTCTTCAAACCACGTGCCCCAATAGGTTCCCAAAAGGAACAAGAACACACACTTCTTGAGGTTGAGTGTGATTTGGTATCTTTGGCAGGTATCCAACATCAAGCGCAAGCTCACTACATGGCGCTTAACCAGCCCAAATACAGTCTAGTCATCAAAATAGACTTCCAAGAACATATGAATATATTCCTTAAATGCCGCAACAACCACACATGAAAAGATAGCCGGCGCATTCTTCAATTCAAATGGCATGTCAGTATATTGAAAGCAACCCCACTCAGTCATGAAGGTTGTCTTGCTCCTATCCTCCAACGCGATTTTGATCTAGTGTTATCCTGAGAACCCATCAGTGAAAGAATAGGCTTCCTGACCACCTACATTGTTCAACACTTCATTCATGAATAGAGTTGGGGATGGATCATGCACACAAGCATCATTAAATTTTTTGACATCCACACATATCCTTATTTCGTCCTTCTGCTTCTTCTCTTGCACCACCATTGGGCTTAACCAGTTGGATTCTTCCATAGGCTAAATAATGCCTGCCATGGTCATTTTGTCTAGTTCTATGTGGACCTTCTCCTTGTATTTCAAATTTATGTAGTACGAAATCTACTTAACTGGAATCACGTCAAGTTTCAACGTGATTTTCATTACTCCTAGATCTCTGATTATTCCTTTCAAATCCATAAACTTGGTTGGGAATAAGTCCTGATACTCATGAAGCAATTCAGTGACCTTATCCACCATCGCAACATCCCAGTAGTCTCCAATCTTTGCGAACTTGGGTTCTACCTTCGTACCAATATTCACCTACTTATTTTTCACTGGCATGTTTATACGAGGATTCTCAATCTATGGTCCTTGAACCTCACAGTGGCCTTCTATTTCTGGAATGTTAATATTCCACAAATCCTCATCCTCCTCTTCAGCAGTTACATTATAACATTCCAGCACGCAACTCGGCTGAGTAGCCAATTCAGGCTCTGTCACGTCTAAAGGATCTTGTGGGATCCTAAAGATGGTTGCTTTCACCTCATGTAGCACTTCCTCAATACCGTTAAACCCATCCTCAAAACTAAATGTCATCATGAACCCTTCACATAGGATATCCCATTCACTTGTCCCATGGCGAATCTCTATTTCTATATACCAATTCAGCGGTATAACATCGATATTATAACAAAATAGGTGCACCCACTCAGGTTGTGGATTTTCTGCATATGCATGCGTCCACTTGGCCAGATGCACGTGCGAGTCATCCTGTCCATCTTATTTGTCTGTTAGTCACATCTTAGGCTTCCTAAATCATGTCCACATCATTCTCCTACATTTGCACCAATCATTAAAGCTTCCTTTGTGCATACCCCACCATCTCACGAGCGTAGCGCACAGTACCCAGTCCAAGGCCTAGATGCATTGATTTTCTGACACCTCCCTTTAAAATGCATCCAAGAAGGTATCTACCTCATTTACGCCATCATAAGTAGGAATATCTCTTAGTTTTGTCGACACACAACACAGCAACTTGGTCATCATATTGCAAGTCAGCGTACTTACTTCATGTAACTGATTCTACCATCGTTCTATTTCTTCATCAGAATCCAAAGTGAAATATCTTTCACGCTCCCATGTAATCCACCGATCCACGGTGGAATTCACCCAGTCTTGGTCTCATGATGTTATCTTGTAGATACAGTCCAGGTCATCATCACTTTCATAGTCAGATTCATATAGCGCGATCCTTCAATAGGGTCTAGGGGTATAATTATTTGCAGTGACTTTTTCTCAGATACAATTTTTCTCTTCTTTAGATTGATTACCCCATTCATATCAGTGGCCGAGTCAATTCCCAGGAGTGCGGGGTAGGGATTGCTATCATCAACAATCTCTATTACTTCAAAATCTACGAGCGTGCTTGCTCCCCAATATCCACAGTTATTCCCTGCAATCACCCGATGGGTATTATTTTCTATTGATTCACCATTCTGAGCTGAATTAGAGACCATTGTAGCGTGGGCCTCCCAATTTGATCCCACATCTATTTTGGCAGAACATTTGCATTTGATCCCAAATCTAGGATGACTTGATCCATTTCATATTCTCTGATCTGCGTGGTGAGTCTCATTTCTCGTCCCGTTCTTGTCTTACATTTTCCAATATTGCAGACTACGTGTTGTTCACCGATTAGGGTCCCAACACATTTATTGATAAGTTCCTGTAGCCCTTTCACAACCTCACTGTCATGTAGTAACTTCATACATGTTTCCAAGAAAGTTATCAGCATGGATGGGTCCATTTCCGACTCTAGTTTATCTTTGCTTCCTAAAGTGGAGGCATCAGTGAAGCTCTTCTTAGCTTCCATGAAGATTTCCTGAGTGCACTCCAAAGCAAACTCGACCTCTTTCACTGGGGCTTTGTGAACTGATGTACTAGCTTCTGGTTGTTTTCCTTTGTCATCTCCTGTCGCGATTCCACTTTGGAGCACAATGTTTATGTTTGGATCTTCCTCGTGTGGCTTAGACCTCATCATATGCAGGTTCTGAGTCAAGGGAGGTGGTAAAGCTCCTTTATCATGTATCCTAGCTATCAACATAGGACAATCTTATGTTTCATGATCAGAAAGTGTGTAATACTTGCACGATGGGCATGTTGGATTCGTGCAATCATGAGCATAGTGTCCTGGCCCTCTGCAATTGTAGCAAATCAACTATGCGAAACCTCTACCAGGTCCTCCTCAGCCTTGGCCTCGTCCACGCCCATGAAATCCTGTCCATGTCATTCCTGCATTCTAGTTAAGGGGCTGCATTTCGGCCTGAACTCTGTAGGTAGGCATTCTATCCATCATCAACTCATAGCTTCTGCAAGTACGCTTGTCATGTCCCATTGACCTACAAAAGTTGCAGAACAACTATCTTCCTGCTATTTGACAGATAGCACACCACAAAGCAGGTGCCGCACCAGGTCTTTCTTGGACTTCCAGCCTTAAAGGCATCGGTCCTCCTCCTACAAGGTAATTCATAAAGACCGGACAATGGTCTTTGTCATGACCCTGACTCTTGCATTTTACGCACCACACTTCTTCGCGCAATTTTAGTCGAACCGTCTTGTCCTGTTTCAAACTCTGCATCTCAAGGCATAGATTCTTCAGATGCGCATGGATCTACTGAACTCCTAGGTAAGGATATTGCATCGGGGTCTCATGTAATGTCATAGAAATCTCTAAGGCCTCTGCCTGATTTGTTATCTTCTGCTACGATAGCGTACTCCTTAAATGTGGTAGTAGCGAAGCTACAAACCACTCGTGATGTTGTCCATCTGTCAGATTCATATTGACTTCATGAATCGTACATTTCAGGATCTGATCTAGTTCCCAAGGAGTCTCACATGGTAGCATTGTGATCTCTTTGAATCCCATAATCGACTGTGCTTCAAACATAGGCCTGATAAATTCTCTATTCAGCGCTATTTGGATATCCGCAACTCTCGCATTCGAGTTATCATTGGAATACCTAATATACTAGGTCAGCACGTGATCCTGCAAGGTGCTAACAAGCGTCGCTTTCTTTATATGGTCATTTGTAACACCTTGCGCTTCCCATACAACCCTTACAATGAACTAGAATTGGTCAAGATCCTCATTTCCAAAACCTTTGAACACAGGAAACTTCACTGTGTTTTCCATGCTTAATTATGGTGGTGGTGGAGTTTGTACAGGTGAAGATGGAGGTGATGGTGGTGAAGCCTATTGTGGTGTGGGTGGAGGTGGTATTCGCAGAATTATTTGTCTTATCAGGTGAATAGCACTTCGCAGAGAGACCTTCGCGAGCTATTCCTTGTCCCATCGCAGAGGTGAAATCAAGGGGCTATTTTCTAGACCCTTATTTCTTTTGTTCCTATAAACCTTTCCATTTTTCATAGCCCTAAACATCAAGGTAACTGCATAACCCACTTTTCAAACAATAGCATTTTAATCCAAGTATTCAAAGAATTTATGTACTTACCTCGTGGTCCTTTGTGAAAGCATGGATCTGCCTCACTATAGCTAACTAATGTGTCAGCCACGAACTCAGTAATGAATCCTCGTATAATACGATTGAGCCAATGATCAAAGGCGAGCACGATCTTATCCTTTGATGCTTCCAACCTTCGCACTAGCTCTAGAGTCCACACAATAGGACTATCAAGTTTCCACCTTCCTTGGCTATCTACTAGCTTTGCGATCCATTTGTATAGCTTAGTAGGGAACGATGTGAAAAATATTTCACGGATCTCCTTATATAGGTAGCTCTCTAGCCACTCTTCTTTTGATAGTTGCGGGTTTCTGTTCTCTTATGCTGTGAGCTCGTGAATTCTTCTGTCCAACCAACCTTCAATTTATTTCTTAGTTGGATTCTAATGATACGACATCACACATATCTCATGTAGATTCCGGTCCTGGAAATGGAACCATTTTTTTTCTTATGGGGGACTAACCCAGGTTCAAAGTTAGTTATCCAAACAAATCCCTACACTACTGGCCCTTTCAGCATCAGCCCGCGGAGCATGGACTGAAGTCTCAACCAAAGAAGTATGGGGGAATGCTAGAACCAAGTTTCGCACCCTTGATATGGATGTGATGTTGGTTTATTCCAACTAGACCTGCCTTTGCGTAGGTCACTTCACGCCCTGTTCTAACTTTCAGTACCTTCGTGAAGTGTTACAACCAGCCTGCGCACAGCCCTAACCAGGGGCTGAGATGATTTGATATGAAGATACCATGGTGATTAAGTGTACATAAAGGGTTTGGATATGTTTCTTAGTCTTACATTCAAGTTTGGAAAACTTGGGAGATATCTGAGACAAGCCTCTTCATGGAACTAAAGTGAGATGACAAGCATCATCTAATGAAATAAAAAATAGAGAGCCCTTTGGATTCCATAATTTTCATTATGTCATGACTAGAGTATAGGACTATGTTCACTTGGTATTGGAAAAATGTATCAATAAGATAGGGTGCAGGTACAAATGTCCCATGATCTGGTGCCCTTAATCTTAATATAAATCTGAATATGATTTATCAGAGGCAAGTAAGTATGTGGCCTTTCATAAACTCAGAGGGAGGAGTGAATTCAAACATAGAGGGGAAGATTCTTATGAATCTTACTCCTAAAATTCCTTGCACATTAATCATTTGTTTGCATGAGGTCATGCAAAAAGGTCAGTTAGGGAGTGATGTTGGGCCTCATAATTGATATAATCTCCTTACCTTATTTATTATTTATTTTATTATTTTCCTAAGTATTTCTTGCATTTAGGACATCATAATCTATGTAATATGGATTCTAGAAGCATTTAATGTATTTATATTATTCTATTTCCTCTATGAATTGAATCGACCATAAAAGCATTATTTAATCACAGTTGGATCCTTATTTTGAACAGGAATCTATTGATGAGCTGGTACTTGATGTTGTTCCATGGATTGATCATAGAATATCAGATAGCTTGTTGTTGATCCATGTTTGGAGAAAATTGGTTAAGGAAAATCTTCTGACTTAGTCACACAAAAATATTAGGATTTCCTGCAACTTAAAATGAGGATCCTGAGAATCTTCAAATTCTTAGAATTACTCTTTATCAAAAGTAGATTTAATGTTCATATCTTCTAGATTCATAGCATAAAGAATAGGAATTGATCGGCTGGAGAGGCTCTTTAGCTATAATATTTTTGACATAAGTTGTGAACCTTAGAAGACATTGATTGTAATCATTCCTCTATAATTCAATGAAACATTTAGTATCCAAAGTTAATTTTCTATGCTGATTCTTGTTACAATGAAGTTCGATTCTAGTTATTTGAGCCTGATCCCAGAAAAAACATTGTCTTCATTTGTATCATTAAATCTACATTTTGTTCTTTCACTTCAGTTATTTAATTTATTTTTCATTCTCAATTTACAATTTCGAGTTGGTTAAGTAATTGTCAAATCACATGTTTTGTTTTAAATAGAATTACATTTGGTTGTTGCAGAGTGGATTTACTTTAGCTAATCAATTTTTTATTGTCGTTACTTTAATATTGTTTCTTGTAGATCATCATAGGATAATTATTTGTGTTTCTTAAATACCTTTCTATAGTGTTTTTCTCTCATTTTATAGTTGTTGTTCCTTAGGTAACAACTCAATGTTTGATAGTTTTCCTTTGTTGTTTCCTATAGAAAGTATTTAGGATTTGATTCTTTGAATGGTTTGGTTTATTTAGAAGAATGAACTTTCAATTGTGCTATGGGATGGTTCCTTTATCATTGAATTTCACTTTCCATTAGGATAATAGTGATTTGTGATACCAACATTTATCTTGCATAAACTATGCGGATAACCTTGAAATAGAAAGACGAGACCTCAAGTTGAAAATCTAATGTGCAGTAGTTAGTGAGTCATTTACGAAAAATTAATTGGCTCAACAATCTCCTCGGTAAAAATTGACCAAGTGATAAGCAGTTTACGAGAACAAATCCATTGATACCATACAAAATGATTGGGTTCTAAATATAAATATAAATATGCATACCTTTTGCGTGTGTTGCACATCATGGAGATAAAAATATTGCTCGATCTCTAGTATTCATGTTACCCAATCCTTGCCATCAAATTTCCTCATATCAATATTTGGAATATGGTGGGTTTTAAACCAACATTGGAGTCTCTAAAATCATAATTCATATTCCTTTTGTCCTTATCATGATATTCATGGATTATCTTGTCACCACTTGGAATCCTTTCTTGCAAAAACTTTGTCAACCCTTCCAACTTGACATTCATTACGTCCATATCTACTTTAAAAACTCCCATGTCTAATTTTAAACCATTGTTTAAAGCATCCATGTTTTCTTTTGAACCATCCAATTCATTTTGGTTTCTCTTTGTGAGAGTGAAATTTGTTGCAGTTGGTATCATAGTTTTGATATATCATGTTGCATTTTTTCTTCTTATTCATGTGTCATAGAAGCGATTTATGGTTGCTTAATAGGTGTGTCCTTTTTTTTTGTTTTGAGGCATTTTGGAATCAAATAATGATATCGATGCTTCACTATTCCCTTTGAATCACTTCAAATTAATTTTTTAAACAAACATTATGAAAAAATAAAAATAAAAATACACACCTTTTTCTTTCTTTTTAGGAGCTCTATATTGTAATTGGTGTACCTCTGTAATTTCAAATCTCCAAAGTATTCAATTTTTTCCTAGTGTATCCCTATGAGTCTTATTTCTAATTCCACAATTTATACCTAAATTGGATTCCTCAAGATAAATGTTATGCCGAATCTCCCATGATGACTTGATTATGGACTAGTTCCACAGAGAGAAGTTGTAAGGAATGCCATGTGTCACTTTTTCAACCTTGAACCTTGAAAACGATACACAAAAACCTACAATCCATTCTATTTTATTCAATTTTATTAAATTAAAATTTGATTCTCATAGAGGAAGTTATGACGATTTCCGTAGGTCGCCTGTTTGAGACTGAATTCTGGAGCAATCAAAACCCCTAACTTCTTCGGACCATATCTCAAAAAATATAGTTGACCAAAATATGAAATTTTTATATGAGGTTAATAAAGATTTAGGCTCCTCATGGTCTCAGTTTAAATTTTGAACCTTCATAGAAAAAGTGTTATAGAGAAAATTCCATGATGACATGTTTGCAACAGGGAAACCCTAGAATCCAAAGCTCTGACACCAAATGTTATGCAACTAACTCAAAAAAAAATAAAAATAGATCAATGACTTGATAAATAGCCCTTTCAAGGGGGAAACCACATTTACATCAAATAAATGAACAATTATTGGATAATACAAATGATAAGACCTCCTTTGTATATATAGGAGTCTAAAGGGTCACAATATAATCAAAGCCTACATAATAATAAGAATGTAAGGGCACAATAATAACAATAGTTGGCCTCTATGAGGCACAACAATAACAACATGGAGGATACATGGGAAAAATAAAAACAATAGGGGGCTACACTAAAAATAACAATAAGGGGGATACACTAGCATTATAGGGACCTAACATGCACAACATTATTCATTGCCTTTCACCTCACTTCACAAAATACAAATATGAGGTATGGCGGTCAATTTTGGCTTTTAATGATTTTGGTATTAAATTTATCACAAAGAATAAATAATGTTGTAGCTAGCATGCTAGTTAATTATGCTACTATATTTACATTTCTTAGGAATGGTTTTTCTATTGAAATGGTTTATAAACCTGTTTTCCTAGATAATGTGACTAACTGGACTTCCTTACCAACATATAAATTTTGAAATACATGGCCATAGACAAAGACGGGCACGATAAAGCCTTATCGGAGAGAGCTAATGCATTAGAGGGAAACCTAATGCCCAAAGGTGTTGTGTCACTTGAAATTTTATTTTACTTGTAGAATCAGATTAAAGGACCTCCCAACACGAAGATTCAAACTTCCATGTTATTGCATGAACAAATCACTCTTCGAACGTAGGCATACCGCACATTCATCAATCTCGGTACTGTTACTCCCTCAAGGAGAGATAAGCTTTCATTCAATTATTCAAATAGTATCAAGAAATATTTGCTTGGACATACAAAGACATAAATACATATGATACCCAAGTCATATAACATTACATTCCAATAAAGTACATGGTCAAGCCTTTTGAGTAGAAATTTTGAAAGGTACATCCAATTCCTGATTCTCATACAAAAAGAATTAAAGAAGTTGTTAGTTGCAAAAATTATTTTTAGAGTCAGGCATTTGACATGGGTCTCCAATCTTGTTCCTGTAAGAAATAAATTTGGAGAGATATGCCTATATGTTGACTTCTAAAATGTCAATTTTGAGAGATATGCCTATGTGAAGACTACTTTCAGAACCAAATGGGGAACATTTGCATTTAGATGTATTCCCTTTGGATTGATTTATTTAAGATCTACATTTCAAAGAGAAATGAATATTGTGTTTAGAGTACCAATTAGTCATAGTGTGGTAGTATACCTCGATGATGTCATAGTATTTTCAACGAAAAGATCAAATCATTTGCATCATCTAAAGTAGATATTTGAATGCCACAAAAATATGGCATATTAATCAATCCTAAGAAGATATTTGTTTCTATGTCTGAAGGAAATCTCTTAGGACATATCATAACAAAGGGAAGTGTTACCATTGACCCTTATCACATCAAATACATCACCTGGATCCCAATCCTAATGGTAAGAAAGCTATGTAATCGTTTTTGGGAAAATATTATTTCCTTCATAAGTTTATTTCAGATTATGCCCAAATCATAAAGCCATTACTAGATATGATCAAAATGGATGCCGTATAAAAATGGAACCAAAAGGACAAGGAATATTTCACACAGATCAATCAAGTTATAGTTGAGGATCTCACTCTCTATGGTCCCAATTTTAGAAAATATTTCATGCTCTATACTTTTACTTCAAATTATTCATTACCAACCATTTTTTACTAAAAAATGTTACCAAGAAAATGAACAACATATATTCTTTATGAGTTCCAACATTGCTAGGACTAGAGTTGAACTACCCTCAACTGGAAAGGAAAGTATATGTTGTGTACAAAATTGTCAAACACTTTAGGCCATATATTCTTAAAAATCATGCCATAATGTTTGTTCCTCACCCTGTAATCATATCTCTATTTGTGCGGCAGGAATTAGGAGAGTGAAAAGCCAATTGAATGACTTCCTTATAAGAATATGATCTTGATTTTAAATCAGCTCACATAGTCAAAGTCCATGGACTATGTAAGCTTGTTGGAAAAGCTACATATCCAAAAGATGAGGAAATATTAACATGGAAACAAGGGGATGAGATATATAAAAATGACTCTAGACTCACACCCACTATGCCATGATCTTAGTCTAGAGATTTGAGGAAATATCTTGAACAAGGAACTTTTCCTTCACATTTATAAAAGAAAAGGTCCATCAGAATAAAATATTCCTCTTATCAGTTGGTTTATGGAGATCTATTTTGGAAACATCATAATAGAATTTCACTGAAATGTTTATAATCGTCAAATTATGAGAAGGCCTTAAAGGAACTACATGAGAGATTAACAGGATATAATTATGCCACCAAAACACCAAAACATAATATCATGATGGAGAGCTAATATTGGCCTACATTATTCAAAGGAACTCATGCATATGAACACAAATGTTCCATCTGTCAATAGTGTGCTAGAGGGGAGACACAACCAATTGCTTCACTCCACCACATTCTAGTAGTATATCCTTTTCAATAATGGGGTATGTATGCAATTGAGGAAATCACTCCTCATTCCTCAAAGAAACCCAGATATATTCTCACAACCATAGATTACATTACAATATTGGTCGAAGTTGTGCCACTAATATAAGTCAGTGATCATGAGGTAATTCAATTCCTCAACTGAAACATTAATACGAGGTTCATTGTCCCAACCTCATTTTTTTTTATAATGCAACTTATATTTCATCTTTGAGGTTGTATTATTTTTCTTTGGAGAATGGAATTGTTTTGAAAAATTCTACTAACTAATACCCCCAAGGCAATGGATTAGCTGAATCTACCAATAAAAATACTGATTTGTATCATTAAGAAAACCATGTTTACTCAATAGAGAAATTAGCACAATTCTCTAACTAATTTTCTCTGGGATAATTGGATTACTCCTAAACCTTCTCTTGGTACCTATGCTTTCTTCATCATATATAGAAGAAAATCAATCCTACCACCCAACATGTACCTCCCTACTTTACAATTGTCCCAAGAATCCTGTGGTAGGTCATACCCAATTATGAAAACTAGGATTGACACCTTGTTAAAACTTGACAAAGAAAGTGAAATGATTTGGGAAACATTTTCCTTACATTAGATGTAGATCAAGAGATGGTTCGACAAGAAATCTACAGGAAATAGTGAATTTAGCGTGGGGGATATTGTATTGAAATGGAATAAAGCCCATGAAGACAAGGGAAAATAAAAAAAAATTCAATCCTTGTGGAATGGTCCATATGAAGTTAAAGAAAATATTGGCCAACATAATTATCATCTCCAAACCCTAGATGGGAAGACCAAGTCCCCTCTTGCGAATGGCCAAGACTTAAAGTTTTATTTCAGTTAGCAAGTCTTGTATCTTTCCTATTCTTTTTACATATTACTTCAATGACATTTCATTTAATACCTTTATTTTATTGTCATGTTTTTAGTTTCCTGTCATTTCTTCATGCATTTTCTTCTCAATTTCTCTCAAAGGCCTATGTACATAAATAAAGAACTTGTAAATATATAAAGTGCTATGGGACATTGTTAATAAGTCGAATGTTTATAGAGCCCATCATAATTGTTCAATCATTGGCTAGCTTTAAATCTCTTTCAATTATTTAGTCTTTAACATATTTATAGGTTGCAGATATCCACAAGAAAAATATGGATTAGATTTCATGGAGGAATCTAATTAGTTTGAATGCCTTCTATCCTTAATAATATTTTTGCCACTTGAATTGGCCTTTAAAAATCAAATTTATGTTCTAATCGAGTTGACCTAGTGGTTAAAGAAGGGAAAACAATAAAATAGATAGTGGGCAAACTCGTTTGGGAAAAAAATTAGTGTTTGAAAACAAGGAATAACCTCTCTTGCCCATTAAACAACTCAAGATTGGTCATCCTCCCTGGTGCAATGAACACTTATTAAATTATTCCAATGTGCATGCAAAAGAAAATTAATTATTTAAATGATAATGAATGATAAAGGCTTCTATCGTAGAGAGGTGATGCAAACAACCTCGCCTAGGTACGAAATAGGCCTACCAGTAGCAGAGAAACACTAAGACACATTTTAATTTTGTAAATATTTAGATCACATATTTGCTATCATAATCCCTTATCAAAGTTATTAGTGTTATATCCTCACTTATGAAGCATGACAAAGACAATCCAATGAAAATTATTAAAAGACTACACCCATAACCGAGGTTGCACAGTGAAACTAGTGGGATCCATGAATATAAGAAAACAATTTCTGAGGGTTAGACTTGATACTAAAGTAAAAAAAAAATAAACATTTTAACTCTTATTAGTAAATCACTAATTCTCGTAGCTGCTACAACAACCCTAAAGTTTCGACCATTTCAAAATTTGGAAACCTCCTTTACTCAACTTCCTTTCACATTTTTTTGAGGGTTTCTTAGGCTTTGACTCCTCCTTTGATGTAACTAATATTTTATCACATTCTAGTGTATGTAGCCTTGAAGTTTTAAAATTGTATTTTATATCATAGTCAGAAGTCACAATTGCAACATGTAGTGTTAGTCTCCCAAGGCTCTAAAATTTTGATTTTTGACTTGCCTTGAGTAGCTCACCCTCCAAAGTCACAAATCACATTTATGTTCATAACAACTTGTGACTACTTATGGAACTGTGATATATGAGTAATAATACCTATATCACATGTTCTAAGTTCAAGTCACACTTTCAAGTTGTGACCTCTCCATACATGCCATCTTATACGTATCAAAATTTTCCCCCTCTTTTATTTCATTTGGTTCTTAGCGTTGGATGAGTGGGCCTCTCTTATGCATATTGTTTTTTATTGCAATGACTAGGTGAGTAATTCATCTCCTTTTTATTAATTATTTAGTTTTACTTTCCCAGTGTTAAATCAATTCATTTCCAACAATCCTAGATACATATAACTCCTAACATGCACCTTCCTCCCTATTATCTCTACATTTATTCGTCAAACGTTTTCCTTCGACCTCTCTGTTGACTAGTTGAACTATGCTATCGAAGATGCATTGATTCGCCTCTTAATTTCAATAATTGACACTTGTAGCCTTGTACCCTAGACTGTCATTCCGCTGCCAAGGATTTCCACCTTGGTTTTACACATCCTTCCTCACCTGAATTTCACTCATATTTCTTGCAATGTTGATGTCAAGTAACCAAAATCATATACATTCACTAAAACTCCTTAATCTAATTGTGTGAATCCATTAATTGGTGAAATCGTATGGGTTGTTGCTCGAAATTGTATGAATTTATTGATGGGAATCATGTTTTTTTTTAACCATTGTAAATTTATGCCACTCTTTCTCAATAACATTTTACAACCCATATGTTCTCCGGGAACTCTATTAAAAAACAGTCCACTTTAACCCAATTGCAAATCGAAATTCTCCTATGTACTCATACCCACTGTGTTTAAGAAATTTGACTAGCATGGTCTTCCTCCTCTAGCAAGTCGTATTGTGGTGAAGTAAAATTATAAGTGCAGACACAAACAAATTCCTCTAGCCTGATAATGGGTCTAGCCACAACAGATACATTCTATGGAAGATTTCCTTAGGTTAGAACCAATTAAAATGGCCTACCTCTTAGTATGCTTATCCCATTTGATGATTTCCTTGTATGCTCGCTCCCACTATCTCTCGCCTCGTTCTTCAAGCACCTGAAACAAGTAAACAACATCAAGCAACAACTGTGATAACAGAAAAATTGTAATTCAACCTACTTAGGAAGTCAAGAAACATTAAGCCATGAATATGAAATATGACAAAACATGTAGGAAATCAATCGATAGTTGCATATATATTGATATCAAGAAGGGATTACAAACATTGTCTTGACATTGTGGTTCTCCTCTAACAAGACCAGGTTCCCACATGCTTCTGCTAGCATTCCATGACGACCTCAATAAACCATAGTTTTAAGGCTCTTCCCTTTAAGCTTCACTCCAAACCGAATCACACTTCTCCCTCACACAACTAGATAGCTACAACTATGAATAACTTGTTGTTTACTCCAAACCAAAATAGCACTAGCACACCAACATCAACACTCGCTTGTGCTTGGGAAGAAGGGAGGTTTATAGGATGAATGGATGGGAGATGGATCCACTCCTCATGGGAGAAGGTCTTATCCTTTGAGGTAGTTCCATCATTATAGGGGAAAGGATCCCAAAATGACATCCTCGACCCCATTCGACCAAACCATTTACTAGACTTCCGTTACGAAGCTTCTAGAGCTGGAAGCTTCAGCTCTTAATTTAAAAACCTTTCCATAACAGGATCGACATGACTGGAACACAGCTCAGTCGCTCCGGTCGGCGCTAGGGATAGTGCTAATCGGTTGGCTTGAGGGGGGCTGACCTAGGTTCGGAGTTAATTAGCCAAACAAATCCCTACACTACTGGCCCTTTCGGAAACAGCTCGCGGAGCGCGAATTGAGGTCTCACCCGAAGCAATATGTGGGGATGCTGGAACCATTTTTTCGCACCCTTGAGATGTCTGAGGGGTCAGTTTAGTCCAATTGTGAATACCTTCGTGTACGTTACTTCATGCACTTCCCTGATCTGTGAGGCCTTCACAATCTATTATAATCACCTTTGTGTAGCCCTAACTAGGGGCTAAGATGCTTTCACGTTGCTAAGGCAACGATCTGTGCTATTTCCCAAGTTATACCTCGGATCTTACTTATCTTCTTATAACTGTTAGTTAACTTCACGTAAATAGATACTTTATCTTATATTCACTTAATAAACATAGTCATATAAGTTCACGCATCATAAAAATAGCAGAAATGTAATTTGTACCCAATACATTCAATGCAGAAAATAGTAAATAAATACACAGGAATGGTATAAAACTTCTCTTTATTAATGCTTCAATTGGTTACAGACTCAACCTGCCCTGTGCACTTAGCTGCAAGGGTCTGCGCACTTAGCTGCAAAATACTAGGCCTCTGCGCACTCAGTTGCAGAGCCTTCTCCAAGACTGGACTATACACTTAGATAAGACTCAATTCTTCATCCTTCTCTCATCCATTGATTCCCCCTTTACAACTTAGATCCTCGCTCTATTTATACAATCCCATTGTCCGTTGACCATGGGTAGATCTCTAAAGTCGGCATTACATTTACAAAAATAAGGGTGGAAAACCCTATGACTCATTTACAAGTTGACACTCCTCACCCACAAAATGTGGAGTCTTTACATTGGATTTAGTCAAATTCTGGGCTTTAATCCCCAAAACTTCCCTTGGGGGATCCTGCACCCAACAGGCCCCCAACACAAACATCGTGACAGTCTCGCCCTGAAGTCACTCTGTCAATGTGGAGATCTTCATGTGGAGACCTCCCAACTCTACCCAAACTGCTGCAATATTGGCAGCGCATTGAGCAGTTGCCTACTATACCTCCTGCATGCGTTGTTCAGAGACCATTGTATCTCAAATTCTTCCTTGCATCTGCTCCTGCATTCCCTGCATCTACGTGAGCTTAGCTTAGATCAAGGCTGTAATGATGAAGGCCTCATCGATCCATGGTTGGATGTATGCCTTCAACACTACTTCCTTATGTCACGCTACGTCTACCTGCTCTTTGAGCGCTTTTTCCTATTGCATCCGTGCGAGCCTCTGTGTAAGGGCCATCGTCTGTGCAGTCCCTTTTATATCATCATATCTTTGCTGCAGCTCATGTGCCTCTATTTCTAAGCATTGTATGTTCGGGTCCTCTTGTAGAGTGGTGAGGACCTCGAACAACTCTTCCAAAATTTTGGTGTAGTCCTTCACTGCATTACTGATCTCCTCTGTTCCCGTTGTGATGGCGCTGGCGCACTATTTCCTCACCTCTGGTGGAGTTGAAGGTTGCGCCTTCAAATAGAGCTTAGCTATTTGAAGGTTTAGCTCCAGCTGAACCTTAGCCATCTCTTCCTTCGCCTCGTGCACCCCTGCTTCTAACCTCTGGATGTGCACCTCTGCTAGTGCCTCTGTTGGGATGGCTAACTCAAGGACCATCTGGCAGGCCTCTTCAACCACCTACACTAGCTTCCTATTCTATGTTACAACCTCATTGCGTTGCAGGCTTAGATGTTCCATGCTAATTTACTGTTCACTCAACACCTGTAGTGCGCGACCCTCCCTAGCCTGCAGTTTTGTAGTTACTCCATCTTGCAGAACATAGAGCGTCTCCCGAGGGAGCACAACCATGTTGATCCCCACTCCTTTTAGTGCACTGACCATAGGCCTGTCGGCCTCATTTTCTGTAACCAGTGCCCCCTCTGGCAGCACTATAGTATTGGTCATGCATGCGTGCAACATTTCCTCAGCTGTGGCCATTCTTACTGTGAGGTTGGTCAATAGAGTACCAGCATGAGGAGTGCGCACCTGCAACTCCTATATCTGTGCCTGGAGGGCCCCCAATGCCATATGATTTTCCTTCACGACCTATTGGAGGGAATTTGCGGTGACATTGTGTACCATCTCCCCTATGTCATGTAGATCCCCCTCAGTGAGTGTGATCAGGTTGAAAGAAGTCTTGGATGCTTTTAACTTCTTCCACGGCCCCACTTGCTCTCTTGGGCACTGGCGCTTCAACTGTGTAGACACTTTCTATGGGTCCACGCCACCTTCCTCTGTCTCGGGCTCTTCCTTAGGCGATGATGACTTATGGCCCTTGTGTTCCTTCTTTGCTGCCTGTTTCTATTCGGCGGCTGCCTTCTACTGTTCTGTTGCTGCCTTCACAAATTCCTGTGCCTCCTGCACCTTTACTCTTACTGCCTATTTTCTTCTCTTCTCTACCAACTGTGCCATCCACAGTTTTATCTCCTCCTTCTTCCTTTGTGCAGTTGACTTCTCTATTTCCAACACGAAGATGGCTAGAGGGTGCCACTCCAGTGGCCATGACTCAAGTACGGTGAATATGACATCATATGTGGCCAGGTACGGGAGCTTATTCCACTTCTTCGTAGGGTACTTGAACACCCTGACATACACATGATGGAAGTTTGTCTTGAACTCCGCGAAGCTTTGTATACTATTATAGATAGTGGGCAATAACCATAGCTTGTGATTAATCCCCATTCTGATGTTCATCTCGATTAACACCCAGAATGTCTGACTGTCTCAGATCCTCTACGCATCTTTAGTGACCCACAGTGAAGCATACTTCACTACCTCTAGAAGATCCTGCACAATCATGGGGAACTAGCTGTCCTTGCGCAATTCCCAAGCCACCAACACTATGGAAAATAGAAGCCATGCATAGTGAAAAGTCTTCCCCTGTTCCTGTGCCTCACAACAATTCTCCAATAACTCCTTGCACAAGTACTCAGACAAGTTAAACTGGACCCCCTCCGCACACTATGCGGCAAGTGTTATCACCGGTGAGGGCACCTCATCCGCGTGGCACTTTCGCAAAACCTTGCCAGCTAGTATCTGGGTGGAAACTCAGACTTCCTTAATGTTGATACTAGAGATTGTGTACCCTCTCTTCTTTTTCTCCATCTTGAAGTTTGCCTTCACAGCCTCTGCAATGGCCAAGTAATTGCTCTTACCCTCCGAAATATCCACTAGGTCCTCCCCCTTACAAGGGAGTTGGGTAATTTTGTGGATTAGGTGGTCTATGATGGGGATGGGCTCTCGAGCCACAAACACCCATCATGCATTAGGCAGAGCAGATACCTGATGAAAAAAATAGTTACTGGGGAGTGATGGTAATGCGGCACCCAGAGCAGGTTCAACAACACTGATTTCTCTACTCTGCGCAACCACTTGTGTGGCTCCAACTCTATGACTCCCACCACAGTGTTTTTCTTCGACCTCATGAGTTGTGTAGTTGCCAAGTGTGGGAATTTCTCATGGTCCACGAGATCCAAATCTTCAAAATTTAGAGTGGGCACTCATCCTAAGTGCGCTCCTTCAAAAATGATATCATCAGGTAGCAGTGGATTCTGCAAAGAGCTCTTGCTATCATCTAGGCCCTTGGGCACCCTTGCCTTCCCCTTCCGTGGAGGAACATACATTGGTAGCTTGGTTAGAGGGTCCGCACCCTAGGTTTCTTCCTACATTTCTTCGTCCTCCTCCTCTTCGACCAGGATTTCCTCAAGTTCTTCCTCCTCCTCATTGATTTCCACATTAACCGCTTCCCCATTTTCTTCCATGGTCAATTTAGTTCTCAGCGGGTTTCTAGGGGACACATGCACCAGTACCATGGGTTGCTTATCTTTCTTGGGTCTTAGTGTGTGTGGTGATTTAGGGATTTCTGCAACTATCATGATGCTTTCTGGGGCATCTCCTATCATCATGACCTGTGCAGCCTCTTCAGCATCATCTCGCCAATATCCATGGCTTCCTCTAGCGTGGTCATACTGCTTTTCCACAAATCTCTCAACGGCTCAGGTAAGTGCTCAAACAACACCGTCGACCCCAAAAAATCAAACAGATCTGGGTTCATAGATCTCTGGGCATGCAATAGCTTAATTCTCAAATGGCCAAGTGTTGTTTGTTGGGCAACCCTTCATAATTTATAGTGCCTTTTGAATTCGAATTTAATCGTTCCCCCCAAATCTGGTCCATTAATGCTCTCTTGGTGGCATATTTTCCCAAATCTAACCCATAAAGTTTGCCTTAAATGCCTGTCGCCCACTCCATTTGTCCTCAAACCAAGCATCACATTATGAATAGTGACTACAACAGTTACTTCCTAGCTGACCCGCATGGTAGCGCAACTACCCTTGCATTGTCGCGGACCCTGTGACACTTCACTCCTGTGCGCAGTCCTGACATCACGCAACTCCTGGGTAGAGTAGTTTATAGTCCTGCACCTCCTTTAACTGCTTGGAGTGTTAAGACTATTCTTTTTTTGGCTAGTCAGCTGAGCGGGCCACCTGTGTACGGCTTCAGCCAACTGCCATTTACATTCCCTAGGAAGAGTTCTCTATGTAACTTCTCCAACTGTACCGTGCCACCCTCTGTGATTTCCTCAATCACATACAGTCCCATCCCATGCAGCAAACTGAGAAACTTTCGAAAGTGGTCCCCAACTCTGTCAATGTAATCAAGCTTGTCCTGCTATATCACTACGGTCTTTCTATTAAGAAAGTTCTTCTTTATTCCTTCCTCAAGCTTCTTAACTTCCACTTCCTCCATGGCACTTTTCTCCCTCAACCGAGCTCTTTCATTCTTTAGTTCTTGGAGCCTAAGATCACCCTGTTGGATCTCCTCATCAAGTCCCAACCGCTCATCTTTGCACTCTTCTAACGGCACGAGCCTTTCTTCCAGGGCTCTGCGGTCCATTACCTCTACAAGCACCACTATGCACATACTATACTCGATAGACTTCATAGGTATTGTAGCCTCTATTCTATCAACCAACCGAAAAGGTGTCTGTCTGAGTACGCGCAGGTGTCGGGCATGGTATCCCCCCAAGGCATGTTTTGGGGCTTAAAGCCCAAGTTTTGACTAATTCCATTGTAAAGAATCCACGAATTATGGGTGCAGAGCACAAAGTTGTAATAGAGTCATAGGGTTATCAGCCCTTGTTTTTGTAATGTAATGTCGATTTGAAAGATCTACCCATGGTCTACGAACCATGGGATTGTATAAATAGACAGAGGCTCTAAGTTTAGGAATTGAATCTAATGAAGCATGGATGAATATAAGGATTTAATGAAGCATTGAGTCAAAGGGTAAGTCATGTCCTTGGGTTGTATAGTAGGAGAAGGCTCTGCAGTTGAGTGCACAGAGGCCTAGTAGTCCGTAGCTGAGTGCGCAAACCCCTGCAGCTAAGTGTGTAGGGTGGGTTGAGTTTGTAACCAGCTGAAGCATTAGTAAAGAGATTTTTTTCCATATTTTTGTGTATCTTTTCCTTTTTTATGTATTATTGGGTATGAATTGCAAGTTTACTATTTATTTACTACATGAACTCATATGAATATGCTGAATAAGTAAATATAATATAAGGCATTGGGTTACATGAAGATAACTAACTATTATAAGAAGATAAGTAAGATCTATGGTGTGACTTAGGGAAATAGTGCAGATCGTTGCTTCAGCAGCGCGAAAGCCCCATAGCCCCTGGTTAAGACTGCGTAAAGGCGAATGTATTAGGATGCAAAGGCTAGGGAAGTGCATGAAATAGCATGTGGGAAGGGACTCCCAGTTGGACCAAATCAACCCCTCAAACATCTCAAGGGTACTAAAACCTGGTTCTAGTACCCCCCCCCATACTACTTTGGGTGAGACCTTAGTCCGCGCTCCACGAACTGTTGTTGAAAGGGCCAGTAGTACAGGGATTTGTTTGGCTAATTAACTTTGAACCTGGGTCAGGCCCCAACAAGCCAAAAAATGGTTTCATTGCCGGGATCGGAATCTACATAGAGATGTTTGATGTCGTATCACTCAAATCCAACTAAGAAAGAAAATGAAGATTGGTTGGATAGGAAGATTCATGAGTTCGTGGTGTAGGAGAACAGGAATCTGTGACTATCAAAGGAAAAGTCGTTAGACTTCTATTGTACGCGCAAATCCATGAAATTTTCTTCGCATCTTTCCCTACTGAGCTATACGAGTGGATTGCCAAGCTAGTAGATAGCTAAGGGAGGTGGAAACTTGATAATCCTATTGTGTGGACTATAGAATTGGTGCACAGATTGGAAGAATCAAAGAATAAGATCGCGTGCGCTATTGATAACTGGCTCAATCAAATTATAGGAGGATTCATTACTGAGTTCGCAGTAGATACTCTAGTCAGCTATAGTGAGGCTGAACGATGCTTTCTTAAAGGACTGCGAGGTAAGTACGTTAAGTCTCTGAACACATGGATTAAAATGCTACTATGTGAAAATAGGATTATGTGAATACATTGATGTTTGGGGCTATGCAAAGTGGGAGAATTTACAGAAACAAAGATAGTGCAAAAATAGAAACTAGCCCCTTGATTTCACCTCCACGAGGGGACAAGGAAGAGATCACAAAGGTCTCACCAAGAAGTGCAAGCAATTTGATAAGGTAGAGGATTCCAGGCATACCACCCCCACACACACCACTGCTAGTTTCACCATCTTCACCCCCATCTTCGCCCATACTGCCTCCGCCACCACCGCGAGTCAATATGGCAAGCGCGATAAAGTTGTCACTGCTCAAGGGAGTAGGAAATGAAGATCTGGACCAGTTTTGGTTCGTGATAAAAGTTGTATGGGAAAAACATGGAGTTACAAATGACAATATAAAGAAAGCGACATTGGTCAATGCTCTACAGGATCGCGTGCTGACCTGGTAAATTAAGCATTCTAATGACAATACAAATGTGGGGGTCATAGACATCCAAACTACACTGAACAAAGAATTTAGCAGACCGAAGTCAGAGGCACAGTCAATCATTGGGTTAAAGGAAATCATGATGCTACTAGGCGAGACTCCTTGGGAGTTGGATCAAAGACTGAAGTGCACAATTCGCAAAGCTTATATGACTTTGACATATGGACAACACCGCAAATGGTTTGTAGCATCACCAACGCCACATTTAAGGAACACACTGTCACAACAGAGGCTAACAACTCAACCCGAGGCCTTGGAGATTTCAATGAGGCTGCATGAAACCCCGATACAGGATCCTAACATGGGAGTTCAGTAGATCTACGCGCAGTTGAAAAACTTGTGCCTTGAGATGCAGAGTCTGAAACAAGACAGGACAGCTTGCCCAGAAATGCGTGATGAGGTATGGTTTGTTAAATGTAAGGGTCAGGGTCATGACAAGGACCACTACCCAGTGTTCATAAATTACTTCACGGGAGGAGGGCCAATGCCATTAAGATAGAAGGACCAAGCAGGACCTAGTGCGGCACCTACATTGTGATGCATGATTTGTCAAATAATAGGAAAGCATGTTATAGACAACTGCCATTTGTTGCAGAAGTACACACAGAATTCACAAAAGTTATTTTGTAATTTCTGTAGATCAGTAGGAAATGATGAGCACACCTATAGAAGCTATGAACTGATGATGGATAGGACTCCCACCTATAGAGTTTAGGCCAAAACGTGGCCCCTTGACCAAAACATAGGGATGGCAGGAACCGGATTTCAGGGGCGCGGACGAGGCTGAGGTGGAGGAGGACTTGGAAGAGGTCGCGGACAACTGATATGTTACAGTTGTGGAGGGCCAAGACATTATGCCCATGATTGTACGAATCTGATGTGTCCACCATGCTTGTATTATGCATTGTTTGATCATAAGACAGAGGATTGTCCCACACTGATAGCGAGGCTACACGACAAGGGAGCACTCCAAACTCCCTCTACTCAAAACCTACAAATGATGAGGTCTGAGTCACGCGAGGAAGACCCTAACGTAAATATTGTGCTTTGAAGTGGGATGATGATGGGGGATGATAAAGGAAAGCAACCTAAAGAAAGTACTTAGGTTCGCAAGGCTCCGACGAAAGAACTAGAGTTTGATTTGGAGCATGCTAAGGAAACCTTCATGGAAGCCAAGAAGAGCTTTGCTGATGCATCCACTTCAGGAAGCAAAGAAAGACCGAAGCCAAAAATGGACCCATCGATGCTCATGACGTTCCTCGAAACATGCATGAAGATTTTTTATGAGAGATTCTTCAGCGTAAATCACATAAAATTTCATTTGTCGACGCATTTCGAACCAACTAGTGTGGTTCATCGTCAGGACAAGTTGAAGAAACGGATCCAGCTTAGCATGTTAAATAGTCTGAGTAAAGTCTCCAATGGCTAATGACTAATTTTGACTTTAGGACCGGGGTCAGATTTTTATTTATTTATTTATTTTACTTTTTTTAATTTAATGGAAATTAGTTAAATTAGGTGACCAATAAAAATATATAAATAAATAAAATAATTTTAATTGGTGTTAATGGTTAGTTAAAAAAGTAATTTTTTTATTTTTTTTTAATTAAAAATTATAATAATAGGTTGTTAAGATAAAAGTTAGTTAGAATTAATAAAAATATTGGAACGAGGTAACTTAAATATATAAAAATAAATAAATAAATACTATATATATATATATATATATAGATATATAGATAACGAGAAATTACTATCAAGTTAACTTAAAAAAAAAAAAAAAAAAAAAAATCATATTCCTTCAACTAGGAAGAGAGGGCTGGGATCCAGCAACTGCTTATCTTCCATCCGTCTTCTCTATTGAGATTGTTCGGTCTTTTCTCAATCTCAAGGGCTTCCCTAAATTTTCGGTGATGGAATTGTGAAACCCTAGCGATAACACTCGCCTCCCCTATGCAAACATGATGTTTGGTACTCTTTGCATGCTCAGCTAAAGCGGAAGACTTGGTTCTCCTATGCTTGAGGTCAGCTGCATGCTTACTAATCCTTTGATTAATGGAGTGACCAGTCTCACCAATGTGCATAGTGTGGGAGACACCACCCTGGAATTGGTGTAGGCACTACAATGATATAGCAGAGTCGAGTTGCCAATTCGATCGAGTGACCGAGGAGTCAGGCCTTACTATTTCAACTATTGCTTGTTCCTTCCCCCAACATGACATGCTCGTAAATAATGTGCATCACATCTTTGTATTGTATAAGGTCCTGGCCTTCTATTTTTCCCCCTAAACTGTGTTATGTTCACTATATATGGAAGCTCCTTATTACTACAGGTCAGTGATTACGGTCATTCTACTTACATACTCTATTGATTCATAGATTGGCTCGATTACCATTATTATACAACACGTATAGGGTGTCCCACAGGAACAAGGAATAATATAAACCCCTTTCATGTCCTTACGGTTGATAGGATCCTTCATAGATCTGAGGGATTTACGAATGGTATTGAGGGGTCTAAAGGTCGAGGGGACATTACGCCTCTTAAGAATCCTATTAATCTTATCAGTGGTCCCCTAAACATACAGAAGATGGACACCTAGGACCCGCTCTTTCGGTTCTCTTTTAGCTAATGAATTTGTGGCAGCTTTGAGGAAAGCTTTCTGACCCAGGTACTTGCTATAACCATTCTCAACGAGAACATTAAGGAGGTGGGATTTCTCTTTCTTAAAGTTTTTTTCATCAAAGATCCTAAGGGCCCGAGTAGCTAGGGTGTTGAGAACACCCAACTTCTAAGCCAGGAAATGGTGGGAATTGGCATGAAGATACTACTCCGTATGTGTTTTCTTTCGAAACACTTGGTGGGAGAGGGAACCATCACTATTCTTAGAAATAAGAATATCAAGGAACGGGAGGCAACCATTGACTTCTTGTTCTTTAGTGAACTTAATGGCTGATGATTGACAGTTGAGATGATCGAAGAAGAGATCCAATTCCTCTTGGCCATGAGACCAGATGACATTAGTGTCATCTACATATCTCTTCCAAAGCTTCGGCAGGAGGCGTGCCGAGTTTAGGGCCTTGGATTCAAAATCTTCCATAAAAAGATTAGCTATGATAGGGGAAAGGGGGGAGCCCATGGCAACACCACAGGTTTGCTCAAAGAACTCTCCTTCAAAACTAAAGAAGGTGGAGGTGAGGCAGATCTCCACTAATCGAGCAGTGTCAGGATCAGTTAGGTGGTTGATCACCTCCATGGCCTCATTTATAGGGATGCAGGTGTATAGGGAAACAACATCAAAACTAACAAGGATGTCCTCGGGGTCAAGCTTAATGCCCTTGAGCTCCTTAATAAAGGAAGTAGAGTCTTTGACGAAGGACTCTGTACGGCCAACTAAGGGCTTAAGTTTGAAGGCAAGGAACTTAGCAAGAAGATAGGTAGGCCCACCAATGGTGTTGACAATGGGCCTAAGGGGAGCTCCTTCTTTGTGGATCTTAGGAAGTCCATAGATCCTAGGAGTTATGGGATTGCTCTCAATGATCTATTGTTGTCCCCTTCTGTGATGAGGTGGTGCTAGTTGGATAGTCACAAACTATCATGACCCCAAGCCGGTGGTAGTCTTTCTACCGCTCTTAGCTAGGTGCGGCACCACCGAACACTTTCTTGTCACCAATACTTATGTTCGTGGACTACGCCACTCATAACTACATGACGACATGGTTAGAAAAAAAGGTTGGATTGATGATCTTCCCCTCGAATGTGGAAGTCAAGGTAGTGAACTCTAGAGCTAAAGTGGCGGGTTTGGCACATGAAGTGCCTGTGCAGATAAAAGATTGGAAGGGTTAGTTGGACTTCATAGTGATGGAGATGAATGACTTTGACATGATACTCGAACAGGATTTCTTGAAGGGCAACAAGGCTATTGTTGTCCCTTTCTGTGATGAGGTGGTGCTGGTTCGACAGTCACAAACTTGGACTTTTCCCCCTCATAGGCAAACGAGTGAATTCAGGGTGTAGCATATTTTGGCACTGAGTTTGGAGAAGGCTATGAAGGATTTAGGTATGGAGACATATGCGGTGATGTTCAAGGATGTCAAAGGTGATGGAGTGGGGATGCCTGTTCCAGCCGAGATTTCTGAGGTTCTGACCAAATATGTGGATTTGATGTCTGATGAGCTACCAAAGAAGCTTCCACCAAGGCGTGCAGTGGACCATAGCATTGAGCTTGAGCCAGGAAAGCAACCCCTAGCTAAAGCACCTTATCGGTTGTCAGGACCTGAGTTGGAGGAATTGAAATGATAGCTAAAGGAGTTAGTTGATGCAGGTTTCATCAGACCTTGAAGGTCCCCTTATGGAGCTCCGGTATTGTTCCAGCGAAAGAAGGATTCGAATGAGCTACGGATGTGCTGTGATTACCGTGCACTGAATAAGAAGACGGTAAGCAACAGGTATCCTTTGCCATTGGCTGTTGATTGCTTTGACAAGCTTGTGAAAACCCGAGTGTTTTCCAAGCTGGACTTGAGGCATGGATATTATCAGGTGCAGATAGCTAAAGGAGACGAGAGGAAGACCACGATAGTAACAAGGTATGGTAGCTTTGAGTTCCTGTTATGCCATTCGGGTTGTGTAATGCTCCTGCTACGTTTTTCACTTTTATGAATGATGTCCTACGACCATACTTGGATTCGTTCATAGTAGTGTACTTGGACGATATAGTGGTGTTCAGTGACAACATGGAGGATCATAAGAAGCACTTCGCAATGGTGTTCGAGGCACTGAGGGAAAATCAGTTGTTCTTGAAGAAGTCTAAGTGTGTTTTCACTCAGACTGATATTCCATTCCTTGGGCATATTGTTGATCAAGGGTACATACGGATGGAGCCGAGCAGAGTGAAGTTGATCGAGGACTGGGTTGAACTGAAGAATGTCCATGAGATGAGGGTGTTTTTGGGCATGACAAACTGCCAACGGAAGTTCGTAGAGGGGTACTCCAAGGTAACATCATCACTGACAGACCTATTGAAGAAATACAAGAGGTGGAGTTGGACAGATAAATGTCAGAAGGTATTTGATGACTTGAAGAAGAGGATGGTTATAGCACCGATACTGAAGTTGCCTGACTTCAAGAGACCATTTGAGGTACACACGGATGCTTCAGATTTTTCCATAGGAGGGGTTCTTATGTAGGATGGGCATCCAGTGGCGTATGAGAGTTGGAAGTTGCAGGATAGAGAACGGAGGTATTCGGTCCATGAGAAGGAGATGACTGCAATCATTCATTGTCTTCATGTGTGGAGGCATTACTTGATTGCGAAGCCGTTTGTTGTCAAGACTGACAACATTGCAGCAAGTTATTTTTCATCACAACCGAAGCTTTCCGCAAAGCAAGCTCATTGGTAGGACTTATTGGCAGAATTCAACATGACTATCGAGTATAGACCGGGAAGACACAATGTGGTAGCAGATGCCCTTAGTAGGAAGGGACAACTTGCGGCATTGGAAGGAGAAGACCGGGCAGCTAGGAGTAGGATTCAAGTTCAGATGTCAGAAGAGATGCAGAATAAGCTCAAGGAAAGTGTTGAAACCAATAATTTGGCACAGAATATAGTGAAGCAGATAAAGGAGGGGAAGACACGAAAGTTCTTTCTACGGGATGGGTTATTGTTCTTTGGAAACCGGCTCTATGTTCCAAAGTCATCTAGGCTCAAGAGGCACCTTTTGAAGGAGCGCCACAACTCGCCATGGGCTGGCCACCCAGGGATGCGTCATTCTTTGTCATTGTTGGAGATAGGATTCTTTTGGGAGAAGATGCGGGAGGATCTAGAGGAGTAGTACATTCATGCATCATTTGTCAGCAGGACAAATCGGATACTCAGAGGCAAGGAGGACTATTGCAGCCTTTACCGATTCCTGAGAGACCATGGATGAGTGTCTCGATAGACTTCATCACTCAGTTGCCACATGTTCAGAGGTATAATGGGATGATGGTCGTTGTTGATCATTTTTCCATGTATGTTGTCTTTGTTCCAACAAAGATACTGTGTGGAGCCGAGTGGACTGCGGAGTTGTTCTTTAAGAACATAGTGAAGTATTGGGGGATGCCATTAAGCATCGTGTTAGATAGAGATCCATGTTTATAGGTAGATTTTGGACCACATTGTTCAATTTAGTCGGGACAGAGCTGTTGATGAGTTCGAGTTACCATCCACAGAAAGATGGGTAGACCGAGAGGATCAACGCATTGTTGGAGGATTACTTGAGACATTATGTGACGGCTGATTAGAAGAATTTGTGTGTCTTGTAATTTGGTTAAGTCTTGGGTGAGACCACCGTGCGCTCTTGCACGGGTGGGCGCCTGACTTGGGTGAAGCACCAGTAGAGCCAAGCTCCCGGTCATTGTACAAAACTCTTCATATATAATAAAAGAATTCTCTTGCATATGATTGTGTTTATGATGTTGTTCATGATGTCTTTATATTAATGGTTTCCGCACATTAATTCGAAGATGAAGGAAGAGCTCGATGAACTCCAGACTCAACATGAGTATACTGATCTTATCTGTAAACAACTTGAAGTAAGGGTCAAGGAGGTTGAAGGGGCAAGAGACCAAGGTCTTGCAGAGATCGTGGGCTTGCAAAAATTTCTTGATGAAGCCAAAGATGAGATCGCGGTGTTGAAGAAGGCCGTGAGGCATAACTCAGGTGGAGGAGTGCCTCATGTGAAAGTCAAGGAACCAGAATCTTACGATGGTACAAGGAGTGCAAAGACTCTTGGAAACTTTCTATGGGACATGGACTAGTACTTGGAACGATTGGGTCTATCTGATGATGAGAAGAAGGTCAAGGTAGCTGCTCAGTTCCTGACAAAGGATGCTAAGATATGGTGGCGAAGGAGGATGGATCAGATTGCCAATGGTAGTGCTGGTGGCATTACTTCGTGGGGTGAGATGAAGAAAGCTTTGCAGACCCATTTCAGTCCTCAGGATGAAACGTGGGAAGCAAGGATGAAGATTACGTTCATAAAGCAGATCAGGAACATTCAGACATATCAGTGAGAGTTTGCAAGTGTGGTTTTGGAACTTCTTGACATGGTGGAGAGGGACAAGGTGTTCAACTTCATTATTGGGTTGAAGCCTTGGGCACACAATGAAGTGAAGAGGCAGAGGATTAGAACACTTGAAGAAGCTTTTGCTGCTGTGGACAAGTTGGTGGAGCATTATGATGAGACTTCTGATGATAGGAAGAAGAAGTTCGATAAGCTGAAAGATAAGAAGAAGGATGATGCTTCGAAATTAGATGATAATTCAAAGACGAAGAAGGCCTTGAAGTGTTGGATATGTTCTAGACCACATACAGTGAAGAACTATCCTTCCAGACTGAAAGTGGCTGCAATTGCACAATCTAATGTGAAGAATGAAGAAGCTTCTGTGGGGATGATGCAGATACTTGGTGCTGCTTCTGCTACAAAAGTGATCTCTCAGAGGGATCTTGAGAGGAACAAGTTAGAGTATGTTTGGATGAAAGTTGGAGGTGCTGATATACTCACTATGATGGATATTGGGGTCTCTCACAACTTCATGGGTGAAGATACTGCAAGAAGAATTGGGCTAAAATTTGTACTGGTGAAGGCACAGATGAAGACAGTCAATTCTCCTCCTGATAATGTTCTTAGTGTAGCTGAAAAGGTGGACACGACACTTGGTGAGTGGACAGGGAAGGTCGACTTCACTATAGTGTGGGTTGATGACTATGAGGTTGTGCTAGGAATGGAATTCATGAAACAGTTTGATGCTATGATTGTTCCACATTTGAGGAAGCTATACATTTACGATGGAAGGGAAGATGTACCCATTGGTGTACTAACCATTGGAGTGACAAGCCTTGATTGTAGTTGGCAATGATGTAAATGGAGGATGAGAAGCAGATGGAAGGTATGAGTAAGCGGTTGTCTACGGCTGAGACAAAGCTTACCAAGCAGTCATTGGTCATCAGGACTCTTTCAGATAGTATCTTGGATTTGTCAAGAAGGCTAGAAGTGGTCGAGGATGATGATGATGAGGAGGAGGAGGAGACATATGTGAGGCCAAATGTCCGGGAGGAGGATCGGGTCACTTATCTATAGAGGATGGAGATAGAAGATCCCAACAGATGGATTGAGATTATTACTGAGGGTGAGCCTTCAGGCTCTACTCCCTCCACATCTTCTTAGATGACAAAGAAGATGGCACTCATTGTTAGCTGCTCATGGCAGTGAGTCCTTAAAACAGGTTGAGCAGGTATGGAAGATGGTGCAGGGATGGTTTGGCATCAAGCATCATGACATGTTGCATACGGGATGGAGTTTCCATGGACCTGAACATGGTGGTGAGATTCTTAGTCAGTCCAGGATGTGGCAGAATCCGAGATAGACTAGTGAAGGCATAAGGATGTTCACTCTCATGGCTTGAGCATGACAGTTGGATTAGCTACCCAATTAGTTCAAACATCGGGTTTGGAAGTGCATGGAGAGATACTGGCATCAGGCAGACAAGCATGACAGTTCACAGGATGAGGACGACACATGGTGGAGATGGAGTTCTACATATGTTGTAGGGATGTTTGCAGTATGTGGAGAATTTGACATCATGGACCAAGGACGAGACAAATATTGATGTTGATCTTGGTGGATGGCTAACAGGATGGTTTGTTGTCGAGGATGATAATGATTTCAGGTGGAAGAGGATGTAATGACCTGCAGCTCCACCCGAAGTGCGATCGCGGAGGGAACGTGGTTGGAAGTGAATGAACAACGTTCGGTTGAAGTGTGAGCTCCCTTGGTTATGCGATGGAGATGTGTTACGCATATGAGGAGGGCGAGTTGGACTTATACGTGTGGAGGCATGGCTTGAAATATTTTAAGGCCGACCACACTTGGAGACAAAGGCCGACATGGAGTTAATGGCTTTGCAATGAAATGTGGGCGCGGGGAAGTCAGCTGGGCAAGCCACGACCTCGCCCTACGGTTGGTATATATTAATGGCACATGGATGTCATTTGGCAAGCAAGAATCGCTCAACATCTTTGCTCAAAGGAGTAAGGCACAGGTCTAGTGCGCGGAACTAAGGAGAAGAGGCGCAGGTTGTAGATGCGCCCATTCTTGGGTAGGGATGCACAAAGAAGACTCGCTTGACTCGGTTGTGGGTGAAGGGCGCGGGCAGGAGCGCCCGACGGTTGGGTGAGGGCGTGCACGGGTGTGTGGCACCTGGTTTGTGTGACAACTTGGAACGGGTTCTTCGGTGGCTCGGGTGAGCGCCCGCCCGTCGTGCAAGTGTGCACGGTGACTTGGTGAAGTGTTGAGATTGTGGACAAAGGTGTGTCTCATGTCGAGGCGCCTGTGTGTGGCAACTTGGAGGCGCGCCCAAGTTGGGCAAACAACACGATTGTGTGATGAGGTGAACGAAGGGTTGGTTAGTCGTGCGGCGACCATGCAGAAGTGCCGACGAGCTGGGCAACCGAGTTTGCCGAATATTGTAAATTTGGCTAAGTATGAAACTTGGGGTTTCCAAGTATACCTGTAAAGCTTGTAATTTGTAAAAGATTGTATAATATATTATTTGGGCAGACTCATTGTTCAGGGAGTTGCCCCTCCCTTTATACTGTGAAATTGTGTTCTTCATTTATAATTGCTGATGATAATGAATGTGTATGGGTGTTCATTGGTATAAAGGATAACATAATAATACTTGGTTTCGAAACACAAACTAAGTAGGATTAAGTGGTTATGCGTAGTCCACAAACATAAGTATTGGTTAAAAGAAAGTGTTCGGTGGTGCAACACCTCGCTAAGAGCGGTTGAAAGACTACCGCTGGTTTGGACCTATAGTCCTTAACATGTCCGCCCGAAGTGCGACCACGACTGATGGAGAGTGCGTGTGGTCGGACCAGCAGGTTTGGATGAAGTGCGAGCTCACGACTTCATGTGCGATGGAGGTAATGTGCACAAGGAAGAGGAGGGCAAGCTACTTATATGCATGGGAGCATGGCTTGAAATATGTTAAGGTCGACCACACTTGGAAACAAAAGCTGACGGTGAGTTGAGGAGAAGTGTGGGTGTGGGGAGGTCGGTTGGGCAAGCTACGACCTCGCCCTATGATTGGTATAAACAAGAAGTGCATGGATGACAATTGGACATTCACTAATCGCATCTTCACTCATGTGAGTAAGGCACAGGTCTAAGTGCACAGAGCTAAGGAGAAGAGGCACAGATTGGAGATGCGCCCGTTCTTGGGCAAGGTTGCACGAAGGAGACTCGCTTGACTCGGTTGTGGGTGAAGGGCGCGGGCAAGAGCACCCAGTGGTTGGGGTGAGGCGTGCACGGGTGTGTGACATCCGGTTTGTACGACGACTTGGCACAGGCTCTTGGGTGACTCGGGTGAGTGCTCGCCCATCGTGAAAGTGTGCACGGTGTGACCTTTGGTGAAGTGTTGATATTGTGAATGGAGGTGTGTCTTAGGCAGGGGTGCCCATGTGTGGCGACTTGGAGGTGCACCCAAATTGGGCAAACAACACAATTGTTCGACGAGGTGAACAAAGGGTTGGTGAGTCATGTAGCGAATGTGCGAAGGGACTGACGAGCTGGGCAACCGAGTTTGTCAAAGTTGTGAAAATTGGCTGTGTAAATTTGGGGTTTCCCAAGATTTAACTTGTAAAGCTTTGTAACATTGAAGATTGTATAATATATTGATTTGGGCAGACTCATATTGTAGGGAGTTGCCCCTCCCTTTATACTGTTGTGCATTTCTCTTGTATAATGTTGTTTATATGAATGTTATGGGCTTTCACTTGTATAAAGGAACACATTAATAATACTTGGTTGTGAAACACAAAATAAGTAGTATAAATGGATTGTTAGGCATAGTCTACAATTGTAAGTGTTGGTAAAAAGAAAACGATTGGTAGTGCTGCACCTCGCTATAAGCGGTTGAAAGACTACCACAGGTGTAGGGGTGTGACAGGTGGTATCAGAGCTGGTGAACTGAAACAAGGAGCTGATTATACGAAGACTGAAGACTTGGCTAGGAGCTCAAGTTTTACAGGTGACAGGTGGAATATCAAGGTGATTCAGGTGAAGGGTGAAACAGGTTTAGCAGAGGTGAAGCTTTGTGCTTGGGCCAAGCTGAACGACAAGGCATGGAAAGTTTGGAAGAATGCGAAGGGAAGCTCTTGCTTACCTTATACAGTTTGAAGTATGTGAAAGAAGAGAACCCCCGGATTCGAGATAAGCTTGAAGTCTTGGAAAGGAATGTTGAAGACGAACCTCTTCAACTTTGTTGGACAATGGAGCAAGAAGAATTTGCAGATTGTGCTGACAAGGAAGAGGAAGCCGTGATGACCAAGGATGTTGCAAATGTGACAACGATGGAGGATGAACTTGAGATCAATCAAGTTGAACCAGGATCATGCAGTTTTTAGACATGGATGAATGAGGATACTCACATGGAGGAGCCTCATGATGATGATGTAATTACTATTGATACTTGTGTTTCATTTGAGCATTTGGTAGATGGACCATATGCAGGGAAGGGCAAAGTCAGTTCGCCGATGCAAGGGAACATCTTACCATGGATGTCTATGATGAGACCTTCTATGGAGAAGCAAGGATTGTTGATTGTTGTAGGACTTGTTGGGGTTGTTTGTGACCTCATGGTAGAAGGTAGAAAGGCCCGTGACAAGGGAGGAACATGATGATCGTTGCAGAGGATTGGGTCATGCTTTAGCCACATGGAGAATTGGCTAAGTGCCTGGCATGACTCATGGACAGATTGAAGGGCACACGGTTGTGTATGATGATGCTTGGTGTTTTTATCTTTCCTGAATATATATCGCAGCCCGGATGGATGAAACTAGATTCGGGGTCTTCAAACTCGTTCGATCTTCACTCTAAGTACAAGTCGATCCATGTGAGAAATGTTCTGAAGTCGAACATGGAAAGACATCGCTTGATTATCGGTCAATGATGTAAACCGTTAACAAGCACGAGAGGAATCACCGATAATGATAGTGACCCTCAAGGTACTGCAATACAATTCACGTGGTGTGAATAAAGGACTTGGCGTCGAACACCACGCATAATCTTTCGGTCGAAGGTCATTGATGTATACATGTCGCCAGAAGTGAGAAACTTGCCATTGAGGCATGCAAGCTTCAAAGCACTGAAGGGGTTGTTCCTAGATCAACTTCTCGGATAATGAGCTGATGTCGACAAGAAGCGATCCGTCACAAGAGGGCCTTAATGAATCCCACATCAGTGACATGGAACGGAGCTAATGATTTTAATGGAGGTGAAAACGATCTGTGACATATGATTCAAGGTGGCGGTCATGAAAGGATGAAGGATAATGTATGGCAGTGGATGGGACACGATTGACTTTTCTGAACGACTTCTCTTGAACATATGGCGACACTGATGCGATGGATTGGTAGCATTACCCCAAATATGGATGGTACGACGAGACCATGGATGTGACCGGTGAATGAAACAACCCAACCCGATTGTGGTACGGAGGAAAAGTGTCATGTTCAAGAGCGACTTGCTACCATCAAAGTTTTCTTTAGTTTCTCCCAATTTTTCCCCAGTCATTGCTGACCAGTACCTCTTTATTTCTGTCAAGCTTGAGGAGGATAACATATGCTTGTTCTATAACCTGCCCTTCGGGCAAGCCCATCGCTATGTTTTAACGAGCCTAGCGATAGTGAAACTCGTTCTCGTCTAAAGACAAGTTTGTCGCTATTTAATGATTTTAACGAGTCTAACGACAAGGATAACTCGGTCCTTTTCATTTTTAGAGAGTCTGAAAAGGTACATAAAATTAACTCCAAAAGTCCTTTTTCGTCATCTAATCCCTTAAGTCCGAAAAAGTATAAAACAATACAGAAGGGATGAGTTTTCGATAGTTTTAATGAGCCGAATAAAACAAGCGCTCGATCTTTTTGTGCAATAATCCCTCAGGTCCAAAAAGATTAAAATCTAGAGGAGGGATAGCTCTTCCTGTCCCTTTAACGAGTTTGAAGGCCAAGGACTCGGCAATCTTTTCATATTTTACGAGTCAGTTGAAAAGAGCTTAAAGAAGACTCGTCTTTTGAGGAACGAGTGATAAACAGGGTTAGCAGTTGATTCCAGGTACAGGTTGGAATTTTCCAATCACGGCAGTGTCACAAGGATGGCTAGGTGAAATCACTCTTCGCAGCTGTTCCTGAAAATGGGTAAACAATCATATGGAGGTGAACGATCGGCCAACGGAAAAGTGGAGGTGATGGTGCAAACACGACCAAGGCTTTAATGGCTAATGATATTACATTCACAGTGGTTATTTACCGGGATGGTTCATTTTTTATTTTAAAATGAGCTTAAACGCTGGTGGAAACACTTGCTCATTGCTTATGTTTATTTTTTAACGAGCATGAAGTCCGCGTTAAAACTGCTCGGACCTTGCGTTTATTTTTTAACGAGCATGAACTTTGTGCTAAAACTGCTCGATTACCCAGTTATAAGATAAGAGTGTCTCATTGAGATTCTATTTTTTATGGAGCTTCATCTCACAAAGGTATGCCCCGCATCCTTTCTTTATGCAAGTTAGGAAACGGCTAACCCAAAAAACAGATAAATAACCGCTCTTTGCTTGCACTCCAAAAGGTTTGCATGCCCCCAGGTATAAAACAGAGTTTCAAGGTTACCTCTACTTCACTTCCGCCAAAACATTTGTTTTAACGAGAGAGGCTTACCTCTTTCAGGTTACCCAAAGATTGTCTCGTTAATCTTTGTTGTGGGGGAAAGTATCCAACTTGGAATGACCCTAACCCACTCTAAGGGTGACAGTTCCTTAGCAACAGCTGAAAGCAAAGCTATCTAAAGTTTCTTCTTTATGACATGCAAGAGATAGAAGGAAGAGATCCACTTACCGATGTCTTGCGCAAATGGTCGATCCAATCTCCTTTGTTTGCCGCTTGCTCCCAGATCCAAGTCTTTTCACGGGCCCAGCTACACGAGATCCTGCAAATAAGACAAGAAAAGGAAACTACAAGAGGCATGCATTCATAATCGATTCAAGGATTAGCATAAATCAAAGACGCAAGTAAGACAATACACCATTGAAACACATGCGAATAGAAGAACCTCAAATGCTTTATTAATATATGGAAGTAAGGTTCAGGCGGTCATACAACCATGAGAGGTCCAATCTAGCATCACCTTCCCGACGGAGAGAAATCTCTTCTTCACCTCCCTCAAGCAATCACCCAATGCTCACAACTGTAAACCAACAGCAATTCTTTGCACAAAATTCCGGCCTCTAGATCCCATGGGATGAGATCCTTATATAGAGTTTTGGAGTGAAGATAAGTCAGCTTGATGTGTGACTTGTTGTTCTCTTCAACTCCAGTTGTTCTTCAGTTCTTCACTCGGAGTTTCTGTCTTCCACTTGGAGTTTTAGAAGCTCTTAACTCATCATTAGGTGAATCTTATCATCAAGTGTCTTTTAAGAAGCTTCCTGGGCACTGGCACTTTGAGAAAAAGATTCCTCCACATGTCCAAGTACGCCCAACGCAGGTAGCCTTTGTTCTACTTGCTATGCAACGCAGGTAGCCTTTGTTGTACCTGCTATGCAGCGCAAATGCCTAGTGGAGCAGCTGCAATGATCCAAAACTGACCTGTTTTTGAGTGTTTTTCAGTGGAGAACTGATTTGCAGTGCTGTGGTTTGCTGACCTTGTTCCTCTAAGGGTAAGAACAACTTGTTTAGGGACTTTGGATCCCTTATATTATTGACATTTCATGCTCTATGCTGTAAGGCACAAAAATGTCTATAACAGTTGCCCCCTAAAGTATGAGGTCGTTTATCGGGTGAAATGCTTTATTAGGAGGATCCGAAGTTCATTCAATCGCCAGGAGGTGACCTGTAACAAAATACAATACAATACATTATCTTTTCATACTTTCTTTTCATGATCTAGCTGATGCGGGCATTTCCCATGATCAGCTTTATAAATACATTTGCCGTACATAAACAGACGATCGTCTGATAAGAGACGGATAATTCTCTGCTTTTAATTATCATCCTTTTAGTAGGATGCTCATCTGCTGCACATGTCTATGTTTTTATCTCCTGAATATATATCGCAGCCCGGATGGATGAAACTAGATCCGGGGTCTTCAAACTTGTCCGATCTTCACTCTAGTACAAGTCGATCCATGTGAGAATTTCTTGAAGTCGAACATGGAAAGACATCGCTTGATTACCAGTCAATAATGTAAACCGTTAACAAGCGCGATAGGAATCACCGATAATGATGATGACCCTCAAGGTACTGCAGCACAATTCACGTGGCGTGAATATAGGATCTGACGTCGAACACCACGCAAAGTCTCCCGGTCGAAGGTCATTAATGTATACCTATCGCCGCAAGTGAGAAACTTGCCATTGAGGCATGCAAGCTTCAAAGTACTGAGGGGGTGTTCCTAGATCAACTTCTTGGATAATGAGCTGATGTCGACAAGAAGTGATCCGTCAAAGGAGGGCCTTAATGAATCCCACATCAGTGACACGAAACGGAGCTAGTGATGATGGTGAAAACGATCTGTGAAATATGATTTAGGGTGGCGGTCATGGAAGGATGAAAGATGATGTATGGTAGTGGATGGGACCCGGTTGACACTTTCTGAATGACATCTCTTGAACATATAACGACACTGATGTGATGGATCGGTAGCATTACCCCATGTATGGATGGTATGGCGAGACCATGGTGAAGGGACCGGTGAATGATAATAACCCAACCCGATATTTACGGAGGCAAAAGTGTCATGTTCAAGAGCGACTTGCTACCATTAAGCTTTGAGGTTCTTCCCAATTTTTCCCCAGTCATTTCTGACCAGTACCTCTTTATTTTTGTCAAGCTTGAGGAGGATAACATATGCTTGATCTATAACCTGCCCTTCGGGCAAGCCCATCGCTATGTTTTAACGAGCCTAGCGATAGGGAAACTCGTTCTTGTCTAAAGACAAGTTTGTCGCTATCTAATATTTTTAACGAGCCCAGCGACAACGACAACTCGGTCCTTTTCATTTTTAGAGAGTCTGAAAAGGGTACATAAAGTGGACTCCAGGGGTCCTTTTTCGTCATCTAATCCCTTAAGTCCGAAAAAGTATAAAACAATACAGAAGGGATGAATGTTCGATATCTTTATCGAGCCGAACTAGACAAGCGCTCGATCGTTTTGTGCAATAATCCCTCAGGTCCAAAAAGATTAAAATCTAGAGGAGGGATAGCTCTTCCCATTCTTTTAACGAGCTGGAAGGCCAAAACTCGGCAAAATTTTCATATTTTACGAGTCATTTGAAAAGAGCTCAAAGAAGACTCGTGTTCTGAGGAACGAGTGATAAACAGGGATAGCAACAGATTCCAGGTACAGGTTGGAATTTTCCAATCACGGCAGTGTTACAAGGATGGCTAAGTGGGATCACTCTTCGCAGCTGTTCCTCAAAACAGGTAAACAATCAAGTGGATGTGAATGATCGGCCAACTGCAGAGTGGAGGTGATGGTGCACAAACACGACCAAGGCTTTTATGGCTGATGATTTTAAGGTCTCAAATGGTTATTTACCGGTTCATTTTTCTTAATGAGCTTGAACTCTGGGGGAAGCTTGCTCACATGCTTAATATTTATTTTTTAATGAGCATGAATTTCCGCATTAAAACTGCTCGGATCTTGCGTTTATTTTTTAACGAGCATGAACTTTGCCAAAACTGCTCGTTTTTACCAGTCATATAGTAGGAAGGTCTCGTGTGAGATAGCTATTTTTTATGGAGCTTTATCTCACGAAGCTATGCTCCATATCCTCTCTTTGTGCAAGCTGGGTCCTGACTTATCTACGGGTTAGCGGGGTTAGTCCTACCTAAAACTAAAAGCCGCCCGTGCTTGCATTCCAAGAGGTTTGCATGCCCCCAGGTGTAAGTCTAATTTCAAGGTTGCCCCTACTTTTCCGTCAAAACATTTGTTTTTAACGGGTGAGGCTTACCTCTTTCAGGTTATCCAAAGATTGTTCCGTTAACTTTCTAACAGGACTTTCCTTGGCGGTGTCTACCGAAGTAGACAAAGGTGAGTGACCATTTGTATCAAACACATAACTTTGACAAAAGAATCTTTTTCCAGAACAACCCCACTTCCATCAACACCTTCTTCTTCACGGGGCCTTGGCACTTTGCCGGCTCTTCCTTTCGAAGAAGAAGAAGAAGGAGGGGACGGGGTACGGACTAGTCATATTCTCCCGCGGAAATTCTACTTTACACCCAAGGTTTTTTCTGCCTCCAGAGCAGACCAGGATGCATGCCCCCTGGGCTCCTGCGTTCCTTTCCCGAATCACTCGCATTCATCAGGAAGAAGAACCGGGGGAAGAGACCTTTCTTGATCGAAAAGACCATTGAGGATAGGTATGTGACTATTCGCGATGCGTGATCCCGGAAATGAAAGTTGGTCTACGAGCTTGACCATTCTTCCTTCGTATGGAAAACACATTATTCGAAAGAGTGAGGAGACTATTGCTTCCATGCAATATATGTAGTCTCGTCCAAGGAGTAGGTTATAATCCAAGGGTCCTTGGACAACCATCAAATTCATCTTGACAGCCTTCCCTTTCAAGGTAATAGGCACATTAGGTAGAATCCCTAATGGTCGACTAGTTCCCCTGTCAAAACCCGAGAGACGCCTTGTCTCGGGAAAAAGCGTCGGGCAACCCATTGCTTTCCAAGCAATAGAGGACAGGATACTCACAGATGCCCCTTCATCAATGATAGTTCCAGCCATCACCATTTTGTATATTTGGACTATAATTCTAAATGGTATACTGGCTGGTAACCAGGGTCTGCCTAGTTGGTTCCAATCAAAGGACGCAACTAGGTTGCTTGGTGGTGGGACCGAATATACGGCCGGATATGATCCTGACGATGCTCCTTCCTGCGATAAAGGAGTGGGCGCTTTGCCCAGATGCTCATCAGAATCGGAGTTGACGAAAAGAATATGGACGGTGTCATCCTTATTCTCTTCGGCGGGGGTGTCAACTGAAGATGAATCCTCAGTGACTGTGGTGTTTGAAGATGAAACTTCTGAAAGGAGAACCGGGTCAACTGCCGTTTCGACCTTTGGACTTTCGTCCGGTCCGGATTCAGTAGGTTCACTTTCAGTGACTGACACTTCAGCTGGCCCTCTGAGCAAGACAGCTGTATTTTCGACCAACGAAGGGCCTGGCGCGAGTTTTTGATATCCAGGAGGAAGTAGTACCGGTGCCACCGGTTGATCTTCCAAAACTCTCTTTGCCTCATCTAAAAAGGGACAACGGCGAAGGGTGTGATCGCCTTCACACAGTTCGTAGGGGAGTCTCATCCCTCTTCGTCGTCTGCGACCTTCACTTTCGTTGGTCGACGGTAAGCATTCAACCTGGTTGTCAGAGGTTGACGCTTCCGAATCGTGCAAACGAGGGGACCAGTCCCTTAGTATCCGGGGAATACTGGGACAATCACTGTTGAAGTGGTCTCCTCTACATATGACACATGGCGATTTGGGCCCGGTCCGTGCTGTGTGTGGGTTTTCGTTAGATGCCTTTTGCTTGCCCCCAGGCGCCTTTGGCTCCTTTTGCTTCTTTTCTTTCTTCTTCTTTTCCTTCTTCTTTTCTATGGGAGCTCCGCTTTTGGCGGCTTGACCTTTCGAAGAAGAAGGATCGGAGGAAGGCTCATAAGAAGTGGAAGGCTGGAGGGTAGCTCTAGACTGGTCTAACTGTTGACTCGACTGTTCAGGAACCGTGGTGGTTTGAACTACAGCGGTTGAGAATAGCCAAACTGGCAGGCCAATTGTCAGTCCTGGAAGTGACAATGTGGCCATGTGGGGCACACCAACTTCTCCCCAAGAGGAGAAAGGGCTAGGGGTCCCATGCTGTGGAATCCCTTGATTGGTGTGTTCCATGTTCTCAACCTTAAGATCAACGTAGGAATTAGGGGTGATTATGTTCCGTTTAAGATGAATTTTATATGACGACGCTTTTAGACACAACTTGCTTTTTCAGTTTTTAAGAGTCGAGAAAAAGCTAAAGATGACTCTAGTCTCCTTCGATGTATTAACGAGCCCGAAGTGACAAATGCTCGGATGGACTTTTTCAGTTATAGATTTTGAAAAAGGCCAAAAGAAACTACTCTGGAGTTCTAGGCAAGGGTGTGCCAAACCTTTCGCGAAACCACAGAATACGTTTTACGGTACGAGTGGTCGATCTTCGTGAATGCTGTGTTCACTGCATCGCGATTAGTAGGGCGGCCGACACGGCTTCCTATGGATAAAGGCTTTGTTCCTATAGGGGTCCCCCAATATACGCGATGGTACGCGGGGGCACAAGTCCGTATTAGTGCTATCGTCCCTCAGGAGGAATCACCCACCTTCGTAGAGATCGACAGTCACTATGTTTAACGACGCCGGTTCACGTCTCTACCTAGACCTCTACTGTGTTTCGTTATGTTTCAAAGCGTTGTTAGATAAATTCAGTTCTTTTTAGGTTGATCTTGCTTAGCAGTTTGCCTTTATGGATCACCACTTGATGTATGAGACAACTCCTAAATGCAGTCTAAGAATGATAAGCAAGCTTTTTCAATTCTTTCAACTTATGAAAACCTTAACTACTGAAGGAAAAGAAAGACATCATCTTTTCAAACATATCATAGAGCACACACTGATGCACTTTTCCTAAATCGACATGCAAACTGTCAAAAATGCGCATGCACAATGCAAGTATTTCTTTTCTTCTTCCTTAATGTTGATGTATTACAAAAAGAAAGCTGTTGTATAATTTTGAATTCAATTTCAAGCGAAAGAAAACAAGTTTTGTCCAATAATCAAAAGAACACCTTAAGATTCACTCGTTTCAACACAAGAAATACTGAAATTCGAACCATATAACGAAAGTAAATGCTCAAGCAGCTATGAACAGCGATAAACTAGCTCTTAGAATCACAACGACACTTTCTCACAGGTCTAGATCCAAGAGGTCATAGCAAGACTAGTTCACTTTCGCTATGGGAAACTGTGAATGACAGTAAGAAATACAATAAGAACAATCACGGTTTCTTCATACAACTGAGGCGGAATGAAGGCAAAGAGAAGTGGTTTCAGCTGGGTATACAGGTTGACAACTGGCTGCAAAAACAACACTGAAAACTGGGCAACAGACAGTGGAGAATCCAAGTTGCACAAGGCAAAACTGGATCAGCGCAGGTGCTGCACTGTGGATCTGAGATGCAGCGCAGGTAGCCCCTTCGGGACCTGCGTTGCAGTGCAGGTAGCCTTTGTGGCAGCTGCACTGATGAGACAAGTCACGTCTCTCTCAGATTCCGGGTCACAGTTTGCTAAAAAATGAGCGGTTTTTGGCCAAATCAGAGGCTGTCAGTCAAGTATACACTAGAGGATGATTAAAGGAAGATGAACACTATCACAAAGAGCTAAAAAGAGTCCTTGTGGATCTGCTCTTCAAATCATAAACAGGCCCAGCACTGGGCTAGAGTAGCTGCCCTCTACTTTGCATTCGAAGGACTCGCATGCAGTTCGATTCGGTACTCTTTCGTTTAAGAAATGAATAGCAAGAAACACAAGCTACCAACAAGACACGGTCCCCAGTGGAGTCGCCAGTCTGTTGTGGGGGAAAGTATCCAACTCGGAATGACCCTAACCCACTCTAAGGGTGACAGTTCCTTAGCAACAGCTGAAAGCAAAGCTATCTAAAGTTTCTTCTTTATGACATGCAAGAGATAGAAGGAAGAGATCCACTTACCGATGTCTTGCGCAAATGGTCGATCCAATCTCCTTTGTTTGCCGCTTGCTCCCAGATCCAAGTCTTTTCACGGGCCCAGCTACACGAGATCCTGCAAATAAGACAAGAAAAGGAAACTACAAGAGGCATGCATTCATAATCGATTCAAGGATTAGCATAAATCAAAGACGCAAGTAAGAGAATACACCATTGAAACACATGCGAATAGAAGAACCTCAAATGCTTTATTAATATATGGAAGTAAGGTTCAGGCGGTGATACAACCATGAGAGGTCCAATCCAGCATCACCTTCCCGACGGAGAGAAATCTCTTCTTCACCTCCCTCAAGCAATCACCCAATGCTCACAACTGTAAACCAATAGCAATTCTTTGCACAAAATTCCGGCCTCTAGATCCCATGGGATGAGATCCTTATATAGAGTTTTGGAGTGAAGATAAGTCAGCTTGATGTGTGACTTGTTGTCCTCTTCAAATCCAGTTGTTCTTCAGTTCTTCACTCGGAGTTTCTGTCTTCCACTTGGAGTTTTATAAGCTCTTAACTCATCATTAGGCGAATCTTATCATCAAGTGTCTTTTAAGAAGCTTCCTGGGCAATGGCACTTTGAGAAAAAGATTCCTCCACATGTCCAAGTACGCCCAACGCAGGTAGCCTTTGTTCTACTTGCTATGCAATGCAGGTAGCCTTTGTTGTACCTGCTATGCAGTGCAGATGCCTAGTGGAGCAGCTGCAATGATCCAAAACTGACCTGTTTTTGAGTGTTTTTCAGTGGAGAACTGATTTGCAGTGCTGTGGTTTGCTGACCTTGTTCCTCTAAGGGTAAGAACAACTTGTTTAGGGACTTTGGATCCCTTAGATTATTGACATTTCATGCTCTATGCTGTAAGGCACAAAAATGTCTATAACAATCTTTCAAACAAAACACTTCCTCGGCAATGTCTACCGAAATAGACAAAGGTGAGCGACGATGCCCGCCAACTCACATAACTTTGACAAAAGAATCTTATTCTAGAATAACCCTCTTCCTAGACGGACGGGGTACAGACTAGTCATATTCTCCCGCGGAAACCTACTCTATACCCAAAGTTTCCCTGCCGAAGTAGACCAGGACGCATGCCCCCTGGGTTCTAGTCATATCCTCCCGGACTACTCGTGCTCATCAAGAGGACGAACCGTGGGTTGAGACACTTCTTGCGTGAATAGACCATTTAGGGATGGTACATGACTATTTGCGATGCGTGATCCGGGAAACGAAAGTTGGTCTACGAGCTTGACCATTCTTCCTTCATGCGGAAAACACATTACTCTAAAGAGTGAGGAGACTATAGCTCCCATGCAATATATATAGTCTCGTCCAAGGAGTAGGTTATAATCCAAGGGTCCTTGAACGACCATCACATTCCTTTGAAGGGTCTTCCCTTTCAATGTTATTGGCACATTGGGGAGGATCCCTAAAGGTCGACTGGTTCCTTTATCGAAGCCTGATAGATTTCTCATTTCAGGCAAAAGCGCTGGCGAACCAAGCGCTTTCCAAGCAATAGAGGAAAGGATACTCACAGATGCCCCCTCATCAATGATAGTGCCAGCCATTACCATTCTGTATATTTGAACGATAATTTTGAACGGTATGCTTGCTGGCAACCGGGGTCTGCCTAGTTGGTTCCAATCAAAGGACACAACCAGGTTGCTTCGTGGCGGGACCGAATAGACTGTCGGATATCGCTCTGACGAACTTCCTCCCTGCGATAAAGGAATGGGGGCATTTCCCCTTTGTTCATCAGAGTTAGTGTTGATGAAGAGAATTTGGACAGTGTCATCTTTATTCTCTTCTGTGATGGTATCATTCGAAGATAGAGCCTCTGAAGGCAAAACCTGGTCAACTGCCGTCTCAACCTTTTGACTTTTGTCAGGCATGGATCCAGACGGTTCATCTTCAATGATAGGTGCTTCGGCTGACCACTTGGGTGGGCCAGCCGGGTTCTCAACTAGTGAAGGACTTGGCAGGAGTTTTTGATATCCAGGAGGAAGTTGCGCTCGTAAAATCGGGCGATCTTCCAAAACTCTTTTGGCCTCGTCTAAGAAGGGACAATGGTGGATGGCGTGATCGCCTTCACACAGTTTGCAGGGAATTCTAGATTTCCCTCTCTATCCTGGGACTTCACTTTCACTAGTTGACGACGAGCAGTCAACATGGCTATCAGAGGTTGATGCTACCGAATTGTGCAAACGGGGAGACCAGTCCCTTAGTATCTGAGGGATGCAGGGACAGTCTCTGTGGAAGTGGTCTCCCTTGCATATGACACATGGCGATTTAGGCCTGGTCAGTGCTGTGTGTGGATTTTTGTCAGACGACTCTCGTTTGCCCCCAGTCGCTTTTGGCTCCTTCTTCTTCTTCTCTTTCTTCTTCTTTTCCTTCTTCTCCTTAGGAACTTGGTTTTTTGTTTTACCAGTTCCGTCAAGCGAAGAGGAAGGAGGAGAGGAAGAATTAGATGAAGTAGAAGGCTGGTGGGCGACTCTGGTCTGGTCTAACTGTTGACTCGACTGTTCAGGAATGGTGGTGTTTTGAACGACATTGGTTGAAAAGAGCCAGACTGGCAGGCTAATTGTCAGTCCTGGAAGCGACAATGTGGCCATGTGGGGTGCACCAACATCTCCCCAAGAGGAGAAGGGACTAGGATTTCCACCAAGGGGAATTCCTTGGTTGGTGTGCTCCATTTTTTCAACCTAAAGATCAACGCAGGAATTAAAGGGTGATTGTTCCATTTAAAATAAATGTTTAACGACGCTTAGACACAACTTGATTTTTCAGTTTTAAAGAGTCGAGAAAAAGCTAAAGATGACTCTAGTCTCCTTCGATGTTTTAACGAGCCCGAAGTGACAAATGCTAGGATGGACTTTTTCCGTTATAGAGTCTGAAAAATGCCAAAAGGAACTGCTCTGGAGTTCTAGGCAGAGGGTGTGCCAAACTTTTCGCAAAACCGCAGAATACTTTTTAGGGTACGGGCGGTCGATCTTCCTGAATGCTGTGTTCAGTGCATTGCGATCAGTAGGGCGGCCGACACGACTTCCTAAGGATACAGGTTTTATGCCTATAGGGGTCTCCCAATATATACGCGACGATACGTGGGAGCACAATCCGTACTGGTGCTATCGTCCCTCAGGAGGAATCACCCACCATCCACGAGATCGACAGTCACCAAGTTTAACGACGCCGGAACACGTCTCTAGCCTAGACCTCTATGTTGTGCGTTATGTTGCAAAGCGTTGTTAAGTTCATTCAATTTATTTTAGGTTGATCTTTTTAGAAGTTTGCCTTTCAAGGTTCACCACGAGATGTATGATAGAATTCCTAAATGCAGTCTAAAGATGATAAGCAAGCTTTATATCTTTTCAACTTTGAAAATCCTAGCTACTAAGGGAAAAGAAAGACACCATCTTTTCTCAAAGAGCAATCAGCACACTCTAATGCACTTTTCCTAAATCCAACATGCAAACTATCAAATGCAAATGCACAATGCAGGTGTTTGTTTTCCGCTTTCTTAGTATTGATGCCTACAAAGAAAGCTTTTTTTACAACTTTGAATTTGCTTTTAAATGATCAATACAAACAAGTTTACTTTTTCGAAATCAGAGAAGATAGAAGAGATTACAACACTTAACGATTTTCGAAATGAATACTTGTTTCGACACCTAAAAGAGACAAACTCAAACCAATAAGCAAGAGTAAATGTATAATCAATTTGCAAACAGCCAATGAACTCTCTTCTAAGATCACAATCAACAAATCTGAATCAAAGGCTACAGGATGACTATTTCACTCATGCAAAGGAAAACTGTAAATGACGCCACAAACACATAAAAACACTCACAGTCTTTTTGTACAAAAGGAGGCGGAATCTAAGCAGAGAAAAGGAGTTATCAGACTGGTACCTATGCTGGTTACAGGCTGCAAAAATCAGAGATCAAAACAAGGCAAAACAGAGCAGAGAACCCCAGCTGCACAAGGGCAAACTGGTTCAGCGCAACCTCAACACAGGGGTTTTGACATTCAGCGCAGGTAGCCTTCACGGGAACTGCGTTGAAATGCAGAATCCCTTCACTGGGTCTGCGCTGAAGGAGAAACTCTCGTTTCCCTCAGGTTCTGGGTCACAGATTGCTATTTAATTCACTGTTTCAGGCCAAATAAAAGCAACAAGCAAGGTGTAATCAAAGGGATGCTTTGAGGGGTACTAAGATCTATCACAAAGGATCATCAAATCATTTGTGAGTCCATTGTTTAGATCATAGACAAGTCCAGTGACTGGATCAAAGCAGCAGTTGTCTACTTTGCATCCGGGAAAGATGCAGTTCGATTGTTGCTGTCAAGTCTATGAAACAAACAATGATAGAAACACAAATAAAATGACTAAACAGATCTCCCCAGCGGAGTCGCCAATTTTTTGTGGGGAAAAATGCCTATGCAGGACGATCCTATCCACCTAAGGTGTGACAGTGCCTTAGCAACAAACAGAGACAACTATTCTAGTATTCTTCCTTTATGAATTAAGAATGAAGAGATAGATAGATGGACTAACCGATGTCTTCCGTTTGTCCCTCGATCCGACTTCTATTCTCTTAGAGAATTCCCAGCTACTTGCCTTCTCGCTCGCCCAGATTCAAGAGGTTTCTGCAAGATCACAAGAAGAGAACACTACACAAGACATGGATTCATCTTCATAACTAGTTCAAGATTAGAAATAAACTAAACATACTAATGCAATCATACATCAAAATTACATCAATATATAGGAGAAACCAAGATAGCTGTATTGATGAATAACAAGGTTCAGGAAGAGATACAACCCAGAGGGCTCCAATCTAGCATCTCCTTCCCAGCAAATGGAATTCCTATCTTCACCCCCTTCAAAGCATTAGGCACCCAATGATTCCAATCTCAAACCAACAGCAATTCTTTGCAATAACAAAATTCCAGCCCCCAGATCTCATGGAGGAGAGATCCATATATAAATGTTTGGAGAGAGGATGAGTCAGCTTGAGATCTGACTAGTGTCCTCTCCCTCTGTCAGTTCTTGAGTCCACTTGGAGGTTCTTACTTCCACTTGGAGATTTGGAACCTCTTACTCATCACAAGTCGAATTCCCTGAAGCAAGTGTCATTTTGGAAGCTTCCTGGGTTTTGACACCTTGAGAAATGAGCTTGCCACATGTCCATTCTCGTTCAGCGTAGGTAGCCAGTGTTCCTTTTGACATTCAACGCAGGTAGCCAGTGTTGGCTTTGACATTCAGTGCAAACAGCTAGTGTAGCCACTGAAATGATCCTGAATTGACTTGTTTTTTAGCAGTTTCTGGTGGAGAACTTCTGTGAATTGCTGTGGTTTGTTAGCCTTGTTCCTCTAGGGGTAGGAACAACATGTTTAGGGACTTTGGATCCCTTAGATTATGGACATTTCATGCTCAATGTTGTAAGGCACAAAAATGTCTATAACACTTGGGTGGACTTCTCATGGCCGAGACCAAGAGAAAGTATTGGTGGAACCTTCAATGGGGGGAGCTATGATGGAAGGGACTCGTGATGATGATGATATGGTTGGGTGACCGAGTTCACTAGACCAAAGATTGTAGACTTGGATGAGGATGACCGATTGTTGTGATGGGTCTACTTGGACTACATGGACAACTTAGTCATGGACATTAGGTTGGAGACATGGAGTGTGGTAGTCTTATGCAGGGACATTATGCAGGAGCACTTGTAGAGGTGTCCCTTATGGGCATCCAATGAGGAGTGCCAAGGAAAGAATGTTGTGCAGGTGGATTTGTTGATGTGACATGGAGATGTTTTACTTATGAGCAATGGAGAGGTTGTGCACTCCTGTACAAAAAGGCCATGGACTTGGATGGAGTTGTGAGCAGACTATGGAGCATTCCTACTACATGGAGAGCTGAGGCATCTTGCAAAGACTTTTGGGCCAAGACTTGTATGCTTGCTGAGATGTTGGTTGGAGATGACCCATGGAGCTCATGATGACATGAGGTTGTGACTTTTGGGAGACTTCATATATGGTGGACTTAGGAGGATCTGATGCATTGAGGAGCTGAGGTCAGAGAATTTGATGCAGGATTGGGTGCATACTTTCAAGTACATGTATGGGAATGGCTTGGAAAAGTGACTTAATGTGGAGGATTGATATGAGACATTTTGGAGTGATGGAGTTACAACGATGATTATGCCTTGCTGACAACACTTGGGCATGGGTTGAGCCGAGACTTAACCACTTTTGATGCATGGGAGCTGATTGATCTATGAACATGGGCAGCAAATGGACAGATGAGACAAGTATATGCTTGTTTCTATGGCAGACTTGAGGGATGGCACATTGCAGATATGATGGAGGTTACTTCATGGACCTGAATGTGGCACATCGAGAGTTGGAGTTTGATGAGATGGTCTCTTCATGTTGAGGAGGCACACATATGGATGATGTTGGGATAGATGTGGCTGATTTCATGAAGCACATTGACACCAACCATCATGGACAGCATGTTGCAGATGAGATGGGGGCTACTTCATGGACCTGAGCATGGCTTACACTTGTATGGAGATGGATTCTTGATTGAGTTGAGGATGTGGCAGAATGTTTTGAGAAACGACTGATGGTGGCATGAGGATGTGCATTCTCATGGTTTGAGAGTGATAGTTGGACTGATCACCTGACTAGTTCAGACATGGGGGTCGACAATGTGCAGAGATGTGTTAGCATTATGTTGGAATATCATAGCAACAGTTCACATGAGGACAACACATGATGAGGTCGACACGAGATGTTGCAGGAAGCATGTAGCTTGAGATGGAGGGACCAGCCTTCCACGATTGGGATCAGCAAGTGGAGATGGTGATAGGGTGGTCGATGGTCATGGATTGAGATGATTTCCGATGTATGACATACCGATGAGGTGTATACCTTGGTATGGCGATCTTGGTGAGAGATGGTTGCTGGGACGAGACATGGTGAAGACAGTGGTTCTACATATGATGCAGAGATGTTTGCAGTATGTGGAGGAGTTGACATCATGGATGAGATAGATATTGATGTTGATCTTGGTGGATGGCTACCAAGATGGTATGTTGTCAGGGATGACAATGACCTTATGTGGAGGAGGATATAACGACCTACAGTCCTTAATGCGTCTGCCTGAAGTGCGACCGCGACTGATGGAGAGTGCGTGCGGTTGGAACAACATGTTTGGATGAAGTGCGAGCTCACGTCTTCATGTGCGATGGAGATAATGCGCACAAGGAAGAGGAGGGTAAGCTACATATATGCATGGGAGCATGGCTTGAAATATTTTAAGACCGACCACACTTGGAAAAAAAATCCAACAGTAAGTTGTGGAGAAGTGTGGGTGTGGGGAGGTCGACTGGGCAAGCCACGACCTCGCCCTACGGTTGGTATAAAGAAGAAGTGCGTGGATGACATTTGGACATTCACTCATCACATCTTCACTCATGTGAGTAAGGTGTAGGTCTAAGTGCGTAGAGTTAAGGAGAAGAGGCGCAGATTAGAGATGCGCTCGTTCTTTGGCAAGGCTGCACAAAGGAGACTCGCTTGACTTGGTTATGGGTGAAGGGCATGGGTAGGAGTGCTCGGCAGTTGGGTGAGGCGTGCACGGGTGTGTGGCACCCAGTTTGTGTGATGACTTGGCACGGGCTCTTGGGTGACAAGGGCGAGCGTCCGCCCGTCGTGCAAGTGTGCACAGTGTGACCTTTGGTGAAGTGTTGAGATTGTAAATGGAGGTGTGTCTCAAGCAGGGGTGCCGTGTGTGGTGACTTGGAGGTGCACCCAAGTTGGGCAAACAACACGATTGTGTGACGAGGTGAACAAAGGGTTGGTGAGTCCCGCGGCAACCGTGTGGAGGGACCGACGAGCTGGGAAACCGAGTTTGCCGAAGTCGTGAAAATTGGCTAAGTGTAAATTTGGGGTTTCCCAATATTTAACTTGTAAGGCTTTGTAACATTGAAGATTGTATAATATATTGATTCAGGCAGACTCATATTGCAGGGAGTTACCCCTCCTTTTATACTTTTGTGCATTTCTCTTGTATAATGTTGTTTATGTGAATGTTATGGGCTTTCACTTGTATAAAAGAACACATTAATAATACTTGGTTGTGAAACACAAACTAAGTAGGATAAATGGAATGTTAGGCATAGTCTACAATCGTAAGTATTGGTGAAAAGAAAACGATTGGTAGTGCCGCACCTTGCTATAAGTGGTTGAAAGATTACCGCAGGTGTAGGGGCATGAACTGTCATGCCCCCAAGCCGGTGGTAGTCTTTCAACCACTCTTAGCGAGGTGCAGAAACACCAAACACTTTCTTTTTACCAATAATTATGTTCGTGGACTACGCCTAACCACTTACTCCTACTTATTTTGTGTTTCAAAACCAAGTATTATTATGTTTCCTTTATACCAATGAACACCCATACACATTCATTATCATCGGAAATTATAAATGAAGAACACAATTCCATAGTATGAAGGGAGGGGCAACACCCTGAATAATGTGTCTACCCGATTAATATATTATACAGTCTCTTACAAGTTACAAGCTTTACAAGTATACTTGGAAACTCCAAGTTTCATACTTAGCCAAATTTACAATCTTCAGCAAACTCATTTTCCCAACTCATCGACGCCTCCGCACGGTTTCCGTACGATTCACCAACCCTTCGTTCACCTCGTCGCATGATCTTGTTGTTTGCCCAACTTGGGCGTGCCTCCAAGTCGCCACACACGGGCGCCTCCACCCGAGACACACCTTTTTCCACAATCTCAAAACTTCACCAAGTCACCGTGGACACTTGCACGATGGGTGGGCGCTCACCCGAGTCACCCAAGAACTCGTGCCAAGTCGTCACACAAACCGGGTGCCACACACCCGTGCACGCCTCACTCCAATCGGCAGGCGACCCTTCCCACACCCTTCACCCAAAACCAAGACAAGCGACTAACTCTGTGTGGCCTTGCCCATGGACGGGCACATCTCGAATTGCGCCTTTCTTCCTTTGCTCCACCTACACCTTGTTCTACGCACTTCTCTTTGTTGAGCGATGAGTGAATGATGGTGGAAATGCCTCCAACGCATCTCCAATATATCCGCCATCGCAAATGCTCTAATCTTCAAGTCAGCCTCTTCTCCAAACGTATCACCCACCGTCGGCTTCACTACATTTGTTGGTCGGCCTCCATATGTTTTACACCACGCCTCCATGCGTATAGGTCCAGCTCACCCTCCTCATATGCGTAACACATCTCCATCGCATAACCAAGGGAGCTCGCACTTCAACCAAACATTGTTCATTCACTTCCAACCGCGCGCCCTCTGCGGTCACACTTCGGGTGGAGCTGCAAGTCATTACATCCTCCTCCACCTAAAATCATTGTCATCCTCAACAACATACCATCCTGGTAGCCATCCGCCAAGATCAACATCAATATTTGTCTCATCCTTGGTCCACGATGTCAACTTCTCCACATACTGCAAACATCCCTGCAACATATGTAGAACTCCATCTCCACCATGTGTCGTCCTCATCCTGTGAACTGTCCTGCCTGTTTGCCTGATGCCAATATCTCTCAGTGCACTTTCGGACCCCATGTTTGAACTAGTTGGGTAGCTAATCCAACTGTCATGCTCAAGCCATGAGAGTGAACATCCTTATAACTTCAACAATATATCTCAGATTTTGCCACATCCTGGACTCAATAAGAATCTCACCACCATGTTCAGGTCCATTGAAACTCCATCCCATCTGCAACATGTCATGATGCTTGATGCCAAACCATCCCTGCACCATCTCCCATACCTGCTCAACTTGTTTTAAGGACTCACTGCCATGAGCAGCTAACAATGAGCCCCATCTTCTTTGTCATCTAAGAAGATGTGGAGGGAGTAGAGCCTGATGGGTCACCCTCACTAATCATCTCAATCCATCTGTCGGGATCTTCTATCTCCATCCTCTATAGATAAGTGACCCGATCCTCCTCCCGGACATTCAACCTCACATATGTCTCCTCATCATCATCATCATCATCCTCGACCACTTCTAGCCTTCTTGACAAATCCAAGATACTATCTGAAAGAGTCCTGATGACCAATGATAAGCTTTGTCTCAACCGTAGACAACCGCTTACTCATACCTTCCATCCGCTTCTCATCCTCCATTTGCATCGTTGCTAACTTACAATCAGGCCTTGTCACTCCAATGGTTGGTACACCAATGGGTACATCTTCCCTTCCATCGTAAATGTACAGCTTCCTCAAATGTGGAACAATCATAGCATCAAATTGTTTTATGAATTACATTCCTAGCACAGCCTCATAGTCATCAATCTGCACTATAGTGAAGTCGACCTTCCCTTTCCACTCACCAAGTGTCGTGTCCACCTTTTCAGCTACACCAAGAACATTATCAGGAGGAGAATTGACTGTCTTCATCTGTGCCTTCACCGGTACAAATTTCAGCCCAATTCTTCTTGCAGTTTCTTCACCCATGAAGTTGTGAGAGGCCCCACTATCAATCATAGTGAATATATTACCTCCTCCAACCTTCATCTGTACATACTCTAACTTGTTCCTCTCAGGATCCCTCCGAGAGATCACTTCTGTAGTAGCTACACCACCAAGTATCTGCATCATCTGCATAGAAGCTTCTTCATTCTTCGCATTAGATTGTACAATTGCAGCCACTTTCAGTCTAGAAGGACAATTCTTCACCGTATGTGGTCTAGAACATATCCAACACTTCAAGGCCTTCTTTGTCTTCGAATTATCATCCAATTTCGAAGCATCATCCTTCTTCTTACCTTTTGGCTTATCAGACTTCTTCTTCCTATCATCAGAAGTCTCATCATAATGCTCCACCAACCTGTCCATAGTAGCAAAATCTTCTTCAAGTGTTCTAATCCTATACCTCTTCACTTAATTACGTGCCCAAGGCTTCAATCCGATAATGAAATTGAACACCTTGTCCCTCTCCACCATGTCAAGAAGTTCCAGAACCACACTTGCAAACTCCTGCTGATATGTCTGAAGGTTCCCGATCTGCTTTATGAACTTACTTTTCATCCTTGCTTCCCACGTTTCATCCTAAGGACTGAAATGGGTTTGCAAAGATTTCTTCATGTCATCCCACGAGGTAATGTCACCAGCACTGCCATTGGAAATCTGATCCATCCGTCTTCACCACCACATCATAGCATCATTTGTCAAGAACTGAGCAGATACCTTGACCTTCATCTCATCATCAGATAGACCCAATCGTTCCAGGTACTGCTCCATGTCCCATAGAAAGTTACCAAGAGTCTTTGCACTCCTTGTACCATCGTAAGATTCCGGTTCCTTGACATTCACATGAGGCACTCCTCCACCTGAGTTATGCCTCACAGCCTTCTTCAACACCACGATCTCACCTCTGGCTTCATCAAGAGATTTCTGCAAGCCCATGATCTCTGCAATACCTTGGTCTCTTTCCTCTTCAACCTCCTTGACCCTTACTTCAAGTTGTGTACACATAAGATCAGTGTACTCATGTTGAGTCCAGAGTTCCTCAAGCTCTTCCCTCATCTTCGAATTGGCCTCTTGATCCCTATCGATGAAGTCCATCTTCTTAGTCCAAAAAGCTTCCAAGTCCTCCATCCTTTCCAACACTTTTTCCATAAGTGTCATAGTAGCATCCTGCACACCGTGACTAGACCCAGCTTGAGATTCAGCTGCCATTGCTAACAAACTCCTTCTTCTTTGCGATCTAGTTTCAACCATTCAACAGCTTCACCAAGTTTCCTGCAACCTGAACCAGCCCTTGTTCCACTTGTATGTGAAACGACTTCCTTCGCCTACGAGTACCTGCTTCACTGTCTTCAACTGTCAAGCTTCTTCAACCCTGAGTCAACTTCAATATCTGCACTTCGTCATGAGCAACCCTACTCTAACACTAGATCCAATTGAGCTCTGATACCACCTGTCATGCCCCCAAGCTAGCGTTAGTCTTTCAACCACTCTTAGCAAGGTGCGGCACCACCGAACACTTTCTTTTTACCAATACTTATGTTCGTGGACTACGCCTAACCACTTACTCCTACTTAGTTTGTGTTTCGAAACCAAGTATTACTATGTTTCCTTTATACCAATGAACACCCATACACATTCATTATCATCAGCAATTATAGATGAAGAACATAATTGCACAGTATAAATGGAGGGACAACTCCCTGAACAATGAGTCTGCCCAAATAATATATTATACAATCTTTTACAAGTTACAAGCTTTACAAGTATACTTGGAAACTCCAAGTTTCATACTTAGCCAAATTTACAATCTTCAGCAAACTCAGTTTCCCAGCTCGTCAGCACCTTTGCACGGTCGCTGCATGACTCACCAACCCTTCGTTCACCTCGTCGCACGATCATGTTGTTTGCCCAACTTGGGTGCGCCTCCAAGTCGCCACACACAGGCGCCTCCACCCGAGACACACCTTTGTCCACAATCTCAATACTTCACCAAGTCACTGTGAACACTTGCACGATGGGCAGGCGCTCACCCGAGTCACCTAAGAACCTGGCTCTGATACCACCTGTCACGCCCCTACACCTGCAGTAGTCTTTCAACCGCTTATAGCGAGGTGCGGCACTACCAACCGTTTTCTTTTCACCAATACTTACGATTGTAGACTATGCCTAACATTCCATACTTAGTTTTATTTTCATTACCAAGTATTATTAATGTGTTCCTTTATACAAGTGAAAGCCCATAACATTCACATAACAGCATTATACAAGAGAAATGCACAACAGTATAAAGGGAGGGGAAACTCCCTGCAATATGAGTCTGCTCGAATCAATATATTTAATCTTCTTTTATAAGTACAAGCTAAATCTTGGGAAACCCCAAATTTACACTTAGCAAATTTTCAAACTTCGGCAAACTCGGTTGCCCAGCTCGTCGGTGCCTCTACACGGTCGTCGCATGACTTACCAACCCTTTGTTCACCTCATTGCATGATTGTGTTGTTTGCCCAACTTGGGTGCATCTCGTCGTAACCAATTCGCCACACACGGGCGTCTCTGCACGAGTCACACCTTCATTCACAATCTCAACACTTCACCATTTCCTCTATTTCGTCATGCATGGCGCACCCTATCCGGGTTGCCCATCCGCACGATTCTTCATTCCGGCATGCACGGTGCACCCTCACCCGGCCACCTATCCGCACTGTTGTTGGGAAAAGTATCCAATACGGAATGACCCTATCCCACTCTAAGGGTGATAGTACCTCAGCAACAATCGAAGCAAAGCTATCTAAGATTTCTTCTTTATGAAAGTAAAATAGGGGAGAAAGAGATCCACTAACCGATGTCTTTCGCTAATGATTGATCCAATCTTCTCTCCTCGCTGCTTGTTCCCAGCTCCTTGCTCTTTCACCGGCCCAGCTACACCAAGATCCTGCAAAATGGCAAGAGAGGGAAACTACAAGAAGCATACATTCATAATTGATTCAAGGATTAGAATAAATCAAATATACAAGCATAACAATACACCATTAAGACACATGCATATAGAAGAACCTCAAATGCTTTATTAATGGAAGAAGTAAAGTTCAGGAAGTGATACAACCATCAAAGGCCCAATCCAGCATCACCTCCCAGCAGAAAGAAATCTCCTTTTCACCTCCTTCAAAGCAAATCACCCAATAGTTCTAAACTCAAACCAACAACACTTCCTTACATTCACAAAATTCCAGCCTCCTTAGACCTCATGAGAGAGCTCTATATATAGGAGTTTTGGAGAAAGGATGAGTCAGCTTGAAGCTGGCATGAAGCTGACTAGTGTCCTCTCCCACTTCAGTTATTCTTCAGTTCTTGAGTCCACTTGGAGGTTCTTGCTTCCACTTGGAGATCTAGACCCTCTTACTCATCACCAGTCGAATTCCTTGATCCAAGTGTCATTTTGGAAGCTTCCTGGGCATTGACACCTTGAGGAATGACTGTGCCACATGTCCCAACTCGCCCAGCGCAGGTAGCCTTCTTTGCAGTTGACATTCAACCTAGGTAGACAGTGGAGTAGTTGACATTCAGCGCAGATGCTCAGTGGAGCAGTTGACATGATCCAGAATTAGCTTGTTTTTGAGTGTTTTCAGGTGGAGAACTGATATTTAGTGCTGTGGTTTGCTGACCTTGTTCCTCTAGGGGTAGGAACAACATGTTTAGGGACTTTGGATCCCTCAGATTATGGACATTTCATGCTTCATGTTGTAAGGCACAAAAATGTCTATAACAGTTGCCCCCTAAAGTATGAGGTCGTTTATCGGGTGAAATGCTTTATCAGGAGGATCCGAAGTTCATTCAATCGCTGAGAGGTGACCTGTAATAAAATACAATACAATACATTATTTTTCATTCTGCTTTCATGATCTAGATGAGGCGGGCATTCCCATGCTCAGCTTTATAAATTCAATTTGGTACATAGAACAGACGATCGTCTGATGGTAGACTGATAATTCTCTGCTGAAATTATCATCCTTTGAGTAGGATGATCATCTGCTGCAATGATGTACATGTCAAATGTTTTTATATTTCCTGAATATATATCGCAGCCCGGATGGATGAAACTAGATCCGGGGTCTTCAAACTCGTTCGATCTTCACTCTAAGTACAAGTCGATCCATGTGAGAATTGCGTTGAAGTCGAACATGGAAAGACATCGCTTGATTACCGGTCAATAATGTAAACCGTTAACAAGCGTGAGAGGAATCACCGATAATGATAATGACCCTCAAGGTACTACAGTACAATTCACGTGGTGTGAATAAAGGACTTGGCGTCGAACACCACGCAAAATCTTTTGGTCGAAGGTCATTGATGTATACCTGTCGCCGGAAGTGAGAAACTTGCCATTGAGGCATGCAAGCTTCAAAGTACTGAGGGGGGTGTTCCTAGATCAACTTCTTGGATAATGAGCTGAAGTCGACAAGAAGCGATCCGTCAAAGGAGGGCCTTAATGAATTCCACATTAGTGACACGGAACGGAGCTAATGATTTTAGTGGAGGTGAAAACAATCTGTGATAGATGATTCAGGGTGGCGATCATGGATGGATGAAGGATAATGTATGGCAGTGGATGGGACACGGTTGACTCTTTCTGAACAACATCTCTTGAACATATAACGACACTGATGCGATGGATCGGTAGCATTACCCCAAATGTGGATGGTTTGGCGAGACCATGGTGATGAGACCGGTGAATGAAACAACCCAACCCGATGTGGTACGGAGGAAAAGTGTCATGTTCAAGAGTGACTTGCTACCATTAAAACTTTGAGGTTCTCCCAATTTTTCCCCAGTCATTTCTGACCAGTACCTCTTTATTTTTGTCAAGCTTGAGGAGGATAACATATGCTTGTTCTATAACCTGCCCTTCGGGCAAGCCCATCGCTATTTTTTAACGAGCCTAGCGATAGGGAAACTCGTTCTCGTCTAAAGACAAGTTTGTCGCTATTTAATCATTTTAACGAGTCTAACGACAAGGAAAACTCGGTCCTTTTCATTTTTAGAGAGTCTGAAAAGGTACAGAAAGTTAACTCCAAAATTCCTTTTTCATCATCTAATCCCTTAAGTCCGAAAAAGTATAAAACAATACAGAAGGGATGAGTTTTCGATAATTTTAACGAGCCGAATAAAACAAGCGCTCGACCTTTTTGTGCAATAATCCCTCTGGTCCAAAAAGATTAAAATCTAGAGGAGGGATAGCTCTTCCGGACCTTTTAACGAGCTGGAAGGCCAAAACTCGGCAAACTTTTCATATTTTATGAGTCAGTTGAAAAGAGCTCAAAGAAGACTCGTCTTTTGAGGAACGAGTGATAAACAGGGATAGCAGCAGATTCCAGGTACAAGTTGGAATTTTCCAATCACAGCAGTGTCACAAGGATGGCTAGGTGAAATCACTCTTCGCAGCTGTTCCTCAAAATGGGTAAACAATCATATGGAGGTGAACGATCGGCCAAATGACGGTGGAGGTGGCAGGTGCAAACACGACCAAGGCTTTTATGGCTGATAAATTTATGATCATAGAGGTTATTTACCGGAATAGGTTCATTTTTTATTTAAAAATGAGCTTAAACTCTGGGGGAAACATTGCTCTCTACTTTTATTTATTTTTTAACGAGCATGAAGACCGCGTTAAAACTGCTCGAATCTTGCGTTTATTTTTTAACGAGCATGAACTTTATGCTAAAACTGCTCGATTATATGGTCAAATTTTGATTTTTTACTATTACTAGCTTTTCTCTTTTCAAGGATAGTACTGCATTTTCAATTGCTGCAACAAACTTTGTTAGAAATGAATAATATTTGCATGAAAATGAGATTATAACCCTAATATTTCGCTTTGAACTATGTAAAAAGCCATTAAAAAGTGTTTTTACCTCTCATTTTACCATTTCATTTGTATTTGGTTTGTTGGAGCTCTGGAGGTGCCTCTTTCCCCTTGATTTTCACCAGCTGATTCCAAGAGATTCTGCGGACGATTTTCGGCGCCGTCTGGACCAGGTAGGAGCTAAACCCTAGCTCTTTCTTTTCATGGTTTCCTTTTCTAGTTTTATGCCTGTTTTTCAGTCTTTCTGAGCCTCAGGGGTTTTGCCAGGGCGCCCTAACTTCAGCGCAGGTTCCCCATTCGAAACCTGCGCTGAATGTCAAGCTGCCTTAAGGCAGCCTGACCTTCAGTGTAGGTGGGACACTCTCTGCCTACGTTGGGCTCAGAAAACTGAGTTTCCAGCTCATTTTTTGATGAATTTTCGCCAGTTTTTCATCAAAATCAGGAACTTACTCCTTCTCTTGTTTGTTTTGCAGGGAACTTTGAACAAAATGTCCCTTACATGGCGAGAACGATAACATGAAGAGGAGGACATGATTGCCCTCCATGACCCTGTCACGGTGAACGCGCTGCGGAACTATGGCCTGCTGAAGTTTTTCCGTATCTCTAGCATGAGAGCACAGATCACTTTGCTGCAGTATATGCTTGATGCTTGGGATCCTATTAACCAAGTATTCCAGATTAGGGGAAAGTCCATCCCTTTGACCATAGAGGACATGTACTTCTTGACTGGATTGTCAAGGCGAGGTGCCCCCATTTCCTTGTCAGGCACGGCCCGGGGGACCGATTCCGTGAGAGATTATGTCCGCCAGTATTGCAGGGAAGGTTCTCAGCCGAGCAAAGACGACAAGATTGTTATCCGTGAGATTACTGACAGGTCTCTCAGGTCCATTCTGTATACCATTGGTAGGATGGCCGGTAGCGCAGCTCTACATGTTGCCAACAGATCTTATATGCAGCACGCCTTGGAGTGTCTCCAACCGAAAGTATTCAACTGGTGTGATGCAGTACTTGTTCAGATGAAAAGTCAGTTGACCAAGGTGAAGGACGGGAAGCTGAAGAACTTTGGATTTGGTTCTATTTTGACTGCCTTCGCCTTGGAGAAAATCCCGCTGACGCAGCCTCAGTACATTATACTCGACTTGCCTTCTCCTACCGAGCCACGTATGCAGAGGTGGGTCGATCACATGTCTAGGCATGTTGGTCAACCTCAGATTACTTTTACTGATGCCTTCTTCAGGTGGTTCGAGCGCCAGGAGATGGTCTTTTCCGAGTATCCATATGTGGGTATGGATTTCCGAGGTGATCCGGATTTGGTGTTACCGGATGGCGAACAGTGGGGTGTTGTTGGTAAATTCTTTGACCATATCACTGTTTACTGTTCTTATTCATAATGTTGTTGTGCTTTATTCTATCAAGACTTTTAATCATACTCTTGTGTGCATGCAGATGTTGGTCCTGTCCGTCCAGCAGTTCGTCCGAGACCGCCAGTTGCTGCCCCGGCAGTGGAGCCTGCTAGGAGAGCTATCCTCCGCGACCTTGACGATACTGAGACCCTTACAGCTGTGCAGGAGTAGGTTGAGAGCCTTACTCTCGGCATTCCCGATGTGAGGATTGATGAGTTACCTTTACAGCTGCAGCGACACACTACTGGTGTACCTAGACGATGGACTCGTCTCTTGCGCATGATTGCACAGGCCGTGACGTGCTATCATGAGCACCACTAGGCTAGGGTGCCCCCTAGCATCTTTTTGAGTTTTAGGTCATATGACCAATTTTGTCTTGGTTACAGAACATTATGTATGAACTATAAACAGCTTATATATATATTTTGATTTTCGAGTTTTATTCTGGTTGAGTTATATGATCCATATGTACAATCTTTGATGATGTGTCCTTTTTATAAATGTTGCAAATGTCTATCTAACACATAATTTGCTAAAGAGTCAGTTAATGTGTTTAAGTTTCTGGAAATATGTTGATATTGAATTGAATCAAATCGTCTTTCCAAGATCTTAACCCTTAGGAACATGCGATAAATAGCTGGATTGCGAACATAATATATACCATTGAGTTGTAGTATTACGAGCTGTGAGTCTAGCCTGACAATTAGTCGGCATATGCCACGTGTGATGGCATCAGAGAGTAGTTCTATCAACGCGCTATACTCAGTGATGTTATTCGTTGATTGCCCAATACATACACCTCTGAAACTTACTAACTCACCGCTTGGATCAAAAATGGCCCAGGCTGCGGAGGATAGGTTCCGTGAACTACGACTCGCTCCGTCGGCATATCCAACACATGTCTCCAAAAGGTTCGACATCTGCAACAAATGGAAAAGGTGGATCACTCGACCAGAACAAATACTTTAGCGAAAACAAAATACAACAAAAGCATGTAGGTTACTATTTAAGCATAGTAACGCTTGAGGTACATCCCGTTACGGGGCTGCGCCAGTGGAATTCCGTCATAATCCATTAACTCGTAGGCTCCTTTTGTTAACACCCTTTTAACAATATAGGGGCCCATCCATAAGGATTTGAATTTTCCTGCTCCCAATTTATCGGATTCTTGGTCATAAAGCAAGACCAAATCACCTTCTGAGAAGACACGGGGTTTGACACCTTTGTCGAACTGAGCCTTGACTCGTTTCTTATGGGCTTTGTTAGCCAAAGCGGTGTCACGACGGGTTTCATCCAATTGGATTAATTCCAAGAAACGAGCCTCTTCTTCTGAAGTTCCGGGGAGGAGATCAATTGCGAGTTTAAGCGACGAAATTTCACACTGGATTGGCAAGACTGCTTCCAGGCCATACACCAGTTGAAAAGGTGTGAACCCGGTTGCGTTCTTTACCGACGTTCGGTAAGCCCACAAGGCTTAGTATAGGATTAGGTGCCACCTTCTTTTATGAACCCCGATCATCCTTTGCAACATACGCTTCAGGACCTTGTTGATTGCTTCAACTTGTCCGTTGGCTTGCGGATAATATGGGGTAGAGCTGTCGTGAGATAGCCCTAGTTTGGCAGCTAATTCGACCATCATGTGATTGCAAAAATGCGACCCATGATCCGTAACTATAGCCTGTGGTACGCCGAACCTGGCGACTACATGATTGAAAAAGAAAAGGGCAGCTGTTTCACCAGTGTTATCCAATGTAGGCATCGCCTCGGCCCATTTGGTAAAATAGTCAACAGCGACTATAATATACCCATGCCCCCGGTCGAGGTGGGGTTACATTACATGAAATCGATGCCCCACTTGGCGAAGGGCCCAACAGCAACTATCGGCTGTAAAGGTGCGGGTGGTCGTCTGGTTTTGCTATCAAAAATTTGACAAGCATGGCAACTTCTGACTGCGGTTATGCAATCTTTGAACATGGTTGGCCAGAAGTATCCTGCCGTAAGATTTTTTGTGTTGTTGCATATCCAGATTGATGCCCCCCACACGCGCCTGAATGACACTCATTCAGGGCTTTTTCGGCCTCCTCATGGGTAAGGCACCTCCTCAGAACTGTATCGATACCACGACGGTAAAGTGTATCACGGACAATCATGTAGTCTTTTGCTTGGTATCGTATACGTTTCTGTTCAGAGTGAGAGGTGTTTGGCCTGAATTTTTGGGTTTGGAGATAAACTATGATATCTCCATACCACTCATCGCTTGTAGATATCAGAAACAAACTTTCGTCCACGATTGACTCTTCTGATGTTTCCTCGTTGGACAACGATGGGAGATCACACAATAATTCTGCGAAAACTAGAGCTTTCTTTGATTTGGATTTTACAAATTCCAGATCAAACTCTTGAAGGATCGCTATCCATTTTGAATATTTGCCCCCCAGCAACTGTCGCGACAGTATATAAGTCATGGGGTTGCAATCTGACAAGATGGTAGTTTTCCGAAAGAGGACATAATGTCGAAACCTTTGAATCGCTTGAACAGCTGCAAGCGCTAGTTTTTCAACATAAGAATATTTACTTTCTGTATCATTTAAGTTTTTACTTAAATAATATATAGGATGTTCAATTCCATCGACTTCTTGAACTAAAACCATCACAATGGTCGTATCCGCTGCAGCCAGATACAGGTTAAAATCTCTTTGATAGTCCGGGACGTACATTAATGATGCTTTTACTAGACAATCTTTCAGAGCATCAAAGGAAGCTTGCGCCACCTGGTCCCAGACGAAAGGTACATCCTTTTTCAAAAGACGAGTATAACCTTTAGCAAGTTCTGCGTAATTTGGAATGAATCTCCTCAGAAAGTTCACTTTCCCTTGGAGTTTCTGAATCTGAAGCAAATTTGAAGGTGGAGGCAAATTGATGATTGCCTGAACCTTGCAGGGGTCGAGACGAATCCCATCCTTAGAGACTACAAAGCCAAGTAAATGACCAGAACCGACGCAAAACACACATTTGTGCGGATTGAGTCTTATCTTGTAGTGTCGGCAACGTAGAAATATCGCTCTTAAATGCTGCGGATGATCAGTCCGCTTTCGCGAATGAGCCGAAAGATCGTCGAGATAAGGTTGAACGATGTTCTTGATGTCATGGAAGGCATAATTCATTGCCCTCTGAAACGTCGCCCCTGCGTTCTTCAAACCAAAGGGTAATTTTCGATAAGCGAATGTGCCCCACGGACAAATAAATGCAGTCTTTGACTGGTCCTGTGGGCGGATATTTATTTGATTATACCCGGAAAATCCATCCATAAATGAAAAGATTTCACATCCGGCGCATTCATCAATTATCTGGTCGATGAAGGGTGTAGGGTAGTTGTCCTTTGGACAAGCTTGGTTTACATCCCTATAATCGACACACACTCTAATCGTCCCTTGTTTCTTCATAACAGGGACAATATTCGATACCCAATCGGTTAGAGGAACCGGGTAGATGAATCCAGCATGGAGAAGTTTTTCAACTTCCGCCTTAATGGCAGCGGATTTCTTGGGGTGCACCTGCCGAAGCCGTTGTCTTACTGGTTTGACATCAGGGTACATTTTAATTTCATGTTCAACGATACTCGAGTCAATGCCTGGCATTTCATCATATGACCAAGCAAAGACATCTCTAAATTCGCGAAAAAGAGCGTTATATATTTCCAGTTCTGAAGGGGAACAACCTTTGCCGACATAAATATTCTCTACAACATCTGTTTTAGTCGAGATATTTATGGCTATAGTCTCTTCAATATTGGATAGGTTTCGCTCGGAATCCACCATGTTTACAGTATTTGTTAGGAATTCAAAAACTGAAGGGTGATAAAGGTCACTTTGAGTATCTTCTTCATATTCCGGAAGAAGGGAACGATGGTGGTGATCATTCCATGGTGCCCCCTCAATCATCATTGATTGTAAGATTCCTTCGTCAGTCCCATGTACTTTCGACCAAGGATCTAATGGGGTTCCATATTCTCTAGACCTATCTACCCAGACGCTTGACGAGCGTTGATTTGGGTTGGCCTCCCATGCTTGAAACATTGATTGCTACAATATTTCTAAAGAGCTTGGGGGCAAAACCATTGTATGATCCATGTTGACATTGTCTTTTGCGACCTTTGTTGAAGATATCATGTTGCAGGTTGCTACAAACGGTACATTTCCTGTATAAATAGGAGGTGGTAGCGCGAAAGTTCCCATCAGTGTGGGGTCCTTCAATAATCCTACTCCGATATCTTGAATTGAATGGTTGCTCTCATGGATCATGGGAATGCTTCCTGTAACTTGTGAACCATTAGGGAGGAAATTCTGTTGGTCGACGATCGTAATCCCTCCTTCAAACGGGAATGCGATCTTCCTAAAATAAGTCGACACAACAGCCGCCATGGCATAAATCCATGGTATACCCAGTAGGATGTTATAGTCAAGATTTCCATCAATGACCTCAACATCAATTTCTACTGTTTTTCCTCCTAGTTCAACTTTCAAGTTATTAAGGATACCGTATGGGGTATAAGTCCTTCCGTCGAAAGCTTTTAATGTCGTCGATGATCGCGACAAGGTTGGAGATCCTAAAGTTTTCCAGCAACTCATCGACATAATACATGTTGATGCTCCCTCATCAATAATTGTTCTGTGAACAGTTTTGTTGAGGGCTTTCACTTGAATAAGGAAAGCTAGTTGAGCTGGTAACTGAGGATCGTATCCTTTGTGATCAAAGGATACAAGATTGGAATCCTTAGGATCAACCCCACCAATAGCCGATAACAATGCCTGCCTTTGGGTTGGATAATTTTGTAGTACTTCAAGAGTCGACATAGGGGATGGCGATTGTGCCAAATCTTCCACTATGTTATAATGCTGCGCCGCTCTGGCGCGAGGATTAAATGTCGACTTATGTACTACACCCTTTGGCAGTTTTATTGTTAATTCAGGAATGATGGGTGGTACAACTTCTGTCGAAGTTGTTGTCGAACTACTTGTTTGATCTTTACCTTTGTCGTTCGACAGCTGAGGATTCCCATAATCTTTGTTCCTTGTCGAAATCAAAGCATCATTCTGCTGTTTTGAAACCGACAACATAAGTACTTGCGACGGGGAAGCATTTCCACTATCAACCAGATTTTGACCTGGGTTGGGAAACAGATCAGTCAACACAGCTGAGGTTTGGGAACTTTTAAAGAACCTCTTTAACTCAGCTTTGTAGGGACAATCCCTTGTCCAGTGATCCTCGTCACATATCATACATGGACTGTTTGGTTTCCCTTTTCCAGGAGGGTTTGAAGAATTTTTTCCAGGAGATGACTCACCCTGTTTCTTCTTCTTCCCTTTGTTTTGCTTCTTCTTGCTTCCTGGTTGATTGGTTTCTTTGCCCTTATCTGTTGATACGGCATTTACTTCCGAAGCAAGAATTTCTTCTTTTGCATTTTGATCCGAATTCTTACGGGCTTTCTTTGACGAAGCCTTTATCGATTTCGCGTTTGCCGTGCCAATCACGCCATCACCGGCATGAGAGTCACTATTGGATTTAGGAGGGGGAGGAATTGAAAATTCCGGTCTAGGGGCGTCAGGTATTTTGTCGTAGAGCGTGCCGGACTGAGTATAAACTAAGTCCAAATACTGTGCACGAGCGATAACTTGCTCCTCTGTTACGACTCCCCCCTTTGCCACATCTTCCATTATAGCAGGAAGTAATGACTTTATAAACCATTCAGCTAACAGCTGATCGGGAATGTATGTTTTCACCATCCTACGACGACGACGCCACTCATGTATATGATCAGATATATGGGTGGCAGTTGTCTGTTTGAAGTTGGTTAATATTTCTGTTCCCGTTTCATACCTTATCGGTAATTGAAAATGGGTTAAGAAAGTCGTGGCTAGGGAACTAAAATTGTCGAAAGAGGCTCTAGGTAATTCAATATACCATTTAGCCGCTGGACCTGTCAATGTCCTCTGAAAAAGGCGAATCCTTATCGAATCGTCGTTTAGGGTGTTCGACGAACACCACAGATGAAAATTCATCACATGATTCGACGGGTCTTCACCTGGATTTCCATTGAATTTAGGAATGTCAGATGGAAGTTTATGAGGAATCGCTGGCCACCAAGGGGCATAAGCAATCGGATTGTTAGTTAACCGGTGTAAATCAGGTAACTCTAAAGTCGCCACGAATGGTAACTGTTGATTCAGGTTAGGCGAAGCATAACCAGGGTATGATGGAATCGCTTGAGCAGTGGGTCTTTGCATACCAGCATAATGTAATTGATGTTGGTATGACTGATACGGTTGGTGGACTTGACCACTGTAAAGTGGTTGGTTTTGACCGTTTTGGATATACGGTTGTCCACTGTTCGCAAAAATCTGCTGCTCAGAACCTTGGTACACTTGCTGGAATTGCGGTTGTTGGTATTGCATAAGCCATGGTTGTTAAGCCATGTTCTGTTGTGCTATGCTAACCGTTGGACCGAGGTGTGGGGTAATTGTACCCGTTTGGACCTGTGTCGCCCCACCAGTTGGCGATTGTGGTTGTGACCCATGGTCAAGGGGCTGTTGCATTACAACCTGAGAAATCTGAGGTTGACATGCAACAGGCATCGCTTGAACATGTGACACTGTTACAATAGCCGGTGTGGTTGGGATGTTCGTCATAGGTACACACTGTTGCATAGAATATACAACCCTTGGTTGTTGAGGTAGCATAGGTACCCAACTACTTGATGCAATTCCAGTATAACCTGAATACTGTTGTGAACTCACGTATGGGTACCCTCCCGGAGGGGGTAATGAAAGGGCATACTGCCCCCCATACGGTAGCAGTCCGGAACTCAAGGGGATTGATTGTCCTTGGGGACTGGATTGCCCAAATTGACCTCCAAATGGATCAATTTGGCGAGTCTCAACATAAGAGTTGCCGGGTATTACTCCGGATGAACAAACTGGAACAGACCATACTGTCGAAATAGTCCCTTGGTGGACTCCTTCTAGCTGTTGTGAGCTAGTCGGGACAGCTGGTATGCCGGCAAACATTGTCGGAGTGATGGCAGGGGCTTCTACTGTCGCTGTGTCATTTGACACAGTCCTAGATGATGACGGTTGTTCAGACATTTTAAGTCTATCCAATAGATTGCCTAGCGATTCTACAGGAACTTCCACTTGTGGTGGATTAACCTCTGATGAAGGAAATAGAGTGACCCCGACTCCAAAATGAGTTGGAGTACTTGCTTGCGGATCCTCTGCAATTTCCTCTATCGCAATCAAACCCGGTGGAAGAGGAAGACCGTCAGGTCCGTAAAAAATTTCTGGTGCCGAAGAAGTGGTTGTTGCGACAGCAACAGTTGTTTGAGGAACAAAACTCTCTGGACCGGTTACTGATGGAACTGGTTCAGTTATACAAGTATTTGCCCCCAGACTAGGATCAGTATTACTGTCCTTCTGTGGCTGTTGAACTTCTTCTATAGAGGCAGGGTTTCCAGAAATGTTTGGAGTAACCGGAACCTCAGATGTAGTTGGAACACTTGTTCTAACTTTTATAGGAGATTTTGAACCGGTTAAACGAGTCCGCTTTGTCCGTACTATTTTCGATTCTGGAGACAAAGACGGTTGACTTGTAAGCCTCCGCGAACGACGAGGTTTCAATTGACTTTCTTCCACGATTGCGGATTACTCGATCAACCAAAATATTAAAAGGGGAAATTTGTGTTTCCGAATTGAATGAATTTTATTAGACGCTTTTTAGACACAACTTGCTTTTTCACTTTTTAAGAGTCGAGAAAAAGCTAAAGATGACTCTAGTCTCCTTCGATGTTTTAACGAGCCCGAAGTGACAAATGCTCGGGTGGAATTTTTCAGTTATAGAGTTTGAAAAAGGCCAAAAGAAACTGCTCTGGAGATCTAGGCAGAGGGTGTGCCAAACCTTTCGCAAAACCACAGAATACGTTTTACGGTACGGGTGGTCGATCTTCGTGAATGCTGTGTTCACTGCGTTGCGATCAGTAGGGCGGCCGACACGGCTTCCTATGGATAAAACATATATGCCTATAGGGGTCTCCTAATATATACGCGACGGTACGTGGGAGCACAAGTCCGTATTAGTGCCACCGACTCTCAGGAGGAATCACCCACCTTCTTCGAGATCGATAGTCACTACGTTTAACGACGCCGGAACACGTCTCTAGCTTAGACCTCTATGTGTTTGCGTTATGTTTCAAAGCGTTGTTAGGTTCATTCAATATATTTTAAGTTGATCTTTTTTAAAGTTTGCCTTTCAAGGTTCACCACGAGATGTTTGATACAAATTCCTAAATGCAGTCTAAGATGAGAAGCAAGCTTTTCAAATCTTTTAACTTTGAAAATCCTAACTACTGAGGGAAAAGAAAGACATCATCTTTTCACACAGATCAAAGAGCACACACTAATGCACTTTTTCCTTAAATCAACATACAAACTTATCAAATGCAAAATGCACAATGCAGGTATTTCTTTTCTCTTTCTTAATGTTGATGTACTACAAAAAGAAAGTTGTTGTATAATTTCGAATTCAATTTCAAGTGAAAGCAAACAAGCTTTTGTCCAAAATCAAAAGACACCTTAAGATTTACTTGTTTCGACACTAGAAATACATAAATTAAAACCATATGACGAAAGCAAAAGCTCAATCAGCTATGAACAGCAAACAAACTATCTCTTAAGATCAAAACGACACTTATCACAGGTCTAGATCTAAGAGGCCACAGCAAGACTAGTTCACTTTCGTTATGGGAAACTGAAAATGATGTAAGAAATACACAAAGAACAAATACAGTTTCTTTATACAACTGAGGCGGAATAGTGGCAAGGAAAGTTGGTTTCAGATAGGCACATTGACTGATAACAGGCTGCAAAAACAAGGATGAAAACAGGGCAATGAACAGGATGGAACCCCAGTAGCACTAGGCAAAACTGGTTCAGCGCAGGTAGTACACTGGCAGTTTGACCTTCAGCGCAGGTAGCCCCTTCGGGACCTGCGATGAAATGCAGACTGCCTTCACAGTGCCTGCAATGAAGAGATAAACTTTCATTTTTCTCAGTTTCCGGGTCACAGATTGCTCAAAAATTCACAGTTTTTGGCCAAATCAGAAGCTATCAATCAAGTACACACTAAAGGGTAATTAGGAGGATGAAAAGCTATCACTAAGAGCTATTCAGAGTCCTTGTGGATCAGCTCTTCAAATCATAAACTTGCCCAGAAACCGAGCTAGAGTAGCTGCCTTCTACTTTGCATTTGAAAGATTCAAATGCAGTTCGATTCGGTACTCCCTTTGTTTAGGAAATGAATAGCAAAAAAACAAACAACCAACAAGATACGTTCCCCAGCGGAGTCGCCAATTTGTTGTTGGGAAAAGTATCCAATACGGAATGACCCTATCCCACTCTAAGGGTGATAGTACCTCAGCAACAATCGAAGCAAAGCTATCTAAGATTTCTTCTTTATGAAAGTAAAATAGGGGAGAAAGAGATCCACTAACCGATGTCTTTCGCTAATGATTGATCCAATCTTCTCTCCTTGCTGCTTGTTCCCAGCTCCTTGCTCTTTCACCGGCCCAGCTACACCAAGATCCTGCAAAATGGCAAGAGAGGGAAACTACAAGAAGCATACATTCATAATTGATTCAAGGATTAGAATAAATCAAATATACAAGCATAACAATACACCATTGAGACACATGCATATAGAAGAACCTCAAATGCTTTATTAATGGAAGAAGTAAAGTTCAAGAAGTGATACAACCATCAAAGGCCCAATCCAGCATCACCTCCCAGCAGAAAGAAATCTCCTTTTCAGCTCCTTCAAAGCAAATCACCCAATAGTTCTAAACTCAAACCAACAGCACTTCCTTACATTCACAAAATTCCAGCCTCCTTAGACCTCATGAGAGAGCTCTATATATAGGAGTTTTGGAGAAAGGATGAGTCGGCTTGAAGCTAGCATGAAGCTGACTAGTGTCCTCTCCCACTTCAGTTATTCTTCAGTTCTTGAGTCCACTTGGAGGTTCTTGCTTCCACTTGGAGATCTAGACCCTCTTACTCATCACCAGTCGAATTCCTTGATCCAAGTGTCATTTTGGAAGCTTCCTGGGCATTGACACCTTGAGGAATGACTGTGCCACATGTCCCAACTCGCCCAGCGTAGGTAGCCTTCTTTGCAGTTGACATTCAGCGCAGGTAGACAGTGGAGCAGTTGACATTCAGTGCAGATGCTCAGTGGAGCAGTTGACATGATCCAGAATTAGCTTGTTTTTGAGTGTTTTCAGGTGGAGAACTGATATTTAGTGCTGTGGTTTTCTGACCTTGTTCCTCTAGGGGTAGGAACAACATGTTTAGGGACTTTGGATCCCTCAGATTATGGACATTTCATGCTTCATGCTGTAAGGCACAAAAATGTCTATAACACGCACGTCTACCCGTTCACCCAAATTCATTCACCCGAGTTGCCACACGCCTTCACCCGAGTCGCCACACGACTTCACCCGATTCACCCGAATGACCTCACCCGGGTCAACACATGACTTTGCCCGAACAACCTCACCTGGGTCACCATACAACCTCACCCGGGTCGCCCAAACAACCTCACCTGAGTTCTGCCTGAACGACCTACATGAACAACCTTCCTGAACGACTTTTCTGAATGACCTTCCTGAATGACTTCTCGAACGACTGTCCGAACAGCTGTCCCGAACGACTGCCCAAATGACTTTCCCGAACGACTGTCCAAACAACTTTCCCGAATGACTGTCTGAATGATTTTCCTGAACGACTGTCCAAACGAATTTCCTGAATGACTGTCCGAATGACTTTCCTGAATGACTGTCCGAATGACTTTCTTGAACGACTGTCCGAACGACCTTCCCAAACGACTGTCTGAACGATTTTCTCGAATGACTGTCTGAACTATTTTCTAGAACGACTATCCAAACGACTTTTCTGGACGAGTTTACACCCAAGTTCTGCCTGTCGTGCGGGCTCATCCACGCACTGCAGAACTCCTTATTCGAACTCGTGTTGATCGAATGATGGTCGTTTGCCTCCAAACGACCTCCAATATATACGTGCGGGTGGCAGGTTGTGTCACCCGGCCGACCGACACAAAACACCCAAGCTGACTCGTTCAACATGTGTTGTCTTGCCCAAGAGAATGGTCGGCCCGCCCAACTCATGGGACCGCCCCCTCAACTCGCCCAACACGTTATAAACTCGTTTCTTGGCTCGTTTCGTTTCATATTTTTCACGCCCTTCGCACGGTGGAGTTGCCCTGCCTGTCACACGGTGGAGTTGCCCTAACATCCTCCCCCACTGGAAGTCATTGTCATCCTCGACAATATCTCATCCCGGAAACCATCTATCACCAAAGGATTAGTGAGCATGCAGCTGACCTCAAGCATAGGAGAACCAAGTCTTCCGCTTTAGCTGAGCATGCAGAGAGTACCAAACATCATGTTTGCATAGAGGAGGTGAGTGTTATCACTAGGGTTTCGCAATTCCATCACCAAAAATTTAGGGAAGCCCTTGAGATATAGAAAAGACCGAACAATCTCAATAGAGAAGACGGATGGAAGATAAGCAGTTGCTAGATCCAAACGCTCTCTTCCTAGTTGAAGGAATATGAATTTTTTTTTTTTTTTTTAAAGTTAACTTAATAGTAATTTCTAGTTATATATATATATATATATATTATTTATTTTTCTTTTTTTCCAACTTTTAATTAATTAGTTTTATTATATTATATTATTATTATTATTATTATTATTTTATTTTATTTTATTTATTTATTTATTTATTTTTTAATATTTAAGTTACCTCGTTCCAATATTTTTATTAATTCTAACTAACTTTTATCTTAACAACCTATTATAATAATTTTTAAATAAATAAATAGATAAATAAATAATAGTAATAATAACAATAATGATAATTAATTAATAAATAAATAAATTACCTTTTTAACTAACCATTAACACCAATTAAAATTATTTTATTTATTTATATATTTTTATTGGTCACCTAATTTAACTAATTTCCATTAAATTAAAATAAATAAATAAATAAAAATTTGACCCTGGTCCTAAAGTCAAAATTAGTCGTTAGCCGTTAGAGACTCTTCTCAGACTATTTAACATGCTAAGTTGGATCTGTTTCTTCAACTTGTCCTGATGATGAACCACACTAGTTGGTTCGAAACGCGTCGACAAATGAAATTTTATGTGATTTACGCTGAAGAATATCTCATAAATTTGATATGGATCACATAAGCCTCAATTCAACAATGAATGAAGATGCTGTGTGATAGTAAGGCTATAAAAGGATTATGGGACCTCATAAAAATATGTGCTGGGACTACGCCAGGAGAACTGCATGTAGTCTGGAAGATTGGAAAGCATGCGAGGAGGATGGGAAGAGAAATGAGATTGATTGGGAAGATTGAATAATACGAAATGGACCAAGTGATTTTGGGCCTAGGATCGGACGCAAACATTCTACCAAAGCAGACATGGGAGCGCATGGGGAGGCCTACACTGTAATGGTCTCCTATCCAGCTGCGAATGGCGAACAAGTAAAAGATAATACCTATGGGGAGATTGCAGGGAATCACAGTGGATATTGAAGGAGCAAGCGCGCTAGTAGACTTTGAAGTGATAGAGATTGTTGATGATAGCAATCCTGACCCTGCACTATTAGGAATTAAATGGAACACTAACATGAACAGAGTGATAAATATGAAAAAGTGCAAGATGATTTTTGAGAACGCGTAGTTGTACCTTTGGACCCTGCAGAAGGATCACACTACACAGAGCCAGTGTGCGACTATGAAAGCGATGACGACTTAGATTGCATCTACAAGATAACCACACTAGAGAAAGATTGGGTAAATCCCACTGCGGATGGATGAATGTCATGGGAGCGTGAAAGCTCCTATACATCAAATTTGGATGAAGAGATAGAGCGATGGCAGAACCAGCTACACTAGGTAACCACGCTAAACTGCAACATGATGACAAGATTACTGCGTTTCATATCAACATAAGTAAGGGATCTACCTACTTATGATGGGTTAAGTGAGGTAGATGCATTCTTGAACAGATTTGAAAGGAAGGTTCCAGAACAACAACGTTTCAAGGCTTTGAAATGGGTACTGCATGCTACGCCTGTGAGGTGGTGGGGTGCGCACCAAGGAAGCTTTGAGGACTGGTGTGAATGTAGGAGAATGATGTGCATGCAGTTTGGGAAGCCTTAGATGCGATTAACAGACAAGATTGCCAAACAGAATGATCTATGCATGCACCTGTCTAGATGGATACAGGCATATGTTAAAAAACCTGCGTGGATGCACACAGACTTTGTGTTAGGATACATGGTCAATAAGCATGTGTGGCCGAGGAAATTGTGTGAATGACCCCTCCGATTGGAACAACAGAGTATCGAAAGAACGAGTGTGTAGAAGGTTATCCACGCAGAAGCCTTTGATGAAGTGTGTGAAGCGCTGAACATGGTATATGATGCACAATGGACTAAGTGGTACCTGTGCATACCAGCAGTTCTATGGGCTTATAGGGCAACATGCAAGAAATTGATGAAGCAGATGCCTTCGAGGCTAGAGTATGGAGCGAACGTTGCAATGCCCATAGAGTATAAAATGCCTAGTCTGTGCATAGCAGCACCGGTAGATATGACGGCTCACGGAGCCTTGGAAGAAGGGATCGTGCAGCTGAATGAAGCAGAACGCTTGGGACCTGAGGAAGAAATCTGATAGGGTGGTCTTAGGCTCCAATAACTTGTGAAAGAAAGGGTGAAATTAAGGGAGAAAAGCACTCTAGTGGAAGTGGAAGTTAAAAATCTCGAAGATGAAAAAAAGAAGGATTTTCTCAATAAGAGAACCAGGGTGATAAAATAGGGTGCGCATGATTATGTTGACGAATTTGGGGACTACTGCCAAGATTTGATCAGCGTGGTGCTTTGGATTGGACCGAAAATTACTAAATGGATCACCCATGGTGGTGCGCCGCAGATGATAAAGTGCGTAACACAGCCAGTAACAATAGAAGGTGGATGTTTTCTACGAAAAGTGATGGATGACTGGTTGAAACCCCATACAGGTGGTGTGTCCACCTAACTAGCCATGGGAAGTATAGTCTTAGCTCTCCAGGCAATTTAAAGGAGGTGTGGGACTATAAACTACTCTGTCGAGGAGCTACGTGATGTCGAGGCTACACGCAGGAGAAAAGTGTCACAAGGTTCGCGACCACGCAAGGGGGGCTCCACCGCCACGTGGATTGGCTGGAAAGTGACCGTTGTAGTCACTATTCACGATGTGATGCTTGACTTGAGACGAAATGGAGCAGGCGGAAGGCATTTAAGACATGCTTTATGGGCAAGATTTGGGAAAATCTACTGCCAAGGGAGCATTAATGAACCAGATTTGGGGGGAACAATCAAATTCAAATTCAAAAGGCTCTATAAATTACAAAGGGCTACCCAAAAAACAAAACTTGGTCATTTGCGAATTGAGCTATTGTATGCCTCACGTATTCTAAGATGAGACCTGTTTGCCTTGTGGAGATCGTTGATTGAGCGATTGAGAGATTTCTAGACGAGCAAGATGGCAGCGTCTGAAGAAGGTAGGTAAATTGTAGAGATGACCGCCAAAGAGGCCGTGCAAGCCCTGACTGTAGAAATTCCCTTGAAGGCATCAGGATTGTTGTGGAAATCCCTAAATCACCACGCACACTAAGACTGAAGAAAGACAAACAGCCAATGGTTTTGGTGCATGTGTCCCCCTAAAACCCACTTCGAACCAGATTAACTATGGAGCAAAAGGGGAAAGTAGTTAACCTGGAAACTAACAAGGAGGAAGAAGACCTTGAAGACCTCATAATTGAAGAAGATGAGGACGAGGGCATGGAGGTAGAAACTGAGGCTGCGCACCCTCCAACCAAGCTGCCCACGTATGTCCCACCATGGAAGGGGAAGGCAAAGGTGCCCAAGGACCTCAACGAGAGTGAGAGCTCTCTGCAGACTCCACTCCTCCCAGACGATATCATTTTTGAGGGCACGCACCTAGGACGAGTGCCGAATTTGAAGTTTGAAGATTGGGATCTCACTGACCACGAGAAATTCCCTCACCTAGAGACTGCATAGCTCATGAAGCTGAAGCAGAACACCGCGGCTGGAGTTATAGAATTGGAGTTGTGCAAGTGGTTATGCAGAGTTGAAAAGGTAGGGTTATTAAACCTGCTCTGGGTGCCTCATTACCACTGTGCCCCAATAACGATCTTTGCCATTAGGCAGCTACTCTACTTGGTGCATGGTGGGTGGTTATAGCTAGAGGAGCCCATCCCCATCATGGACCACTTAATCCATCACATCACCTGGCTCCCACGTAAAGGAGAGGACCCCGAAGATATTTTGAAGGGGAAGAGCAGTGATTTGGCCATCGTAGAGGCCATGGAAAAGAAATATAAGCTGGAGAAGAAGAAAAAGGGCTATGCCATATCCAGAATCAACAACAAAGTAGTTAAAGTTGTGACCCAGATACTGGTAGGTAAGCCCATGTGAAAGTGTCGCGCGGATGAGGTACCTGCATCTGTGGTTGCACTTGCTGAGCAGTGCGTGGAGGGGGTCCATTTTAACTGGTTTGAGTTCTTGTGTAAGGAATTCCTAGAAAATTGTCGTGAGGCACATGAACAAGGAAAAACGTTCCACTATGCATGGCTTCTACTGTCTATAGTGTTGGTGGCCGGGGAATTACCGGAGAACAGCCAGTTCCCCACAATTGCAAGGGATATCCCAAAGGCTGCGAAGTATGCTTCGCTATGGGCTAGTAAGGACACGAACCAGATTCACGATAGTAAGATATTCTGGGTGTTCATGGAGATGAACATCAGAGTGGGGATTAACCACAAGCCACGGTTATCACCCACTGTCTACAACAACCTGCAAAGTTTTGTAGAATTTAAAGCAGACTTTCATCACATATACCTTAGAGCATGCAAGGACCTGGCCAAGAAATGGAGCGAGCTACCCTTCATAGCCACAGATGATGTGATTTTAGACGTACTGGAGACATGGCCGCCAGAACAGCGTGCCCCAGACATCTCTTCACTGGAAAATTCTGTTGCTGTTGCACAGAAAAAGAAGGAGGAGGCGAAACTGCGCGTGGCACAGTTGGTAGAAAAGAGACAGAAAGAAGTTGCAGAACAACAGAACAGAAAAAGGCCGTAACAACAACAACACAAGAGGTAGTGCATGAGGGCCAGAAGTTGCCTTTGCCTAAGAATGAGGAAGAGATGGAAATAGAGGAAGAGGAAGGTGATGTGGACCCACAAACAACATCAACACAATTGAAGCGCCAGTGCTCGAGCGAGCGGACGAGGCCATGCAAGAAGGTGAAAGCATCCAAGCTATTGATTGACTCGATCACCCTTATTGAGGGTGACCTACATGATATAGGAGAGAGGGTGTGTGATGTCACCACATAGGCCCTCCGAGCACAAATTCAGGAGTTGCGAGTGTGCACTCCTCAAGCTGGTACTCTCTCGACCAGCCTCGCAATCGGGACAGCCATAGCTAAGGAAATGCTACGCGCTCATACAACCAACACAATAGTGTTGCGAGAAGGGGCACTGGTTATAGCAAAAGAGGTCGACCAATCTAAAGTTAGCACACTGAAGGGGATAGGAATCAACATGGCTGCGCTCCTGTGGGAAACACTCAATGTTTTGCAGGATGGGATTACTGTAGAACTACGGGCTAGTGAGATCCGTACATTGCAGGTGCTGAGTGAGCAGAAGATCAACATGGAACAGCTGATCTTACAGCGCGACGAGGTCATGTCTTAGAACTGGTAGATGGTGAAGGTACTTGAAGAAGCCTCTCAGATGGTCCCTGAGCTGGCCATCCTAGCAAACGCACCAGCAGAGGCGCGCATCCAAATATTACCAGTAGGGGTGTGTGAGGCATGAGAAGAAATAGCCAAGGTTCAAGTGGAGCTGAACCTTCAAATAGTAGAGCTGCAATTGAAGGCACAGCCATCCACTCCTCCAGAAGTAAGGGAACAACGTGCCAGCGCTATTACATCGAGGATGGAAGAGATCAGTAGTGTAGTAAGGGACTACACCAGAATGTTGGAAGAAGCATTCGAGGTCCTCACCAATCTGTAGGAGGACTTGAACATCTAGCTCTTAGAGACAGAGGCATGTGAGCTCCAGCAGTAGTATGACAGTTTCAAAGGGACCACGTAGATGGTGGCCCTCACTCAGAGGCTCGTGTGAATGTAATAGGCCAAAGCGCTTAGAGAGCAAGTGGACACAACATGAAATAAAGAAGCAGTTTTGAAGGCACGTATTCAGCCTTAGATTGACGAGGGCTTCATAATCATAGCAACAATTGAAGGCATGCTCACACAGATGCAGGGGACATAAGAATAGATGCAGGGGAGCAGTTTTGACACTGTGGTCTCAGAACAATGAGTACAAGAGATTCAGAAGGCAGCCATTCAGTGCACTGCCAACCTTGCAACTGTCGGAGTAGAGTTGGAGGGTCTCTATGCAAAGATCTCTGCACCGATAGAGTGACTCGAGGGTGAGTCATGATGTTTGTGTTGGGGGCCTGTTGGGCGTGGGATCCCCCCAAGGCATGTTTTGGGGCTTAAAGCCCAAGTTTTGACTAAATCCATTGTAAAGACTCTGTCAATTATGGGCGCAGAGCACGAAGTCATAATAGAGTCATAGGGTTGTCTGCCCTTGTTTTTGTATTGTAATGTTGGTTTGAAATATCTACCCATGGTCCACGGACCATGTGATTGTATAAATAGAGTGAGGCTCTAAGTGTAGGAATCGAATCTAATGAAGCATGGATGAATCTAAGGATCTAATGAAGCATTGAGTCGAAGGGTAAGTCATGTCTTTGGGTCGTATAACAGGAGAAGGCTCTACAGCTAAGTGCACAGAGGCCTAGTAGTCCGCAACTAAGTGTGCGGACCCCTGCAGCTGAGTGCACAGGGCAGGTTGAGTCTGTAACCAGCTGAAGCATTAATAAAGAGAAGTTTTTCCATATTTTTGTGTATCCTTTCCTGTTTAATGTATTATTGGGTATGAATTGCAGGTTTACTGTTTATTTACTGTGCGAACTCATATGAATATGTTGAATAAGTAAATATAATATAAGGCATCAGGTTACGCGAAGATAACTAACTATTATAAGAAGATAAGTAAGATCTCAGGCGTGACTTAGGGAAATAGTGCAAATCACTGCTCTAGTAGTGCGAAAGCCCCACAACCCCTAGTTAAGGCTGCACGAAGGTGAATATATCAGGGTGTGAAGGCCAGGGAAGTGTGCAAAGTAACTTGCGTGAAGGGACTCACAGTTAGACCAAATAAACCCCTCATACATCTCAAGGGTGCGGAACCTGGTTCCAGCACCACCCCATACTACTTCGGGTGAGACCTCAGTCCGTGCTTCGTGGTCTGTTTCTGAAAGGGCCAGTAGTACAGGGATTTTTTTGGCTAATTAACTCCAAACCTGGGTCAGGCCGCAATAAGCCAACAACAGGTCCCAACCATTTTGCTGTGTGTTTCTTACCTTGTTCAGGGTGTTTCACACCTTATCAACTACTTCCATGTGGGTAGCGTTTTGCACGATTTTTCTTTCCACATACTGTCTATCCAACCTTAAGAGCCAACTAGACATTTGCCCCCCCAACACAAGTTTATGGACCATACCTCTCAACGCAGAGTTCATGCGTATCCACGTAGGTTGTTTTACATAGGTCAGCATCCACCTAGCCAGATATGTGCGTGGGTCATCCTATCCATCATAATTGACTGTTAGTCACATCTTAGGCTTCCCAAACTGTGTGCGCATCATTCTCCTACATTCGCGCCAGTCCTCAGATCTCCCTTTGTGCATACCCCACCAACTCGTGGGAATAGCATGAAGTACCCAATTCAAGGCCTGGAATGTTGCTTTTCTGGCACCTGCCTTTCAAACTTATCTATGAAAGTATCTACCTCACATAGCCCATCATAAGTAGGCGGATCCATCACTTCTGTCGATAAGCAGCAAAACAATCTTGTCATCATATTATAGTTTAGTGTGGTTACCTCGTGTAACCAGTTCTACCATCGCTCTATCTCATCATCAAAATCCAACATACAGGAGCATTCGTACTCCCATGAGATCTGTCCATCTGTGGTGGGATTTACACAAACTTGGTCTAGTGCGGTTATTTTGTAGATGCAATCCAAATCATTGTCACTTTCATAGTCTTTCACCAACTCTATATAGAGCAATCCTTCAGCAGGATCCAAGGGTATAATTACGTGCAAAGACTTCTTCTCAAAAATAATCTCGCACTTCTTTATATTAATCACCCCATTCATGTCAGTGGCGGAATCAATTTCTAAGAGCGTGGGGTATGGATTGTTGTCATCAACAATCTTTATTACTTTAAAGTTTGTGAGCACACTCGCTCCCTCAATATCCACAGTGATTCCTTGCAATCTTGCCATAGGTATTATCTTCTGCTGGTTTGCTATTCGTAGCTGAATAAGAGACCATTGCAATGTAGGCCTTCCCATGTGCTCCCATGTCTGCTTTGGTAGAATGTTCACGTCTGATCCTAAATCCAGAATTACTTGGTCCATCTCATATTCTCCAATCTATCCGGTTAACCTCATTTCTCTTCCCATCCTCATCGTTTGCTTTCCAATATTCCAGACTACACACGGTTCTCTTGACATAGTCCCAGCACATCTATTAAAGAGTTCTTGTAGTCCCCTTACATCCTTACTATTATGCAATAGCTTGATGCATGTTTCCAAGAACGTCGTAACCATAGATGGGTCCATTTCTGGCTCTGGTCTATCCTTGCTTCGTGAAGTGGAAGCATCAGTGAAGCTCTTCTTAGCTTCCATGAAGGTTTCCTTAACGCACTCCAAATCAAACTTTGCATCTTTCGTCGAAGCCTTACAAACCGAGGTATTATCTTCTGTTTTTTTGCCTTTATCATCTCCCATCGCGATTCCACTTCGGAGCACAATGTTCACATTTGGATCTTCCTCGCGCAGCTCCGACTTCATCATTTGCAGGTTCTGAGTTAGGGGAGGCGGTAGCGCTTCCTTGTCACGTGTCCTAGCTATTAGTTCTGTCTCATGATCAAACAAGGTACAATACAAACATGATGGATGCATTGGGTTCATACAATCACGGGAATAATTTTCTGGCCCTCCGCAATTATAGCATATCAGCTATCTGCAACCTCTTCCAAGTCCTGCTCCACCTAGGCCTCGGCCGCGCCCCTGAAATCCTATTCGCACCACTCCTGGATTTGGGTCTAGGGGTCATGATTCAGCCTAAACTCTGTAAATGGGAGTTCTATCCATCATTAACTCATAACTTCTATAAGTGCACTCATTGTGTCCCACTGATCTACAAAAGTTACAGAATAATTGCTGCAAATTTTGTGTATACTTCTGTAACAAATGGTAGTTGTCTGTAGCGTGTTTCCCTCCTATTTGACAAATCACGCACCACAAAGAAGGTGTCGCGCTAGGTCCCGCTTGTGCTTCTGGTCTTAACGACATCGGTCCTCCTCCCACGAGGTAATTCACGAACACCAGGCAGTGGTCCTTATCATGACCCTGACCCTTGCATTTTATGCACCACACTTCTTTGCGCACTTTTGGTCGAGCTGTCCTATCATGTTTCAAACTCTGCATCTCAATGCATAAGTTTTCCAACTATGCATGGATCTTTTGAACTCCCAACTTAGGATCCTGCATTGGGGTCCCATGCAGTCTCATCATGATCTCCAAGGCTTTTGCCTGAGTCATTAACCTTTGTTGTGATATCGAATTGCTCGATTGCAGCATTAGCGATGCTATAAACCATTCGCAGTGTTGTCCATCCATCAAAGTCATATTAGCTTCAGGAATTTTGCACTTCATCCTTTGATCCAACTCCCAAGGAGTCTCGCCTGGTAGCATTGTGATCTCTTTGAAGCCAATGATCGACTGCGCTTCTGAATTCGACCTGATAAATTCGTTACTTAGCGCAGTTTGGATATCTGCGATCCCTGCATTTGGATTTTCAATAGAATGCTTAATATACCAAGTCAGCGCACGGTCCTGCAGGGTGCTAACCATTGTCACTTTCTTTATGTTGTCATTTGTAACTACCTGTGCTTCCCATAAGGCTCTTATCATGAACCAAAGTTGGTCTGGATCTTCATTTCCTACTCCCTTGAACACAGGAAACATTATCGTGCTTGTCATATTGACTCGCGGTGGTGGTGGAGGTGGTAGGGGTGAAGATGGAGGTGAAGGCAGTGAAGCTGGTGGCAGTGTGGGTGGGGGTGGTATGCACAGAATCCTTTGCCTTATCAAATGTATCGCACTTTGCAGAGAGACCTTCACGAGCTCTTCCTCATCCTCTCGTGGAGGTGAAATCAAAGGGCTATTCTCTGGTCCCTTACTTCCTTTGTTTCTATAGGTTTTTCCACTTCATGAAGCGCCAAACATCAAGGTAATTGAATAACCATATTTTCACACAATAGCATTTTAATCCAAGTATTTAGAGACTTTATGTACTTACCTCATGGTCCTTTGAGGAAGCGTCACTCTGCCTCACTATAGCTGACTAAAGTATCTACCACGAACACACTAATGAATCCTCATATAATCTGATCAAGTCAGTGATCAACACCGCACACGATCTTACCCTCTGATGCTTCCAATATGTGCACCAACTTTGGGGTCCACACAATAGGATTTTCAAGTTTCCACCTTCCTTGGCTATCTACTAGCTTCGAGATCCACTCATGCAACTTAGTAGGGAGAGATGCAAAGAAGATTTCGTGGATCTTTGTGTACAAGTAACAGTCTAACTACTCTTCTTTTGTTAATCACGGATTCCTATTCTCCTGTGCTGCGAACTCGTGAATTCTCCTATCCAACCAACCTTCAATTTCCTTCTTAGTTGGATTCTAATGATACGACATCAGACATCTCTATGCAGATCCCAGTCCTGTCAACGGAACCATTTGTTGGCTTGAGGGGGTCTGACCCATGTTCAGAGTTAATTAGCTAAACAAATCTGTACACTACTAGCCCTTTCGGAGACAACCCGCGGAGCGTGGACTGAGGTCTCACCCAAAGCAGTATGGGGGGATGTTGGAATCAAGTTTCTGCACCCTTGAGATGTCTGAGGGGTTAGTTTAGTCCAACTGTGAATACCTTCGCTCAAGTTACTTCATGCACTGCCCTGACCTATGAGGCCTTCACGATCTATTATAATCACCTTCGAGCAGCCTTAAGCAGGGGCTGAGATGCTTTCATGCTGCTAAGGCAATGATCTGTGCTATTTCCCAAGTTATACCTCGGATCTTACTTATCTTCTTATAACTGTTAGTTAACTTCGTGTAAAGAGATACTTTATGTTATATTCACTAAATCAACACAATCATATAAGTTCACGCATCATATAAACAACAAAAATGTAATTTATACCCAATACATTCAATGTAGAAAACAGTAAATAAATACACAGGAATGGTATAAAACTTCTCTTTATTAATGCTTCAATTGGTTATAGACTCAACTTACCCTGCACACTCAACTATAGGGGTCCGTGCACTCAGCTTCGAACTACTAGGCCTCTACGCACTCAGATATAGAGCCTTTTCCTACTCTACGACCCAAGACTCAACTCTACACTTAGATAAGACTCAATTATTCATCCTTCTCTCATCCATTGATTCCCCCTTTACAACTTAGAGACTCGCTCTAAAGCTGACATTACATTTACAAAAACGAAGGTGAACAACCCTATGACTCGTTTACAAGTTTGCGCTTCGCGCCCACAAAACGTGGAGTATTTACATTGGATTTAGTCAAAATCTAGGTTTTAAGCCCCAAAAATTCCCTTGGGGGATCCCGCACCCAACATAATTTCTACACATTAGCGCAGGGGAGACAAACGTCATTAGCGCCGGTCTTTTAAACTGTGAAAAACATAAGTTTCAGAGAAAATGGTGCAAAAGGGAATTGGTCTGTTCATGAAGAGGAACACAATGGGAGATTTTTCATGGAGGCAAAGCATGTGGGGTTCACTATAGAGGTCCTCTAGGATCAAGGAACGGGGAGTACAAGGATAGTGACAAAATGCTATGTAACAGATGCCCCCCAAAGCGTGAAGGCCGAGCTAGAGTGGGATGAAATTCTTTATGAATCAGTGTGGGGAACCGTAGTCAATCATGGGAAAACCTACAAGAAAGTATAGACACATATACATAACTGAGAACTCTATCAAATGGTACATGGATCATGTCATGGACACAACCATCCAGAGAATGATCATGTAAATGGATCTAGGTATGGGCACAACCATCCATCAAAGAGGATCATAATGAAACCAAGGCATGCTCGCAACCATCCATCTTAAAGAGACATGTATATCAACATAACCATGTCACATCACTTCGTAACCTGGACTTTTGTGATCTGAGTCCAAGGTCTTGCACTCCAATACGACACGATCAAAGTACAAATTCTAACATGTGAATAGATGTGTTGACGTCAAACATGCTAGAAAATCACTTGATTACTAGTCAATGATGTAAATTGTTAACAAGCATGAGAGAAACCTCCAATAATGACAATGGTCCTCAAGGTACTATCAGCACAATCCATAAAATGTGAATAGAGAAACTGAAGTAGAACACCCGTGAAATCACTCAATCGAAAGCCAATGATGTGAACTTGTCATTGAGTGCGAAGAACTTTCCATTAGGGCATGCAAGCTCTAAGGTACTGGAAGGGAGTCTCTCAATCAACTTCCCGGATAATGAAATAAAGTCGATGGGAAATGACCATGTCAAAGAAGGGCCATAATGTTTCCCACATCATCGACGCGAGATGAAAGGATGTAAAATGATTTTGGGTGATACAGAGAAACATCGGTAAGTGTAACTATAGAAGGACAACTCTTGAACATATCGGTGACACAACTGGAAGTTTGGTAGCTTTTGGATCCATGGGATCAGTGGTCATGATGACATGGCATATATCAAATGGAAGGAAAAAATGAACGACCCAAACCCAGGAAGGTCAATGATATAAAGGAGGATATCCCAACCTGAAATGAAGCAAAAAGTGTCATGTTCAAGAGTGAGTTGCCAACACAACTAATAGATTTCCAAATTTTCCCCCACCATTTCTCGGAGGTACCCCAATTATTTTTTGAATGGTGACCCCGCTGGGGATCCCATCCTTTTGCTCATACTATATTTCATGATTTCGTGAGAAATTTTCTAGTTCCACTTTTTCCCTTTGGTTATATTTCTTTTCTCCTGCTTACTGGCCTGAGTTTGAAATTCATAGTAGCATATCTGGTCTCTGTTTCAATTTTATTTTTCTTATCTCCCTCGATCAGTGCACTTAATCCACTAACAGTCACACTGATCAGCACGATATGGTGAGGAACAATTGCGCTGACCAGCCTTTGGCGCTTGTTTTTAGTTAGGCAGTCGCATTGATGCCTGTAAGTGAAGATTAGGGTTTGACCCCAATCTTGGCCAGTGTGTTCTTCTCTTATGATTTTGACCCTGTAAGCCTTTTGGATTGTTTTCTCCCTGACTAGAAAGCTGCTTTTCATATGGTTTTGTTTTCTTGTTGTCTTATCATCTTTCTGCTTGATTGCTTGAGTCATTGGATGGTCAGTGACACTAGGGCATCTAGTTAGTCATCCATTTAGTTGTTTGTGAACTCAGTGAGTCAAGTTGTAGGTGTACTTACTCCTTGCATTTCTTTTTCGATCCTTTTATGACTTTGACCTCTATTACACAAGTTCGGAAAGTTTTTCGTTTTCTTGTCTAAATGTTTCCTTTCCAGCGTTGATTACGTTGCTTGGCTTGTTGTTGGTAAAGTTGGTGTTTCATTATTCTGAATGTGCTTCTCTTTTCACGTTTTCATCTGCTTGAAGAGCTTATTGTCTCGAAAACTTTTTCATTGGAGAGTTGTGTGTGAAAATTTTATTTCGTTGTTTCATTAAAAATTATGAAATTCGAGTTTGTTGCATCATTGTGCTACAGTGACTTGCATCACTGAAATAGTAGAATTTCATTGGCATTTGGAAAAGGAAAATAACTATTTTTCTTTTAAAGGATTGTTAGATATGTGCTTGTTAGGAAATTAGGAATTGGAATGCATTTTTCAGTAGTTTACTTTTCGAAAAAGTAAGGTAGTGAAAGATCATTTCACTTTCAGTTGCTTGATTGTTTGCATTTGATTGAATATTTTCTACCGTCTCTAATGTAGGTATTTCATCGAATTGAAAGGGTCTTGTCTCATTTAGTTGCATTTAAGGTTTTTTGAGTTGCATTGCTAAGACCTGAAAACTAAAAAATAAATCAAGATACACTTTAAAATGAGTTCAATTAACCTAAGGTGCATTTGACATTTAACAATCATATCTAGAAGGTCTAGGCTAGAGATGTGTTCCGACATATTTAAACCTAGAAACTGTCGTTAGCTTCCGTATTAGACAACACTAGTATGGATTTGTTCTCCCCATAACATCAAATATATAACGTGAGACCCCTCTAGGATGCAATCATTTATCCTTAGGAAGAGGAGTTGGCCGCCTTACAAACGTGATAGACCAAACACGACATTCGGGGAGATTGCCTGCTCGTACTTCTCGGTTCACCGGGAGGTATTTTGCAGTTCACAGTTACCTGGTAATCCTGTTTACCTAGATCATCAAGAGTAGTCATTTGATCTTTTTGACTCATTAAACTTAAAATATCGTTCGAGCACTTGTCCTTTCAAGCTTGTTTCCAATCGAAAGCAATAGAGTCATCTTTATTTCTTTCTTGAATCTTAAAAATTGAAAGAGCACCAGTCTTTCATGCATCTTAATAATTGATTGCCCATGATTCGAAAACACCCTATTAGTATTTTTTAGACCAATTCATGATTTTCCCTTAAAATAACATTTTAAAGCCTTGAAGTTAATTTTTCTGTTGACTAATACAAGGTCATCATGGCTGAACCATCTGGTTCACCCAATTCATCTTCCTCTCCTCCATCTAAAAGATTATCTGAGGAGCCATTTCCTGAGTTTCTAGAGTCACTCGAGGACCAAGGTGTTGAACTTGGAATTGTTCTGAGAATTCAAACTTTGTCATCTCGTCCTTCACCTACTTTCGATACTGGGTCATCCGCTGATCTTGGCCCGAAATCTCCGAACAATCTTGTTCAAACTCCTGAGGACTTGCCAACCGATGACGCTCAGCTTGGACTAGTTATCTATCCTCTGAATCCTCTATTTGACCCTTTTTTGATATCATCGTAGCATCCTTATAGTCCGTACGATCAGCTGGGTGTTCCTTTCGAACTATCCCCTCCTACTTCTTTGGCCATTCGTCATCATTTATTTCAAGGACATGGAACCACAAGGCGATGCTCCATTCACATCTCCGGAAGAGTCCGAAGGTTCTACTCGACACACTATTGAGGGGGAAGAGCTGCCTTTTCCTCTTGAGGGTTTCCCCTATTCAGGGGTATTCCTGCTAGCTTGCTACCCAACTATGTGTCTTTGGCGCAGTTGGTTTCAGGTACACCTAGTGCCTCATCACTTTACCATAACCCTATTTGGGCATCAAGCACCATGCTACATCCATTCCTTGTGAACATGACATCCCAACAAGATGTTACCTTAGTCCCAGTGTAACACACCATTCTGAATACCCTTGTATCATCAATCCTAGTTACACGTCAGGCACAATTGACAGTTTTGAAGAATGTCTCTGTCAGTTTCTCCATCCCTCTATTCAGTGGCCAGGCTGTGCCACCACCTGGGGTGCAGAAATTGAATGCTTTTATGGTGTCAGGCGCCACCAATGTGACTGGCTCACAAGCTCACATGCTTGGTATGAACTAGCCTTCTTCTAGTATTAGTCACAACCCTGTTGATCCTACTAGATCAAGTAATATCCAGTACCAATAGGTTCAGAATCTCATTGGTCCATTTGGATCGAGCAATGTTTAGTATCAGCATCCCTATGGGGCTCAGGTCCAATACTAAACTCCTTACATTCCATATGGTTCTCAAGGAATGGTTAATCAACCTTACACCCTCCAATCTGGGCAGTATATTCAGCCTGGCTATGGCCAGATTCAATTCAGAAATTTCCCGAGCACTGTTCAAGTACCATTGCAACAGCAAGGGCAGCCTGCATAACAACAATGGTATCCCTTGTTACTGCAAGGGAAACCTTTGTTGCAGCAAGGGCTCTTTCCACAATTGCAAGGGCAAATGATCCTGCAGCAAGGTCAACTGCAACAACCGCAAGGTCAACCATTGCAACAGTTGCAGAAAACCATGTAGTAGCAGATGCAATATGCTCTGCACACCTCCCAGCCCATGTCCTTGCAGGGCCAACCTCTTCAGCCCCAGGGACAAATTTTTCAATCACAAGGTCAACCCTTGCAACAAAAAAACCAACCAGGGTAGCAACAACCCTTATATACATATCAACAAGGTCAACCCTTGCAAGGGCAGGGTCAAGGTCAAGTCTTGCAGCAACAAGCTCAAAATCCTAATGTCATAGGTCAATGGGTCTAGAATCCTACTGGCCAAGGGCATCAGGTACAAAACCCTAATGCCCTAGGTCACCGGGTTCAAAATCCTTTTGGTCAAGGGCAATAGGTACATAATCCCTATGTCTAAGGGCAATAAGTGTATCAACCTTATGCCCAAGGATAGTAGGTCCAAAATTCTCTTGTTTAGGGGCAATAGGTCAACGATATAAAGGAGGATATCCCAACCCGACACGAAGCAAAAAGTTTCATGATCAAGAGTGAGCTTACGACACAACTGATAGATTTCCAAATTTTCCCCCACAATTTCTGGCAGGTACCCCAATTATTTTTTAATCGCAATATTCAAGGGGATATCATATGCTTGCACTGTAAGTTCATCCTTCGAATGAATCCAACCTAGTAAGTTTAACGAGCCCTAGGAAGGAGAAGCTCATGTTCATCATGGCGATGAATCTGATGGCGTTTAATAGTTTAACGAGTCTGACAAAGGTGTAACTCGATATCTTTTTCATGTTTAGAGAGTCTGAAAAATACATGTAAAACAAAACTCCACATGGACCCTTTTCATACATTTGTGTGTCATTCATTTTTGTGCACTGTAGTTTTGTGTATTAGTTTTCAAACAACTTTCCTATTTACCATGCTTTTCCTACTTTGCAGATGTTTGTGATTCCCCACCGGAGTTGCCAGTTTGTGCTGAAGTAAAATTATAAGTGCGAACACAAACAAATTCCTCTAGCTTGATAATGGGTCTAGCCACAACATATACATTCTATGGAATATTTCCTTAGGTTAGAACCAATTAAGAGGGCCTACCTCTTAATACGCTTATCCCATTTGATGATGTCCTTGCTTGTTCATTCCAACTATCTCTCGCTTCCTTCTTCAAGCACCTGAAATAAGTAAACAATAGCAAACAACAACCATGATAACGGAAAAATTGCAATTCAAACTACTAAACAAGTCAGGAAACATTAAGCCATCAATATGTGAGATGACAAAACATGTAGGGAATCAATCGATAGTTTCATATATATTGATATCAAGAAGAGATTACAACCATTGTCTTTACGTTGCAGTTCTCCTCTGACAAGACCAAGTTCCCACACACTGTAGGGACCGACCCTATACATATATATATATATATATATATATATATATATATATATATATATATATATATATATATATATATATATATATATATATATATATATATATATATATATCTTTTTTATTTTTTATTTTTCACAATAAAATACAACCAGAAGAGAAAAACATTGGGAATTCAAATTTATTCAGCACTATCTAACACATCCCTGAATTTCATTTCATTGAACATATCATAAAATTTACATATATTTAACTAAGGCCATAAAGAAATCATACAAAATAATATTGCAACACATATGTACCATTCACCAGAAGACGAGACTCCACTTGATTTGTCGTTACTTGTCTTCCCTTGTTGTCGGTCACCTCTGAGTGTGAATGATGACGTACTTGATCCAAATGCAATGACCCACCGGTTAACCTCCTAGCCTACTCCTTGGGTACTCTTCTTCCCCGCGGACCCCTGAGCTACAATGGGGTTGTACAATGGAGGAATGCAATAGCTGGTAGAGGAGAGAACTCCTTGGCTCAAGAGTTCCCTCTCTAAAATCCTCTACCTAACCAAACTCACTATAGTGTTCATAATCACTACTCTGACATAGTCTCATCCATCCAACAATAGGGTTCCCAAAAGTCCCCTCTCCCATGGCTTGCCCCTTCTTTTATAGGAGTCCTCATAGGTGACACTTGGGATGTCATGCATAGTTAATTTTTTTTTTTTTAATTCAATAGTTTGATTATTCACCCACCCATGTGTCACTCTCTCATCAAGGGTCTCCAAAATTATTTACTTAAATTTTAATTTAAAACTAATATTTTCCTCACCTCAAAAAGATTCCTATTTCTTCTCCTAGTTGCCTCTTGATCCCCCTTTTTACTCCTTAATTTGTGTTCATTACTAAATTCAATTAATGAGTCAAGATTTGATCCCCTATCTATTCCCTAATTTAACTCAAGTTATCTTTTAGATGGATATTCTTATGTTGGTTGTTTCCACATGGAGGTTCTCTACATTTCTCTAAAATTTAATTTATTAATCTTATTTTAATTCACCATCCTATTCTATTAATTAGGTTTAACTATTTTAGGATTAATATCTATCCTTACAATTATGTCCCTCTTTCCCCTTTTTCCTAATTAAACTACATAATCTACCTAATATTTTCCAACATGGGAAGGGTAGAGTTTTTAAGGTAACTTATTTTATTTCTTCCTATGATACTCTTAACCCAGGTTTTATTTTTGATTTAATTACCTCGGTTTCTAAAATCATTTACCCTTCATGTAAATTTACATATTTTTCATTTCTTGATTATATTTATCAATTACTTTATTTTAAATGATTCCAAGGGTGCCAAGTTTTGGTCGTGCCCTTCAAGAACTTCCCTTAAAGTGCCAAGGGTGCCACACCTAATAGTTTATTTGTGATGCCAAGGGTGCCAAGTTGGTCGTGTTGTTCAAGAAATTCCCTTGAAGTTCCAAGGGTTCCATGCCACTTGCCTTTCAAGCATTCAGTGACTACGAGGGGAAGGTATAGGTGCAACGACATAGACCACTATCATCTCTTATGTTGCCTGCTATAGTGAGACTAATGGTGTTGAGGATCAAGGAACCCACCTTGACACGCGCCCCACGGTAAAATCCTCATTAGCGACCCAACTTTGGGACCTGCCGTCATGACATCGTGATCTTCAAGGTGAAGGTGCTTCAACCCTTCCAGCCCAAGTCACAGCGGGAGTGCTAGTGGGTGAGATCAGGGACACTGTCCCACCCCTCCCATGTAGTTCCATCCACTTGTACAACCCCATCACCCATATGTGATTCATTTGGCCAAGCAACTAATCTATGCCTGCAACCACTAACATCTCATCAGAATATAGATAAACAAATATAACAGGTTTCAAAATTGACCTTGCAGTTCAAAGATAAAATAATATAGTTTTTTTTCATCAAACCAGTTGTTGTCAACTCGTCATGTGCGAGTGCCTCTGGTGGTTTCCTGCCATACTCAATAATCATCAATAGAAAGGTTTCTCAGTGTTAGTCATTGTCATAATAGCATCATTAACAACACCTAGTCATTCACATCATTGTTCATTGTAAGCCTGAACTAATGAAAGTAGGTAACATAGGGGACACATCCATCATGGCTATCATCATCAAAACATCAATGGAAACATACATATCCATTAAGCTATCAACATTGTAACATTAATAGAAATATACCTATCCATCAAATTTATCATCATCATGATTTTAATAGAGAGCATACATATCCTTTACTGCTATCATCATCATAAATTCAATAGACACCAAACATAACCATTTATGCTACAATCATCATAGTATCAATAGGGAACATGCATAACCATAACAACCACTAATAATAGAGTCATATGTTCGGATCCTCAACCTGAGGTCCTCAAAGAATAATGTGTGGGCCTTAGGGCTAAATAAATGTTAATGACATATCATCACTAGTCAACTAGAGCGGGACACTACATACACCCCCTCTTAATAATGGACTTCGTCTCGAAGTCCTTGGAATAGGTAAGGAAAATGGTGATGCATCTCTTCGATGTCCTCCAAAGTAGCTCAATTGGGACTATAGTTGTCCCACTAGACCTTAACTTGGTCCACTAAAAGTTGTCACAATTATGATCTTCTTGGGCATTCCATGCAATCTCATAATCTCATCAATAAAACTCTGGCTATTTCTGGTGTCTTATATGTAGTCTTAACTAGTATGAAATGGGCTTTCTTGGTCAACATGTCGACTACTACAAATATGGAATCATGTCTTCTTGAGGTCATTGGTAGTCCCACAATGAAGTCCAATGATATAACTTCTCATTTAGATTTTGGTATCTCATGGGGTTGTAATAATCCTACTGGATGTATGTGTTTGAATTTTACATCATTGACACTCTAAGTATCTTGCTACCAAGTTTACGATGTCCTTCTTCATCCCTTTCCAAAAGAAGAGTGGTTTCAGGTCCACACTCATCCTCTTAACACCAGAGCGTGCCATGTATACTGCGCGATGTGATTCATTCAGGACTAACTAGCGTATATCTTCATTCTGTGGTACATATATCCTTCCCTGAAATCATAGTAAGACATCATTATCAAGGGAGTATTCTTCATATTTTTGGACCTTCATTTCATCCTCCCTCAAACTTTTGCTAACCTCCTGGTACCAGGTGTCCTTAAATTGTAAATCAAGTAGTTTCTCCCTCAACTTTGTCTTTTAAGGGAATCATTGAAACTATATGAGGCCTGCTACTTAAAGCATCAACCACCCTATTTACCATTCCTTTTATGTAAGTGATATCAAAATCATATTCACTAATTAGCTTAGACCATTGTCTTTGTCTTGCATTTAAGTGGTCTTGAGTGAATATGTGTTGTCGCCCACAATGGTTAATCCTAAGATCAAACTTCCTTCCTATAAGGTAGTGTCCCCAAATCTTTACTGCATATAATTTCTGCCATTTCTAGATCATGGGTTACGTAGTTTTCTTCATGGGTTCTAAGTTTCCTTGATGCATAAGATATTACTCTTCCTTCTTGCATCAACAGACAACCCAACCCTTCTTGGAGGCATTAGTGCAAACCAAAAATTCTTGTTCCATATCCGGCACATTCAAAATTGGTGTTTTCGTTAATAACACCTTTAACCTTTGGAATGCCTCTTCACATATTTTTTTTATTTTTATTTTTATTTTTAATTTTTTAATTTTTTAGTTTTTTAATTTTAATTTTTTTAATTTAATTTAATTTAATTTTATTATTATTATTATTTTAATCAGTCCAAATGAATTTCTTGTTCTTTCTTTGGAGCTCGGTAATGGGGCTTGCTATCTTTGAATACCCTTCAACAAATATATGATATTAGCTTAAAATGGTCAATTAGATATTAGACTTAGGCATAGTTATTTCATCTTTTATACTTTAATTCACTTTACTGTCTTTCTCAAACTATCCCACATTCATAAAGTGGATTGACTTGACTTCTTTATAATCTTATAAAAGAAAGCTTTCATTATGATACATAATATACCAAACTATTTCAAGTTGTCTTGGTCTTTTTGATTTCTCAATTTTCACAATACATGTTAACAAGTTTACAAAAGATATATGGGGAGGCATCCCACCAATACTACTTACATTTGGACTTCACCTTTATACTAAATATGTTATCTCCACTTGAGCATTCAAACATCTATGATATACTCTGCATCTAAGAAAATGATTGACCTCCTTAGGCCAACTCTTCCAATTTATTTCTCTTCATTGATAAAATTTTTGACTACTTTTTGAATTTTATAACTTCCATCTAACATTCCCCTCTTCTGGAAAAGGTGATTACTCTACCTTTATAAGGTAACACCTATTGCACACCAGACCTTTTATGTCCATTCCTTTGCATAATAATTTTCCAACCTTTAAAAATAAATGATATATTTTCTCTATTGAATTATTCATATACAATTTTAGTTCATCTTAAATATTAATTTCAAATTATCTACATATCAAAAATTTGTTCATCCTTGTATTCATGAATAGTTGGAATGGACAATTTATCTTCTGAGTTTGGTAATAATCTTACACCACATTTGAATTCTTCATATGAAATTTTAGTCAATCTTAAATAGCAATTTCAAATTATTTACATATCAAAAAAAAATTGTTCAACCTTGTCTTCATGAATGGCTTGAATGGACAATTTATCTTTGAGTTTGATAATAAGATTTTACCACATTTGGATCTCCTTGCAGTCATTTCTAACTCTCTTTTACATATACTTTGACAAAAATACATGTATTTTAAACAAATATCACCTTTAAGGGGCCCTTTAATTTCTCATACTAAAAATCATTTCCATTTTAATAATATAATTACATAGATTTTCAAATCTCTATCTTCTATTGTAGCTAAGAATCCTTATATTAAAGTGTCTCTTAAATTAAGAAAAAAAAAAGAGAAGAGTTGAGAGTTCATTAAGGTATTAAATCTTCTTCCATTGTTCCCTTCTCGAATACATTCCTCCAGCATATCTTTCATCTTTGTCTTGAATCGCATATACCCAAATGCACGTGAACCAGATATGTCTCTACAAATTCGACCATTGGTAACCCAATCACCTGCTGCTTTTATACATCATATGTCATCAAGGGAAACTTTGCTATTTCCATATGGGTGATGAGAACTTTTAATCTCCATTGTCTTCCCTGAACGAGAAAGTACCACAAAAGAATCACCAATATACGAAACTATCAATCTGCGATCTCCTACAAAAATAACAGTTGTTGTTGAGCCTGAGTCAACCTCATCGTTTACTTCTTCATGCCTGCTACACAGAGTGGGTTCATGATATCAGCTTCAAAAAAAATTTCCTTAATGACTCCCTTGTAGCATCTAAGTCGTTGGACTCCAACAGTAAGCCAACTTGTAAAGCTATTGCACATTATTTGTACAATTCATCCTTCAAAAATTTAGCAGAAGCAAAACTAGCATGGTTGTCAAAGACTGTTGCGTAAGTGAAATTATTAAGCACATTCACTCGTAAAATGATGGCATTTTCCATCTCTGTTCTGGCACCTTGAATTCTAACCCATCCCCATTTAATGTCTCTCCCTTTTGATGTGTCAAACGCTGAGAGGTCCACCTGTACAGGTCTCGCTGTTACTCCAGCCACCTGTACACCGCCTCATTTTTTGCATTCGATGGAACCTCTCAGAACTCTCCTCTGTACCTTGAATTTATTTACACAGTCTCCTGAACAATTTGGCATGAAGGCATTATAATAAACGAGGGTTGACAATTTCATTATCTCGATAATAAAAGAAGTTTCCCTATGTGAAGCTTGGTTTTTTGTTTTTTTTTGTCGTCTAAGGCTTCTAAAGAGTTTTTATTCATCGAATTACCTCCACGGTGGAATGTCCATAGGCTTTGTTCCCTTTCTCATTTTGATTCCTCCATATTCAATTATTTGAAATTTGCAGTGCCTTCATTAATGTGCTCATCATTCAAGATATTCACAATCTAATTCTGCTAAACAGATTAGCATAAGATGCAATAGCACATATATTTATGAGAATGATTGAGTACTTTGAGATATCCAAAAGGGTGATTTCATCCATTTAGAAATAGGTGATGGGGAATCAATCTGTTGCCAACGGTTTTGATTTAATTTTCATACGATGAGATATTTGGACCGTTTTTTGAGCTGAGTGAAAGGTAGTTATGATTGGTTGCTCGTATTCCCACTGACTTAGATGGCATTTCACATCGAAGTGACTGGAAAATCCATTTCTGCCATCAACTTGAGTTTGTTTTTATTCTTAGAAAGGGATAAATAGGTTTTAACCCAAAAACAAGAAATGAAATTTGCCTGAGTTTTCCAGCTCCGTTGGATGTGTAAATAGGTTAATATCAGTGTGATCTTTTATCTTCCATTGACAGATTGATAAAAATTAAAGACATAAAATACACCTAACAAAGCATGTAGAGGATTTATGGGCACATGGAAAATAATCTCCTGCCATCGGCAACAACGAATCTATGACCCGCGTTTTAAAATCTACGTGGATGTGATTGTGAATCGAACTGCTGGCTCGAACCGCTTCGATCTTTCTCCTTGCATTTCAAACTTGTGACGTGATTCAATTCGTTGTTTTCACCTTCCGTGATCTTTGTAACAAATGTTTGCATATTTCCTGCTGAACTTTATGGTGAATTACACACGAATCCTTACATACAAATCCATTTATCAGTAACTGGTAACTGGTGGGAACATAAAACTAAATTTTGAATTAGTATTCTTGGCTTTTGAAAAAGGCATTTTAAGCTTCTTAATTTTTTCTTACCTTGGCATGTCTACTCGTGATCGTTGGAAATAGCAATCCACACATTGATATCAAAACCATACGGGTTCCCATATGAAAGGTGTATGTAAATAAATGGTAGAACAACCTACTGACTTGGGGAAGGTTTTGGGTATGATTGCTAGTCCGTCCCCAAAAAAAATGATGGGAATATAAGCATAAATATTAGGTTTGGCCATTTGTGAGGTTTCTCTTCAACTAATTTCACTCATCCCATGTTGCACAGTTGAAGATTAGTGATCATATGTTGCAATTGCAAAATTTTCCAACTAAAGATTCTATGTTGCAAAAATAGTAAATTAATCAATAATGTACGTATTAATCAATGAGTCAATTCCAAACAGAGAAAACCCAATAAAAAAAAATCACACGTAATTGGGTGATCCAAAAAAAAATTGGATTATTCCATAAATTAGACAAAGCATCACTTTTTATTAATGATAAAAACCATTTTTCCCCTTTTTCTAATTTTTTTACCTACAATAGTTCGTTAATGTTCCCAACTTCTTTGAAACATTTTTTTTTTTTTTTACCATCGATTGCTAATGTTTCCCAATTTCTTAGAAATAATTTTTTTTTACCCTTGCCTACTTATATTCATTCCAATCCTTTTGGGATTTGCATGCATTGTCACGTTTCAACTCCAATCGTTTCTGAACTAATCCTTTTTGAATTGACACGCTACGATTTCAAAAATCATTCCAACGCTAACCCCTTCTAAATCAACAAGGAACAAGGATACTATCGCATAGACAAAGGATACTCTTAAGCCAACTTCAAATAGAGAAGAGCAGGTAATGCCTTTTAAACCCTATCACGACAGTTATGCATATGGGATTACAAAAATAAGCCTCAAAACTCTCCTTCCTTGCTCACCTTTAAACAACAAAGCATTTGATATTTTCAAAAGGTCCCCGCTCTCATCCCACCATTCTTTTAACACACCAAAGATCACCAAATCAATGAAAATAGAAATAAAAGTGAACATTGAAAAATAAATACATGGATCTCTTGAGCACAGAACACCCATTAGAGATCAGATAGAAAGCCAATAAAACGCTCAAGGAAAAGAAAAGTCCAAGAATAGTTAATATTGGAACTTTAATCGAGTAGGATAATGCATCATATTTGTTGATTACAGGCTCTTAGATCGTTGAGTGACGGAACCTGAGACCAAAAAAATTCCCTAAATGCAAAATGTGGGAGGGCGGACAAGGGATAGAGGATATAAAGAAATGCAAAATAGTGGATTTGTATAAACCCAGGAGCTGTTGCTTTGTTACTAAAGGTTTCATGCCCAATGGGTCTGCATTAGAGTATAGTTTGCATTCAATTCCTATTACCCTTGTGATTGGCATATCTATGCTCCATGTTGTATAGATTTTGCCTCAATTATCCCAATCATGATACACCCACTTGATAAGGTCTGGTGGATCAAGAGGCAATCCACATCTTAAGTGCCAAAAGATCGGGAAATTTGAATTTTCAATCCAATCAATTTATGTCAAATAATTACACTTAGATCTCGAAAATATCACCCAAATCTTAGATGCAAAGCATTGTTGGCATAATTAATTAATAATTATAGATTTTTGAGGGTGAAACTGATTCAATTTATTTTCTATCTGTAGGATTTTCATGGCACGATTTCTGATTTGCCCAATCCATCACACAACTCATACGGAAAAGAAAATTCCATTCTGCTTTTAAAAATCAGTCTCTCATGCAGCAACTAGCAAACAGGAGATCCGATTTCTTTGTGTTATTATAGAAACCCCTTTTTCTGCCCTTTACTGTTGTCTTCTTCAACAAATCGATGATCTCTTTAGCAGAATGGTCTGCCTATACGGGAATACAGTTCCCTTCGATTTAACTCAGTAAATTTGCTCCCACAAGCCCATTCGTCGCTTGCCTGGAATGTGATTTCAGTTGCTTTAAACCCAACAAACCTTTGTTTGGTCAAAATGTCCAAACTTCACAACAATTTTATCCATACATTGTCTTTGTTTCTGTTAGGTAGGTGCGCTGAGGCGTCAGCAGTGGTTTAATTCTCGAATTCCATATTCGTTCTAAATTTGATTAATGAAGCATTTGTATTCTTAAACAGCGCAAATCCAGAGTCCATCTCTGGGTATCCTAAGTTGTGTTTTGAGAATGAAAGTTGTGGCCAAAACTCATTATTTTTTATTAATTTATTTATTTCTATTTTTTTAACCATTACCACGTTACACTAAAACTCATTTTTTTAGGTATGATTCAACAATTATACAATTCCTCAAGGACATTTGTCATTGATATTGCATGAGATAAATTAGCTAGAGATTTTCATCATATTATTTAACAAAAATAGCCATGCATGCATGGGACCATAGGCCTCAAGGGTTCAACATGGCTCTAATACCAAGTGTAGGGACCGACCCTATATATATTTTTCTTTTATTTTTTTCTTTTTTTCACAATAAAATACAACCAGAAGAGAAAAACATTGGTAATTCACATTTATTCAGCACTATCTAACACATCCCTGAATTTCATTTCACTGAATGTATCATAAAATTTACATATATTTAACTAAGGCCATAAAGAAATCATACAAAATAATATTGCAACACATATGTACCATTCACCAGAAGTTGAGACTCCACTTGAATTTCCATTACTTGTCTTCCCTTGTTTTCGGTCACCTCTGAGTGGGAATGACGACGTAATTTATCTGAATGTAATGACCCACCAGTTAACTTCCTAGCCTACTCCTTGGGTACTCTTCTTCACCACGGACCCACGAGCTACAATGGTATTTTAATGAGATGTTAGTGGTTGCAGGCACAGATTAGTGGCTGAATGACTCACATATGGGAAATGGGGTTGTACAATGGAGGAATGTAATAGCTGGTAGAGGAGAGCACTCCTTGGCTTAAGAGCCCCTCTCTAAAATACTCTACCTCACCAAACTCACTATAGTGTTCGTAATCACTACTCTGACATAGTCTCATCCATCCAACAATAGGGTTCCCAAAAGTCCCTTCTCCCATGGCTTGCCCCTTCTTTTATAGGAGTCCTCATAGGTGACACATGGCATGTCATGCATAATTAATTAATTTTTTTTAATTCAATAGTTTGATTATTCACCTACCCATGTGTCACTCTCTCATCAAGGGTCTCCAAATTATTTACTTAAATTTTAATTTAAAACTAATATTTTCCTCACCTCAACAAGATTCCTATTCCTTCTCCTAGTTACCTCTTGATCCCCCTTTTTTCTCCTTAATTTTTGTTCATTACTAAAGTCAATTAAGGAGTCAAGATTTCATCCCCTATCTATTCTCTAATTTAACTCAAGTTATCTTTTAGATGGATATTCTTATGTTGGTCATTGCCACATTGAGGTTCTCTACATTTCTCTAAAATTTAGTTTATTAATATTATCTTAATTCACCATCCTCTTCTCTTAATTAGGTTTAACTATTTTAGGATTAGTCTTTATCCTTACAATTATGTCCCTCTTTCCCCTTTTCCCTAATTAAACTACATAATTTACCTAATATTTTCCAACATGGGAAGGGTAGAGTTTTTAAGGTAACTTATTTTGTTTTTTCTTATGATCCTCTTAACCCAAGTTTTATTTTTTATTTAATTACCTTGGTTTATAACATCTTTTACCCTTGATGTAAATTTACCTAGTTTTCATTTCTTGATTATATTTATCAATTTATTTATTTTAAATGATTCCAAGGGTGCCAAGTTTTGATCGTTCCCTTCAAGAACTTCCCTTGAAGTTCCAAGGGTGTCACACATAATAGTTTATTTTTGATTCCAAGGGTTCCAAGTTGGTCGTGCCCTTCAAGAAATTCCCTTGAAGTTCCAAGGGTGCCACACCACTTGCCCTTCAAGCATTCAGTGACTACGAGGGGAAGGTATAGGTGCAACGACATAGAACACTATCATCTCTTATGTTGCCTGCTATAGTGAGACTAATGGTGTTGAGGATCAAGGAATCCACCTTGATGCATGCCCCCCTGTAAAATCCTCATGAGCAACCCAACTTTGGGTCCCTACCCTCATGACATCATGATCTTCAAGGCGAAGGCGCTTCAACCCTTCCAGCCCAAGTCACAGCGGGAGTGCTAGTGGGTGAGATCAAGGACACTGTCCCACCCCTCCCATGTAGTTCCATCCACTTGTACAACCCCATCACCCATATGTGAGTCATTCGGCTAAGCAACTAATCTGTGCCTACAACCACTAACATTTCATTAGAATATAGATAAACATATATAGTAGGTTTCAAAATTGACCTTGATAAAATAATGTATTTTTTTTTCATCAAACCAGTTGTCATCAACTTGTCATATGTGTGTGCCTATGATGGTTTCCTACCATACTCAATAATCATCAGTAACAAGGTTTCTCAGTGTTAGTCATTGTCATAATAGCATCATTAACAACTCCTAGTCATTCACATTATTGTTCATTGTAATCCCAAACTAATGAAAGTAGGTAACATAGGGGACACATCCGTCATGGCTATCATCATCAAAACATCAATGGAAACATACATATCCATTAAGCTATCAACATCGTAACATCAATAGAAATATACCTATCCATCAAATTTATCATCATCGTGATTTTAATAGAGAGCATACATATCCTTTACTGTTATCATCATCATAAATTCAATAGAGACCAAACATAACCAAGTATGCTACAATCATCATAGTATCAATAGGGAACATGCATAACCATAACAACCACTAATATCAAAACCACTAATAATAGAGTCATATGTCAAGATCCTCAACTTGAGGTCCTTAAAGAATAAAGTGTGGGCCTTAGGGCTAAATAAATGTTAATGACATATCATCGCCAGTCAACTAGAGTGGGGCACTACACACACTTCTGCTAGCATTCCATGATGGTATCAATCAACAATAGTTTTAAGGCTCTTCCATTTAAGCTTCACTCCAAACCAAATCACACTTCTCTCTCACACAACTAGATAGCTACAACTATTAATAGCTTGCTTTTTACTCCAAATGAAAATAGCACTAGCACACCAACATCAACACTTGCTTGTGCTTGGGAAGAAGGGAGGTTTATATAGGATGAATGGATGGGAGATGGATCCACTCCTCATGGGAGAAGGTCTTAGCCCTTGAGGTAGTTCCATCATTATAGGGGCAAGGAGCCCAAACTGACATCCTCGACCCCATCCAGCCAAACCATTTACCAGAATTTCGTTACGAAGCTTCTAGAGCTGGAAGCTTCGGCTCTTAATTTAAAAAAATTTCCATAACAAGACTGACATGATTAGAAAACATCTCAGTTGCTCTAGTCTGCGCTAGGGATAGCACTAATCTCTGCACATTGGCATGGGGGAGACAAAGGTCATTGGTGCCAGTCTTGTAAACTAGGCAAAACAGAAGTTTCACGAAAAATTGTGCAAAAGGGAATTGATCTGCTCATGAAGAGGGACACAATGGGAGTTTCTTCATGGAGGCAAAGCATGTGGGGTTCACTGTAAAGGTCCTCCAAGATCAAGGAATTGGGAATACAGGGACAATGACAAAATGTTGTGTAACAGTGGCAATAGGTTCATCACCCATATGTTCAAGGACAACAGGTCCCATATCCATATGTCCAAGGTCAACAGCCTCAACAACCTTTTAACTCGTACATTGCTTATCAGCAACCTCTCGCCGGAAAGTTCCAAGGTATTCAAGGTCAAAATCCTCGTTATGTTCAAGGTAATCTGAAATGCGGTTAGCCTCAGATGCCATATGGCCAAAATCCCCCACTTTGGGGCCAAAATCCTTACCAGCAGGGATGGGATCCTCCATTCAGACCCACTTATCAACCTCCCATGCCTTTCAACACCCAATTTCCATTCTTGGCTACACTCAAATTTCCAGATGTATCTCACCTTACAAATGATCCCATCCTTCATTTTCCATACTAGACTCCGGTGTCGTCCAAGATTCCAAGCGATTGTCCAAAGTTTGATGGTAAAGCTAAAGAAGATCCTTAGGCTCATGTGATGACATATCACCTCTGGTGCTCATCGAACTCATACATTGACGATTCCATTCATCTCCATTTTTTCCAACGATCCCTCATGGGCACTGCAGCAAAGTGGTACATCGAGCTGCCTCGAGGTACTTACCATGATTTTAACTCTTTAGCCATGGCTTTCCTCACGCATTTTCAGTTACTGGTTCACTATGAAACTGACACCTATTTGCTTACATCACTTAAGCAAGATACTGTGACACACATTTGTGATCACTTCCATGAATGGAGATGTAGACGTCACCTGATCAAATTTGAGATTGTTGATTAGCTAGTCACTGAATGGTTCACCAAATCATTCGTGGCCCCAATTGCTTGCAATATAGCTATTGGTGGATGCTTTACTAAAGAGAAAGCCATCGCTCGTGCCCAATACTTGGATCTAGTTTACTCTCAGCCTAGCACATTGTATGAGTTATTACCCAATGCTTTGTGCCACATCTGATCCCACGGCATCAAAGTCACAAGTTGTGCCTCCCGTTGATGGAGTTATTGGTACAGTATCCCAGACCCCTACTAAATCTTCTTCCAAATAGAGGTCAGTCTCAAATGTTGTTCCTAATAGTTTATCCCAGAACTAAACCAGCCCTGGTAAAACCTCAGAGATCCATGCTGTCCATTCTACCGCAGCGGACAAATCCACGAAAGGAAAGAAGAAATTTAAAGGCAAGGGTAAAGCTGATGCCTCGAAACAGGGTCCTCCCAAATCGTCTGTTGGCAAATCTTCGTAACGGAAACCTAAGTATCGTTGCCTCATTTGCGAGGAAGATCACTACACTAAAGATTGTCCCTGATGATCCAAAGTTAGTCGCTTGCTCAAATGGACCCCCGCTATCCTCAAAGAGTCATTTCCATCTCAGCAAACCCAAAAGGTAGACCAACCCCAATCTAATTCCTTCGGATCTGAAGTTTTCATGATGAGTACGCCTATTAATGTGGCTACTAGATCAAAATATTATCAAACTCCTACTTCAATAGCTAGGAAAGAGAAAGAAGCCTCACCTTCTTCTTCAACCCTGAGTTCCAGCCCTCTGCATATTCAGTGCCATAACCCTGATTCCACTATATGCCAGCCTCTCGAGGTGTGCTGCGGAAATCCTTGTATAATCCCAATGCTCGATCTGCTTAGCACTACAATATTTTTGAGGATTTGGCTCAGGTAAAGTCAGTCATGCCAGTTCTCGAGGTGCTCCAAAGCCGCCTATCACAGTGGAAATCTTTGCTGTCAGCTATTAGGGGCATCGATCCCATCGATTCCAATTTGATATGTTTTGATCTAGAGAACCATGTTCTGCATCTTCCTCATCTTATTGTCTTTCTCATTCAGGTAATCGTCAATGAGAAGACCATCCACCAGACTGTCATCAATGAAGGTGCTTCCACCTACATCATGTCGACCGCATGTTGGAAGGCTATTGGTTCTCTTGCTTTGAACCAATCTATGAACACTTTGGAAGCTTTCAATGGGTGCAATTCACGACCATTTGGTGTCTTACCTAACCTTTCCATCACCATAGAAGGCAAGACAGTGCAAGTTGAGGTAGAAATTTTTGACGCCAATATCAATTATAATCTTCCACTTGGCCAAAGTTGGACCCATGCCATGCATGTCGTGGCCTCCTCTTTATTTCACACGATTCATCTTCCCCATCAACGAAATATTGTCACTGTCGACCATATGTATTTTTTTGCCTCTTCCTCCTCAGATGACAATGTTCCATACGTTAAGCACACTAGAGCTCCCTATGAGAGTGTGGGGGTAGGCCTTTTCAAAGATTATGACTTCATGGGAATTTTTCCACTCCCACCTCCTCATGCTGCCTCTGTCAACATGATCTCACTCAAATTTGATCCTTGGGTTATACCTTCGCCAGATCTTGTTGATACCTGGGGCGAGGTTATGCCACTTAGTCTCGCCGAAGTTAATTACATGGAAATTGCTTCGGCTTCGAGTTCTGCATCCTATGATTCTTTCATGTCAAAGACCTCTCTCGATACGTGCTCTCAATCCCCATGGCTTGGCACTTTGGAATCACTTGATCCCTTAGCCGAGACCTTCCTAGCTAATTTAGGTGTCATGGAAGTCATGTCTCTCGAGGAACCACCTTGGATGGATACTCATCATCGCTCCTCGTTCCTGCCTCGTCGGATAGTCATGTCTACTATTTTTGAAGAGTCCTCTTCTCCATTTTCGCTACCAATCATCACTCATGAAGCATGGTCGGAAGGAAATCTAGGTAATATTACCCAAATGATGTCGATTGATATTTCTATCAAACCCGGTATCATTGAACATGTTCATATTGGGGTATCTTGTTCTCCGGATGAGATCAATATGTATACTCATCTATTTCAGGAATTCCATGATGTGTTTGCATGGTCCTATGAAGAAATGCCCAACATTGATCCTAGCATTGTAGTGCATGAAATACCAACTTATCCAGATGCGAAGCCCATTCACCAAAGGCTTCTCCCAGTGCACCCTAGGAAGGTCGTCGTTATTAAGGGTGAAGTTGAAAAACTTCTCAAAGATGGGTTCATCTACCCCATCCCCCTTACAGACTGGGTGTCCAATATTGTCCCGGTGATGAAAAAACAAGTAACGATCTGTGTTTGTGTTGATTATCGAGATCTCAATTGTGCCTGTCCTAAAGACAACTATCCTACTCCCTTCCTTGATCCACTAAAAGTCAAGGCCATTGTGAATTTACCCCCTCCATCTTCAATTCACCAACTCCAGAGCCTATAAGGAAAGGCCAACATTCTCTATCATTTTATACCCAATTATGTCGAGCTAGCCATACGATTTACCTGGTTGCTAAAACAAGGAAAGCCCTTTGTATGGGACGAGGTGGCCCAAAAATATTTTGATGATATCAAGGCTGTCCTCGTAAATGCTCCTCTGTTGCACCTACCAGATTATTATCGAGATTACTTCCTTTACCTAGCTACGGCCCCTAGCACCATTTCTATGGTCTTGGTCCAAGACGATGATGAAGGCAACAAACATGTGATCTACTACCTTAGTCGGAATCTCCTCGACACTAAAACATGTTATGTACATGTTGAGAAGCTGGCTTTGGCTACCGTCAAGTTTTTTCAACACTTTCGGCACTATATCCTTCTGTGTACGACTAAAGTGATTTTTGAATGCAACCCCATGACCTATATCCTGACTTGTCAGTTGCTAGGTGGAAAATATTCTAAATGGATCGTGATCCTGCAAGACTTTGATTTGGTATTTACTACTGCCAAATCTAAGAAGTCACTCGTTTTTTCTGAATTGATTTGTTCCCTTCCCTCTAAGTCTCTTCCTGCTGGAGTAGATGAACAGTTTCCGGATGAGACCCTCTTTCCGATTAGCACCCTTGATCCATGGTATATTGATATCATCGTGTATCTATAGACATCCACATTTTGGTCCGTGATGACTAAGGATGATCACTGAAGGATTCGGCATCACTCCCAACCCTATTGTATTCTTGGCGATACTTTATATTTTTTTGGTGTTGATTCAGTTCTTCATTGATGCCTTACGATCGAGGAAGCTGAAAGAGTTCTTAATGATTTCCACTCTAGGGCCTGTGGTCATCCTATGTCTGGTTATGCTACTGCTCAAAAAATCTTTCGTGCTGCTTATTTTTGGCTGTCTATCTTCAAGGACTGCATTCTTGTTGTTCGCAAGTGTCAGGAATGCCAAATTTACCAACGCAAGATGCTTGCTCCACCCGCTCACCTACACCCTGTCATTACCGTTGGTCCTTTTTCCAAATGGGGCTTCGATTATATTACATGTAACCCTCGTTCGCTTGGGGGGGCATGGCTATATTATCATCGTTGTTGATTATTTCACCAAATAGGCCGAAGCAATGCCTACATACTCTGCAGACGGTAAGACGGTGGCTCAATTCCTTTTCAACCATTTTATTTCCAGGTTCGGCGTAGCTCAAGCCATTGTCACCAACCATGGCTCCCATTTCAGAGATTACATGATTGGGCTTGTGCCACGATGTCTCAACCCCATATTACCCTCAAGCTAATGACCAAGTTGAATCCGTGAACAAAGTCTCGGTCACAATGCTTTAGTGTACTATTGGGCTGCACAAGTCAAATTGGCATCTCATGCTCTTTTCAGCTCTATGGGCCTACCGAACCTCAACTAAAGACACAACTGGTTTCACACCATTCCAGCTGGTTTATGGTCTAGAAGCAACATTGTCGATCAAATGCGAGATTCCTTCACTCGAGTTAGCTGTGGAAATCATCTCCGAAACTTCACCTCAAGAGGAATGCCTCTTATATTTAGAATGACTAGACAAGACTCGTCGTCTCATTACCTTGGTCATCGAAGCATAAAAGAAATGGGTCAAATCCCATTTTGACTAGTCAGCCTCCCCTTGCACGTTCTCTGAGGGTGATTTGTTCTTACTATATGACCAAGCTAACGATAAGCTGGGGGCTGGCAAGTTCGAACCCATGTGGCATGGGCCCTACATTGTGAAACACATTTTTTATAAAGGAGCCTATGAGCTTATTGATTATGAAGGAAATCCTCTTGATAAGCCACAAAACAGGCTTTACCTCAAGAAGTACTATGCTTAGGTCATCTTGCATGGTTACTTGTTTACATTAGTGTGTCATTCATTTTTGTGCAGTGTGGTTTTATATATTAGTTTTCAAATAGCTTTCTTGTTTGCTATGCTTTTCTTGCTTTGCAGATGTCTGTGAATCCCCAACGGAGTTTCCAATTTGTGGTGAAGTACAATTATAAGCTGTTAGCCTCAATCTCTTAAAAATCAATAATAAATCCAATTATTAAATTAAATAAATAAAATCATGAGAATTCATCAAACTAAGGAGTCTAGTTTGGATGAGAGATTCTCTCCAACTAGCTCTCCTAAACTAGTATGTAAGTTGAGAAATTGTCTCAACCAAGTGAGTCTAAGATAGACACACTATCTTAAGACCACTTACTCATGTATTTAAATGCATTATTAAATTTTTTGAATAATGTGAATTACATGAGCATGAGAGACCACATGATGGCTCTCTGCCTTTTCCGCCAGTTTAATTTTTGTGTGTTAATTTGTTGTGCATATGGTTATATGGCTTTGTGATTCTTCTTCATGTGGTATTAGAGCAAAGACCATGTTGCATTAATAGATTTCAAAGCCCACTATCTGAACGATCCGATTCAAGCTTTCAATTCATGGATGGGAAATTATTGTTGCTTCTTCCTCAACTTTTGAACCAGCTGAAAATTATGTGATTGGAGTGTGTGTTTTCTTCTAGGTGGAACAACAGGCACCAAGGGAAGATGGCAATCAACATTTGGATGGATTCCTAGTGTAGATTTTGAAGTGCGCGGTAGAACATGTGGAGGTAAATAGGTTGTCACAGGTGTAGTTTTTTGCCTTTTACAAGTTGCTAAAACTATAGGAACACGTTTCTGGAAAGAACATGGAGTTTTTGTTGTAAAATTATGTCGAGTAAAATTGCCTTTTTGGTATTTCCTTATATGTCTCGGTACTTCATCTACATTAACTTTCCCAGGAAGTTCCCTGTGGTCCATATCTGAAACTCTAAGTTCTTTCCTCAAATAAGAAATCAGTCCCTCTTTATCCCAAGAAAATGTATCAGATTGTCCAATGAAAGCTCGTAGAACGACATTGTATGCTTCTTGTTCCATGAAAATTGGATCAGTCCATCTATATTTGGTGATCCTACGACTTCTTCATCCCATATCTATCCTCCGCTTCTGAGCAAGTGCAATGAACGCCCTCAGAAAATGTCGTTCAAGCGTTTGTAACAAATTTCTGTGGCCCCTTTTCATCAGGAGATCACGGGTTCGATTCTATTCTTGTGTTTTCTCCTTGTCCAGAGTGGAGCACTCAGTTCAACTTCCTGCAACTTGATTGTTTCTTTAAAATGTGGATGCCCAGTCGCTAAACCCCCTAGCCATAGATGCAAGGACTTGCAGCTGATCCAAGAGACCAGTATTTCAAAGTGCAGCAAAATATATTGATTTTTCTCTGAAAAAGGTTTTGGTCATTAACCTTGCAATACAGTAGCCCCGATTTGCAGTGAGGTGGCAGCCCCGTAGCGAAAGGCTAGCAGTGTGAACCGTAAAGGTGTGAAGGAGATGAAAGTTTAATGAAATTAGTTGCAGATCTTGGAAGAATATAGGATGGATGAATGGATTTAAAAAAAAAGGAAATATTTAAAGTAACTTCATTACATTATTTTGAAGAAAAGCTTGATCATAAATTCTTTTTTAAAAAGAGTAAATTTTTATGAAGAGATAAGAATGTAATAGTGAGGGTATATTTTGTAATATTTTTGGAGTAATAAGTGATTTTTTATTTTGGGAGTAATAAGGGTGAAGATTGGGATTCATTTTCTAATAAGGTTGATGTTTTTAAAAGTTTTTAATAAGGTGTGGGTTTTGTCATTTTGGAGCAATAAGGTGAAAGTATTTTAAAATAAGATTGGAGTGATAAGATAGTGGAGTAATAAGTGCCTTTGGAAGGAGTGATTGGTAATATGGAATGATGAGTGATTTTTTTTCTTAAGGACAACTTATTGTAGAAATCCAAAAATAGTATTTTACTTTGAGGTAGCTTAAATTCATTTCAAAGTCAAATTCAAAGCTAAATTGTAATTGAGAAGTCATAATGACAACTGAGAAAAGTGAGGGTTGATGTGAAAGAGAGGTAAAACAAATATTAAAGTTAAATTTGACGCTAGAACTTGGCATTATCATTGTTTTAGAGTCAATTTTTTAAGACAATTTGATGCCAAGGAGTTCTCAGTCTGTGCTTGAGATGCCTCACTGAAAACATTGTCATGATGATTTATATTGAAGGTTAATAAAAACATCTCTTTTTGTGGTGATCGTGTCCTAGATCCAGCTGAAATTGAATAAGGGGATCATAGGTACACTCTGTGTCATGAATGTGCTTGCATGATTTGAGTCAAATTTGTAAAAACTCTCTTTATTATTCTTAAACAAAACAACTACATGCACATAAGAATGTTTACGTATACAGGTCATTGATCAAGCTCCTGAAATCAAAGCTCCCATAATCAATTAATTTCATAAGAACAAAGCATCACATCATCGACTTGATAAAAGTAATATTTTGCAACAACATTTCATAATAGCTAATTCACGCCATCAAGTTAAGGATGCTACAAATCAAGCACTTCAAGCCTAACGACATCAACAACACTTTTGTTTCACTTGCAAATAAACCTGTTTTAAACTGTATTGTTTGGGTGCATTTTTAGTTGTAACCAACACCCTCATTTGATTTGTTACAGTGCATACATTAAGTCAAGTCAGTTGTCACTTGAACATTTATCATTTGGGTGCATTTTTGACAGTGTTAGACACCCATCAATTTTTTTTAACACATTCAGTGCATCACTAAGTGCAGTATTCACACACGAGTTCAAGACAACAAGTATTTCAAGCAAGTACAATCAAGCCAGTGAGCGTGTTCATAACAAAAATCAAGAAATTTCAAGCACATAATCAAGCAAGCAATCATCTTAAAACGAGCGTGGACTCTAATATTTAAGTAAGCATCAAAACAAGCATGTGTCTATAGCAAGCGCCCTAAGATCAAGTGAGTGTGTCAAGTAACCAAATCAAGTACAACAGATCAATGCACAACAAGTGAGCCTGTGTAAAGTTCATTAAAGAATTCATGATGTTTCATTCTAGCAAAGTGATCATCATCAAGCGAGTGTACAATCAACAGTTCAAGCAAGTGTTTCAAAGCATCATCAATCAACAACCAATACAAGTGAGCATTTCATTTCAGTGATTGACTCAAGTGAGCAATTTTTTCAAGCACCACTTCTACGACAAGCGAGTCTGACTTCAAAGTAAGCAAGGCAACATGGCGACACACATTCAATTGTCCCAAATTCTTAACAATTTGATTTTATCATTAGCTAGAGACATGATGAACATCAGCAAAACCACTCTTGCTGACATTCAAGTGCATATTCAACATGCACATGAAACGATTGAGTTCCTTCAACTGGAGTCACCACTGTAGAGAATTGAGTTGCAAGAGAAGTGTGTTGTTTCCAAGTCTTTGACCAATCCAGAGACAGCTGACCATTCGACTTCATTCATCCAACCAACTTCAAGTGTTGAAGTTTTTCCATTTCAACTTTCTTCTGAACCAATCATCAAGCCATGGGAATACATTTAAAGTAATCAAAATCAATGCGGCTTAGGATATTTCAAAGATAACGAAAACTTACATATCCCTGATTATTCAAAGCCCATTTAGTTCGTCAGTGCCAGATTACTTGAACAAATCACCTCAGCAAGTTCCTAGCAACTTGCATACTAACGTCAATGCACACAAACTGAAGTTACAAACAAACAAAAATGCATACAAACTCAAGTTGTAGAGAAACTGAAATGTTCTCATTGTCAAAGAATTGGTCATCTGGAAAATCAATGTTTTGATTTCCATCCTTGTAGCCATTGTGACAAGTCAAATCATACATCAGAGAAATCTTGCAACCAATGATAGTCAGCCAAATTGAAGATAAATTATCCATGGATTGAGCCCTGGAAATGGTCATCCACAGCCAGAAGATTGTCCAAGTTTTACAATCGGATTCACTCACACATATTGCAGCTAACAGTCAAATGAAGATGGTACTCTCGTGTAGTTGAACGGGGGAGTACACCAGTGAAATACTCCTCCACCTATGGGGGGGGGGGGAGTTCAGATATATTTTGGAGAAGATTTCCTCTCGTTTCAGCTGACAAAGGGGGGAAAATGTCAATGAAATTGACAAGTGGTTGTCTGACTGAAAGTCTCGACAACATTAGCGAAGCAGCCAGTGGGCGTTCATCAAATTGTTTTAGTGGACACCGGATGTTGTTTTCAAGAAAAGCTGAATCCTTTTTTGGCTTGGCACAAGATGGAGTTATCAAGAAACATTTAGAGATGAATCATTCATGCAGTTGACTCATGGTCTCTTCGTGTTGTAGTTTCTTCAACATCCAACTTTGGCAGTTTTTTAGGCAAATGTTTTTTGAGGATCAAATTGAGAACTTGGAAGATGGTTCCTTGTTCCTTTTGGATTTGTCATTGGGGGGGAATGTTAGCCTCACTCTCTTAAAAATCAATAATAAATCCAATTATTAAATTAAATAAATAAAATCATGAGAATTCCTCAAACTAAGGAGTCTAGTTTGGATGAGAGATTCTCTCCAAATAGCTCTCCTAAATTAGTGTGTAAGTTGAGAAATTGTCTCAGCCAAGTGAGTCTAAGATAGACGCACTATCTTAAGACCACTTACTCGTGTATTTAAATGCATTATTAAAATTTTTTGAATAATGTGAATTACATGAGCATGAGAGACCACATAATGGCTCTCTGCCTTTTCTGCTAGTTTAATTTTTGTGTGTTAATTTGTTGTGCATATGTTATATGGCTTTGTGATTCTTCTTCATATGTGCGGACAAAAACAATTTCCTCTAGCCTGATAATGGGTCTAGACACAACAGATACATTCTATGGAAGATTTCCTTAGGTTATGACCAATTAAGAGGGCCTAACCCTTAGTACGCTTATCCTGTTTGATGATTTCCTTGCTTTCTTGCTCCAGCTATCTCTCGCTTCCTTCTTCAAGCACCTGAAACAAGTAAGCAACAACAAACAACAACCATGATAACAGATAAATTGTAATTCAACCTACTTAACATGTCAAGATACATTAAGCCACGAATATGTAAGATAACAAAACGTGTAGTAAATCAATCGATAGTTGCATATATATTGATATCGAGAAGATATTACAACCATTGTCTTGATGTTGCGATTCTCCTCTGACAAGACCAGGTTCCCACACACTTTTGCTAGCATTCAATGATGGCCTCAATCAAAAATAGTTTTAAGGCTCTTCCCTTTAAGCTTCACTCCAAACCAAATCGCACTTCTCCCTCACACAACTAGACAGCTACAACTATGAATAGCTTGTTGTTTACTCCAAACCAAAATAGGCACACCAACATCAACACTCGCTTGTGCTTGGGAAGAAGGGAGGTTTATATAGGATGAATGGATGGGAGATGGATCCACTCCTCATGGGAGAAGGTCTTATCCCTTGAGGTTGTTCCCTCATTATAGGGGAAAGGAGCCCAAACTAACATCCTCGACCCCATCTGGCCAAACCATTTACTAGAATTACGTTACGAAGCTTCTAGAGCTGGAACCTTTGGCTCTTAATTTAAAAAACTTTCCGTAATAGGACAGGATTGACTGGAACACAACTCAGTCACTCTAGCCAGTGCTAGGGATAGTGCTAATCTCTGCACGTTGGCGCGGGGAAGACAAAGGTCATTAGTGCCAGTCTTGTAAACTGGGCAAAATAGAAGTTTCAGGGAAAATGGTGCAAAAGGGAATTGATCTTCTCATGAAGAGGGACACAATAGGAGTTTCTTGATAGAGGAAAAGCATGTGGGGTTCATTGTAGAGGTCCTCCAGGATCAAGGAATGGGGAGTACAGGGATAGTGACAAAATGACGTGCAACACGTAGGTTGCATTCTTAAGCTATAGTGCCACTAGAGATTGAATGTGTGACTAGTATAGAGAACCTCTAACCTTGAAGTCACAAATCACATCTACAACATTTAGTGAAATTAGAGCCAAAAAGTTTGACTTATACTAAAATCCATAAAATATGATTGTGACTAGGTCCCACTTCCAACACGCAGTGAGGCTGAAGCTTGAAAATGTGACTAATCTTGTTCTTGGACCCCTTGAAGTCACAAGTCACATTTCTAGTTAACAATGACATTGTGTTTCCAAAATGTGACCTGCAATATGAAGAAGATCTATGATTAGGGTAATCTTGCCCTTCCCTTAGTTCAGAAACCACAATTAGAGTCTTCAATGGCACTATAACTCTAAAATGTGACTTTCTCTATCATATAAAATTGCGACTTGAAAAAAAACTTGCTCTCTGACAAACATATCCATTTAAACTATGACATTTCAAAACATGACCTAGAACATTATATTTTCATTTATAACTAGTGGTTAACATTGACATAATGTAGCATTTTGTTTCGCTAATCAGTAGCTTTGAGATGTTAGGTACAGTTGATATAGATTGCCTCAACATATCCTCTTCATTGATAGAGATGGTTCTGAATATGATAAGAGAACCTTGAAGGAGCTTTGGAAGGGTGGAAAGTAGTAGAGAGGGAGTTATGAACAACCCTCCTTAGTTTCTTGTATATGGTTATGATTCTTGTTATATTGACAAGGGAAGAGAGCTTACATGGGATGAAAACTACACAAATATTTCCTCGAAATAAATCCCATAAGATGAAGAGGACTTTCAGGTATACATCAATATAAACAAGTCCTAACTACATAAGGTTGCCACAGACCCACTAATCTTCTTGTATGTAGAGAGTATAGAGTGGATTCTTTAGCACACATATTATGATCAATGTGTAGTCAAAAGTGATAAAGCAGAACTATTTGAATCATTTATGGTAGCAGGAACTACCAATTATTATAAGTTCACCAAACATCAAGACAAGTTTAGTACTGGGTAGTTTGTAGCATCAATGGAATTACCAAGGATGTGTTCAAGTCTTGATGGAAATAGACAAATAATTTTAGGCACAAAGGAGATGGTATCTACAATACTAAATATCTTAGAAATTTTTATCAAAAGCTAGATGCTATGATGTGTAGACTCTATGAAAACCAAATGCAGAAACCTTTCAGAAAAGCGGTCTCCTCTTGATGTGTAAATGTTCCACTAAAGGGAAAATATTAACTGGGAAAGCATGCTAACATACTCCATTAATTCCAACATCCACGTAGCAAAAAATCAGGCAAAAGGAGAGCAGGAATTTTTCTATATGGCATCTTACCTATTGGATACAATATGTGCAAAGTGTGACTTTGAAGGACTTGGCTTGAAATGGAGTCTTGAAGGGGAATTAAATGTCCATGTCTATTACATAGTAATGTGGAACACATGGAACAAAGGGATGCATGAAAAATATTTCAGAATAATTCATCTCCTCTTTATATTATGAGATTTTCGGTATAGAGCCTCCATGCACATCCAACAAAGTTAAGGCCTCTCTACATAATATTTCAATATGGTTTTCTCATTGTGATGTTACTTATATCATATTTTTCACTACTTACAAACCTCCTCATGCTCTTCCTACATTTATGACATAAAAAATTGTGTTGCAGGAGGTGGCTTACCAACTAACCACAGATTTTTCCAATTCCTTGGTCAAAGCCAAGAAAGCTCCATGGCCCATCTTTCAGCTAAACATTGGATCTCACACTATTAAAAGTTTTAGGTTATAATCTAAAGAGTTGCAACACTTCTAATTTGGTGAGTTATGGTTACATATATATGACATGAGGGGTATTTCCATGGCACACTGCAATTCAATTAGATTTGATAGGGAATATACCTCACTAATGGAAGAAGGAGATGACAAAGTTAAAAATTGTTATAATTCATCCAAAGAACTACAATCATTCTATAAATTGAAGAGGAAGAGAAATCATAGAATTAAACCCAAGAAAGCATGAGCTTGGAAGTAAGAGCAACTATTATCAAGGGAAAGTAGGGTGAAGAAACCACTAAGGAAAAAAGAAGAAGAAAAAAGATGACAAGGAAGAAGCCCAAAAGAAGAAGAAGAAAGAGGAAGAGACTTAAAAAAAGCAAGAGAAGGAAGAGATGGGAAAGAAATAGTAAGAATAATAGGATGTGAATAAGCAAGAGGAAGAGAGGAAAATAAATGAGGTCATAAAGAGAAAGAATGTAGAGGAAGTGAGAAAGAGGAAAGAATAAGAATCAAAGAAAAGGAAAAAAGAGGAAAATCTAAAGAAGAAAGCCAAAGAAGAACAAAGGAGGATAGAAGAAGAAAATATAAATATAAAGGAGGAGGAAGAAACCAAGATGCAAGAAGAGGCCTTACCCAAAGAGATTGAGCAAGAGTTAATGGGTAAGGAGCATGAAGATAAGTTAAGAAAATATAACATGTTAAATGGTCGAGAGACATAGGTGGATATCCCTACATTGAATGTCCCACTTCCTATTCCCATTACTAGAGGACATTTCCTATCATGATAACTAGGCATCACAATAGAAGATGAAGAAGAGGTATTGTATCTTTCCAGTATTACCTTTCACCAAGTCTGGTGTAATATCATTCAAGAAAGGCACAAATGCTTGTCCAAAAGCCCAGGAAATTCCATCACAACCATTATGGAAAGGAAGATAGTAATGGATATTACAATGAAACCAAGAGTGATAAATTTAACTAGGAATTCCTTTGTGGATACTACAAAAATAAATATAGACCTATTTTCAAAATATGTTGAAGAATTGTAGGCAAATTTGATTATTTTTGAACAGAAGATTCTATAGCTATAAAATAAGAACCAAGCATTTATGATCTCACATTCTCAAAGTGCGGGTTTTTAAACATGCATTTTGGAAGACATTAATATACTACAAGAAGCTATGGATATAGTTTATAATGAGATATTGACCCTGCATCAAGTTATGACTCCATTCTCCAATATGTAAAGTGAGTCAAAAGATAGAGGAATTTTAATCAAACTAGCCACCTGAGAACTCGATCTCATATATGAATGCACAATCAAGTATCCTAATGCACCAAAGAACTCCTAAGGAAAAATTGAATAATGATGTAGAACAATAAGGTTGATGTCAGGATCAAGATGCAATCACATGACAAGGTGAGCAAATACTTGGACAAGGTAATGACCTCTTATAGACATTTTGTAATGGGTTGGAATCTCTTGTCAATTTACACAATATACCTTCCACTGGTGCATTATGAAAAATAATATTAAAAGAAGTCAAGAAAGAGAAAGCAATTCGAGATCCCATAAAATAAGTTGTTGCAAGGGATAGTTTCAAGGTTACAAAATAAGTGATTGTGTAAAGTTAGGTTGATCTTGTGAAGCTACACAAAAGAATTGATTGCATAAAATTTGGTTGAGCCGATGAAGCTACACAAATCGTTCACAATGTTGTTGAACTAGGTGAAAGCTAAAATTCCAACCTTGATACTAAATGCATTATAATGCCTTATGAGGCATGGATATGAGCTACAACATTATCAAGCATACTTGGTTCGAGTTCTACATATAAAGGCTCTAGAAATATCCATCACCTAAATAGATGATTGAGAATGTTTTATTTCTTCAATTTTAATGTAATTTCTATTTTATTAAATGAAAAATAAGATTTAAAGTAGAGAGTTATATTGAATGTAAAAAGTCATGTAGAATTTCAAGATTCATGAGGGGAGGTGAAAGGTCATGGTACATGAAACATCACTCTACCTTCTACAAATAACGTTCCCTCATGGATAGATGTAAAGGACCTTTCGTTTTGGACTGGATGTGCACCTATTGTTTGAGAAATAATAGATCTTTCTGAAGCTTGAAGTGGTGACTTTGCATATCCACTAATGGATTTCATGAGTGTTCCATGTGATGGTGTTGTGAATATTTCAACTTAATTTTTGAAGCTCTTTGAGCCAAAGGGAACAATTCCATACACGTTTTTGAGCATTGTGAGACTCTACTTGTTGTGATTTCATGGTATATGTTTCATTTCAATTGTTTACATTAAGAACCATTTTGTTTACTTAAGCACATATCATACATGGGATTGCATTATTTTAAATGATTTCATGCTTGTTGTTGATTAGGAACTAATTTGTAGTAAATAATCGAATATTTCCATTTATACATGTGTTTTAATTGAAGTCTTTCTAAATTAATTATTTAAATATTTGTGTCATGTTATTTAGTCGTTGTCATGTTCACAAAATCTCATATGTTAACGTTCGATAAATTTTCTTGACTTGTATTTGTAAAAACATTTATTTGTTTTATAATGTTTGTTTTTCATCCTATACAAAAAAAATCTATAAGAAACATGGTGGTAGATAGGTCCACGTACAAAATTGGACTACTATCCCAAACGATGTAGAGTTTAGTTGGAATTTGGTACTCGAGAAATCCCAAGATTGTTGGTGGAAAAAATTGGGCCATTAAAATATTTGGTCCTATAAAGAGGTTTGTTGTTGTATGGCAGGTGTAAATATTTATTATTTCCTTGAGTCTTTAGAACATGCTAGTAACCAAAAACATTCCCATTCACCACCCACTCGTACCTAGGAAACCTCTGAAGTTGAATCCCCTCTGCATAGCCTTGAACAAGAATACAAAGTAAGTTACGACTAGTTAAGATTCCTTGAGCCCATTTCCCATGAAATCACCAAAAGACTTGGAATTATTCCTATCACATTTCTCTTGCCACATAAATGCATGACCCAATTGCAATGTTGTAACATTTTCTTGTAGATTCCTTGAGCCCATTTCCCATGAAATCACCAAAAGACTTGGAATTATTCCTATCACATTTCTCTTGCCACATAAATGCATGACCCAATTGCAATGTTGTAACATTTTCTTGTTGAAAAGTTTTTTTTTTTTCAATTTTTTTTTTTTTTCTTGCACTTTGTATGAATAATCTATAGCTTAGTATGAATAATCTATAGCTTATGTTATAAAATGCTATATATTATTTCTTTTAAAGCATGGATAGTGTTTTATTTTTAAAACATAAAGTTTCGATTGTAAATAAAGTGCGTATATAATGCTTATGCTCCTTTGAATAGTAAAGATGGGCACACTTAAATCAATGGCGGATCATCAAGGGTGTTCCATAATAATTTGTATCAATAAACGAATTTTTATTATGTGTCATATCTATATTGATTTCATACCCCCCCTCATGAAAATAACTTACTTCCCTACCCCACGAAATATAACTAGTCACGTCAAAAGGTTTGGGTGCTAATGGTAATTAAGTTTGACATTTAAAAAGGGGCATAACATGCAATAATACAAGAGGTTTCATTTGTCCCTTTATTGAGCCATTCATTTGTTTAGAATAGCTATTTATAGCGAGCAAAGAACTTGTAACAAACATAGTATAAAAAATTTCACCAGATCAATTTGGGAAACTATTATTTTTCCTCTTCTCAGTATGTTTAAAATTCACTGTAGCCATGGGTAAGAAAGAAAGTTAGTCAAGAAAAACGAAGGCCAAAATTCCACTTCCCTTTATCTCAGTAAAATTAGATGAAATGCCATTAATTGATCTGCAGGAAAAAATTATGCAAGAAAAATTCGAATTTGACCTCTATGCATTGTAGAATTGGGAATTTCAGAAATTTCCAAACAACTGTGATGAATTTTATATATGGGAGTCTCTTCTTCCTTAATTTGTGTTTCCACAAACATACCATTTCCTGAATTCCTAGTATGTTGTTCAGATAGGTACCTACTAAGTGAAAGAGAAATAATTGCTAAAACTAGACAACCATTACTTTATATTAACTCTGAATCAGTTTTGTAGGTGCTTAAGGTTGTATTTTCTGACTCTCCTCATCCATTCTCTAGTGAGGCCTTGTTAAAAATCTATCACAAGTTTACCCCTCAACAAAAAACTTCCATACTTCAATCCCTTTTACTTAAAGAAGCCATTATTCCCCAACACAATCCTCCTTATCCTTTGAGCATTTTCCTAGAGATATCTATACATATCATATCCATGTTATGCTACATATTAAGGTATAAAGTGATGAAGTGGTATATGAGATAGTATTGGCATTTTTATCGAATCTTTCACTAGGAAATAAGGCTTCAATTGTGTTCAAAATTAGTTAGTTTCTTTTAGACATTATTCATGAGTAGTTTTGGAAGCTTGGAATTGAAAAATCATTCAAGTATCTGTTATTCTTGGTTTATTTGTTTATTTACCATTATTCAAAAAATCTAACTCAAATACAATTACTGAAACGGGATATGTAGGGTAAACAAAGGCCAGTTTTACATTGGAATTATTTAGTCAAGAAACACTTTGAAAAATTCTCTTTTCCAAACATTTTGGACCATTTTTTGTCAATTTGTTTCAGCATTTTTAATAGAGATAAACTCCCATGAATTCTACCAGAGGTTAAGCATGATTTACAACTCAATAAATTGACCAAGATAGGTGACTAGTTTTTATATAAAAAATTTACTAAAATAAGAATGTATGGATGTGAACTCCCTCCATATTGTTTGCCAATATTAAAACTAGTTAAAATTTTCTCTCTTGAATTCATTAAACAAATTTTGGAAGTAGACCAAGTCAATTTTGTGTCAAAAAATAAAGGGCTTATTTTCAAGCTCAAATCATAGATAAGACAATTTGTTGTAAATACCAGAGCTAGTAAACAAGAGGTTAAGTTTCTTCTAGCTCAAATGAAATTTACGAAGGGAACTAACTAGCCTTGTGATCTAACTGGGAGAATCTCATCTATTAGAGTTCAATAGAATTTTACTAATTACATTCATTTGTCAAAACAAGATATTGAAATATATACTCATAGAGATACATGGGAAGAAGGCACCCTTGAATAATTCCCAAGAGAACAAGAAGTAGAACAATCGACAAAGTTAATTTCTTTGTCAACTCCTCAATAGAAAGAAAGGGAGCTCAAAAGGGAAATTGAGAATGTCTGATAATCAAAGGGATTATAATTCAAAGTTTATAGAATATAGAAAACAAGGGATTTAGAAGAAACTATGCCATAAACTACATTCTCATATATATCTACAAAAGCTATAGGTGTTCTTTCAAGTGAGCTTGTATTCAATTTGTGGTAGGTGGAAATAGTAGCTAGATAATATTCTTCAACTCCTCCTTCTGCTAATAAAAATATCTTTTATAAATGTATAGAAATTAAAAGTAAAAGTGAAGCTTTGAAACCAATGGTTTACACTCAGTTTTGGAAGAAAACATCTTCTACAAAGAAAAGGTTAATTTCAACTCTAGATGTCGAAAGGGGAAAAATTCAATTAGATTTTCCAGAACCAGAAGTCCCAAGATTTAAGGCAACAAAAGATTTAATACATTTGTATTTTACTTCAATACAACATAGATCCATCAAATTGATTAGATCAATCTCCATAGGCAGAGAGGGGAGATTCTTTATTCTACTTTAATTAGTTTTTCTAGTAGTTTGTTTAGATTGTAGAATTGATTGAATAATACTATCATTGAGTTAAAAATGGAAGTAATGTATTCTCTTTCTAAATACAACATAATCAAATCATTGGAGGATTTAATTATCAAGATAGGACTAGATACTCATGATATTAATGCTACATAGGAGATAATAAAGAAAATGAATGTAGATATTCAAGCTTTGTACAAGATATTAAATATTCCAACAACTAAACATCCATAAACTCAAGAAGTGGTAGAATAGGAAAAAGAAAAGGAAACACTCTTATCAAAGATAATTGAACATAATTTGTAGATACAAAATATGGAGACACAGATGGAATAGTTCCTAAAGGAAAGAGAGAAAGCATAAAGCACAGTGCCTTCTATACCTCAAATGTTATCAAAAAGAAATGATGCAACAAATGATCTAACAAAATAATTATCTTCTTTGAGCTTAAAAAATGTTGAAATTGGCAAATTGAAGAAAGAATTAGAAAGAGTTGAGAATGAGAAAATTAAATCAGATAATTCTTTTGTTTCTAAAATTCAAAGGGATTCCAGATTGTAGAAATCACTTGAACAATATCTAAGTCAATCCTAAAATGTGTAATGTTTAATTAAAGCAAAGCAAAGAATCTAGAGTGAAATAATCTATTTAGTATTTGAAATATCGAAGTGAATTCATATCACAACTAAACAAGAGGAATTATGGGAGAAAGAAAAAAAGGTCAGTTAACGAAATCAAAGGTTGACTTAGAAGTAAGCCCAATCAAGCTAATGAGTTTATCAAAATTTTAAATTCAAAAATAAGAGATGAACTAGATGGCATGGGTATTCCTAATAGGTCTCATACAGTCATAAAAACTAGAAATTTTTGACCAAGAAGTGTTTAATGATATAATTGCAAGAAAAGTGTGATTCTATGAAAGTACAAATTCATAAATTTAATAGGAAATTCTCTACCTTCTAGGAAAAAGGTTAACTTCCTTTAGAAATTCATAGACAAAAATGGTAGCTAAAGATGAATATCAAATATTACTTAAAAAAATTTGCATTAGATAAATCAAAATTTGTTCGGATAAAAGGAGCTTTGAGTGGTAAAATTCTCCCTTAAAAAAAATATATGCTGATTTGTTTATATGTTATGACATCAAATATTTATTCATAGTTAAACCAAAATTTCAGAAATATACGAAGGTAGATGAATATTATAGAAGAATGGTTGCATTAACGTATCTAGTCGAAGAAGAATTGGATTAGATTCTTGATCTCATATCTTAATTTTCTAAGTCTAGGGAAGTTACTCGAAGATAGGAAACATTTCAGAAAAAAATCAAGGAAAATATAGGTTTGAAGGAGCTAAATAAAAAAAATTCAAATATCTTAGTATCATACTCAAAAATCAAGGACAGACGATGCCAATCAAGAAAAAACTTTCAATTTTGATCGAATTTTGTTGAGATTATCCAAATTATATTGGGATAAAAAACTATTTTTTCGTTGGGATATTTGGAAGATAGAATTTTTGTAAATACTATATATGTTATTTTATTTGATTGGGAAAGGTTTTATTCCTAGACCAAAGCTTAGAGATGTGTTTTGCAATACCTAAATATTTTTGAAGTTAATCAAAGAGTTTTGTTTTCATCTTATGGCAACATTCTATTTCATGTGAGTGTTTTTAGTATTTCATCATCTTGTACTTAAATACAAATTAAATTGTGTGGATAACTAGGAAAGATGAGGCTAAGGATTAGCCTTTGTGATCTCCCTTGGAAAATTCATGTCCAACACTGAGTTAATTAAGAAAACTATTTGATTGTTTTGAATTACTCTAGAATAATTAAATTGTTGCCTTTTATGCAATTACTATATGTATTAATGTCCCTGAGTTAATTAAGAAAACTATTTGATTGTTTTGAATTACTCTAGAATAATTAAATTGTTGCCTTTTATGCAATTACTATATGTATTAATGTCAATTATGGGATATTTTCCCATATGCTCCATGTTCTCATGGGATCATTAAGTTTTCAAATTGGATACATATAAATATAATGCTTTCTTTATTATTTTTTCATCACCTTTAAAGAGATTGTATGTTGTTACTATTGGAAATCAACACTTTGACTAATCCTTAAAAGGACAAGCATTATTACTTAAACAAGTTTTTTTATCCTTGATCCATCCATTATTAAAGAACATAAACTTCATAAATTCTTTGACATAGTTTTTAAGCTACGAATTTTTAATAAAGGACAACATAAAATTGGCCTCGTTGCCAGGGAATGGAAAATTGAAGTTATTTTTCCCTAGGAAAATGATTGAGATTACTTCATTGATAGTGAACAAGAGTTTAATTGACTAGATCATTCACCTGAAATAATCCATTTGTTAAAATATGGATCCTCATAAATATACCAGATCTAATCGATATCCTGAATGTCCAAAAACTTTATTAGTTCCTAAAAGGTTGATCAAAAAATATTTTGTCAAACATAGAGATGAGTCTACAACATATTATCCACAAGAGTAATCCTCTCATATAAAGACTTATGAAGAGCCCCCTCAACCTATTGGTTTGTCCCCTAGAGTTTCAAAATTAATTTAAAAAGGAGTAGATCTTCCAAATACTTTATTAGTTGAGCAGCTCAAATCTTTTCATATTTCTAAATCAGAGAAACTGAAGACATAGGATCCTCTGAAAGAGAGTCTTCAACTCCTAAAATTGAACAACCTGAAGCTAAGTCAAAGGATGTCTTTTCTTTTTTACATGTTGGAGTAACTTTTAATTTTTATACCAATCCTATATTTCCTGAAGTTCAACCAATTAGTTTTCTTGAAATTCAAAAATTGAGTTTTCCTCCTCAGTCTCCAAAGAAACCTCTAACTCCTAAGAAAAGATCTCCAAAAAATCCTCCATCTCCTAAACAATATTCCACCTAATGTACAACAAAAAATCATTGGAATTGGTCCAATTGTCAATGTTGGGTATCAACCTTTAAGATTATGTTGTAGCAGCTACAACCACCCTCCAAAATTTTGTCTATGCTTCATTTTAGAGCCTACCTTCTAAATCACAGCAACTCATCTTGCACTATTCCAGGTACTTGTGCTTTGATTGAGCCTCATCCTTTACATCTTGGCTTTTGTTTTCTTACTTGGTTTATTGTCTAACCCACAAGCCAATATATTTATTTGGTCTTGGTGTAGTGTCAGACTTGCCTTAGAGAACTGCGCAATCCTTGAGGGCAATTGGCCTTTCCCTTGCAATTTGCACAATCTGGACTAACAGTGGGCCTTGAGCCCAGGAAATGTGCAGAACTGACTAGAAGCCAACCTTGACCTGGAAAATTGTATAGAACATGAGAGGTAGCCTAAAGCCACTCATCCTAGAAATTTTGTAGAACCAACTATGCTCAGAAACTGCGCAATGCATGAGCCAAAAAAAATTTTTGGATCTTCCCATAACTACGTAATATTCCCAGGAAATGCATCATAGTTTTTCTTGAAAAAGAAAAATAAATAAAAAAGTAAAAGAATCCCTAGAAGGTAGGGATCTATTATTAGTTTCGTGAAGGTGACACATTTCTATCTTTATAAGTTTTCGCCAAGTGTTGCTTGTGTCCTTGATCTCAGGCATGCACGTCATAAATTCTAATTTTCTTAACTCTATGTAATGTACATGTCTAGATATCATTTGTACATTATATCTTCATGCTCTAGCATTCTCGAGGAGATAAAGGAACCTTCGAAGCATCATCGTCACTTTCTGGGTGAGTTTTTCTTTTATCGTCTTTTGACGCTTTTTGTGTCACATTTTTGTTGTTTAGATTGTGTGAGTGTTGTTTCACTTTTTTATTTTCATTACTGTTGGTGTTTTAACTTGTTTTAGCTTGTAGAAGTGTTTTTCCAAGTTATATATTTCCTTTCCCAAGTGTCGCATGAGTTTTCCCGTTTTTGCACCAACAATTTCAGTTGTGTTGACTCTCTTCACATGCTTCGTTTTCCTTCAGTTTAATCAATTTCTGAACTTGTTTCACATGCATTCATCTACACTTATTCATATATGAACATAGCATCACATTATCCTTCAGATCTTCCAGATTTTAACACTCCTGATGGGCGGATCTGGGCTTCCCTTGCTCAGATCTCACACTTCATTGTATGCATTGCACAATCTAGGAGCTCAAGACCTCTGCCTTGGCTTCTGGAATTGTACAGAGCCTTCCCTGGCCTAGCTACAACTATGGACTATGCATTTCCAAAAGCCAGTCGCCCAGGTTGGCCATTGAGACTGCACAATGCACAGTTTCTCCCAGGCCCTGTGATGAGTCTCAATATTGTAACAAGAATGCTACAACTCCCAAGGCTACCAACTTTAATTATAAACCTGTGTTCGTAAAAAATTAAGAGGTATCAACACTACATGTGAGGAATACATTGTGTCCTTCCTTTGTTGTCATGATGTAATGAAATCAAATCATAAACTATTTGCAATAAATGAAATTCTTGAAATGGAAACCTTAACCTATTGCAGGAAAGAAAATACAAGGAAATAAAATGTATTCTAATTGTATCAAGAAAATCATGAACTAAATATCAATTATTACATTTCAAAGAGTTTAGATCCATTGACAAAGTTCGTTGGATGTGTCAATCAATAAAGTCAGCATTGTATTCCCATTTCATAAATTTGTTCATTAACCAAAATCGTTGAGATTTTTTGCATGGCTAAAAGGGAAAGTCCTAAGTGGTGTTTGTTTCTCCTCAACCATTTATTTATATCCTAGGGCTCATGATTCAAACCTAAGGGATGAAAACCAATCATTTTGAGCAAATCTAGTCAAGTATACACGCTGGAAGAGTTCTACAAGAAACTACATGATACTACAAGATGTTATAATTCACCGAATGACCAAGAAAATCAAATACAAATTGGATGGAACAAATTTTTTTTACTGAATAGGATGTATTAGGTCTCCATTCAAAGTGGAATCACTCGAAAATGCCCCTGTTAACCCATTCTAAAAAATAGCATAAATTACTAGTCTAAAATCTAGAAATTCAAAAACTAGTGAGCTAGTAAATCTATCAAATGCCTAACATAATAAAGTGAAAATACAACAGGGTATTTTTTGATTACCTAGAATTATTTTGTGATCTAATGCAACTAGAATCAACTTGGTTGAAGATCATTAGCATGTTCCAAAAAATAGCAGAAATTTAATGTTATTTGCCACAAGGGACTTTCAAAAATTTAGATTTGGGAATAAACAAACTAATCTAAGTAGCTCAATGATTACTATGACCTTCCAAAGTTGTTCCAAGGATGAAATGATGCTTGTGATCTTGTAAAATAACTTACTTCAACCATTTAATCCAATCCTACAACAAGAAAACGTTAATACTAAATGCATAAATAGAAAAAGACAAGAACAAGAGATGCATTTGAATAAGAAGTGAATGGAAGAAAAGTAAATGATACAGAAGGGATATGAGGCTCCTGGGATGGCCCAACCCAAGAAATATTAGATTTATATGAAGGATACCAAGATTTATAAGTTTAGCATGGCACCAATCTTCATTATTTCTGTCAATACAATTACATCCCTGCAAGAAATAAAAGTGGAGTTGCAAAAATACATGTTTACTCCACAAGAAGACTAAGAAAAAATCAACCCCCAAAGGAAAACTCGACTAGGTACTTATAAAAAATGATTAGGAAGAAATCCCCATGAAAGGAGGAAGCTTTCCCCTCCAAAATCCCTCAATCAGTGGATCTGGTTCCCAACACTAGGAATCTACATTAAATGACAGGGAACACATCCCTATATTTTATCAATCACTAGAGCTACAAAATTTGTGCAGTAATTTCAGAACATCTTGATTTATTATTCAATATTGATCCTCTGGTAGTAGGGAGAAAGTCCCTAAATTATCTCCTCGAAATCTTCATAATATGCCTAATATTCTCATAATATTCTACAAAAATAAATAGTATTAGGCACAAATATGAAATTATCCATAAACCTTCCTAATTAACATATTAAAATTAAAAATACATTATCTAATGCAAAAAGAGAGGTTTAATGTGTTGAATGATGGTCATGTGGTCCTTAATTTATGTTTAATTTGGAGGCCCATCATACCCCCCTACTGAAAGTGTTGCTCATCCTCTAAACAACTTAGTGACCTCATTGTGCCTCTTTCATGGCCCTGGTGGCCTCGCTAATTTGTTCTATTGATGTTCAACAATTTCTTGTAGCAATTTTTTCCTTCCTATAGCAAAATTTTGCCTTCTTACAGTAGGCAATATTCTTCTTTTCGTTGTTTTTTCATGGCTCCCTTAGTGCTTGGATTCTTCTGAGAGACTTGGGGCTCCTTTCTTTTGGATTGGAAGGAGGTTATCTCTTCAATTTGCTTCTTATTCTCCTTTTATCCTTTGTTATGATTTTTTTTTTAGGCACTTTATCTTATGTTTCAACATTTTATTTTTCTTTGCCACCCTCTTCTTCTTTTGCATATCCATCCTTGACTGTCACTTTAATTCCATAAGAGCTTCTCTATCCATGTCAACAACATTTGTCGATGTCTTCTCAATGTTTGTGCAAGGGAACCCTACTTCCAATTGTCAATTTCATAGCACTCATCATTTCATATTATGGAAAGAGGAGGAGTGCTTCTTGTTTATGAGTGAGGTAAATAATGGTATGCCATTCTCAAAGTAAGTTTATTCTACCATCATAATTCTCATTCTTACAACAAAACTCCACAATTCATTTTTTTATGGTTCTGCTACATGATATTTAGTGGAGGAGTTTTGCAAATATTCACAGAATATTTATTTGCAAGAGGTGATAGATAAAGTAATTACACCTTCTTTGAAGACTTCTCAAAATTTGTAGGGTTTTGTGGCCAATAATCCTCAATATAGGGCCCATTTTTTCTTTTGGGACAATCCTTTAGCAAGATGATTGTCTACTGTAGCAACCATGGTTTTCTTGTAGCATCTCCATTTTCTCTTATAGCAAAGCAAGTTTTGCCTTGAGATTATTAGTTAAGGTTGCTCTATTGGTAGGCCTCCTCACAGGTGTCAAAAATTTCTTCCTTCCATTAAATCTTCCACCCATTTCTCCTAGTGCTCCTTCTCTGGATTTTCTGTTTTTTCTGTTTCTATGTATTTCTTCTCTGCCCTTCATGGTATTTGACGGTTGTTGTTACTATGTGTGTAGTTCCTTTGTTTCTACCCAAAGTGCTACTGTTGCTGGTGGAGGTTCCTACTTGGAGTGGTAGAGCACCTCCTGAGTTGGTATCACCCCCTCTACTTGATGAGACAGGGGAAAAATAGGATTATGGCTTGTTGTAATGGTTGCACAGGTTGCTATAGGAGGAGATTTTCTTCCTGTAGCAGTCCTTCCTTCTCTTTCAGGGTCTTCTAACTATATGGGAGTGATGATAAATGATGTATAGTGCTTGTAGGATGATGCTAGGTCTCAGACAGAGTAGCGTAGGTTTGTGAAAATGTAGAGGTTGTGCTCTGTGTGTTTTTTCAAGAAATTTTAAGGGTGAGACGAAGTATAGGGTTTGTTCTTGAAAAAAACAAATTAATTTTTTTCTTATGAAATGGGATAGATGAATAATGGATAGAAAGTGGATATGAAGTGCATATAGGGCTTGGAATACTTTGGTGACTTGGCCTTTACACAAATTTCCTCTATTAACTACTGTCCCCATTCCTCATAATCATCACCCTTCCTAATTTCGCTTTTCCACATTGCATGAGTGAGGGAGTTAGCTGCAATGAACTAGTTTAGGATGGATGAGACTATTGACCCATCCTTATCTTATAAAACCTCACCTCTCATGCATTGACAAAAAATTTCTAACTATAATAGGCTCAATAGAAGAGGTCAAGAATATTGCATACGTGTACCTACCTTATGGTTGTTGGAGAGGCATGCATGTTGATGCTGAGTTGATGATTGATCGACGGTCCTCTGGAGATGATAATTTTCTTTGCTTAATTATGCACAAGTATTCATAGCTTGATGATTCTTTGAATGATAAGGTTATTGTGTGCAAGTTTCTTTCCAATGCCCAATATATTGTTGGTGGAGTTGATGGATTCTAGCCCATATTCTAAACCTTTGTCTTTTAGTTAACGTGATCAAGCTATCTTAGTCAAATCAGGCCTTCTTGAAGTGTTGGGCTTCACCATGGTTGATGTTAACCTTCCCCATACTTTTCACAATTGTCATAAACTATTCCAACACTTCATGTCACCATTATTTTCCTCTAAAACCCCTCAGCCAAAGTCCTGTAGCATAATTTTTTTCCCATATATCCCAAATAGTATACAAGATTGACCTGAAATTTTCTCAGCATGTTTCCATCATCCTTATGCACCACACCATAAACAAATCTTGGCCAATGGATGCACAAACCTAGAGAAAAAATAAAAATGAATGTAGGTTATGGAGTTCAATTTCTTGAAAACTATGTATTGGAATTTTCTAAAATTGCTTGAGCATCTTACCATCATCCATATGAATCTCCCCATGAAACAACTTCTCAAATGGATACATGGATATCCAGAAAATTTAAAAAAGGTTGTAGTTGATGGAGGTATTTTCGAAAAATGTGCACTGGAATTCACTAAAATATCTTGGGAATGTTACTATCATCCATATGCATCTCACCCTAAAAAATATTGTCAAATGGATGATGGTTTTCAAAATATGACAAAAATAATTTTCTGGTGTATGCATTTTTGTTTCCTGTAGCAAAATAGAGTCTTCCTATAGCATTTGAAGACAACAAATAAAATGAGTGGTAAAACCTTGGGAATGATGTGTGGATGGTGGAAATAGATGAGGGTGATGGATTGGCATGGTTTTGATCCTTTTGGGGAATCTAAGAAAAGGAGGAGAAAGTCCAAGTTTGACCTCCTTTGACTAGGTTTTGATCAAATTTTATTTTGGTGGATAACTTGTTTTTGTTTCTTGTAGAGGTTGGAGAGCACCTACATTCAAGAGAGAGAGAGATACATGCAACAAATATTTTTTACTTTTTCTCTTATTTTTTTCTTCTAGGCCTACTAGCTGCCTCAATAAGGTTTTTCACTAGTAGGTATGCCTAGGCGCCTCAAAGGAGGTTTTCACATAGGCTCTTTTATTTTTCTCCTTTTTTCTCTTTTTTCCAACCCATTGACCACCTCATGGAAGTTTTCAATCAATGAGCCAATCTCAGGTGCCTCAAAGGAGGTTTTCACTTGAGATTTTGTTTTTTTTCCTCCTAATTTTCATTTTTGATATTTTCTACCGTACTCTACTTCAAAAACAAAATATCTTTCAAGTATAAGAATACTTCCAATGGAGCCATGTGCACATTAATATGATAGATAAACTAATGTGTGGGCTTGAAATATATGCTTTAACATGTACTTGGATTTCAGAGACCAAATGCTTTGATTGAGATGATAGCAGGAATTGTTGAAGAAGAGTGTGTGGCTACAACCTATTGATTTTTGGGAGCCATACTTCAATATAGTTTTGATGCCTTTGGTCCACTTACTAATTTGGATCATTTTGGATGTCTTATTCTTCCATGAAATTCAGATCTTCTTCTTTTTTCTGATTATTCCTTTAAACGCATAGAGGATATAATGGTGAACATGAGGGAAGTTTCTCAATCTATGATTATGATGTCTACTCTTTATTAAGTGAAACCTGTGATCCTCTGGTCTTCTCATTTGAATCTTCTTCTTCTAGATGTGGTCCTTCAATGACATCAATAGAATCTCTTTTTTTCAATACCTTTCTTGATCTAAGATGAATACCATTTAGATCAAGAGGGGATGTTTGGAAGTGTTATGCCTCAGCATTGTAAGTGGGTTGAGCTACTTCCTTGTGTGGGTTTAGAAATGGTGGTACAGGTAGTTGAGTGGGAGTGCATATTTGAGACTGATGTGGTTAGGATTGGGGTTGTGGTGGAGGTGGATGGAAGGGATAACATGGAGTTGGGTATGGAGGATATTGAGGAAAATATTGAGGATGTTCTGGATGGATTACATAAGTTCCTTTCCAACCTTGTTGCCAAGATTGGTTTTGGGGTTGATATGGCTGATGAGTCTCGGTATTACAACAAGAATGTTGCAACTCCGAAGGCTATTGCCTTTAATTATCAACCGGAGGTTCGTACAAACTTAAGAGGTATCGGCACTATATGTGTGGCATACAGTGTGTCCTTCCTTTGCTGTCATGATGCAATGGAAAGAATGTACTAAAGTAAAATCCTAAAATAATTGCAGAGAATGAAATGTTCGAAATGGAATCTTAACCTATTGCAAGAAATAAAGTACAAGGAAAGAGACAAAAATTCAATGCTAAATCACACCATTTCCTAATTAACTACCAATAATCTATGCTTTGCAATAATGCTAGATTATCAATGAACCAAATGCTACTATCTAAGCATGGAAGTTGGAAGTATCAAACATCACTAATGTGCAAGTAAAGGGACTGAAATAAATCTGTTTTTGTCTTTTGGTCCTTTCATGCAAAATCAAGTATGCAAACTAATTTCCTTTGGTGTTATGGTAGGTGAATTAAGGATGTTGGAGGTTGGATGAAAGGGTTAGAAGATGGTTGGATGGTGTGGGAGACCCTTGGGAGGCTTTTGGTGACATCCTAGAGGTTTTCCATCAATTCATCCTCAAAACAGGCCATTTCAAGAAAACCTACAGGATGTACTAGAAACCTATAGGATGATCCTGTAGGAATTATAGTGAACCTACAGGATACAACCGAGAGAAAAATGTGAGATGTTTGAGGTGATGGAAGGCTTAGGGAAGGTGGTATATGTGTGGAATAGAGTGTGAAAATGCCTAGGATCACTCAGAACTCAAAACCAAAGTTGGGAGATGGATGGATTTGCTCAAAAAGCTTGGAGAAGTTTCCTACAGGATGTACAGATTCACTATAATTCATCAAATGACTAAGAAAATCAAATCCAAATTGGATGGAAAAATTTTTGTTATTAACTAAGATGTCTTAGGTACCCATTCCAAGTGGAATCACTCAAAAATACCTCTGTTAACCTATGCTAAAACAATAAAAAACATTACTAGTCGAAAATCTTGGAATTCGAGAACTAGTGAGCTAGTAAATCTAAAAAATGTCCAACCAAATCAAGTGAAAATTTAATGGGGTAATTTTTGTTATGAACTAGAATTCTTGGGTGATCTAATGCAAGTGGAATCAAGTCAATTTCAGCTCCTTAGGATGCTCTAAAAAATAGCAGAAATTTACTATTCTTTGCTAAAAAGGAAGTCCTACAATCTAGATTTGGGAATAAGAAGACTAATCCAAGCAGCTCAATGATTGCTATGAACTTCCAAAGCTAATCCAAGGATGAAATAGTGATTGTAATCCTACAAAGGAACTTACATCAACCATTTAACTCAATCCTACAACAAGAAAACACTAATACTAAATGCAGAAATAGAAAGAAATAAAAACTAGAGATGCAAGTGAATAAGAAGTGAAACGAATGAAAGAAAATTACACAAAAGAGCTCTGAGGTTCCTGGGATGGCCAAGCCCAATGAAACTCAGATACCTATGGAGAAGAACAATATTTAGAAGCTGAACATGACACCAATCTTCATTATTTTTGTCAATAGAATTACATCTCTGTAAGAAATTATAATGGAGCAGTAAGAATACAAACTCTCTCCATAATAACAATAATCAAAATATCCCCCCTTAGAGGGAAATTTGACTTGGTACTTATAAAAAATTATTAGGAATCAGTCCACATGAATGGAGGAAGCTTTCCCCGCCAAAATCCCTTGATTAGTGGATCTAGTCCCCAATACTAGGAATTTGCATTAAATGGCAATGAACACATTCCTAGATTTTCTCAATCATTCCTTAGAGGAAAATTTGGCTTGGTACTTATACAAAATGATTAAGAATCATTCCCCATGAATGGAGGAAGCTTTCCCCACAGAAATCCCTTGATTAGTGGATTTGGTCCCTTGATTAGTGGAACACATTCCTAGATTTTCTCAATCATTGGAGTTCCACATTTTGTGCCATAATTCCATAATATATTGTTGACTTATTATTTATTATTGATCCTCTAGTAGTAGGTAACAAGTCCCTAAATTATCTCCTCCTCCAACTCTTCATAATCCGCCCAATATTCTCATAATATTCCACTAAAAATAAATAATATTAGGCACAAATATTAAATTATTCATAAAACTTCCTAATGAATATATTAAAGTTAAAAATAAATTATCTAATGCAAAAAGAGAGGTTTAATGTGCTGAAGGATGGTCATAGGCCTTAATTTATGTTTTAAATTAGAGGCATGGGCCTTAATTTATGTCTAATTTAGAGGCCCATCATACCCCCTTGCTGAAAGTGTTGCTCATCCTTTGAGCAACTTAGTGACCTCATTGTGCCTCATCCATGGCCCTGGTGGCCTCTCTCTTGTGCATTAAGAATCTTGGCTATAATCTCTACAAGGACAAGCCCAAAAACATATTTGTTCAAAGAAAAACCATTGTTTCTTGAGACCATTAGCTTTCTTTCTTTCCCTTATTGAAGATGAGTTCTTGAATATTTTTTTTAGTTTGGCAAGGTCTTCCACACCCTTATCAACCTTTTGTTACCTTGTTCCGCCATTTGGACACCTCCTGTAGGATTTTTGGGTCACTGTAATTCCTATAGGATCATCCTGTAGAAAACACAGTCCCATTGTAAATTGAAGTAAAGGAGTGGAAAAAATGACAAAAATGGTGGAGGAATGAATGGTAATGAGTGGTAAAATAAAATTGTGAGTGACACTGGTCTCTTTGTTATCCTCCTTTTCTCTTTGATTGTCCTTCTTGCTGACTTGCAAATGGAAATTTCATGAAAATGGAGAGGGTGCTCTCTTTGTTTTCTTTTTTCAAGAATAAAATGGAATGGATGAAAGATGAATAGATAGTGAATATGAAGTGGATGGAGGGCTTGGAGTGCTGTGGTGACCTTGGCATTTCCAAAAAATTCTTCTTTTAACTGTTGTCCTAATTCCTTGAAATCATCACCCTTCATAATTTGACTTTTTAACATTACATGAGTGAAGGAGTGAGTTACAATTAACTAGTTGAAAGTGGCTAATATTGTTTACCCATGCTTAGCTTATAAAACCTCATATCACATGCATTGACAACAAATTTCTAGCTATAATATTCTCAAGAGAAGAGGTCAAGAATATTGCATTCTTGTACCTACCTGATGGTTGTTAGAGAGACATACATGCTGTTGCTGAGTTGATGTTGATGTGCAGGTGTTGGATGGTGATGTTGATGCTCTTGATACTGCTGCTAAGCTTTGGAGGAGCTTCTTTGACCTCTGGATCTCCTTTAAAACTACTCACTGCCATTCCTGTAGGTGTTGTTTTGTATCCTGTAGGTTTACAGGACAACGACTTGTTTTGTCCATATCTCCCAAACGGTAGACTAGATTGAGCTGAAACTTTTTGAGCATGTTTTAATCATCATTATGCACCTCCCCATAGATAAATTTTGGTCAATGGATGAACAGATCTCAAGAAAAATAAAAAAAGGCTGAAGGTGATGGAGGTCGATTTCTTGGAAACCGTGCACTAGAATTTTCCAAAATTGTTTGGGCATGTTGCTATCATCCATATGTATCTCCCCATAAAATAACTTTTTAAATGTATGCATGGATATTGAGAAAATGCAAAAATGGCTAAAGGTGATGGAGTCCAATTTCTTGGAAACCATGCACTAGAATTTTCTGAAATTGCTTGAGCATGTTACCATAATCCATATGCATCTGCCCCTGAAACAACTTGTCAAGTGGATGCATGGTTTTCAAGTTATGGCAAAAACAAATTTCAGCTCTATGTATTTTTGTATCCTGTAGTAAAATAGAGCATCCTGTAGTTTTTTAGGACAACAAAGAAAATGAGTGGTAGAAGCTTGAGAATGATTGGTGGGTGGTGAAAATATATGAGGGTGATGGATTGGCATGGCCTGAGCCTTGTTGGAACATTTGAGCGAAGTAGGAGAAAGTCAAAGTTTGACTTCTTTTGACTAGGCTTGACCAATTTTCCTTTTGGTACAAACTTGTTTTTGTTGCTTGCAGATGTTGGAGAGTACATACATGCATGGAGCAAGGATTCTTTTATTTTTTCTCTTTTTTTCTTCTAGGCCTACTAGTCGCCTCAATGAGGTTTTCAACTAGTAGGTCTACCTAGGCGCCTCAAAGGAGGTTTTCACCTAGGATCTTCTTTTTTCTCTTTTATTTTTTTTTTTTTTCAACCCATTGACCGCCTCATGGGGGTTTTCAATCAATGAGTCAATCTGAGGCGCCTCCAAGGAGGTTTTCACCTTATATTTTTATTTTTTCTCTTATTTTTCAATTTATTTACTTTTCTTCTACCCTACCTACTTGAAAAACAAAATCACTTTCAAGTATAAGAATACTTCCAATGGAGTCATGTGCACATCAAGATGATACACAAAATAATGTGGAGGCTTGAAATGTATTATCTGACATGTACCTGGATTTCAGAGACCAAATGATTTGACTTTGAAAAGATCAAGCATAATTGAGGAAGAGAGTGATGTTGCAACTTAGTGACTGTATGGAACCATATTTCAATATAGTTGTGATGTCCTTGGTCCTTTTGCTGATCTGGATCATTCCTCATTTTTTCTTCTACCATGACCTTCAAATCTTCTTCTTTTTGTTGATTTTTCTCTTTAATACATGGAGGATTTGATGGTAACCATGAGGGAGTTCTCTCGATCTCTAATTTTGATGTCTGCTCTTCATCAATCACAACCCATGGTTATGTGGTCTTCTTATTTTAATCTTCTTCTTCTGGATGTGGTCCTTCAATGACATCAAGATAATCTATTTTTTGCTATACTCTTCCTGAGCTATGGTGAATACCATTGATCTCAATAGGAGATGTTTGGAAGTGTTGTACCTTAGCATTGTAAGTGGGCTGAGCTACTTCAATGTGTGGGTTTGGAAATGGTGGTACAGGTAGTTGAGTGGGACTGTATATTTGAGATGGATGTGGATGGGGTTGTGATTGTGGTGGAGGTGAATGGTAAGGATAACATGGAGTTTGGTATGGAGGATATTGAGAAAAATATTGAGGATATTGTGGATGACTCCCATAAGCTCATTGCCAACCTTATTGCCAAGATTGGTTTTGGGGTTGAGATGGCCAATGTTGCTAAGGAGAGGGTGTGTTCCAATTACTTTGAGGTGGTTGTGCATAAGCTTAAAATTATGAATTAGGCTCTTGCATCATATTAAGATAAAGAGGCAGTCATGGTCCTTTTGGAGCTACATAACATAGTTGCATTGGCAATTGACTTGCTCCATTATCCTCTTGGTAAAGTTCCTTCAACCTTGCTAATGATGAACAATGTTTAACATCATGTGATTCTGGAAAACAAATATCAACATTCCTTCATCTTGCATTCTTAACATTTCTACTTGTTTTGTTACATTGCTAAAAATTTCTGTTTTAAAATTATCAAACAAATTTCCAAGTTTAGCTTGACTTACTGATCTTGATGTTGATTTACCTACTCTTGCTTTTCCTGTTGATATGTGTTGGCATCTTTCAAAATTTCCTCAAATGATAATTGATATACATCACCTCTACTTATGATATTAAGGAGATCAATCCACTCATCCCTACTTGTTGTAAGTAAGAGGGTTTTTAGTGTATCGGATCCTAAATGATGTAGTTTTTCCCTCTTAAGATTGTACATGAACCTCTCTATTAAATCCTCTAGACTGTCATCTTCTCTTTGATTCATTCTAAAGGTTTCTTCTTTAAGATCATGATCTTTATATTTCTCTAGAAATATCTTTTGCATATCATTCCATGATCTTATTGAATTAGTATGTTAGGCCCCTATACTACTAGTGTAACCCCTTATTGTTATTAGTACAACCCACTTATTATATTGATGTACCCATGCAGTGCCCATATTGTTACTATTGTGCCCCATAGAAGCCCACTATTGTTATTATTGTGCCCTTACATTATTATTGTTATGTCGGCTCTGATTATGTTATGACCTCTTAGACTCCTATATATATAAAGGAGGTATTTTCATTTGTATCATCCAAGAATCGCTCATTTATGTAATGTAAAGGAGGTTTTCCCCTCGAAGAGGCTGAATTCTAAGGCGTTGATCTCTCTTTTCTATATTTTTGTGAGCTGGTTTCATAACATTTGGTATCAGAGCTTTGGATTCTAGGGTTTCGCGGCTCCAAACAGGTCATCGTGGTATTTTCACTGTAACTTTTTTTTGCGACATTTCATAAGTTAAAAAGAAAAACCATTTGAGAAGAATTCGTGCTAAATCTCAGGTCTGAATTTTAGAGCTTTTTGCGCTATATTTGCGGAGATATGATCTGAGGAACTTGGTCTTTTTGAAGACTCCTGAATTACATTCCAAACAGGTGAGCATCAGATTGAAATTTCGTAAGAAGGTATAGGAAGAGGACGGATTGTAGTTTCTTGTATACAGTTTTTAGAGCCAAAGGTCAAAACAATGACACGTGGCACTTCATATATGTTTGCTCTTCTGGAAAGGTCTATAATTAGGTCATCTTGGGAGATTGTGCATAACTCTTTCTTGGAGAATCCAATTTGGATCAGACCAGTGGCATTGGAAAGAGGACACAGAGGGCTACTACAAGTCGCATTTTTAGAACTTAAAGATCCGAAAGTACAGAGTTACATTCGTTTCAAGATCGAGCTCCTAAAATCAAGAAAAAGCAAGATGAGGAAGTTTGATGGCAAGGATCTAGTAAATTGGATACTTCAGATGGAGCAATATTTTGATATACATGGTGTACCACTGTTAAATTTTTTATGTATTGCATCTTCATATTTCGAACTGGATCAATTTTTATGGTATGAAGGGCTTTGTTCTCGTAAACAACTTGTTACGTGGTCAATTTTCATGGAGGAAATGATAGCACATTATGAGGATACAAAGAGAAACACCTTCTTTAGAGCAACACCACAACAATTGGAAAGAGTAAAAGGGCTTTGTGACATAGTGGAAAGCAAAATTATGGAAACTAGGAAGCATACCCCTCACAACTATAAACATGGAAGTGTTGTTTCTCCTAGCCTTCCACAACCTACAAGGGTTACACCACAACAATTGGAAGAAAAAAGAGAAAAAGGGCTTTCTTACAATTATGATAGCAAATGCACTAAAGGTCATAAGTGTGCTGAGAAGAAATTATTTTACATAGAATATGAAGAGCAGGAAGAAAAGGATCAAGAAACATCAAAAGAAGAAGATATACACCAGGACCCCACCCCAGAGAAAGAAGAAATGAATCAGACGATATCTTGTAAAGAATTGGTAAGAATTACCACTCCTCAAACTTTCAAGATAGAAGGACATATCAAGAAGAAAAAGGTGCAAGAAGTGAAAGATCACATTGAGAAAGAAGAAATGAATTCAACCATATCTTGTAATTCATTGGTCGAAATTACCACTCCTCAAACTATCAAGATAGAAGGACATATCAAGAAGAAAAATGTTCAAGAAGTGAAAGATCACATCGAGCATCAAGAAATGAATATGACCATATCTTGTAAAGGATTGGAAGAAATTACCACCCTCAAACTCTAGAGATAGAAGGACATATCAAGAAGAAAACGGTTCAAGCAGTGAAAAATCACATCGAGCATCAACAACAAGTTCTCCAACTTTTAAAGGATAATGCCACTTTGATGCAAAATCAAACGAAACAATAGGTAGATCAACATTATAGTGAAAAATGTATTGATGTTGGTGATTGGGTATTTTTACTGCTACATCTCAAGCAAGCTATTTATGAGAAGGAAATTTTGGCAATACTACATGCACTTAAAAAATGGCGACCTTACCGAATGGGAAGACTCTTCAAAGATGAGGATGTGGAAGCATTGTTTTGTGCTATTTCTATTATCCAACCAGATTGGATAAAAGAAGCAAGGGATGAATGGAAGAAGGACGAAGAAGTATGGCCACTTATTCAAAAGTTGCAAAAGATCCCAATTCAAACAATATTGCCAGAAGATGAAGAGGAAGGAAAAATCATATTGGAACCTGGAGCAGTCACAAAAAAAGAACCCAACAACTACGAAATCGATCAATTCTAGAGTATCTCATCAAGTGGAAGAACTTACCCACTGAAGATTCCACATGAGAGGACAAGAATTTTATACAGAAGCATCAAGAACTACTCAAGCATTGAGGACAACACGTTTTGAAGGAGAGGGCAATGTTAGGCCCCTATACTACTAGTGTAACCCCTTATTGTTATTAGTACAACCCACTTATTATGTTGATGTACCCATGCAGTGCCCATATTGTTATTATTGTGCCCTTACATTATTATTGTTATGTCGGCTCTGATTATGTTATGACCCCTTAGACTCCTATATATAGAAAGGAGGTATTTTCATTTGTATCATCTAAGAATTGCTCATTTGTGTAATGTAAAGGAGGTTTCCCCCTCGAAGAGGCTGAATTCTAAGGTGTTGATCTCTCTTTTCTATCTTTTTGTGAGCTGGTTTCATAACATAGTACCTAAACTCATGAACCATTTAAGAGCACTATTTTTCAATATTGCTGGAAACAATTTCAGTTTTTGAGTTTTTAATAAGTAGCCATAAGATCTACAAACAAATTCAAATTCAAAGAGAACGTTTTCTAGATCCTTTGACCTTAGACCATGAAATTTTGGATGAAAAGATGGAGGGATGTTCTTCATGTGAACACTACCATCAGTATTTTGAATGGGGAATCCAAGAAGATCTTCCGCATTGACATCATCTCCATCCATTTCTTCTACATTCTTTGCCATCTCCTTATTCTTCTACCTGCAAAAGTGGATGGTGATATGGATCTTACTGCACCATGTGATCAAATGAGGGGGTGGGTTGGTGTTGGATAATTTTGTTTTTGTTTTTATGATTGAATGAAAACTATAATGCACTGCAATTTTCTACTTTTGAAATTAAATATGCCTAACGAAAATATTTTTTTTGTTTTTGAAAAAATTAAAAAGAAATGAATCAACTAGAGAAGAAAACAATGCATACTTTGACACCTCCCCGACAACGGCACCAAAAAGTGATGAGTCTTTATATTGCAAGAAGAATGTTGTAACTCCCAAGGCTACCAACTTTAATTACCAACCTGGGGTTCGTACAAACTTAAGAGGTATCGACACTATATGTGTGGCATACAATGTGTCCTTCCTTTGCTATCATGATGTAATGGAGAGCATGTACTAAAGTCAAATCCTAAACTAATTGCAAAGAATGAAATGTTCTAAATGGAACCTTAACCTATTGCAAAAAAGAAAGTACAAGGAAAGAGATGGAAATTGAATGCTAAATCACACCATTTCCTATTGAACTACCAAGAAACTATGCTTTGCAATAATGCTAAATTATCATGAACCAAATGATACTATCTAAGAATGGAAGTAAGAAGCATCAAACATCACTAATGTGCAAGTAAAGGGATTGAAATAAATCTGTTTTTATCTTTTTGTCTTTTTGTGCAAAATCAAGTATGCAAACTAATTGCTTTTGGTGATGTGGCAGGTGAATAAAGGATGTTGGGGGTTGGATGGAAGGGTTAGTAGATGGTTGGATGGTGTGGGAGACCCTTGGGAGGCTTTTGGTGACTTCCAAGAGGCTTTCCATCAATTCGGCTTCAAAACAGGCCATTTCAGGAAAACCTATAGGATGTACTAGAAACCTATAGGATGATCCTATAGGAATTACAGTGAACCTATGGGATATAGCCGAGAGAAAAATGTGAGGTGTTGGAAGTGATAGAAGGCTTAGGGAAGGTGGTATATGGGTGGAATGGAGTGAGAAAATGCCTAGGATCACTCAAAACTTGAAAACCAAAGTTGGTAGATGGATGGATTTGCTCAAAAATCTTGGGGACGTTTCCTAAAGGATGTAAAAATTCACTATAATTCATTGAATGACCAAAAAAATAAAATGCAAATTGGATGGGACAATTTTTTTATTAAATAGGATGTATTAGGTCCCCATTCCAAGTGTAATCATTCAAAAAGACCTCTGTTAACCCATGCTAAAAAAATAAAAAACATTACTAGTTGAAAATCTAGAAATTCGAGAACTAGTGAGCTCGTAAATCTAGAAAATGCCTAACCAAATCAAGTGAAAATTCAATGGGGTAATTTTTTTTATGAACTAGAATGTTTTTTTGATCTAATTCAGGTGGAATCAAGTCAATTGAAGCTCATTAGCATGCTCTAAAAAATAGCATAAATTTACTGTTCTTTGCTAAAAAGGAGGTCCAACAATTCAGATTTGGGAATAAGATGACTAATCCAAGCAAAGAAATGATTAATATGAACTTCCAAAGCTTTTCAAAGGATTAAATAATGTTTTTTATCCTACAAAATAACTTACATAAAGCATTTAACTCAATCCTACAACAAGAAATTACTAATTCTAAATGCAGAAATAAAAATAAATAAAAACTAGAGATGCATGTGAATAAAAAGTGAAAAGAATGAAAGAAAATGATACAAAATGGCTCTGAGGTTCTTGGGATGGCCAAGCCAAGGAAACTCAGAGACCTATGGAGGAGAACAATATTTAGAAGCTCAACATGACACTAATCTTCATTATTTTCCTCAATAGAATTACATCCCTGCAAGAAAATGCAATGGAGCTATAAGAATACAAGCTCTCTCCACATTAACACTAATGAAAATATCCCCCCTAGAGGAAATTTTGACTTGATACTTATACAAAATGATTAGAAACCATTCCCCATGAATGGAAGAAGCTTTCCCCACCAAAATCCCTTGATTACTAGATCTAGTCCCCAATACTAGGAATTTGCATTAAATGGCAGGGAACACATTCCTAGATTTTCTCAATCATTCCCTAGAGGAAAATTCGACTTGGTAATGATAAAAAATGATTAGGAATCATTCCTCATGAATGGAGGAAGCTTTCCCCACCGAAATCCCTTAATTAGTGGATCTGCTCCCCTGATTAGTGTATTTGGTCCCTTGATTAGTGGAACACATTCCTAGATTTTCTCAATCATTGGAGTTCCACAATTTGTGCCATAATTCCATAATATCTTGTTGACTTATTATTTATTATTTATCCTCCAGTAGTATGGGAAAAGTACCTAAATTATCTCCTCCTCCAACTCTTAATAATCTGCCCAATATTCTCATAATATTCCACAAAAAATAAATAATATTAGGCACAAATATTCAATTATTCATAAACCTTCCTAATGAATATATTGAAGTTAAAAATAAATTATATAATGCAAAAATAGAGGTTTAATGTGCTGAAGGATTGTCATAGACCTTAATTTATGTTTTAAATTAGAGGCATGGGCCTTAATTTATGCCTAATTTAGAGGCCCATCAATGGCCAAGGTTTCCAAGGAAAGGGTGTGTTCCAATTACTTTGAGATGGATGTGCATAAGCTTCAAAATGTGAATTAGGATCGTGCATCATATTAGGTTGAATAGGCATCCATGTTCCTCTTGGAGCTACATAACATAGTTGTATTGGAAATTGGCTTGCTCCATTGTCCTCTTGGTAAACTTCCTTCAACCTTGGTAATGAGGGGCAATATTTAACATCATTTGGTTATGCACGAAAAACACAAATATCAACATCTTCTTTTTTCTCATTTTGTATTATTAACATTTCTACTTGTTCACATAGATTTCTACAAATTTATGTTTTAAAGTTATGAACCAAGTTTCCAAGTTTAGCTTGACTTACAGATCTTGATGCTGATTGACTTACTCTTCCCCTTCCTCTTGATATGCATTTGCATGTTTCAAAAATTTCTTCAAATAATAATTGGTATACATCACCTCTACTCATGAGATCAAGGAGATCAATCCACTCATCCCTAACTGTTCTAAGTAAGAGGGATTTTAGTGTGTTTGATCCTAAATGATGTAATTTTTCCCTCTTAACATTATACATGAACCTATCTATTAGATCCTCTAGAATCTCATCTTCTTTTTTATTCATTCTAAATATTTCTTCTTTAAGATCATGATCTTTATATTTTTCTAGAAATATCTTTTGCATATCATTCCATGATCTTGTTGAATTAGTGCCTAAACTCATGAACCATTTAAGAGCTCTATCCTTCAATGTCACCGGAAACATACTAAATTTTCAGTGTTTAATAAGTAACCATAAGATCTACAAACAATTTCAAATTCAAAGAGAAATGTTTATGGATCCTCTGACCTCATACCATAGAAGTTTGCAAGAAACGATGGAGGGATTTTCTTCATATGCACACTGATATCAATATCATGAATGAGAAATCCAATAGGGTCTTCTTCATTGTCATCATCTCCATCCATTTCTTCTATCTTCTTTGTCACCTCTTCTTCTTCTATCTGCAAAAGTGGATGGTGGCGTGGCTCTTACTACACCACGTGATCAAATGGGGGGGTTGGTCTTGGAGATTTTTTTTTTGAATAAGAATGCTAATTTTCTATTATTGAAATGAAAGATGCCTAATGAATTTTATTTTTTATTTTTACTTTTTGTAAAAAGTGAAAATAAATAAATAAAATATGGAAGAAAACAATGCATACTTTGACACCTCGCCAGAAATGGTGGCAAAAAGTGATGAGCCTCAGTATTGCAAAAAGAATGTTTCAACTCCCAAGGCTACCAAATTTAATTATCAACCCGGGGTTCGTATAAAATTAAGAGGTATCGTCACTATGTGTGCAACATACATTGTGCCCTTCCTTCCTTGTCATGGTGTAATGGAGTGAATGTAATCAAATCAAATCCTAAACTATTTACAACAAATGGAATGTTCAGAATGGAAACCTTAACCTATTGCATGAAATAAAATACAAGGAAATAAAACCTATTCTAATTGCATCAAAAAAATATCATGAAATAAATATCAATCATTACATTTCAAAGAGTTCATATCCATTGACAAAGTTCATTGGATGTGGCAATCAATAAAATCATCATTGCATTCCCATTTCATTAATTTTTCCATTAGCCCAAATCGCTAAGATGTTTTTCATGGGTAAAAAGGAAAGTCCTAAGTGTGTTTATTTCTCCTCAACCATTGAACTAGAGCCTAGGGGTCATGATTCAACCCTAATGGAAAAAACCAATATTTTTGAGCAAATATGGGCAAATATATACATGCTGGAAGAGTACTACAGGAAACTACAGGATGCTACATGATGCTACAGGATGTTATAATTCACCGAATGACCAAGAAATCAAATCCAAATTGGATGAGATTTTTTTTTTTATTATTGGATATGATGTATTAGGTCTCCATTCCAAGTGGAATCACTAAAAAATACCCCTATTAACCCATGCTAAAAAATAGCAAAAAATTGCTAGTCTAAAATCTAGAAATTCGAGAATTAGTATGTTCTAAAAAATAGCAGAAATTTATTGTTATTTTCCACAAGGGACTTCCATAAATTTAGATTTGGGAATAAGTAAACTAATCTAAGTAGCTCAATGATTACTATGACCTTCCAAATATGTAAGGATGAAATTATGCTTGTGATCCTTCAAACTAACTTAATTCAACCATTTAACCCAATCCTACAACAAGAAATTATTAGTACTAAATGCAAAAATAGAAAAAGACAAGAACAAGATATGCATGTGAATAAGAAGTGAAAGGAAGAGAAGTATATGATACAAAAGTGCTCTGAGGCTCCTGGGATGGCCAAGCCCAAGGAGAATTAGATTCCTATGAAGGAGACCAACATTTAGAAGCTGAACATGGCACCAATCTTCATTATTTCTGTCAATACAATTACATCCCTGCAAGAAATAAAACTGGAGTTGCAAAAATACAAGTTTCCTCCATAAGAAGACTAAGAAAAAATCAACCCCCAGAGGAAAATTTGACTTGGTACTTATAAAAAATGAATAGGAAGCATTCCCCATGAAAGGAGGAATCTTTCCCCTCCAAAATCCCTCAATTAGTGGATCTGGTTGCCAACACTAGGAATCTGCATTAAATGACAAGGAACACATCCCTAGATTTTCTCAATCATTGGAGGTCGAGAATTTGTGCAATAATTTCATAATATCTTGTTGATTTATTATTCAATATTGATCCTCATGTAAGAGGGATCAATTCCTTAAATTATCTCCTCCTCAAAATCATCATAATCTGCCCAATATTCTCACAATATTCTACAAAAATAAATAATATTAGTCACAAATATGTAATTATCCATAAACCTTCCTAATGAACATATTAAAGTTAAAAATATGTTATCTAATGAAAAAAGAGAGGTTTAATGTGTTGAAGGATGGTCATATGGGCCTCAATTTATGTATAATTTGGAAGCCCATCACTCTAGCCTACACTAAACTGCACATTGCACATTTCCAATCATCAAGCTTTCACACTGACTATTGGGACTATGCAGTGCACAGTTCGCATAGTCAGTTAGTCATCCCTATGAGTCAAAATTTCACAATACCTCTCATCAGATGCCCTGATTGCTACTTGATCATGTTGTGAAGTTAGATTTGTAAGAGCTAATGTTTGCATGCGATGAGTTTCCTTTCTTTCCTAGAGGTACAACACTCATGAAGCACTTATCTCTAGCAATACTTGTACCATGGCACCAAAGAGAGTTGCTTCAAGAGATACCACTGAAAGCATGACTAGGGAAGCAATTGCGCAAGCGTCACTTTACTTGCCAATATATGCGGACACTCAACTATTCATGGAAAAGGCGTCAACACTAAAATTCCATCAAATCTAGCAGTAGTTGCAAAAGGAAACAATCCAATACAAGATCAGGGAAAGAGGAAGTTGCTAACATAATAAAGGGAGAAAAAAGATGCAAATTGAAATCAGATTCAATCTTCGTCAAGAAGCTTTGGCATTAGAATAAAAAGTAAGCAGAGGACATATACAATAGAATAGAGGAATAGAGAAAAGTAGAGCTTGGAAGTAGCATAATTGAGATTGCAGTAACCAGAACAAGAACCAAAGGAAGGACAAGAGGTGAGGATGAAAGAACTAGAAGAGAAGAACAAACAGGAAGAAGAACGAAGGCAAGGCATAATGACCAAGAAAACAAAACCAATACAGGTTGATGATCCGAAACAACCACCAACTGAGGAGGAGAGTGAATAGATGGAGGTTCCATAGCCAAGTCTAAACATAAGAACCAATTCTAGCTAGAGATTGATGAGTCCGTGGAGTAGCTAAGACAAGAGGCCAGAAGGGAAGACTTGGAGCTGAATGCACTCAACATGCAGAAGTACATCATTAGTCCTGTCAAGGTCAACACCATGTTGCACATGCTTGAGAATGATTTGGATACAGGTTCCAAAACCATATACCCAGAATCCATGGAGGCAAGGTTCCACTATCAGAAAGACACCATAAAGTAGTTTGGGGACATGATCACATAGTACCAAGATTGGCATCAATATGTGACTGAGAAGTATCAAGTGGAGGTTTCTGAGTTGGTCTTTCCCCAAACTGCGAAGTCATATTATTTTTTCTTCTTAGGCTATCTCTAGCCTATTTTGTCTCACATAGGTACATGTGGAAAATGTAATATTATTTGTAAATATGTTGTAAGTGAAATTCCAAGTGTCACTGGTGGAATGTGAAAGTTCATCATGTTATGTAATGAGCTATTTGTGAAGAAGTTGAAGAGTCATGAGGAAATTCAAAGAGTCCAAAAGGGGAATGTCAAGGGTAACCCCACCCATTTTTTATAAATAGAACCTCATAACTCATAGAACGAGATTTTGGGAGCCAAGCTTTTAGCTAGGCTTATGATTAGAAAAGGCTTGCAAGTATTGTGATGAGCCTTGACTTATCCACAACGTAGAGTGAGTATACTTCTTTGGAGGAGTAGGTCTTCTTGAGTGTAATGTTCCACTATTAGGGCTAGTGGTCATTAATGGTGTATGTATGGGTGGAAATTTAAATTATAATAATAATATCAGAGCCAGTACGTTTTCATGCATATGTTGTTATTGTAGTTGGACTATTCTGTTTTCTTTAGAAATATATGTTTTTTAATTTACACATTTTCTTATGAGCTACTTTGTATGCAATTTCATGAATCTTGTTGGATGTGTTTTGTTGGATTAACCCATCACTTTAGTTTGTGGACTATTCTGCATCTTAGCTTGTGATTTCTTTATGCTTCTATGTTCCTTTCCAGCTGTGTACTATTAAAGGCTTCTAAGATGCACACTTTCATTTCCCCTTGGTATGTTGGAACCTTCATGTGTTGCACTTGACTCCCCGTAGGGTCACGCACTTGATCTCACCCAAAGTTATCATACTTATCTCTGTACGGTACCATGGTTAAGACATTAAACTAACACCCATTGTTGGGACTCCTACTCCAAATGGTTTGAGGTCTAGTTTGGATTTCTTACTGGGGAGATCCCATGAATTTTGGAAGGTCTAGTAGCATCAACATTTCTAGCTCTAAAAGGAGGGCCAAATGACAAGCTGAGCCCTTCAAGTATGTTTTGAAATTATGTCCATATTTCATGACTTCTATTGAAATCATAACCCCGACATGTTTCTCTCATGCTATTGATTTTGAAGCACTAGTGAGCATTATAAATGAATTTTCCAAATATAAGTTCAATGCAGACAATGGAACACCCCTTTTCAAGTACACATTTTCCTTCACTGGCTTCTATGACAAGCATGATCTCCCCTCAGATGACTTTGCATGTGGGTTGTTCATTTTCACATTCAAACGGCATGCATAGAAATGGTGGCACACATTGCCCATAACCTCTATACACTGTTTTGATCACATGTTTAGAGAATTATGTCACGCTTTCATTCTTTATGACCCTAAATCACTTAATGAAAAAATTTAAAAATTACTGGGAATTTCCTCAAGGTGAAGTTGACTGGGAATTTTGGATCAAATATTTCAGTATCTTATTCACATTTCTGAGAATCCACATGAGTTAGAATGTTTCGAACCTCTCTCGACATACCTCAATGTTAGAGCTTCTCAATCTGAGATGGATGAGGGTGTTTTCTAAAGTGACATGTCCCCTTCTCATCAATCATCTCTAGCTCTGTAGGTCAATGTGGAAGAAGTTGAGAATCCACCTGTTGATCTTTCACCATCTTCTCCTACCCCGCCTGCTTATGATTTCTACACAAATTTGGCCGGAAAGCCCGATGGTTGTCATCTGGTATCATCTCCTCAACCTATATCCTTTGGTTCCTTTGATCCTATGGATCTTGGTGTGTTGTGTTCATCCATTTTGGATCTCACATGGGATGTTCATGAGGATCAATTTTTGGATGGAGTTGGTGTTGAACAACCAACTTGCACTATGATTTTTGATGAGTATGAGTGGGATTCTGAATAAGACTCTGTAATGAATGATGAACTCCTTCTATCTGCACCTCATCCACTTTATCCTAATGTCTTCCATGACCCTTCCATTTATGTTCCATCTTGTGAAAATTCATTTCTCGTCTTTTCTACTTTTGATCATTCACAGAACATGTGGGATGCCAGTCTTTCATTTGACTGTGGAGGGGACAAATCTTTCTTCTTGGATCCACCCAATCTCTCACATTACCTTTCTAAGAAAATTGAGGGTGAAAGTCCTCTTTTTTCATCATCCCATCTTTATGATTTTTCAAATCATGAGGATTTCATTGCTCATCTTCAACGTTTTGATCGTTGTTGTCATGATCTCTTCATTCATTAATCTGATAAAGATTCTAATTCACATGTCGTTGATATTTCTAAGCCACTAGTCTTTGATGATCCATATTTTGATGAAGTGGAAACTCCTCAAGCTATCAAGGCACTTCAGCTTGAGATGATGGTTATGTCAGGTTCTCATAGCCTTGAGATTAGTTCCACTTCTGATAAGAAATATGTTGAATCTGTATAAAAAGATCCTCATCACTACGTTGTTCACATTGAAGGTCAATCTATTTCACAGTTTTCTCATCCTCCACCGGAATCACATGATCCTATTGCTCATGCATTAGAGGATTCATTCATACCAAGAACTATTGTGAAACAAAAATTTTCTTCTTTCTTTATTTTTGCTCACATTTTAGGTTCAAAGGTGTGTACATGCTTGTATTTCACGTACAATCTAACAGGACACCATGGTACATCCGCAGAGTGCCTTTCATCTACTTTCTGTCTCTACTTTTCTGTGGATGCATTCAAGCTTTGAACGTATTGGTTTGCATTGATTTGTCTCTCTTGTTGGTTGATTTTCTTGCATATATTTGTTGTCAATGATGCTCTCACCTACATGGGCCAACCAATGCATCGTTGACTACATTGCAAGTATCACTTTACATGAGTTGGCCTATGTTCTGCTTATGTTATGAGTAGGAGTAGTGTTTTCTTTCTTTTTTTTTTCTCAGTTTTCTTACTTTGTTTTTCTTTGTCCTACTTCTTCCCTTTGTTTACTTGATTTTGCAACTGAAGGTTAGTGTCTGCATGAAACCATGTTCGGTTTCTTAAACAAGCAATGTGAAATCCAAGAGGAACTTGTACAACTATCAACACTTGGTTATCTATCTATTCCCTCTCTTTATGTGAATATTGCATTTATTCTAGTTGACGATACCCTAATGGAAAATACTTTCCTTTCAAAGAGAGTCATGGTGAAATCATGATGCTTTCACTCTTAACTAGTACCATATACTCTAATCAGTTTTGTATTTTTGGTTAACCCTCTGTTAACATGGTCAATTAGAGTAAGGAGAGGTGGAAAATATTAACAAGTATGTCAAAGGTATATATAAATATCCTTCTTTGAAGGGAAAACCTCTTCTGCTATCAATAAGTGAGGATCCTTGTTCCACCTCATGAAATAAATAAGTGCCTATGCATAGTTCTTTGAAAAATGAAAAATGGAAAAAGTAAAATAAAGAACGAAAGAAGAGAAAGGATTCCTATGTAGAGAGGTGAAGCAAGCAACTATGTTGGGGTATTGTCCAGGCTTGATGGTAGCAAAGAAATGCTTGTGTTCCTGAAGTGACTCCGCCCAGGTACTGTCCATGCTTGCTAGCAATGGAGCAAAACGAGAGATGAAACTAAAACTCTGACAGTCTATATTACTTGTTAAATTATATACCCCTCATCCCCAATCAACAAAACTCAATTTGACTTGGCTTGGTATGTGTGCTACCGATAAAGAGAATGGTAGGGACTACATCTTTAACTCAAGATAAGTGAAGAAGTTATGATGATCGAATAACTAAACAATACTGTTGGAAGAGTTCGTCTCATTTTGCACGAGACAAGGTCCATATCGAGAGTTTGAGTTCTATCAATGTGTTGCCAATGTTCTAGCAACTACAACCACCCTCCAAAATTTTGCCTATGCTTCGTTTTGGAGCCTCCCTTCTAAATCACAATAGCTCATCTTGCACTGATCCAAGTAATTATGCTTTGATTGAGCCTCATCCTTTGCATCTTGGCTTGTGTTTGCATACTTGGTTTACTGTCTAACCCACAAATCGATCTCTTCACTTGGCCTTGATGTAGCTCTGGGCTTGCCTTAAAAAATTGTGTGATCCTTGAGGGCAACTCGCATTGCTGCTAGTAATTTTTTAGTCTATACTGACAGTGGGCCTTGAGCCAAGGAAATGAATAGGACTGACTGGAATCTAGCCTTGAGCTAATAAATTGCACAAAACATGAGAAGTATCCTAAAGCTACTCAGCTTAGAAATTGTGTAGAACCGATTATGCTCAAAAATGTGTAATGCGTGAGCCAGAAAGTTGCCCACTTCTTCCCAGAACTGCATAATATTTGTGGGAAATGCATGGAAATTTTTCCTAAAAAGGAAAAAAAAAGAAAAGAAAAAGCATCCCTAGGAATTAGGGATATTTATTATTTTCCTGAAGGTACACATTGTTATATTTGGAAGTTTATGCCAAGTGTCGCTTTTGTCCTTGATCTCAGGCAAGTGTGTCATAAATTCAAATTTTCTCAATTATATGTAATGGATGCCTCTAGATCTAATTTTTACATTCCATCATCAAGCTCTAACATTCTGGAGTAGATCATGGAACCTTCGGAGCATCATCATTGCTTTTCTAAGTGAGTTTTACTTTTATCGTCTTTTGCCACTTTTTCTGTCGCTTTTTGTTGTTTACCTTGTGTGAGTGTTATTTCACTTTTTTATTTTAATGTTTATTGAAATTTTAAATTATTTTAGCTTGTATAAGTGTTGTTTCAAGTTATAGATTACCTTTCCCAAGTGTCGCATGAGTTTTCATGCTTTTGCACCAACGGTCACCACTGTGGCAATTCTCCTGACATGATTCGTTTTCCTTCCATTTAATCAATTGTTGCACTTGTTTCACATGCATGCATCTACACTTAGTCAAATCTTCACATAGCATCACATCATCCTTTAGAACTACTTTATTTTCACACTCCCCATGGGCAGATCTGGGCTCCCCTTACCTGGATCTCACACTTCACTACATGCACTGCACAATCTAGGAGCTCAAGGGCTCTGCCTTGGATTCTAGAATTGTGTAGAGCCTGTCTTCACCTGGCTCCAACTGTACATTGTGTAGTTCTAGGAGCTAGTCTCCCGAGTTTGCCACTGAGACTGCGTAATGCACAGTCTCTCCAAAGCCTTGGCTCAGACTGAACTATGCATTGCGTAGTGTCGATCATCAAGCTTCCACATTGGCTACTAAGACTGCACAATACATAGTTCCCATAGTCAGTCAGTCACCCATGTCAGTCAAAATTGCACAATCCCTCTCATCAAATGCCCTTATTGTTGCTTGATCATGATGTGAAGTTAGATTTGTAAGAGCTAATGTTTACTTTCCATGAGTGTCCTTTCTGTCCCATAGGTACCACACTCATGAAGCACTTCTCTTCAATAGTAATTTTACCATGGACCCAAAGAGATATGCTTCAAGAGATACCATCAAAAGTAGCACTGGGGAAGCAGTTGAGCAAGCACCAGTTTACTCACCAATATATGCAGACACTTAATTGTTCATAGAAAATGAGTCAACCCTAACATGGCAACACGTCAAGCAATAGTGGCAGAAGGAAACAATCCAATACAAGATTAGGGAAAGATGAAGTTTCTAACATAATAAAGGGAGAACAAAGCTGCAGAGTGAAAGAAAATTCAATCTTCATGTAGGCAGCTTTCATGGTAGATGAAAAAGGAAGCAGAGGACACAAACATCGAAATAAAGGAAGAGAGAAAAGAAGAGCTTGCAGGTAGCATAAGTCAGATCCAAACGAGCAGAACAAGAATTGAATGAAGGATGGAAGTTGAGGAGGAAAGAATAAGAAAAGAAGTAGAAGCAGGAAGAAGAACAAAGGAAAGGCACAATGATAGAGAAAAAAACACCAATACAGGTTGATGAGCTAGAACAACCAACAACTGAGGAAGAGAGTGAATAGATGCATGTTCCCTCACCAGTGCTAAAAACAAGAACCAAGAATGGCTAGATATTGATCAGTACATGGAGTAGCTAAGATGAGAGGTCACTAGGAGAGACTTGGAGCTAAGTGCACACAACATGCAGAAGTATATCGACGGCCCTGTCAAGGTCAACACCATGCTGCAAATGCTTCAAAATGAGTTGGATACATGTTCCAAAACCATATACCCGAATGCCATGGAGGAAAGAGTTCTCTATCATAAAGACACCATGAAGCACATTGGGGACATCATCACACAGTAGCAAGCTTGGTATCGATATGTCACTGATAAGCACCAAGTGGAGGTTGCTGAGTTTGTCTTTCCCCAAACTTTAGAGTCATAGTGTTTTTCCTGTTTAGATTGTCTCTAGCCTATTTTGTCTCACATGGGTACATGTGGAAAATGTAATATTATTTGTAAATATGTTGTAAGTGAAATTCCAAGTGTCATTAGTGGAATGTGAAAGGTCATCATGTTATGTAATGAGTTATTTGTAAAGAAGTTGAAGAGTCATGAGGAAATTCAAAGAGTCACAAAGGGTAATGTCAAGGGTCACCCCACCCTTTGTTATAAATAGAACCTCAAAACTCATAGAACGGGATTTTGGAGCCAATATTTTAGGTAGGATTAGGCTTAGAAAAGTCTTAGGAGTGTTGTGATGAGCCTTGGATTCTCGACAGTGTAGAGAGAGTATACTTCTTTGGAGGAGCATGTGTTCTTATCTGCAATGTTCCACTATTAGGGCTAGTGGTCATCAATGGTGTATGTATGTGTGTAACTTTAACTTATAATAATCATATCAAAGACAACACACTTTCGTGCATATGTTGTTATTGTAGTTGGACTATTCTAGTTCTTTAGCAATGTATGTTGTTTAACTTACGCATTTTCTTATGAACTACTTTGTATGCAATTGTATGAATCTTATTGGATGCGTGTTGTTGGATTAACACATCAATTTAATTTGTGGAATATTCTGCATCTTAGCTTGTGATGTCATTTCACTCATGTGTGCCTTTCAAGTTGCTTACTATTACAGGGTTCTAAGGGGCACACTTCCTTTTCCCCTCTATGTGTTAGAAACTTTTTGAATCACACTTGACTCTCTATAGGGTCACACACTTGATCTCACCCAAAGTTATCATACTTATCTCTATGTTCTATCGTGGTCATGGAATTACACTACAATCCACTGTTGGGACTCCTAATCCAAATGGTTTAAGGTCTAGTTGGAAATTATTACTTGGTATATCCCCTTAATGTTGGTAGGTCCAGCACCATCAATAGGTTACAATCTCCTTTAGATGACTTTCGCAACGGATATTTGAAATATCTCCCAAGATTTAATGGAGAAACTAGAATAAGTGCAGAGGAAAATTTATCAACCTTCATTGATTTTGTAGATAATTTAAATGTGGAATATGAATATGTTTATATGAGGTTATTTGTAAAATCTCTAGAAGGAGATGTCATAATTTGGTGTACACAATTACAACCAGATTACATTCACAATTAGAGAGGTATTACTAATATATTTATCAATCAGTGGGGAGTTAAGAAAGATCTAGTTTATTATTTAACATAATATGAAGCTATAAAGAGAAAACCTGGTGAATCAGTATCATATTTTATCATAATATTCAATAAAATATATAATTAAATTCTAGTAGAAATTAAACCTTCAACTACTTTTGCTAAATTCAGATTTGCTAAATATTTTGATGATGATTTTACACTTATGCTTGGAGAGAGAGTCAACCACTTTAGCATATATTCAAATAGATAAAATTGAAGTATATTCTAACAAAGTTGCTTTAGGAAAGTTAAGAGCTAATCTAAAAAGGGAAGAGAAAAATAAATCAAAACAAGAAGATGGTTCTTGATAGAAAACAAAGGGAGAGGATCAAAATATCGATGAAATTACCAAGATGTTGAGAAATTTGCCTAATAGAATTTCTAGAATGGAGACACAACCAAGAAAAAGAAACAGAATGTAAATAGGCCACCAAGACCTTGTAGAAGACTATTTAAACCTCATATTTTACAAAGAAATAGAAGAAATGCAAATCAACAAATTTAGCTTCCTTTGACGATTGATGACCAAGGCATTGAAGAAGTTACACAAATTACAGATGATATAAATTGTCTTTTTGTCGAGCCTTTTGAAGGTAATATCATCACTTAAAGTTAGAATCAATCTATAACCTAGAATGTTAATTATTCTAAAGTATATAAGTATCAAGCCTTTTCAAATTTTTTAATTACTAAACTTAATAAGAGGTATCACTTGAGACCTAGACATAATCTAGTTAAAAAAAATGAAAATGTCACCTTTCATATCCCTTAGGATAAAAGTTCAGAACCTTCATCTTCACAACAACAAGAACCATATAAAGCGTAAAAAAAACTTTCTCCCTTTACTTTAGAGAAAGAAATAGAAAAGGTAAAGATTCCAATTCCTCTATCAGAATTAACAAGAAGTCCAGGCTATCAAAATTAGGTAAGAAAATGGATTCAATCTTCAAGCATAGATGCACAAGAAAATGTGATAAGTGTTATCACCAAAAAATGTTCACCTAGCCATTTCTAAGTAGGTGGATCGAAATATACCATGTAGTATTAATTTTAGCATAGTAAAATCACTTTCTCCATGGAAATTAATTTAGTAAATCATTTTTATCAAATTATTTTCTGATTAATAAAATACCATGAGAATAATTCAATAAATCATTATTTATTTAATTTTCTTTATGAATAATTATTAAATCATTATTTGATAATTATTCCTAGGAATAATTAAACAAATCACTATTTATTTATTATTCCTTAATTCTATTATTAGAATAATTGTTAAATCACCATTTAATAATTATTTCAATTTCACACCATTATTAATGCTCGCAAAATAATTAATAAATCATTTTATTTGTTAATTATTTATGAATCAAGTTATTTAACCATTTCGAATATATTTTCCCTCTCCAAAAAATATAATAAAGTATTCCTAATGGTTAGATCTTGATTTGGTCAATTTTATTTTATTATTCTCCATTTTCGAGATTAACTCAATACTTTGTTATAAATTGGAGGGTTTTCCATTCATTCTTCACCATGAACATTATCATCATCATCATTATCGTCTCTTTTCACTTGAGCTCCCATTTTATTTCTCCATATTATTTTGGCTTTCTCACACATTGAGAGAAAGAATCAATTTCTGAAGCATCAAGGACATCAAAGGACACATCCCATGGAGGGGGATTTGGAAGCTTGTTTTTGTAGATCTCCTTGTGCAGGTGTTATCAATAAAATATTTATTCATTTGAATTTTTTTCGATTTGGATTATTACATTGGATATATATATTGTTGTTTGTTGTTTGGATCTTATATGTTGTTTTGTTGTAGGTTTTCCATGTTTTATTACAGATATGAAGCGTAAGCAACCACAAATTGTTGTTAGGGTCACATGTCACCTAGTGACTTAAGTGAAGTATTTTTGGTACACCTTCCAAGAAATTTCACACTAACAAATGGAAACTCCACTAGTGTAATAACAAAGTTCTTGGGTGACTGAAGTTTCAGTAAATTTCAGGGTTTTCTACAACTATTTTTAGCCTCTCAATTTCTATTTATAGTATTCTTTTCTTTTTTGTCAAATTTTTTGATTTGGGTGGTTTTCTAGTTCTTTCCATAGGTCACACGTACCACTTGAGTAGGAGATGGAAAAATTTGAGCGAGATATAGAAACCAAGAGTCCCGAGAGAAAAATACACTTTTCAGTCCCATACCTGCATTCGAGAGCGCACTTTTGGCCCAAAAACTGCGTTTTCCACTGTTCCAAGTGAGTACTTGTGTTTTGAATTTTTTCTGAGAATTTTTCATATTTTCCAAGAGTATTGTGTGTAGAATAGAAATGGTTGCTTATCTCTATTACAGTATCCCCTAGGCCTATATTCTCTTGTTTTTTCTCTTTGAGGAAGGAAAAAGCCCCAGAGGGTTTAGAGTACACCTCCAAATTGTTAGGAAGAGATGGGCTTGGTGAGGCGTCTAGGGTTTCAACACTTTCAGCCACTAATTTTCAGGGTCTAATCCATTTCTTTACAAAATTTTTGGATAGGTTTATTCCAGCTTTTCTCCCTTTAGAGTTTGGATTTTTCCTTTCCCCCTTAGGATCCCTTTGAGAATCCTAGGCTTTAGAGCTTCATACCTATCCTTTGCAGCATTTGTCACCTCTGAATTTTGCTATGTGTCTGCACCATTTATGACAGATTAGTGCCTCTAGATCTCATTCCATTTGACATTAGGTCTTTTAGGAATTTTATGGGTCTTTAAGTAGATTTTTTTACTTCTCTTGCTTAGCTTCTTGAGTACCTTTTTGGGTGGGGTTTTGTGTGCTTGATTGGATGTTTATTTTTCTATCATTTTTAGCATTATTTACAGTATTTCAGCACTTTGTTTTCAGTAGGATATGGCATCATAAAACATGCTCAATTAACTCATCCACTAGATACATTATTTTCACACACTCACACCCTAAGCGAACATGAGCTTGGTTAATACCGCCAATCCAAGACCTGAAACACTACACCCATGGGCTGAAGGTAATTGTAGTGACCAATCTTAGGAAAACACCCTGTAGGACTGGATGTGGGAAGCAATTGGTTCTCTACCCTACCTTTCTCTAGAAAAATACGCTTGCACGAATGAGATTTCATCAAGTAAGAAGTTATTTGGAAGGTCATATGAAACATTAGACTTAGGATTATTTGATGGCTTATATCACTTATAGGTTAGAGGTCGTTTTCTTTGATAAGATGTGCTTTCTTTTATTAGAGTAGCATCATTAATATAACTAGTTTACACTTTGCACCACTGCACTAAGTGTTTACTTATTGTTTGTTTCTCTTTTACTCCTATCATCACTATTTATTCCTTAGAGTCATCATTGTCTAGAGCTCATTGTGCCCCTTAGGCATTTGTCTCAGAGAATTTGAGCCCTTTGCCCTCAGTTTGCATTAGGACATATTACTCCTCCTGGTCAAGTTAGAGTACATCCTCCTAGTCCTCCATTGAGTCATCATTCTGATTCTAGTTCTACTGATTCTTCCAGATCTTCCTTTGATTCTGCATATTCTCAACCCCATACCATCACCATGTTAGGCACCAACATGGGTGCGAGAAAGCAAGGTGGTAACCCAGGTACTAACCAGGGTAACCCCACAAGTGGAACCTCTATTGCTATGGTCACTCCTACTCCATTGCTTCCTTTTATGGTTGGTTTGAGTCTCCATGATTTCAACCATCTCATTAGTGACCCTCTTATCCATGATACCAATTAGCTAACTATGCCTACTAAACTTCCTTCCGACATCCCAAAGTTTGAAGGTAATATTGGAGAATATCCCACAAATCATGTTCATTCATTCTATATGTAGTGTTCATCAAATTCTATCACTGGAGACTCCATCCATCTTTGTTTGTTCCAACACACTCTTATTGGAGCTTTTGCTAGGTGTTATTTTGATCAACCTAGAGCCACTCATTCCACTTTCATGAATCTTTCCAAATATTTTCTTGCCTATTTCCAGTTACCTCTCCATTATGACACTGGTACCAAACTATTGATTTCTTTCCCTCAAAAACTTGCTACTCGCTTATCTGGCCATGTTTAGGAATTGCGTAGAAGGAGGAGCATATGTGGATCTCCTGAATTCGAAGACTGCATCTATATGGATTGGTTCCTTAGATCACTTTTGGCACCCATTACATAAGATTTTGCTTCACACTTCCCCCAATATGAGGAAGATGCACTCCAAATAGCCTTGAAATTTGATCGTTAGGTTATGTTTATACTTTCATCCATGATCTACCTTAGCTTGGCATTGTTAATTCATTGGGGGCATGTCATGTTGTTGATGGAATCATTGGAAACATTTCACACACTCAAATTCAACGATATGCACCACCTCCAATGAGATATGGTCAGCCCCAAGTAGGGACAAATTCCTCTTACAACTATCCCTCCCCCAATCTTCCACATGGAAACTCTTATCCAAGTCCCAACACATCATATGCATTTATCCATTCGCATCAAACGATGTAAGGGCCAACTGTTTCTCCACCTATTTATCGTAATGTTTCCCCATCTCCTTATTATCTGTATGCACTGCCTAACATTCCATCCCCACTGACACTAGTGCCTCAACCCCCCATGCCTCTTCCACCTTTTCCACAGCAACAAGCTCCTCCACAAGGTCAAGTGTACCCTCATCAAAGCATAGCTAATCCCCCCAACCCTAAGAAAAGGAACAAGGGGAAAGGTAACCAAAACCAACAATCTCAAGGTAATCAAGGTAGTCAGGGTCCACCACCTAATGCACCTTAGGGAACCCATCTTAATCCCACATCCTAGCAACAGGGTGTAAAACCCAAGAAAAACAAGGGTCTTCCTATGAAATAACCTTGTGCCTATTGTGGCATATATGACCATTATCCTCATGGGTGTCCCTTGCTACCTCATTGATCCAAAATTGATTTTGGATAGATTCCTAGGTCAAGATGTTCCTCATAGTGGAAAAGTGAAATTCCAAGGAAGTTCCTAGAACTAGCCCCATTGCAGAGATCATCTCATTTTGAATCTGCTACAACTCGAATGTGCAAAAATAGACTTAAGATGCAAACATTATTGTAGAAAGAAGATGCCTTGTTCTTTTGGAAAAGAGGCAAAAATCCTTTAAAAATGGGCAAAAGGCCGTTATAAGGGAAAATCGCATCGCATGAGGCAAAGAGGAGGACTTAAGGTTGGGTGGAAGGCACCCCCGATCAGTGACCTCAGATGATTGGATCGACAGGTCAGATCGGAGGCAGGCGGTGTATACCCAAGGCAAAGGTCTCAAGCGATGTGATATTGTGAAATGCCGATCACCAAAATTGGTTGATCGGCATCGGCGGTAGCCATGACATGAGGCAAAGGCGGGACCCCTGCGCTGAGAGATGTTGCGATCGCTGATATAGGCAGATCACAATCGGCGATGCCATGAGGCAAAGGCGGGACCCCAAGTCAAGTGATATCACAATCGCTGATATCGAAATCGGCAGATTGCGTCGGCATAGGCCACGCCATATGGCTTACCTCGAGTCCATGCGATATTACGACTTGCGATACATATCTGGACCTGATGGGTTTATGAATGAAAATATATAATACATCAAGTCCACCATAAGGTCCTCTGACGGGATTTTGCAATGTTTAATGTATTTTTAAAAATACAAAAGAAAACCACGAAACATGCACATGAGACTTGCGATGGCAATTTAAAAGGTGGACCCGATAAAAGATAAGGCATAATTCATAATATTTGAAGTCCGAAAAAATAGAAGATTGATGATTTTTCCTGTGTTTTAGTGTTTTTCTCTGTGTAAACATGGAACTCTATTCTGGGGGATTTCAAAGGCCTGAAGGTCCTTTCCCTTGCGGAGCAGGTGGCCACCTCCCCTAAAGATGTTATGCAGTGATTGCTAATGCTCAGAAGAGGTATTCGATTGGACAAAGGCCGGAAGCCAGAGAATCGGAGAGGGAAAATGAACAGACAACGCTGATTGGCTAAAAGCCACAGAATGATAGAAAAAGAAGATAATAAGCAGCATTGAGATAGGAGCAAAAAAAAGCTAAGCCAAAGTAGGAAGCTAGGGAAAATGAGAGAGAGAGAGAGCTAAACTGAGCAGAGGGAACAAAAACAAGCAACACAGAAAGCAAAAGCTGAAGCGCAAAGTAGACAAGGGAGTCACTTGGAGTTCAAGTGAAAGGCCAGAGAGCTGTAAATTGTAGAGAGCCAAAGAAGTCAGAGCCGAAGAGCCAGAGCCAGAGCCAGAGCCAAGAGCCAGAGCCAAGAGCCAAAGCCAACAGCCAAAGCTAGAGCTAAAGCCAAGAGCTAGAGCCAAGAGCTAGAGCCAGAGCCGAGATCCATAAAGCCGAGAGCTTCAAGAGCCAGGGGGAGATGGTTTTCTGAGCCCATTATTCCTGTGTAAAATAGTGGAGTTGAGCCAAGAGCTTGTAAAAGGACTAGCCATAATCCCAGAGAGCCTAGTCAAGTTGACTAGAGCTCAAGGAGACATAGCCCAAGAGTTTTGGGTGAACTCCAAGTTAAATTACTGTCTTATGTGTTTGTTTTACTGCTGCATTATTTATTGTTATATGTATTTATATATCAGTTTCAGCACATTAATTTACAGTACCTGAATAGTTTAAAACAAATACCAGCATACACCTTAATATAAAGCACTTATTAATTCCACATTGGTTAATCAATAAGACTTGGGAATATTTAAAGCTTTGGGAGTGGGAGAGGTTCTTGTAAGTTGGACAAGAAGCCTAAGTGCCCCATTTTCAGATCAGGTGGTATCAGAGCTTAAGTTTGATTAAACCCACCTTCAAAGGAGGTTATATCAGAATGCTTGATTGATAGAGCAAAGATTGCTTGTCTGAAAGGTGTTTGGGCAGTCAAGGATTGATTTTCTGATTGATGTATGCTTGTTGCAGACTGACTATTTTTTGAGTTTGCAGAGGTGAAGGGAAAGTTGTTGATAGCTTAGTCTAGGAAGGACAAGAAGGAAGAAGGTTGAAGGAATTCTTCTATTCCAAAGGACCTCAAAGCAATCCTTGAAGCAAAAGAGGTTTATTGCAAAAGGTTGCTTAATAAAACACTTTATTAATCTTGTTTGAAGTTCTTTTGTTCATTGGTATAATGACAACTTCTACAAGTGAGTCCTCGAATTCTTCTTTCTTCATCACAAGACTCTTTGATGAAGATATGAAGCAAGACTTGTCCACCATGATGGATATGGTGAGAGAAATGTATGAGGATGGAAAGAAGAGCAGCATACTTAGAGAGTAGTTGAATTCCATGAAGGAAGAGAAGTAGTTTCTTTCTGACAAATTGCAAGAAATGGAGAGGCAACTTCATATTGCAAATATGAACTTGAAAAGGATGCATGAGTTGGAGACACAACTCTTTGTTACCCAAGAAGCCTTAGTCAAGTATCAACTTGAAGAAGAGGTAAATCATTCTAGTTTGTCTTCAAATGCATCTGAGAATGCTTATATTGGTTCTTTTGAAAAACATACTACAGGCATAGGTTCCAAGCTAATGTCCAAGATGGGATATGAAATAAAGGGCTTGGGAAAGCATGCACAAGGTATTGTTGAACCAATAATGGTTGAGGAAAGGCGTAAGTATTTGGGTCTTGGCTATGGACAGTCTTATGGAGAGAGTTCCAAAGCTACCATGAAGGCCATTGAAATAGCTCTGAGGAGGGGTTGCAATGCAGAGTGTGAAGATTGTGTTCAGAAGGAATGTAATAGCTTGAAACATCACTTGTAGGATGTAGGTGTACAGAAGCACACACTTGAACCAGAGAGTTGCAGAAACTCTAACAACCTTGAAGAGATTGATGGTGTTCCAAAGGGAGCCACTTCTTCATTTGCTTCACCTCCTCTTGAAGGCAATAAAGGTGAAAGAGGCAAGTATAAATATGGTTCTAAACACATCCCTTTTGACTTTTCAAAGCATGGTAAATTTCTACATAAGCATGGTAAAAGAATTGCATGTTCCTTTTGTAGTTTGGATAACCATCATGTTTCTAGATGTTGGAAGAGAATGGCCACATACAGGAAACTTTTGAAGGAAAAGAAGCGAAAGGCCAAAGGTCCATTGGACAAGGCAAATCATGCTGTCAAGAGCATGCACATGTGTTGCACTTACTGCCATAAGCAAGGGCATCTTGCTGAAAGGTGTTGGACTCTGAATCCAACAATGCTTCCACCAAAGTGGAAGAAAGTGGAAAGAGAAGATGGCAAAAATGGAAAGGAAGTTTCCATAAATAATGTGTTTCAAAATGATTCATATGTTGATGCTGATGTGCAGACAAAGGAAAAACCTTTGAACTGGATTGGTAAGAAATGGTTAGAGTTCTTTTCCAATTAAGGATTTCATGTCTATTGATGCATCTATTTGCATTTCTTTGTTGATGAGATGTAAGTTGCAGGTTTCTACCAAGATGGTGAATGGAAAAGATTGAGTGGGAGACTCACTTTGTTGTTGCAACATTATATTTCATTTCAGCTTCAAAAGTATAGTGTGCTTAAGTGAAAGTTGAAGGATGAAATGCATGCATAAGCATGATGTGCATGAACACAAGGATGTTGATGCTTTCCTTGTTTTGAACATGTATATGTAATTAACTTGAAGGGTTGATTGCTTTAAACATGCATGTAATGTTGACTTGAAAGAAGCTAACTTGGCCTCCAAGATGGAGATAGTGATGAAATGTTTTATCTTTTGAAAAGAATCCTAATGGTATTTTTCTACATGTTTGACTTGAAGGGTCATTTGCTTTTAAAGGCATGTTTTGTGGGCTTGTTGTCTAGTCCATCATTTGTATGCAAATAAAAGACATGGAGGTGTTCACAAGATGTGAAATCTGTTTCTTTTGTTGAAGCAGGAGTTTAGTCCATCCAGTTGTTGTCTGTATGCCTGTTGTTGTTAACAGTTGTTGTTAGTAGCCTTTAAAATAGGTACAAATGAAAGTTTTGTAATGAAGATGAACTTCACATTTGTTTGAGCCACCTTGGATCAATGATCAGGGCAGGGAAATTCAAAGTACCTTCTGTGACCATTTCAGCAAAAGTTCTGCAGGAAGGCAAGGAGGAAGACAGTTCTTCCCGGGAAGACTAGCCCATCAAAGAAGGGAAGTGGTCAGAAACTTTGGTTCAAAGGCACCATGTAAGGCAAGTGTAGGGAGGCTGAAAGAACAGGGTGAGACACTCTCATTTACTGTTCAGATCAATATATCAGTCTTTTGGAGACCAAAAGTTCTTTTAGTGGGAAGGCATGATCCAAAATGGATTTTGGATAGGTTCCTAAGTTAAGGTGTTCCTCACAGAGGAAAAATGAAAGTCCAAGGGAGTTCATGGAACTAGCCCCATTGCAAAGATTGTCTCATTCTAAATCTGCTGCAACTTGAATGGGCAAAAATAGACTTAGGATACAAAAGTTATTGCAGAAAGAAGATGCCTTATTCTTTGGGAAAAGAGGCAAAAATCCTTTAAAAATGTGCAAAAGACCCTTATAATGGAAAATCACATCACATGACACAAAGAGGAGGACTTAAGGTCGAGCGGAAGGCATCCCCGATCAATGACCCCTGATGATCGGATCAGCGGGTCAGATCGGAGGCAAGCGGCGTATACACAAGGCAAAGGTCCCAGGCGATGCAATATTGCAATATGTCGATCACCAAAATCAGCTAATCGGCATCGATAGTGGCCATGACACGAGGCAAAGGCAGGACCCTTGTGCCGAGCGATGTTGCGATTGTTGATATCGGCAAATCGCAATCGGAAATGCCACGAGGCAAAGGCAGGACCCTGAGCCAAGCGATATCACGATTGCTGATATCGACATCGGCGGATTGCGTCACTAGAGGCCATGCCATATGGCTTACCCTGGGTCCACACAATATTGTGACTTGTGATACATATCCAGAATCGATGGATTTATGAATGCAAATATATAATACATCAAGTCTGCCATAAGTTCCTCCGATGGGATTTTGCAATGTTTAAAGTATTTTTTAAAAATAAAAAAGAAAACCATGGAACGCACCTATGCGACTTGCAATGGTGATTTAAAAGGCGCACCTGATAAAAGATAAGGAAGAATTCGTAATATTTGAAGTCTGAAAAAATGGCAGATTGACGATTTTTCCTGTGTTTTAGCATTTTTCTCTATGTAAATAGAAAACGCTATTCTGGGGGATTTCAAAGGCCTAAAGGTCCTTTCCATTGCGGAACAGGTGGCCATCTCCCCTAAAGACATTATGCAGTGATTTCTAATGCTCAGAAGAAGCATTCGAGTGGACAGAGGCTGGAATCCAAAGAGCCTGAGAGGTAAAATGAACAGACAACACCGATTGGCTAAAAAGAAAGAGAAGATAATAAGCAGTGTTGAGACAGGAGGAAAAAAAAGCTAAGCCAAAGCAGGAAGCTAGGGAAATTTAGAGACAGAGAGCTCAATTGAGCAGAGGGAACGAAAACAAGCAACATAGAAAGAAAAAGTTGAAGGATAGAGCAGCCAAGGGAGTCACTTGGAGTTCAAGTGAAAGGCCAGAGAGTTGTAAATTGTAGAGAGCCAAAGAAGCCAGAGTTGAAGAGCTAGAGCTAGAGCCAGAGCCAAGAGCTAGTGACAAGAGCCAGAGCCAGAGCCGAGAGCCAGAAAGCTGAGAGCTTCAAGAGCCAGGGAGAGATGGTGTTCTGAGCCCATTGTTCTTGTGTAAAATACTTGAGTTGAGCAAAGAGCTTGTAAAAGGACCTGCCATAATCCCAAAGAGACTAGTCAAGTTGACTAGAGCTCAAGGAGACATAGCCCAAGAGTTTTTGGTGAAATCCAAGTTAAATTGTTGCCTTATGTGTTTGTTTTACTGCTGCATTATTTACTATTATATGTATTTATATATCAGTTTCAGCACATTAATTTACAGCACCTGAACAATTTAAAACAAATACCAGCATACACCTTAATATCAAGCACTTATTAATTCCGCATTGGCTAATCAATAAGACTTGGGAATATTTAAAGCTTTGGGAGTGGGAGAGGTTATTTTAAGTTGAACAAGAAGCCTAAGTTCCCCATTTTTAGATCACTCATATTCATCAAGCATGGGAATCTGAATAAGTTTCTTCTAGAGGACCACAACCTGTACCTCCTCCTCCTCCTCCTTCTTCATCTCAATCGAGTGTGCTTACCAATCCTTTTTCTCACCAAGGGTATCTGGTTGCTCAACCTACACAAGGCCAAGAAGCTTCCCCAACTCCACGATCTGGTCACCATGATTATTAGATTTATGATGAGTTCTGATGAGGTCAATATCGAGAAAGACAACCTATAGACTCGATTGCGCCAATATGACAAGCCACCAACTAAGTCATGACTGAGTCCCAACCCCAAATTTCCACTGAGCCTCTGTCTCCATCCAATGGTACCTTACAGATCCCTCTACCTAAGGTATAGGTTATCCCTAAGATCCCCAAAATTCCATTACGTCGAAATGTTTCTTTTACTAAAGCTTCCCATACCTATAGCATAGTAGATGACTTGGCACAATCTCTTGCTACCATGTCAATGCTGGAAGTCCTCTAGACGTGCTCATCTTAATTGAAATCTCTACTCTTTGCTTTAGGTGTTATGGGTCCCCATGTTGATTTTATGATTATATTTTACATTGAAAGTTGGAACATCCTCCCCTACCTTCATCCATCACATTTCAAATACAAGTCTGCATAAGAAATGCCGTTGTCCAGTGATGTTTCATAGATGAAGGTGCATCCACGTATGTGATGGCTTCTAGTGTTTGGAAATGACTTGGTTCCCCAGAACTGTCCCAATCCACCATCACTCTCCATGCCTGTGATGGTCATCCCTCATAGTCCCTTGGATTATATCGCAACTTTCCTATTACTGTTTTCGGCAAGACTGTCTCTATTGACATTGAAGTCGTCAATGCCCCATTATATTACAACATCGTTTTGCGTCGTAGTTATATGCATGCTATACCTTTCACATCTGTTGTTCACCATAATATGTAATTCCATCATAATTGAAAGATCATCACTATCGATTCATTGATGTACTATGATCCCGAATCTCAAACTTCACCTTAGTCCAATATCTTATCACTGACTAACCATAAGACTGCCTTGTCCCTCACCAATGTATCTCCTGGAGTCTACAAAGATTCCACCTTGCTTGGTTCTTATTATGGCTCACCACCTACTCCTTATGAGCCTAGCTCATTTAGTGTTTGAATGCTCCAAGAATCACAGGCCACCCACAAAAAATCTGGTATGCCTTCACAGAAACTAACACCTCTGCAACCTATCGTCCCCAACTCAACTGAACCTTCTAGTATCACTCCTCAATGCCCCCTTCCTTCTGCTGGTGTATCTCCTAGTCCTTTTCAGCCCAAAATCATTCCCCTGTGTCTTAACCATCTCAGATCAGTTCCCCCAGATCATTACCCTTCTAGTTAGATACCATTCTTATTTATAGTCCCTTAATTTTATTGTAAACCTTTTATGGCTACATTGAGTTTACCTAACATTTCCTTGGGGATCCAAGTCTAGTACATTGATCCTCCTGCAAAAAATCTCCCCAATATACTCAAATCTTACACTACATTGACCTCGGTTCAACCGTCTTTTCCTACCCCTTCATTTTCTTCAATTCCACAATAACCTCAATGGGAACCTACTCCTATTTCAAAAGCATGTGGTGAGGGGGAAAAAACCCAGAAAAATGGAACCAAAGACAAGGCACCCCCCAACAACTCCAACTCCACCTAATCCACCAAAGGCTATTCTTCCATGTGTGATGTTATTGGTCATGCCACCAATAATTGCCCTAAACTCCCTCACATCAAAAATGTGGTCTTTGATGCCTTCTTTGATTTTAACATTCTTGAGGTCCATGTCACCTTACCTGAGTCAGCTAAGAAGAATAGATCATTACGCATGAATCACCCCTATGCTTTGTGTGATAATTATGGCCATTATTATCATCCTTGTCACCATCTAAAATATTTTCATGATACACTTCAAGTTATTCGTGAATTAGAGGTCGCTCATTGTGATTACACCTCTCCTCTACCTACATATTCTGGTCCCACCCCTATGCGATAAACGGAGGTATTTCAACCACCCATTGTGATCCCTACCCCTGATGTCGAGATGATGGATAGTATGACTCCTATTCTCTACATGTCATCATCCGTGAGATCAATGTATTGGGACTCCCTTAATGTATCCTATTATGTTTATGTTTACCCTTCTTCGATGAATGCTTTGGTATCAACATCGGTATATCTTCCATCTACTAGTCACTTGTCTCTCAACCTTGATAGTGTGTATGTGAACCTTGTCTCTCATGAAGATGCCTCAGGTATTTCCTCTTCATCATGTGGCCTCTCTTCATCCAGTCCCCACATCATCCATTCTGATGAAGACATCATGGAAGCCATGACCACCCCTATTTATCCTTGGGATGATATTCACCATCATGTAGATGCCCTTCCGCAACAAAACCTTGACCATATGTTGTGGAATCAAAAGACTACATTCATGGTGAAGTCGATTGGTTTAAAAATCCCATCCCTGCACTAGATTCTTTTGAAGAAGGAAATATGGATAACATTTCCCCTACCATCAAAATCAACATTTAGAATGAACTAGGTATTGAAGAAAATATCATTTTGGGGGCACAAACCCCCCTGGAAGAAATTGATGCTTACAATAAGTTATTCCAATAATTATGTGATGTTTTCACCTGGTCCTATTCTAAAATACTTGAAATTGTTCCTGCCATTATTGAACATCACATCGACACTTTTCCCAATGCCATCCCTGTCCTCCAAAATCAAAGGCCTATCTATCTTTCCAAACCTGAAGCTATCAAATTTGAAATCAATAGACTCAAGTAGGCTAGTTTCGTCTACCCTATTGAATACACCACATTGTTGGGAAAAATACTATGAAGGGGGGTGAATCAGTATTTTAAAACTTTTAATAATAATTTTTATTTTCTAAAATATATACGCAACTTGACTGAATCCAAATATCATATATAAGAGACTCTTGTAACATAAACTAGCGTATTCCTAAAAACAACTAAATCTTTATCTGTTAAACTTTGAACTAGAATGTAAGAGATTTATCAAGTATTTGATAGGCAGTAAACAAGTGTAGTAAGAAAAAAATAAAGTATCACACATAAGTAAACACACATGAACACCAGGATTTAAGGTGGAACCCTAATGTGGGAGAAAACCACCACCGTTATTATCTCAGTCTTCAAAAATTATTAATATCAAAAACTGCTTACATTCTTGTACTTGTGTAGACTCATAACAGTATGCAAGCACCCACCTATTGAAGGCTACAACCTTCACTCGTTCTCCATCTACTACTGGAAGGGAGCTCCAACCCCCTGATATCATCACCAATTACTACTGACAGGAACCTTCGACTTCCTCACTGAAGGCTCCAACCCTTAGCAACATCCATTGGCCACGTTTTATCGAATTTTCAAACTGGATCCAATATCAGCACTTTTTATAGAAAACAATCATCAATCCCTAACACAACCAATCACTAAACCCAAACAACTGATACATAATCAAAACTTAACCAGTCAACTGTAACAGTCAAATCATTATAACTAGTACATAGAACTGAACTCAAAATGCTGTATCAATAGACAAAATCATCTCCAACCCTGATCATTCATTTTCCAAAATGTATACGCTACTTCACTTAAGGAAACCTGCATGCATACTCTCTTTTTTGGAGAGAAACTTGCGTATAGATCTTAATATACTGAAAACTAAAAACTTGACCACTTCATTGTTTGAAAAGAACAATGAATCACACTCATATCTACTACAACACTCTGAACCAATCATAAAATTGTCTTTGATATTTAATCACAATCAACAAGTAATCTTAACCTTAATCAATCAATTAATACCCAAATTCAACTTCATCATTCAATCAGATCTACTTGAGACATTACCACTCAACCCAAATCAACATGAGGACATCAATGATAGACAACAGAGAAACATCATCACTAATCACATTGATCAGTCATTTATGAATAAAAAATCCTCACTTTATATACGCGACTTTACAAAAGTGAACCTGCGTGTATATGCACTTTTCCCGAGACCAACGAGCTAGATATGTAAATTTTGACCTAAATTTTTGTAGCTCTTTAGAACTTCATAAAGACCTAGATCATAATAATCAAATATAAAAAAAATGCATCGGCACTTAGATCCAGTCAATCCTTGAACAGATCATATAATGAATAGTCATTTCAGGTCTCATGATCCTAATCCATCATTGTATTCATTGTTGCATAATTATTTCAGATCAATGAAATAATTATGGTCCTTACAATGCAAATATACTTCAGATTGAAGTATTCATCAAAAACTCTTTCTCTTGTGCACTTAGCCCTTTGATCTTAAATTTTTTATATAGTTTACCCTTCATCCAATACCACAGGTCAAAATAACATTAGTGTTGGTGGTAATCTTTGATAGGATCAATATTCGTTGTCGTGTTTATTATGATGGGCCAATACGATGGTAAGGACCCCTGGTATTTAGAATAATATGGTACAAAAAATCATATGTTACTTGTCTTCATTGAACTTGCATGCATACATAACTTGTCTTAACAGAACTCACGTATAATTCTTGAACTTCCAACTTTATCATTCTTTTGAAATGGTTCCTCTGAATTTTCATGCATTTTGTCACATTTGTATTCATTCTCATATTCTATTGTATTCATTCTATCATGTCTGAACTGACCTGTGAATTTTTTTATAAGTGAGTTTCATTCAAGGAAAACACATGCATCATAATGCCAACAATCTCCCCCTTTGACTTGATGGCAACCACTTTGGTGTTTGGTAAACACAACCTATAAATAACATCAAGAAAAGCACAAATCTTTCCAAAATATCAAGTTATTCTCCAAACACCAAGCTATTCTCCCCCTGTTAAATGAAGACTTCCATATCTAAATTGTTGAATATGCTAAACTATTGAACTGTGCCCACTAATCATATGTTGAATTCTCTGATCATGCTCCCCCTTAGCACATGCTGAAATCTATAACAGATGTAAAATAAAGTATATGACTCTATGACTATGACTTTCCTATCACCAAGGACCCATGCGTACATCAATCACACAACCAAGTGGGATTACATTTAAACACAACCACCCAACTAAGTGGGATTACATATTGGACATGATCTCAAAATTCTATACATGACTGAATATGAAAACTATTACATAATAGATATTTACATGACCTTTACATCAAATGATATACATGATATTTAAAGACCAAAAAACCTTAAAAATAGCATAATTCAGCAACCAAAATGCCAACAATGCATTATATTTTGCAAGGCTACTGCTCCCCCTGAACCTGTGCCACCTAATCATATACAACAACTCATTCATCAAAGCATATTCATCAATTAGAGAAATATTAATGAGAAAAAGATAACTCAATACCATATAGAAAACTATACTCATCATAATCAGACCAAGAGAAATCGAATCATAGTTGTCAGAAGCATGTCAAAGGTCGGTCTTGAGTCCGTCCCACTGTTTTTATATCAGAGAAAAGCATACACAACTTTATGTAAAGAAACACGTGTATATACGCGACTATACTTCATGAAACTCGTGTAGCCAACAACCTTCTAAATTTTCACTTGTAGATTGAACAAACTAATTTAACAACAAAGTGAGACAAAGAAAACTCCCAGTTTCTATCTGAGATATTCAAATGATTCTCTAGCAAGGGCTTAGTAAATATATCAACAACTTTTTCCTTAGAGGGAACAATCTCCAATTTAACATTTTTCTCAATCACTTGTTCTCGTAGAAAGTGATACTTAATATGAATATTCTTAGTCTTGGAGAACATAACAAGATTTTTTGAAATACTAATAGCACTTGTATTATCACATATGATGGAGATGGGTGGAGAACATTTGATTTGTATATCCTATAATGTTTGCATCATCTAGAGAAGTTGTATGCAATAAGATCCAACAACTACATATTCTTCTTATGTTGTAGATAAGGAAATGGAACTTTGTTTCTTGTTGAATCAAGATACCAATCGAGGCCCCATGTAAAATGCACCTCCACTAGTGCTTTTAGGTCATCAACATTTCTAGCCCAATTTGTATTTGTGTATGCATCAAGGGTAATATATGCATCTTTAGGATACCATAGAACAAAATCTTGGGTTCCTTGGTGATATTTAAATATTCTCTTTACTGCCTGAAGATGTGATTCCTTTGGATTGGCTTGGAAATGTCAAACAATCCCAACTGCATGCATGATGTCTGGTCTGATACATGTTAAATAAAGTAGACTTCCAATCATACACCTATACTCTATTTTGTTTACTGCAAGAGAATCATCATTAGAACTGAGGCTACATCCTATCATCATGGGAGTACATGTAGGTTTTCATTCTTCTATCCCATACTTCTTCAAAATTTGATTGAGATATTTTGTTTGTGAGAGGAAGATTCCATCGTTTGCTTGTTGTACTTGTAGACCAAGAAAATAGGTTAGTTCCCCAAGTAAAGACATTTCAAATTCTTGCTGTATAACAAAATCAAAGTTTTGACTCATAGATTCTTCATTACTTCCAAAAATGATATCATCAACATAAACAAAAATAATTAGCAGTTTATCACCCTCAATTTTTGGGTACAAGTTCTTGTCTGCGGATCCTTTTGTGAAACCTTGTTGTTCTAGATATTTTTCAAGACGATAATACCATGTCCGTGGAGCTTGTTTTAGCCCATATAAAGCCTTTTTGAGTTTTCATACAAGGTTTTCATCATTCCCCAAAATGAATCCTTCTATTTGTTCAATATTATACTTATTCTTCTAGATCTCCATTAAGGAAGGAAAATTTTACATCCATTTGATAAGATTTGAAATTTCAAGAACTTGATAATGCAAGAAACATTCTTATGGCTTCAAGTCTGGCTACTGTTGCAAATGTTTTTTCAAATTCTATATCTTCTTTTTTAGCATAAACTTTGCAAACAAGTCTAGCTTTGTTCCTAATGACTTCTGCATTTTCATTCAACTTATTTTTGAATATCCATTTTGTCACTATAACATTTTTATCATGAGGCCTTGGAACCAATTCCCCAAGTATCATTTTTTTCAATTTGATCAAGTTCTTCATTCATGGCCTTAACCCAACATTCATATTTACTAGCTTGATTTACATTTTGTGGTTCAATGGTGGATAATAAAGCTAGATAACTAGAAGATCCTACAAGAGTTCTTCTTGTTTGTACCCCAGATTTCTTTTCTCCTATAATTTAATTTTCTGGATGATTCTTTTGAACATACCTGGATGGAGAATTTTCTTTGTCTGATGTATGTTATTTTGTTGCTTCATTAGTTCCTTCTTCTATATCATTGTGACTTGATGTGGCAAATCATTCATCATCATCATCCTCTTTTGTTGATGTTACATGCTTAAGCCATGTGCATGTTTCATCAATCACAACATCAATGCATTCAACAATTTTCCTAAGTCCCTTATTGTAAAATTTGTATCCTTTACTTATAGATGAGTAACCAAGAAGTATTCCTTCATAAGATCTAGCTTCAAACTTACCAAGTTTTTCATCATTATTTTTTATGAAACATTTGATTCCAATAACTCTAAAATTCTTTACAGTAGGAGGCTTACCATACCAAAGTTCATATGGAGTTTTATCATTATCCACATGAACATGAGCTTTGTTGATTGCAATATGTGCAGCTTTACCCCAGAAGGTGTTAAGAGTTCTAGACTCATCAAGCATAGCACGAGCCATTTGTTCAACAATTATATTCATTCTTTCTGCCACACGATTTTGTTGAGGAGTTTTAGCTACATAAAATTGTCTTTTTATGACATGTTGTTCACAAAAATCAAAGAATTCATCTGATATGTACTCTCCTCCTCAATCAGATCTGAGACATTTGATTTTTAGATCTACTTCATTTTCAACTAATGCCTTGAAGACTTTAAATTTATCAAATGCTTCATCTTTGTGTTTCAAAAGACCGATCCAACACATTCTAGAAAAGTCATCAATGAATAATATATAGTATTGTTCTCCATGAGGTGACTTTTTCTTTACTGGTCCACACAAATCAGTATGTATAAGTTCAAAAGGCTTACTTTCTGAGCCTTGTTTGGCATTAAATTGAACTTTGGTTTCTTACCAAATTGAACATAGTTACTGATCAAAAGAGAAAATGACCTAGTACCCATTTTTTTGAGGTAGCAAAAAATCACTCGATTTTGAAAAATGGTGTTTCAGAATACGCCTTTTTTTGCAGCATATTTTTTCCACTTTAATTTTTTTTATGTATCAAGTATGAACATTTTTTTTAAACATTAGTGATTTTGATGCTGATTTTGAAAAGTGTTGATACAACATCAACACATTTCTTTAGAGGGCTTATTTTTTACACTTTGAATTCTTTTATGTATCAAGTGTGAACATTTTTTTTTGTTAGTGATTTTCATGTTAGAAATAAAACATAAAAATAAAACAAAAAAACATAAACATAAAAATAAAAAATTAAAAATAATTAATTAAAATTAAAAACAAAAAATATTTAAATTAAATAATTTAAATAAACAAAATTAAAAATAAAAGATAAAATAATATAAAAATTTAAGAATTATTTTTTTAAATTCAAATTATAAAAATAAAAATAAAATAACATAAAAAAAGAAAAATAAAATAACATAAAAAAAGAAAAATAAAATAACAAAAATTACAAATATTAAAAAGAAAAATTAAAAAAAAAGAAGAAGAAGAAAAAAAAGAAAGAAAGAAAAACATTAAAAAAAACTCAAAAAAATTCAAAACAATTAAAAAAAAATTTTTATACAAATTAAGAAACAAAATAATAATAATAATATATATATATATATAGATATATATATATATATATATATATATATATATATATATATATATATATATATATATATATATATATATATATATATATATTAAAAAAAATCAAAACATATTATAAAAAAAAAAAAAAAACAAATTAAAAAAAAAACCAAAACAAATTAAAACAAATTAAATAAAAAACTATTAAAAGAACAACCAATTAACCTACCCCCTGCCTCTCCTCGCCACCCTCGGCCCTCCTCTCTCCCCTCACCCTCCCTCCCTCCCCCCCCCACTCGAGCGGGGAATGGAGGGGGGTGAGCGGGGGTCGGTGGTGGGGAGTGGAGAGGGTTGGGAGGGGAGGGGAGCGAGGGAGGGGAGGGTTGGGAGGGAAGTGAGCGGAGCGGGGAGGGGTTGGGTCGGGCGGGGAGAGGGGAGGGCCAAGGGTGGGGAGGGGAGGGGGTGAGCGAGGGGGAGGAGGGGTGTGGTAGGATTATTTATTTATTTTTAATTGTTTTTTTTAATTCTTTTTTTTTAAATTGTTTTTTTCTATTTGTAAAAAAAATATTACAAAAAAAAAACAAATTAAAATAAAATAAAAATAAAAAACAAAAAACAAATTAAAATAAATTAAAGAAAAACAATTAAAAAAAACAACCAATTAATCCACCCCCTGCCTCTCCTCGCCACCCTCGTCCCTCACCTCTCTCCTCACCCTCCCTTCCCTCCCCCTCCCCCTCGCCCAATCACTCCCCTCTCCCCTCGCTCCTCTCATGCCCCTCCCCTCCCTCACTCCCCTCCCCTCCCAACCCTCTCCACTCCCTACCACCGATCCTCGCTCACCCCCTCCCTTCCCCTCTTGGGCCCCTAGCCAGCGGCTAACCTCGTGGCCGCTGGCTAGGAGCCTGTGCGGGGAAGGTAGGGGGGTGAGCGAGGGTCGGGGTGAGGGAGGGGGCGGGCGAGAGGAGGGGGCGGGAGTCGAGTGAGGGAGGGGGAGGGGAGACGGGAGAGCCAAGGGTTAGGAGGGGAGGTGGGTGAGGGGGGGTGAGGTAGGATTATTTATTTATTTTTAATTTTTTTTTTTTAATTATTATTTCTTTTTAATTTTTAAATTTTTTTTTTTTTAATTTTAATTTAAGTTTCTTTTTTTTGTATTTTTTTCCTTTAATTTTTTTTTTTTTTTTTTTTTAATATATATATATATATATATATATATATATATATATATATATATATATATATATATAGTTAAGAAAAAACATATATATATTTTTAATTTTTTTTTTTTTTGGGTAATTATATAATTTTTTTTTTAATTGGTGTTTTTATTTTTTATTTTAAACTTAAAAATGTTTATTTTTTAAATTTTTATTTATTTTTTCTTCAATTATATATATATATATATATATATAAATAATTTTTTATATATTTTTTAATATATTTTATGAAATTTAATTTATTTTTGGTCATGATTTTTATTTATTTATTATTATTATTATTATTATTTTTAATGTTGTATTTTATTTTTGTAATTTTTATTTATTTATTTTTTAATTGGTTTTATTTTAATTTACTTTTTTTTTTCTTTTTTTCTTTCCTTTTTCCTTTTTTTAAATTTTACATGGTATGGTTAATTTTTTTTGTTACATTTTATAGTTTTTTTTATGTCATTATTATATATTTTTTATATTTGATTTTTTTTGTGATATTTTTCTTATGTTTAATTACTTGTTATTGTTTTTTTATTTCTATTTTTTTTTGCAATATTTGAATTTTTGGTTTCTTATGTCTCTTTCATATATATCTATATATATATATATATATATATATATATTGTAGGGTTCGTGTCGATGCTTGTCTAGCAACCCGATCCCATTATGTGCAATTTGATAGTTGATTTTAATTTTTTTTTTTTTGTAATGTATTAAGTTGTCTTAGGCCAATATTTCAAAATTTCTATACAATTAGCATTTAAAAAAAAATCCCTTGGTATAATAATGCTTTCATTAACGTGTTCGTTTTTAAAGATTTTTTAGTCATAAAATTTTTCCATAATGTCATGCTTGAAATATTTTCAAAATTTAAGATTGTTTTGTACTCATAATCTTTGGTTTTAATTCCATAGTTGAAAAATTGTCAAGATTTTAATGTTTTTCTAAGTCGTGATATTTTGTCTTTAATGTTATGGTTGAAAACAATTATAAATATTTTTTTTTGCGCCATGCTTGAAATTGTTGGAATTTTAAGATTTTTCAAAGTGATATTTTAAATTTAATGTCATGCTTAAAAATCATTGGAATTTTAAGGCTTTTCAAAGACATGATATTTTATCGTTAATGTCATGCTTGAAAATCATTGGAAATTTAAAGTTTTTTTAGAGCCACAATATTTGATTTTTAACGTCATTATTAAAAAATGTTGAAAATGTACCTTGAAAAAAAACAAGACGTTATTCCAGCATCAACACTTTTCGGTTTCAAGGTTTTTTTTGTAGCAAACAAAATGGCTTTTATTGTTTTTTATTGTTATTTTTAAAAAATATTGAAAATTTACTCTGGAAAAAAAAATGGTGATGCAGAATCAACACTTTCTATTTTTGGGTTGTTTTTCATGTTTTTTTGGGATTTTTGGGCTCGAGTACCCATTTTAAGATAAAAGTTCTCATTTGATCGGTAACTATGTTATTAGCATGACTTACATATGGTACTTTATGTTTTGGTGATGTAGGGTAGATCACGAACAACTTTGAGCCTGCTTGATTTGCTTATTTGAGAGAAGCTTAGATGTCCCAATCTTTTGTGCAATAACCAGTTTTCTTCTACCTTTCCTAGGTAACATTGTTCTTGGCCACCTTTCAATATAAGATTACTTAGGTCCCTTGTTCCTTTTATTATGGTCTTTCCTATATCAAGTTCACGAACAACACATTCTTGTGATCAAAATACCACCACATTTCCTTGATGACACATTTGGCTAACACTCAACAAGTTATGCTTTAATCCATCAACCTACATAAAATTACGAGCTTTAACTTTTTATTTTAGAAAAGCAAAACCTTTACCCTTAATGACAGCAGGTGAGTCATTTCCAAAAGTGACATTATTTTCTTTGTCTAAAGCATTATATGAAATAAGTTTCTTTATCACCTATCATGTGTTTTGAGCATCCGCTATCAATGTACCATTGATTTTCTTGTCCTTCTACAAACAATGCTATGCCACAGCTTTCAGATTGTACCTCCTTCCTTTTCCATACCTTGGAATTTGTTGATAGTTGCTCCTTTCAAGATGTTCGCTGTAATTTTCTGATGCATTCAGATTCTTCATGACCAAATTTATTCCAAACTGAGCATTCAATTTCATCTATAAGAGATGAGAAGATATTATAGGAATTCTTCTTGGCTCCTATCTCATTCCTTTGTTTTCTTGCTTCTCTAGTCATGGTAGTTTTGTATGCAACACATTGAGCGACCTTATGACCAAAATTATGACATGAGAAACATTGTTTATTAAAGAAGAAATTTTTGTGACCATAGAATCTTCTGGTGTTGTTTACCTTTTCATTGGAGCTTCAATTAATTTTCATCCTTGGATTGGAGTGAACATGATTTACATGTGGAATGCCTTAATTATTTTGTTGAGGATTGTAGTTTTGTTGGCTAGGTTTTGTTGCATTACTAAAGCTTTGTTGACTGATTTTTGTTGTATTACCAAATCTTTGTTGACTGGTTTTTGCTGCATTTAGATAGCTTCCAGTGGTGGTTGAAGATTAATCTAGTTGAGATGTTTCTCCAGTGTATCCAAGATCTTCCTTCATAAGAGGAGAGCATTGTACCTTGATAATTTCATCTAAGGTTTCAGATCCTTTAGAAAATCTAAGATTCAAAGTTTTTATTTTCTCAAGTTGCTTTCTTAGACTTACTACTTCACATTCTAACTTCTCATTATGCTTTTGTTTTTCTATGAGTTGATGCTTCAAAGTATATATGGCTACTTTGTTTTCTTCCAAGAAAATTTTAAGTTGAGTTATTTCTTCAAAGAAATCCTCTTCTTCTAATGCATCCACAAATTTATCATTAGACTCATTAGTGTTTTTCTCAAAAGCCATGAGTAATGAAAGATCTTGATCAGATTCACCTTCTTCACTATTTAACAAGCCATCACTATCTTCATGAGTATAATAATTTTTTCTAATGTCAAACTGTCTCCTAATAATTTTTGAAGAATCCTTCCCTTTTTCATGGTTGTATTTCTGAGGAGATTTAGTAGCATAATGACCAACTCTACCACAAGAAAAAAAATTGAAGGGAAGCTTACCTATGAACCTTTCGATGCCCAGTTGAATTGTCTTTACAAAGTTCACCTCATTTTCTTCTGATATGAATCCTGATTCTGAGCACTCCTCCTTTTATTTTCCCTTTCCAAATGCTTTAAATGTGACTTCTCTGACTTTTGAGGGTCCTCCTTTCCTCATTTCAAAAGCAGTCAAGATCCCATGAAGTTGAACAACAGTAAGAGTCTGTAGATCTCTCTTCAATGGAAAACACTTTTGAGTTGAATTTAGGAATTAGAGATCTTAAGATTTTCTATACTAAAGTAGTGTCCTTCATTTCTTCACCCATATTTTTCATGTGATTTACAATCTCATCTATACTAAGAAAGAAACTGGAAATACTTTCATCATTATACATTCTTAGAGTTTGGAGTTTAGCACTTTTTACCTTGGTATCACCTTCATAGCTTTGGATGATTCCATCTCATATTTCTTTTGCTGTGTTTGTCTGCATAACTTTAACAAATTTTGATTCTATCATACTTCCCAATAAAGAATTGACAACTTTTGCATTGGTTTCATACGTCTTCTTTTATGTTGCATCTGTGGGAACTACAGCTTGATATTCGTAGCCTCCTTCCACAATTGCCCAAATATCTGCGCCAAGAGACTGAAGATAGGATCTAGCTCTTGTATTCTAATATATGAAATTATTTCCGTTGAAAGGTGGTGGTCTGATAGATGTCGATGCTTCTTCATTTCTCATCTTGCGGAATCTTCCTTCAAGTGATTAAGCTTCTTTTGAAGGACCTTCTCTAATACCAATTGATGGGAAAAATATTGAGAGGGGGGGTGAATCAATATTTTAAAATTTCAGTAATAATTTTTCTTTTCTAAAATGTATACGGGACTTGATTGAACACAACTAACGTATATACGTGACTGTTGTAACATAAAATATTGTATACGAAAAACAGCTAATCCTTTATCTGTTAAAATTTGAACCAGAATGTAAGAAATTTATCAGGCATTTGATAAGCAGTAAATAGGTATAGTAAGAACAGAATAAAGTATGACACATAAGTAAACACACATGAACACCAAGATTTAAGGTGGAAACCTAATGTGGGAGAAAACCACCGATGTTGTCGTATAAGTCTTCAAAACTTATTAATATAAAAAACTGCTTACATTCTTGTACTGGTGCAGACTCATACTAGTACGCAGGAACCCACCTGCTAAAGGATACAACCTTCACTCATTCTCTAGTTGCTACTGGAAGGGAGCTCCAACCCCCTGATCTTATCACCAATTACTACTGGCAAGAAGCTTTGACTTCCACACCGAAGGCTCCAACTCTCAGCAACATCCATGAACCACGTTTCGTCAGATTTTCAGACTAGATCCAATATCAACGCTTACGCTAAAAAACGATCATCAATATTTGACACAACCAATCACTGAAATCCAAACAACTGATACATAATCAAAACTTAACTAGTCAACTGGAATAGTTAGATCACTGTAACCAGTACACATAACTAAACTCAGAATGTTGCATCAACACATAGAATCAACTGCAACCCGGATCATTCATTTTCAAAAATGTATATGCTACTTCACTTAAGGAAACCTGCATGCATACACGCTTTTCGGGAGAGAAACCCACGTATAGATCTTAATATATTGAAAACTGAAAAATTCACCACTACAGTTTCTGAAAAGAGCACTGAATCAAACTCATATCTACTGCAACACTCTGAACCAATCACATATCTGTCTCTGATCTTTAATCACAATCAACAAGTAATCTTAACCTTCATCCATCAATTAATACCCAAATGCAACTTCATCATTCAATCAAATATACTTCAGACATTATCACTCAACCAAGATCAACATGAGGACATCATTGACAGACATCAGAGAAACAACAACATTGATCAAGTTGATGAGTCATTTATGAGCTTAAACTCCTTACTTTATATACGTGACTTTGCAGAAGTGAACCCACGTGTATATGTGATTTTCCCGAGACCAACCAGTGTATAGATCTATAAATTTTGACCTAAATTTGCACAGGTCTTTAGAACTTCAAAATGACCCAGATCATAATAATCAGAGATAAACACATGTGTCAGTACTTAGATCCAGTCAATCATTGAATAGCTCATATAATGAATAGTCATTTCAGGTCTCATGATCCTGATCCATCATTGTATTCATCGGTGCATAAGTACTTCAGATCAACGTGATAATTATGGCCCTTACAATGCAAATATACTTCAGATTGAAAAATTCATAAAAAAATCTTTCTCTTGCACACTTAGCCCTTTGATCTTCACTTCTTTATATAGTTTAGGCCTCATCTAATACCATGGGTCAAAACAACATTAGTGCTGGTGGTAATCTTTAACAAGATCAATATTAATTGTCGCGGTCATTACTATGGGCCAATACCATGGTAAGGACACCTGGTATTTAGAATACCATGGTACAAAAACCATATGCTACTTGTCTTCATTGAACTCATGTTCATATGTGACTTGGATTAACATAACCCACATATAGTTCTTGAACTTCCAACTTTATCATTCTTCTGAACCGATTCCTTTGAATTATCATGCATTCTCTCACATCTGTATTCATTCTAGTATTCTATTGTATTCATTATGTCACCTCTAAACTGACCTGTGAATTCTATTATAAATGATCCAGGTGGATATTGGTGGCCACCCGCCAAGTCCACTTGGACCCCCACCATTGTTACTTTCAGCTTTTCAGTTTCCATAATTGTAGCACAGTTTACTATTTTTAGCAGTTTTCTGGGTCTTGAACTTCTAGAGCCGTTTTGAGGCCCTAAATGATGTTTTTTGGGAAAACAAGGAGCAACATGGCTCCATGGATTGATGTTTCTCTTCCCCAAGTTGTTTTTCTCGGATAGATCTTTCTAACAAGATATTGTGCGTGTCAAACAGAGATCGTATGCCAAAGTTACGACCCCGAGAAGTTGATGTACCAATTTACGGAAACGGTGCCCACAGTTTGGTGTTTCATCTTCTAGGGTTAGGTTTTTGGATGTTTATGGTTTTCCATTGTTTCTCAACAATAAATAGGCCTTCGAGCCTCATTGTAACACAGTTCAGAGGCATTTATCCACCACATCTCTTCTTAGAGATAAGCTACCATCTCCCTAGCTAGTTTATGTCCATTTCTATTTGTAAGCATATTTCAGTAATTTACATTAATGAAATGAAGTATTATTTCCACTGCATCTCTATGTTTATGGTTATCTCTATAATTTGTTGCATTCCTGTTTAAATCTGGACCAGTGGTATCAGAGCAGTCTGCTTTTTCTCTATTTTTCTTTGCATGTCCCCAACGAGGTCGGGACATAAGGAGTTAGGGGTTGAATTGGTCGAACCTTTGCAAGACCAGCCTCGCAAATCCCGATGGCTTCCCATGGTGGACGAAAAGAAAGATGAGGGGGCAGGAGATCCTATCAAAATCTTGCTCGAAGAAGCCCTCAACCGACAAAGGAATGTGATGATGGACATCTTTGCCCAGATCCTTCAGCGGTTACCTAGGGGTGACGCATCGGCTTCCAACAGTTACAATGGAAATGCCACAGCATTTAAGGTACAAGTTAATTTTGAAATCCCCATATTCGACGGTCAAATAGACATATATGTCATTGATAAATGGTTAAATCTGCTAGAGGGTTATTTTTTTGTTCATGATTTTTCCAGTGGGGAAAAGATTATTTTCGCTCTTCTCAAAGCAGCCCCCCACATCAAGGACCCATGGGAAACCTACTGCAAGAAAAAGGATGAAAGTACAAGCTCACTATTTTTAGTGAAGCCACTTGGAATTCTTTCCGGGATGCCATCAAGGAGCAATACTACCCTGTCGGAAGCTATGAGGATCAATACATAAAGTGGACCATGCTATGGCAGGGAACGGACCAAGACGTGCCGGAGTTTACCAATAATTTCCATACCCTTTGCACAAAGTTGGGTATCAAGGATTCAAAGTAGAATTTGGTACTCAAATACTGTGACTACCTGCACAAGTACATCTAGAAAGAAATAGAATTCCTGAACATCTCCTCGCTTGGCACGACATACTGATATGCCGTCAAGGTCGAGAAAAAGTTTAAATAGAAGAAGCGAGACTTTGGATTTGCGAATCCGAAGTGATGGAAAGGTGCCCCCAAACCGCAGAAGAAAGGACAAAGCCAAGGCGGGGTGGCCCAAGACAACCCACCAAAGTTACAAGAAAAGAACAGTGCCACGAAGTCGAAAAAGGACACAGGAAAGTGGTGTGAGTTCCATAAGAGCTCCACTCACAACACAAGCAAGTGTCAAGCCAAGCAGTCACTAGTGGCCGAGCTAAAGGTTTCAGAATTAGATGCATTTTCCAACTCTGAGTCAGAACTCGACAAGCGGAATGACAAAGGGAAGTATATTATTGGTGCATATCCCAACACCACTGTTTCCACCACAAAGATCCAGAAGGAGGAACCTGAAGATCCAGAGGAGGAGGAGCATCTCTTCCACTCCTAGATGTGGTTAAAGGGCTCCCCGCTACAGTTCATCGTTGACAACAGGAGCCAAAAGAACCTCATATTGGGAGAGGTCATGAAGCGGCTAGGCTTACTAACCATAGCACATCCACAACCATACACCATCGGATGGCTTCACCAAGGGCGGGATCTTCGCGTGAGCCAGCAGTGTCGCCTTCCATACAACATCAAGACCTTCATGGATGAGGTATTGTGTGACATTTCTCTCCTTGAAGTTTGTGACGTATTATTAAGACAACCATACTTATGGAAGCAACATGCTATGCATGAATCAAGCCACGTGTTGTTATTGTTACTTTGGAAAATAAGTTGTACATGATACCGGAGGTAGCACTGCCTACCACCATCTCTTTGGTTACTGCAAAACAACATAGTAAGCTCATTTCCAAAACCAGGAAATTTGTTTTCTTGATGATATTCCCTCAAGGAAAGAAGAAGAAAATGGCCATGACCTCCAGATAGGTCCCCTCTACACGAAAACTATAGATGGACAAGGTTGTGGAGGAATATGAGGACATCTTCACCTCCCCTGCAGGGGTTCCTCTACACTGTCAGGTCAAGCACTCCATTGATCTGAACCCAAGTGAGTCACTACCAAATGGACCAATCTATCGGTGCTCGATTCTAGAGAATGATGAAATCAAGAGGCAGATTCAGGAGCTGCTACAGAAAGGTCACATTCGTCGGATTTCATCGCCCTATGGGAGCCCGATCGTGTTGTTACAGAAGAAGGATGGGACTTGGAGACTTTGTATTGACTATCGAGTACTGAACAAGATCACTGTCCATAATAGGTACCCGATCCCACGGATTGATGACCTCCTGGACCAAATGAAGGGGGGAAATATTTCAACAAGATCGATTTGAAGTCAGGATATCACCAGGTACCAATCGAACCCTTCGATGTGTGGAAGATTGCCTTTAAAGCCAAGGAGGGCCTTTTTAAATGGTTGGTTATGCCTTTCGGATTCATGAATTCTCCTGCGACCTTCATGAGGCTAATGAATGATATCTTGTGTCCATTCACCAACTCATTTGTAGTGGTATACTTGGATGACATCTTGATCTTCAGCCAGAGTTGGGAAGAGCACCTCCACCACATCCAACAGGTTCTCCAAACACTGTGACAACAAAAGTTATGTGCCAATTTGGAGAAATTCACTTTTGTCATGACCCAGGTTCAGTATCTGGGATACATTATTGATGAACAAGGGGTGCATGTGGATCTAGCTAAGATCCAAGTCATTTGGGATTGGCCATCTACAACTACTCTGACAGAGCTCCGCAGCTTTCTAGGCCTTGCCAACTTCTACTGCAAGTTTGTGTTGGGATTTTCTCATATCACTTGGCCCTTGATTCAAGTCGCCAAGGGAGGGGTGAAAGCAAAATTCTTTTGGTCTGAATCTCAACAAAAGGCATTCACAGAGTTGAAAGATCGCCTCTGCTTGGCACTAGTGCTCGCATTATGATCTGAAAATGGGGCACTTAGGCTTCTTGTCTAACTTACAAGAACCTCTCCCACTTCCAAAGCTTTAAATATGCCCAAGTCTTATTGATTAACCAATTTAGAAATGATAGTATGCTTGAAATTATAGGTGTATGCTTATATTTATTGTTGGTTTTTTATGTGCTTTAAAATCTGCTATGTATGTTGATATGTAAATACATATAATAAATACTAATGCAGCAATAAACAAAACAAATAGAACAACAATTTAATTATGAGTTCACCCAAAACTCTTGGGCTACATCTCCGTAAGCTCTAGTTAATTCAACTAGGCTCTCTGGGATTATGGCAAAGTCCTTTTTACAAGGTCTTGGCTCAACTCCACTGTTTTACACAGAAACAATGGGTTTAGACACCATTTTATCCTTGGCTCTTGAAGCTCTTGACTTTCTGGCTTTCAGCTTTGGCTTTGGCTCTTGGCTCTGGCTCTTTGCTCTGGCTCTGGCTCTTGACTCTGGCTTCTTCGACTCTCCGTCAGTTTACAGCCCTCTGGCTTTCCACTTGAACTCTAAGTGACTCCCTTGGTTGCATGTGCTTCAGTTTTTTATTTCTGCGCTGCATATTTTGTTGCTGCCTTTTTGCGCTACTCTCTTACACCTTAGCTTCCTACTTTGGCTTCAATTTATACTTATGCTTGATTTCAGCAACAACACCAACAAAAAAACCATTTTGTCTCTGACATTCATGGCTTTTAAGCCAACTGGTGCTATCCATTCATTTTCCTCTTCTTAGGCTCTCTGGTTCCCAACCTTTGTCCACTTGAATCCTCCTTCTGAGCGTTAGTAATCATAGCATAATGTCTTCAGGGGAGGTGGCCACTTATTCTACAATGGAATGGGTCATTGGGCCTCTGGAATCCCCATAAAAAGTGTTCTTTGTTTTCACAGAGAAATACACTAAAAACATAGGAAATTCGTCAAATTGTGGTTTATTAGATTTGAAATACTATAGATCTACCTTATAACTCCTATCAGGTTAGACTTTATGTCACTTATCACATCCCCATCGTTGATCTGGAAGATCTATATCCAACTATTGTGGTTCATTTCGTGCGGCCCATGCATATGGGAGTTAACTGCCCGAAAAGAGTGGTTTTCTCTCTCTAAGGCCTGGACACGTGGTAGCCAATGTATGGGCTTGGGCAGAGCTCGGCCAAAACCTCTTACCACCTTTGGTCCTCCCGAAATCCTGCTTGTTTCATGGATTCCTTTTGTATTTTAAAAATACATTAAAACATTGCAAAATCCCATAAAATGGCTTTAGATGGACTTGAAATAATATAATATTGCATTCATAGATCCTGTCGGGTCCAGTTTCATCGCATCAGCACTTCCCTTCATATTTCGTTTATTTAACGAAAAATGCAAAATACATAGGAAAAGCCCTATTTCCCAGATATCAAAATATATCGAATATCATTCATAACCCCATCAGGTTTGGATATATATCGCAAGTCATGTAAGCATTGGCCCCTCGCTCCGTGGTGTTGCTCCGATGCGATTTTGCGATGCGACTTGTCACAATCGCATATCTCATGAGCCCCGGGGTATGTCCATATGGCATGGCCTATGCTGACATGATCTGCTGATGCCATTATTCGTGATCACGATATCGCTCTACTCGGGGTCCCACCTTTTCCTTGTGGGATCACTGATTGTGATCCGCCGATATTGGTGATCGGCTTATCGCTCGGCCCGGTCTTTATGCAACATCGCCCGTCTGCCTCTGACCTAATATGTCAGGAATCAGTGATTGAGGGTTTCCCCTTTTCACTTAAATCTGCTCTTTTTCCTTGGTCCGTTGCGATCTCCCTTTTGAAGGGATTTTTTGCCATTTTTAAAGGATTTTGCCTCTTTTTCTAAGGAACAAAGGGCATCTTCTTTCTGCGATAACTTCTGCATCCTAACTCCATTTTTTCCCATTCAAGTTGCAATATATTTAGAATGAGATGATCTCTGCAATGTGGCTAGTTCTAGGAACTTCCTTAGACTTTCATTTTCCTCAGATTTACAAAGGATTTGTGCCATTTGGCACCTTTTACCTCTTATATGAAGTCTTTTAGACTTAGAGCTTTCCCCAGATCCATTTTTGGTTCACACCTTCCCACTAAAAGAAATTTTGGTCTCCAAAAGACTGATATGTTGATCTGAATAGTAAATGAGAGTGACTCACCCTCTTCTTCTTTTAGCCTTCCTACACTTGCCTTGCATAGTGCCTCAAAACCAAAGTTTTTGACCACTTCCCTTCTTGTATGGGCTGGTCTTCTTGGGAAGAATTGTCTTCCTCCTTGCCTTCCTATAGAACTTCTGCTGAGATGGTCATAGAAGGTGGTTTGAACTTATTTGCCTTGATTATTGATCCAATGTGGCTCAAACAAATGTGAAGTACATCTGCTCCACAAAAATTTCATTTGTACCTATTTGAAAAGATGTTAGCAACAACTGTTAACAACAACAGAAATACAGACAACAACTAGATGGCCTGAACTCCTACTTCAACAAAAGAAACAAATTTTTAGATCTTGTGAACACCTCCATGACTTATCTCTGCATACAAATGATGGACTAGATAACAATCCCACAAAGCATGCCTTTAAACAAATGACCCTTCAAGTCAAGCATGTAGAAAATGACCATTAGGACTCTTTTTCAAAAGATGAAATACTTCATCATTATCTCCATTTGGAGACCAAAAGTTAACTTATCCCAAGTCAACATGGCATCATATGCATGTCAAAGCAATCAACCCTACAAGTTAATTACACATGCACGTTCAAAAACAAGGAAATCATCAACAGCCCTGTGTTCATGCATCTCCTGCTCATGCATGCATTTCATACATCAAATTTCACTTAAGCACATTGTACTTTCAAAGCTAAACTGAAATATAATGTAGATGCATCAATAGACATGCAATCTTAATCGAATAAGAACTCTAACCATTTCTTACCAATCCCTTTCAAAGGTACTACCTTTGTCTACACATCAGCATCGTCATGTGAATCATTCTAAGACACATCATTCATGGAATCTTCACTTCCATTTCTGCCATCTTCTCTTTCCACTTTCTTCAACTTTTGTGGAAGCATTGTTGGATTTAGAGTCCAACATTTTGCAGCAAGATGTCCTTTCTTATGGTAGTAAGTGAATCACATGTGCATCCTCTTGACAAAATGATTTTCCTGGTCCAATGGACCTTTGGCTTCTTGCTTCTTTTCCTTCAAAAGTTTCCTGTATGTGGCCATTCTCTTCCAACGTCTAGAAACATTATGGTCATCCAACCCACAAAAGGAACATGCAATTCTTTTCCCATACATATGTGGAAATTTATCATGCTTTGCACAATCAAAAGGAAATGTTTAGAACCATATTTATACCTTTCTCCTTCACCTTTATTGCCGTCATGAGGAGGTGAATCAAATGAAGAAGTGGCTCCCTTTGGAACACCATCAATCTCTTCAAGGTTGTTAGAGTCTCCCCAACTCTCTGGTTCAAGTGTGTGATTCTGAACACCTGCATCCTGCAAATGATGTTTCAAGCTATTGCATTCCTCTTGAATGCAACCTTCACACTCTTGAAGACCTGCAATGCAACTCCTTCTTGGAGCTGTTTTAATGGTCTTCATGGCAGCTTTGGAACTTTCTCCATAAGCTTGTCCATAACCAAGACCCAAATACCTAGGCCTTTCCTCAACCATTATTGGTTCAACAATACCTTATGCATGCTTTCCCAAGCCCTTTCCTTCATAGCCCATCTTGAACGTTAGCTTGGAACCTATGCCTCTAGTATGTTTTTCAAAAGAACCAATATAAGCATCCTTACAAGAATTTGAAGACAAACTAGAATGGTTTACCTCTTCCTCAAGCTGATACTTGACTAAGGCTTCTTGGGCAATAAAGAGCTATGTCTCCAACTCATGCATCCATTTTAGGTTCATATTTTCAATATGAAGTTGCCTCTCCATTTCCTGCAATTTGTCAGAAAGCAACTACTTCTCTTCCTTCATGGAATTCAACTACTCTCTAAGTCTGCTACTCTTCCTTCCATCCTCATACATTTCTCTCACCATATCCATCATGGTGGACAATTATTGCTTCATGTCTTCATCAAAGAATATTGTGAAGAAAGCAGAATTGGAGGACCCACTTGTAGAAGTTGTCATTATGCCAATGAACAAAAAAAACTTCAACAAGATAAATAAAGGGCGTATTCAGCAACCTTTTGCAACAAACTTCTTGTGCTCCAAGGATTTCCTTGAGGTCCTTTGGGATAAGAAGAGTGCCTTCAGCTCTCTTTCCTTCTTGTCCTTCTTGGATTGAGCTATCAATAGCTTTCCCTTTACATCTGCAAACTCAAACAATAGTCGGTCTGCAAAACAAGCATACAATCAGCCTCTTGCTGTTCAAAGACCTTTCAGATAAGTAGTCTTTGTTTTTTCAATCAAGAATTCTGATATGACCTTCTTCAAAGGTGAGGTTAACCAATCTCAGGCTCTAATACCACCTGATTTGAAAATGGGGCACTTAGGCTTCTTGTCTAACTTACAAGAACCTCTCCCACTTCCAAAGCTTTAAATATTCCCAATTCTTATTGATTAACCAATGTGGAAATGATAATATGCTTGAAATTATAGGTGTATGCTTAATTTATTGTTGGTTGTTTATGTACTTTAAAATCTGTTGTGTATGTTGATATGTAAATACATACAATAAATACTAATGGAGCAATAAGCAAAACACACAAAACAACAATTTAATTAGGAGTTCACCCAAAACTCTTGGGCTACATCTCTGTGAGCTCTAGTCAACTCAATTAGGCTCTTTGGGATTATGGCAAAGTCCTTTTTACAAGATCTTGGCTCAACTCCACTATTTTACACAGAAACAATTGGTTTAGACACCGTTTTATCCCTGGCTCTTGAAGCTCTCGGCTCTGGCTCTGGCTCTTGGATCTGGCTCTTGGCTCTGGCTCTAGCTCTTGGCTCTAGCTTCTTTGGCTCTCTGTCAGTTTACAGCCCCTGTCTTTCCACTTGAACTCCAAGTGACTCCCTTAGCTGCATGCACTTCAACTTTTGCTTTCTGCCCTGCTCACTACCTTTTTGCATTGCTCTCTTACACCTTAACTTCCTACTTTGGCTTGACTTTCCACTTATGCTCAGTTTCAGAAACAACTCCAACAAAAAACCCCTTCTGTCTCTCACATTCATGCCTTTTAAGCCAACAGGCATTGTTCGTTCATTTTCCTCTTCTCGGGCTCTCTGGTTCCCGACCTTTGTCCACTCGAATCCCCCTTCTGAGCATTAGCATAACATCTTCAGGGGAGGTGGCCACCTATTCTACAATGGAATGGGTCATTGGGCCTTTGAAATCCACAGAAACAGTGTTCTTTGTTTTCACAGAGAAATACACTAAAAACACAGGAAATTCGTCAAACTGTCATTTATCGGAATTGAAATACTATAGATTCCACCTTATAACTCCTATCGGGTCTGCCTTTATGTCGCTTATCGCATCCCTACCATTGATTTGGAAGCTCTAGATCCAACGATTGTGGTTCATTTCAGGCGGCCCATGCATACGGAGTTAACGCCCTGAAAAGAGTGGTTTTCTCTCTCCAGGGCCTGGACACATGGCAGCTAATGTATGGGCCTAGGTGGCGCCCGACCAAAACCTCTTACAGCCTTCGGTCCTCCTGAAATCCCGTTTGTTTCGTGGTTTCCTTTTGTATTTTAAAAATACAAAAAAACATTGCAAAATCTCTTAAAATGGCTTTAGACGGACTTGAAATAATATAATATCGCATTCATAGATCCCATCGGGTCTGGTTTCATCGCATTGACGCTTCCCTTCGTATTTTGTTTATTTAACGAAAAATGCAAAATAAATAGGAAAAGCCCTGTTTCCCAGATCTCAAAATATATCAAATTTAATTCATAACCTCGTTGGGTCTGGATATATATCGTAAGTCACGTATGTATCGGCCCCTCGCTCCATGGTGTTGCTCCAATGTGATTTTGCAATGAGACTTGTTGCAATCACATATCGCATGAGCCCTAGGGTCTATCCATATGGCATGGCCTATGCCAATGCGATCCGCTAATGCCGTTATCATCGATCTTGATATCGCTTGGCCTGACGTCCTGCCTTTGCCTTGTGGCAGTTCCGATTGTGATTCGCCGATATCGACAATCGGCTTATCGCTCGGCTCGGTCCTTATGCAACATCGCCTGTCTACCTCTGACCCTATATGTCAGGGATCGGTGATTGTAGGTTTCCCCTTTTCACTTAAATCCACTCTTTTTCCCTGGTCCGATGCGATTTCCATTTTGAAGGGTTTTTTTGCCATTTTTAAAGGATTTTGCCTCTTTTTCTAAGGAGGAAAGGGCATCTTCTTTCTGCGATAACTTTTGCATCCTAAGTCCATTTTTTCCCATTCAAGTTGTAGTAGATTCAGAATGAGACGATCTCTGCAATGGGGCTAGTTCCAGGAACTTCCTTGGACTTTCATTTTCCTCAGATTTACAAAGGATTTGTGCCATTTGGCACCTTTTACCTCTTATATGAAGTCTTTTAGACTTAGAGCTTTATCTAGGATCCATTTTTGGATCACATTACCAGACTTGTAACAACCATTTGAGGTCGAGACAGATGCATCTGACTATTCTATTGGGGCAGTCCTCACTCAACACAGACATCCAGTGGCATATGATAGTGAGACTCTTTCAGACACAATCCAGAAGTATCCCACTTATGACAAATAGATGTATTCCATTGTGCAGGCCTACCAACAATGGAAGCATTACAGTTTGGGGAAGGAATCAGTCATCCACACAGACCACCGACCCGTACAGTTCATACAAACCCAAGGGAAATTACAGAATGATCGCCATTAGAAGTGGTCCACATACCTGCAATAGTTACATTTGTATATGAAGTATAAGAAGAGTAGCACCAATAATGTTGTAGATTGCCTCAGTCGACCACTTATCATGGCGTTAACCACCGTGCTCAACTCTTGTGGGCACGAGACTTCTGATTAGCCACTTCTCTACAAAAGTGACCCAAAATTCGGCCACACATACCCAGCACTCTTGGAGGGTCAGCATGTTCTAGATTTTCACCTCCAGGATGCCCTATTATGCCATCTGGGTCACCTTTGTGTTCCTTCAATCGAGCATGCCAAGATGATTTGGGAAGCACACTACAAACGGGCTACTAGGAATTTCGGGGTTGAGAAAATGGTGGCAGTACTAAAGAAGCATTTCTATTGGTCAAATCTTTTTCAGGATGTCAAGAAGTACATCAGATCATGCATTGCTTATGCCATTTCCAAACCGACCATCAAGAAGCAAGGCATCCATACCTTGCTGCCTACCCCTAGTCGACCTTGGGAATCCATCTCCATGGACTACATGTTAGGCCTTCCTTCCACTAAGCATGGAAATGATTGTGTTTTTGTGGTCGTCAACAGGTTCTCGAAGATGGCCATTATGGCGGTTTGCAAGAAGAATATCATAGCAGAAGCCACTTCTAAACTCTTCTTTGAACGAGTGTGGGTACACTTTCGGATCCCACAGTCTATCATTTCAGGCTGGGATAGTAGGTTCCTCAGTACATTTTGGTCCAATCTCTAATCGATGCTGGACACCAAACTCACTAAGTCCACAACCTTCCATCCTCAAACTGGTGACCAGATAGAGGTTGTCAACAGGATGATCATACAAATTCTGCGCATGTACAACTCAAAGCATCCACGCACATGGGACGAGAGCCTCCCCTATGTTCATCACAGCTACAACCGGGTTCTCCATTGCACGACTAGCCATAGCCCTTTTTAGGTGGACTTGAGATTCCAGCCACTATGTCCCATTGATGTGGCCATGCCATTTTCAACTACTCATTCAGATTCAGCTCATGTCCAGTCCGAAACAGATAAGGCAAATAGCTTCATTGAGCACATCCAACATATTCACCAGCAGGTTCATGAGATTCTAGAGAAATCAAATGCCAAGTACAAGCAGGGACATGATCAACATTGGGTGCCACATAAGTTTTAGGTGGGCGACAAAGTCTGGTTGCATTTGCAAAAGGAATGCCTTACCGGAGCCTATCGGAAACTCAGACCACTCTGATATGGTCCTTACACCATTACGAAGGTTGTGGGAGACAATGCATTTGAGCTCATCATTCCCCCATTTCTTGGCCTACACCCAGTGTCCAATGTGGATTGCCTTTGGCCATACTTTCCACCATTACTAGACACATCCGACATTGCAGAACATCTCACACCCACAGAGTTAAATCCAGATTGCATGGAACAAGCTGAAAATGATCGGATCATGGACGCACAGATCAAACACACTCACCAACAGAATATCCAATTTCATCAAGTTGTCAAAGTAGGCCAACTCCTTCACTAGGGCAAGTGGCTTACCAGGACCAAGTTCAATAGAAGTTTCCTCATCTCATGGAGGAACTCAACGCAATGGGGAGCATTTCTTCCTAAGGGGGGAGGAATGATCCAAGTGGATATTGGTGGCCACCTGCCAAGTCCACTGGGACCCCCACCATTGTTGCTTTCAAATTTTCAGTTTCCTTAATTGTAGCATAGTTTACTATTTTTAGCAGTTTTTCGGGTCCTGAACTTCCAGAGCCGTTTTGAGGCCCTAAACGACGTTTTTTTGGGAAAAATGGGAGTAACATGCGTTCATGGATTGATGTTGCTCTTCCCAAAATTATAGTTCTTAGATAGATCTTTCTAACTAGATATTGTGCAAATCAAATGAAGATCGTATGCCAAAGTTATGACCCCGGGAAGTTGATGTACCAGTTTACCCAAACGGGGCCCACAGTTTGGCGTTTCATCTTCTAGGGTTAGGTTTTTGGATGTTTAGGGTTTTCCATTGTTTCTCAATGATAAATAGGCCTTCGAGCCTTATTGTAACACATTTCAGAGGCATGTAGCCACCACATCTCTTCTCAGAGATAAGCTACCATCACCTTAGTTGGTTTATGTCCATTTATGTTTGTAAGCATGTTTCAGTAATTTACATTAATGAAATAAAGTATTATTTCCACTGCATCTCGGTGTTTATGGTTATCTCTATAATTTGTTGCATTCCTATTCAAATCTGGATCAATAAGTGAGTTTCCTTCAAGGACAGCATATGCATCATAATTCCAACACAAATTGGTGTCCAATCCTATTCCCATTCTTAATAAACAAGGTACCATTCATGTCTACACAAAATTTCATGATCTGAACAAAGCTTGTCCCAAAGACAAATTTCCCACACCCTTCATATACCAAGTCATTGATGAGTGTGCGGGCATGAGATTATCTCCTTTATGGATGAATTTTCGAGATATAACCAAATACATATCTATTATTCCAATCAACTTAAAACCACCTTCACTAGTCTATGGGGAACCGTTTTCTTAAAAAGTGGTGCCTTTCATTTTAAAGAATGACGGGGCCACTTTTCAATGTGCCATGTCCTACTATTTTCATGAACTATCTCATACTATCCTTACATATCCAGACAATCTCACCGCTCATTCCAAACTTCGGTTGCAACACCTTCATGATTTGCGTATCATCTTTCTTAGATGTCACAAGTAAAACATTCACCTCAACCCCCTTAAGTGTGCCTTTTACATTCCTACCAAATGATTTTTGGGCTTTATTGTGTCCAAAGACAGCATCACTCTTGACCCTCTCAAATTTCAAGCCATTCTAAAACTTCCTCCTCCTGGTACCCTTTTCTAGTGACAAAGCCTCCAAGGAAACCTAACTTTCTTTGTAGGCTCATCCCAGACTATGCCACCATGGTGCATGGGTTTCTTAGACTCCTTCGATCTAACATTCCATTTGTTTGGGATGACCAAGCTCAAAAATCTTTTAATTCCCTTAAGCGTGCTATCACTTCCACTCCCTTGATTAGTCCACCTAACTTAGAGAAGGATTTCATCTTGTATATCTTCGTGTCCACCTATTCGGTCATTGGGGTCCTAATATAATACGATTCTACCATAAATGAGCATGTCATCTATTATGTCAGTAAAAACTTTAACGATCCCTCTTTGTCCTATTCACAAGAAGAAAATTTAGCACTAATAGCTTTGTTTTCTGTTCAAAAGGTTCCTCATAATATCCATTAGGGGAATTTTGGGGTCTAAAATGGGCCTCCTAGGAAAAATGTACAACCAAAATAAACTTTATAAGAACGAATAGGATTCAAGATGATGATGTCAACCATGGGGGATGATTCACCATTTTTGGAGTAAAAAAGTAAAAAGATTAAAAAATAATAAAATAATAAAACTATGTTTTCTACTCGTATTTTCAACTTATCTCCCTAAGGTTTTACTTAAATTTTGAGTGGGAGTACTTGTTGGATGAAAATTTTAATTCCTCATCTAAGCAGCACCCATGTTGCATACTTTCAATGGACTTTGCTACACGAAAAATCAGAAATAGATGAAAAAACGTGTTTGCAATCACGTTTTCATGTATTTCTCATTTTTTTTGTAGTAGGGTCCATCGAAAGTATGAAAAATGTTACTCCTTGGATGAGGAATCAAATTATGCATCAAGCAAGTGTTGCCACTCAAAATTTGAGTAAATGCATAGGGAGATAAGTTGAAAATACGAGTTGAAAAAATAGTTTTTTCTCTTTTCCCTCTAAAATTTGATGATGTAATCTAATCTTTTTTTATTATTTCCACTATTATTTTATAATTTCCTTAGGAGGTCCATTTTAGACCTCAAAATTCCCCTAATTCTTACGTGTACCACCAAAGTTGTGACCAGTTCCAACCCCATGGCCTTCCTGTTGAGTCAATGGATCATTAACGGGAAGTACGCCCATTGGATCGTTATCCTATAAGAATTCAATCTTGAATTTGTCACGCCCAAGAATAAGAAGGTTCAGCCCTCGCTGAATTCATTTATGAAATTTCCACTAGTGCGCTTGATCCACCGATAAATGACGACCTTCTAGATGAAAACTTGTTTTCCATTACCTCAGATGATCCTTGGTATGGCAACATCCTTACCTATCTTCAAACCCAATATTTCAACCCTCATCTTACTCGTGATGATTGATGACGCATTCGACATTAAGCCCCTTGCTACCTCCTCATTGGTGAAGATCTTTATCGCCACGTTGTCTACATTGTCCTTCGCCATTATCTCACCCATGCTGAAGCTAAGCAAGTGCTCAATGCTTGCCACAGTGATGCTTGTGGTGCTCACATCTTCAGAATGGTCACATCCCAAAAAATTATGCGTGCCTATTACTTTTGGATTTCTCTCTTTAGCAATTGTATTGATGCATTCAAACATTGTCCCAATTTCTAGTTATACACCTTTAAGGCGTGAGCTCCACCTACTCCCCTCCACCCTGTCATCATAGCTGGTCCTTTCTATAAATGGTTTATTGAATTTATGGAGTGTCGACCCCCATATACTAATAACCACAAGTATATTATCATGGCTACTGGCTATTTCACCAAATGGGATAAAGCCATGCCAATGTTAAATAATACCGTGGCTACTGCAACCCTCTTTTTCTTTAACCATGTTATCACTCAATTTGGGGTTCCAAAACAATTGGTCTCTGAAAATGGCTGATATTTTAAAGATGAGATATTGCATGAGATATCCTCTTTGTTGGGCTTTGAACACCAATATTCATTGTCTTACTACCCACAAGGCACTGGCCAATTTAAAGTTGTCAACAAAATCCCTAAGACTATGCTTCAATAGACGGTGAATAAACACAAGACCAATTGGCATCTAATTCTTCCTTGCTTTGCAGGCCTATAAAACTTTTGTCAAAATCACCACTGGTTTCACTCCTTTCCACATTGTTTTCTGAGAGGAGGCAATCTTACCAACCAAGTGTGAAATCCCCTCCCTCCTCCTTGCCGTCAAACTTCTCCCAGACACCCAACCTTTATAACTGTTAGCCTCCTATGCCAATAGGGTTTCATATTTCATGATTGACAGTGGAAATGCTAAAAATGATCATCTTTGATAAAACAAAGGTTCCATTTTTGTGAACAAAGCAAAAAATTAAAAAATGTAAAGAGGGTATGCCTTAAAAGAATAATCAAAGGGCAAGAAAATGATTTGGTCAAAAGAAAAAAGAATTGAAATGAACCCCAAAGAAAGACCAGGAAAGTGGCCAATCAAAATGCCACTGCTATCTTGATGTATGGCTCAACAACTTAATCTGGGCCATGCCATCTTTTAAATTGTTTGTTTTAGAGTAGGTAATGAGTACCTGTTCAAACAGTTTAAGCTTGACAGATGACTAGCTGGATAGAGAAAGAAAGGAGCCCACTAGCTTAATCTGGGCCGTTGGAAGATATAAGGGTAGATTTAGATAGGAGGGCAGCAAAAAGAAAAGAGCACATGAGGGTTTGCAAGTCTAAGTGCACCCTAAACAAAAAATTCTAGGAAATAAGATGGGTAGGTAGTGGGGTTGCAGAAGCATGACTTCTCTCATATTACTGGCCTAGCAAAGGAAACCCATGGTGGCCAGAGCTGATTCTCTTATTCAGCATTTTGGTGGTATCAAAGTGAAGCATGTCTAATCTCCCAAACATTCCCTATTAAACTCCTTACTAACATCCCAATATCACCTTTGTTATAGAGTAGGACCACATTTCTTGTGCAAAAATCTTTTTATTTTGATCTACTCTCAAAACTAAGTTCATTCCCTAGAAACTTAGTGTCTATTACCTCTCATTTATATCTCCCTCCCATATTAACTATTAACCATATCATTACTTAATTCCCTATGTTCCCCCTTTCCCTATTATTATATCACCATTGTATATAAAAAACCCCAAAAATATATATTCCCCATTCCCTAGGCAATATAGCCTTATAGCTTCAAAAAAGTTGGGCAATAATGAAAATTTGTGTTCATATTTTGTTTTGGGAATTAAACTAACAACCGGTTGGTTTAATAGCCTTAGCGCATTTTATAAAGGGATATATCATTTACCTGCTTGTTCCGTAAAACTCACAAAAACCCACAAATTTCACATATCCAAAGTTTTTTACCTCTCGGCGCGCTATGCCAAATAATGAAAAATTATTAATAAACGCGCTGGGTCCCACCGTATCGTGTTGGCGATTTTCCCTCTCGTCGTCCGTCGGATCTGGGCCCTCCCATCCGACGGCTCACAACAATATCGGACCACCTCCGATGCCCAAATGATAGCGCCTGAAATCTGTCAGAGCATGACGTTAGGGCTCGGACGCGTGTCGTTCCCAAGTTGTATCGGGAGGCCTCCTGCCAAAACCACTCCCGTACTATAAGCGGTCCGAAATTACCACTTACCGCCATTGTTTCTCCGCCATACGTCACCTCCATGTCACCCTTACGTCACTGCCGCCTCAGCATTACGTTGCCGCCCCATCCGCCATCGCTCCGAGCTGTCTGCCATGTCACCTGTCCACGTAGAGTCGCTCATTGACCGCCACATCATCATTCCGTACCTGACCCCACCCATGACGTCATGCTGACGTCATCCGACAAAAATGCGCCAAAAGCCAAATTTTCCCTATTTTTCCCAAAAAACCTGTTTTTCATGTCATTTGCAAAAATACTTTCTGTACCTCTGCATGTGCTGCTACGTCGTTTACCTACCAACTTTGAACATTGCTCCCTTGCTGCTGGCGCCCTGAATTCACCTACTTTTCCACCATTGTCCGAGTATACCAGGTATTTATCAGTTTACCCCCTCCGCGCCTGGTTTTTTACATAATTCACTGGACAAACTAAGAAAAGAAGAAACACAGTAATTTCAAGAAATCCTCATGAACCAGTGGTCCTTCTCCACACTGTAAGCCCAAGTTTACCTACAGAGGCTCCACATTGGGCCGAATTACCACAAATTCACAGTTTGTATGCGCATTCGCAAATCTGAACCTCTGCCCGATAAATCCACCGGGAAAGCAACTCTCAAATCCCAGCATTTGCTCACTGAATCTATCCTAGGAGCATTTTGACTTATTTTCACCCCAGTTTGCCTCTTCCCCTCTGCAAATTGCCCTGCTCCTGCAAAATCCACTGCTCTATATTGCTGTGCCCAAGAAAAAACTTCAAATACAATTCCAAATTCAGTTGACCATGGAGACTCCAGTGGCATTGAACATTGCCCCATTAAATGCCCCACACAAGAACCTGGAGTGGTTAGCCCTTGCTGACAGAGATTTTCAGATGAGAGAAACTGTAGAGAGGACCAACACATACCATATAGAGACAGTTTGTGAGTTGAGAAAGAAGCATAGAGATGGTACAGACCTACTCGGAATCTGGAAATCCAATTTGCCAATTTATTATCTCCCTCAGGTCAATGAATTCCCTGACTTGATTCACCATTGCTGCACAAAGTATGACCCCAATCAAAGAGCTATTCTGAGTCCTTCAGGCTCTTTCTTGTTCTATATTACTCCTGAAGCCATAAACCAAATGCTGCAGTTCAAACCTACAAGACCACTGGTGCCTCTTTCCATGCAGTTTTTACTAGAGCAGGGTGCCAAACTCTCCAACTCACAAATTACAAGGATTGGTCAATTATTCATGCGCCCAGAGTACCAGCCTCTACAGCCTCCCCCTTATCTGCATGACTGATTTAATGACATAGGGAGACTACTGGTGGACATTATATCTTCCATCCTAGGGTTCAAGACCAGTGAGTTTGTAGATGAGACAACACTGGTGGTACTATCCATTTTTACCCCAGGATAGCCCCCTGCTGTCCAGTATGACTATGCCTCATTTATAGCCAACAAAATTCATGAACAGTTCATGAATTTGGAGAGAGAGAGGGTTTTCAAGTACACCTCCTACATATATCATCTGTTTTTATACAATCAGCCTGACAGCTTCCCTGTCTCCCTCAAGAAATTAGATGCAAAGGGAGACAGAAGATCTGTAATATTCTGGACATCAGTATGTCATCACATTCATTTTTCACCATACAACTACTGTGAATTTATTGACCTATTCATCCATCCAGCCTTGTCAATGCTGCAGAGTTCCCCTCCTCCTAGACTCACAGATGATATGCAGAAAATTCTTCAGCTGTCTAAGAACTATAGCATAGGGGATTGGTACTTTTACCAACACCATACAGTGATCAGGATATATGGCTGTGAGTTAGCACCATACAGGCTACCAAAGTATGTCCCCATGAGACTCTTTGCTCTAGAGTACTTCAGACAGTTCGGCAATGTAGATATGATCCACTTCCATAGCAAAAACAAGAAGGCACAGCTCAAAATTAAGCATCAATTGGGTCCATTCATCTTTAACAAGAGAGAAGAAGCTTGGGATGAGGCAGACCAAATGCTAAAAGCCCTCCAGCTCAAGACCAGCTTCTATTAGGCACCCTATGACCCTAACCACTTCATAAGCCTCAGAAGAATCAAGCATAGGCTTGCTACATATAACCATATTAGCATTCCAGAGGTTGAACAATACGCTAATCAAATAGAGTGGAAAAAGGGCACATTAGTGGAAGATTATAGTGAAGAAGAAATAGCAGAGAAAGATATTAAAACTTTAGAAAAGGCAGTTGACTTGGAATATTTTCGACAGGTCTAGTCTTCAGGCATTCAGCATCGTGGAGAAGCTGCTTCTTCATCCAGCATTCCTCAGCAACATGCCAAAACAGCTAATCCAGCAGCAGACATGACTAAAGGTAAAACAGTGCAGCAAGAAGAAACACCTCCAATTGTGGAGCAGTAGGCAGAGCAGTAGGAAAGCAGAGCCAAGCAACCTACCCACTTAGAACAACAAACACATGAACAAATTCCCCCAAGGCAGGAGGTAACAGTTGACACCTCTGTATTACAAACACCTGTTAATGAGGACAGGACAAGGAAGAGGGATAGGCAAGAGGACACTCCCCTCACTACTTCTATGGACCAGCAAGGAGAAAAGAGACAAAGGTTAAACCCTTTTTCTGAGGAGGAATTGCCAGAGAGGTCGATTGACAACATGCCCCCTCCTAGTATTGAGACATCCACCAGTTCTTTACAGCAAGGGCAGGACATTCCACATGGGACAGAGGTCAGCTCTTCTAGACAGAAATCAAAGGCAGACTCCAGCATCAAGCACCAGTTTATTGACATAAAGAAAAGGAATGAGCCCCTCAAGCACCAAATCTACAACCATCTCCTGAAAATGGCGCCAACAAATCAGCAGAGATTAATGTCTGCCTATGACATTTAAGAGCAAAAAATGACTCTTAGTCATTTCAGACCTACCATGCAGCAACCTCAAACAACTGCTGATTACATCAGAACTAATCTGGAAATTTTTGCCAGAGATATCCACCCCTTGGATCAAATTGAGCTACACAGACAAACAGGGGAAATGATATATTCCACTTTAGCTGATAAAACCCTGTTGGCACACCGACTACAAAATTCTCTACACAACACTGCAGCTCAATTGGAATTAGAGAAGGCATCATCCCAGGCCAAGGACAACAGAATCAAGTCCTTGGAAGAGATCATCATAGAGTTGGGTCATGATCCAAAGGACCCTAAGGGTGTGCAAGCTTTATTGAAGAAGAGGGATAAAGACATAGCAGCTATGAGAAAGCATATCAAGCTGCCAGCTGGTCTTCACCCTCAAACTGGAGAAGTGGCAGAGCAGAAAAAGGATCAGGATGTAGTGGCCCTACTCCTGAGTTTATACAAGAGGTTAATGGAAATAGAGAGTGCACTAGAGGTAGCACTGAAATCAAGACAAGGTGAGGCACCAATGCAGCCAACACAGATATCTGCATCCACTGAAGGTGTGCCACTTTCTACTACTACAGCAGTTCCTCCTACAGGGCAAACATCAGAAGTTGGTCCTTCAACATCAGCACCAGCAACAGCACCAGATCAGGGGCCCAGCCTGAGTATGCAGAACATGATGAAGGAGCTGGAAGCTCTAGAAGCAGAGATGGCTGAGCTGAAAGAAACCAGAGATAAGTTGGCTGCCATTGAGGAAAAATATGATAAATCCAAGCAAAGTGTAGCTGAAAAAACAAGAGAGGTAAGAGCTCTTGAGAAGAGAATAAAGGAATTAGAAAAGGAACTCTCTCTTGATAAAATTGTTATTGAAATTAAGAAGATCATGTGGACCAACATTGGTCAATCTATTACAGACCAGTGGCAATACATAGAGACTATCCATGAGCATATGGATCTAATAGGCAGGGCCCAAAAAGAAAGTCAGAGAGCAAGAGCATCTCTTGGAAATATGCCTGAAATAGCTAATAGGATGATCAATGTCCTGAATAACCGCACTGGCCCTCAGCTGGCAGCAATGGGTATCACTAACAGGATTGATACCATTTTACTAGTGAAGAGAGTGCTCACTTTAAGAAATCATGTGCAAACATTGGACAAAAGGTGTCAGGAGATGCAGACAGAGGTGAACAGATTCATTGAGAAGATTACAGCATTGCATAACAGAGGCCTTCCCAGCTTAGTAACCAGTGCAGGAAGGTTACTATCTCATGAAAATTATGCCAAGAGGGTAGACACATATGCCACAAATCAAACCACTGCAACAGCAAGTACCTCAGAGGGAACAGGGCCCCCATCTGGGCAGGATCTCTATGACAAACTAGAGAATTTGTTTTTTATTATGAATGAGATCAGACATCTTTTTGAAGTGCCTCCAAACTACTACAAATATACTGAGGCAGATGAGACTCTAGGCATAATCTTAAGGCACCAATTGCCTACTCAGGGATGGTGGACAGGCATGATACAAACATTGCTGTAGAAAACAGATTGTTCACCATATTTTTGTATTTGCATCATAAAAGTCAGCAGTTTCAGAAAGTTAATACATATTTGTTTTGACTGGGAGAGAGATTAAGGAAAAGGCCAACTCAGCAATCCAGTTTGACTACAGATGCAGATGACGGGGCTGAGATAGCCGCACCTCGACAGAGCAATAAAGAGCGTATCACTCAGAATCAATACAAAGTACCCAACCGACCCAGTTGCCTCCAAAAGTCAAAGAATTTCTGACAGAGCTGAAAAGGCATTCATTGTCCAGTTAAAGTAGCAATAACTATTGTCTCTGATATTTTTTGAAAGTTGGTAAATGCAGTTATTGGGCAAATGACTCAGCGTTAAGATATTTTGTAAAAACAATTGTATATATATCCCCACGCATGAACTTGCTGGGGTTGTTGATTTTTCTTTTGGAGAAGCTATGTTGTAATTTCAGACTTTAATACAGGGAGCTAATGGAATTTCTGAAGTTCTGAGTCATTTTGATGTGTTGTGGTGTGATTGCTTGCTGCTACAGGATTCCTACGCTATTCCATGTCACAATAAGTTTTCTGAACCATCTTGTTATGTATTTCGTTCTTTCATAATCCATTCATGCTCTATGTTTCACAGGTTTAACAGCACAAAAAAAGAATAGTTCAGGATTTGTTCATTAAAACACCCTAAACTCAATCTATGTTGTTATGAATGTTTTCTTCAGTATTAGTTATGAATGTGTAATTCTTAGTTGCTCGCCTTCATACTAAATCTTTCACAGTAAATACTATTCAGGAATTCAAATCTGCTCCTGAGTGATATTTCCTTTCTCTACATCACCAGCTTAGTGAAAGATTCTTAGTTGCCTCTCACTGGCTGGACATATTTCATATTCACAACTTGAAGTTTGTTTCATGATATATCTATATGGCCCTACAGTTTCATCACTCTTACTCAATACCTCAAACAACACATAATCACAGACTCCATTGCCCAATGGACTGAACCTTCTGAAGATCTCATCTCAGCTGCTAGAAGACATCATTCAACCAAAACTTTAAAACAGACTTCAGTGCAACATAACTAGCCTAAACATTATCAAAACAAAGCTAAATCCTAAAGAGAGAACCCTCTCTGATTGCAGGTAGGCTAGGACCTGTGATCCAAAGATTGGTCTGTGGTTACCTCAGCCGTATTCCCTTAGGAGTCAAAGGGAACAACCTGAGTGATAACATAACTGGCGACTCCACTGGGGACCTCGAACTAATGTGTCAACTGCTATCTGTTCTAGATAGTGGTTCCAAAATTTAAAGTATTCCCTTGACCATTCTGAAAACATTCTCAAAAATTACCAAAAAACAAGTTCAGAAGCTGGCTTCTAAAAAGAGAACTAGGCATACAAGGTCAAATCCTGACCCAAATCCTCCACATGTTTTTGATAATCCTAATTTGATCCCTAAGACTCTCAGGAACCAAAAGGAACCAGAACAATCTCCTGAATCCAGCCCTGAGGCAGTTCAGCAAAGTTTTATTCCAACCCCTGCTAAACCATCAGTTCACCTTCATATAACCCATTCTTCCCCCTCTTCCTCATCCACTTCACAAAACATATTGTCTTCACCCAATACACAAACTGCTATTGTTGTCCCCGTTGTTCCACTTGTTCCGCTTCTACCCGTTGTCCCACTTATTCCTCCAAATATGGCTAATCGTTATGCTCCCCTTCAGTTACCTGGTAATCCAAGGGCTATGCCTCAGGACTACCAAAGGAAGATTACTTATTTTGATGGAACCAGTACATACACTGCCTTACATCATACCAAGAAAATGCAAGATTACTTTGAAAACTATGAGATAGATGATGATGATGTGAGAATGAAAATTTTTGTACAAAGTCTGACAGGTGAAGTAAGAACTTGGCTTAGAGCACTTGCTGCAAATTGTATACCTGATTCAGGTGCTCTTTACCAGTCCTTTCTAAACAGATGGGAAAAGAAAAAGGATCCTCTACATATTTAATCTGAATATGACACCATAAGGAGAGGCCCTCAAGAAACTGTCTTGGACTATTCCACTAGATTCAATACTATCTATAATGCCATTCCTAAAAATCTTAGGCCTCCACCTGATTTGGCATTGATTAAGTTCCCTGATGGGTTTGATGCTGATATGGCATATCAACTAAGAGAAAGAGCCCCTGCAACCCTGGCAGACATGAAAAACATAGCTGTAAGTGTAGATGCAAATCTGATTGCTAAGAGAAACCGGGCAAGAACTGAAAGAAGAACTAATTTTAAGGAAGAACCCTCATCATTTGAGCAAAAGCTAGATGCAATCATCAAAGGTATGGATAGACTTGGAGATAGAGTGGAAACCATAGAAAGAAAGTCATCATGGGAAGGGCAAACAAGTAATATTAGAAATCCAAACTTTAGAAAGAATCAAAATCCTAATGTTGGAAGGACTGATCCTGACCAACATGTCAGACCTCCTTTCCAAGAAAATTATGCTGAGGCTTCAACATCTAGTGAACCTAATGAGGACCCTCACATCAACCTAATGGGTTTGGATAGTGAACATCAAGTATTCTTAACACAGGAAGATCAAGAGTTTACAATGACAATCAATACCACACTAAGTCAGGAGAATCATTTGATTTCAAAGAAGATTATGATGCAGTTGTGTATGACGTACACAAACAGTATAAACTAAGGACCAGAACAATAGATGTACCTGAGCCTCTTAAACCGAAGGACAACAAGCAGCCAAAAAAGATCAATAATAAGACTACTATCCCACAATCAGCTGGCAATTCGAACCCACATTCCTCAGAAGTCACTGTGGAGGATATTTCAGAACAATAGACATCTGAAAAATAGCCAGTCCCACTTCATCCAGCAAAAATAAAGTCAGATAATACCCTTGGAAGCAAACATGGTACCAATTTTACTCAGGATCATACCAACCATGAACAAAAGATCAGTGATAACCCAGCCGAAAAAGAAAAACCTGCTGCACTTAATGCCAAGATGCAAATTGAAAAGCCCTTTAACCTGGAGACAGAAATAAGTAAGCTCAAGATATCAATTCCTCTTTTGGAATTATCCAAACATGAAATATACAGACAGCAGATTAACAAGTCACTCCAAGTATCAGGCAATAAAGATGTTGTGAATGTCCTAGATGACCAACCAGAGTTGCTGTTCGGACCTGAGGTTAATGGAAAAATAGAAAATGGAGGGGTTCCACCCTTCTATGTTAGTCTAAACATTCATGATAAGGTTCTACACAATGCAATGTTTGATTCCGGGGCCTCACACAACTTAATGCCCAAATCTGTAATGGAAAAACTTGACCTAGACATCACAAGACCTTATAAAGATCTATTCTCATTTGATTCAAGCCAGGTCAGGTGCTTAGGATTGATTAAAGATTTATGTGTCTCCTTGGTCCAATACCCAACCAAAACAATCTTGATGGATGTGGTGGTAGCTGACATACCCCCTAAGTATGGCATGCTCTTGTCCAGATCCTGGGGGGCCAAACTCCAAGGATCTTTGCAACTAGATATGTCCTATGCAACCATCTCAGTCTTTGGGCAGCCAAAGAGATTATACCGTGAAACTTTGATGAAATATGTGGTAAGCAGTCAAGACAAACCCCAAAACTTCCCAATCTATTCAATACACTCTGACATGGATTCATTTATTCTCTACAATGCTGACATCTGCAGCAAGGCTTATTCTGAACTATTAATAGCAGCAGAGGCAGAGAAATCAAATGAACAATATGCTCCACAAGACCAAAGGACTGTAGGAATAGTTGAGGCAACAACAGAACACAATCTATCAACCAATCTGCAGGAAATAAATCTGCCTATGATTCAACTCTTTAAAAATCTAAATCCAAGTCTTGAACATGAAACATTATGGTTCTTAGAATTTGATGGTTCTGTAAACAAGTTAGGAGCTGGGGCAGGAGTCTGGATCCATAATATGCACAATGACCAGGCTGAGGGTCATGCATATAGGTTGAACTTCCGATGTACAAACAACATGGTTGAGTATGAAGCCCTTTTGCTAGGTCTCAAGCTCATAAAAAATCTGGGTGCAACTAAAATTTCAATCTTAGGGGATTCAGATCTAATCATACAACAAATTAAAGGAAACTTCACTACAAATGATCTAAGGTTGAGAGCATATAAGGCAGCAGCTATTCAGGTACTTGACACCTTTTCACAATCACAGTTGACTAAAATTTCCAGAGAACTCAATCTACATGCTCACAACTTGGCAACCTTTGCCAACACTTGTAAGCTGCCTTTCAAACCCAATCATACTTTTATTGCTGAAATCAAACACAGGCCAGCAGTTCCAGACAACATCAAAAACTGGCAAGTTTTTGAGAGTGATACTCAGATAAATAATTTCCTCACTTTAAAGGAGGAATTCTCTGGCATTAACATTGACTCAATCACTGGAGATGATCAACCACAAGCACACATCAATACACAGAAAATATCAGCTGAAACAGCTAATCTAGTTTTGCACCCTACCACCTTCAATAACGAAAGTATACAACAGTTGGGTCAGATAGATGAAGATGAACTGGCTGAAACAGAAACATAAGTAATTGAGTTGAAAGATAATTTTTTGCCTACAGGTTTAACCCCTTTAGAGGATCTGTTTGATTCAAATGATATCTCAAGAAAACCAAAAATGCAACCATTGAATGCTGAAATAGAAGATTGTAACATTGGGACTCTAGAAAATCCCAAAATGGTAAAGTTATCCAAAGCATTACCACCTCAGCAGAAACTGAAATACATTGAGTTATTTAAAGAGTTCCAAGATGTCTTTGCCTGGGGCTATGAGGACCTCAAGTCTTATGATACCTCAGTCATCCAGCACACTATACCTTTAAAAGAAAATCAAAAGTCTTTCAAACAAAAACTTAGAAGAGTGAACCCTGTGCTCCTGCCTCTCATTGAAAAAGAGGTGAAACGTATGTATCAAGCGGGAATCATTGCTCCAATCAGATTCTCAGAATGGATTTCAAACCTAGTGCTTACTAGGAAAAAGACAGGAGAAATCAGACTGTGTGTTGACCTGAGAAATTTAAACAAAGTCTCTCTCAAAGACCATTACCCCTTACCAAAAATGGATCATATCCTGCAAAGGGTAGTGGGAGCCTCTAGGATCTCATTATTAGATGGTTTTTCAGGATTCAATCAGATTCTAGTACACCCAGATGACCAAGACAAAACTGCCTTTACAATACCTTGGGGAACTTTCAAATATGTCAAAATGTCGTTTGGGCTTAAGAATGCAGGGGCTACTTTCCAAAGAGCTATGGATATAGCCTTCACCAAGGAAATTCATGATTTTCTAGTGGTCTACCTAGATGATCTAACTGCCTTTTCAAAATCAGACCAAGAACACTTAGAACACTTGAGGCAAGTTTTCACAATTTGTAGAAAATATGGCATATCTTTAAATCCAAAGAAATCATTGTTTGGGCTAGAGGAAGGTAAACGCTTAGGACATATAATCTCAAAAGATGGTATTAGGATCGATCCGGACAGAATTCAAGCCATCCTACAAGTACCACACCCAAGAAACATCAAGGAACTCCAAAGCTTTCTAGGAAAAATCAACTTCTTGAGAAGGTTCATTCCAAATCTGGCTGAGCTCACGAGACTGTTAAATAACATGCTAAAAAAGGAATCCAAGGTCAAATGGAGCTTAGAAGCTAGACAAGCCTTTGAGGATATTAAAAAAGCATTGACAAACACTCCAGTCCTGACAAGTCCTAGATTTGATAGAGATTTCATCATTTTTTCCTTTGCTTCTGAGCATACAATTGCTGCTGTTCTACTACAGAAAGATGATCAAGGCTGTGAGAAACCCATTGCGTTCTTTAGCAGAGCTCTTAGGGATGCCCCCTTAAAATATCAGATCATGGAAAAACAAGCCTATGCACTGGTGAAAGCAATCAAGGACTTTAGAATCTATATCCTGTACTCCCACATCATTTCCTATGTCCCAAATGCAGTAGTGAAAGACATTTTAACCCAAGAAGGAATTGAAGGTAAGAGGGGCAATTGGATTGCCAAAATCTTAGAATATGACATGGAAATCAAGCCTACCAAACTGATAAAAGGACAGGGTCTAGCCAAGTTGATGGCTGAAACCAATTTTCAAGCTCTTGATATTAACGAGCTGGACAATGAACAGGAGATGGCGACTCCACAGATCAACCAAGCCTTTATGCAATCCCCCTGGTATACTGATATATGTTTTTTATTGCTAAACCTGCAAGATCCTCCAGGGTTGTCCAGAACTAAGAGAAGGTTCTTGAAAATGAAAGCATCAAAATTTTGTATTATTAACAATAATTTGTTTTGGAGAAATCATGAAGGGATCTTACTTAATTGCTTAACATTGGATGAAACTGACAATGTCCTCAAAGAATTTCATGCAGGTGACTGTGGAGGACACTTATACTGGAAATCCACAGCTGATAAAATCCTAAGGGCTGGTTTTTATTGGCCCTCCTTGTTTACTGATGTGAGAAAATTTGTAATGTCTTGTCACAAATGTCAAATCTTTGAAGGGAAGAGAAAGTTGTTGCCTTTACCACTCAAACCTGTTTCAACTGAGAGACCATTCCAGCAATGGGGTCTAGACTTTATTGGTGAAATTCACCCCCCATCCTCTGGCCAGCATAGGTGGATTCTGACTGCTACAGACTATTTCACCAAATGGATAGAAGCTGTCCCCTGTAGGCAGGCCAATGACTCCATTATCATACAATTTCTAGAGACCAACATCTTGTCCAGATTTGGCTGTCCAGACAAAATTATCACAGACAATGCTGCTGCTTTCAAGTCCAAAAAAATGATCAGCTTTTGTCACAAATATCATATGACCTTAGGTCATTCCACAGCCTATTATCCTCAAGGCAATGGCCTAGCTGAGTCTTCCAATAAAATCCTAATCAACATCATCAAAAAAGTCTTGGAAGAAAACAAAAAGAATTGGCATAAGAAGTTAATGAATGCTCTATGGGCAGATAGACTAACTACCAAAAGATCCATTGGTACAAGCCCATATGAACTGGTTTACGGAATGGAAGCAAATTTTCCTTTATCTTTAGGTGTTCCTGTAATCAAGTTACTGCAAGAGATGCAAGCTGAGCCAAATGACATTCAGAGAAGGATCAATCAGACAATTCACTTACAGCAAACAAGGGAGGAAGTCTATCAAAGAACCCAAGTACTGCAAGAAAAGCTCAAAAGAATATTTGACAAGAGAACCAAAGCTGAAGACTTCTCTATAGGAAACAAAGTGCTAAGATGGGATTCCAGGAGGGAGGACAAAGGAAAACATGGGAAATTTGACTTCCTATGGAAGGGACCTTATGTAATTTGTGTTGTACAAGGTAATAACACTTATTTTCTAAAGAGCTTGGATGGCTCAAACACTGAGGAAGGCCCAGTCAATGGGAGAATGCTCAAGCATTACTTTGATCCCCTCTGATCAAGCATTGCTCAATTCTATATTGTACATAAATTTGTATTTCAGTATGTTTATTTTCAGCGGATAGATAGAGCTCCAAATGAAGAAAATTTTGAGAAGAACTAAGGTGCTGCACTATTTTGATAAATACTATTCACTTTGGCATGGGAGAATGAGAGAAAGTACTTGGAAATTATCTAGAAGATGAGAAATGATCAGAGAAGCAAGGCAAAAACAGGGCTGTAATTTCAGAACAGATCAGCTTAAGGAATATTGCAAGAAAGTTTCATGGATTTAGATATTCAGTCTTCAACAAAAGGAAAGGTTAAACTGCACAAAGGTGGAAAAGAAGGCAATCTGACCTGCTGATCTTGACTTTTCATCTGGAAAAGTCATCCCCAAGTGGAGCCACTGTTAGCCTCCTATGCCAATAGGGTTTCATATTTCATGATTGACAGTGGAAATGCTAAAAATGATCATCTTTGATAAAACAAAGGTTCCATTTTTGGTGAAGAAAGCAAAAAGTTAAAAAATGTAAAGAGGGTATGCCTTAAAAGAATAATCAAAGGGCAAGAAAATGATTTGGTCAAAAGAAAAAAGAATTGAAATGAACCCCAAAGAAAGACCAGGAAAGTGGCCAATCAAAATGCCACTGCTATCTTGATGTATGGCTCAACAGCTTAATCTGGGCCATGCCATCTTTTAAATTGTTTGTTTTAGAGTAGGTAATGAGTACCTGTTCAAACAGTTTAAGCTTGACAGATGACTAGCTGGATAGAGAAAGAAAGGAGCCCACTAGCTTAATCTGGGCCCTTGGAAGATATAAGGGTAGATTTAGATAGGAGGGCAGCAAAAAGAAAAGAGCACATGAGGGTTTGCAAGTCTAAGTGCACCCTCCCTGAAGAAACAAAAAATGCTAGGAAATAAGATGGGTAGGTAGTGGGGTTGCAGAAGCATGACTTCTCTCATATTACTGGCCTAGCAAAGGAAACCCATGGTGGCCAGAGCAGATTCTCTTATTCAGCATTTTGGTGGTATCAAAGTGAAGCATGTCTAATCTCCCAAACATTCCCTATTAAACTCCTTACTAACATCCCAATATCACCTTTGTTATAGAGTAGGACCACATTTCTTGTGCAAAAATATTTTCATTTTGATCTACTCTCAAAACTAAGTTCGTTCCCTAGAAACTTAGTGTCTATTACCTCTCATTTATATCTCCCTCCCATATTAACTATTAACCATATCATTACTTAATTCCCTATGTTCCCCCTTTCCCTATTATTATATCACCATTGTATATAAAAAACCCCAAAAATATATATTCCCCATTCCCTAGGCAATATAGCCTTATAGCTTCAAAAAAGTCGGGCAATAATGCAAATTTGTGTTCATATTTTGTTTTGGGAATTAAACTAACAACCGGTTGGTTTAATAGCCTTAGCGCATTTTATAAAGGGATATATCGTTTACCTGCTTGTTCCGTAAAACTCACAAAAACCCACAAATTTCATATATCCAAAGTTTTTTACCTCTCGGCGCGCTATGCCAAATAACGAAAAATTATTAATAAACGCGCCGGGTCCCGCCGTATCGTGTTGGCGATTTGCCCTCCCGTCGTCCGTCGGATCTGGGCCCTCCCATCCGACGGCTCACAACAATATCGGACCGCCTCCGATGCCCGAACGATAGCGCCCGAAATCTGTCAGAGCATGACGTCAGGGCTCGGACGCGTGTCGTTCCCAAGTTGTATCGGGAGGCCTCCTGCCAAAACCGCTCCCGTACTATAAGCGGTCCGAAATTACCACTTACCGCCGTTGTTTCTCCGCCATACGTCACCTCCATGTCACCCTTACGTCACTGCCGCCTCAGCATTACGTTGCCGCCCCATCCGCCATCGCTCCGAGCTGTCTGCCATGTCACCTGTCCACGTAGAGTCGCTCGTTGACCGCCACGTCATCATTCCGTACCCGACCCCACCCATGACGTCATGCTGACATCATCCGACAAAAAGGCGCCAAAAGCCAAATTTTCCCTATTTTGCCCAAAAAACCCATTTTTCGCGTCATTTGCAAAAATACTTTCTGTACCTCTGCATGTGCTGCTACGTCGTTTACCTACCAACTTTGAAGACTGCTCCCTTGCTGCTGGCGCCCTGAATTCACCTACTTTTCCACCATTGTCCGAGTATACCAGGTATTTATCAGTTTACCCCCTCCGCGCCTGGTTTTTTACATAATTCACTAGACAAACTAAGAAAAAAAGAAACACAGTAATTTCAAGAAATCCTCATGAACCAGTGGTCCTTCTCCACACTGTAAGCCCAAGTTTACCTACAGAGGCTCCACATTGGGCCGAATTACCACAAATTCACAGTTTGTATGCACATTTGCAAATCTGAACCTCTGCCCGATAAATCCACCGGGAAAGCAACTCTCAAATCCCAGCATTTGCTCACTGAATCTATCCTAGGAGAATTTTGACTTATTTTCACCCCAGTTTGCCTCTTCCCCTCTGCAAATTGCCCTACTCCTGCAAAATCCACTGCTTTATATTGCTGTGCCCAAGAAAAAACTTCAAATACAATTCCAAATTCAGTTGACCATGGAGACTCCAGTGGCATTGAACATTGCCCCATTAAATGCCCCACACAAGAACCTGGAGTGGTTAGCCCTTGCTGACAGAGATTTTCAGATGAGAGAAACTGTAGAGAGGACCAACACATACCATATAGAGACAGTTTGTGAGTTGAGAAAGAATCATAGAGATGGTACAGACCTCCTGGGAATCTGGAAATCCAATTTGCCAATTTATTATCTCCCTCAGGTCAATGAATTCCCTGACATGATTCACCAATGCTGCACAAACTATGACCCCAATCAAAGAGCTGTTCTGAGTCCTTCAGGCTCTGTCTTGTTCTATATTACTCCTGAAGCCATAAACCAAATGCTGCAGTTCAAACCTACAAGACCACTGGTGCCTCTTTCCATGCAGGTTTTACTAGAGCAGGGTGCCAAACTCTCCAACTCACAAATTACAAGGATTGGTCAATTATTCATGCGCCCAGAGTACCAGCCTCTACAGCCTCCCCCTTATCTGCATGACTGGTTTAATGACATAGGGAGACTACTGGTGGACATTATATCTTCCATCCTAGGGTTCAAGACCAGTGAGTTTGTAGATGAGACAACACTGGTGGTACTATCCATTTTTACCCCAGGACAACCCCCTGCTGTCCAGTATGACTATGCCTCATTTATAGCCAACAAAATTCATGAACAGTTCATGAATTTGGAGAGAGAGAGGGTTTTCAAGTACACCTCCTACATATATCATCTGTTTTTATACAATCAGCCTGACAGCTTCCCTGTCTCCCTCAAGAAATTAGATGCAAAGGGAGACAGAAAATCTGTAATATTATGGACATCAGTATGTCATCACATTCATTTTTCACCATACAACTACTGTGAATTTATTGACCTATTCATCCATCCAGCCTTGTCAATGCTGCAGAGTTCCCCTCCTCCTAGACTCACAGATGATATGCAGAAAATCCTTCAGCTGTCTAAGAACTATAGAATAGGGGATTGGTACTTTTACCAACACCATACAGTGATCAAGATATATGGCTGTGAGTTAGCACCATACAGGCTACCAAAGTATGTCCCCATGAGACTCTTTGCTCTAGAGTACTTCAGACAGTTCGGCAATGCAGATATGATCCACTTCCATAGCAGAAACAAGAAGGCACAGCTCAAAATTAAGCATCAATTGGGTCCATTCATCTTTAACAAGAGAGAAGAAGCTTGGGATGAGGCAGACCAAATGCTAAAAGCCCTCCAGCTCAAGACCAGCTTCTATTGGGCACCCTATGACCCTAACCACTTCATAAGCCTCAGAAGAATCAAGCATAGGCTTGCTACATATGACCACATTAGCATTCCAGAGGTTGAACAATACGCTAATCAAATAGAGTGGAAAAAGGGCACATTAGTGGAAGATTATAGTGAAGAAGAAATAGCAGAGAAAGATATTAAAACTTTAGAAAAGGCAGTTGACTTGGAATATTTTGGACAGGTCTGGTCTTCAGGCATTCAGCATCATGGAGAAGCTGCTTCTTCATCCAGCATTCCTCAGCAACCTGCCAAAACAACTAATCCAGCAGCAGACATGACTAAAGGTAAAACAGTGCAGCAAGAAGAAACACCTCCAATTGTGGAGCAGCAGGAAAGCAGAGCCAAGCAACCTGCCCACACAGAACAGCAAACACATGAACAAATTCCTCCAAGGCAGGAGGTAACAGTTGACACCTCTGTATTACAAACACCTGTTAATGAGGACAGGACAAGGAAGAGGGATAGGCAAGAGGACACTCCCTCACTACTTCTATGGACCAGCAAGGAGAAAAGAGACAAAGGTTAAACCCTTTTTCTGAGGAGGAATTGCCAGAGAGGCCGATTGACAACATGCCCCCGCCTAGTATTGAGACATCCACCAGTTCTTTACAGCAAGGGCAGGACATTCCACATGGGACAGAGGTCAGATCTTCTAGACAGAAATCAAAGGCAGACTCCAGCATCAAGCAACAGTTTATTGACATAAAGAAAAGGAATGAGCCCCTCAAGCACCAAATCTACAACCATCTCCTGAAAATGGCACCAACAAATCAGCAGAGATTAATGTCTGCCTATGACATTCAAGAGCAAAAAATGACTCTTAGTCATTTCAGACCTACCATGCAGCAACCTCAAACAGCTGTCGATTACATCAGAACTAATCTGGAAATTTTTGCCAGAGATATCCACCCCTTGGATCAAATTGAGCTACACAGACAAACAGGGGAAATGATATATTCCACTTTAGCTGATAAAACCCTGTTGGCACACCAACTACAAAATTCTCTACACAACACTGCAGCTCAATTGGAATTAGAGAAGGCATCATCCCAGGCCAAGGACAACAGAATCAAGTCCTTGGAAGAGATCATCATAGAGTTGGGTCATGATCCAAAGGACCCTAAGGGTGTGCAAGCTTTATTGAAGAAGAGGGATAAAGACATAGCAGCTATGAGAAAGCATATCAAGCTGCCAGCTGGTCTTCACCCTCAAACTGGAGAAGTGGCAGAGCAGAAAAAGGATCAGGATGTAGTGGCCCTACTCCTGAGTTTATACAAGAGGTTAGTGGAAACAAAGAGTGCACTAGAGGTAGCACTAAAATCAAGACAAGGTGAGGCACCAATGCAGCCAACACAGATATCTGCATCCACTGAAGGTGTGCCACTTTCTACTACTACAGCAGTTCCTCCTACAAGGCAAACATCAGAAGTTGGTCCTTCAACATCAGCACCAGCAACAACACCAGATCAGGGGCCCAGCCTGAGTATGCAGAACATGATGAAGGAGCTGGAAGCTCTAGAAGCACAGATGGCTGAGCTGAAAGAAACCAAAGATAAGTTGGCTGCCATTGAGGAAAAATATGATAAATCCAAGCAAAGTGTAGCTGAAAAAACAAGAGAGGTAAGAGCTCTTGAGAAGAGAATAAAGGAATTAGAAAAGGAACTCTCTCTTGATAAAATTGTGATTGAAATTAAGAAGATCATGTGGACCAACATTGGTCAATCTATTACAGACCAGTGGCAATACATAGAGACTATCCATGAGCATATGGATCTAATAAGCAGGGCCCAAAAAGAAAGTCAGAGAGCAAGAGCATCTCTTGGAAATATGCCTGAAATAGCTAATAGGATGATCAATGTCTTGAATAACCGCACTGGCCCTTAGCTGGCAGCAATGGGTATCACTAACAGGACTGATACCATTTTACTAGTGAAGAGAGTGCTCACTTTAAGAAATCATGTGCAAACATTGGACAGAAGGTGTCAGGAGATGCAGACAGAGGTGAACAGATTCATTGAGAAGATTACAGCATTGCATAACAGAGGCCTTCCCAGCTTAGTAACCAGTGCAGGAAGCTTACTATCTCATGAAAATTATTCCAAGAGGGTAGACACATATGCCACAAATCAAACCACTGCAGCAGCAAGTACCTCAGAGGGAACAGGGCCCCCATCTGGGCAGGATCTCTATGAAAAACTAGAGAATTTGTTTTTTATTATGAATGAGATCAGACATCTTTTTGAAGTGCCTCCAAAATACTAAAAATATACTGAGGCAGATGAGACTCTAGGCATAATCTTAAGGCACCAATTGCCTACTCAGGGATGGTGGACAAGCATGATACAAACACTGTTGTAGAAAACAGATTGTTCACCATATTTTTGTATTTTCATCATAAAAGTCAGCAGTTTCAGAAAGTTTATACATATTTGTTTTGACTGGGAGAGAGATTAAGGAAAAGGCCAACTCAGCAACCCAGTTTGACTACGGATGTAGATGACGGGGCTGAGATAGCCGCACCTCGACAGAGCAATAAAGAGCGTATCACTCAGAATCAATACAAAGTACCCAACTGTCCCAGTTGCCTCCAAAAGTCAAAGAATTTCTGACAGAGTTGAAAAGGCATTCATTATCCAGTTAAAGTAGCAATAACTATTGTCTCTGATATTTTTTGAAAGTTGGTAAATGCAGTTATTGGGCAAACGACTCAGCGTTAAGATATTTTTTAAAAACAATTGTATATATATCCCCACGCATGAACTTGCTGGGGTTGTTGATTTTTCTTCTGGAGAAGCTATGTTGTAATTTCAGACTTTAATACAGGGAGCTAATGGAATTTCTGAAGTTCTGAGTCGTTTTGATGTGTTGTGGTGTGATTGCTTGCTGCTATAGGATTCCTACGCTATTCCATGTCACAATAAGTTTTCTGAACCATCTTGTTATGTATTTCGTTCTTTCGTAATCCATTCATGCTCTATGTTTCACAGGTTTAACAGCACAGAAAAAGAATAGTTCAGGATTTGTTCATTAAAACACCCTAAACTCAATCTATGCTGTTATGAATGTTTTCTTCAGTATTAATTATGAATGTGTAATTCTTAGTTGCTCGCCTTCATACTAAATCTTTCACAGTAAATACTGTTCAGGAATTCAAATCTGCTCCTGAGTGATATTTCCTTTCTCTACATCACCAGCTTAGTGAAAGATTCTTAGTTGCCTCTCATCGGCTGGACATATTTCATATTCACAACTTGAAGTTTGTTTCATGATATATCTATATGGCCCTGCAGTTTCATCACTCTTACTCAATACCTCAAACAACACATAATCACAGACTCCATTGCCCAATGGACTGAACCTTCTGAAGATCTCATCTCAGCTGCTAGAAGACATCATTCAACCAAAACTTTAAAACAAACTTCAGTGCAACATAACTAGCCTAAACATTATCAAAACAAAGCTAAATCCTAAAGAGAGAGCCCTCTCTGATTGCAGGTAGGCTAGGACCTGTGATCCAAAGATTGGTCTGTGGTTACCTCGGCCGTATTCCCTTAGGAGTCAAAGGGAACAACCTGAGTGATAACAATAACAATGACTTCTCATGCTTGAGTGTGCCAATGAAGACTATTGTGTTGCATTGAAAACCATCGAAGTAGCCAAAAAGTGCACCAAAGCTTAGTATGATCAAAACATTCACCCTTGTACCTTCCATGAATGTGACCTTGATCTTGTTTATGAACAAGCTCATAATGTCTTGGGGAACATAAATTTTGAACCATTATGGCTAGGACCTTACATCATCCTGAAGTGTTTGGACAAAGGCGCTTACCTTTTAGAGGGTCTAGAAGGAGAAGTCCTTCCCAACCCTCACAATGCACTCTACCTCAAGAAATCTTATGCATAGTATTTCCCAATGAAATGTGTGTATATTTTTAATTTTTCTTGCATTTAGGTAGTTTTCATTCTCCACCATATTAGAAATTATCTTCTTGTGTCTTTCAAATGGATCCACCATCCACACCTTATATCGGTTATACCAATGGTGCAAGTAGCTTCACTAGGAATCTAGCCTCGATAGCTTGGGCCATTTTCACCCCCTTGCATTCATTAGTCCACTACAACATCGTCTTCATTGGATCTACCACCAATAATTAGGTTGAATATGATGTTGTGATATTTTTGTTAGTCGATGCCCTTGATCGTCACATCCTTCACCTTCATGTTTGTCTTGATTCATTGCTACTTCTCATGCAATTGAATGACAATTATTATGTGCATAATCCGTCCTATTTAGAAAAAATATGAGTTAATATTTTGGCACATGAATTTGAATCCATTTAATTCAGTCAAATTCCTAGAGCCCAAAATCACTATGTAAATACCATTGCAAATAATATTTTAGATTGCAATTTATCACATACATATACAAGAAGACATCTATAGCATACAAAAATGGTGAACCGCAATCATCACAAAAGATGAATAACCATAATTATTTATCACAATACCCAACATATAGTGTTTTGAGTACACTACTCTAAATAAATCCAACATGCTCATTCTCATGTTAACACAAAAGAAAAATGGCGACCCACATGTCCCTATTCCTAATCACTATCATCTGGAGGCTCTTAAGCCAATGCCTCCATCCCACCAGCTCATAGGTCTCATACTGCCTGACCGACCATCGCAATGCATCTTGTGATTCATCACTACTCTGAGGGAAGATCAATGCACTCATATGTATACCGATCTTCTAACTCATCCCACCCGCGCTCTTTCACCTTGGTTAGTAGCGCGTCAAATCTATATCGAAGATCCTCTAGTAGAGAATTACTACCTAATCTCTGTTTTGATATGGACCCACCCTAAGTTTCAGTCCTAGGCATTGCGACTCATCCCTTGTATCTTGTCGGGCTCATTGGTGCTATATCTGCATACCAAAATTTTTAGAAATCAATACCATATACACATATGTCTTAAACTATAAATGCATCAAATATATAGCAACTTTCACTTACCATCTGGAACCCATGCTCCTCTCGATAGAAGTGGTAAGTCAGGACCCCCTTGATAGTTCATTCCTATTAGGTCCCTATAATACTAGTGATTCCCCCATTACTATTTTCATTGTAGCCCTTATTGTTATTTTTGTACCCCTGTTGTCCCCATATTGTTATCATTGAGCCCCATAGAAGCCTGCTATTGTTATTGGTGTGCCCTTATATTATTATTGTTATGTCAGCTTTGATTATATTGTGACCCATTAGACTGCTATATATAGAAAGGAGGTTTTTTCATTTGTATCATCCAAGAATTGTTCACTTGTGTAATGTAAAGGAGGTTTTCCCCTCGAAGAGGCTGATTTTGAAGTCGTTGATCTATCTTTCCTTATATTTTGTGAGTTGGTTACATAACATTTGGTATCAGAGGTTTGGATTCTATGGTTTCGCTGCTCCAAACAACCATCATGGAATTTTAACTATAATGTTTTGTCTACGAAGTTTCAGAAGTGGAAATTAAAATCCATTTGAGCCAAAATATTAATGAACCTCGTGTCTAATTTTAAGATTGTTTCTCACTATATTTTATGAGATGGGATCCAAGGAAGTTAGGGTTTTTGCAAGATCCTAAATTATATCTCAAACAGGTGACTTGGGGAAAATCATCATAACTTTCTCTCTGAGCATCATATTAAAATTTCATAAAATGTTACAAAGCGAGGACAGCCTGTAGTTTTCTATGTATTAGTCTCAGGTTGTAAGGTCGAAACAGTGAGATGTGGTACTTCTTAAAAGTGTGATCTAGTGAACCAGTCTATAATCTGGCCATTATGGGAGATTTGCCATAACTCTTCCTTGGAGAATCCAGTCTTGATCAGAATTATGGGGTTGGAAAGATGACGCATAGAGATACTACAGGATACAATTTTAGACCTTGGAGATCTGAAATCACAGAGATACAATCAATTCAGTATCGAGCTCCTACAAAGTGAAAAAAACGTGTGTTGTTTTTTTAAATTTTTGCATAAGTTTGGTTTGAAAAATTAGTTTGAAGATTCAAAGGGCATAGTGAAGCATGATTATCATTAATTGATGCCTCAAAGAAATAAACTAGAAACACCTAGTAAGAAACCTAAAATATTTAGCACGACTCATGAAGAAGAGGAATAAATGCAACATGATATATCATAATTACGAGACCAAGTGCAACAAAATTCACTGTCACAAAAAGTAACAGAAGATAAGATGGATAGTTTAAAGAAAGGTGTGAAAGCTAAGATGGATGGCATGGAAAATAAGATGGATTATTTAAATAAAGGCATGTAAGCTAAGATGGATGGTATAGAAGTAAAACTTAAAGGAAACATGGAATATTTGAAGACAAATTTGACAAATTTGCTACAAGAAATGCTTACTAATGGCGAAATGTTAGTAAAGTAAACTCGTGATGAGAACAAAAGAAATGTTAATCATGATTTCATAGATTCTAACATTGGACTGAAGACCCACCATGTTCCAAATATCTATATGAGGAAGTTTGATGGCAAGGATCCTGTAACATGGATACTACAGATGGAGCAATATTTCGATCTCCATAATGTGTAAAACGCACAAAAGGTATGCATTACAACTTTATATTTGGAACCAAATCATTTTGTATGGTATCAATGTATTTTCTCTTGTAAACAAATTGTCGCTTGGAAAATGTTTACGGATTAAATGATAGCACATTATGAGGATACAAAAAGCAGCACCTTTTTGAGCCAATTAATAAATCGAAAACAAAAGGGTTCAGTGATGGAGCACATTGAGGACTTCCAAAAATTTAATATAAGGGTAAACGATATTCTAGAGGAGTATAGAATTGATGTATTCATAGGGACTTTAAAGGATAACATCCAACATGAGGTTCACCTTTGGGACCTGATTCATTGGAGAAGGCATTTAGGTTGGCAAAAAAAATGGGAAGCAAAATTATGGAAACAAGGAAGCCTACCACTCTCAACTATAAAGATGGGAGTGTTGTTGCCCCTAGCCTTCCACAACCTATAAGGTTGATGATGAGCTCCATAAATGGGTAATTATATGGGCTCATTTTGCCTCCTAACATAGTTAAATCAACCATTCTCTTAGCTTATTGCATGTTTTTTTATTATATTTATGCTTATGGAGTGAGTTGGGTTAGTTATGATGCCATGAGGTCTAATATGTGTTTAATGTAGATTTTTGTTGAATTTTGAAGACAAAGTCAGAGATTCAATGGACAATTGGTAGCAATAATTCAAAGTAGAGAAAGGAGAGGATTTATAGGAGGGAATCCCCCTCATTTATTACTCCCCACTTCGAATCCCCCTTCATGGAGCTCGGAGCACAAATAGCCAAATCAATGCACAGGAGGCAGCCGAGCAAGTGGAGGATAACTTATGTTCATCTCAATTTTTGGGAGCCAAGCCTGCCTGATTTTATGGAAGTTGTTGGGAGCTTCAGTTGCATAAGTAGAGAGGCCTAGGGCCTCACTAGGGTCGAATTTTTGTTGAATTTTTGCTACAGTATTGCTTATGTAACTCTGCTCAACTTCGAGCTTACTTTTGTGGACAGTTTCATGTAATCCTATTACTATTTTGATAATAAAGATGAGATAATTTTTGAGCTAGCACTAAATTACCTCAGAGGGCTGAATCTCTTGGGTTAGGGCCCAATCCAAGTAGCCAAGCTCCTCTTTTTTGTATTTATATGCTTTGTTTCAGTTTATGGATTAGCTGCTGTTAGATGAATTTCTTTCTTGGTTAAGAATAGGTTGCTTGTGGTGATTTAGAAGGTTGTTTCCATTTGTGTTTTATATAGTAGGTTAAACAGTGATAGAAAGAATATTCAAAAGGCTAGCAATAGTGCCTTGGCCTCTTTTCCTCCCTTTGGGACCATGAACTGAGGCGAAGACCCTCTTGTTGCCCCAAAAACACAGATTGTCCTTCTTCATAGGATTTCTAGTGTTGCAATTTGTTAGAAGGTTAATGCTTTACTTTATACTTTCTTCCACCATGCTCATTTTTGTCTTTGTAATAGGTCTTCTTCCATGCTTTCTCTCCTTGTAGGATTTTTCAGCATTTCTTTCCATTGCTCATAATTTAGATTAGCTTGATGCAAAATTTTGTTTGTTTGTTTTTTTTTTTTTTTATGTACTTAATTTCCTTGCTTGCTTGATCTCATTGTTTGACTGTTAGTTCTTTTGTAGCAGATATCTTCTCATAATAGGTTAGCCTATTAGCCATCACATTCTCTCCCTAATCTATGCCCTACAGGTCGCCAAAATTTCACCTCAAATTTTCCTTATTTGCATTTTTCCATAAGATTTCTTCCTCTCTCCCACCCATCTTCCCCTCTCCTAGTGATCCTTGGTGAACCCTAGGCACCCTAAAACATCACCCCAATATTGATCTACCCTTTTCACCCACTCTCACACCTTCAAAACTACTCTCGGCATCCTCTTGTAGACCTCCTGTAGATTTTCCTATAGGATTTCTTTTGAAACTTGACTGTGGGAAAAGCCGTCAAAAGGCCATCCGAGACATCCTAGGACCCATCCACACCATCCTACACCTCCTCAAACCTGAAAGTTGCCCTTCAACACCAGCTATTGGCTTCCACCTTCACACACAATAAAATACATGCATGTCAATTTCACATAAAAATATATAAAAATCCAAAAAGATGTTTTTTTTGCTTATTTACTCTTAGAAATAGCTTGAGTAGATGTTGGTTACTTCCTTGAGTAGGTGATGGCATTCATTTCATGGTTTTCATAGTGCTTTCTACAAAAATAGGATTAGTTGGTTAAGTAGCGTTTGCTAGGTTTACTTTACATTTCAGTACTTTTCCTTTCTGCAATTAGAGTAGCATCTGTAGAGTAAGCTTTCCTTTATTTCATCACATATATAGCTTCTTCCGGAATCCATAGAAGTTGGCTTGAGCTCCTAGTGATCTTGTGCCAGCTGACCAAGCGATAGCCTGCAGTAAAAACTAGTACTTGTGCATATAGCACCATCACTTCCAAGTTTGTTACGAACTATCGGGTTCATAAGAGTAAAGCAGGCAGCCCAAGAGTTGCAACATTATTTCTACAATACTAGTGTTCACCACTTTTTTGCGCCATTGCCGGGGAAGCATCAGAGTATTTTGTGATTACTTCTTTCTTCTATTTTCTATTGCAACATTCTGCTAAGTAGTTTATTTTAGCAAAAGTAGAATAATTGTTTCTTTCAGCTTCTCCATTTCCTTGCTTTCCTTTTCAATTCTGCAAAATTCATTTCAGCAAAAGTAGAGTAGTTGTTTCTTACAGTTTCTGCATTTCCTTGCTTTCGTTTTCAATTCTACGAATTTCATTTCAGTTAGTTGCAATTTGTATTGTTCAATCCATTTCAGTTTTGCAGGGACAATCAGTGAAAAAAGCAAAAACCAACAAAAAATATTTCCTTTCATGCCTCGTAGGAATAGAGATAATTTAGGAAAATTCTTGCCCACCACCCCCACTACATCACACAGCCAACCTTCTCTCTTCTTCGGTGGCAGTGATCAAGAAGAACCTTTAGGTGAACAACCAGAGATATTTGAAGAACCTATAGGGGAAGAAGAAGAAGAAAACATCCCTCCTGAGCCAATGGCTAAAAAAAGGAATGCTAGGGGAAATTGAGAGGAATAGAGGGTACCTTTCCCATTCGGGATACCAATGGGGACACCAAAATGAAGAATATAAGTCATTCAGCCCTGCCTCACTTCCATGGTTTAACTACAGAAGATCCTGACACCTTCTTGTTTGAGTTTGCTATCATCTGCCAAACCTACGACTATGCAGAAGATGAGAAAAAGTTGAAACTATTCCCTTCTACTCTCAAGGATGTAGCATTGCACTGGCTCATGGGGTTACCTAGCAATAGCATCACAACTTGGGCTCAGATGCAATAGGCCTTTAATAACAAATATCGAGACTACTGTAGGTCAAAAGATACCATTAAAGAAATCTTTCGAATGACCATGGGAAGTGATGAATCCTTGGAAGATTATGAAGAGAGGTTCTAGCTCAGTTACAAAAGGGCTAGGTGCACACTTGACCCTGAATCTCTAAAGTTGGTCCTGCTTAAAGGAATCTCGGAAGACCTTCTAGACACCCTCCATCTACTGGTCGAGGGAGACATCTACCAACTATCTTATCATGACATAAAGTCTGTTTTTAGAAACCATTCTAGAGCAGCCAAAAAGAGAGGTAGGGGGAGTCCACCCATAGCCAGTACCTCCTCTTCCAATTCATCCATCAAAGGTGAACTTAGAAACATGCTGGAAGACTTCAAGAGTGAGATGCTACAGACTCTCTCCATGCAAAAGGAAACAAGAGGAAGAAAAGAGGGCTTTGGCCGTCTTTTGTCCTAGATGCACCAGAGGGCATCCTAGGAACGAATGTCCATTGAACTCTATAGAGGTTTGTTCAGTCTGTGAAGAAGATCATTCTACCAATAAGTGCCCTTCCTTGCCCGGACTTAAAGTTGTATACCAAGGGGCCTAAGGAGCCACTAAGCCACCCTATTTCATGAACCGAAGGAGACCGCATGGACCTAGACCATACCAGCAGGGGATGCAAGGGACATCTCAGGCACACTACAACCCCAACCAAGTCACTTCCATACCTTCTTGGGGCCCTCTTGCTCATCCTTTCTGGTCCACGCCTCCTCATTGGTCCTTTCCATCTCAATATCATGCCCAACCAGCTGCTCATTCATTTCAATCCTATGCTCAGCCACAACCTCAGTGGAATGCATATCATCAGGGGTGGAGGCCCTAATACAACTCTCCTCCTGCTCTTTTTCCTCCACCACTTGCTCAACCGCAACAATTGCCTCCTGCTCCACCAAGGCAACACCAAATGCCTGCCCAACCGAACCCAAACCTGAACAACAGACAGGCTCAATAAATATATAGTGGGGAACCATCATGCCCAACATATGCTGTGGAGATTTAGGAGATTAACCTACGATTTGGGAAGTTTCTCCCCGATAGCCAACCTCCACCTAGGGAGGATGAGGGAGATAAAGAGGAAAGTGAACCTAAATCAATTCCACCCTTTCCTGAGAGACTATCTGGGACAACACAGCCTACCCCAGAAGAAACTGAACTTCTGGGAGAATTGAAACAGTTATGTGTGAAGATACCACTTCTCTAAGCCATAAAAGATGTGCCTATATACAATAGGTTGATCAAAGAGAAGGGCTTTAGGCATCCAGGAAGGCGCAAGAGAGATGCCCCAACCATCAATGTCATAGGACAACTGTCCGACCTGATGTTGGGGCAGGTAATCTGCCTGAAATATCTAGACCCTGGAAGCCGAATATTTGATGTCGAAATCAATGGCACCATGATCCCACATGCCTTGATTGATTTGGGAGCTACCATTAATGTGATGACAAAGGACACAATGCTCAAACTTGACCTCCAGTGCTCCTTGAGGAAGACCACGATAGTACTGCAGCTAGTAGACCACTCCACCATGACCCCTGAAGGGATTGTGGAAGATGTGATGGTCTCCATTGATTCTTGGGAATACCCTACTGATTTCTTAGTTCTCCAGCCAAAGGCAAAGCTCACTGGGTATCCTCTCATCCTGGGAAGACCCTAGTTGGCTAATGCCAATGCCTACATCTGCTATCGAGCTGGGAACATGACCATCAAGAATAGCCATATGTCCAAATATTTAATCCTCTATCCTCCTACCCAACCCTTGCTAGAACATGATCTACCTCTCTGGTTGGAGGAGGAGGGTGAGGATGAAATCTATTCTGCACCACTTTTTGCATTAGAAACTGCCATGGGGGGGGGGAACCACAAGATGAAGACGATATCATTGAAAATTTAATTCAGAGTCCACCCCCCAGTATCTTACCATTAGAGGACATAGTGAGAGAAACCCAAAACAACCCTTAACGGATCTCTGTGTGGCTGACCTGACCTCTCTTAGTTTTAAGAATATAGAGTTTGGCCCAGAAAGAACCTTGAAAATCAATCCATCCCTATCCACTTCCCAGGAGAAGGCGCTGTGCAGCTTATTGAGAAAACATTTAGATGCCTTCACTTGGAGTTATAAGGAGATGAAAGGAGTGCACCCTTCAATATGTACTCGTCATATATACATTAAGGAAGATCACAAACCAGTCAGGCAGCCTCAAAGGAGGATGAATCCAGCACTTAAAGACATTGTTAAGGAAGAGTTGCAAAAATTACTTGATGCAGGATTCGTCTACCCCATCTCTGACAGTGAATGGGTCTCTCCTTTGGTGCTAGTGCCAAAGAAAAATGGCAAGTGGAGAATCTGTGTCGACTATCGGGAATTGAAAAAAGCCACTAAAAAGGACCATTTTTCTTTTCCTTTCATAGATCAAGTGTTAGATGGTCTGGAGGGGAAAAAGTTTTTCTCCTTCCTAGATGGGTTTAGCGGGTACAATCAGATTCAAATCAGCCCAGAAGACCAAGATAAGACCACTTTCACTTATCCTTGGGGTACTTTTGCATACCGATTCCTTCCTTTTTGCTTGTGCAATGCTCCAGCCACTTTCCAAAGAGCAGTATTGAGTATATTTTCTGAACTAGTTCATGATTCAGTAGAAATATATATGGATGATTTTACTCCTTATGGTTCTGACTTTCAGGAAGCTTTATCTAACCTAGGAAAAGTTTTGGACAAGTGTGTTGAGATGAACCTGTCCCTCAGTCTGGAAAAATGTGAATTTTTGATGACTGAAGGGACCATGCTAGGTCATGCAATATCTCAACAAGGATTGCAGGTGGACCCCAACAAAGTTGCCATCATTCAAAGGGTCCCACCTCCTCAAAAGTTGAGAGATGTCAGAAGTTTCCTAGGCTTAGTTGGGTATTACCGAAGATTCATTAAAGATTTCAACAAGCTAGCCTCTCCTTTGTTTGGTTTTTTAGGTAAAGATGTTGAATTTAATTGGTCAGAAAACTATCAAGAAGCCTTAGATACCTTGAAGAGTAAACTTGTGATTGCCCCAATTTTGAGAGGCCCAAACTGGGCCCTACCTTTCCACATCCACACAGATGCCTCGAACAAAGCAATAGGAGCAACCTTAGGACAAATTGATGAAAAGTTACCTTATGCTATATACTTTATAAGCAAAAACTTGTCAAAGGCAGAGTTGAACTATACGGTAACCGAGAAGGAACTCCTAGTTGTAGTGCATTCCTTAAACAAATTCAGACATTATATCACAGGCTATCAAACCTGTGTTCACACTAATCATGCTACAATTAGATATTTAATGAACAAACCAGATGTAAATGCTCGCATTATTAGATGGTTTCTTTTACTGCAGCAGTTTGATTTGACCATTGTTGATAAGCTTGGTAAAGAAAATGTTGTTGCTGAATTTTGTCTAGAGTAAATTTGCCTGCAGGTGAAGAAGGAATGGTGGATGATCAAATGTCAGATGAAAACCTGTTTGCTATCTCGATACTCTTTCCATGGTATGCTGATATAAAAAACTACTTGGTTTCGGCACAGTTCCCACCACACCTGTCCTCAAAGGAGAAGAGAAAGATAATGAGGAAAAGCACCCCTTTCACCTGGATTAGGGGTAATCTCTTCAAACTTGGCCCAGATAAAATCTTGATAAGATGTGTCAGGGAGGACGAATTTTTTGACATCCTCCTGACTTGTCATGATGGGCCTTGTGGACGTCATTTTGCAGCGAAGAGAATTGCCTTCAAAATTTTGCAATCAAGCTACTATTGGCCCGATCTTCATCAAGATGTGAGGAGATACACCAGCCAATGTTATTGGTGTCAAAGGATGGGGAAACCTACTCCAAAGGATGAGATTCCCATGCAACATCAAGTGACCTTTGAGCCATTTGAGAAGTGGGGCATGGACTTCATGGGTCGTATCAACCCTCCTTCAAAACAGAAGCAATACATCATTGTGTGCACTGATTACCTGACAAAGTGGGAAGAAACAAAAGAAATCAAAACAACAACAGAGGAAAAAGTAGCTAAGTTTTTGAGAGAAAACATACTCTACAAGTTCAGGTATCCAAGAGAATTTTTCATAGATCAAGGCAGTCAGTTCACTTCCAATTTAATTGAAGACCTGCTCACGCATCATAAAATCAAGCACAGGACTTCCACCCCTTACCATCCACAAGCCAACGGGCAGGTGGAAGTCACTAACAGAGCTTTGGAAGAAAATCTGACCAAGGTAGTGAGAAGCAGTAGAAAACATTGGGCGGATAGATTAGTTGAGGCCACCTGGGCCTACAACACAACATGGAAGACCACCACAGGGTTCACACCCTATGAACTAGTCTATATGAAGAAGGCTTTGCTATCAATTGAATTTGAATTCAATACACTAAGGATGGTAGCTCAGTTGGACCTAGACCTCAGCCATGCATAGAAGGAAAGATTACTCCAGCTCAATGGATTGGATGAACAAAGATTGCAGGCCCTTCTCCACACAGAGGTAGTTCAGCTTCAGAGGAAAATATGGCATGACAAAAATATCAAGGAGAAGCAATTACAAGAGGGAGATTGGGCACTGCTCTATGATTCAAGGTATAAAGACTTCAAAGGAAAGCTGAGGACAAGATGGCTGGGACCCTACACTGTGGAAAAATGCAATGACAATGGTTCAGTTCTGATCAAAACCATTGATGAGGAAGCCATCCCCATGCTTGTCAATGGACATAGGTTGAAAATTTACAAGAAGCCCCTCTCCAAGCGAGAGTTCATTGAAGATCTGAATAAGACAGTGATGGTAGTGGAGCATGTCTTAGTCTCCACTTCACCCACTCACCAAAGAAATAGAAAAGAGATAAAAAAAAGGACTCAAGTGAAAACCTCCATGAGGCGCTTGAGTCCCATAATTGGGTTGAAAACCTCTTCTAAGGCAGCCTAGTGATGCCAAAAACAAAAACAAAAAAAACAAAAAAAAAAGAGAGAGAAAAGAAAAAGAGAATAAGATCCCTAGGTGAAAACCTCCCTTGGAGGCTCCTAGGGCAGGAAATTAGGGTGAAAACCTCCCTAAGGTGCCTTAATTGTTTAAAAAAAAAAAATAGAAAAAAGAAGAAAAAGAAAATTGAATTTTAATGTGCATTGCAAGTTTGCGGGAGCACCACAGGGAGAAAGAGAAGATGCCACAGAGCCATGATATCACAATAGTACCTATTTCATCTCCTCCACACTCTTCTCCCTCATTTCTGACCTTTCTTCCACCCCACTGTGTTGTTTTTTTCGAAAACTGTGTGTTCTACAGGAGGCCCTGTGTTTTCTACAAGAGGATCCTATAGGAATTACAGAGAGCTCGAAATGGTTCCAAAAAGCAGTTCGAGGGGCTGGGAAGCTTTAGGAAGAACATGTAAACCCTCCTACAGCTATCAACCCTCCTTTCCATCCATTTCACACTTGCATCACATCATCATCATCATTTTTTTTCTTCTTGTCACACAAAAAACACAAAAAACTAGTTTTTAGTAAAAGGGAAAAAAACAAAAATAAGAAAGGAAGAAGCACCTCAAATCTCACCTGTAGCTTACCTAGTACCTCTCCATCTCCATCAACATCTTTGGCATCATCCTCATAGCTCCCAGCATAGAAATAAGCTGAAATTTCAACGGGAGAAGCAGCTACAGGAGCTCCTGTAGGAATTCCTGTAGCAGCTAATCCCATTAAAATCAAGCCACAACAGCAAGAGAAGTGCAACCATGAGGATTGAAGGAGACATATGAAGCTTAGATATAGCTAGAGGATACATACACAAGATAAACATCCACACATTAAGAACCAGAGAGCATGCAACAAGGAATACAAGCATGCAGCAGTAAAAGGAGCCAAAATACCTCACAACGCATACATTCGACTCACAGGTAAGTGAATAACCCACTCCTCTATTTGCATTTGTGTAATTGAAAGATATGCATGAGAAAATGAGATGGTTGAGGTTGGACAAGAAAATATGGCCAGTTAACTTGGTCACCTTCATCTAGTTGACTGCACTCATCCGAAGATGTCACCCACACGTGCGCATAGTCAACTCAGAGAAAGATCCCAAGGACAGGTAGTGGAGGGTATGAAAACTCCGATGCAATGATGAGAGGTGATTACGGGAAGAAAACATGATGAAAAGGCAGGTGGGGACCAACAGTCCAAATGTGGCCAACGTACATTTCTGCCAACTCACCTCCATCATCGGAAATATCTAAAAGAAGTATTAAGTACTCTCCTCGAAACACTCCCACCACCTTTTCTTTCATTTTATCCTCGTCCACTTAGCTGCAGCAAGCTCCTTGTCACCCCACAACCTTGAAACAATCATTATCCATTGCTCTCATCCATCCTCCTGCTATCGGCATTCTACAGGATCACTTACAGGTTCTACAGGAGCACCTACAGGCAGTTCTACAGGAGGGGCAGTGAGATATTTTTAAGGAGAAAACATGGTTTTTTTGCTTGATTTCTGGCTTGAGGAGGTAGGTTCCATGCATACCCACCTTGGTTATCAATATGTGCAAGGAATTATATCATTTTAAGGAGGAACTGAGTCCATAGAATAAGAGGAATTACATAAAAAAAATTGCCTGTTTAAAAAAAAAAAAACATTGTTTTCCTCTATTTTCTTGTTTTCTTCAAAATTCTTGTCTCCATCTCTACATTTGGTGTTCAAAAGAGGTATAAGCACAATGATAGGAGGATTCATGAGGAAGGAACCCACTAATTCAACCAGGCTCCATGAACATCCCCAAGTAGTAGCCATATTCACTAGGGAAAATTGGATGACATTTTTTGAGAAATTCTGAGGGTTTGATGAGGAAGTTGCTCAGGAATTTGCCCTTTCTTTAGTCCCTCACTCAAGAACCCATTCCACTATGACTTTTAGAGGAATTTCCATGGAAATAACCCCAAAATTTATCATCACCAACTAGTGTTTTCGGTCCGGAGAGCTTACTGTTTGTGTGTGGTTTGACTCCTAGATTTGATAGCGCGTGTTAATTTGTTTGTTTTTACTTTTAGAGACCATAGGTGTGAATTGTGAATTTTAGTTGTTAAGTGTGAATTGTGAATTGTTAATTTTAGTTTTAAATTGTTAATAAAATTCACTGAAGTTGAATATAATGGAAAATGTTCCGGAATTTATCAACCTAGGAACCCCTCCTAATGAGAATCCTAGTACTTTTCCTTACTTTGGAAATGTTGGTCCTCCTTATATGGCTACTTTGTCATTACCTGGATTTACAATAGGTTTACCGATATGGTTATTTTCAACTTCGTTGGCCCAAAATACTCCAATTGTTCCATCTCAACCGGATGCTTCACCTCAACAGAGTTCACCATCTCAACATCACCAACCTTCTGTTGACCCTTTACCTTCTTCGCCTAATCTTTCTTCCTCCATTTCTTCCTCTTCGCCTGGTAAAAGCCTTGATGTTAGTAACCAGGAGGCTAAGAAGAAGAAGAAAGGGAAGAAGAAGAAGAAGAAGAAGAAGAAGAAGCAAGATAAAAAAGAAGTCAACCAACCAACCATGGCTGTAAGTGTTAGTTGTGTTGAGGAAAATTCCGACATGCATCGTAAACCCAAATACCCTTGCAGGCTTTGTAAGGGTGACCACTTCCTTGTCAATTGTCCTGGTATTCCAAAGGTCTTGGAAGTATGGTCAGAAAAATCTCATCAACTTTCCATTGATCCATCAACCAGTGATAGTCAGGTTCCTGGGAAAAAGGGTAAAGTTAGGTTTCCTTGTAAGTTATGCAAAGGGAGTCATCAAACTCACATTTTCCCTCACATGGATGAAGCCTCAACATTGTTGGAAAACCTTACTGTTCCACAGCAAGAATTTCCAACTGGTTACCGTAAACTTTCTCCCAACCTACCGTCAACTGACAGAGTGATTGATCTAAATTCAAGTACAATCGATCACACTCTCCCATTGGAGAGTGAAACTCATGTCACTCAGGTTGATGATCCATTAGTTGATCAAGTGGTCGATTCAATTTCACATTCGGTCGATCACACTCTCCTTTTCGAGAGTAAATTTCATACCGCTGATGTTCTTCTTGTTACATCGGATTCTTCTATGCCGGGGGGCATTTCACCTGTTTCTACAGAACCCCCTCCAAGTACTGAGGTCTTTTCCTTTGATTGGAATAGACTGACAGAACCTCGTCTTCCTTCCTCCATCCCTTTCCAAATCATTGTCAAGGCTGGTGGTAGGGACATACATCGTACTCAGGTAGATGAAGGTGCTTCTGTTAGTATTTTATCCTCAGCTGTTTGGAAAGCTTTGGGTTCCCCTCAGCTTGCGCCTATTACGCAGAATCTGAAAGCTTTTAACAGAACAATTAGTGAACCTTTAGGGATCCTTCCTAAGTTTTCTATTACCTTGGAAGGTAAAACTGTTTGTGTTGATCTTATGGTAGTTCGAGGTCCCTTGGATTTCAATTTACTCCTTGGGCGAGACTATGTTTATGCAATGAAAGCTGTCGTATCGACACTCTTTCGCGTGATGTCTTTCCCTCACAATGGCAGTGTTGTGACTGTAGACCAGCTTTCGTTCCCTAGTCTTTTTTCAACTACCAATAATATGACACCCCTAAATGTTCCTGATTCTAATGTGGTATCTACCCTGCCATGGGTTAATTATGTGGCAACCGGTCCCATGATTTCAGTTACCGATGTAAGTGAGCCTCTCACTGTTTGCTCATCTTCCTTTGATTTAGCTCCGGTAATTGACATGGAAAACTCTATGGGATTACTTGAACACGATGTTCTTATCCCTTTTGAGTCCCTTGACATGTGTTCCTTCCCAAGAAGTATTCTTCCTTCGGATGAAGACCTCTTGGAAGCCATGATCAAGGTGTGTCCATTGACATGTCTTTCCTCCAGTTGAAAGCCATGATCAATGTTACGAGGATAGTTTTTTCTTGTATCAACCTCGTTAAAAAATGAAACAGGCTGTCATGAGGATAGTTCTTTTACTGAGTCAACCTCATTAAAAAATGAATCAGCTAGTTTTTAGGTCATATAGATAGTTAGAAAGTAGGATTGCGAGGAAAGTTCCTTTTACTGTGTCAACCTCGTTAAAAAATGAATCAGTGTATGAGGATAGTTCTTTTACTGAGTCAACCTCATTAAAACATGAATCAGGTAGATTTTAGGATATGTAGGTAGATTGTAGAAAGTAGGATTGTGAGGAAAGTTCCTTTTACTGTGTCAACCTCATTAAAAAATGAATCAGTGTGTGTGAGGAAAGTTCCTGTTACTGAGTCAACCTCGTTAAAAAATGAATCAGGTATGAGGATAGTTCTTTTCTTGTGTCAACCTCCTTAAAAATGAAACAACTCCCTTTTCAAGTTAAATATTGAAAGTAAACCTTCATTTCATCCAGCCGGTTGAATGCAATGAAGCCTGGGGGGCATGTACCTCTCTTTGCGTCATTATGCTGGGGGCATGCGAACTTTTTGAGCATAGTTCCTTGTCTTGTGTCAAGCTCATTAAAAAATGAATCAAGGATTTAAGAGCATAGTTCCTTGTCTTGTGTCAAGCTCGTTAAAAAATGAATCAAGGTTTTTAGAGTAAAGTTTTTTGTTAGGTAGATTGTAGAAATAGTTATGAGCATAGTTCCTTATCTTGTGTCAAGCTCGTTTAAAAAATGAAACAAGGGTTTTGAGGATAGTTCGTGTTACTGAGTCGACCTCGTTAAAAAATGAATCAGGTTTGAGGATAGTTCCTGTTACTGAGTCGACCTCGTTAAAAAATGAATCAGGTTTGAGGATAGTTCTTTTCTTGTGTCAACCTCCTTAAAAATGAAACAACTCCCTTTTCAAGTTAAATATTGAAAGTAAACCTTCATTTCATCCAGCCGGTTGAATGCAATGAAGCCTGGGGGGCATGTACCTCGCTTTGCATCATTATGCTGGGGGCATGCGAATTTCTGAGCATAGTTCCTTGTCTTGTGTCAAGCTCATTAAAAAATGAATCAAGGATTTTAGAGCACAGTTCCTTGTCTTGTGTCAAGCTCGTTAAAAAATGAAACAAGGGTAGGTTAAGTAGGTAGATTGTAGAGCGTAGTCATGAGCATAGTTCCTTGTCTTGTGTCAAGCTCATTAAAAAATGAATCAAGGATTTTAGAGCACAGTTCCTTGTCTTGTGTCAAGCTCGTTAAAAAATGAATCAAGGTTTTTAGAGTAGAGTTCTTTGTTAGGTAGATTGTAGAGTAGTTATGAGCATAGTTCCTTATCTTGTGTCAAGCTCGTTTAAAAAATGAAACAAGGGTTTTGAGGATAGTTCTTTTCTTGTGTCAACCTCACTAAAAAATGAAACAACTCCCACAAGTCTTTCCAAGATCTTGAAAGTAAAGCTTCATTCCATCCAACTCATTGAATGCAATGAAGCTTGGGGGGCATGTACCTCGTTTTGCGTCATTATGCTGGGGCATGCGAACTTATAACAAGCATAGTTTTTCATTTCAAGCTTGCGTAAACATGAAACCGAATCCGAGCATAGTTCTTTTCCTGTGTCAAGCTCGTTAAAAAATGAAACAAATCCTCCTCTACTTGAGTCGAGAGATTGACTAGATCTCGTAAATGTTAAGTTGTATATTTAGGTTAGTTGTTTCGGTGTTTTGCATAATTTTCTTACAGTTTTAGGTCAAAGTCTTTTAAATGATCTCATCACTAAACCTTCATTTCATCCAAATGGTTGAATGAAATGAAGCTAGGGGGGCATGCACTCTAGCAGTTATGCTTAGGGGGCATCAAGCACAGTTTTATCTCTGTTTCAAGCTTATGTAAAAATGAAACTACTCTGAAGCATAGTTTTTCTCTGTTTCAAGCTTTTGTAAAAAAGAAACCTATCTTGAGTCAATTTCAGTTATTTTCAAGACTCGTTAAACTCATGAAAATCTCGAGATTATTTTGCTATCTTTCACTCTCGTAAAACAAATGAAAATGCCGAGTTCTTTCCGTCTTTTCCTGCTCGTAAATTAAATTGAAAGTCGGCCATATGAGTACATTTTTATCCCTTTTTCGAACTCATTAAAACATACGAAAAAGTGAAAACCATGAGTACATTTTTATCATTTTTTCGAACTCGTTAAAACTTACGAAAAAGTGACACCTCAGAGTCATCTTTTAAGCCGTTTTCTGACTCCTAAAACATGAAAAGATCGCCGAGCGTTTCTTTTACACTCGTTAAAACGGAATTAAAAAACGGTCCCCTTTTAGCTCTTTTCTGACCGCAAAATCAAGAAAAGATTGTCGGGTTTTTGTCGTTTCAAACTCGATAAGGAAATAAAACGACGTGTCCTTGATCGCTTTTTACTTTTCAGGTCAACGACACTATTATGAAAGTACTCCTTGGTCGCAAGATCAAGTGGTTCCCCCAGATATTATTTTATACTTTTTCGGGCTTGAGGGACACAAATATACGAAAAAGTTCAACGTGGAGTCTCCTTTTGTTTTTTCAGACTCTCTAAAAATGAAAAACGCCGAGTTTCTCCTATACTGGGCTCGTTAAACTTTTACAGTAAGGGACCTGTTCAATTACAAACAGGAACGAACCACTCCTTCCTAGGGTTCGAATTTAAACTAGGTTGGACTCGTCCGAAGGATGAGCTTATAATCAAGCATATGTTATCCTCCTCAAGCTTGTTAAAAATAAAGAGGTACTTGCCAGAAATGGTGGGGGAAAAGAGAGAAGAATGAACCTGTTTGTTACCTTTTGTCTCAAAAGAAACTTTATTACCACTCTTGAACACGACACTTTTTCATTCACCTGGGTTGGGAAATCTTTTACCTCACAGTTGATCAAACCACTTTGAAAGTCTTTAACCGGGTTCCGGGGATTAACTTTGAGTTATTCGTCACCAAGCCATCTGTCGTGTCGTTATGTGTTCAAGAGGTCTGCAAGCAAAACTTTCATCTGCAAAATACTTGTCATCCATTTGACCATCCCTGAGTTAGTCCTTACAGCAACATTTCTTCAACTTGAACAATGATTTCGTGTTGCAGGCTTGCCTGCAACGGGTCGCTTTCTATCGACATCAGCACATTATCTAGAAAGATGACTTAGGAATCGACAGTACCTTGAAGTCTGCATGCATCAATGGCAGGTTTCTCGCCTTTGACGTCAGTTTACATCATTGACTTTCGATCAAAGGATTCCGTGAAGTGTTCGACATCAAAACATCTATTCACATTTCACGGGTTGTGCTTGGTACTTTGAGAACCATTGACATTACTGGTGGTCTCTCTCACGCTTGTTAACAGTTTACATCATCGACTGGTAATCAAGTGGTTTCTAACATGTTCGACATCAAATCATTTAATCACATGGCTAGAATCGTACCAATTCGGGAAGTAGAAGTGAAGACCCTGGATCTAGTTTCTACCATCCAGGCTGCGAGGAGTTTTGTATTCATTATCTATGTAGACTAATCATAAAAAGATGGCTACGTCCATACTCTGTCTACAAAAGTCTATAAAAATGATGTACTGTAAGATCATTCCTGTATCAGAGTAGTTAGTCCATTAGGTAAAGTTTTGAATCTGAGTATGGAATGCCTACCTCAGTGATGATATAATCTTATACATGTATTTTGTGTTGAAAATTGCAGGTTCCAACCAGGTCATCCACAAGACAATCCTTGAAATGATAAAGCGCTTCACCCTTCCTAGAATTACAAAACCCTAATCTATTCCAGGCTTCGCACTTTAGGGGGCAATCTGTTACACTAAAAAATGTCACCATGACTATTTACAGTTAGTATGGCTCAATCAACAGTCATGCTACCCTCTTAGGCAAGTCTTATGCCTCTGCTATCCATCTCAAACTCAAAGAAGAGAGAAAGTCTTGTAAAAAATGTGTTTATCTCTGGGGACGCAGGTTCTCTCTAGCCTTACCTGTGGGGACGCTGACCATGTTCACAAAAGGTGCATCCTTGGATGCTCTGTATGTTAAGGGACAGGTGCGTCCTTCTGTAAAAGGCAAAATGCGCGAGTTTCATCTTAAAAAAGTTACTTGTGGTTACTTCTAGAACTTTCTAGAGGTCGGTTTGATGAATTGGATGCGCCTCCAGTTGGTTCATGTATCTCTATTAAGGGGGAACTTATCCCATCAATAAGGGAGCTATCCCACCCAAAGAGGGGGATTATCCCATTGATGGTGGACCTGAATAACCTCTTTACAGCACTATAAATAAAGACATTGAGCCCGAGGGAGGAGAGGTTGGAGCTATACATTTTCTTTGGGTAAATGCTGCAGGATTTAGGTCTTCCATTTAGAACCTTTGTGAGGAGAGATTATCTTTGCTTGATTCTACTTGGAAGTGGGTGAGCTTTGTCAAAGTAGAGGAAAACCCTTGATGGACCCTGGGAGGAACTTGCACAACACCAAGGCCAGGTTGTAAGAGTTTCTTTGTTTCGTTATTAATACAAACTGGTTTATTTTTCTCAATAGCTTGTGTTAATGAGTTATTTCATGTGTTCCTTGGTCTGCATGTTGAATATATGTTTTATTATATGAAATGAAAGTGCTTGGTAATTGTTTGATTGTTTGTGGTTGCAGGAATTGACTTGAAGGAGGAGCTCATCTGGATTGGCAAGGACAAACTACAACACCAGCGTTTTGGAATAAGGTAAGCCTAAACACTTGTAGTTTTCATGTTGTAAAAGGTGTATTTAGAGAAAGATCACTCCATTTTGTCTTGTTTGTCATTAGAATGTCTTAGACTTCTAGGGAGGTCAGTTGTGTCCGCACAAACGACCAATTCCGTGTGACAACTACCCTTCCTCTTGGATTACCTTGGAGCAAAGATGGAAAACCAATTGGACAGGCTGCCAAGAAAAACTTCATCCAAAACAATGAACATCCTATAGAAGATAAAAATGGCATTAGAAGGACAAGCATACCCCACCCTTGGGGTGAGGTTAGTTACCAAATCATCAAATATATTTCCTACGAAGGGAGTTATAGCATAGTCTATGGCTACCATTTTAGAATCCTCCATGAGTTGAGATATGGCATGGACACTCCAACACCCCAGAAACTCAGCATCCCCTATTTCCTCCAGGAGTCCCTAATAGACTTCAGCATTAAGTTTAAGGCAAGGAGTCTAGATTAGCTAGCTCACCATGGGTTAATCGAAATTTTAGTGGAAGAAGCCCTCCATACATTCACAATCCCCATAGCATGGGAAATTTTTCGAAACATGACAACAAAAGATGACATAAAGGACCTCACCTATGATATCAGTCCTTTTGATAGTAAGGAGGAAAAGCAGAAAGGGAGAGAAGGAGATGAAACTGAGGAATAAGAAGGGAAGAAGAAAGAAACCAAAACAGAGCAAGGAGAAACAAAACAAATAGAGATAGAGAAAAAAATAGAAGGAAGGGAAAAAGGGGCAGAAAAGACAGAAGTGTCTCCTGAGACCCTAGAAAGAGAGGCAACAACTGCTCTCACAGCCCTCAACACCCCAATTAAACCAAAACAAAAGAGGAAGAGGTAGACCTCAATGTATTTCAGGGCTAGGAAGAGCACAAGGATCAAAACAGTGAAACCCCAACCTTTTTCTAGGGTGCCTATTGTTATTGAAAATTCACCCTCTACCTAAGGAAAGGAATCCCCTTCCAAGGCACCTATCACCTATGAAAGGAGGACTCCTAGATCTCCCACATGGAAGGAAAAAGTAGAACTACAGGACTCAAAAACAGTTCTACAGGAGGCACAGATTGTTCTACAAGAGACCCTGTCAAGACTGTAGGAGACCGAAAAACATGAAAAAAGGGTAGAAGGATAGCCACAGGGGAAGGAGGAAGCAACAGAGGCACAAGAAACTGACCCCTAGCCTAGTCTTGGATCTTACTACAATCTTCTTAGGGGGTGGGAGAATTATTCCACAAAAATTTGCAATCCCACTATTCTTTGAGTTGGAGAAAGAGAGAAAAAGGACCCATAGGTGGATGCAAATAGCCAAATCCAAGGGAGTTGAGGATATTGGCCATATGGAGAATCAACTCAGAGAAATGGGCAAAGAATTAAGTATTGTCAGACATAGAGAAGCAATCACAATAAATCACCTTGAAACATAAAATGAACTGCTAAGAAGGCAGTTGCAAGAGAAAGAGACACAACTGGCATATATGGCCAGTTGGTCCATGGAGGCACTGCAATGTAGAACACTAGAAAAATCCTATGGATTATACCTCAAGGACCAATGGCTACAGTTTCAGATAAAGACTTTGGCACAGAGAGGCATAATGCCTTTCCAAAATTACAGACAGTTTATGGACCTGTGTGACCAGAGCTCATCAGAAGAAAAGGCAAAAATGGTAGAATTCTATCTGCATAACATGGCCCTCACAGACATGAATGTGTGGGACCCCAATGCTAGGCTAGGGGACCTACAACTAATGGCCATGGCCTCATGGATGAATCATGAACATTTAAGGGTAGCAGAAATAAGAAAGTTGATGATAAAGGAGCAGAATGAGCCCCTAATGATCAGAGCTGAGCCATCAGATCCCATGGAACTCATCAACACACATAACCTGCTTTCAAATAATCCCCAAATTTCCCCTAAATATATCAATGATCGGGCTCAAGCCATTGCACATTTTGAGGATATAGAAAGGTTACTTGGGGATGACTATGTGCATTCTTGTATGAGGAGGTGGAACTCCTTACCACACAGTTTGCATATCAGGGAGTATCACTCCCCAACAAGGATGAAAGAGGCATTAAGGAGAGTGCCAATGTACAAGCGCTCCATGCAGAGTTTGAAGGTGAATTGGATTGGCCTCAAATTGAGTCCCCCACTGCTGTTAGGCATGCTAGAAGGCAGAAAAGAGGAAGAAGAGCAACATCAGTGGGAAGAGGCAGACAAAAGGCAGGATTCCATGACAAAGAAGAGGAGATCACATAAGAAGAATGGGATGTTAGGGAGGCCACCAGGGCCATCAAAGATGAGGAGATGGACTAAGTTTCTCAGAGGATGAGCAACACCTTCAGTAGGGGGGTGATGATGAGCCCCATAAATGGGTAATTATATGGGCTCATTTTGCCTCCTAACATAGTTAAATCAACCATTCTCTTAGTTTATTGCATGTTTTTTGATTATATTTATGCTTATGGAATGAGTTGGGTTAGTTATGATGCCATGAGGTCTAATATCTGTTTAATGTAGGTTTTTGTTGAATTTTGAAGACAAAGTTAGAGATTCAATGGACAATTGGCAGCAATAATTCAAAGTGGACAAAGGAGAGGATTTGTAGGAGGGAATCCCCCTCATTTATTACTCCCCACTTCGATTTCCCCTTCATGTGTTAGAAAATTATATATTACAGAGCAATGGAACACATAAAATATTGCAGAAATATAAACACAAAAAACACATAAAACAAGAGAGACACAAATATATATGGTTCACTCAGTTTGGGCTACGTCCACAGAGAAATACCCAGTCCTTCTTTTCATATTATCCAGCAAACTGAAGAGATATAACCTACAATCGATCCGGTGTAATACCCTCTTCGCTGTCAATCTCCTCTCTCTTCCTCACTCAGAATATAGATCTCAAGCGAGGGGTTGCCTTCTAGGGAAAAAAACCCTAAATTAAACATAGCTTCTATAGTCAGATCATTCGCCTAATGAACGGCCCAAATTGACTACAAAATTAAAAAATTTCACAAGGAAATTTTACATCTATTCTTAGCTTCGGGGGCGCTACCCCCGAATCCCCATTGGGGGATCGCTAGCCCTTGGACCCCCCATCTAGGGGGATTGGCCCCCCAAACCCCTGTGAGGGGTGTTGTGGAGGTAAATCCCCTCTGCGGACAGAGGCGATCCCTACTAGCCCAGATCGGGTCTAGCAACAATCAAACAATGCTATCACGCAAGTTCCTAATTGCAAATTAAAGGTGGATGATGAGAACCTACTTGGATTCCAACACTAATATTCGTAGAAGAGATGTCGCTCTCATTCCTTTGCCTCGGCCGGTCACGATCCCCACGATCTCCGTGACTGGACACCTGCACATGCAAAGAACAACACAAATACAAGCATAAAATCCAATAGATGCAATTATATATCAGTCAGAAAAGATATAACTCAACATCAATCATTACAAAGGACAATGAGAGTGGAACCATAATGATAGTCATCTATTATTGATAAATAACAAAGAAGAATACAACCATAGTTTTGACGTCAAATCCTCCTTTGGCTGGGTAGTCAGCTACACAAGTCTTGCAAAGCTTGTTGGGATGGGAAACAAGCCTCTCTCTCTTTGGTGACAAGAATCTCCTCACTTAGATTTGGCCTTATGGGTGCAAAGAAGGCTCTTGCATCTTCAAACTCTTGAACTCCTGGAATTCTCTATCACTAGCACTATGCTGGAACTAGCTTGCTCAAGGCATAGAGACAAGCTTTTATAGATAGAGGGGAAGGAGATAAGATCAATCACAATTTCAATGGGATTGGCTTTATCACTTAGAAACTTCCATGAAAGGTGGCAAACCACTTCCCTTCTATGGAGATTCAAAGCCAAACCATCCTAGCTCAACATAGATTCAGTTGGTGAATGGGTTAAGGAGAACCTTCGGAAGCTTGTTTGTTAAAAACTTTACCCAATTCGGTTGGCGTGAGTGCGACTCTGAGACAGAGCGCCAATGGCATGCCCTCTTTAGAGGATTTCCCCCATTGGCGCGAGCAGTACACTGTGGAACCGCGCCAATGCAAAAAGAGGTCTTTTTATGGGTATTTTGCAGGAGATGTCTTCAGGGCATATGAAGCTCATACTTAGAGGAATATGATGCATGTGGTTTCAAGTCATGTCACTTCTCACAGGTCTCGGAATGAGTCCTCCAATGTGCGGGAGAGGGGTAACAAGGATGGTGACAAATGGTGACAAATTACTCTGTAACAGATGCCCCCTAAAGCATGAGGCTCGAGGGAGAGAGGGGTGAAATGCTTTATAAGAACATGTGTAGCTGAAAACACTGCCCCCGGAGAACCTGCGTAAAGAAGTACAACTGATATCTCAAGTACATGATATATGTGGTATGGGTGTAGCCATCCATAACAGAGCACACAAAAATCTAGATCCAAGGTATGGGCGCAGCCATCCAGGGAGAATCGATAAATAGACTCAGGCATGGTCGCAGCCATCCAGTGAATGAGTTATGTAATGATCATAATAAGCCACAAATCGCAGCCTGGATTCCAACAAACAAAATCCAGGGTCTTGCGCTCCATCTCGACCCGAACAGAGTACAAGTTCAGGCATGCGAATACATGAGTTGGAGTCGAACATGCATGAACATCGTCTGATTACCAGCCAATAGTGAAAACTATTAACAGACGCGAGAGGTACCACCAATAATGACAATGGCACTCAAGGTACTATAGGTACAATCTACGTTGTGCGAATGAGTGAGCTGGTGTCGAACACCCGTAGAGTCATTCGATCGGAGGCCAATGATGAAAACCTCTCGTCGAACACGAAGAACTTTCCATTGAGGTATGCAGGCTCTAAGGCACTGGAAGGGAGTCTCTAGATCAGCTTCCTGGATAATGAGCTGAAGTCGACAGGAAGTGACCTTGATCAAAGGTGGGCCATAGTGTTTCCCACATCATTGACACGAGACAAAGGAAGAATGTGGTGGTGAATCAGAATTATGTGAGGTATCAGAGGGAGGTTGTAATACTGCAGAGGTCAACTTCTCTTGAACATATCGGCGGCACGACAGCGGACTTGGCAGTATTTGACATCAACGGATCAAAGGTCATGGTGACGAGGCAATGAGCAGACGAGAGGTCAAACAAGATATCCCAAATCCACGGAGGCAAGTGAAAAACGAGATGAGATGTCCCCACCTAGACACGAAAGCAGACAAGTGCCATGTTCAAGAGCGACATACTGTCGACACGACAATAATTATGGGTCCATGTTCCCCACCATTTCTGGCAAGTACCCCAGTTATTTTTAACAAGCTTGACAGGGATAGCATATGCTTGTAAGGTGTCATTATGATAGAAGCTGATGTCATTAAGTTTTAACGAGTCTGACAAAGGAAGAACTCAGCGTCTTTTCCTGTTTTGAGAGTCTGAAAAGACAACAGAAAAGTAAACTCCAGGGGGGTCTTTTTTCATAAAGTTGTGTCTCCCAAGCCCGAAAAAGTATAAAACAATGCTTGAAAGAACCGCCCGATCATTACGATCGAGGAGTACTTTTCATATGTAGTGACATCGACTTGAAAAAGTAGAAAAGCGACCGAAATCACGTCGTTTCGTAACCATTAACGAACCTGAAACGACAAGGGTCCGACGATCTTTTTTTTTTTACACGGTCAGAAAAGAGTTTAAAGATGACCGCCTCTTATTTACGTTTAACGAGTCAAGAGGAATAACTCGGCAATCTTTTCATATTTAAACGGTCATAAAAGAGCTAAAAGTAGACCTCCATTTTTATTCTCTTTAACGAGTCAAAAAGGGAAAATACTCGGCAATCTTTTCATATTTTACGAGTCAGAAAAGAGCTTAAAGGTGACTCGTCCTGGAGGCACGAGTGATATAAAGGATAGCAACTGGTTCCAGTAATGGTGGAACTACTCAAAACATGTAATGGTTAAGAGGTTGGCTAACAAAACTACTCATCGTTGCGGTTCCTTAGGAAAGGATAAACAACCAAGTTAAAGCATATGCCGCCGGCCAAAGAGATGGTGGTGATGGAAAGAAACAACCAAGGCTCATCTAGCAGAATTTAGCGGATAAGCGGCAATCACAAGATGTAAATCGGGTATGTGTTCATTTTTAAACAAGCTTGAACCATGGAGAACTTTGCTTGGATTTGGTTTCATGTTTACACAAGCTTGAAACGAAAAACTATGCTTGTTATAAGTTCGCATGCCCCCAGGATAATGACACAAATCGAGGTACATGCCCCCCAAGCTTCATTGCATTCAACAAAGTGGATGGAATGAAGGTTCACTTTCGAGATCTTGGAAAGACTTGACTTGGATTTGACGAGATCTTAATCAAAGACTCGATTTGGAAAAGGAGAAGTTGTTTCATTTTTTAATGAGGTTGACACAGTAAAAGAACTATCCTCATAACCCTTGTTTCATTTTTTAATGAGCTTGACACCAGATCAAGAACTATGCTCGGAATTCTTTGGTTCATTTTTTAACGAGCTTGACACAAGACAACGAATTGTGCTCCGCCAGACCTAGTTTCATTTTTTAAGGAGCTTGACATAGGAAAACAAACTATGCTCCACCCGAACTTCATCATAATGAATAGAAAGTCGGGGCTTCCAAGATTGCCACTCCCGGTGGAAGGGAAACATCTTGGAAGTCAGGGCCCAATGCCCCCAAGACACTATGCACGATGGTGGCATCACTGGATCCAGGCATGGGATAGGTGGCCACGTAGTTGATCTGTGGTGGGCTAGATGCAACTAGTGGATGAAAACTAGGAGGGGATGACAACGGCGCAGGAGGCATCGAGGGACTAACGGATGACACTTGATCGATAGTCACAATTCTTCCATTGTGCGGAAAGCAAACCACACAGAAAAGCGAAGAAACAAGGGCCCCCATTGCGTAAACATAGTCGCGACCAAGGAGAAGACTAAAGTCTAAAACACCTTGGGTAACCAAGACATCTATATAGACGGTTTTGCCTCCCAAATTAATTGGGAACTTTGGGAGAACTCCTAGAGATGGACAGGCTGCTCCGTCGAAGGCCAACAGATTCTGAGTGACTGGCCCAAGTTGCGGGGAACCTAAAGCTTTCCAAGTAGTGTAAAACATAAGTCTGACAGATTCCCCTTCATCCAAAACAGTGCCAGGTACTTCCTTAGCACAGGCATGTACTGTGATCTGGAAAGGCATATGGGATGGGAGGCGACCGGCGATAAGGCGATTCCAATCAAAGGAAGCGACCAGACTACTTGGTGGGGGAATCGTATGATTGCCCCCATGTGCTAAAGGAACCGAAGGAGAACCTTCTGGAGCAGCTGGGTTAGGAGAGTCATTTCAGGACTCAGGAGAATCTGAAGAGACGAGAAGAACATGGGCATGATGCTCATCCGAAACAGAGTGAGCGAGCGGCGGACTCGAGTCGACACTCTTTCCGACCAATGGTTGGTCTGGAACAGGCTGGGCACAACCAGGTTCGGGAAGAGGAGGCTGGACAAGAGAAGAATATGAATCAATCTCTTTCTTAGCAGGGGAACGATCTGTGGCTACAGAGAGACATTGATAACCAACGGGAAGTTGGGGTGAAGGAGCTGTAAGACTTTCCAAGACAACGGAGGCTTTATCCATGAGTGGACAAAGGTGAAGGGGATTCAAATCTTCCCTTTTCCCTTACCATTCCCGACTGATAAGGTAGCATTGCCTTGAGCTTCAGAGGATGATGAGGGGCGGGCCGGATCACAAGACCATACTTCTAGTACCCTGGGAATGTCAAGACAATCACGAAGAAGATGGTCCTCCTTGCATAATCGACAAGGAAACTTAACCTTCCGCGGAGGAGCGAAAGGGGGCCCGACTTCAGGTGTACTCGAGGGGGTAGCTGCACTTGTAACCTCTCCCTTAGGAGCCTTCTTCTTCTTCGTCTTCTTCTTCTTCTTCTTAGCCACTTGGTTACTCGAATCTAGACTTTCACCAAGTGAAGTAAAAGATGAGGATGTAGAAGTGGGCGTAGAAGGGGAGAGATCCACCTTAGAATCAACATGATGTTGTTCAGGTGGAGGGACGGATTGACTAGACGATGAGACGGCAGGGACCAAAGAGGTTGAGAACAACTAAACCGGCAACCCAATAGTTAACCCTGGGAGGGACAACGTTGCCATATAAGGAGCACCAACATTTCCAAAAGGAGCGAAATGACCAGGGTTCCCGTCAGAGGGGATCCCTGGGTTGGCGAACCCTGGAAAAGTTGCCATCGAGAATGAAAAGAAGCCTACTCAAGCTAACGCAAATAAGATCTGACCGGGTAAATGTGAACGCGGCCGAATAAATTTTAAGACGTAAGGACACAACTTGTCCTTTTCATGTTTTAAGAGTCGAGAAAAGGACAAAAAGGTGGCTCTAGTCGCCTTCGAATGTTTTGTGAGCCCGAAGTGACAAACTGCTCAAGTGAGCCTTTTCTTTTAAGGAGTCCGAAAAGGATCAAAAGTGACTAGTCTGGAGAAACTAGGCAAGGGTTTACCAAACAAATCCGTAAAACTGCATATACACCTTGGCAATCATATGAAAACCAAGGACTCTCCGTACGGCAGTGAATCTTCCCGAATGCTGTGTTCGGTGTGTTACGACTTGTAAGGCGGCAGACACGGCTTCCTGTAGATAAAGGATGATAACCTAGTGGGGTCTCCCCATATACTCAACGGTACGTGGGAGCTCAAGTCCGTGCTAGACCACTTGTTGCGTCATGGAAGGAGGAATCACCCAACCTTAAGTGAAACAAAAGTGACTAGGTTTAACAATGCCAGAGCACGTCTCTAGCCTAGACCTCTAAATAGTGAGCATTATGTTCCAATGCATTTTAAGTTCATTCAGTTCATTTTACAGTTGATCTTGAATTAGGTTTCGGTTTTCAGGTCCTACCATATGTAATCTCTCACAATTCCCTAAATGCAAGCTATATGCCAAAATATATCATTTCGTTCGATGAATGCTAACTACGAGAGGGTTGAGAGCTTTCACACAAACAAAAATGACCATAAAACAATCAACAATAACTCTAATGCAGCTAATGGCAATTAACAAAACTTTTCTCTAAAGTTACTAATCGCTAATAACAACTAAAAGCTTTATTTTCCATTAACTAATGCAAAGCAAAAGAGATTGTTTGTTTCTTTTGCGATGGCAAAATGCACTAAACAAATTTTGAGAGATAATAACACCGAGTAAAAAGACAATTTTCACTCAATGAAAATACAATCAAATTCATAAATACCAAGGCAGTCCTTCAGAACCAAGAGAAGATCTCAAAGACCTCAATGGGCCATGTAATCTAAGCCCAAAACGAAGCCAAGTGAAATCCAAGCGAACAGAAGAGAATCACTTGAATAACGCAATAAAAAGTTTAACGATCACTGAACAAGTGCAAGAGAGTAACCAAAAAGTTGACTGGACCAACAGAAGACCAAAACTCCTAAGGAAGGCCCGATGCACAAAGCCACTAGATTCCCTAGGGCTAAAATGTGAAAACGGTGGAAAATGGAAAACACCCAAAGTATGCAAATGTAATCTATGCACACTTTTCATTCATATCCTGAAAATGAGAATTCTAATTATGAAAGTGTGATCTATGCAAGAGAATTCTCAAACACACGATGATTCTAATGTAATCTAAGAACAAATCAAGTGCCAATCGAGAAAAATGGGTGTGAGTTCCAAATATCATAAACTAAAAACACTCAAAGGCGATTAACACTCATACACAATTTAGCCCCCCCAAGACTGAGACAAACCTCCAAGTAATGATCAAAGGAAATCAAATTAATAATTTTCCAAAAAAAAACTCAAAACTAGTCAAACAAGACTCTGACACACTCAAGTGATTGAAAAAGGTGTAGCTAGACACAAAACCCAAGCTTGGAAGGCTGCAAACAAGCAAGCTGGAAAGGTTCACAGGCCTGGCGCGACTGTCAGGCAGAAAACTAGCGCCAATTGAGGATTGGCGCGGGCTATACATTGGCAAGTGGCACCAATTAGCGTGACTGTCATGCAAAAAAGAGCGCCAATCAAGTTTGCTAGCTTAAAAATAAAAACAAGCAGTCCAAGGCTTGTTCGACAGTATCCAGACAGACCAGGCAGCAAGAGACAATAAAGCATCCAACCCAGAAAGCTATCTAAGCAATAAAAACAAGAGAAACCAAAGAGACAAGACAAACTCCAAGTTGTTTAGTCCGTAAACCAAACCGAAGATTGACTGAAGTGGTGTTGATCTACTTCGCTAATGCAAAGCAATAGCATTTTGAAGGCTATCTGGCTGTACTTCAGGCTCCATCTAAAGTTTACAAATCAAACAACAAGCTAACTCCCTAGTGGAATCGCCAAATTGTTGTGAAGGTAAATCCCCTCCGCGGACAGAGGCGATCCCTACTAGCCCAGACCGGGTCTAGCAACAATCAAACAATGCTATCACGCAAGTTCCTAATTTCAAATTAAAGGTGGATGATGAGAACCTACTTGGATTCCAACGCTAATATTCGTAGAAGAGACGTCGCTCTCGTTCCTTTGCCTCGGCCGGTCACGATCCCCACGATCTCCGTGATTGAACACCTGCACATGCAAAGAACAACAAAAATACAAGCATAAAATCCAATAGATGCAATTATATATCAGTCAGAAAAGATATAACTCAACATCAATCATTACAAAGGACAATGAGAGTGGAACCATAATGATAGTCATCTATTATTGATAAATAACAAAGAAGAATACAATTATAGTTTCGACGTCAAATCCTCCTTTGGCTGGGTAGTCAGCTACACAAGTCTTGCAAAGCTTGTTGGGATGGGAAACAAGCCTCTCTCTCTTTGGTGACAAGAATCTCCTCACTTAGATTTGGCCTTATGGGTGCAAAGAAGGCTCTTGCAGCTTCAAACTCTTGAACTCCTGGAATTCTCTATCACTAGCACTATGCTGGAACTAGCTTGCTCAAGGCATAGAGACAAGCTTTTATAGATAGAGGGGAAGGAGATAAGATCAATCAAAATTTCAATGGGATTGGCTTTATCACTTAGAAACTTCCATGAAAGGTGGCAAACCACTTCCCTTCTATGGAGATTCGAAGCAAAACCATCCTAGCTCAACATAGATTCAGTTGGTGAATGGGTTAATGAGAACCTTCGGAAGCTTGTTTGTTAAAAACTTTACCCAATTCGGTTGGCTCGAGTGCGACTCTGAGACAGAGCGCCAATGGCGCACCCTCTTTAGAGGATTTCCCCCATTGGTGTGAGCAGTACACTGTGGAACTACGCCAATGCAAAAAGAGGTCTTTTATGAGTATTCTGCAGGAGATGTCTTCAGGGCATATGAAGCTCATACTTAGAGGAATATGATGCAAGTGGTTTTAGGTCATGTCACTTCTCACAGGTCTCGGAATGAGTCCTCGAGTGTGCGGGAGAGGGGTAACAGGGACGATGACAAACGGTGACAAATTACTGTGTAACAAGGGGGACAAGTCCCCTCACGTGGAGGGGTTTACAATCTTCTTGGAGTATCATCCGGCTGAGACCTTTGAATATGAAAGATAGTCAAGCTCCACACCCAACAATCTCCCACTTGGAGACTGATTATAGCAACTCCATCGCTGCTTCATTGCTAGACAATGAATCCACTTTTTGGACCTGGCCATTTCTCATCTTCTTCATCATACTTGAAGACCAATTGAAAATGAGTAGATTCTCAGTTTCTCCCTAGTTACAACTTTTGTTAGCATATCTGTAGGATTCTGGCTAGCGTGTATCTTTTCCAGCTTCAACTATCCATCTTCCAATGCTGACCGTATGAAATGGTACTTGAGCTGTATATGTTTAGTCTTGGAATGAAATGCAGAGTTCTTTGCAAGATGTATGGTACTCTGGCTGTCATTGTATAACTTGCCCAACTCCTGCTTCTTACCCAATTCATCCAAAAAATTTTGTAACCAAATCATTTCTTTACTAGCCTCTATAGCAGCAACATACTCTACTTCTGTTGTTGAGAGTGCAACAACACTTTGTAGTTTTAAGACCCAACTAACAACTATTCCACCTACAGTAAACACATACCCTGTTGTGCTCCTCCTATTATCTCTGTCACCTGCCATATCTGCATCAACATATCCCTGTCGAGAAATGTTTGAATCACCAAAGAATAATTCTTGATTTGTGGTACCTCTCAAATACCTGAGAATCCACTTCACCGCCATCCAATGTTCTTTTCCTGGATTGTTCATGTACCTGCTTACAACTCCGACTGCATGTGCAATATCAGGCCTTGTGCAGACCATTGCATACATTAAGCTTCCAACTGCTGATGCATCTAGAACTTTAGACATATAATCCATGTCTCCTTGGGTCTTTGGGCACATCTCCTTACTAAGTTTCAAATGGATAGGAAAAGGTATACTAACTAGTTTTGCATTCTGCATATTAAACCTTTTCAACACCTTTTCTATGTACTCACTTTGAGAAAATGTTAATTTGTGATTCTTCCTATCTCTAGTTATTCTCATACCAAGGATTTGTTTTGTAGCTCCCAAATCCTTCATTGCAAATGAATTTTCCAATTTTCTTTTGAGCACATTTATTTCCTGCATGTTAGACACTGCAACAAGCATGTCATCTACATACAATAACAATATAATATAGCTGCCATCATTTTGCTTTTTGAGATAAACACAATGATTAGAGTGACATCTAGTATAACCTTGTTCAGACATAAACCTGTTAAATTTTAGGTACCACTACGTTTGAGCCTATTTTAGGCCATACAAGCTCTTCTTCACCCTGCACACTAATTTTTCCTTCCCTTTTACCTCATATCCTTGTGGCTATTGCATATATATCTCTTCCTCCAAATCCCCATGGAGAAAGGCTCTCTTTACATTTAATTTCTCAAGATGCAAACCTTCAACTGCTACTTGTTATCAGGAAATCTAGTGTCCATGCAGAGCTGCTAGTCCCACTAAGGCTGGTAGCTACCTTAGAAACAAACAAACTAAAACTACTTTCATTTTCCTTTATGAGAAATAGATAAGAGGGGAATAAAAGAAACCAACCTTTGTCTTGCGCTTGGTTCCTTGCTTGATTCCTCTCCCTTCTAATGGATCTTTGACACTCGCTTCCTCGTCTACCCAGCTTCAAAGAGCACCTGTAGAATCAAAGCAGCATAACACTATCCAAGAACATAGATCTATTATCATAAACAATATAGGACCAGATATATATTGACCACACAAATGCATATATCATCAATCGTAAAAGAATGTGGAGGAAAACTTGAATAGCTTTATTAGGAATCAAGAATAGCAAAGAGGATTACAACCAATTGTTCTGACCCAGCATCATCCTCTTAGCAAGAAAGCCCTTCTTCACCTCATGAAAAGCTTAGATCACCCAACACTATGATGTTGCACCAAGAAACTAGCAGCAATTCCTTACAAGATCCAAAATTCCAGCCTCTGGATCTCTGGGACGAGGGATCCATATATAGATGTTTGCAAGGGGGGTGAGTCAGCTTTTGAGATTTGATTAGTGTCCTCTCTCTGATATTTCTTGATTCCACTTGGAGATTGATGATCTCTTACTCATCCCTGGGTGAATACAGAGAGGCAAGTGTCATAGGAGAAGTTTCTGGAAGATTCCATGATCCTCCACCTTGCAGATTGACCCAGCCAATTGTCCACTCTCGCCCATCGCACCCCATAGAAGGGATTTTTAGTATGCATCGCACCTCGCATGTGTATTTAGGTGGGATGCAGTGCACTTTAACCATGGAGCAGGTGAGATGGTCCAGTTTTGTCTAGTTCTAAGTAGTTTTTCATGGAGCACTTCTGGGAGAAGATGTAATCAGTTGACCTTGTTCTTTTAGAGGTTGGAACAACACTTTTAGGGACTTAAGAGCCCTTGGTTTATGGACATTTATGATTGGGGTTGCAGTGCCCAAAAATGTCTATAACAGTTGCCCCCTAAATCATGAGGTCGTTATTCTGTTGATGTCGGGTGAAATGCTTTATCATGAGGATCTAAAGTTTTTTCAAGCTGGAAGGTGACCTGTAATAAGATACAATACAATACATTATCTTCATAATATTTTCATGATCTAGCTGAGGCGGGCATTCCCATGCTCAGCTTTATAAATTCATTTTCATGTACATAAGATAGACAATCGTCTGAGTGTAGACTGATGATCCTGGTAGAGCCATCATCCTTTGGATTGGATGATCATCTATGCAGTGATGATGTACATTTGATGTCTTTATTTTCCTGAATATATATCGCCACCCGGATCGATGAAACTAGATTTGGGGTCTTCAAACTCGTTCGATCTTCACTCAAAGTACAAGTCGATCCATGTGAGAGATGTTCTGGAGTCGAACATGGAAAGACATCGCCTGACTACCAGCCAATGATGTAAGCTGTTAACAGGCGCGAGAGAAATCATCGATAATGATGATGACCCTCAAGGTACTACAATGCAATTCATGTGGTGTGAATAAGGGACTTGGCATCGAACACCACGCAAAATCTTTCGGTCAAAGGCCATTGATGTAAACCTGTCGCCGGAAGTGAGAAACTTGCCATTGAGGCATGCAAGCTTCAAAGTACTGAAAGGGTTGTTCCTAGATCGACTTCTTGGATAATGAGCTGATGTCGACAAGAAGAAATCCATCATAGGAGGGCCTTAGTGAATCCCACATCAATGACACGAAACAGAGCAAATGATTTTAATGGAGGTGAAAACGATCTGGTGATATAAGGTTCAGGGTGGCGGTCATGAAAGAATGGAGAGTAAATGTATTGCAGTGGATGAGACATAGGTGAATTCTCTGAGCGACTTCTCTTGAACATATCGGCGACACTGACATGATGGATTGGTAGCGTTAACCCCAAATATGGATGGTGTGATGGACCCATGGTGATATGACCAGCGAACGGAACAACCCAACCCGACTCGGATGCGGAGTGAAAGTGTCATGTTCAAGAGCGACTTGCTACCAATAAAGTTTCTTCAAGTTTTCTTCCCAATTTTTCCCCAGTCATTGCTGACCAATACCTATTTATTTTTGTCAAGCTTGAGGAGGATAACATATGCTTGTTCTATAATTTTCCCTTCGGGAAAACCCATCGCTATGTTTTAACAATCCTAGCGATAGTGAAACTCATTCTTGTCTGTATGGACAAGTTTGTCACTATTCGGTTTTAATGAGTTTAACGACAAGGATAACTCAGTCCTTTTCAATTTTAGAGAGTCTAAAAAAGGGACGTAAAGAAAACTCCAATAATCCTTTTTCGTCTTATAATCCCTTGAGTCCAAAAAATTATAAAACAATACAAAAGGGATGAATTTTCGGTAATTTTAACGAGCTGAACAAAACAAGCGCTCGATCTTTTTGTGTAATGATCCCTCAAGTCCAAAAAGATTAAAATCTAAAGGAGGGATAGCACTTCCGGTCCCTTTCACGAGCTGGAGAGGCCAATTTCTTGGCAATATTTTCATATTTTACGAGTCAGTTGAAAATATCTTAAAGGAGACTCATTTTTTGAGGAACGAGTGATAAATTTGGGTAGCAGCTGATTCCGGGTAGGGTTTGGAATTTTCCAAGCATGGCAGTGTCACAAGGATGGCTAATAGGATCACTCTTTGCAGCTGTTTTTCAAAAAGGGTAAACAATCAAATGGAGGTGAATGATCGGCCAATACAGAGTGGAGGTGATGATGAGAACATGACCAAGGCTTCAAAGGCTGATGATATAGATTCACGAAGGTTATTTACCAGAAATTGGTTCATTTTTTAATGAGCTTAAACTCTGAGGGAACATTTGCTCATTGCTTATGTTTATTTTTAATGAGCTTGAATTCTGCGTTAAAACTTCTCGATCTAGTCGTATAATAAGGATGTCTCATTTAAAAATGTCATTTTTTCAAAGCTTTGCCCTGCATCCTTTCTTTATTCAAGTTAGGAAATGACCAATCCTACGAATTTAAAGGGTTAGAGGACCTACAAATTTAAAAAAGTAAATGGTCGCTCTTCGCTTGCATGCAAAAAGGTTTGCATGCCCCCAGGTATAGTGAAGTATAGTTTCCAGGTTACCCCTCAATTTGTAGACAAAACATTTGTTTTATTGGGAAGGGCCTACCTTTTCCAGGTTACCCTTCAATTTGAAGACAAAACATTTGTTCTATCGGGAAAGGCCTACCTTCTAATAGAGGTATATTATTTCGGTCTAACCCCATTTTCCTAAATGGACGGGTGTGTCAACCAGTCATATATCCTTCATGGAAACCTACCCTATACCTAAGGTTTTCCTGTCGAAACAGGCTAGGGTGCATGCCTCCTAGGTTTCAGTCATATCATCCGAATCACTCGCGCTCATCAGGAGGACGGACTAAGGATTGATGAGACATTCCTTGCGTGAAAATACCATTCAGGGATGGTTTATAACTATTTTTTATGTGTGAACCGGGGAATGAAAGCTGGTCTACGAGCTTGACCACTCTTCCTTCATGCGGAAAACACATTACTCTAAAGAGTGAGGAGACAATGGCTCCCATGCAATAAATATAGTCACATCCAAGGAGTAGATTATAATCCAGGGGTCCTTGGACTACCATTATGTTCATGTGAAGGGTTTTCCTTCTCAATGTTATCGGCACATTGGGAAGGATCCCTAAAGGTCGACTGGTTCCTTTGTCAAAGCCTGTTAGATTTCTCATTTCAGGCAAAAGCGGTGGCGAATCAAGCGCTTTCCAAGCAGTTGAGGAAAGGATACTCATAGAAGCCCTTCATTTATGATGGTACCGGCCATGACCATTTGTATATTTGAGCAATGATTTGAAATGGTACACTAGCCGGTAAGCGAGGTTTGCCTAGTAGATTCAAATCAAAGGAAACAACTAGGTTGCTTAGAGGTGGGACCGAATAGACGGTCGGATATGACTCTGATGAACTTCCTTCCTGTGGTAAATGAATGGGTAGACTACCCCCATGTTCATCGAAGTCTGTGCTTACAAAGAGAATTTGGACAGTGTCATTCTTGTTCTCTTCGGTGACTGTATCATCTGAAGATGGATCATCTGAAGGCAAGACTGGGTCAACTGCCGCCTCGACCTTTTGACTTTCGTCTGGTGTGGATTCAGATGGTTTATCTTCAATGGTAGACGCTTCGGCCAACCACAATGGCGTGTCAGCCATATTTTCAACTAGTGACGGACTCGGCAAGAGTTTATTATATCCAGGAGGAAGTCATAACAGTGAAACTGGATGGTTGTCCAAAACTCTTTTAGCCTTGTCTAAGAAGGGACAATGGTGGACGGCGTGATCGCCTTCACATAGTTTACAAGGAAATTTACATTTTCCTTTTTGTCCAGTGGCTTCACTTTCACTAGTTGACTGTGTATTTTCAACATGATCATCAGAGGTTGATGACACCAGATTGTGCAAACGAGGAGACCAGTCCCTTAAGATCTGAGGGATGCAAGGACAATCTCGATGATAGTGGTCTCCTTTGCAAATGACACATGGCGATTTAGGCCTGGACGGTGTAGTGTGTGGATTTTCGCTAGACGATGCTTGGTTGCCCCTTTTCACCTTTGGCTCCTAGTTCTTCTTCTCTTTCTTCTTCTTCTCCTTCTTCTTCTTGGTTACTTGATTTTTGGCTTTAACAGCTTCATCAAGCGAAGAGGAAGGAGGAGAGGAAGAATTCGACGAAATAGAAGGTTGGGGGTAACTCTGGTATCGTTTAGTTGCTGACTTGATTGTTTAGGAATCACGGTGTTCTAAATGACAGAGGTTGAGAAGAGTGATACGGGAAAGCCGATTGTCAATCCTGGAAGCGACAATGTGGCCATATGGGGCGCACCAACATCTCCCTAAGAGGAGAAAGGACTAGGATTTCCCCCAAGGGGAACTCCTTGGTTGGTGGACTCCATTTTTCTCAACCTAAGACCAACGTAGGAAAGGTGATACTTATTCCGATTAAAATAAATTTTAGACGCTTTGACACAACTTGTTTTTTCAATTTTTAAGAGTTGAGAAAAAACAAAAGATGACTCTAGTCGCCTTTGATTTTTAATGAGCTTGAAGTGACAAGTGCTCAGATGGACCTTTTCCTTTAAGGAGTCTGAAAAGGAATGAAAGAGACTACTCTGGAAATCTAGACAGAGGGATTACCAAACCAATAGCAAAACTGCAGAATACTTTTTACGGTATGGCAGTCAATCTTCCCGAATGCTGTGTTCAGTGCATTGCGATCGATAGGGTGGCAGACACGACTTCCTATGGATAAAGGATAAAGCTTATTGTGGTCTCTCAATATATACTTGAAAGTATGTGGGAGCACAAGTCCGTACTGGCACTTATCATCTCAAAGTGGAGGAATCACCCAACCATCAATGAAAACAACAGTTACCAGGCTTTATGATGCCGAAATACGTCTCTAGCCTAGACTTCTAAATGTTGTGCATTAGGATCCAAAGTGTTTTTAGATCCATTAAATTTATTTTACAGTTGATCTTGCTTAAGAAATTTTCCTTTCAGGTTCATCGCGTGATGTAGATGTACAATTCCTAAAATGCAATCTAAGATGATAAACAATCATTTAATGTTCTTTTTGCAATGAAAATCCTAGCTACTAATGAAAGAGAGATGACATTCTTTCAACATAGAGCAGAGAGCACACACTATATGCACTGTCCTAAATCAAACCAACAAACATTCTAAAATGCAAATGCACATGCATGTATTTGTTTTCAGCCTTCTTAATGTGTGAATGATAAAAAGAAAGCTAAGCGCAAATCTGAATTATTTTTCAAAGTGACATTACTAACAAGTTTATTTTCAAGACAAAATGAAGACAATGACGACAATTTGCGATTTGGAATTGAAAACTTGCTTTCGACACTTGAAAAACTACTAATTCAATCAAATACAAGAGTAATAGTGTAATCGACTATCAAGAACAATCAGATTCTCTTCTATGACTGAAAATGACACTTGCGACACTTTCAAATCAAGAAACGACAGCCCAACTACGCTACTTCTTTGTAAAAGAGAACTGAAAATGGCTCAAAATACATAAAAACATTTACAGTTCTTTGCATAATGGAGGCGGAATAATGGCAAGGAAGGGGGTCTCAATAGAGGTATACTAACTACAAACAGCAAAACTCCTTAATAGAGTTGAAAAGAGTGAACACAGAAACCAAAATTTAGGAGCAAGAGAGGTCTAATCTGATCAACGCACCTGTAACATAAGGAAAGTGGGATGCAGTGCACCTACTACACTTGGGAAGTGTGATGCATCCATATTCCAAAGAAGAGACAGTGCGATGGTCCATGGACGAGACTTCAACTGGGTTCCGGGTCACAGTTTGTAGCTCAGTTCAGGGATTTAGGCCGAGCAAGTGGTAATCAGTAAATAAATCACAGGGGTAGATCTAAGGAGGTTACTAGAGCCACCACAAGGGCAATTAGAGAGTTTGTAAATCAATTGTTCAGTTCATAAACAAAACTCGGAGATAGACTAAAGCAGCATTGATCTACTTTGCACTTGCATAGCAAATGAAGTTCGAAGGCTAGCTAGCTTGACTTCAGGCTCCGTCTGTAAGTTTATAAAACAAACAAATCTAGACAAACAAACAATCTATTCGCTCCCCAGCAGAGTCACCATTTTGTTATCGGGAAATCTATTGTCCATGTAGAGCTGCTAGTCCCACTAAGGCTGGTAGCTACCTTAGAAACAAACAAACTAAAACTACTTTCATTTTCCTTTATGAGAAATAGATAAGAGGGGAATAAAGGAGACCAACCTCTGTCTTGCACTTGGTTCCTTGCTTGATTCCTCTCCCTTCTGATAGATCTTTGTCACTCGCTTCCTCGTCTACCCAGCTTCAAAGAGCACCTATAGAATCAAAACAGCATAACACTATCCAAGAACATAGATCTATTATCATAAACAATATAGGACCAGATATATATTGACCACACAAATGCATATATCATCAATCATACGAGAATGTGGAGGAAAACTTGAATAGCTTTATTAATAATCAAGAATAGAAAAGAGGATTACAACCAATTGTTTTGACCCAGCATCATCCTCTCAGCAAGAAAGCCCTTCTTCACCTCATGAAAAGCTTATATCACCCAACACTATGATGTTGCACCAAGAAACCAACATCACTTCCTTACAAGATCCAAAATTCCAGCCTCTGGATCTCTGGGATGAGGGATCCATATATAGATGTTTGCAAGGGGGGTGAGTCAGCTTTTGAGATTTGATTAGTGTCCTCTCTCTGATAGTTCTTGATTCCACTTGGATATTGATGATCTCTTACTCATCCCTGGGCGAATGCAGAGAGGCAAGTGTCACAGGAGAAGTTTCTGGAAGATTCCATGATCCTCCACCTTGCAGATTGACCCTGCCATTTGTCCACTCTCGCCCATCGCACCTGATAGAAGGGCTTTTCAATATGCATCGCACCTCCCGTGTGTATTTAGGTGGGATGCAATGCACTTTGACCATGGAGCAGGTGAGATGGTCTAGTTTTGACCAGTTCTGAGTAGTTTTTCATGGAGAACTTCTTGGAGAAGATGTAATCGATTGACCTTGTTATTTTAGAGGTTGGAACAACACTTTTAGGGGCTTAAGAGCCCTTGGTTTATGGACATTTATGATTGGGGTTGAGGTGCCCAAAAATGTCTATAACACTACTAGACTTAGAATTGTTCTGATTGAAGTCATTTTCACAACAGGAGAAAATATCTCATCAAAGTCTATACCCTTTTTCTGTGCAAACCCTTTCATCACAAGTCTAGCTTTATACCTTTTTCTACCTCCATCTTCTTCCTTCAACTTGTAAACCCATTTATTCTGCAATGCTGTTTTACCTATAGGCAACCTGACTAAGTCCCAAGTCTGGTTATGTACTAAGGAGTCCATCTCTTTTTTCATGGCTTGCTCCCACTTCTTCTTGGTTTCTACCTGCACTACTTCTTCATAACATTCTGGTTCACTAGAATCAGTCAAAAATACATAATATAATGAAGGAGAGTATCGTTCATGGGGTCTACTTATCCTGGAAGATCTTCTAACACCACTTTCAGGTGTTTGAAGTGCTTTTTGCTATTGTGCTTGTTGTTCTGACTGTTGATCATTATGATTTTTAGGCACCATCACCTTTTCTATGATCTCGTCAAGCACTGTGTATTCTTTGTTTTCTTTTTCCTGTAGCTGATCCTTATACAAAACCTTTTTATTGAATATGACATCTCTGCTCCTAATGATTTTGTGTTTTTCATAATCATAAAAGCGATAACCAAAATCATTCACACCATATCCAATAAAGGTACATTTCTTTGATTTTTCCTCAAGCTTTGTTCTATTTTCTTTGTTAATGTGGACAAATGCTTCACAACCAAAAGTCTTTAAAAAAGAGTAGTTTAGCTTTTTACCTATCCATGCTTTCTCTGGAACACCACCATCCAAGGAACTTGAAGGCCCTCTATTTATTAGATAAACAATAGTATCTACAACATCTACCCAAAATTGTAAAGGTAATCCTGCATGCAATCTCATGCACCTTGCACGCTCCATGATTGTCCTGTTCATCCTTTCTGACATGCCATTTTCTTGTAGTTTTTTTGGAACTGTCTTCTCTCTACGAATTCCATTCTCTAAATAGTACCTATCAAACTCTTTGCTGCAATATTCACCTCCATTATCTGATCTGAGACACTTCAACCTTTTTCTTGTCTCATTTTCAACCAAAGCTTTCCATTTCTTGAAAGTATCAAATACATCAGATTTATTTCGAATACAATAAATCTAGGTTTTTTTGGTTGCATCATCAATGAAAGTAACATAATAACGAGAGCCACCAAGAGATGATACCTGAGCAGGTCCCCATACATCTGTATGCACAAGCTCTAATTTTTTGCTCTTCTTTTCTTTCCCAACTCTAAGGAATTTGACTCTCTTCTATTTTCCATAAACACAATTCTCACAGAATTTTAAATCAACATGCTTCAAACTTGGCAACAAATTTCTTGAGTGAAGAATCTACATCCCCTTCTCACTCATGTGCTCGAGCCTATGATGCCACAATGTCGTATCTTCTCCTGTAGAGGTTAAAGCATTAACAAAATTAGAAATACCATTTCATAAATACAATGTACCAACCTTTCCTCCTTTCGCTATTACCAAGGATCCTTTAGTGACCTTCCACATTTTATCTTGAAAGTAGTTATGCAACCTTCACCTCCCAACTCCCTTGTTGAAATCAGATTTTTCTTCAGATATGGAACATGCCTTACCTCCTTCAATAAGCATTGATTTCCATTCTGTTGTTTTATGAAAATTGTACCCATTCCAACGATTTTATAGGGTTTATCATCACCCAATCAAACCTGTCCAAAATCTCCTTGAACATAATCATGAAAATGTTTCTTATCAGGTGTGGCATGGAATGAGGCCCCTGAATCTACCACCCAGGCATCAATAATATTTTCTAATGAAAGAATCAAAGCATCTTGCAACACATCACCTGTTACATTCACTTCATGATTAGTTTCTTGTTGCGCGTCTCCTTTTCCCTTTCGAGACTTGCAGTCTTTATTCAAGTGTCCTCTCTTCCTACATTTCCAGCACACTATTCTTGATCTGGACTTGGATCTGCCTTTTCTTGACTTACTGCAATATCTTGGGCTCTTTCCTCTTTCCATTTTTCTTCCCCTGGTCTCTGTAGTCAAAGCATTACCTGATGTCTCACCGGAGTTTTTCTGTTGCATTTCCTCGCTAAGGATTGCACCGACAACATCATCAAACTTTAAAGTACTAGATCTAAAGAAAGAGTTACTAATGGCCATAACTAAACCATTCCAACTTTTTGGCGATGAGCACAGAAATAACAGAGCCGTAACTTCATCATCAAAATTTACCCTACAGAACTTAACTGACTTGTAACTCTATTAAAATAATTTAAATGATCAGCAACAGATCCACCTTATGATATCTTCATATTAAATAAACGCTTCATAAGAAACGCCTTACTTGAGGCCGAGGGTTTTTCATATAGTTTAGCCATTGTCAACATTAAATCCTTTGTTGTCGTTTCCTTTGAAATATTAAATGCTACCGACGCCACTAGGCACAGCCGTATTGTTCTAAGTGCCTTTCTATTGGGAATATTCCACTTTGTGTCTGTCATACTCATCGGCTTCTTTGTCTTTTTCTCAATGATAGGTATAGATCTCTCTAATACAGATAATCTTCCATCTGCACCTTCCACAGCTGGTAGTTTTGGTCGTCAAATTTTTTGACCCTAAACCTACCATCTTCCGCCATTGCTCCCACTCGAACCAGGAACCCTTCTCTCCTGCGAGTTTATTAGCCAAATAGACCTTCAGCCCTGATAGCAGTTGTTAGAAAATTATATATTACAGAGCAATGGAACACATAAAATATTGCAGAAATATAAACACAGAAAATGCATAAAACAAGAGAGACACAGATATATATGGTTCACCCAGTTTGGGCTACGTCCACAGAGAAACAACCAGTCCTTCTTTTTATATTATCCAACAAACTGAAGAGATACAACCTATAGCAGATCCGTTGTAACACCCTCTTCGCTCTCAATCTCCTCTCTCTTCCTCACTCAGAATACAGATCTACATAGACGTAATACAATTCGCTCATATATAGCAAGGGGTTGCCTTCTAGGGCAAAAAACCCTAAATTAAACATAACTTCTACCGTCAGATCATCCACCTAATAAACGGCCTAGATTGACTACAAAATTACAACATTTTACAAGGCAATTTTACATCTATTCTTAGCTTCGGGGGCACTGCCCCCAAACCCCCGCCGGGGGACCGCTAGCCCCCAGACCCACCAGTTGGGGGGCATCGGCCCCACTAAACCCCCGTGGAGGGCACATGTCCACCTCGCGTGGAGGGGTGTACAATCTTCCTGGGGTATACATCTAGCTGAGACCTTTGAATACAGAAGATAATCAAGCTCCACACCCAACATCATGTAGCTCGGAGCACAAACAGCCAAATCAATGCACTAGAAGGCAGCCGAGCAAGTGGATGATAACTTATGTTTATCTCGAGTTTTGGGAGCCAATCCTCCCTAATTTTAAGGAAGCCGTTGGGAGCTTTAGTTGTATAAGTAGAGAGGCCTAGAGCCTCACTAGGGTCAAATTTTTGTTGAATTTTTGCTGCAGTATTGCTTATGTAACTCTGCTCAACTTTGAGCTGACTTTTGTGGATAGTTTCATGTAATCCTATTACTATTTTGATAATAAAGATGAGATCCTTTTTGAGCTAGCACTGAGTTACCTCAGAGGGTTGAAGCTCTTAGGTTAGGGCTCAATCCAGGTAGCCAAGCTCCTCTTGTTTGTATTTATATGCTTTTTTTTAGTTTATGGATTAGTTGTTGTTAGATGAATTTATTTCTTCGTTAAGAATAGGTTGCTTGTGGTGATTTAGAAGGTTGTTTCCATTTGTGTTTTCTATAGTAGGTTAAACAGTGATAGAAAGAAGATTAAAAAGGCTAGCAATAGTGCCTTGGCCTCTTTCCTCCCTTTGGGACCATGAACTAAGGAAAAGACCCTCTTGCTGCCCCAAAAACACATATTTTCCTTCTTCATAGGATTTCTAGTGTTGCAGTTTGTTAGAAGGTTAATGCTTTGCTTTAGAATTTCTTCCACCATGGTCATTTCTGTCTTTGCAATAAGTCTTCTTCCATGCTTTCTCTCCGTGTAGCATTTTTCAACATTTCTTTCCATAGCTCATAATTTAGATTAGCTTGATGCAAAATTCTGTTTTTTTTTTATGTACTTAATTTCCTTGCTTGCTTGATCTCATTGTTTGACTGTCAATTCTTTTGTAGCAAATATATTCTCACAGTAGGTTAGCCTATTAGCCCTCACATTCTCTCCTTGATCTATGCCCTACAGGTCGCCCAAAGTTCACCTCAAATCTTCCTTAGTTTTCTGTGCTTTTCCATATAATTTCTTCCTCTCTCTCGACCATCTTCCCCTCTCCTAGTGATCCTTCATGAACCCTAGGCACCCTAACACATCACCCCAACCTTCATCTATCCTTTTCACCCACTCTCACACCTTAAAAACCTTCAAAACTACTCTCGACATCATCCTGTAGACCTCTTGTAGACCTCCTGTAGATCCGTTGTGTCCTCCTGTAGATTTTCCTGTAGGATTTCTTTTGAAAGCCGAGTGTGGGAGAAGCCTTCAGAAGGCGACCAAGACCTCCTAGGACACATCCACACCATAATACACCTCGTCAAACCCCAAAGTCATCATTCAACACCACCTATTCGCTTCCACCTTCACACACAATAAAATACATTCATGTCAATTGCACATAAAATATATAAAAATCCAAAACGATGTTTTTTTGCTTATTTACTATTAGAAATAGCTTGAGTAGATGTTGGTTACTTCCTTGAGTATGTGATGGTATTCATTTCATGGTTTTCATAGTGATTTATGCAAAAATAAGATTAGTTGGTTAAGTAGGGTTTGCTAGGTTTATTTTACATTTCAGTCCTTTTCCTTTCTGCAATTAGAGTAGCCTATGTAGAATAAGATTTCCTTTCTTTCATCACATATAGAGATTCTTCTGAAATCCATAGAATATGGCTTCATCCCCTAGTGATCTTGCGCTAGCTAACCAAGTGACAACATGCAATAAGAACTAGTAGTTGTGCATACAGCACTGTCGCTTCCAAGTTTTTTACGAACTACCAGGTTGATAAGAGTAAAGTAGGCAGCCTAGGAGTTGTAGCATTATTGCTACAATACTCGTGCTCACTAGTTGACACCACAACAATTGGAAGAAAAAAGAGAAAAAGGGATTTGTTACAGTTGTGATAGCAAATACACTAAAGGTCATAAGTGTGCTGAGAAGAAATTATTTTACATAGATTATGAAGAGGAGGAAGAAAAGGAACAATAAATGTCAAAAGAATAGGATATACACCAAGAACAAACCTTAGAGAAAGAAGAAATTAATTCGACCATATCTTGTAATGTATTGGCCGAAATTACCACTCCTCAAACTATCAAGATAGAATGACATATGAAGAAGAAAAAGGTAATAGTGTTGATTGATTTGAGCAGTACCGATAATTTTATTCATTGTAAGATAGCAACAGAATTGAATTCCTTCCTATATCTGGCACCAATGTTTCAAGTAATGGTTGCAAGTGGAGGAACCATAAATTACTCTGGAAAGTGTCATAATATGAATCTATCCATGGGATAATATGTATTGAATATCCCAATGCTTTCCATTCCAATGGGTGGTGTTGATGTTGTACTAGGAGTCTAATGGCCACAATCCTTGGGTACAATATCTTTTAAATTTAAATAACTTCTCATGATTTTTTATTTATTTATTTATTTTTATTTATTTATTTATTTTATTTTATTTATTTATTTTATTTTATTTTATTTATTTCTTTATTTATTTTTATTTTTATTTTATTTTTTATTTTATTTTCCTGGAAGGAATGGAAGTTGAATTAGGGGGTATCATAGGGAAACCGGGAAAGATTATCAGCTCTAACAAAATGACAAAGCTTGTAAAGAAATAACAATGAGGCGTAATTGCACAATTATGTTCGCTAGAGGTTCTCACATCGAAATCATCTATTTATCCAGACCTACAAAATGTCTTGGACAATCATTTCAATGTATTTGAGACTTCCAAAGGCCTCCAACCTATTCATGATCATGATCATGCTATTCATTTGATTCCAGGAAGTGTTCCTCAAAACTTCAGGCCTTACAGATATCCTTATTCCCAAAAGAGTGAAATTGAACGTATGGTTGTAGAAATGCTAGAGGCTGGTATAATTCAACCTAGTCAAAGTTCTTTCTTTGCTTTATTAGTATTGGTGCACAAAAAGGATTGTTCATGGCACATGTGTTCAAATTATAGGGAGCTAAAAAAGCTCACTATTAAATATAAATTTCCCATTCCTTTCATTGATGAATTATTAGATGAAATTCATGGATCAATTTACTTCACCAAGTTGGATCTTCATTCAGGATATCATCAAATTAGAATGAAGACTGAAGACATTCTGAAAACAACATTTAGAACTCATGAGGGTCATTATGAATTTTTGGTCATGACTTTTGGCCTTACCAATGCAGCTTCTACATTTCAAGGTTTGATGAATTCCATTTTCAAACCTTTCCTTAAAAAATTTGCGTTAGTATTTTTTGATGATATATTAATCTACAACAAGTCTTTGAAAGATCATGTTCAACATGTTGACAGAGTGCTCAAAATATTGGAGGAGAAACAATTATATGAAAAAATCTCCAAATGCTTCTTTGGAGTACAAGAGGTGGAATATCTAGGTCATATTGTATCTCATGAAGGTGTGAAATTAGACCCTAGAAAATTAAAGCCATTAAGGAATGGCAAATCCCCACATCCATAAAGAATCTACAAGGATTTCTCAGGTTGATAGGGTATTATCGCAAGTTTGTTAAGAATTATGGGAGAATAGCAGCACCTCTAACAACATTATTGAAGAAAGATGCATTTTCATTGATTGTAGAAGCAATGAAGGCCTTTGAACATCTTAAAGAGGAAATGTGCCAAGCACCAGTCTTAGCTACGTCGAAATTCACAAAAACCTTTATTATGGAACGTGATGCCTCAGGAAATGGAATTGGTGTTTTTTAATGCAAGAAGAAAGACCAATTTCTTTACAAGGTCATCTAATCAAATGAAATTATTTACACAAAGCTATTTATGAGAAGGAAATGTTGGCAATAATACATGCACTTAAGAAATGGCGACCCTACCTAATGGGAAGAAACTTCAAGGTAAAAAAGGATCATGATAGTCTTAAATACCTTTTATAACAAAGATTATCTTCAGAAGAGTAGCAAAAATGGGTCACAAAGATGTTGGGTTATGACTTTGAAATCATCTACAAAAAAGGGAGGTAAAATGTTGTGGCAGATGCACTCTTAAGAAAGGATGAGGATGTGGAAGAAGTGTGGGCACTCATTCAAAAGTTACAATGAGATTCTAGTACATCTGAGTTGGAAAAATTATTTGTTATGGTATAGAGATCGCTTATACCTATGTAATAATTCCCAACTCAAATAAAACATTCTTATGGAATTGTGCACCTCTCCCTTTGGAGGGAAAACAAGATTTTAAAAAACTTACCACTGGGTTAAGAAGGAATTTTTTTGGGATGGCCTTAAATCAGATATTCAAAATTTTATGGTGGAATGTTTGGTTTTCCAAAAAAATAAATTTGAAACAAATAAGCCCCCAGGTCTATTACAACCTTTATCCATTCCAAGCCAATGTTGGGAGCAGGTTTCAATGGATTTTATCACAGGTTTACCCAATTACAAAGGAAAGAGTGTCATCATGGTGGTAGTTGAAAGACTTACCAAGTATGCACAATTTTGTGCATTATCACATCCATTTAGAGACAGTACAATTTATGCTGCATTTATGAAAACAATTCAAAAGCTACATGGAAACCCAAATATTATCGTAAGCGATAGAGATCCCTTTTTCACTGGAAATTTTTGGACATAATTATTTACTTGTCTCGGTACTCAGTTAGCTCATAGATCATATTATCATCCTCTATCTGATGGGAACACTGAGATAGTAAAAAAATGTTTGCTAGGATATCTTCGCTGCTTCGTATCTGATAAACAAACACAATATGTCAAATGGTTGCCTCTGGTTGAATGGTGGTATAGCACTTCCTTCCATACTACAACAAAAATGACCCCATTTATCGCACTTTATGGATATCATCCACCGTCCATTACATCATATTTAAGAGAAAATTCTAAGCTTCAAGAAGTGGAATATCACATCGAGCATCAACAACAAGTTCTCAAACTCTTAAAGGATAACCTCACTTTAGTGTAGAATAGAATTAAACAGTAGGCAGATCAACATCACAGTGAAATAAGTTTTTATGTAGGTGACTAGGTATTCGTATGGCTACAACCATATTAAAAAATGTCCCTCAATAAAGCTATGAAGGATAATAAATTATCACCAAAGTATTATGGTTCGTACAATGTATTGCAAAAGATTCGTACTATGGCATACAAATTGGACTTTCCTACAGCTTCCCAAGTGCACCTAGCTTTCCATGTTCCTGTTGGAAATAATACTGAGAGGGGGTGTGAATCAGTATTATCAAGTCAATTATTTTTCCTTTCACACCCATATCATATACGCTACTTCAGTTAGTGAAAACCACGTATATATGCAACTACAGATAAGGAAACCAACGTACACTATGTAGACTTATAATTTAATTTATTCTACAGATGTTGATCATTAATCTGTGCATCATAATCATATAAACAGTAACCAGGAACAGTAAAACAGATCAGAAGACAATCACACACAAGAACACAAGATATAAGGTGGAAACATAATGTGGGTGAAAACCACCTGCTGCAATTCATCTCTATCTTCTTTCAATTAGAAACTTCCTTTTACAATGTTTCTGTACTAGTGAAGACTTATACCAGTACGCAGGTTTCTACCTGCAGAAGGCTACAACCTTCTCTTGTTCTCCAGCCTCTCCTGGAAGGGAGCTACAACCCCTTTGGCTCTTGTACTAGTTCAGATACTGGTACATAGGTGCTGACCTACAGAAGGCTACAACCTTCGCTTTCTTCCAGGGACCACGTTTCATAAATTTTTAGACTGGATCCATGAATAACATCAATCAAACATCAATAATTTCTGCATCAAACAATCTCCTTTTCACTCATCAAGACTGAATCAAATAGACACTTCTCTAACAGCTGTACTCAGAACACAATAATAGTAACCATACACCAATTCTGAACCCATATCACTACAGTAATCAACAAAGCAGCTAGAACATAATTTAAGAGACGTATGCTACTTCAATATTCAGAAACCTGCATGCATACACTTCTGTGTTAAGACCAACCTGCGTATACGCACTTTTGACATACAGAAACAACATGTATACGTGCCTTTGCTTCACTAAACCTGTGTACAGATCTATAAATATAATTCAATCCTTCAAATATTCAGACATTCAATAACCCAGATTATCAGATTTATAGATCAAGCGTGCGCCACATATAAGCAAAGATACTATTATTCAAGTCTTAAGATTTTGACCCATCAATAGAACTTATCCTTTTCCTTGCACTTAGGTTCCTCCTTCATTCAGATCCAGCTCTGCACCATAACCCCAATCACCATTATTCCAAATCTAGCACTTTATTAGATATTCAATAATTCAAATCGTGACCTTGCCTAATGATCTCATTCCTCTTTATAATCTTAGGCCTTTCACAATACCACGGTCCAAAACCATAACAAATCAATACCATGGACCCAATACTTGGGATCAACACATCTGACGAGATACCATGGTCCAAAACCATAGGTTCAAATACAAAGGACTAAATACCATGGACCAAAAATAAGTTCTCCCACATGTACGTGTTTTTCCTTGCGTGAAAGTTCGTGTATACGGATACGCGTCTTTGGAATGTCTAACCCGCGTTTATACGCGGCTTCGTCACGGTGAACCTGCGTATATATCTTTTTCCTTCATTTTGAGAGCCTGAACTGTGATCTGTCACCAGAGTGAGTTTCCATCAAGGACAACACCTGTGCCATAGCGCCATACCTGAGTCATAATGCCAACAATCTCCCCCTTTGGACTTGATGGCAACCCCAAGATCCTCAAAGTAATTCTCCCCCTTTGTCATCAAGGGAAAAGGGTTATGCTTCCCCTGAGTACATGCTGAAATCTCTACTCTGCTGTGCTGACCATGCTCCCCCTGACTGTAGGCAAGATCTGCAAAAAGATGTTATTCAAGAAGAACCATGACTTATACATCATAACTGACCTTCCTATCATCAAAGACTCTATACATACATCTATCACCAACCAAGTGGGGATCATACACCCAACCAAGTGGGGATACATAAAAAATTTACATATGATAACCAAGTGCATTACATCATTCATCCTAGGCATAGTGGGGAAACCAAAATAGGTCGTTACATGACCTTGATAAAAAAAAATATACATGACATAGAGATGAAATATCTAGAGCAAGACTATGACAGTCACCAATAACTAATATCAGCAGCATCTGCCAATCACTATTCAGATTAGCAACCATATTCTCCTTCTGTTCTCCCTCTGTACTTGTTCCTCCTGAACCCAACCACAGTTGTGTACTTAAACCAAGAGATTCTAAGATAATGCCAACACCAATGCATTATTAGAAGTTTATCTACTCCCCCTGAACCTATGCCAGAAGGTCTCTATTAGACCCATATCAGATTATTTTCAACCAGACTCTGTCCCCACTGATTTCCTTCAAACCAACATATACGTGACTGTATCTGCATAAACCGGTGTATGTAAGTGGATCCTCCTCATGCAACTCAAGTACAACCACTTTTCTTTGAAACAGACATATTTCAACAACAAGATGATGCATCAACTACTCCCAACTTCTACCTGAGGTATTCAAAAGTTTCCCTGGGTAGTGGTTTGGTGAGAATATCAGCAACTTGTTCCTTAGAGGGAACATACTCCAATTTGACCTTTTGTTCCAACACTTGTTCCTGGAGAAAATGATACTTGATCAGTATGTTCTTAGTCTTTGAATGCATGACATGATTCTTTGAGATAATGATAGCACTTGTATTATCACAAAAAATGGAGATAGGTGGAGTACAAGTGATTTGAAGATCTTGCAATGTTTGCATCATCCAAAGGAGCTGTGTGCAGCAAGATGCAGCAGCTACATATTCTGCTTCAACTGTAGATAAATCAATAGAACTTTGTTTCTTGCTGAACCAAGATACTAATCTAGGACCCATGAAGAATGCACCACCACTAGTGCTTTTTCTGTCATCCACGCTTCCTGCCCAATCTGCATATGTATATGCATGAAGTGTGAGATCTGTATCTCTAGGATACAATAAGCCATAGTTTTGAGTTCCTTGAAGATACTTGAAAATTCTCTTAACTGCCTGAAGATGAGTTTCTTTTGGATTTGTCTGAAACCTTCCAACTATTCCCACTGCATGCATAATGTCTGGTCAGGTACCTATTAGATAGAGTATACTACCAATCATGGATCTATAGGTTGGTTGATGTACTGCTGCCGATTCATCATTTGCGCTGAGGCTACATCCTGTCACCATAGGGGTACATACTGGTTTCGAATCCTCCATCCCATATTTCTTCAAGGTCTGCTTGAGATACTTGGTTTGTGATAGAAGGATGCCATCTTTGTTTTGTCGGACTTGTAAACCAAGAAAATATGTGAGCTCACCAAGCATAGACATTTCAAACTCTTTCTGCATTAATAAGGAAAAATTTTGACTCATGTCTTCTTCATTGCTACCAAAGATGATATCATCAACATACACAACAAGTATTAGCAACTTATCATTGTCAATTTTTATATAAAGATTGCTATTAGTTGATCCTTTTATAAAACCTCGTTGACGGAGGTATTTATCGAAGCGATAATACCAAGCCCATAGAGCCTTTTTGAGTCTACATACAAGCTTTCGATCATTTCCAAGGATAAACCCATCTGGTTGCTCAATATACACTTCTTCATCCAAGTCTCCATTTAGAAAAGCAGATTTCACGTCCATTTGAAATACTTTGAACTTTTGAAAACTAGAGAGAGCAAGGAACATTTTGATGGCCTCAAGTCTAGCAACGGGAGCAAAAGTTTCTTCAAAGTCAATTCCTTCTTGTTGAGCATGCACTTTACAAACAAGTCTGGCTTTGTTTCTAATAACTTCCCCATTTTCATTCAACTTGTTTTTGAATATCCATTTTGTCCCTATGACATTCTTATCTTTAGGTCTAGGAACCAACTCCCAAGTGTTATTCTTTTCAATCTGCTCAAGTTCTTCATCCATTGCCTTGACCCAGCACTCATCTTTGCATGCCTCTCTTACATTTTGTGGTTCAGTGGAGGAGAGCAATGCCAAATAACTTGAAGCTTCTACAATTGTTCTTCTTGTTTTTATACCTGCCTCTTTCTAGCCCAGAATTTGAGTTTCTGGATGATTCTTTTGAACGTATCTGGATGGAGTCTTATCTTCTATCCTTATCTGTTCTTCTGGTGCCTCTTGAGCTTCTTCTTCATCATAAGTCTGATTTGATGTTGAAGGATAGTCCTCATCATCTTCAAAATTTTTGGAACTTACTTGCCTAGGAATGTTTCCTTCTTCATCAACCACTACATCAATGCTATCAACAATTCTTCCAAGTCTTTTATTGTAACACTTGTATGCTTTGCTGTGGGGAGAGTAACCAAGGAGAATGCCTTCATCTACTCTAGGTTCAAACTTGCCAAGATTTTCATCAGTATTTTTGATGTAGCATTTTCTTCCAAAAATTTTGAAGTATTTTACCGTGGGAGTCTTACCATACCATAGTTCGTGAGGAGTCTGAGTGTTGTTTACCCGTACGTTTGTCTTGTTGAGAATAGTAACTACTGCAAATGCAGCTTCACCCCAGAAGGTTGCGAGAGTTCCAGACTCATCAAGCATAGCATGAGCCATTTGTTGAACCGTTCTGTTCATCCTTTCCACTACTCCATTTTGCTGAGGAGTCCTAGCTGTAGAGAATTCCCTTCTTATTCCATGTTCTTCACAAAAATTGAAAAATTCATGCGAGGTAAATTCTCCTCCTCGATCAGACCTGAGGCTTTTGATTCTACGATCTGATTCGTTCTCCACCAAGGCTTTGAATGATTTGAACTTTTCAAAGGCTTTGTCTTTGTGCTTCATAAGTCCTATCCAACACATCCTTGAAAAATTGTCAATGAATAATATAAATATTCTTCTCCTCGAGGTGACCTTTTGCTAGATGGATCACATACATCAGTATGGACAAGTTCAAGTGGCCTGCTAGCTGATCCTTCCTTCTCAGGGAATTTAGTCCTATTTTGCTTACCAAACTGACATGATTTGCATATTGTATTGTCTAGAATTCTGATGTCTGGAAGTCCACGAACTGCTGCCTGATATTTGCATGCTTTCCTCATCTGAGAGAAGCTTAGATGCACCAATCTTCTGTGCCATAGCTAGTGTTCATCATTCTTGCTCAGATAGCATTGTTGTTGTCCTCCCTTGAGAATGTATAGATTATTTGGAGTCCTTATGCCTTTGATCACTGTTTCTCCTGTATCAACCTCACGGACAATACATCCATTTGATCGAAATATCACTTCATTTCCTTAATCACACATTTGACTGACACTCAATAGATTATGCTTTAAGCCATCAACATACATAACATTTCTCTCTTTGACCTTTTCTTTTAAAAGAATAGAAACTTTACCTTCTATAAGTGTAGGGATGTCATTTCCGAATGAGACCTTCTTCTCCTTTTCTAAGGCACTATATGACTGAAGTTTTTCTTTATCACCTCTCATACGTTTCGAACATCCACTGTCGATGTACCATTGATCTTCCTGCACTTCTGCATATAAGGCTATACCACATCTTTCTGGTTGCAGTTCTTTCATTCTCCATGTTTTGGCATTTGAGGCTTGCTCCTTTTGAGTTGTCTACTAAAACCTGCTCCTGCATTCAGAATCTTCATGACCGAAGTTGTTACAAATAGAACATTCTATTTCATTTTCAAGAGCAGAAAAGTTATTGTAGGTCCTTTTCATGATCCCAGTCATACTCCTCTGTTTTTGAGCTTCTCTAGTCATGATATTTTTGTAGGCAACGCATTGAGCTGCTTTGTGTCCAAAGTTATGACAAGAGAAACATTGGCCATTGAATAAATTCCTACGATTATCAACCATGTGACCAAATGATTGTAGTTTTCATTGACATCCATTATTGAGGCAAATTGAGAATGATTTCCCTGTGGTTTGTTGTAGCTTCTGTTTGTCCTTGAAGTAGATTTCCCCCAATTTTCTTGGTGATCTCTATTCATGCTTGAAGTAAAATGTCCCTGATTTACCTGGTGAGCAGCATTGTGCCTTTGTTTTCGATTCTCAATTTGTTCACTCCTCCTTGCTACATCAAGATAAATTTTGGAGGTGGATGGCTTCTACGCTTGAGATGCTTCTTCATTATATCCCAGACCTGTCTTGATTAGTGGAGAACACTGCACTTTGATAATCTCATCTAAAGTTTCAGATCCTTTAACAAATCTAAGATTAAGAGATTTTGTTTTCTCAAAAGTCCCACAATTTCACATTCTAACTTTTCATGATGTTTTTCCCTTTCAGCCAGTTGGAATTGCAGAGTATCAATAATCATATTTTTCTCTTCTAAACAAATTTTGTGTTTAGAAATCTCTTCATAAAGACCTTCTTCATCTATAGCATCCAAGAAATCATCATCTTCAAAAGCCATTAAAATTCTATAATTATTACCTTGTTCATCTTCATCACTATTTGAAATTCCATCACTGTCTTCATGAGTGTAATAGCTTTTCTTATTTACATTCTGTTTTTTGTTCCATCTAACTGGTTCCTTACCTTTGTCAAGCTTATCTTTATGAGGACACTTGGCAGCATAGTGACCGACTCTTCCACAAGCAAAACATTCGAAAGGTAACTTACCTCTGAATCTTCCAGCACCCCGTTGAAGGTTTTTGACAAAATTTGATTCTTCCTCTTCTTCTGACATATGTCCTGAGTCATAGGAATCTCCTTTTCCTGAGGCCTTGAATGCAGCTTCTCTTCTGTCTGATGGTCCCCCTTTCCGCATTTCATAAGCGGTTAGAATTTCATGTAGCTGCGACATGGTAATGCTCTGTAGATTCTGTTTTTCTTCTATTACAGAAACTTTTGATTCGAACTTAGAAGACAAAGATCTTAGAACCTTTTCAACCAAAACAACCTCTTTTATTTCTTCACCCAAGTTTTTCATACAATTAACAATCTCATCTATACGTAGGAAATAGTTAGCCACACTTTCATCATTGTGCATTCTGAGATTTTCATACTGAATTCTGAGGGTTTGAAGTTTTGCTTGTTTTACCTGTTCATCTCCTTCATAGCTCAGAACGATCTTGTCCCATATTTCTTTTGCAGTTTTGAGCTACATAACCTTGACGAATTCTATTTGAGATAGACTCCCTAATAGAGTATTGACAACCTTTGCATTTGTTTCATACCACTTCTTACCAGCCGGATCTGTAGGAGTTGCTGATGGAAATGTGTACCCTATATATATGATATCCCAGACTTCTGTACCAAGAGATTGAAGATAGGCTATGAGTCTTACCTTCCAATAGACGAAGTTGGTCCCATCAAAAATTGGTGGCCTGATCGATGCTTCTCTCTCGTAGTTTCTCATGATGATAGATCTTCCTTCAAGCAATCAAGCTTCTTCTGAAGGACCCGCTCTGATTTTAATTGTTGGAAATAATACTGAGAGGGGAGGTGAATCAGTATTATCAAGTCAATTATTTTTCCTTTCACACCCAGATCATATACACTACTTCAGTTAGTGAAAGCCACGTATATACGCAACTACAGATAAGGAAACCAGTGTACACTATGTAGACTTATAATTTAATTTATTCTACAGATGTTGATCATTAATCTGTGCATCAGAATCATATAAATAGTAACCAGGAACAATAAAACAGATTAGAAGACAATCACACACAAGAACACAAGATATAAGGTGGAAACCCAATGTGGGTGAAAACCACCTGCTGCAATTCGTCTCTATCTTATTTTAATTAGAAACTTATTTTTACAATGTTTCTGTACTGGTGCAGACTTATACCAGTACGCAGGCTTCTACCTGCAAAAGGCTACAACCTTCTCTCCTTCTCCAGCCTCTCCTCGAAGGGAGCTACAAACCCTTTAGCTCTTGTACTAGTTCAGGTACTAGTATGTAGGTGCTGACCTACAGAAGGCTACAACCTTCTCTTTCTTCTAGGGACCATGTTTCATAAATTTTCAGACTGGATCCATGAATAACATCAATCAAACATCAAGAATTTCTGCATCAAACAATCTCCTTTTCACCCATCAAGACTGAATCAAATAGACACTTCTCTGATAGCTATACCTAGAACATAGTAATAGTAACCATACACCAATTCTGAACCCAGATCACTACAGTAATCAACAGAATCAACTAGAACATAATTTAAGAGACGTACGCTACTTCAATATTCTAAAACCTGTGTGCATACGCTTCTGTGTTAAGACCAACTTGCGTATATGCACTTTTGACTTACATAAACATCGTGCATACGCGCCTTCGCTTCACTGAACCTGCGTACAGATATATAAATATAATTCACTCCTTCAAATGTTCAGACATTCATTAACCCAGATTATCAGATTTATAGATCAAGCATGTGCCACATATAACAGATCAAAATCATTCAAAGATACTATTATTCAAGCCTTAAGATTTTTACCCATCAATAGAACTTATCCTTTTCCTTGCGCTTAGGTTCCTCCTTCGTCCAGATCCAGCTCTGCACCATAACCCCAATCACCAGTATTCTAGATCTAGCACTTTATCAGATATTCAATAATTCAGATCGTGACCTTGCCTAATGATCTCCTTCCTCTTTATAGTCTTAGGCCTTTCACCATACCACGGTCTAAAACCATAACAAATCAATACCATGGACCCAATACTTGGGATCAACACATCTGACGAGATACCATGGTCCAAAACCATAGGTTCAAATACCAAGGACTAAATACCACAGACCAAAAATAAGTTCTCCCACATGTATGCATTTTTCCTTGCGTGAAAGTGCGTGTATACACATACGCGTCTTTGGAACATCTAACCCACGTTTATACGCGGCTTCGTTAAGGTGAACCTGCGTATATATCTTTTTCCTTCATTTTGAGAGCCTGAACTGTGATCTGTCACTAGAGTGAGTTGCCATCAAGGACAACACCTGTGCCATAGCGCCATACCTATGTGATAATGCCAACAGTTCCATGCTTAAAGAAGGTTATAGGTGATGAAGTCCCAATTCAAACAATATTTCGAGAACTTGATGATGAAGGAAAAGTCATATTGGAACTTGAAGCAGTCACAGTGACAAGAACTCGACATCTACGAAATTGATCAATTTTCGAGTATCTCATCAAGTGGAAGAACTTACCGCTGAAGATTCCACATGGGAGGGTGAGAATTTTATATAGAAGCATCCATAACTACTCAATCGTTGAGGACAACACTTTTTTAAAGGAGAGGGGCATGTTAGGTCCCTATGATACTAGTGATTCCCCCATTACTATTATCATTGTAGCCCTTATTGTTATTGTTGTGCCCATTATTGTTATGTCGTCTTTGATTATATTGTGACCCCTTAGACTCCTATAGATAGAAAGGAGGTTTTTTCATTTGTATCATCCAAGAATTTTTCATTTGTGTAATATAAAGGAGGATTTCCCCTCGAAGAGGCTGATTTTGAAGTCGTTGATCTATATTTTCTTCTATTTTGTAAGTTGGTTACATAACAATTCCACTATATGGATAATCATCTATGTATAGTGGCATTTGGTCGCATTGTGAAAATAAATCAGGTTAGAATAGTCATATGATTCCGCCTCCTCCACCTCGCCGTAGTAGCTACCCACAGTGGTACATCCTAGGCTCCTCTCAGCCCCCATCACATTCTTGTACATGAGGACGAATAGTCAGGATCTTCTCAAAGAAGAATGAGTATAAAACTATCCCAAAAGAATAGTTATCATTGGTCCTCCACCTACATAGTGTCAACTATCATTTCAATGACAACAAAATCATTTGGGCCCACCTATAGTAGGTACCTGCCAACATACTCTCCACAACCATCATCTTCCATCTAGTGATATTGTGGAAGACATGACTGCCCAATATCTGCAACACTGTTATGGCTATAGATCATGTCTCAAGCATCTCTTGGTCATTGATCTGAATGGTTGTTCCCTTAGCACAAACCTCCAGTCCACAATGATGATAAGAAAACTCACTTATATGTCTCCCATGAGGTAGCACTAGATGTATATCCCCCACTACCCCTAGGAGGGAAAATCCTGTCATAAAATATATGTCTAGTATCATGATCTTGATCCTGTGCCCCTTTACTACAAAGGCCTCCTAATCTAGGTCCTAGTAACTCACAATCCTTGATAGTAAGGGATCACCATCCCTCATCAATGTGTTCTCTAATAACTTTAGCATGCCATACCATGCCAAAATCCCTTTCACTGCTTGATTCCCGTGAATGTCAGCACGAAGGGCCTCCAAATCTCTTTATCACCATGCAACCTTTAGCTCTACCATACCTGCAAAATGGCATTATGTTTTTTCAATTAAGAGTCAAAGGAATGCATGTCTAGTTCTTAGATTTAGCTCACCATAGACCACCAATCCTCTTTTTCCTCTCAGCCCAAAACACAATTTTTTCCCTCCAAACTACATTGGACACACTTATCAGCCTAGTTTCTGCATTCCAAAATGTAGAACAGACCCCCAAAAGTGTTTTACGATTATGAGGATAAGAAGGGATCCCCCATATTGAACTAAAACTCGAATCTGAATGTCTAATCCACAAAAAATGATGAGTAAGGTTAGAACACCTACCTCCAACTTGCAGATCCTGATTCCAAGAATCAATTTATCCACTATGATTTCAACTAGATTTAGGGCCTTCTCCTCCTCTCCAAATTCTCCAACAACTCACTATGCAAATGAATTAGATTTAGGGGTAAGAATCCCTTTTATAGGAAAAACCCTAGTTTTTTCATTTCCCATTGCGACCATATCAGAGCTGTATTTGGCAAACCATTAGCACCATTGGGATTCTCTCACTGAGTTCTATAATTGGTCAACCTTTGTTTTTGGTAATTTCAAACATCACCAGGAATCCATTTTTCAACATGGCCTCACTTTGACACCTATTCAAAGTGAATTTATTCATTCCAAGGACCTATATTATGGTACCACTTTATCTGTGCATTGGTTGACTCACATGTCAAATTTTTTCATGAGTAACCATCATTTACTCATGTTTTTATGGCACCCTTAGGGCCTCCTCCATGTGGCAACATCATTGAGTCACCATTGCTCAGAGCATTCTAAGATGAGTCACCCTTGTATCAATGGCATTTGCTTCACATCCCCTTTAGTCCAGTTACAATATTCCATACATCTTTGTGTTGCATCCATCCCATTTTATTCATCATTGGCCTCCAATTATACCATTCAGTCTTTGAAAATCCCTCGTCTGAGTAATTGACCACCCACTCTAGAATTGAGTCAGTTGTTGTGAGGTCAACCATACAAATTATGCTTTGACAAGGGAATTTTTGTCATTCTGCCACTCATATTGTTTCCTTACATCATCATCCATGGTGTCATTGCATCAATCACTCTAACATGATACCTCATGCCTTAACTCTAGTGGTCCATCTTTTGTTGACTCCAACACATTTATTCCAGAAGTGTGGTTTAGAGGATGGTGTACCTTGGTTCCATATTTCATCTTTTTTCAATGACTCGGATCAAGCAAAGGGAATCATCATTACCCTTTGACATGGTTGTTTCTCACATGCTGGATGCCAACTCCTTATCACACGATTGAGAATCTTACACGTGATGGTTCAACAATCTAGATGATTGGCCCAGCGATTCCTAGGTCTATGTCAGATGTTCTATACCTCATGAGGGGGTGGCCATTTAGGTAGCCCCCCACATGCCCAGATGACCACAGATGTTGATCTAGCTGCAAATGCAGTTTCATAGATGTGATGGGTTTTGTTTCAACTGCTTGCAGTGCACACAACATATATGTCCCCTTCAAACGATCCATTCAGATCTTCAAATCCACTTCTTGTTCAATAGGGCTTTTTGGGTTGTGATCCCCCCTCACCATGTCATCTTGAGGGGCATTATGTCTCATGTTCTCAAATATAATTGTATTTAGTCCTGGACTATGTCTCTCCAGGCGCATTATGTATATGGGATTCATTGTATTATTTTATGGCCCATTGATGCTAGCATATCATGTATCATGTACTTTGTAGCTCAGTCCCACATTTTTGTGCTCACCATTATTTTTTGTACGCAATTATCTCAGTGGGTATGGCTATGCCTCCACCTCCTCATTTGAGATCCTGTACTCCAACCTAAAAGGAGACTCCTATCAGTTTAGTAGGTATCACCCCTATATTTTTGTCCTTCCTAGCATCACTTCAACTCTCTCTCTCTCTCTCGCTTCCCTTTGGTGTCTCGCAGAAGTGTAACCTACAACATATTTCGGTCATATGATTTTCTCCTAACACTCATATGTTGGGGGAAATTTATTATCACAAAAAGGTGATCACGTAGCCATTTCTAACTACGTGCACCGAAATACACCATGTAGGATTAATTTTACCATAGTAAAATCACTTTCACCATGGAAAATAATTTCGTAAACCATTTTTATTAAATTATTTTATGATTTAAAAACCCCATGAGAATAAATGGATAAATCAGCATTTGTTTAATTTTCTCTAGGAATAATTATTAAATTATTGTTTGGTAATTATTCCTTGTCACATTTGACTAAATCTCCTAGGAATATTTAAATAAATCAGTATTTATTTATTATTCCCTAATTCTATTATTGGAATAATTTTCAAATAATTATTTAATAATTATTTCAATTTCCCATCATTCTTAATCCTTGAAAAATAACTAATAAATCATTTTATTTGTTAATTATTTCTAAATAAATATATTTGACCATTTTCAATATCTTTTCCCTCTCCAAAAAATATAATAAAATATTCATAATGGTTAGATCTTGTTTTGGTCAATTTTATTTCATTATTCTCCATTTTCAAGATTAACTCAATACATTGTTATAAATAGGAGGGATTTCCATTCATCCATCACTGTGATCATTATTATCGTCACCATTATCATCTCTTTTCACTTGAGTTCCCATTTGAGTTCTCCATATTATTTTGGGTTTTTCACACATTAAGAGAAAGAATTCATTTATGAAGCGTCAGGGACACCAAAGGACCCATCCAGCAGAGGGTGATTTGTAGACCCTTTTTTGTAGATATTTTTCACCATGTGTTATCAATAAAATATTTATTCATTTTAAAAGTCTTTCCATTTGGGTTATTACATTGGATATATATATTCTTATGCTTTTGGGTCATATATGTTGTTTTGTTGTAGGTTTTCCAAGTTTTATTACAGATCTAAAGTGTAAGCAACCACAAATTATTGTTAGGGTCACATGTCGCCTAGTGACTTAAGTGAAGTACTTTTGGCACACCTTCCACGAAATTTCACATTAACAATAATCTTATAAGATGAAAAACCATCAGTGTTATTTTTCTTGTTATCTTCTACAATTTCCTAGGTTGAGGAGGAGATCGAAAGAGGTAACCTCGAACCACTTTCAGCTCAGTAGCTAGCCCTACTGAGCCAGAGAGGGATCTCTCAAAGTTTTTATCAATGAATAGCTTTAAAGAATAAATTTTTTAGGCTAGATATGTATGTTTGTTTGTGTGTTTGTGAATTAGATATTTTAAGGTTTGTTGGACTAGGGTTTAGAGCCAGTGATAAGGTCTAGGCTTTAGGAATGCAAAGACAAATACAGAAAGGATCTAGGCATATGAAGGCTATGGTTTACTTGAAATATTTCCAATGTAGTATAGATTATAAATTTTTGAAGATAATAATGAGCCTATGTAAGTATGAGTTCATTAGCTTTTAGAAGAAATAAACACAACTATGAACACTACATAAACAGTGCTTGAAATCAAGAATCTTGACTATTTAACTGCAAGGTAACTCATATATAGAAGACAAATCATGTTAAGAAAGATAATTTAGCTATTAGGAACTGATAGAAATATTAAACAAACACCATACACTCACAGAACTAGAGTTCCTGAAAAATAGTTGCAACTGCTCCTGTATTAGTTGAAAAGATCATAACATCTAAGCCTCCTCCACAAAAGTCCAACCCTTCTCTTTCAATGAGAAATAGTACATATAGACTCAATTTAACCACTTCCCCACCTTCAGGAGTTGAATTCCTAGATGGTGGAACTGATTGCAAGATTATCTCAACCAATAGGGGAGAGTGAGACGGTCAAATATAAACATTGCTTGTAGACTTTGTTTTGGACTATACTTCCTCAATGAGGCCTATTAAACATAAAAAAACCTATCATGTGAATTTATTCATGCCTACATCATCTAAATTCGAACAAAGTTCAATTACATTAAGATTTTTGACTTTACCCAAGTCAAACTGAAAACTAGGAAATTTACATAGTGAAATTAAAAATAAAAAACACCAGAAATTGCAGAAGTGAAGCGCCTCCTTTGAGCCCACTTTAAGGTTCCTTACGGAGGTCCAAATGAAGAAATTAAAGAATGGTCAACTGGATTTTAGAGTCTAGTTTCCCGAACACCTTGAAGTTTTGAAAATTATCCATGGGAAGGCCTTCAAAAATCCAATCTCCCAAGGTCACTCCAAAAGCACAGTGCCTGTCAAAAAGAGCTCCAGAAAGCTGATTTTTTGCCACTTTTTCCCATTTTTCTCAAAATTTAGGCCTCCTATGGAAAATATGAAGAAATTGGTGTTGACATTATGCCAAGTTATTTCCAAAAATGCAAGCCATTCCTAATTTGAGTGCCTAAGGAAAACGTGCAGTGTCAAAGCGCTGTGCTTCTAGGACTAGCTAAATTTCTACATAAGGCACTAAAATTTCCAAAAAACCAAAAATAATTAAAATTTCTTCAAAATTGGTAAAGAGTTGTGAAATGAGGCATATTAAGCCCTCATAGATTCTTCAACAAGCATCTCCAAGTTTCCTTTATCAATTTGGTCATTTAGTGTTTCTTTGAGCTTGTTTTTAAGCTGCTTGACCTTGACATTGCAAATCATGTTTTGAGCCTGGTAATGATGTGCCATGTGTCTTAGTAGTTGATTGTCTCTATTATCCTTATCTAGAATCTTCTCCAAATGGTTATTGACCTTGTCTAACTAGTACTCTTTGTCTTGATTGACTTCTAAGGCAATTCTGTCTTCTAGCTCTAATTCCTCATCCAGTAAGATGTGTTTTTCTTCTTCCTTTAATGCCTTTTTAAGCCCTTTGGTTCTTGGCCTCTTTCTCTTACCTTTTCCTTTTGTTCCTTTAGGCTCATTAATCTCCATGATTACTTTTCCCTTGCCTGCTTGTTGCAATAGTTTAGTTTTCTCCTTTTCCATGATCAATTGTTTTGCCTTCAATTGACTATTTTCTTGTTCTAGGAATGAAATGATAAATATTTCCCTTGCCATGTTATCCATGAGTTCTCTGATCTTAGAATCATTCTCTTTGATGATCTACTACATGTTTGAAGGCTCATTTTATTCTCCTAAGTCAACCAACTCAAACTCATGCTCAACCAAATATTCATCTTGCACTGATGGTCCCTGTTTTGCTGATGTAGAAGGCTTGGCCCCTTTCTCACCATGAGAAGAAAACAAGCCTCTTTCCTCTTTTGTACATCCTAGTCACCTCAGGTTTAGGTGGTTTAGGAATTTACACTGATATTCTTGAGGACCCAATCTCCATTTTCTGTGTTGGCATGTTAGAATGATAAACTACCACATTGGATTCATGCCATTTCAAAGATTCTATCACATCTTGGAAAGGCTCTTGCATAGATAGTTGCACATGTTTAGAGGTTTCTGAGCTGTAAAGTGCATTAGAGGCCGGATGTGATAGGCATATAGTTTGGAGAACCTTCCTTCACATGTGAATAATGTCATGATAACTTTCATCAATGGAGCATACTTCTCCAATAGGTACCTAAAAGCTATGATATGAGTATGGGTTTCCCTGTATCGTGTTTTCAATAAAGATCTATAATGTACAAGATCTACATTCATTCCCTTGAACCAGTATTCACCATGATCTGGTATCACTGTAGCAAGTGAAATAGAAGCCATTGAAAATGTGAACTCAACACCAAAAATAATGGCACTTTCACCTTTCAAATGAGTAGCAACCCAATCTATCAATTGCTCATGGAATCCTACTTCACACACCCTTTTGCAAAAATGTAGACAATTCACATCTTAAAAGCATTGTTTGATAAAGGGCAATGACTTGATCTCATTGCAGTTGGATGGTTCATATCTGAGAATTTTTCCTCCCTTGTGGTTTTTCTTCCTTTCTGGTGAAGAGTCTCCTTCCAAGATGACAAAAACCCTAGCAACAAGAAAATGAGAAAAACAACAGTGAGGGATGAGTGAAAAATGAAATAATGGGTAGGTGGAGTGGAAAAAATGGAAAGGGGAATTGTAGGAGGTGGATATGGACTATGAAAAATTTATGAAGATTAAAGGAGGTAAAATGAAGGAATGATGTATTTGTGAAAAAGGAAAAACACAGTTTCTAAGAAAACTATCCAAATCACATATGAATGAGCTATTTTTTGTGGAGTAATTTAGTGTTTTGTAGTTGGTTAGGTGGTTCATGAATTATATTAAACATGCATAGAGGTGTAGGATGAGGTTTTACATGTTTAAACTTATGAAAACTAGATGACCATCATCAACCCTAGCATATTTTCATCAAAAATTCACTAGAAACCCTAATGAGGAAATCTTTAGCTTTGAATTGACCTTGCAAATAAAAGGTAGAGTAATATTATGTACTTACCTATAGATACGTCTAGGTTCGCAAGAAAAAGAATTTGCGAGCTTAAAATTCCTATTTGGTGAGTTTTGGGCGATTTTGAGTTGCTCTGGCACAAGCGCAACGCAATGTTTGTAAGCCCAACGCCTAGAGTGTTTTGCTAATTTTGCGTAAAAATTTGAGTTTTTCTCACCACTGGGAGGGAGAGCTCGATGCACAAGGAAGAATAAGAGGCAAATAAAATGAGGAGTTTGGGGATTTTTGGTTTATATAGGCAAGTCAGTTTCCTCTTTGAAAAGAAATAAGCCCCACAAACCTTTTGAAAAACTGACTTTTCACCTTTAAAACTAACTCACTGTAGAAAGCTGAAACCTCGGCTATATTTTCACTTTTTGAACACTGGAACTTCTCCTCCTAGAGCCTTTCAAACTAAAATCATGATGAACTTCTGAAAACTCAACAAGTTAATGTCAAAGAGTTGCTTGTCATGCTTTATTCAATGCTGGATTTACACATGATAATGATGGACCTTGAAAACCCTAATAACCTAATGAAGAAAAACCTGAAATTGAATGGAATGATGATGATGACTAATATAAGGAAAACTTTATTTTATTGTGACACCTTCATCTGAATGAGATAGGTGATCAACACATGTGACTTTCCCAAAATACTAAACTCATTCATAGACCAACTAGACAATAACCAAATTTTACTCTCTAAACGTAGTGACACAGAAAAATTTTGATTTTGAGACCCGTGACAGACTTGGTAAAATTATATTTGATCACTGGTGATAGGCAAACAAGACTGACACTAGCATGGCCCAAATATAGATGTTCTTGATGAATCAATACCTCCTTTCCTTGTGACTTTGAATTTATATGAGCTTCTACTTTACAATTGTATCCTTGATTATGGAGCTTCTCAAAACTTTATGCCTAAGTCCATTATGGAAATTATATTAATAGAAGTGACACACACTTATCATGACCTCTATACTTTTGATTGTAAAAGGGTACAATTTTTGGGGTTGATAAAATATTTTGTAGTTTATTTTGCTCAAATCCCTGTCAAAAATGTATTTATGGATATTGCAGTAACAAATATCACTACAACACCCCGATCGGGTTGTGTGCCTGAGGATGGCAGGGACGACAGATAGTTATGAGGAGTAAAGGCTAGGTACCATCAACCTCCCCCCACACACTCATGGTGATGGATGCGGTGGCCCTGTTATAGACATTTTTGTGCCCTACAACTCCAAGCATGAAATGTCCATAAACCAAGGGCTCCTAAGTCCCTAAAGTTTTGTTCTAACCCCTAAAGGAACAAGGTCAACAGATTACAACTTCTCCCAGAAGTTCTCCACTAGAAACTGCTCAGAATTGGTCAAAACAGGATCATTGCAGCTGCTCCACTGGCTAGGTGCATTGCATCTCACCCAAATGCACTGTGAGGGTGCGTTGCATTTCAAAACTCCCTTCTGTGGGGTGCGATGGGTGAGAAATGACAAATGGCAGTGTCATTTCGTGAGGTGGAGAGGCAATGGAAGCTTCCAGAATCTTCTCCTGTGACACTTGCCTCACTGAATTCGACCAAGGATGAGTAAGAGGCCCTTAGTCTCCAAGTGGAAGCAAGAACTGACAGAGAGAAGACACTAATCAAATCACAAGTTGACTCATCCTCCTTACAGATATCTATATATGGATCCCTCATCCCAGAGATCTAGAGGCTGGAATTTTGCATATTATAAGGAATTGTTGTTGGTTTATATAGTCAAACATCAGATTGTTGGGTGATTTATGCTTTGTTTGAGGTGAAGAGGGGCTTCTTTGCTGGGAGGTTGATGCTGGGTCGGAACCACTGGTTGTAACTCCTCCTGGATCTTTTCTTGTTTATCAATAAAAACTATTTGAGTTCTCCTCCATGCTTTTGTATCATTGATGCTTATTACATTTGTATGGTTAACTTAAATCTAATCCTAAGTTGTTTATGAATATAGATCCATGTCTTTGTATAGTGCTCTGCTTCTGTGATCTTACAGGTACTTTGTGAAGCTGGGCATGCAAGGGAGCAGGTAGCTGGAGACTATCAAAGAAGAGAAGGATTGGATCAAAGGATTAGCGCAAGACACAGGTTGGTTCTTTCTATTCCTCTCTATCTATAATTCATAAAGGAAATACAAAAGTAGTTTTTCTCTGTTTGTTTCTAAGGTAGCTGTCACACCTTAGTGGGATAGAGCAGTTCTAAATTGACACTTTTCCCTGTAACAAAATGGCGACTCCTCTGGGGAATGTCTAATTAGTTTGTTTGTGTATCATTCTTTGTTGTTTGCTTTATAAACTTATAAGTAGCTTTCGAACTGCATTTGCCATAACAAATGCAAAGTAGATAACTGTTGCTTCAATCCATTCACTGGATCTGTTTATGATTTAAATAGCTGATTCACAAACTATCTGATTGCCCTTGTGATAGCTCTTAGATCCTCCTTAGATCTACCCTTGATTGTTGCATTACTGATTGCTTTTTACTCGGCCAAAAACCAAGGACTGAACTGCAAATTGTGACCCGGAACCCGGATAGAGTCTCGTTTCTGGCCTAGCACAGGTACTGTTCAGAGACCTTGAATTTCAGCGTACTTCCCGAAGGGGCAACCTACGCTGCATTTCAGATTCTTTGTGTTACAGGTGTGCTGATCAGACTAGCTCTGTGCAGTTGTGGTTCCTGTGCTTCATTCTTTCCAGTTCTATCCCTGAATTTTGCTGCCTGTGATCAGTATATGTCTGTTTGAAACCTATTTTCCTTGCTGTTATTCTGCATCTTTTGTACAAAAGAACTATAGATGTTTTTTTGTGTTTGTTGAGTCATTTACAGTTTTCCTTTGCAAAAGTAACATAGTCGTACTGTCGTCCTTTGATTTGAATCTGTCGCAAGTGTCGATTTCGATCATAGGAGAAAGTTTGATTGTTGTTGATGGTCGATTATCCCATTACTATTGCCTTTGGTCTGAATTTGTTATTTTCTAGTGTCAAGAACGAGTGTTCATTTCAAAATCGTAAGGTGTCGTAATCATCTCTGTTTTTGATTTCGAAAAAGAGCGTGTATATTTGTCGCTTGAAAAGAAATTCAGATTTGTACATCAACTTTCTTTTTAACATCAATACTAAGAAAGTAGAAAACAAATACATGCATGTGCATTTGCATATAGACAGTCTGTTTGGCTTGATTTAGGAAAGTGCATTTACAGTGTGCTCTTTGCTCTTTGTGAAAAGATTCTGTCTTTCTTTTCCCCTAGTAGCTAGGATTTTCATTGCACAAAAGAGATAAAAGTTTGTTTATCATCTTTAGATTGCATTTTAGGAATTAAATCTACATCTCGTGGTGAACCCGAAAGGAAAACTTCATAAACAATATCAACTTAAAATAAATTCAGTGAATCTAACAAAGCTTTGGAACTTAACGCACAACATTTAGAGGTCTAGGCTAGAGACGTATTCCGGCGTCGTAAAGCCTGGTAACTGTTGTCCTCACTGATGGTTGGGTGATTCCTCCACTTTGAGACGATAAGTGCCAGTACAGACTTGTGCTCCCACGTACCATCGAGTATATTTTGGGAGACCCCTATAGGCTTAAATCCTTTATCCATAGGAAGCCGTGCCTGCTGCCCTATCGATCACAATGCACTGAACACAACATTCGGGAAGATTGACTGTCGCATCGTAAAAAGTATTCTGCAGTTTTACGATTGGTTTGGTACTCCCTCTACCTAGATCTCCAGAGTAGTCCCTTTCGTTCCTTTAGTCCCTTTCGTTCCTTTTCAGACTCCTTAATGGAAAAGGTCCATCTGAGCACTTGTCACTTCAGGCTCATTAAAAATCGAAGGCAGCTAGAGTCATCTTTTGTTTTTTCTCGACTCTTAAAAACTGTAAAAACAAGTTGTGTCAAAGCGTCTAAAAATTTATTTTAAACGGAATATTCACTACCCCTTTCCTATGTTGATCTTAAGTTGAGAAAATGGAGTCCACCAACCAAGGAATTCCCCTTGGAGGAAATCCTAGTCCCTTCTCCTCTTGGGGAGATGTTGGTGCACCCCATATGGCCACATTGTCAGTTCCAGGACTGACAATTGGTTTGCCTGTATGGCTCTTCTCAACCTCTGTCGTTCAAAACACCACTATTCCTGAACAATTGAATCAGCAATTAGACGAGTCCAGAGTTACCCACCAACCTTCTACTTCCTCTAATTCTTCCTCTCCTCCTTCCTCTTTGCTTGATGGGGTTGGTAAGGCCAAAAGCAAGTTCCTAAGGAGAAGAAGGAAAAGAAGAAGAAAGAGAAGAAGAAGAAGGAGCCGAAAACGAATGGGGGCAAACGAGTGTCGTTAACGAAAATCCACACACTGCACCAACCAGGCCTAAATCGCCATGTGTCATTTGCAAAGGATACCACTTTCATAGAGATTGTCCTTGCATCCCTCAGATCTTAAGGGACTGGTCTCCTCGTTTGCACAACCCGGTGTCGTCAACCTCTGATGATCATGTTGAAAATACACTGTCAACTAGTGAAAGTGAAGCCCCAGGACAAAAAGGAAAATATAGATTTCCTTGTAAACTGTGCGAAGGCAATCATGTCGTCCACCATTGTCCCTTCTTAGACGAAGCTAAAAGAGTTTTGGATGATCGTCCAGTTTCACCGTTACGACTTCCTCCTGGATATAAAAAACTCTTGCCGAGTCCGTCACTAGTTGAAAATCCGGCTGACCCGCTCAGGTGGTCGGCCGATGCATCTGTCATTGAAGATGAACCATCTGAATTCATATCAGACGAAAGTCAAAAGGTCGAGGTGGCAATTGAACCGGTCTTGCCTTCAGAGGTTCCATCTTCAGATGATACAATCACTAAAGAGAACAAGGATGACACCATCCAAATTCTTTTCATAAGCACAAACTCCAACGGACATGGGGACAATTTACCCGTTCCTTTACCGCAGGAAGGAAGTTCGTCAGAGTCGTACCCGGCCGTCTATTCGGTCCCACCTCCAAGCAACCTAGTTGTCTCCTTCGACTGGAATCAACTAGGTAGACCCCGTTTACCAGCTAGTGTACCATTCCTAATTATTGTTCAAATATATAGAATGGTTATGGCTGGTACCATCATAGATGAGGGGGCTTCTGTGAGTATCCTTTCCTCAACTTCTTGGAAAGCGCTTGGTTCACCATCGCTTTTGCCTGAGATGAGAAATCTGACAGGCTTGGATAAAGGAACCAGTCGACCGTTAGGGATCCTTCCCGATGTGCCCATAACATTGAGAGGGAAAACCGTTCACATGAATGTAATGGTAGTTCAAGGACCCCTGGATTACAATATACTCCTTGGACGAGACTATATTTATTGCATGGGAGCAATTGTCTCCTCACTCTTTAGAGTAATGTGTTTTCCGCACGAAGGAAGAGTGGTCAAGCTCGTGGACCAGCTTTCATTTCCCGGATCATACAGAGCAAATAGTCATATACCATCCCTGAATGGTCTTTTCACGCAAGAAATGTCTCAATCTCCAGTCCATCCTCCCGATGAGCGCGAGTGATTCAGAGGGATATGACTGAAACCCAGGGGGCATGCACCCTGGTCTGCCTTGGCAGGAAAACTTCGGGTATAGGGTAGGTTTCCGTGGGAGAATATGACTAGTCTGTACCCCCATCCGTGATTGGAAGAGGGGGTTATTCTAGAACAAGATTCTCTTGTCAAAGTTATGTGAGTTGGCGGGCATCGCTGCTCACCTTTGTTTATTTTGGTAGACATTGCTGAAGAAGTGTTTTGTTTACGCCGTAAATAGAACAATCTTTGCTAACCTGTAAGAGGTAGGCCTCTCTCGGTAAAACACATGTTTTAACAGACTAAAGAAGTGGTAACCTTGAAACTCTGTTTTATACCTGGGGGCATGCAAACCTTTTGGAGTGCAAACAAAGAGCGATCATTTATCCATTTTTTGGATTGGTCATTTCCTAACTTGCATAAAGAAAGGATGTGGGGCAAAACTCTAAAAGTTGCCATTTTTATATGGGACATTCTTATCACAAGACTGGATTAATCGAGCAGTTTTAGCACATAGTTCAAGCTCGTTAAAAAATAAACATAAGACATGAGCAAATGTTTCCACCCGCGTTTAAGCTCATTACAAAATGAACTATTCCTCGGTAAATAACCATCGTGAATGTAGTACTTCAGCCGTTAAAGCCTTGGTCGTGTTTGCACCGTCACCTCCACTTTTCATTGGTCGATCATTCACCTCCATTTGATTGTTTACCCATTTTGAGGAACAGCTGCGAAGAGTGATTTCACTAGCCATCCTTGTGACACTGCCATGATTGGAAAATTCCAAACCTTACTTGGAATCAGCTGCTACCCGTTTTATCACTCGTTCCTCAAAAGACGAGTCTCCTTTAAGCTCTTTTCAACTGACTCGTAAAATATGAAAAGATTGCCGAGCCATTGGCCTCTCCAGCTCGTTAAAGGGACAGGAAGTGTTATCCCTCCTCTAGATTTTAATCTTTTTGGACCTGAGGGATTATTACACAAAAATATCGAGTGCTTGTTTTGTTCGGCTCGTTAAAACTATCGAAAATTCATCCCTTCTGTATTGTTTTATACTTTTTCGGACTTAAGGGATTAGATGACGAAAAAGGAATTTTGGAGTTACCTTTACGTTCCTTTTTAGACTCTCTAAAATTGAAAAGAACCGAGTTATCTTTGTCGTTAAACTCGTTAAAAATATTAATAGCGACAAACTTGTCTTTAGACGAGAATGAGTTTCACTATCGCTAGGCTCGTTAAAACATAGCGATGGGTTTTCCCGAAGGGAAAATTATAGAACAAGCATATGTTATCCTCCTCAAGCTTGATAAAAATAAAGAGGTACTGGTCAGCAATGACTGGGGAAAAATTGGGAAGAAAACTCAAAGAAACTTTGTTGGTAGCAAGTCGCTCTTGAACATGACACTTCCACTCCGTGTCCGAGTCGGGTTGGGTTGTTTCATTCACCGGTCACATCAACATGGTCACGCCATACCATCCACATTTGGGGTTAATGCTACCAATCCATCACATCAGTGTCGCCGATATGTTCAAGAGAAGTCATCCAGAGAAGTCACCTGTGTCTCACCCACTACCATACATTATACTCCATTCTTTCATGACCACCACCCTGAACCTTATATCACCAGATCTTTTTCACCTCCATCAAAATCATTTGCTCCATTCCATGTCATTGATGTGGGATTCATTAAGGCCCTCCTGTGACGGATCACTTCTTGTCAACATCATCTCATTATCCAAGAAGTTGATCTAGGAACACCCCATTTGGTACTTTGAAGCTTGCATGCCTCAATGGCAAGTTTCTCACTTCCGGCGACAGGTTTACATCAATGGCCTTCGACCGAAAGATTTTGCGTGGTGTTTGACGCCAAGTCCTTTATTCACACCACGTGAATTGTACTGCAGTACCTTGAGGATCATTATCATTATCGCTGATTCCTCTCGCGCTTGTTAACAGTTTACATCATTGACTGGTAATCAAGCGATGTCTTTCCATGTTCGACTTTAGAACATTTCTCACATGGATCGACTTGTACTTCGAGTGAAGATCGGACGAGATTAAAGACCCCGGATCTAGTTTCATCCATCCGGGCTGCGATATATATTCAGGGAAATAAAAACATTAAATGTACAGCATTGCAGCACAGATAATCATCCTATGAAAAGGATGATGGCTCTATCAGAATCATCAGTCTACACTCAGATGATTGTCTGTCCTATGTACTTGAAAATGAATTTATAAAGATGAGCATGGGAATGCCCGCCTCAGCTAGATCACAGTATGAATATAATGTATTGTATTGTATCTTATTACAGGTCTCCTCCCAGCATTGAAAGAACTTCGGATCCTCATAATAAAGCATTTCACCCGACACCAAAAGGTTAACGGCCTCATACTTTAGGGGGCAACTGTTATAGACATTTTTGTGCCCTACAACTCCAAGCATGAAATGTCCATAAACCAAGGGCTCCTAAGTCCCTAAAAGTGTTGTTCTAACCCCTAAAGGAACAAGGTCAAAAGATTACAACTTCTCCCAGAAGTTCTCCACCATAAACTGCTCAGAATTGGTCAAAACAGGATCATTGCAGCTGCTCCACTGGCTAGGTGCGTTGCATCTCACCCAAAGGCACTGTGAGGGTGTGTTGCATTTCAAAACTCCCTTCTGTGGGGTGCGATGGGCGAGAAATGAAAATGGCAGTGTCATTCCGCGAGGTGGAGAGGCAATGGAAGTTTCCAGAATCTTCTCCTATGACACTTGCCTCATTGAATTCGACCAAGGATGAGTAAGAGGCCCTTAGTTTCCAAGTGGAAGCAAGAACTGACAGAGAGAAGACATTAATCAAATCACAAGCTGACTCATCCTCCTTACAAATATCTATATATGGATCCCTCATCCCAGAGATCCAGAGGCTGGAATTTTGCATATTGTAAGGAATTACTCTTGGTTTCTAGAGACAAACATCAGATTGTTGGGTGATTTATGCTTTGTTTGAGGTGAAGAGGGGCTTCTTTGCTGGGAGGTTGATGCTGGGTCGGAACCACTGGTTGTAACTCCTCCTGGATCTTTTCTTGTTTATCAATAAAAACTATTTGAGTTCTCCTCCATGCTTTTGTATCATTGATGCTTTTTACATTTGTATGGTTAACTTAAATCTGATCCTAAGTTGTTTATGAATATAGATCCATGTCTTTGTATAGTGCTTTGCTTCTGTGATCTTACAGGTACTTTGTGAAGCTGGGCATGCAAGGGAGCAGGTAGCTGGAGACTATCAAAGAAGAGAGGGATTGGATCAAAGGATTAGCGCAAGACACAGGTTGGTTCTTTCTATTCCTCTCTATCTATAATTCATAAAGGAAATACAAAAGTAGTTTTTCTCTGTTTGTTTCTAAGGTAGCTGTCACACCTTAGTGGGATAGAGCAGTTCTAAATTGACACTTTTCCCTGTAACAGGCCCTTCATGTGAATACATGCAAGGGTGGTGGGAAAAGTGGCAGGCATGGCAAGGATAAGGCCGGACACGTAGCGGGTAAGGAACGACAGGGGAGAGGAAAGTGCATTTTCGACTATGGAGTTAAGACAAGATAGGGGAGTGTTAACTACATTGTCGTGTGTAGAGTTGGGAGCTAGAGCACTGGAGCAAGGAGACGAAGGCATTTTTGATGACATATGCGGATTGAGCATAGGTTGTGTACAAAGTGAGATGGCTCGTCCTGTGAGAGGAAGAGGTCATGGCAGACATGTGAGGGAACCTACAAGGGAAAAAAACCCGAGCACTTTGGAACCATGCAGAGGATGAAAGTATGTTGATCACCTCATCAGTGAAGTTGCGACATCTTACAAGGAGGGAATCAATGTAGGCATCTGTAAATTACTGGAAGAATGGTAGGGATAAATTAAGGAGAAGAGTGAGACAGAGGAGGAACTAGAGAACTAGAGGACCCTAGTCCCGGATCCCGGGAATACTAGAGGTAGAATAACTTAGTTTAAGCAGACCCTTTATCTCTATTGGCTTATGAAAAGCCTAACAGGGAAGGCTATGGAACAAATATATGTGGGGATGGATCTAACCCTCCAATACATGCCCAACTACAAACAGATCTAAAGTGAATCCAATTCCAGCTTCATAAGCAGGACATCTATCTAGATAGAATCCAAAGGCACATCCCATGCATCATCGAATTAACTAAGATGCCAGGTGAAAGAGTCAAGAATCTGGCATTGGTCGAATTGGCTTCAGAAGAGCAGTAGGAACAATTAGTTAATCTGGTTTCTTTTTCTTATTTCGGGTAGCATTTACTTTACATTATGCATGCTTATGATAGATAGACATATAACATCCTACCATGAAATTGAGACATGTTTAGCTTGGTTAAAAAGACTGATACTTTATTGTTTTTGGATGGCTTATAATGAGGATAGGTTGCCAACAGACTTAGTTTCCCATTGGGAAACTTGAGGCCAACTATCTCACATAAGTGGTGTAAGCTTGTTGTTTATAAATAGAAAATGAAGGATCCTGCTAAGCTTAAAAAAAAAACAAATATCACTACTACGTTTGGCATGTTGTTATCAAGAGCTTGGTGTGCTAAACTTGGAGGTATTTTGTAGATGGACATGTCATATGATACTATTCCAATTTTTGGGGGAGAAAGTTTGAGGCTATATGTAGAAGTAATATTTAGAAATATAGTTTGTAATGCTAGTCAACCAGTTAATCACCCTATTTATGTTGTTGATCAAGATTTAGGGTGTTTTATTCTGGGATTAGATGATGATTATACGATGAAAAATAAAGATAAGAGTTTTGTAAATATCATTGATTCTTCATAAAATGACATATGGAGGTTACAATATGATGGAGCTACATCTGATATGGATCAAAGGTAGGGGTTATCTTTATTTCACATACACAAGAGATTATTAGTCCATATTTTAGATTGGAATTTTAAGTGACTAACAATCTTGTAGAGTATGAGGTATTAGTTATGCTCCCTAAAATAACTAAGAAGATGGAGATTCAAAGGTTAGGTTCTATGAAGATTTAGAATTGGTATTCAAAAAGGTCATAAATTCTTGTGATACAAAGCATGCTAGATTGAAATCTTACAGAAATGAAGTGTGGGACTATATTGGAAATAATTTTCCTGCCTTCAATTTTTCTGTTATACCTAGAGACCAAAATGTAGTTGCTCACTCCAGCAGTTTCTGCAAGCACTTTTAAGGTTCCAAACACTTTTCAGTTGCAATATAGAATTGAAGTCAAACACGGGAACTAAATTCCAAATAATGTAAAACATTGCCAAAATTTTGAAGATGATGAACATATTAAAATACTTCTAAAAGTAATTGAAGAATTCTCAGCTTTGCATATAGATAAAAAATATGATGAAGATGTATAGAATGATGTTTCTAATCACAGTGAGAAATTGAAAAATCAAATTTTAGATCATGATATCATTCAATTATCAAATAACTATATTCCAAAGGGTCTAGTTCCATTAGAAAAATTGTTTGATGAGAGTGATGTCCCTACTTATGTAACAGTAAAGTCCCAACAATATGACATTGAAGAGTGTAATATTGGCACATAGAATGAGGTCAAAAACATCAAACTTTCAGTAATATTACCTCGAGAAGTAAAAGGTAAATATTTGAGCTTGTTTAAAAAATACATTGATGTTTTTGCATAGAATTATGAGGATCTAAAAACTTATGATACTTCTACCATATGGCACAATATCCCATTGAAGCCATATGTAATGCCATTCAGATAGAGGCTGAGACATATAAATCCAATTTTTTCTCCTATAATTGGGAAGGAGGTTAAGAAACTAGTGGATGCTAAAATAATTATTCGCTTGAGGTACTATGATTGGATTACAAATTTAGTTCCTATTAGAAAGAAGAACGGAGAGATAAGGTTATGTGTGGATTTTCAGAAATTAAATAAGGCATATTTAAGAGATAATTATCCATATCCTGAAATGGATTATTTTCTTCAAAAATGTAACAGGATTAGAGAGAATTTCAATTTTGGATAGGTTCTCAGGGTATAGCTAGATTATAGTTAACAGAGAATATCATAGAAAAACAACATTTAATCATGTATGCTAAAATTACATTTGGACTGATGAATGTAGGAGAAACGTTTTAGCGAGCCATGGATTTGGCATTTTTGGTTGAAGTAAATAAATTTGTTGTTATTTATCTTGATGATTTGACTATGTTTTCCAAATAAGACTCACAAATTCTCAAACATTTGAGACAAATATTTCATAAATGTATAAGATATGGGATTTCACTCAATCCCAAAAAGTTAATGTTTGCAATGCAAGAGGAAAATCTTCTTGGTCATATCGTATCAAAGGATGGAGTGAAGATTGATCCTCAAACAGTATCAACAATTCAAGTGATCATTTTACCTCAGACTAAATAGGAGATAAAATATTTCTTATGAAGAATTAATTTCCTTAGGAATTTCATACCAATTTATGTAGAAATAATCAAGGATATAACAAATACGCTTAAGAAATACCAAGAAGTTAAATGGAATTATCAGGCTATACTATCATTTTCTCAAATTAAGAAGTTGTTATCATGAGAAAATCATACACTCACATGTATGCAGTATAAAGCACAAAAATTTAGTGACAAACACATACAAAGGTCAAATTTTTAGTTGAAGACATCATGACGACCCAAAAATTAAAGTCATTCCTAAAGTTAAGTTAAAAAATCAACCCTTGCAAATGCACCACTCCATCCACCTCACACCGAGACCAACCAATGGTCCCCCTTAACACAAAAAAAACCCACCTACATCATCATGTAGGCCAACATTTTCATGGGGAACCCCTCTTTGTGTTTGTACATCCAAAACCACCTTTACATTATTTTGGCAAGTGTACAAAGGTTTTTTAAGGAAAATGATTCTTGCCCATATTTTTGTGTTAGTTACCCGACAAAAGCCCTTAGTCACACTTGGTTGGAGCTTGATTTTTTTATCTACACCATTTTTTTATCATTCACTCATTGCTCACCACAACAATCAAAACATATTCATTCCTCCCATTGATGTCATACCAAATCCAAGGGAATTTAACTGAACAAAAAAATTGTGACTGTCACCACTCACATTACAACTCAAACCTTGGGAAATTTTCCATTACCTCCCATACTGTTAGTTGTCACTATCATGTCTTTTGACCCATGATCATATTACAACCATCTACATCAGTTTCACATACATTTCTTGAATCATTCTTTAGGCAGTTGGTGCTCTTTTCTTGTCAACATCAATAATGATCTTCTACGATTGAAGCAATACCTTGGTTGCTCCCCCATTTCAGGGAAAACCTTGGGTGGTATAATGGGAATCATTATTACCTATTGATGTCACAGGTCTCCTTGACATTCGAAACCAACATAAGTTTTCATGTCAGAGTAGTAGTGTACTTTATGACTATTTCAATTCTCTCATTTAGTTGAAGACTCGTGCATCACATAACACGTCATTCAATAGTTCTTTATATTTGATGAATGGGGGCACCAAATTTAGGTTATTTTTCAGAGAATCCCTTGAGGGAGAAATAAGTTATCTTCTTCATCATTAAACATGTCAGCCACATCCATGCTAACTTGATAGGACCTTTCATGTATGATTGTCATACTTAGTCATAGTCATCATAACAAGCATGGGACATGCCTGCTTTGTAGAGTCACTTTTGTATCAATATTTCTTTAGAGCATGGTTTTATTTACTTCTCAGTAAAGTATATTTCCCTAATCATCTCCATAGTAAGTCTTTCTATCTCTCACAAATTTAGAAACAATCTCAATCAGATCATCAAAATGTGATGTATTCTGGCTATACGCTTTCTCCTAACCTCACACATTAGGGGGAAATTGTTATGATAAGAAATTTATACACTCACCTGTATGTAGTAGAAGACACTCAGAGTCATTGATCAACACATACAAAGGTTATATTTTTAGTTGAATACATCATGAAGACTAAAAAATAAAAATCTTTTCTAAACTTGCATTGCAAAATCAACCCTAAGGGGTGCACCATAGCTATAAAATGACTACCTCATGGATTTTTCTTTGATAGTGGTGAGGGTTGAAAAAGCCTAGTCAGCACCTCAGGATGCTAACTTACTTGAATAATACTTCAACTATTGACATGATAGGATAACCATTCGAGCCTTAATCCCCAAGAAACATTAATGGTAAGTATATGGTAGCTCACATATCATTTATGAGGAAAAAAACAACATTGATCAACGAAAGGAGGGAAGGAGTGTTCAAAGTTTCTATAAATACAAGTTCCTAGAGAGCAAAAAAAAGGTATTGCATTCTTGCACTGCCAAAATTGCTCCCAATCAATCTAGCATGCCATTGTGAGGATAATTTCATCATTATAAATACTTTCGTATGCTTCTTTGAGAATGAAAAATCCAGCAAAAGAGATTGAAAGAGGGGGATCCTTGTTGAAAACTTTTGAGCACCATTGCTTAAACAACTCTCTCCAACTGTATTTGATACTTTTATTGTAACTCTTACACCACGAGTAATAAACAAAGAAGATATTTTTTATATACCTTTCTTGATTTTATTTTCTTCAAAAGCTTGTTTTTTCTATTATTTAGTTTATTTTTGTTCATCCATTTTATCCATTTCTTTCAATTCTTTGTTGGTCCATTTTTATCCACTAACTCATCTCATTTTCTTGTGTACTCTTTGTAGGAAGCAAATAGATGCAAAGAAGTTATTTTTGGGACACATATGCCACCAAACACACCACAGAGAAGGATTTAATGGAAGCCCCGATGTTAGAAAGTCCTAATTACACAAAACCATTTAGTATGTTTTCATTTTCTTCAGATACTACATTGGCTGTAATTTTACTACAAAAGAATCTTAAAAGTTTTTAACAACCCATTGCATTTTTTAATAAGGTCATGAGAGATGTTTAAATAAGATAAGATATAATAGAGAAACAATCATATGTTCTAGCTCAAGAATTAAAGTCTTTTAGAACTCTTTTATTACATTCAAAGATAATTTCTTATGTGCCAAATAATGTATTTAAGATAGTGTTGACTCAACTAGATAGTGACGGAAAAAGAGGAAGATGGATAGCCAAGATATAAGAACTTTATTTGGAGATCAAACCATCAAAACTATTCAAGGGTCAAGGACTAGCAAGGGTTATTGCAGAATCAAATTACAGAATTTTGACAATAAATTTAGTGATGCAGTTTTCATCTCTAGTCTTAGAGAAGAATCCACAAGAACTTTCCTCTAAACTAAGTGAGAAGAATCCACAAGAACCTTCTCAAAATTCGACCTCATAGAAGAACTCATAAGATCCTTTATTACAAATGAATGAAAATTTTCTATTATCAGATTGGTATAAAGATATTGTTTATTTTCTATAGAATTTTCATTATCCTCTTGAGTTAAATAGAAATCAAGCTAGATCTCTTAAACCCAAGGTTACTAAATACTGCATAATTATTGAGAATCTGTATTTGAAGGATACTTTGAGTATATTTTTATTATTTCTAACTAAAGGTGAGACAACAAAATTGATTGATTAGTTTCATGAAGGAGGTTGTGGAGGAAACTATGTATGGAGAGCAACTACACACAAAATTTTGAGGGCTGGATTTTATTGGCCAAAAATATTTTTAGAAGTTAGAGAAAAATTCAGAAGTTGTGTCCCTTGTCATATTTTTGCAAGTAAATAAAAATTAACTTCCTTACAATTAATTCTAATATTAAACTACAACAAAAAATGCCATTGGTGAGGGTCATGCCCATGATAGACCTTTAAGTTTCCTCACCAATGTTGCATATGGAGACGATCCTTAAAAACACGTCATTGTAAGTGCATATAGTGATGGTCCTTTAAGGTTTGTCACCAAATTCATTTTCAATGAAACTTTTGGTGATTTTTGTTAAAGGCCCATCACTATTTCTCTCTTTGGTGACACTTCTAGTGATGATCTTTTGTTGGCCCTCATAAGTGCTCTTTTTGGTTATTTGGTGACGATAAAAATTTGTTCATCATCATTGATCATTCCAATGAGTTTTTGATGACACTATATGGATGTTGCTATATTGTTTTTCAAAAGATAACGATTTAGGACCATTGTTATGGAGCCTTTTTCATTATTTTTCCAAAGCCATAGTGGTTAGATTCAATCAATTTGTTAAGAAGTAATTAGTGTGTATGATTTCCCTCAAGTACTGAGAATATAATTTTCTTATGAATCAACACATGATTCATATCTATTAGGTTTATTATCTAGCAAATTATTTTTAAATGAAGTTCCACTAGTCTATGTAGGAACCATATTATTTAATACATAATCAAGCTCGACCAATTCTATTAATGAGAGAGACCTAACACTCCTCAACACTCCTATGGAACATCTTGACATGATTTGGCACACACTAACATTCCTTGGCACCTCACATGTCTTGAAACATATTTATTTTAACACCCCCACCCCACATTTACCTACTTTTCAGGCTCTCCAGGGTAAACATGAGGTGAGAGTTACTATGACATGACCCGACAACTAAGTTCCAGTTATGGAAGTGGGGTCTACTAACCGAAAACTTACAAAAACTTCATGGGGATACCTGATCACCCAGATTAGACAATAACCCCTTACAATCTCCCCCTGATTTGGAACTTTACTTTTGTTTGAATTGATAGCCCAACTACATGCATGTAGTTCAAAAGGCTCTAGATGCACACAGAAGCCTTCCTCCATATAGATACGGTCAATATTTCTTAATTAACAGATTGTGGCCAGAAGCCTTATTCTGAGCTTTCAGCAAACTACCCAGAATAACCCAGAACTATCCAAAATCTAGTCTATGATGATAATAAGTCTGCATAATAAATACTAAGGCTAACATTTCATCCAAACTTTCCAAACACATGATAAGCATTTCGTCAAACACATGGTAAACATGGTAAGTACAAGGCTTGAATGCATATATATTAATTGTTTCTTTAGCTTCATTAGCTAATCATCAAGAAGGCTCTATTCCCTCTCAAGCTAGCTGCATCAAAGACTAGTTATCCCATGCATTCAAATAACATTCAATAATTTATTGAGCCACAAGCAAGATTGTTGGGATGGGGTCCCCTGGGTAACTTTTGGTGTTAAAAACCCAAGTTTTGATGTATTTTTTGTAAAATATGTAAAGTCTCCATGATTTGTGGCTGTGGAGCACATAGATGTATAAGAGTCAAAGGGATTTTAGCCCTTTTTAATGTAAAAGTTGAGTTAGTTTTGAGATCCACCCATGGCCTGCACACCATGGGATTGTATGTAAAAGGCTATAAATAGGTGTGTCTTAGGGACTCTAAGATATGTCTATAGTCATGATGGATGAGAATGAAGTCTTGGGAGTCTTAGCATAGAGAAGTGGGTCAGATAGGAGAGAAAGGCTCTGCAGCTGAGTGCATAGAGGCCTAGATAGAGTCTGCCATTGAGTGCGCAGACCCTTGCAACTGAGTGCGCAGGGTAGTTTTGAGTCTATAAATCCTAACTACAGATCAATAAAGAAGATTATCGAATAATTCCTGTGTTTATCTATTTATCTTTGTTTATTTATTCTTGCAAATATATGTTGTTGATAAATAATATGCTTATGGAATATTGATCTAATTATGTGTGACTCTATGGAATAAGCCTTAATAAATGTATGCAATGAATGTTAAATACTTTCACGAAGATTGTGATACATTATGTTATGTTTATTAAATACTTAAGTATATCTGCACAAGCTTAGATCTAGGGTTATTTTCAAATGCATGTAAGTGGATGATTTGACCGTTAAGGCTCCGCAAAGACCAATCATAGACCTTCACGAAGGTCTAAGAGGCTGTTAAAGGGAGTTGCAGTACCGAGCCCTAGGGGCCCATAGATTTGTGCAAGGGTAGATCTAGGGAAATAAAAGACATTAAACTAATCTCTGGATGCGGAAAATTGGTTCCAGCACCACCCCATACTACTTTAGGTGAAACTGCAGCTTGCACTATGCAGGTTGTTGTCGAAAGGGCCAATAGTGTAGGTTTTTGTTTGGTGCAATTAACTTTGAACCTAGGTTAGGACCCCCCTAAGCTAACAAATGGTTCCGTTGCCAGGACTAGGATCTACTTAAGGAGATGTGTAATGTCGCATCACTGGAATTTGACTAAGAAGGAAATTGAAAAGTGGTTGGATAAAAAAAATCATCAATTCATGACGCAGGAAAGTAGGAATCTGCGTCTGCCAAAGGAGCAGTGGTTGGATAGATATTTGTATACAGAAATACATGAAATTTTCTTTTGCACCTTCCCGATCGAGTTATACGCGTGGTTGGCTAAGTTGGCAGATGACCAAGGAAGGTGGAAGCTTGACGGTCTAATGGTGTGGACTCCGGACCTAGTGCAATGATTAGAAGCCTATGAAGACAAGATCGTGTGCACTTTAGACCACTAGATTGATCGAATTATAGGAGGATTTGTCATAGAATTCGTAGTGGATACCTTAGTTAGCTACAACCAAGTAGAGCGAAGATTTTTCAAGGGACCGCAAGGAAAGTATCTGAGATCTCTAAATACCTGGATTAAAGTGTTGTTGTGTGAAAAATGGATTATTCCATTGCCTTGGTGTTCGGATCTACGCAAAGTGGAAAACTCTTTAGAGATAGAGAGAAATCAAGTCCTAAATATAGCCCATTGATTAGACCTCTTTCGAGTGACAACGAGGGAATGGTACAGGCTTCACCACGGATTGTTGTTCACCTAATAAGACATGGTTTTCCATGGATACATCATCCATCCACTCCACCTCCACCTCCACCTCCACCACATACACCTTCACGCACACCTCCACCACTACCACCACCGTTCAAGATGTCGAATATAATGAAGCTACCAATTTTCAAGGGTATAGGGAGAGAAGATACAAATCAATTTTGGTTTGTTGCGAATGTTGTTTTGGCAACGTAGCAAATTAGCGATGACAATATAAACAAGGAACAGTTTGTTACCGCTTTGCAGGATCGCGCACTGACGTGGTATATTAATTATTGTTTTGATCATCATGTGGAAATGCTAACAGAGACTAAGGATGATTTAAACAAAGATTTCAGCAAGCCTAAGTCTAACTCACAGTCAGTAGTCGGATTTAAGGAGACCACAATGAGGGTCGATGAGATGCCTTGCGATTCAGATCAAAGGTTGGAGTGTGTAATTCATGAAGTTAATATGTAGCTCACAGATGGTCAACACCGCAAGTCGTTTATAGCTTCAATTTTGCCCCACATGAGGATTTCTTTGTCATAGAAGAAGATAGGAACTCAGCCAGAAGTGTTGGAAATCATGATGAGATTTCATGCAACGCCCATTCACGATCCAACCTTGGGGGTACTACAAATTTACTCCTAGTTGCAGAACCTCTTCTTGGAATTGCAGCGTGTGAAGAAAGAGAAGGAAACTAAACTAGAGGTCTTCATGGAAGTCTGGTGCCTAAAACGAAAAAGCCAAGGGCACAATAAAGAACACTTCCCTGTCTTCGTGGGGGCCATGCTATGGTGCGCTATTTTTCAGGTGGATGAAAACCATGCAATGGATACTTTCATTTTCTTCAAAATTTTGTTCAAAAACGACAATAGTGATTCTATGACTTCTGTAAATTTGTGGGCCATTATGAGTGCCATTGTCGCAACTATGAACTAATTATGGAGAGAACGCCTACGTACCAGATGCAAGTAGAGACTCAACCTCCAGATCAAGATGTCGGAGGAGTGCATGGAAGTTATCAAGGAAGATGACGAGGCTGCCGAGGTGGAGGGCCTGGTAGAGGTCGCAAATAGCTTATTTGCTATAAATGTGGAATGTGAGGGCACTATGCATGGGAATGTCAAAATCAGGCGTGCCCATTATGTCAATACTACACCTAGTTTGACCACACTATAGAATAATTCCATATGTTGATAGCCAAGATGGAGGAGAAGAAGGCACATCATCAACAACCTACATAGAACTTACAAATGATGAGAGCTGAGCCCTGTGAAGAAGATTAGAATGTGAATATAGTGCTGAGAAGCGAAATAATGATTGGCAATGATAAGGGAAAACAACCTAAAGGGGACGGATGGGTCTGCAAGGCCCCAGAAAAGGATTTTGGTTTTGATTTGGAGCACACGAAGGAAACCTTTATGTAAGCCAAGAAGAGGTTCGTTGAGGCCTCCACCTCAGGGAGGCAAAACACAGTACAAGAAACAAGTGCACCTATAGTGGTTGATCCCTCTATGCTTACCACATTACTGGAGATCTGTATAAAATTGTTGCATGATAGCAAAGCTGTGAAGGGCTTGCAGGAGTTAATAAACAAATGCGCTGGCAAAGAAAATGCCCCTGATGGACACCACATAGTCAGAAAAATTCGTAAACATAAGGCAAGAAAAGGGCGCGAGATGAGGCTCACCATGCAGATAGGAGAGTATGAGATGGACGAGGTCATTTTGTATTTGGGGTCAGATGCGAATGTTTTACCTAAAAAGACATGGGAAAGAATGGGGAGACCTCTGCTTCATTGGTCTTTGATTCAACTTAGAATGTCGAACCAGCAGAAGATCATTCCTATGGGACGATCATACGGAGTAATGGTTGATATTGAAAGTGTGGGCACGATGGCTGACTTTGAAGTGATAGAGATCGTTGATGACAAAAATCCATACACCATGCTCCTTGGAATTGACTGGTCCATTAACATCAGTGGAGTCATCAGCTTGAAGAAAAGGACAATGTCGTTTGAACAGAAATCGCTTCGAGTTGTAGTGTCATCGGTGACTACACTATGAACAAAGTGAAGATGAACTAGATCATATCTACAAAATAAGAGCACGAGCTGAGGACTAGATCAACCCAACGATAGATGGATAGATTTCATGGGACCAGGAAAGTTCTTGCACCTCAAATTCAAATGAAAAGTTGGAGGATTGGTAGAACCAACTGCATGAAGTATCTACACTGCGTTGTAACATGATGACTAAATCATTGCACTGTGTCTCATCGGAGGTAAGGAATTTACCTTATTTTGATGGTTTAATTGAAGTGGATCATTTTTTGGATGTATTTGAGTGCTAATTCCCTGAGGATCATCATTTCCAAGCACTAGACTTGGCACTGCATGATACATCCACATGATGGTGGGGTATGCACAAGGATAGATTTGATGGATGATAGGATTATTGAAGAATGACGAGATTGTGGTTTTGTCGACCTAACCTTTGATTGACTGAGAAATATGATGGGAGGGATCATCTGTGTGATCACCTAGCAAAGTGGGCTAAAGCGTATGTTACGAAGCCACAGCCAGAGTGGGTACATTTATTCTGCCATGCTTTAGACACAATTCCTATGAACTGGTATTTGGAGACAGAGCTATGCCATGGCACCATGGTGTGGGATATATTGAGGGAGGAATTCTTAATGACCTTCAGTTTTGAATATGGGTTCAAGATAATTGATGAATCTCTACATGAGGTTAAGGTAGTAATCTTCATAATAGTGCAAGAACCTCTGGAATGGGTCCAACTAGATTGGAACACCCAGCTGTGCCATGTGTTGGAATGTTATAATGTGATATCTGAAGAGGAGGACAAAGATACATGAAATATTAATATTCCAGAGGTGAAAAGGCATCACAAAGTCTAAGGTCCGCAAATAGAGAACCCAGACATCACCACGCCATTAAATACAAAGCAAGTGAACATTGGTATTGAAGCAGAGCCAAAGTTTGTGAAGATTGGGGATTATTGGGATGATGCCACAGTGGATAAAGTTGTTGAGTTACTCTGCGATTACCTGGATATTTTTCCTACCAAGTTTTCTGACCTAAAGGGCATAATAGGAGACTTGGGCATTATGAAAATCACTCTAAAGCCATATGCGAAGACTATTAAGTAGAGGCCGTATCACCTTAATCCCAAATAAAAAGAAAACATTTGTCATGAGTTGGACAAGATGCTGGAGGCAGGCATCATTAAACCTATGGAAGAATCTCAATGGGTGATACTAATGGTGGTTTAGGAGAAGAAACATAAAGGTGAGATAAGGATTTGCATAGATCTAAGGAAGCTTAATGATGCTTGCATCCATGACCCATTCTCAATGCTGTTTATAAATGAAGTATTGGAAAATGTTAGAGGGTAGGAGGCCTACTCATTCACTGATGGGTTTTCTGGGTATCATCAGATCAAGAGCGCACTAGAGGATAGGAGAAAAACAACCTTCATGATGGAATGGGGTTGTTTCCAGTATATTGAGATGTTGTTTGGGCTTAAGAATGCACCTGCAATATTCTCTCGTGTATTTATAATAGTAGCAAGATCATCACGCCAGCTGAGTGAGTCGAGGGTAAGTCATGATCTTTGTGTTGGGGGCCTATTCGGATGGGATTCCCTGGGTTATTTTTGGGGTTAAAAGCCCAACTTTTGATGTAATGTTTGTAAAATATGTAAAGTCTCTATGATTTGTGGATGCGGAGCATGTAGATGGATAGGAGTCAAAGGGGTTTTAACCCTTTGTTTATGTAAAAGTTGAGTCTATTTTGAGATCCACCCATGGTCTATGGACCATGGGATTGTATGTAAAAAGCTATAAATAGGTGTGTCTTAGGGAATCTAGGATATGTCTATAGTCATGATGGATGAATAATGAAGTCTTGGGAGTCTTAGCATAGATAAGTGGGTCAGATAGGAGAGAATGGTTGTTGGCTTGAGGGGGCCTAACCTAGGTTCAATGTTAGTTAGCTAAACAAATCCCTACACTACTAGTCCTTTCAGCTTCAGCCTATGGAGCGCGGTCTGAAATCTCACCCGAAGCAGTATGGGGGGATGCTGGAACCAAGTTTCTGCACCCTTGAGATGGTTGTAATGTCAGTTTCTTCCAACTATTCCTACCTTCGCGCATGTTGCTTCGCTCTCTGTTCCACCCTTTATTACCTTCGCAAAGTGTACAATCAGCTTTCATGCAACCCTAACCAGGGGCTAAAGTCCTTTCATGCTGCTAGGGCAACGAACTACAATATCTCCCAAACTAGGTTAAGTATCTTACTTATCTTATTAACAAATATTAGTTAGCTTCGCATAAACAAATGTTCTTACTTGCGTTCACTTATCAAATACATTTATACACATTCGCACATCATATAAGCATTAGAAGTGGAATTCCTACCCAATATAATAGATGCATAAATAGGAAATCAATGCACAAAAATGATAGAAAACTTCTCTTTATTAACGATTCTAGATGGTTATAAACTCGAATTGACCTATGCACTCAGCTGCATGGGTTCGCGCACTCAGCTGCATACTTCTAGGCCTCTGTGCACTCAACTACAGAGCCTCTACCTACGCTACTACCCAAAACTAGACTTCTACTTCAGAGCTATCTCTCATACATGTTTGATCTTAATCCATGATTTTTTTCTCTAGCTACTTAGAGATTAGCTCAGTTTATACAATCCCATGGTCCACGGACCATGGGTAGATCTTCTACAGCCGACATTACATTATGAAAATAAGGACAGACAACCCTATGACTCTTTAACATCTACGCACTCCATGCCCACAAAATGTGGAGTCTTTACATTTGTATTACAAACTTGGACCATAATATGGGCTCTTAGCCCCAAAACTACCCTTGGGGGATCCCACGCCCAACATGCCCCCAACACAAACATCGTGAATCACCCTCGAGTCACTTTGCAGGTGAGGAGATCTTAGCGCGAAGACCTCCTAGCTCCATTTGAATCCCTACAACTTCGGCAATGCACTCAGTGGCCGCCTGCTAGACTTCTTCCACGTGTTATTCGGTGACTGCTGTTGTTGAACTGCTACCCTGAATCCTCTGCTGAGTTGCTTGCATTTGCACAAGCTTTGAATCAATGGAGGCTATCATTATATAAGCCTCGTCAATCCACGGCTGTAGGCACACTTTTAAGACTACTTCTTTGTGCCGAGCAGCATCCACCTATTCCTTGAGCGTCTTTGCCTGCTGCATCTGTGCAAGCCTTTGTGTAAGGGCAGTCATTTGCATGATCCCCTTTACCTCGTCATACCTCTGTTGTAGCTCGTGCACCTCTGCCTCTAAGAGCACTACATTTGGGTCCTCCTACAGAGTGGTTAGGACCTCGAATGACGGTTTGAAGATTTGCATGCAGTCTTTCACTACATTGTCAATCACCGTGATCATTGTCGTAACCGTAGTGGTGTGCTGTTCTATGACCTACGATGGACTTGAAGGCTAAGCCCTCAGCTGTAGTTCTGTGATCTGTAGGTTCAGCTCTAGTTGAACCCTACCCATCTTTGTTCTTGCATCACACACCCCTCTGGCTAACTTACAGATGCGCGCCTCCAACGGTTCCTCTGCCTAAATGTCCAACTCTGGGACCATCTAGTAGGCTTCCTCTACTACCTGTATTATCTATTTTTTCTGCTCGACTACCTCATTGCGCTATAGGCACAACTGCTTGATGTTGATGCGCTACTCGCTCATCACCTGTAGAGCGTGACTCTCCCTAGCCCGAAGTTCTGCGGTGACTCCATCATGTAAGAAGTAGAGTGTCTCCCAGGGGAGTGCAGCCATGTTCAACCCTACCACTTTCAAACTGCTCACCATGGGTCTGTCGGCTTCCTTCTCTGTAGTAAGTGCCCCATCTAGTAGCACTATTGTGTTGGTCACCCTTGTGTGCAACATTTCTTCGGCTGCTGAAGTGCCGACTGCGAGGCTAGTGGACACTGAGCCAGCCTGTGGAGTGTGAACCTGCAACTCATACAACTATGTCTAAAGAGCCCCTAATATCAACTGTTTTTGTTCTTCAAACTGCTTGAGGGCCTCCGTGGTGACATCCCTCATTGTTTCAGCGATATCATGCAAATCCCCCTCAGTGAGGGTGATTGGTTCGAAAGAATTCTTTGATGCCTTTGTCTTCTTTTGTGGCACTGTCTGCTCTCATGGTCATCGACGCTTGAGCTAGGTGGATGTCATATGTGGGTCCGTGCCACCTTTTTCTATGTCTGTCTCTGGTTTGGGTGAAGGTGACTTCTGTCCTTCGCACTCTTCGTCTATTTTTTTCTGCTGCTCCGCCAACTTCACAGCGTCACGTGTTGCTTGGGCCTTAGCCACTGCTTCTTCCTTTTTATGCTTCTCAACGAGCTGTGCCATTCAAAGCTTTGTCTCTTATTTCTTGTGTTGCGCAACAGACTTGTCTGTTTCCACTGTGGAGCCAGCTGAAGCACACCACTATGGTGGCCAAGACTCAAGGACTACGAATATTACATCATCAGTCACCAAGTACGGTAAATCATGCCATGTCTTCATAGGGTCCTTCTGCACCCTGATGAAGACATGGTGGAAGTTTGCTTTGAAATTTTCAAAGTTCTACAAACTGTTGTAGACTGTAGGTGATAACTACAGCTTGTGTTTGATCCCCATCTAGATATTCATCTCCATTAGTACCCAAAATATCTTGCTTTCTCTGATCCATTGTGCATCCTTGGTCACCCACAACGAAGCATACTTCGCTGCCTCTGGAAGGTCTGGCATGACTAAAGGGAACTGGCTATCTTCGGGTAGCTCCCATGCCACCATTACAATTGACAACAAGATCCATGCGTAGCGAAAAGCTTTTCCCTGCTCTTGTGCCTCGTGACAGTTCGCAAGGAACTCATCGCATAAATATTTTTCCCAGTTGAACTGGACTCCTTCAGTGCATTGGGCCGCTAGTGCAACCACTGGCACAAACACCTCATCCGCATTGCACTTCCACATCACCTTCCCTACCAATATCTATGTCGCGACCTTGACTGTAGTGTTTTTAATGCTGGAGATGGCATACCCTCGCTTCTTCTTCTCCAGTTTGAACTTCTTTTTCATTGCTCCTGCGAGGGCTAATTCACCACCTTTTCCCTCTGAAATGTTTGCTGGATCCTCTCCTAAGTAAGGTAGTTGTGTAATTCGGTGAATCAGATGGTCTATGATGGGAATGGGCTCCTCCAGCCAGAATCACTCATCAAGCACCAAGCAGAGCAACTGCCTGATGACGAGAATGGTCATTGGGCCGTGGTGGTAATGCAACACCCAAAGAAAGTTTAGCAACCCTACTTTATCGACACCTCTGAGCCATTTGCGCGGCTCCAATTCAATCATTCCAGCCAACACATCGATCTTTTGGTGCATTAGCTTCTCACTCGCTAAATGCGGGAGCTTCTCATGGTCTGTGAGGTCCCAATCTTCAAATTTCAACACAGGAACCTGCCCCAAGTGCAGTCCCTCAAAACTAATATAGTGTGGGAGCAACAGAGTTTGTAGAGAGCTCTTGCTCTCATCTATATCCTTTGGCACCTTGGCTTTACCCTTGTGCGACAGAACATATTCAGGTAATCGGGTAATAGGGTCTGCACCCTGGCTTTCAACTTCCATCTCTACATCCTCTTCGACCAGGATTTATTCAAACTTTTCCTCTTCTTCGGCCTCTAGGTTAATGGCCTTCCCCTTTTCCTGCAAGGTGAGTTTTGTCCTTTGTCAATTTTTGGGTGAGACACTCACTGAGATCATAGCTTGATTTTCCTTCTTAGGTCTCGGTGTGCGGGGTGATTTAGGGACCTCAATTATCGCTCCGGCGCTTTCTATGGCTTCTACTTCCACAATATCTTGTGCAGCTTCTGTGGGTGTCAACATCAATCTAGTTAGAAGGTCCTACATCTCCTTTGGAAAGATTTCAAACACACTCTCAAAGCCTCAAAGTTCGACAGGTCCATAAACACTTGATAGCACAACAACTCAGTTCTCAAAATGACAAGTGTTTTTTGTTGGACAGCCACTTGCAGTTTATAAGGCCTTTTGAATTTGAATTCAACCATTCCCCCCACATTCGGCCCATTAATGCTAGATTGGCATCATATTTCCAAGAATATAACCCATAAAGTTCACCTTAAATGTCTGTCGCCCGCTCCATTTGATTCAAACCAACCATCAAATCATGAATAGTGACTTTAACGGTCACTTTTCGGCAGACCTGTGCACCAGTGTAGCTATCTTCACATTGTCGCGGACCCTGTGACACTTCGCTACTGTGCATAGTCCTGACAATGCATAGTTCCTAGGCAAAGTAGTTTATAGTTCCACACCTCTTTTCAACTTCCTAAAGCACTAAGACTATGCTACATCCATATAGTCACATCATCAGATCATCGGTGTATCACTTCAAGTGACTGCCATTCACCTTTCCTGGGAAGGGTTCTCCATTTAACTTGACCAGCTGTATCACTCCTCTGTCGGTAATCTCCTTAATAATATACAACCCTAACCAGTGCATCCTAAACTTCCCTGGGAATTTATCAAACTTACTATCATACAACAACACCAGATTGTTTACCTTGAATGTGCGGAACTTGATGTGTCAGTTGTGCCATGCCTTTTCACGCTGCTTTTGGACCTGCTAGTGAAATCCAGCCAAAAATCTCTCTTCTTCTAGTTCCTCCAATTGCATGAGCCTCTCTTCTAGGGCTCCATGACCCATCATACCTGTGAGCATTGTTATGCATAGACTAGGTACGATGTATTCCATAGGCATTATGGCTTCCACTCCATAGACAAGCCTAAAAGGTGTTTGTCCCGTCAATTTTTTGCATGTCGTTCGATAAGCCCATAACATTGCAGGTATGCGTAGGTCCCAATCACTTCGTTGTGCATTGCATACCTTGGTCAGCATGTTTTGAAGCACTTTGTTGAATGCCTCCACTGTCCTGTTAGCCTGTGGGTGATAAGGTGTGCTCTTCCGGTGATACACCTTAAATTCCTCTGTTAGTGCGCTGATTGTCTCGTTCAGGAAGTGTGTACCACGACCGCTCATCAAGATCCTCGGGCATCCAAACCATGTTAGTACATGTTCAAATAGGAACTTTGCGGTAGTCACGTCGATGCAATCCTTTACCGGCTCCACTTTTGCCCAACGAGTCAAGTACTCTGTCGCAGTGATAATATACCTTACGTCTGTCTTTCCTTGAGGTTTAATGGGTCCTACAAAATATATTGCCCACTTTTCGAAAGGTTGCATTGTCATTTGTGGATTCAAAGGCATTTCATCCCTTCACGATGGCCTGCCTATTTGTTGACAAACATCACATGTCTTGCAATATTATTTTGAATATTGATGAAGGATTGGCCACCAAAACCTAGCGCGTAGAATCTTCTATGCAGTTTCTCTTCCTCCATAATGTCCTCCCACGAAGTCTCTATGAGTGTCCATGAGGATGCTACTTCGTTCAAACTCAGGTACATACCTTCACAGTATTTCATCATTCCCCATATTTTATAGATGCCTAACAATGACAGAGAACTCTGCCACGTGCACCATTAATTCCTTCTTTCGCTGGACAGAGTATCCCTTCGGTGCAGTTCCACTCGTGAGAAAGTGTATTATATCTTCAAAATGTCCATCCGCTACGCACATAGAAAAGTGTTGTGCATCAAGTAATCCGTCCTCCAAACTAGTAGGTTCCTCCCCTGTCTTGATGCATGACAGGTGGTCTGGTCCTGCGTTCAATTGTCCAGGCTTCATGACAACTTTGAAATCATACTCTTGGAATAATAAAATCCATCTGCAAATTTGCCCCCCCAACACAGGCTTATTGACCAGGTACTTTAGTGTGGATTGGTCTGTATACATCTTAAAGTGGCCTCCTAGCAAGTAGTGTCGATACTTCTGGAGCGCATATACCATAGCTAGCCCCTCGCGCTCAATGGCGGAATAATTCTTCTATGCTTTGGATAGTTTGCGAATTGCGAACGAGATAGGGTGATCCAAGCCCTCACCACCATCCTGTGTTAGTACTACCCCAGCGCTATGCACGACGCATTGACATGTACATGAAACTCTTTCTTCCAGTTCGAGAAGACAAGAATCGGCGCAGTAACCATCTTTTCTTTCAATATATCTAAGATACTTTTACAGTCATCATTCTAGCAGAATGTGACATCCTTCTTCAAAAATTTCTCCATTGGCATGGTGATCTTGGCATAGCCCTTGATAAACTTTCGGTAATATCCCGTGTTCTGAAGGTAGCATGCAGCTTTTTCACACTCCTTGGCACTTCTAAGTTCAGAATCATCACGATCTTCAGGGGGTCTGCCATCAACCCTTTTCTGCAAACCACATGCCCCAATACGTTCCCAAAAGGAATGAGAAACATAAACTTCTTGAGGTTGAGTGCAATTTGGTATCTTTGACAAGTATCCAGCATCAAGCGCAAGCTCACTACATGGCACTTAACCAACACAAATATAGTCCAGTCATCAAAATAGACCTCCAAGAAATTATGAATATATTCCTTGAATGCCACAAAACCCACGCGTGAAGAGATAATAGGCACATTCTTCAATCCAAACAACATGACAGTATATTGAAATCAACCCCACTCAGTCGCAAAGGTTGTCTTGCTCCTATCCTCTGGTGCGATTTTGATCTGGTGGTACCTAGAGAAGCCATTAGTGAAAGAATACGCTTCCTGACCACCTACATTGTCCAACACTTCATCCATGAACGCAGTTGGGAAAGGATCATGCATACAGGTGTCATTAAGTTTTCTAAGATCCAAACATATCCTTATCTCGTCCTTCTACTTCTTCTCTTGCACCACCATCAGACTTACCCAATAAAATTCTTCCATAGGCTTAATGTTGCCTGTTGCGAGCATTTTGTCTAGTTCTACGCAGACCTTCTCCTTGTATTTCAGATTTAAGCGATAAGACCTCTGCTTAACTGGCTTTGCGTTGAGATTTAACGTGATCTTCATCACCCCTAAATCTCCAATTATTCCTTTCAAATCCGTAAACTTGGTCGGGAATAAGTCCTGATATTCATGGAGTAATTCAGCGACCTTATGCACTGTCGCATCATCTCAGTAGTCTTCGATTTTCGCAAATTTTGGTTTTTCCTCCGTACAAATGTTCACTTGCTTAGTTTTCACCGGCGCAGTTATATCAGGGTTCTCAATCTATGGTCCTTAAACCTCGCAGTGGCCTTCTGTTTCTGGAATTTTAATGTTCTGCGGATCCTCATCCTCATCTTCAACAGTTAGATTATAAAATTCCAGTGCATGACTCAGCTGAGTAGCCCATTCAAGTTGAATCAGGTTCAAAGGCTCATGTGGTATCCTAAAGATGGCTGCTTTCACCTCTTGTAATGCTTCATCAATACTGTCAAAACAATCCTCAAAACTAAAGGTCATCATGAATCCTTCGCGAAGGATATCCATTCACCTATCCCATGGCAGAGCTCTATTTCTGTATACCAGTTCATTGGGATAACATCAAGGGTATAACAGAATAGGTGCACCCACTCAGGTTGTGGCTTTTCTCCATAGGCCTGCATCCGCTTGGCTAGGTGCACGTGCGGATCATCATGTCCAAGATACTTGTCTATCAATCATACCTTAGGCTTCCCAAATCGTCTTCACATCATTCTCCTACATTCACGCCAATCATCAAAGCTTCCTTTGTGCATACCCCACCATATTGCAGGCATAGCACGCAGTACCCAGTCCACGGCCTGGAAGCGTTGCTTTTCGGCACCTCCCTTTCAAATGCATCCATGAAGGTATATACCTCATATATGCCATCATAATTAGGCAAATTTCTTTCTTCTGACGACACACAACACAGCGACTAGGTCATCATATTTCAATTCAATGTAGTTACCTCATGCAACCGATTCTGCCAGCATTCTACTTCTTCATCAGAATCCGAAGTGTAGGAACTCTCGCACTCCCATGTAATCCGCCCATGTGCGGTGGGACTCACCCAGTATTGGTCTCACACTGTTATCTTGTAGATGTAATCCAGATCGTCATCACTCTCATAGTCGTGAACTGGTTCCGTATAGCATGATCCCTTAGTAGGATCCAGGGGTATTATTACGTGTAGTGACTTCTTTTCAAAGGCCATTTTCTTCTTCTTTAGATTGATTACCCAATTCATATCAGCGGCCTAGTCAATTCCCAGGAGCATGGGGTCGGGATTTCTGTCATAAAAAATCTCTTTTACTTCAAAACCTACCAGCACACTCGCTTCCTTAATATCCACGGTTACTCCCTGCAATCGCCCCATGGGTATGATTTTCTGTTGATTCGCCATTCTTAGCTGAATCGGAGACCATTGTAGCATGGGTCTTCCCATTCACTCCCATCTCTATTTTGGTAACACATTCACATTTGATCCCAAATCCAAAATGACATGATCCATCTTGTATTCTCTGATCTGCGCGTTGAGTCTCATCTCACACCCCATCCTTGTTTTATGCTTTCCAATCTTTCGGGCTATGCATGGTTCTATTGACGCGGTTCTAGCACATTTGTTGATGGGTTCCTGTAACCCTTTCACAGCCTTACTGTCACGCAATAACTTCATACAGGTTTCTAGGAATGTCATAAGCATAGATGGGTCCATCTATGGCTCAGGCTTATCTTTGCTTCCTGAGATGGAGGCCTTAGCGAAGCTCTTCTTAGCTTCCATGAAGGTTTCCCGAGCGTGCTCCAAATCAAACTCAGCATCTTTCGCCGGGGCTTTGCGAACCTAAGTACTGTCTTCTGGTTGTTTCCACTTATAATCTCCCATCACGATTCAACTTCAGAGAACTATATTTATGTTCAAATCTTCCTCGCGCAGCTCAAACCTCATCATCTGCAAGTTTTGAGTCGGGGGAGGCGGTAGCGCTCCTTTGTCATGGATCCTAGCTATCAGCGTAGGACAATCTTCTATCTCATGATCAAACAACGTGCAATAATTTCACGACGAGTGCGTTGGATTAGTGTAATCACGGGCATAGTGTCCTGGCCCTCCGTAATTGTACCAAATCAATTGTCCACGATGTTTACCAGGTCCTCCTTTGCCTCAGCCTTATCCGTGCCCTTGAAATCCTATCTACGCCATATAGGAATTCTGGTCAAGGGGTCACATTTTGGCTTGAACCCTGTAGGCGAGAGTTCTATCCATCATCAATTCATAGCTCCTACAAGTATGCTCATCATGTCCCACCAACCTACAAAAGTTACAGAACAACAGTTGCAGAGTTTGCGTATACTTCTCTAAGAAGTGGCAGTTATCTGTGGCATGTTTTCTAGCTACTTGACAAATAGCGCACCATAAAGCAGGTGCTGCACTAGGTCCTGCTTGAGCTTTTGACCCTAGAGGCATTGGTCCTCCTCATTCAAGGTAATTTGTAAAGACCAGGCAATGGTCTTTGTCATGACCCTCACTCTTGCATTTCAAGCACCATATTTCCTCACGCACTTCTGGCCGAACCGTCCTATCTTGCTTCAAGCTTTTCATCTCAAGGCATAGATTCTTCAGCTGCGCGTGGATCTACTATACTCCTAGATTAGGATCTTTCATTGGGGTCTCATGTAGTCTCATGGCAAGCTCTAGGGCCTCTGCCTGAATTGTTATCTTCTGCTGCGACAGCGCACTCCTTAGGTGTGGTAGTAGTGAAGCTACAAACCACTCGCGATGTTGTCCATCTGTCGGATTCATATTGGCTTCATAAATTGTACTTTTCAGCCTTTGATATAGTTCCCAAGGCCTCTCCCCTGGTAGCATTGTGATTTATTTGAATCCAACAATTGACTGCACTTCAGATTTAGGCCTACTAAATTCCCTATTCAATGTTGCTTCGATGTCTGCTACTCTCGCATTCAGGTTATCATTGGAGTACTTAATATACCAAGCCAACGCATGATCCTGCAGGGTGCTAACCAATGTTGGTTTCTTTATATGGTCATCTGTAACACCTTGAGCTTCCCATACATCCTTCACTGTGAACTAGAATTGGTTCGGGTCCTCATTTCTCAAGCCTTTGAAAAAGGGAAACTTCACTATGTTTGCCATACTGAATCGCGGTGGTGGTGGAGGTGGTACGGGTGAAGTTTGAGGCGATGGAGGTGAAGATGGTAGTGGTGTGGGTGGAGGTGGTATTTGTGCAAATAATTGTCTTATCAGATGAATAGCACTTCACCGAGAGACCTTTGTGATCCCTTCCTCATCCCCTCATAGAGGTGAAATCAAGTATTCAAAGATTTTACGTACTTACCTCGCAGTCCTTTGAAAAAGCATCGCTCTGACTCACTATACCTAACTAAAGTGTCAACCATGAACTCAGTAACAAATCCTCCTATAATGTGATCGAGCCAATGATTGATGGTGTGTGCGATATTATCCTCTGATGCTTCCAACCTCTGCACTAGCTCTGGGGTCCACAAAATAGGACCGTCAAGTTTCCACATTCCTTGGCTATCTGCTAGCTTCGTAATCCACTCGTATAGCTCAGTAGGAATGGAGGAAAAGAAGATTTCATGGATCTCGGTATACAGGTAGCTGTCTAACCACTGTTCTTTTGACAATCGCAGGTTTTTGTTTTCCTGTGTCGCGAACTCATGAATCCTTCTGTCCAACCAACCTTAGATTTCTTTCTTAATTGGATTCCAATGATACGACATCACACATATATTTTTCATATTCCAGTCCTAGAAACAGAACCATTTGTTGGCTTGAGGGGGCCTAACCCAGGTTCAACGTTAGTTAGCCAAATAAATCCCTACACTACTGGCCCTTTCGGCATCAGCCAGCGGAGTGCGGTCTGAAGTCTAACCCGAAGCAGTATGGGGGATGCTGGAACCTAGTTTTCAGACCCTTGAGATGGTTGTGATGGCAGTTTCTTTGAACTATTCCTACCTTTGCACATGTTGCTTCACTCTCCGTTCCACCCTTAAGTGCCTTCACGAAGTGTACAATCGGCTTTTGTGTAGCCCTAACCAGGGGCTGAAGTCCTTTCGTGTTGCTAGGGTAGCGAACTGTGATATCTCCCAAACTAGGCTAAGTATCTTACTTATTTTATTAATAGATCTTAGTTAGCTCCGCGTAAACATATGTTCTTACTTGCATTCACTTAACTAATAGATTTAAACACATTCGCGCATTATATAAGCATTAGAAGTGGAATTCCTACCCAATATAAAAGATGCATAAATTGGAAATAAATACGCAGAAATGATAGAAAACTTCTCTTTATTAATGATTGCAGATGGTTACAAACTTGACTCACCCTGTGCACTCAGCTGTAGGGGTCTTTTCACTTAGCTGCAGACTTCTATGCCTCTGTGCACTCAGCAGCAGAGCCTCTACCTACGCTACGACCCAAAACTAGACTTCTACTTCAGAGCTATCTCTCATACATGTTCGATCTTAATCCATGATTTTTTTCTCTAACTACTTAGAGCTTAGCTCTATTTATACAATCCCATGGCCCATGAACCATGGGTAGATCTTCTACAGCTGACATTACATTATCAAAATAAGGGTGAACAACCCTATTACTCTTTAACATCTACGCACTCCATGCCCACAAAATGTGGATTATTTACATTTGTATTACAAACTTGGACCAAAATATGGGCTCTTAGCCCTAAAACTGCCCTTGGGGGATCCCACACCCAACAATGGCTCTATAGCTGAGTGCACAGAGGCCTAGATAGAGTCGCAACTGAGTGCGCAGGGTAGTTTTGAGTCTCTAAATCCTAATTGAAGATCAATAAAGAATATTAACGAAAAATTCTTGTGTTTATCTGTTTATCTATGTTTATTTATGCTTGCGATATATGTTGTTGATAAATAATATGGTTATGGAATATTGATCTAATGATGCACGACTCTATGGAATAAACCTTAATAACTGTACGCAATGAATGTTAAATAATTTCACGAAGATTGTGATACATTCTATTATGTTCACTAAATACTTAAGTAGATATGGGTGAGCACAGATCTAGGGTTATTTTTTGATGTGCGTAAGCGGATGATTCGACTGTTAAGGGTCAGAAAAGACCAATTGTAGACCTTCGTAAAGGTCTAAGGGGATATTAGAGAGAGATGCAGTGCCAAGACCTAGGGTCTTATAGATCTGTGTAAGGGCATATCTAGGGAAATAAAAGACATCACATTGATCTCTGGATGCAGAAACTTGGTTCCAGCATCCCCCCATACTGCTTCGGGTGAGATTGTAGCCTACGCTACGTGGGTTGTTTCTGAAAGGGTCGGTAGTGTAGGGTTTTTTTGGCACAATTAACTCTGAACCTGGATTAGGACCATCTAAGCCAACAAAGATCCATAACAAGAGAACATTATAAAACAAGAATATACCATTCTTATAACCAAAATTTAACCAAAATGAATTAAAAAAAATGAGTCATAAAATCAACACAATAACTAATGCATGTGCTCATTGATCTCAATGATAAATAACACATAATAACATATGCATAAAGTCAACCAAGTCAAGCACTTCAACATACCACCTGACCATAGATTGGGATGAACCAAATATTCTTTAAACCAATCATCCCTATGTCATATTCCAAGCATGAATGTGGGATCACATAGGATAAACCAAAACTAAACCAACTAGGGAATCTAGAGGCAAAACCACCTCTCCCTTCAACCACAGTGATTTCACCTAAACTAGTCCATAAATCATTAACACCAAAACAGATTGGATGCATTTGACTTTCTTCACCATACCCGAAGCAATTTTTCTATCTCCACCCAACCATCAAAAGTTCCATGAGAAACACCATCTCCACCCTTGACCCTTGGGAATTTTCCTAAGACCACCTCAACTAGGATCCAAAAGATACTAGTCATTCAAAGCTTAACCAAAATAGGGAACTCACTAGATCATATCTATCTAGGAAATGGCAAGGCAAGGTTGAAAACATTTTCAATCCAGGAAAATATCATGCCAATGATAGAAAAGTAACCAAATAACCAAATTCATGTACCATGCATTCAAATACCAACAAGGAAATCACACATACAACCTATTACCTATAATTTTCTCCTGCTATAGCTTCTTTTCTAGCCTTATTCTTTGTTTCCCATGAACTCCTTTGCTTGCTTGCTTACTTCTGTCCAGGTTCTTTTTCTCTCCAAGTCCACGTGAGATAGCCTCAATCTCCAAGAGAATGGTCGAATGCTCCCTGTGTAACCAAGAATTGATCCATAGTAACTAAGAGTAGCTAAGAGAAGCATTGAATGTTCTCTCTCTCCTTTTGTTTAATTTTCCTTCATATTCCTTTGCATGGATATTATTGTTTCATCTTCCTTTTCTCCTATTTTCTTTTATTTATTTAATTAATTTCCATTTATTGTCTTTTGTTTTAGCCAATGCCAATTCCAATTTCCACAACCAATAATAAACCACAAGTGGCTCCCACTATAATGTTTTCCCCTCCATTCAACTTGGAATATGTGTCCCATGACCTTGGTTTAATTATTTACATGGAAAATCAACCTAGGTTGTTAAATTTGTACTTGGAACATCTTTCCATGACCAAGATTCCCAAGCACATGTTGGCATGCCCTAGAAAAACATAGCACTCCTCTAACATGCGGTTAGATGCCCTGGAACACTTTGGCAAGCACTTTCATACATTAGCACTTGGCATGCATTGACACATGCCATGTATTAGAAGCTATTGTTAGTGTGCCTAACATGCCCCTTTTGAAAAAGATAAATTCCTCACTTATGAACCCTCTTATGTGTTCATTTATTTTCATTTTAGCTTATTTCTCTCATTTTTCCTTGACACTCCTTGACACATGTTGGCACACCCTATAACCCTACCTAGCATGTCTTGGCATACCTTGGCACTATTTGGCACATGTTAGAACACCCTGAAACTCCCTAGCACACTTTGTCACTTATTGACATGCCCTGGTATTCCCTAACATGCCTTACCACTACCTATAATACCCTATCACTCCCTCCTTGGTACACATATCACTAGTTCACACTCCCCGGCACACCCTTATATTCATTCATTTCCATGCATTTTGACCTAATGCTTCCTTGTATTTCCTTAATAGTCCCTAATACTTCTTGGTGTGCATTGGCCCTGTTCGACATGCCTTGTCACTCCATAGAATGTGTAACAATCCTTGACACACAATGGCACTTGCCAAGTATTAGCATGCCTAACATGGATTGAGATTCTTGGGTATGTTTTTCCATGTGTTGGCAACGCTTGGCATGGTTTAAGATTAAAGTTATTTGAGATCAATTATTGGAAAGTAGGGGAGAAGTAACAAAGGAAGATTTAACACTTAGAATGTAGTAACACTTGGCACATGACACTTATTGGCACCTACATTACTACAAAAAATGCCTCTAGGGGCAGTTTTTCTTGTGGCGGTCTTGCCAAAACTGCCTCTAAAAGTTTCTTTTTAGGGATTTAGGGGTGGTTTTTGAAAACCCCCCAAAAACTAATGAAAATTTGTATTTTTTTTACCCAAGGAGGGCTTTAAATCATTTCCCCTAAATATATTTTTCATGGCATTTTTTTACCCCTCCCCAAAAGTGATGAAAAATTAACTTTTTCTTTGTGGAACGGGGTTTCTAACAACTGCCTTTAAAAGTGTTTTCTCATGACTTTTGTTTGTGGGGGGGGGGTGTTAAATGACTACTCCAAATTAAATTTTTCATGGTGGCTTTTTAACAAGCCCCATAAAATTCATGAGAAATTAAATTTTGATGGAATTTTTTTAAACCCTCCCCCCAAAACAAAAGTCATCAGAATTGAACATTTGAAGGCGTTCATTTAACAATTGCCTCTAAAATTTCAATTCTCATGATTTTTTTTTTGGGGGGGTGGGGAGGGGTTTAGGGAGGGAGGGTATCAAAACCACCTCCAAAATTTTAGTTCTTGTGACTTTTAAGGGGGGTTTTTTGACAACCCCCCTTAAACGTCATGACAATGTAACTTTTGGAGGCAGTTTTGGACAACCCCCTCCTCCCCACCCCACGACAAAAAAAAATAAAAAAATAGTCATTAGAATTGAAGTTTCGAAGTATGTTGGCTTAGTGGGTCCTGGCCCAGGTCTAGAGGTGATTTAGCCAAGCAAATCCTGGTACTACCAGCCCTTTCGACAACAGTCTGTGGAGTGCAGATTGAGGTCTCACCCGAAGTAGTATGGGAGGGTGCCAGAACCAGGTTTCCGCACTGTAGGGATGTCTGATGGGATTCTGGAGGTCCATGGCCTGACCTTTCGCTACGTGAACTTGTGATCCCTTCGCAACCTGCGGTGTGGATTTCACGCAAGCCTACTCGAGACGTAACCCATTTAATGCCCATGATACTTGCTAATTAACTAGTTACTTAACTTTTGTGTGTAATATTTATGGTTATTACAACATATATACCAATTATATCAGTGCACACAATACATAACCAAATACAAACATAAAGAATATAATGCACAACAAATACACAAGAATAGAAACCAACTTCTCTTTTATTAATCTTCAATCTTGCTTACAAACTCGACACCGCCCTGTGCACTTAGCTGCAGGGGTCCGTGCACTTAGCTACAGACTTTAGTAGGCCTCTGCGTAGTCATATGCAGAGCCTATTCCTACTACTACAACCCAAGACACTTAGAACTCTACTCTAAGCTCTAATCATTCCTTCATTATTCATCTATCCATCCTGACTTCCCTTTTTTTACAACTTATAGCCTCGCTCTATTTATACAATTCCATGGTCCGCGGACCATGGGTACGCCGACTTTACACTATTTTACAATACAATGTTTAGGGTGGACAACCCTATGACTCAATTATACACTTCGTGCTCCACGCCCGCAATTCATGGAGACTTACAACATCTCTCACCAAAACTTGGGCTTTAAGCCCCAAAGACCAACTATGGGGGGATTTCATGCCCAACAATCCCCCAACACAATCATCGCGACTCATCCTGAGTCACTCTGCTAGTGCGACGATCTTGGCACGGAGCCCCTCCAACTGTTCTTGCGCTTCCTGGAGGTCTGCAACACACTAATCTGCAGTCTGCTGGATCTGCTCCATTCTCTCGTTCAAATGCTCATTGTCAGGGGAAAAAACCTGTCTTAATTCATGCATCGCCTTCATCTGTGCAAGCTTTCCTTCGATGTCTGCAGTGATGAGGAAGGCCTCATCAATCCAAGGCTGGACGCGCGCTTTAAGGACTCCCTCTTTCTGCCACGTGACATCCACCTGTTCCTTCAGCACCTTTGCCTTCTGTAGCTTCGCAAGCTACTTGGTTAGGACAACTATCTACGCCATTCCGCGAACACTATCATACTACACTTGAAGCTCCCGTGCCTCCATTTCCATGCACTATATGTTGGGGTCCTCCTGTAATGAAGTGAGGACCACGAATGATTCTTCCAACATAGTGGTGCAGTTTTGTATTGCCTATCCTATATCCTCCAACACTTTTTGAATTGCACCAGCGCACTGTACCCTAACTTTTGGGGCCATAGAAGACTGCACCTTTAATTGCAGTTTGGCAATTTGAAGGTTGAGGTCCAGTTGTACCCTCATTGCTTCCTCCTTTGCCTCACGAAATCCACTAGCTAATTTATGGATTCATATTCCACTAGTAGGTCTGTCACAATTTCTAGCTCTAGAACATGATGACATGCTTCATATACCATTTTCTCTAGTTGCTGCTTCTGCACAAGAACTTCATTTCACTAGAGACTAAGCTGCTCAATGTTGATTCTCTGTTTACTGAGCATCTGTACTGTGCGTCCTTCCCTAGCACGGAGTTCTACTGTTCCTCCATCCTGTAGTTGATATAATGTCTCCCATGGAAGGGCAGCCAAGTTTAGGCCAAGTCCCTTGATCCTACCCACTGCGACTCGATCCTCCTCACTTTCATCTATTAGCACTCCTTCTGGTAGCACTATGGTGTTGGCCATTCTTGTGCGTAGCAGTTGCTCCACTGTTGATGTACCTGTGGCACCGTAGGCGGTTATTGTTCCTTCCTGTGGGGCCCGTGCTTGAAGTGCCTCCAACTGTGCCCTTAGGGCCCCCAACACATTCTGTTGCTCTATCATAGCTTCTTGGAGCACTTTCCGGGTGACCTCGCGAATTGTGTCATTGATGTCATAGAGGTCACCCTCTATCAATGTAATTGGCTCAATGTCCAATTTGGAAGCTTTGGCCTTCTTTCATGGACCTGATTGCTCCGTGACTTGCGGGAATTTCAGTTGAGTGGACGTTGTGCTCGGGTCTGCGCCTTCTGTTGTATCTGGCCCCTATCCTGTAGACACATCCCGGCCTCCTTCCTCTTGTGTCGTAGTGGCCCTTGTTTCTTGTGCTGCTACTACTCTTTCGGTGGCCTTTGCCTGTTCTGCGGCTGCCTTTGTTACTTCGCGGTCAACCCTTACCTCTGCGGCCACTTGTTCATTGCACCTCTGCTAGGCCAACTTGGTTGCATCCTTCTACTTCTGTGGTACTGATCCATACCTTTCTGCCAGATCCGGGGGGTGCCACTCGAGAGGCCATGAGTTGAGCATGGAGAAAATGGCATCATCAATTGCGATCAAAGAAAGCTTGGTCCAGTTCTACGTCGGGTCCTTGCACACCTTGATATACACATTGTGCATATTCGCCTTGAGGTCTGTAAAGCTCCACAAACTGATGTACATTGTTGGGGATAGGTGCAGCCTTCTGTTAATCCACATTCGAATGCTCGCCTCCATGAGCACCTAGAAGATCTTAGTCTCGCGGATCCACGTGGCATCCTTCGTAGCCCAGAGCGATGCATATTTTGTAGCCTCTAGCAAGTCCTATTAAATACAAGGGAACTCACTGTCCTCAAGCAGTTCCCCTATCACTAGTAAGATAGACAAGAGAAACCACACATAGTGGAAGGTCTTGCCGTGCTCCTAAGCTTCCTTGCAGTTGGTTAAAAATTCTTCACAGAGGAATTCGGCCCAGTTGAATGGGACTCCCTTCGTGCATTGTTGTGCTAGTGAAATGACCGGTGTTGGTACCTCGTCTCTGCGACATTTTCTCATCACCTTACCGATAAGCAGTTGGGTGGCTACATGCACCCCTTTGTCTTTAAGCTACTGATTACGTAGCCTCTCTTCTTCTTTTCCAATTTATACTTCTTCTTCATGGGTGAGTGCCAAATCTTTGCTTTTGCCAACTATCTCCGCAGGGTACTTTCCCTTACAGGGAAGCTGAGAAATCCTATGAATAAGCTCCACCATGATGGGAATAGGCTCCTCCAGCCATAAATACCCATCATGCACCAACCAAAGCAGCTTCCTGATGACAAAGATCATGAGTGGTGCGCAGTGAAAATGCAAAATCCATAGTAGGTGGAGTAGCCCAACCTTCTCCATGCCGCACAGCAATTTTTGCGGCTCTAGCACTATAACTGACCCCTCCTTCCTCTGTTTCATGAGGTTCTTAGTCTGTAAATGTGGGAACTTTTCATTGTCCGCGAGGTCCCAGTATTCAAATTTCATTGAGGGCATGCAGCTCAGAATCGAACCTTCAAACAGGATTCCATCTAGGAGGAGTGGGATTTGGAGTGCACTCTTAGTGGCATCCAAATCCTTGGGCAGTTTTGCTACATCGCACACTGGCTGGATGTCTTCTTCCATTTCTTCATCCACCTCTATCTCCTCTACAAAAGTCTGGAGTTCCTCCTCCTCAGCATCTGTCTCAAGGTTGATAGCCTTGCCCTTGTCTTCCATGGAAAGTTTACCAAACTACAGATTTTGCAAGGACATGTAGACTGGTCCCATAGCCTGTGTGTCCATATTGGGCCTTGGTGTCCGAGGTGATTTCACAATTTCTGGCACATCCTCCACCTGCACCGTAGGGCCCTGCAAGGCTTCCTTGTAGGTACTCTCTATAAAACCGACACCTCTCGTGGTAGTTGTCATCTCATTGGAACTGTCTGTGGTAGTTCGCGAACTTGGGGGCTCAAATACCACTTGGCACTCAACACTCTGTGCTCTTCGAAATAACTCAAATCTGAAATGAAAAATTGTTGTCTCATGGATAGCCTTGGGAGCTTTATAGTGTCTTTTGAATTTTAATTTTATGCTCCCCCCATTTCTGAGTCATTAATGCATTCTTAGTGGCAAATAGTCCCGAATCTAGCTTTTAATTCATGCCTTAATTGCCCACCGCCCACTCCTTTTTGCCTTAAATTGGTCATCTTGTCATGAACAATGATGTGAAGGGTTACTTTCTGGTTTACCCATGTGGCAATGCAGCTCCCCATGTGTAGGCACGAGCCTTATACCATGCTGATTCTACACGGACCTTCCTCACCGCGTAGTTCCCCCTAAAACTCCTTGAGAGTCTCGCGCTCTGTCTGGAGCACTGAGACTGTGCTCCCTATGGCTAGTCAGGTGGTCGCACCATTTATGTGAGACTCCAATTTGCCTTCTAGTGTAGTCCATGGACACTCCTCAATTTCCCTTGCGACAGTCGGCGCAGCGCGTTCTACCTCATGTGGCACGCTCCCCTTGTTACTACATTCGGTAAGGTGCGGTCTCAGCCATGGTAGCAGAGTCATAAATTATCGGTGACAATCATCTCATGCAGTGGTATGATCATTCGTATCTTGCCCTGTCATCCATGGTTTATCAACGAGACATGCTTGTATGACATCGTTTTCCAATCTTTTGATCTCGACATCCATCAACATGCTTTTCTTCCTCAATCATATCCGATCTTCTTACAGTTCACGAAGTCTAAGGTTCCCTCGCTGAATGGCTTCCTAAATCCTTATATGGTCATCCTCACGTAGCTGTGTGATTCATTCATCTTGGTCTTCGTGCGTTATCATAACTGGCGGAGCTATTACGTGTGGATTCCTTTTGGTATTCTCTTCAGAAATCTCGGGTTCTACTCTATTTTGCACCTTTGAAGTCATCTCTGCGCTTAGGTTTGTGCACATAGTCCTATAAGCTCATTGAACCACTCGTATGCATAGGTTCCAACCAGTTCATCTCGTCTGGTAAACCTTGTTTAGTACAACGCACACCCTATCAAATTCCTTTTGATGGAAAATTGGTAATGTGCATTGCCCTTCCTGCTGCTCTGGTTTATTCCACTTCTCCAGACTGTGCACTTGTGTAGACTATACAACATATGTCTGTACCCATTGGGAAAGGTGGGCATGCAAGTCATTCTGCCTCATTTGATTGGCCTCCATTCGAAGCTGGGATTTTCCAAAACGTAGGTGCATCATCCTTCTGCATCCATGCCAGTCTTCAAAAGTTCCTTGATGCGCACCCCAACATCATGCGGGTGTTGTGCACAGTGCCCACTTCAGCGCATTGAGCCATTGCTGCTTTGGTACTGCACTTTCGAATTTGCTCAAAAATTCATCCACCACTGACAATCCATCATATGTCGGTAGCTCCCTTTCCTCTGTTGTTACACAGTGTGATGACCTGATCATCATGTTGCAGTTCAATTTTGTTACTTCATGCAACCAATTCTTCCATCGTTCTATCTCTTTGTCGAAATCTAAAGTGAAGGAGCTTTCGCACTCCCATGAAATCCTTCCATCTGCAGTCAGATTCACCAAATCCTCTCCTTGTTTATTCATTTTGTAGATACAGTTGATATCGTCATCACTCTCGTCGTCGCGCACCAAATCAATGTATCATGCTCCTTTGGCTGGGTCTAGCAGTACTACTACGCATAGTGAATTTTTCTCAAAGGTCATTTTACACTTCTTCAGATTTATGACTCCATTCATATCAGCAGCCCAGTCTATTCCTAGTAGCGTGGGATAAGGATTGTTGTCATCGATAATATCTATCACTTCAAAATCCACCTGCGCGCTTGCACCTTCAATATCAACTGTCACCCCTTGCAATCTTCCCATGGACAAAAATCATTTGTTGGTTTTCCATTTGTAACTAAATAGGGGACCATTGCAACGCGGGTCTACCCATGCATTCCCATGTTTGTTTTGGTAGTACATTCTCATCCTAACCCAGATCCAAGAGTACCCGATCCATTTCATACTCACCTATTTGCGCAGTCAACCTCATCTCCCTTCCTGTGCGCAATGCATGCTTTCCTAGTTCCCGGACCACGCACAGTTCTCCTGACTCCATGCACCTACTGATAAGTCCCTGTAGCCCTTTAGCTGCCTTGCTGTCACGCAGTAGTTTCATGCATGTCTCCAAAGAGGTAGTGAGCATGGAAGGATCCATCCCTGGTTCTAGTTGATCCTTAGTACCTGAAGTGGAGGCCTCCGTGAACCTGTTCTTAGCTTCCATGAATGTCTCCTTCGTTCGTTCTAAATCAAACTCGGGTTCCTTTGTAGGAGCCTTGCGAACCCAAGTGCTTTCTTCTGGTTTCTTCCCTTTATCATCTCCTCTTACAATACCGCTCCTGAGCATCATGTTTACATTTGGGTCTTCTTCACGCGGTTCATACCTCATCATTTGTAAATTCTGGGTCAGTGGGGGCTGGAGTACCCCTTTTTCATGCATCTTTTCTATTAGCGAAGGGCAATCTTCTACCTCATGATCAAATTGAGTACAGTACCAACATGATATCCTAGTCGGGTTCATGCAATCACGAGCATAATTCCCTGGCCCTCCGCAATTGTAATAGATTATCTATTCGTGACCCCTCCCTGGTCCCATTCCACCTCGACCCCGACTGCGCCCATGAAACCCATCACGTGCCATCCCTGCATTTGGGTTGAGGGCTCACGTTTCAGCCTACATCCTATAGGCAATAGTCTGATCCATCATTAGTTCATAGCTTCTGCAGGTGCGTTCATCATGGCCTACCGACTTGCAGAAATTACAAAACAACTGTTGGGATGTCTGCGTATCTTTCTGTTACACTAAAAAATGTCACCATGGCTATTTACAGTTAGTATGGCTCTATCAACAGTCATGCTATCCTCCTAGGCAAGTCTTATGCCTCTGCTCTCCATGTCAAACTCCAAAAAGAGAGAAAGTCTTTGTAAATGTGTTTATCTCTAGGTACGCAGATTCTCTCAGCCTTACCTGCGTATACGCACCTAATGTTCACAAAAACTGCGTACTTGTACGCTCTGTATGTAAAGGAGCAGGTGCGTACCCCTATAAAGGTCAAAAGGCGCGAGTTTCATCTTTAAAAAGTTACTTGTGGTAATTTCTAGAGCATTCTAGAAGGTTGTTCGACGTGTATTGAGCGCCTCCAGATGGTTACCCCTACCAAAGAGGAACTTATTCCATCAATGAGGGAGCTATCCCATCCAAAGAGGGGATTATCCCATTGATGGTGGACCTGAATAACTTCCTCTAGACCACTATAAATACAGGCATTGGGCTAGAAGGAGGGGAGGTTGGAAGCTAAACATTTCTAAGGGTAGATGCTGCTGGAATTAGGACTCCCATTTAGAAGCTTGTGAGGAGAGATTGCCATCTTTGCTTATTCTATTTGGAAGTGGGTGAGCTTTGTCAAAGTAAAGGAGAACTCTTGATGGACCCTGGGAGGGACTTGCACAACACCAAGGCTCAGGTTGTATTTGTTCCTTTTGTTTCCTATCAAGAGAAATAAGAGCAATCCTTCTCTAAACATGCATTTACTATATAAGAAATCAAGTGTTTAGATCCTACCTGTAGTCCAATGCTGTTGTAGCAGTCCAGCCTCACTGATCCGGATGAGCTCCTGGACTACAGGTAGGATCTAAACACTTGATTTCTTATATAGTAAATGCATGTTTAGAGAAGGATTGCTCTTATTTTTCTTGAATAGGAAACAAAAGGAACAAATACAACCTGAGCCTTGGTGTTGTGCAAGTCCCTCCCAGGGTCCATCAAGAGTTCTCCTTTACTTTGACAAAGCTCACCCACTTCCAAATAGAATAAGCAAAGATGGCAATCTCTCCTCACAAGCTTCTAAATGGGAGTCCTAATTCCAACAACATCTACCCTTAGAAATGTTTAGCTTCCAACCTCCCCTCCTTCTGGCCCAATGCCTGTATTTATAGTGGTCTAGAGGAAGTTATTCAGGTCCACCATCAATGGGATAATCCCCTCTTTGGATGGGATAGCTCCCTCATTGATGGGATAAGTTCCTCTTTGGTAGGGGTACATGAACCATCTGGAGGCGCTCAATACACGTCGAACAACCTTCTAGAATGCTCTAGAAATGACCACAAGTAACTTTTTAAAGATGAAACTCGCGCCTTTTGACCTTTACAGGGGTACGCACCTGCTCCTTTACATACAGAGCGTACAAGTACGCAGTTTTTGTGAACATTAGGTGCGTATACGCAGGTAAGGCTGAGAGAATCTGCGTACCCAGAGATAAACACATTTACAAAGACTTTCTCTCTTTTTGGAGTTTGACATGGAGAGCAGAGGCATAAGACTTGCCCAGGAGGATAGCATGAATGTTGATAGAGCCATACTAACTGTAAATAGCCATGGTGACATTTTTTAGTGTAACACTTTCTGCAAAAGATGACAATTATCCATGGAATGTTTTTTTTCCTATCAAGAACATCACACACCATAACTCAGACACCACACTCAGCCCCACCTATGCCTCGGGTCTTAATGGCATTGGCCCTCCTCCTGCCAAGTAGTTTGCAAACACTGAACATTGATCTTAGTCGTGGCCCTGGCCTTTGCATTTTATGCACCATACTTCTTCGTGTGCCCCTGGCCGAGGTGCCCTATCCTATTTCAAAATCTACATTTCCAGACATAGATTTTGTAGCTGCGCATGGATCTATTAGACTCCCAATCTAGGGTCTTGTATAGGGGTCTCATGCAACCTCATTTCCATCTCCAACACTTCGGACTAGATGTAAAGTTTTTGTTGTGACAGCGTCGTCCTTAAGTGTGGCGTAAGTGAGGCCACAAACCATGCGCGATGCTGTGCATCCGTTAACATCATATTGGCTTCGCATATTGTACTCTTCAGCCTTCGGTCCAAATCCTGGGGGGTCTCACCCAGAAGCATCGCAATCTCTTTAAACCTGATGATTGACTGTGTCTCTGATTTTGGCTTGCTAAATTCCCTCTTCAATGCATTTTGGATCTCTACAATTCTGGCGTTCGGTTGGTCATTAGAATTCTTGATATACCACGTTAATGCGCGATCCTATAGTGCACTCACCAGCATAGCCTTTTTGATATTATCATCCACGATGCCCTGTGCTTCCCATACTACTCTTACTGCGAACCAGAATTGGTCCAGATATTCATTCCCTACTCCTCTGAATACTGCTAGTTTGATCGCGCTCACCATACTGAACTGTGGATGTGGTGGAGGTGGAGTGGGTGGAAATGGAGGTGAGGGGGTGAAGCGGGTGGTGGCATGGGTGAAGGTGGTAAATGTGGAATTCACTTCCTTATCAAACTGACCATGCTTCTCAGAGAAACCTTCAAGAGCTCGTCCTCGCTCTCTCACGAGGGTGAAATTAAGGGACTGTTTTCTAATTCTTCACTACCTCTGCTTCTATAAATCTTTCCGCTTCGCAAAGTCCCAAACATTAATTTATTCACATAACCCGCTTTTCACACAACAACATCTTGATCCAAGTTTTCAATGATTTAATATACTTACCTCACGGTCCCTTGAGAAAATGTCGCTCTGCATCACTATAGCTGACGGTCATGTCTACCGTGAACTTAGTGCTAAATCCTCCTATTATTCGGTCGAGCCACTGGTCCACAGATCGTGCTATCTTATCTTCTGAGGCTTCTAGTTTGTGCACTAGTTCCATAGTCCACACTATTGGTTTGTCGAGCCTACACCTTCCCTAGCTATCTACTAACATTGTGATCCACTCATACAGCTCGGATGGAAAATATGCAAAGAAAATTTCATGGATTTAAGTGTACAAGTAGCAGTGCAACCACTACTTCTTAGATACTCGTGGATTTCTGTTTTCTTGCGCTGCGAACTCATGAATCTTCTTGTCCAACCACTCTTCAATTTCTTTCTTTGTAGGGTTCCAGTGGCATGACATCAGACATCCTTTATGCAGATCCCAGTCCCGACAACAGAACCATTTGTTGGCTTAGTGGGGCCTGACCCAGGTTCAGAGGTGATTTAGCCAAGAAAATCCCGGTACTACTAGCCCTTTCAGCAACAGTTCATGGAGCATGGACCAAGGTCTCACCCAAAGTAGTATGGGAGGGTGCTAGAACCAGGTTTCCACACCCTAGGGATGTCTGATGGGCTTCTGGAGGTCCACGATCTGACCTGTCGCTACATGCACTTGTGATCCATTCACAACCTGCAGTGTGGCTTTTGCGCAACCCCACTGTTGCACAAAATATTGTCACCATGACATTCTGCAATCAGTGTGAGTTTATCACCACTCATACTTTCCTCCTTTGCAAGTCTTAAACCTCAGTTCTTCATGTCAAGCCTTGAAAAATAAGAGAAAGCCCTTAAAAATCTCTAAAACTTTGGTTCCGCACTTTCTCTTAGCGTTACCTACGGTCCTGCACCCACTGGTCATGTCTCCTGTGTACCTGACCACTCTGTTTCTATGTAATGGGTGCAGACCCCTGTAAAAGTCAAAAAGGCGCAAGTACATTCTTAAAAACTCACTTTGGGTTATTTCTAGAAGCTTCTAGAGGGAATCTTGAGGTGGCAAGTTCGCTCCTTTAAGGTTCATGTATCCCATACCTTAAGGAGCTAACCCCTTGATGTGAGGAGCTTATCCCTTTGAAGGAGGACTCTATCCCTTCATAGGTGGACCTGTAACTTCCTTCCTTTGCACTATAAAATGAAGTATTGGGCTGGTTACTAGGAAGGTTGAAAGCTGAATATTTTTGGGGATAAATGCTGTTGGAATCTAGTCTTCCTAATTAATCTTGAGAGGAGAGATTACATACCTTTTGATCTCATTGGGAAGAGTGTGAGGCTTGTCAAAGTAGAGGAGATTCTTGCTTGGACCTTGGGAGGAACTTGTACAACATCAAGGCACCAAGGTTGTAAAGTTATTCTTTGTTCAAAGTTAATACAATCAAGTTTATTTTTCTCAATAAGCTGTCTTTTATGGTTTATTTCATGGATTCTTTGATCACCATGATTAATATGATTTATTATATTGGCTACGCAGGTGTTATTTGATGTGTGCTTGTTTGTGTTTGCAGGTTCTTAAAAGGAAACTCATTCGGACGGTCGAAGCATGGCTGCCACAAACTAGCGTTGGACTTAAGGTAGGGTCTAAAACACCTCTTGGTTTTTATTTATAAATCGTAATATTTAGAGAAATATAGATTTTCTTGTCTTGCTTGTCGCTAGATATCTGTAGATGCTAGGGAGATCGGTCTTGTCCGCAAGAACGATTTATCCGGCCGAAAAATTGGCGACTCCACTGGGGACTTGAATTTGGTTTTTTGTCTTTCCTTTTTCTTTGACTTGAGAAAATTTTTCTTGTTTCTGGATTTTGCTTGATGCGTGTGGGATTGGGTAGTTTTTAGGATCTGAAGTATATTTTGTTTTTTCCAAAATTTTGAAGAGGACCGCACTTTCTTTTACAAGACAGTGCGAACATCCCCACACTGTTCCTTTAGTGCACGGAGTGGTACCGCATCTGGTTCTATTGGAAGCCTAAGGACCCTATTAAAATTCTTGAAAAACCTAAATTGTTTTTGTCTAGTTAAGTTTACTTTTTATTTTCAGCTTTTATTGTCTACCCAGATCTGCATGTGTTCTATCAAAAAGCCTTGTTTATGAGTTTCTTTCAGTGAATTCTTCATCTCCTCAATCTCCATTAAGTTAATTGGGTGTTTTGAGTCTCCTTTTTGAGAAATTCTTAATTTGATTTCCTTTGGTCATTACTTGGAGGTTTGTCTTAGTCTTTTCACAATTTTGCATCTTTGTGTATGAGTGTTAATTGCCTTTGAGTGTTTTTATTTTTTGATCTTTGGAAATCTCACCCAATTTTCTTGACTTGCACTTGATTGGTTCTTAGATTACATTAGAATCATCTTATGTTTGAGAATTCTCTTGCATAGATCACATTTGCATAATTAGAATTCTCATTTTCAGAATATGAATGAAAAATGTGCATAGATTACATTTGCAAACTTTTCAAGTGAATTGTGCATAGATTACAATTGCATAGTTTACATTCTGAAAAATCAATCATAGATTTAGATCAATTTTCTTTGATTTAAATTTACATATTTTTATGCTCAAAAATAAAAATAAAAATTGTTTTGGAATTTATTTGCATTAGTTTTTCTTGATGAAATTAGTGCATTAGAGAATTTGTTATATTTTCTCTTAGTGGTCAATTGTTTGCATTGTTGGAAGTGAATGGAAACTCTCTCCTTACTTTAGTTAGGATTCATCGAATTGAAAAGATTACATTATCATATTTGATTGCATTCAGTTTTGGGTTGGGTCATAACACCATTGGTTCCATATCCATTTACCCTTTTTAGTAATAATAGCCTAAATAACACAGCGCTTAATTAAAATTCATTTAGTAATTTTTACATTTTTAGGGCTCTTTCCACCAATCTAGCTTAGGCTAGTGTCTTGGAATAGGTTTTAGTTAACTCTCCAAGATAGTAAAACAAACAAGTAGTCAATCTTGCAGTAGGAAAAATTCCAATTGTTGCATGTATGCTCTGGGAAGCTCCTCCTAAAGGAGTCAAGCACGAGATCATATCTGAACCAGTGAGGTAATCAATCCTTCCTCATTGGGAATGATATCAGATATACACGTATTAAAAATGTAAACCTTTTATTGACCATTGTTGAGGAGCCTAGGGTCACTTGTTGGTAAACCTTGGATTATGTCAAGGAGCCTTCAAAGGGATTAAGCTTTGTTACTCTGCCCTTGCGTGTGTATCGGATCGTAGACTGTTCCCCCAGGTATGTTTCTTTCTGTTGGTAACCTTAGTGGCCATTATCTATAGGATTCTTTCCAAAGGTGACGGTGGAGGGAAGATCCCACTGTACCCGGAGCAGACGTCGACTAGACTCACTTGGACTCTCTGGGGGGTTCTCTTCACTCAAGATGGTTTTGTGAAGAAACTTGTGCTAGTCTGTTTCATTAAGCAGGTTGTCGAAGTAACTATTCCAACCGCCCTTTCTGTATTAAATTTCTATTAAGTTGGATTTCATCACCAACTAGTGTTTTTAGTACGGGAAGTTACTGTTTGTGTGTGGTTTGACTCCTAGATTTGATAGTGCGTGTTAATTTGTTTGTTTTTACAGACCATAGGTGTGAATTGTGAATTTTAATTTTTAGGTGTGAATTGTGAATTGTTAATTTTAGTTTTAAATTGTTAATAAAATTCACTGAAGTTGAATATAATGGCAAGTATTTCGGAATTTACCAGCCAAGGAAACCCTCTTAACGAGAATCCTAGTACTTTTCCTTGCTTTGGAAATGTTGGTCCTCCTTATATGGCTACTTTTTCATTACCTAGATTTACAATAGGTTTACTGATATGGTTATTTTCAACTTCGTTGGCCCCAAATACTCCAATTGTTCCACCTCAACCGAATGCTTCACCTCAACAGAGTTCACCATCTCAACATCACCAACCTTTTATTGACCCTTTACCTTCTTCGCCTAATATTTCTTCCTCCATTTCTTCCTCTTCGCTTGGCAAAAGCCTTAACGCTAGTAACCAAGTGGCTAAGAAGAAGAAGAAAGGGAAGAAGAAGAAGAAGAAGAAATAAGATAAGAAAGAAGTCAACCAACCAACCATGGCTGTAAGTGTTAGTTGTGTTGAGGAAACCTCCAACATGCATTGTAAACCCAAATACCCTTGCAGGCTTTGTAATGGTGACCACTTCCTTATCAATTTTCCTGGTATTCCAAAGGTCTTGGAAGTATGGTCAGAAAAATTTCATCAACTTTCCATTGATCCATCAACTAGTGATAGTCAGGTTCCTGGGAAAAAGGGTAAAGTTAGGTTTCCTTGTAAGTTATACAAAGGGAGTCATCAATATCACATTTTCCCTCACATGGATGAAGCCTCAAAATTTTTGGAAAACCTTATTGTTCCACAGCCAGAATTTCCAACTAGTTACCATAAACTTTCTCCCAAACCTACCGTCAACTGACGAAGTGATTGATCTAATTTCAAGTACAGTCGATCCCACTCTTCCATTGGAGAGTGAAACTCATATCACTCAGGTTGATGATCCATTAGTTGATCAAGTGGTCGATTCAATTTCACATTCGGTCGATCCCACTCTCCCATTAGAGAGTGAACTTCATACTGCTCAAGTTCTTCTTGTTACATCAGATTCTTCTATGCCGAGGGGCATTTCACCTGTTTCTACAAAACCCCCTCCAAGTATTGAGGTCTTTTCCTTTGATTGCAATAGACTGACAGAACCTCGTCTTCCTTCCTCCATCCCTTTCCAAATCATTGTCAAGGTTGGTGGTAGGGACATACACCGCACACAGGTAGATGAAGGTGCTTTTGTTAGTATTTTATCCTCAACTTCTTGGAAAGCTTTGGGTTCCCCTCAGCTTGTGCCTATTACGCAAAATCTGAAAGCTTTTAACAGAACCATTAATGAACCTTTAGGTATCCTTCCTAAGTTTTCTATTACCTCGGAAGGTAAAACTGTCTATATTGATCTTATGGTAGTTCGAGGTCCCTTGGATTTCAATTCACTCCTTGGGTGCGACTATGTTTATGAAATGAAAGCTGTCGTATCGACACTCTTTCACGTGATTTCTTTCCCTCACAATGGAAATATTGTGACTGTAGACCAGCTTTCATTCCCTAGTCTTGTTTCAACTACCAATAATTTGACACCCCTAAATGTTCCCGATTCTAAAGTGGTATCTACCCTGCCATGGGTTAATTATGTGGCAACTGGTCCCATGTTTTCAGTTACCAATGTAAGTGAGCCTCTCACTGTTTGCTCATCTTCCTTTGATTTAGATCTGGTAATTGATAGGGAAAACTCTATGGGATTACTTGAACGCGATGTTCTTATCCCTTTAGAGTCCCTTGACATGTGTTCCTTCCAGAGGACTATTCTTCCTTCTGATGAAGACCTCTTAGAAGCCATGATCAAGGTGTGTCCATTGACATGTCTTTCTTCCAGTTGGAAGCCATAAGCTGTCGCAAGGATAGTTTTTTCCTATGTCGACCTCGTTAAAAAATGAATTAGTAGGTTATATAGGTAGATTGTAGAGAGTAGACTTGAGGAAAGTTCCTTTTACTGTGTCGACCTCGTTAAAAAATGAATCAGTGAGTATGAGGACAGTTCTTTTCCTGTGTCAACCTCATTAAAAAATGAATCAGTTGGTTAGAGGATAGTTCTTGTTACTAAGTCAACCTCGTTAAAAAATGAATCAGGCATGAGGACAGTTCTTTTCCTGTGTCAGCCTCATTAAAAAGAATGAATCAGTAGGTTATATAAGTAGATTGTAGAGAGTAGACTCGAGGAAAGTTCCTTTTACTGTGTCAACATCATTAAAAAATGAATCAGTGAGTATGAGGATAGTTCTTTTCCTATGTCAACCTCGTTAAAAAATGAATCAGTTGGTCAGAGGATAGTTCTTGTTACTGACTTAACCTCGTTAAAAAATGAATCAAGTATGAGGATAGTTCTTTTCCTGTGTCAACCTCATTAAAAAAATAAAAATGAATCAGTAGGTTATATAGGTAGATTATAGAGAGTAGACATGAGCATAGTTCCTTGTCTTGTGTCAAGCTCATTAAAAAATGAATCAAGGATTTTAGAGCACAGTTCCTTGTCTTGTGTCAAGCTCGTTTTTAAAAATGAAACAAGGGTTTTGAGGATAGTTCTTTTCCTGTGTCAACCTCATGAAAAAATGAAACAACTCCCTTTTCAAGTCGAGTCTTTTCAAGATCTTCAGAGTAAAGCTTCATTCCATCCACCTGGTTGAATGCAATGAAGCTTAGGAGGCATGTAACTCATTTTGCGTCATTATTCTGGGGGCATGCGAACTTATAACAAGCATAGTTTTTTGTTTCAAGCTTGCATAAACATGAAACCGAATCCAAGTATATTTCTCTATGGTTCAAGCTTGTGTAAAAATTAACCTATACCTAATTTACATCTTGTGATTGTCGTTTTTATCCACTAAATTCTGCTAGATGAGCCTTGGTTGTTTTCATTCCGTCGCCACCATCTCTTTGGCTGATCATATGCTTTCACTTGGTTCTTTACCCTTCCTGAGGGATCACATCTATGCGTGGTTTTATTAGCCAGCCTCTTGACCGTTACATGTTTTGAGCAGTTCCTCCATTACCGAAACTAGTTGCTACCCTTTATACCACTCGTTCCTCTAGGACGAGTCCTCTTTAATCTCTTTTCTAACTCATAAAATATGAAAAGATTGCCGAGTTTTTTTTCTTTTTAAACTCGTCAAAACGAAACTAAAAGGACAGTCCACTTACAGCTCTTTCCTGACTGTATAAACATGAAACGATTGCCGAGATTTTGTCGTTTCAAGTTCGATATTAGTTACAAAACGATGTGTCTTTGATCACTTTTTTACTTTTTCGGATTAGGACCACTAATTATGAAAAGTACTCCTTGATCGTAATGGCCATGCGGTTCTCTCAAGTATTATTTTATACGTTTTTAGGCTTGGGAGACACAAATTTACGAAAAAGGACAACCATGGAGTTTTCTTAAGTTTTTCTTCTGACTCCCTAAAATTGAAAAACGCCGAGTTTCTCCTATACTGGACTCGTTAAAATTTAACAGTAAAGGACCTGTTCAATTACAAACAAGAACGAACCACTCCTTCTTAAGGTTCGAATTTTAAACTAAGTTGGACTCATCCAAAGGATCAGCTTATAACCAAACACATGTTATCCTCCTCAGGCTTGTAAAAAATAAAAAGGTACTTGCCAGAAATGGTGGGGGAAAAGATAGAAAAATGATCCTGTTTGTTATAATTTGTGTTTTAGAAAAGCATATAACCACTCTTGAACACGACACTTTTTATTCACCTGGATTGGGAAATCCTTTGCCTAACAGTTAATAAAACCATATTGAAAGTCTTCAGCCAGTTTTTGGGTATTAGCTTTGGGTCAATTGTCACCAAACCATCTGCAGTGTCGTTATGTGTTCAAGAGGTCAGTTCAAATAAACCATTCATCTGCAAAATATCTGTCATCCATCTTGACCATCCCTAAGTTAGTCCTTGCCAAATATATTTCTTCAAACTTCCTCTATGATTTTTTGTTGTGGGCTTCCCTACGACGGATCGCTTTCTATCGACTTCAGCTCATTATCTAGAAAGATGATCTAGAAATCTTCAGTACCTTGAAATCTGCATGCCTCAATGGCCAGGTTCTCACCTTCGACGATAGGTTGCATCATTGACCTTCGATCAAAGGATTCTATGACATGTTTGACATCAGCTCATCTATTCACATTTCATGGATTGTACTGAGTACTTTGAGAGCCACTGACATTACTGGTGGTTTCTCTCACACTTGTTAATAGTTCACATCATTGACTAGTAATCAAATGGTTTCTACCATGTTCGACTTCGACACATTCATTCACATGGAAAGAATCGTACTAGTTCGGGAAGTAGAAATCAAGACCCTGGATCTAGTTTCCACTATCTAGGCTACGAGGAATTTTGTTATTCATTATATAGTGGACTATTCATAAACAAATGGTTGCACCCATACTGTGTCTACATATGTCTATACTTGTGATGTATTACAAAATCATTCCTATATCAGAGCAATTTAGTTAGTTTTCTAGTCAGTATGGGAATGCCTACCTCAACAATGATATGCTCACATATATATATATATATATATATATATATATATATATATATTGTATTGAATGTTTTTATAGGTTCCAACTAGGGTGTCCACAAGATGATCCTTGAAATGATAAAGTACTTCACTCTTCTTAGATGACAAATATTATCCTCATCTATTATAAACTTCATACTTTAGGGACTAATCTGTTGCAAAAAATATTGTCACCATGACATTCTGCAATTAGTGTGAGCCTATCACAACTCATACCTTCCTCCTTTGCAAGTCTTAAACCTCAGTTATTCATGTCAAGCATTGAAAAATAAGAGAAAGCCCTTAAAAATCTCTAAAACTCTGGTTCCGAACTTTCTCTTAGCATTACCTGCGGTCCCACACCCACTGGTCATGTCTCCAACGTACCTGACCGCTCTGTTTCTATGTAATCGGTGTGGACCCCTGTAAAATTCAAAAAGGTGCAAGTACATTCTTAAAAACTCACTTTGGGTTATTTCTAGAAGCTTCTAGATGGAATCTTGATAAGTTCACTCCTTTAAGGTTCATGCATCCCATACCTTAAGGAGCTAACCCCTTGATGTGAGGAGCTTATCCCTTTGAAGGAGGACTCTATCCCTTCATAGGTGGACCTATAACTTCCTTCCTTTGCACTATAAAATGAAGCATTGGACTGGTTACTAGGAAGGTTGAAAGTTGAATATTTTTTTATGGTAAATGTTGTTGGAATTTAGTCTTCCTAATTAAGCTTGAGAGGATAGATTACATACCTTTTGATCTCATTGGGAAGAGTGTGAAGCTTGTCAAAGTAGAGGAGATTCTTGCTTGGACCTTGGGAGGAGCTTGTAAAACATCAAGGCACCAAGGTTGTAAAGTTCTTCTTTGTTCAAAGTTAATACAATCAAGTTTATTTTTCTCAATAAGCTATCTTTTATGGTTTATTTCATGGATTCCTTGATCACCATGATGAATATGATTTATTATATTGGTTATGCAGGTGTTATTTTATGTGTGCTTGTTTGTGTTTGCAGGTTCTTAAAAGGAAACTCATTCAGACGGTCGAAGCATGGCTGCCACAAACTAGTGTTGGACTTAAGGTAGGGTCTAAAATGCCTCTTGGTTTTTATTTAAAAATTGTAATATTTAGAGAAAGATAGATTTTCTTGTCTTTCTTGTCGCTAGATATCTGTAGATGCTAGGGAGATCAGTCTTGTCCACAAGAACGATTTATCCGGATGACACCTACTCAGGGCGCGACCCATTTAATGCCCATGATCCTTGCTAATTAATTGATTACTTAACTTGTGTGCGTAAGATTTATTGTTATTACAACATATATACCAATTATATTAGTGCGCACAATACATAACCGAATACAAACATAAAGAAGATAATGCACAACAATACACAAGAATATAAACCAACTTCTCTTTTATTAATATTCAATATTTCTTACAAACCGGACACCACCCTGCCCACTCAGCTGCAGGGGTCCGTGCACTTAGCTGCAGACTCTACTAGGCCTCTGCACACTCAGCTTCAGAGCCTCTTCCTACTACTACAACCCAATACACTTAGAAGTCTACTCTAAGCTCGAATCATTCCTTTGTTATTCATCTATCCATCTTGTGCGGGGATTCCATGCCCAAGAAAGTGGTTGTTAAATAACCACCTCGAAATGTTCAATTCTCCATGAATTTTGGGGAATTAGAATATTTTGATGTATTAAACAAGGTATGGGGACCTAAGGGTAGAAAGAATGGATAAAAGTGATAAGTTTGAGCATGTTTACTTAGATCTACAATCTTAGCATTATAGAATGAGAAGGGGCCTTAGGACCTCATGGCACAGGGGCTAGGGGGCTTAGAGGGAAGGAAATGAGAGTAATTGATAGGGGAAGTCCCAATAGTTGTGTTAAGGGGGTTAGGGGCCCCATTATCACAACCCATAAGCCATTAACCCATAACCACTAAATTCCTGTTCGCTTAACCCCCAAGCCATAATCCCTTAACCCCTACACTCATAACTCATAACCCATTAACTCCTTGATCCCTTAAACCCTAAGCTAGTAACCCCTAAATTAGAATCCCTAAACCACCCTTAAAAGTCACGAAAATGTAACTTTTGGAGGCAGTTTAGGATAACCCCCCTTGGTCGCCCAGCAAAATTTACGAGAATTAAACTTTTAGAGGTGATTCTTAAATGATTTGCTCCAAATGTTAAATTCTCATGAATTTTGTGGGAATGGGATATTTTGTTGTATTTAACAAGGAAAGGGGACATATGGCTAGCATGGATGGGTATAAGTGAGAGGTTCAAGCATGGTTTACTGAGATCTATAATCCTAGCAATAGAGAATGAGAAGGGGCCTTAAGACCTTATGACATAGGGGCTAGGGGACCTAAACGGAAGACAAAAAGAGCAATTGATAATAGAACCCACAATAGTTGTGATAAGGGGAGTATGGGCCCCATTGTCACAACCCATAAGCCCTTAACCCATAACCACTAAATTCTCTATCCTATTAACCCCAAAACCATAATCCCTTAACCCCTACGCTCATAATTCATAATCCATTAACCTTTTGATCCATTTAACCCTAATACATTAACCCTTTAACCCATAACCCCTAAATTATAATCCCTAAAACCCCTAAGCCCTAACCCCTATCCTAATAAACCCTGACAATTAACCCTTAACCCTTATCCCCTAAACCCCTAACCCCTTAACCAGTTGACACCTAAATCCCATAACCCTTAAGCACTTAACCCCTAAATCTTGTGACCCATAAGCCTTTGGTACTTAACCCTTAACCCCTAAAGCCCTTAACCACTAAGTCATTAACCTCTAACCCATAAACCCCCCAGACCTCAATCCCTTGGCCCTCAACCCCCTCATACCTTACCCTTTACCCTTAACCCCTGACTCCTAAACCCCATTAACTCCTAGAACCCATAAGCCTTCCTCCCAAACTATAGGTGCTCCAACACTAATCTTCTTGGTCATATTAGGTTTTTGTTCACTAAACCCTCCAAATAAAACCTCCAAGCACTACTAGGGTCTAAGGAAAAGAGCCACAAGGTCCCCAAATCTGATCTACATTTATGGACAGTCACATTTCCCCCAAATATCCTCCATGTATTTTCTTTCAAAGGGAAACAATATGGTCCTATAATGTCCAAAAATGCATCTAAGCTCATAGGAATAAAGTAAGGATCATCTCCATGCATGACCCAAATGTAATTCATCTCCACTCCAAAGAAAAAAGAGGATATAAGGATGTCCCTTTAGCTCTCATCATCCTTTAACACTAGTCCATTCTCTTACCAAATGTATGGGTAATAGTCCCATAAAATTCTACAATCTTTATCAAAGGTTCTATCCACAACATGCTCAAAACAACATTAAAATTCCCTTAGTTTTCTCCAAGTGATCTATTTGAAACTGACACAGGTAGTATTCAACTACATGAATGGTGCAATCTTCAAGCTATCCATATCTAGGTTCATCCCATTTTGACCCCCTTTTCTGTGCCTTCAATGCAGAGATAACAAGGGCCATTTTCTAAATGCCACATCATTCTTTAAGAATGGCTTGCTTCTAAACAAAATTACGCTTATAATCTCAACATATGCGAGGCTAGAAGGTACATTAAGAGGAGAAAACATAGGTGAAACTCAAACTTATTGTCAAACATAGGACCAACATATAAAATTTTTAAAATAGTCTAGACATGTAATTCTTACGTTGTTGGATGGTGTTGGGAAGGGGTCCCTGGGATAATTTTGGTAAATTTTGTAATTTATTTTTGTAAATATGTAAAGTCTCCGAGAAATATGGAAGTAGAGTGCGAAGATAGTCAGAGTCAAAGGGGATTTAGTCCCTTATGTGGGTAGGTGATAGGAAGGTTTTGAGAACCGCCCATGGTGTTGTATCTCTAAGATGATAATGGTCAGCAATCATGCAAGGGCGTCTAAGATATTTGTTTTGGGGGGTTTTGTTTTAATTTTGGAGGATCGATGTATGAAACAAATTTAAAACAATCATGCATAACCTTTTTGAATAGTATTAATATTTAAATAGAGAGCTTCTATTAAAATCCACATAGTGATATAGCTTGTTTCGTGATGAGCGGAAACTGAAAGATGATATGACTATTACAATTTCAAATAGAAATTTAAATAACCATAAGTAGGAAAACCTTCAAACAATGTTCATAAAGTTTAACAGAATATGCCTAAGATTACAAAATATGCTGATGACTTTATGATTTAGAGGGAGTTAGTTAAACAAATAGTTTATATAATTCATTCTCTTTAAATATGATCACTTCATAAGCTTATAGGAGTAAATTGAAACACGACTATTCCTACCTATTTATCTTTGTAAAACTTAAGAATATGAAGAAAGAACACAGTGAATGAAAACTAGAAAAATTATAGGGAACACAAAACTATATGAATCAAAACTCAGAATCCTTTTCTTTTGTATTAATGATTCAGAAAAAGCCAAGTACATTTAATGTTTACAAATGTTTCTTTCCAGGGTGCAACCCTTTAATAAATCGTGGAAGGGATTTATTTATACAATCTTAGAGCTAAGAAGATATCTTAAAGAAATATACAAAAATAGATCAATCCAAAATCAGGAATATAAGATGATAGTTGATCTGTCACTATTTTGGTGTTGAGCTATTGATGACTTTTCCTGGAAAAGCTAAAAATTGTTGACCTATTGATGATTGTTCCTGGAAACACTGAATGTTGTTTGATCCTCCCTTTAGTCAAGTAAATCAATTAACTGTTCCCAGTGTTTCTTATCTGGGATAGATAACTTAGTTACCCTTCGATAAACTTCATCCATTTATGTATATTTAGTAAAAGTGGGTTTTACTAAAAATATATGTTTGATTTCATTTAGGATGAAAAATGTATCTCTAAGTGCATTAATCACAACCCTTGGTGTCGCTGCACCTCTTATGTTTGAAACTGAAGCTGCATTAGTGGCGACCTCTATAAGCTTTTGAACATAATCTTCAATGGGCATTAATTTATCATTTATCACAAGCATAGAGGGCAAACCCTTGCTAGTCAAGGGTTCTAACCTGCTAAAAAATCGTTGAACTATGACATTAACACTGTTGAATTTTTCCTCCAATTGAAGGATAAGGTTTTTCTTTGTAATGATCTTCTTCACTTCTAGTATGGTTGTTTTCTTGTCATTTATACTTAATTCTTCAGGCTCATAGCTGTCCTTAGAATTCAAAACTTGATTATCTCAATGGAAACTTCTGGCATGTCCTCAAGTTCCTTGGAGATAGTTTCAATAGCTTCCCGAGATTTCTCCAACATGTCTTTTTTATCAAATATTATCTTGATGTAAGGCCAGATATCCTTGATTGATTCAATAATCTCTTCCCATAAAGTCTCCTTTACAAAACCCAATTTGTTTCCAATGTAATATTCTTTAATTTATTTTTGCGATACTTCAATTTGAGGTTTTTCCCTCTGCAACTCAACTGCATGTGAACTGTTTACAACTACTTTCATATGTTGTGATTCCTTGAGTTCATCCTACAAATTCTTGATTTCTACTGTCTGAATGGACATTTTCTAAACAGGTTTTGAAGAGCTTCAGCAAGCTATTTAACTCCTTCTGCTGTACCTGTAGTTGCTGCTGTGCCTGAAGTAGAAACTTTGGTTACAAAGACTACTGCAAGAGGAACTACATCCATTGGAATTTGAGCCCTTTTCACAGCTTCCTCTTTCTCTTTGACCAATTTCTCCATTTTCTCCTCCATCTGTTTTATTTGCATATTTTGTTCCATGATGAGCTTCATCATGTCAGATTTTTGAGTCTCGGTTTCTTCAATCTCCTTGGTCATTGGGTCCTCAGAAGCTGGCAGTTTGAGCTATTTCCTTAGTGTTGAGAGCTCGACATTTTTCTTCCTTACATGTTCTTCTACAACATTTATATTTGAGGGATCATATCCCATCTTCAGCACCAGATCTTCCAAAGATTTGATCTTGGTGTCCTTTGCCAGTGAGGAAACTTTTTCCAACTTGAGTTGTGACTGTGTATTGGCCAAGGTGACCTGCAACTTTGACAAACTCATGGCAGTGTGAGTTAAAGTGGAAGAAATCATTTGGCCAGTCTGTTTGTGCATCTCAATTTGGTCAATTGGATGTACATCTTTTACATTAAACTCAAAGGAGGTTTGCTTATGATAATGTGCAGGAGTCCTGGGCTGTGGAATTTGAGCTTGTAAGAAAGCCATTTGCATCTTACCCTTTCCAGAGTCAAATACTGAAAGAAGTCTAGCTTGAGAACTAGAAGAATGTTTCCAAAATTGAGTATAAGTGTTCAACTTCAATTCCTCATTCTTATTCTTAATTTCACTGAAGACATGAAAGATATCATCTTCTTTGTCCTTTTGACTGTTTCCACTGGTCTGAATCACCTATTGTTCCTGAGAAGTATTGGAATGAGTGGGGGATTGAGTATACTGTCCACCAGATTGTGTAAAAAGAAAAGTCTCTCCAAGTCCATCATTTTTTTTTTTTGTGACTCATTTGTTGCACTAACTTTCAAAGAGATCCTAGGTCTCTTCTTTCTATGTACAATTCTAAAGCCTTGGCTTAATGCTTCAGTTGTAGGGGATGACTGTTCTTCCCTTCCTCGCTTAGCTGTCTATTCTTGTGCAAGTGGAACTTGTACATTTGAAGTAGAGACTACATGTTATTCAGCTTATTGAAGGGTGTTTTCCTTCCATTCTAACTAATTTTTGTATTGCTCTATTTCAGGCGTGGCTGTGTGGTGGTATGGACTAAACGTATTTTCAACCCCAAGTTTTGAAATTAGTCCCATTGGATCATACGACCAAGTGAAGATGAGACCAAACTTCATTTCCTTCAATAACCTGTCTACTCCTTCTCCTACTACTCTAGTGTTACAAATGAAATAACCAACCCGAGCCTTTAGCTTGAGTTGTGATTTCTTCTTTACAGCCACAAAATGTACTTCATCAGCATTTAACCTCTACCTAATATATTCCAATGCAAAAATTCTGATAGGGAGGTACTTAGGAAGTTTCTAGGGTGGAAGCTCACAGCCATAGACCCTAATTTCTATATAGTTTTGGTAAATATAACAATCTCCTGTTGTGGCTTAATCAACCAGTTGCAATATTTTCACAATTTCATCACTGATTCTTGGTGCTGGAGTGCTTCTCATAAGATTAATAGCTGGATGCAAAAACAATTCTATGAACTATTTATATGTAAATTCTTCCTTCTCCTTCATTCCCATAGAAGTCCACAACATCACTGATTGATGATTTCCTTCTTCATCTAACTTTTGCAAGGTGAATGGAAACTTGTGTCCTTGAAAATATATAAAATGATATACAAGTATTGAAGCATACTTGAATACTTGTTCAGTATTAAACTAGAAAAATTGTTCATGGATGGCCTCTGCTAGAAATTGGCTAAAATTATAGAGAATAGTGGATTTGGAATAAATAGAAAAGATAGACAAGAAACCTATGATGGCTTCATTACATATTGATCAGAATTGTAACCAAGCAGATAAGATAGAATAGTGGTAATTTTCTTGGTTCTATCAAGGAACATGGATGAGTCATAGGAAGGGTTTATCTTAGGTAGAGGGATATCTACAACTAGGAAAAGTTCAAGAGCCTGAGATCTTTTAGTGAAATCTAGCTTTTGATAGGCTTCCATCAGGCTTTCATGAGAAAAAGGATGGGTTGGTGCAATAGTTGGGGCCTACAACATCTATTCAACAGACCGAGAATTGATGAAACAAAGGATTTCTCTTGTAGGTAAAATGATAGCTCTTTGACTGGGATCATAGGATTCATGGAATTTCCTAAAAAATTCAGGTGCTCTGTGTATCTGAGGGAAAATGTAGTGAGGAAGGTGGGAGTCCCAAAGTTCTATTTCATCTGTTTGATCAACTAGATAATCCTCCTTCCAACAATATATTTCCTATAAATCAAATTGAGAGGAAGACTCAATGATTTTACAGTCTCTGTCAATGAGGGGAGTATGATGGAAGTCAACTTGTGGATGAATGAGGGGATTTATGATTTATGCAATTTCTTTTCCCTTAGGAGGCATTTTGTTAAGTGAATTACAAGATGAACTTGATGAAGATGGGAAGAATTGGTTTGAAACACAGTGATAATAGAAAAACTGTATAACTGAAAATGGATTAGGTGGACCTGGATGTCGGCTTAGTTCTAAACATAATTCAAAATTCAGTTGATTGAAGAATCTCTCATTTTGGCTTCAAGCTTCAAGTATCCAACGAATTATGGGAATGCACTGTGTAACAGTTTTTGTGAAAAACAGGGCTTATAAGGAATAACATGGAGTGGGTCCATTAATCAACGATTAAATTGTCATTAATTCTCTAACGGGGCTTATTAACAGATCAATGGAATATTGATGTATGTGCGGGAATGGGGAATTAAATGAATAACGGACAAATAGGTGTCAACTGATTGGACAACGGAAGTGACATGGGGCGAACGTGGATGATGACGCAGGGGCGGCGGTAAATGGTTGAATGAAAACCGCTTTCAGGAGTAAGTGCAAGTGGTAAGTTGTTTCGGGATTTTAAGTCCAGAATGACTATGATGGAGGAAAAGCAGTTTCGGAGGGTGGTTTCAAAACCCGCTGACTTCGGACCCCCCCCCCCCCCCCCCTCTGCCGATAAAGTTCGGACAGAAAAGGAGGGCCGAGGAGTGAGGTAGACTGTCGGATCTCGGGGGAGTGTGCAGAATGAAAAATATGTGAATGAGTTTTAATATGATAGGGCAGAAAGCGATGGCAGGGTCCAGAGTTATGGCAGATGTGACATGCAAAGGGTATGGGGTATGGTGAATGAATGAATAAAGTTCGAATATCACAAATAACATTAATATTTACAATTTATGGTTAGTTAAAACCAATCACCATATAGACATGTATCCTATGTTCTGACTTAGGATAAAAATCCTACAATGCTATAATTTCATTTCTCTACCTACCCTTACTTTCCTAACATATTTTCAATCTTAGTCACCCGAGTGCATTTAGACTAGCAACTCAACATTTTCCTTTTAACGTTTAATCTACTTCTATCCCTTATTGCTTCCATTGGCTCAGATTAAATTGGTGATCCAATTCTATCTGTTGCCTATTGACAAACAATTTAAATCAAATCCAATCATGATTAAACTGTACAATTGGATTGTATGAACTAGTGTGGCATTTAAAAAATCTGCACACAACTTTTATTTGCAAAAATAAACTTTGACTAAGTTTAGTGGCATTTGGATTTGCAACACTTTAATAATTTATTATTTTTCTTTTCTCTCTAATCTAACATTTTTTATTTTGGCCTTCCTTTCTTTCGGTATCTATTCTAACATTTTATTTGATATGGACTTATTCATCAAAATATCCCTAACATTTTTTCGATTCAATATTCCTTTTGTTCATATCCTAACTTAACATTTTTTGGAATGATTTTAATTTTTTGACTAATTGGTGCTAACTTACCAAAACAAAAAAATGATACAACATCGGCTCCAATTGGGGACTACTTTCTCCTGTAGAATGCAGGGAACCTGCAAATCCATGTGCCTTCTCCTCGGGCTATGGAGTCTTTTCTCTAAAAATTTCACACTGACAGTTTGAAAAATAAAATAAACCATACATTTTATAATGATAGTAATGAAATCCTTCAATTTCTCAGTATTTAATGTAATGTTTGAGAAACCTTCCATTAATGGGATAATTGGAATATAGTCCCTCAAGATTTTGTAGCACAAAAGTATTATTTCCCTTTACTTCAGCAATAGCTAATGGTCAAAACCACAGGTTGTCAAACTTGCCATGTTTTCCCTTGTCTTATCTTCTAGAATCCCATCTTAGAACTAGATCACCTTCCTTGAAGTCCCTTTTCCTCACTCTTCTTTCAAACAAGTTCTTCATCTTATTCTGATACTTTTTCAATTCGTATTGAACTTCATCTCTATTTTCATTTAGTTCAATAATTTGATTTATTCTCCTTGAAAAATCATCAGGTTCATTAGTTGAATCATGGAGAAACATTAAAACACGGAAGGCCAAGTTGGTAGGTAAAATTGCATCTTTCCCATAGACTAAATGAAAAGGAGATTTTCCAATAGATATCTTTGGAGTAATCCTGTTTGCCCAGAATGCATAAATTAGATGAGAGTCATAACTCTTTTTATGATCTACTAAAGTCTTTTTTATCACCTTTATCAGACTTTTATTTGATGATTATACAAGACCATTACCTTGAGGATAATATGGAGTTTAATGATGTAACAAAATCTAATATTTCTGGTAAAACTCAATCATTATAAAACTAGAAAATGTTGTGGCATTGTCAGTAACAATCTAGGTTGGGTAACCAAATCTAGATAAAATGTTTTCTTCAATGAATTTGATTACTACTGAATCAGTAACATTTCTTACTAGAATTTCTTCCGCCCATTTGGTAAAGTAGTCTGTTGCAGTGAGGATACATCTATGCTAATTGCTTGAAGTGGGATGAATCTCTCCAATAAAAATCTAATCCCCATTGGAGAAAAGGTGTTGATACTATGATTGGGATTAGTGGAAGAGCTGCTAGTTTTTGCTTACCAGCAAACATCTGACAAGGGACACAACTTCTGACCTTTGCTCCTACTTGTAAGAATAATGTTGGCCAATAAAATACTACCCTTAATATCTTATATGTTGTTGCTCTCCAAGCATAATGTCCTCCACAAAATCCTATATGAAACTGATCAATGATTGCTTCAGTCTCTGATTCTGTTAAACATAATAACAAGATATTTAATGGGTCCTTCCAGTATAGATTTGCATTTATGATACAGTACTTAGCTGCTTTCAATTTGATGGTTTTACATTGACATTTGGAGAATGATGCTGGACATTTGAAATGGATCAAGAAATTTACAATATCATGATACCAATTTGACAAAAGAAATTTCTCATCAATGTGTAGAGAGATGGTCTGATCTGAGGGTAAAGGTTCTTGTGGATTCTTTTCTTCAGGATGGTGAGAAGGTTCTTGTGGATTCTCCTCATTAAAATTTTTGGAAAGTTCTTGTGGATTCTCCCCTCCTATATGAACATAAGGTTCTTGTGGATTCTTCTTATTTGAACTTTGAGAATGTTCTTGTGGATTATCCCCTCATATTTCCAAAAGAGAGTTGATGCCCAACACTTTACAATTCGATTTAGCTAGAAGCTTAGCTAATCCTTGACCCTTTACTAGCTTTGTGGTTTTGATAGTTAGATCAAAATCCAATATTTAAGTGATCCATCTACCTCTCTTCCCATCAGTGTCTGGTTGGTTTAGAACTTTTTTTATAGCACTGTTAGGAACATAAGCAGTAATAGGTGAATGTAGGACATACATCCTAAATGATTTCAGAGCTCGTATAAGGGCATAGGCTTGATTCTCAATTATTTCATACTTAAGCTCAACATCTATCATAACCTTACTAAAAAAGGCTATAGGTTGGTCATGGGAATCTTCATTATTTTGTAATAAAACAACAACAAGGGTTGTTTAAGAGGCGAAGGAAAATATACTAAATGGTTTGGTATAATCAGGACTAGCCAAGGTTGGGGCTTCAGAGATAGCTTTCTTGATTTGATCAAATGCATAGCTAGAAGAAATAGTCCATTTCACTTCATGATCCTTTCAAAGCATATCAATTATTTCCTTCACAATTTCAGCATAATTTGGGATGAATCTCGTTAGAAAATAATCTTTCGTAGAAAAGCTTGAATCTCTTTCTTATTTCTAGGTAGTGACAATGTTTTTATAGTGGAAACATGTTTGGGATCAATTACCACTCCTTATTTTGAGATTATGTGGCCTAGAAAATTTCCTTCTTTGATAACAAACAAAGACTTTTTAGGATTCAGGGATATTCCAAATTTCACGCACCTGTCAAAAACCTTCATCAAGTTCTTTAGATGTTTCTGGTCAGAATTAGAAAAAACAATTATGTCATCAAGATAAATGACTACAAATTTCTTTACTTGACCCACAAAATCTATTTCCATAGCTCTTTGAAACATTTCTCCAACATTGGATAAGCCAAAGGGAATTCTAGAATACATAAATGTACCCTAGGGTGTAGTAAAAGTTGTCTTCTCTCTACCTACTGGATTAACATTTATCTAATTGTAACCTGAAAAAACATCAAGCATGGAAAGTCTTTGTGCTCCTGAAACCATCTAAAGTAACTAATCCATTTTAGGTAAAGGATAGTTATCTTTTAATGAAATTCCTAAAGTCCACACAAAGTTTGATTTCCCCATTCTTCTTTCTAACAAGAACTAAATTAGCAATGCAATTAGCATATCTAAGAGGTATAATAATTTGAGCATCTGGCATTTTCTTAATTTCCTTTTCTACAGTTGGTAGAAGAGCTAGACTAATCCTCCTAAGTTTTTGTTAACAAGGTTTTGCTTTTGGTTTTAAATGAATCTTATGCTGTATTAGTAATGTATCATAAGTCTTTAGATCAGCATAGGTCCAGGCAAAAACATCCTTGTATTTTTCAAATAACTTAAGGTATTGAGCTTTTATTTTGGGATCTAAGGATGCACATATTTTGATGTTATTAATTTCATCATGTATTCCAATATTTACTTCCTCTATTTCATCTCGTGGATAAATTCACTGTGGGTTTCTGAGGACATCATTTTGATCAAACAATTTCTCTAAAGGAATGAGACCTTTGGGAATAAAATTGTTAGATAATTGAATGATATCATGATTGGCAAATTTTGAATTGAAACTTGAATTATCATTATCATTTGTGTTTTCATTTTTTTATGTTCTATCTTCATCAATTTGTAGAACTGAAAATTCATCTATAACCTGTAGAAAATATTTTAACTATTCATCATCTTCAAATATCTGCCAGTATTTTAGATTATCTAGGATGGATGGCCTGTATTTGACTTGTATTTGATAGAGCACATTAGTTTGATCAGGAATTTTAAATGAACTAGAAGAAACAGATAGGGAATCTACATGAATATTTTGATCCCTTGGGATATAAGTCAAATTAAAAGCATTAAAGAAATTTTCAACTGAATCCCAAACCTCATTTCGATAAGATCTAAGCCTAGGATGTTTTGTTTGGAAAAGATTTCTAACTTGTTTAACAATGAGCTCTGAGTCAGTAAAAACACTTAGGTTTTGTACTTTTAAGCTCTTGGCTAACTCCAGTCCTAAAATGAAAGCCTCATATTTAGCTATGTTATTTGTAAATTCAAAATCAAGTTTACATGATTGTGTAATGTTTTCTTTTTCTAGTGAAATTAATACTAGCCCATCCTTTGTACAAGAACCACTAAAGAATAGCTTCCATACATTAGTGTGATTTGGTACAGGACTTTCAATTACATTTTCAATTTTTACTTCAGTTTCATGTGTTTGGTTTGAAGAGGTTGAAAACAACCAAAATCTTAATCAATTGCATAAATGGGATGGTTCCTTGGTTGATCTGTTTTGCAAACAGTGCGCCCAAATCTTACCTCTCTATACAACCTTAGTTTTTCTCCCCCATAAATTGGAATAGTGGCATAAGACATGTCCATCTGAAGAGTTCCCCTTAATTTGGCACAACAAGACCTTGAAAGGAGCATTCCAAATTTGGGATGGATATCTATGATAACTATATCTAACACTACACTTTTTACTAGGATTTGGGTGAGAGTGACTACTAAATCCTTAGTCAATCCTAGATAAGGCACCCTTTTGGAATTAAAGGTATACAAATCATGATAGGATCTAGTTATGTCGAGATTTAAATGATCCATGATATTTTTTGGCATGAGATTATGTGATTCTCCATAATCAAGCATACAATTGTATAGCATGGAATCATTTTAAGAGTCACATAGAAAGGGGGTACTATTTCATCTATCATATATGAGCTACGACCAAAGACAACTGCTGGTTTTTCATCTTGAAGACTAAAAATATCACTTTTAGCATCAACCGAGTTGTTTTGTATCCATTTGGAGACTTGATTTTTATATCCAAGTTTTTTGGAAATTTCTTAAAGTGGTATAGGTATTTTAACTCTTTCTAACTCCTTTTCAACATTAAATGCAGTTAAAACAATTTTTTCAATCTGAGCAGTATCAGTTGATTGATTTAATGGTCGAATAATAGTTGTCTGAGTTTCAACACCTTTGGTATGAGGTTAAATTGTTGGAGGTTCCTTAAGAGGTCTTCCAGGACCAGGTTTAGGCCTAAGATCATATAATTTATTCATCTCTGCAATTAGAAATTCAAAGAAGGCGTGGTATTTGGAAGCCTGTGAGGAGTCTTGGTCTTCTTGAACCTGCTTTTGTTGGGAGAGAGGAATAATAGTGGTCTGACCAGAAGAGGTATCCATATTGTTAATGTCTTCAGTGATAGTCATAGTATTGTCATCAAACTGTTGATCATCTATCAGTCAAGGAGTTGGAACCTATTGATCATTCCTAGGCCTTTGAAGAATTTGTAATGGTGGATTTCTTTTGTATTGACCTTGATTTTGATTTTGGGATCAAGTGACCATTTGTTGAACTATTACAAGTTGAGTCTCAATCTTGGAAATTCTATTAGATATATTTCTAAGAAGTGAAGTTATCTCATCTTTTTTAGAATCTTCAGTTTTAGTCTTAGAGGAAGTAGAGGCCTCTTAACTCGATTTAAGTTTTCTTTGGGCCTTTTCCTCTTTAGCTTTTAAAGTGGTTGAGGCATCCCTATTTGCTTCCACCTCTATAGCATTAGTTTGCATATCTTCAAGAGTCCTTGAAGTTCTTTCTCTTAACATCATAGCAAAATCATCTTCAAAAGCTTTTGAAAACCTATACTTGGCTACTGCTACAGGGGGTTTGCAATCAGGGGGTATCTTATGATAAAGTTTGTTGAATGTTTAGATAAAATCAAAGACAAGTTCACTAAAGTTTCTTTAAGTTATTCAAACTTAATCAAAAAGTAAAGAGCATCTTTCTTCACTGCCCATTGATTTTTTGGTATATTTGTTAGCTCTTCCTAGTTTCTAATGGAATTTGTAGGTAACTTCCTAAACTGAGTCCTCACATTTCCCTCAAGAGACTGAACAAACAACCTCATGTAAACATTTTCTTGTTCTATGTTCATGTTATCTGCAAAGTCTAGAAATGCTTGAAGGTGGTCCTCAACTGAGGGACCAGTTTCTCCATTATATCTAGGAAGGTGTTTTAAATATCCATTAGGGAAAGCATCAAGAAATGGAGGTAAAGCTAAAGCTACATATATTTCCTATACAATGGGTTGGAATGCCATAGTAGAAGATGATGTATGAGATGTTTGTGAAGATGATGATAAAGAAGAGGAAGATAGTGATAGAGGGGGTGAATTACTATGTGGGGGTGAAGAAGGAGGAGATAAAGAAGGTGGAGATGTCATGAATGATTTCAAAGGAGTATTAATAACCAACTTGTGGACCTAAGAATGAATATCCTCTTCATTTTCAAAGAGTCGATTTGAATATATAGCAAAGGTCCCTTCAGGTTGTTCAGAAGTGGAATGAAATGAATAAGTAGTTGGGGATATAAAGTCTTTAGGTTTGTATTCAGGTAAATGAACACCAAAGTCAGAATCATATTTAGCTGATCCCAGTGGAAGTGGGGGTTCTAGAAGAGATCAAGTGAATGAATAAGGAAAATTGATTTCAAATCAACTCCCATGTCTAAGAGTTCAGCAACCCTAGGGGATAAGTTATTGTAATCTGGATTGGATGGAATGCCACTATAGGGATCAAATTGTAATATATCTTCAGACTGCAAGGCTGATGTAGAAGAATATGGTTGATGTCTCCTTCTATAATTGGCCTTTCTCACAAGTCTTTCTGGATCCGACAGAGGACTAACTGTGTCAGGTTCAGAATGGGATCTAGTGTTCTTAAAAGGTGCCAGTTTGGAATAGTGGAGTCACCAGGTGAAGGATTTTTACCTATATAGACCTTCAGTCACCTTAAGGAATAGGAATTATATCGTTGACTGTTATACAGAAAAATGACCCCCTCATCAGCTCAGAGGGGAAAGACATGATAGCTAAAGCAAAGACCAAGATCACATGCCTTGTTTCCACACTAACACCGGCTATACAATGACAAATTGTTTTATAAAGCTTCTCTGTAAGCCTAAGGGTACGTTACTGACCCTACTAACTCTAGTTGTTAGTTCGGGAACAGTGTTAGTGGATCCTAATGAAGTTTTAAAGGTCAAAGGAGCAAACTGACTCATAAATATCTAGATATTTGCTCCTAAATCTACTCAAGAAAAACAAGGAAACATCTCAAGTTTGACCTATTTGGGGAATTTATAATCCTAATGAAGGAGGAAAATGGGAAAGAGCTGAAAAGCATGGAAACTTCATTGCTTTTACCTTAAGGAACTCATGGAGGAACTTGGAAACCCTAACTCAATTGCTACATAAGCAAAGCTAGGGCTATGGTGATAGAGGTCAGATCATTTGAAAGGATAGCTTACTTGATTGTTGAGCATAGTCTCAAATCTAAGCATTAGAAGTTGGTAAGAAGGGAGAGAGAGAGAGAAGCTAGAGGGGTAAGGAAAGGTTGATGCAATAAATGGCTATAATCACTCTTCCGACATTAGTATAGAACTGCAGTTGTACTGTCTACTACATGGTGTTGGTACTATCATTCATTCATTTGTTTGTCCAGTACCTTTTAGCGTGAGCAGCTTAGTTATGTGTAACTAGATGTCTTTTATGTATTCATGTATTAGTTATCAAGGTTGTATCTTGTGATTATGCTGGTCTCTTCTATGTGTAGGACTTGATTTGGAGCTGGCTCAGGGGACTTCCACCTAGCTACATTGTGCTCTCCAACAAATCTACATGGAGGCTTGAGGTAATCCATCTATTTTTCTTTGATAGTTAGTTAATTTTTATGTACATGCATGTAACTTTGTGATGGCTGCAGATAATCTTACAGTCTGCCAAGGGTCTCGAGAAGACCCTTGAGGGTATCTCCATTCTCCATATACCATGCATTTTATCCTATAGTAGAATTAGCGACTCCACTGGGGACTATACATCTAGTTCCCGGTTTACCCAGACAGTTCTTAGTTTCCTCCTCCTTCTAAGATCTCCCTATACTTTTGCATTCGCTTTCTGACCCACCAAAACCTTGCTCCATTCTTCCTTCATATATTCATCCTTGAATCTAATCCTAAAAGCCCTGTTTTGGGTTGTTTTCCCACACTAACGTAGGTTAGCAGACTACACAATGCTTTATAAAGCTCTGTGTCTGCACACACAAAGCATTAGTGGACCTAGTAACTCTCTGTGGCCACTGCTACAGAGCGTTAGTCCCCCAAATCTTAACATATAGCTGTGTCTGTAAACTCAAAGGGAAGGGGAGCCTGCTTATGGACTGAAAGGGATCTGCAGCTGCATTTTGTTAGCAAGATTAGTGTCCTAAAAGAATTTTTTTTTTTAGGAAATAAGTTTTTTTTTTTTTTCTTAAAACAATTTTTATGAAAGAAAGATCCACATTTTTTATTCATGCTTCTACTTAGCTGGTTAAAATATGCTTTAGTTTGGTTTCAAATAGTTGTTAGGAAAGAATTGGAAAGATTTCTATTGGTTAATGCATGTGTTATAATGACTAGGATGCATGGAACAAATATGAATATGTGAAAGACTCTCACCTGTAGAATACAACTTGTTTTCATCGAATTGAATATTTTTCAAGCATTGTCTTGTGCATGATTTTTAAGTCAGAGTCCCATCACATTTCATACGTCAACTCCCAGACTGAAGACAATAAAAAAGTACACATAAAATTTACCTAAAATCAATCAGTAACTCTTTATTGAGCAAGCAAACATTAGTTTAGGCTACGATCTTGGGATAGGCAGTGTGAGTAAACTACCCAATATCAGAAACCAAAACTAGTGTCATTAAAAGAGAGAAAATTCCTTCTGCACTCATACTACCGAGACCACTCCAGTCAAAGCAGAGCTAAATACGAGACAACATCAAACTGTAAGTGAAAGTAGCCTGCCTTTTCTTGCATCTCCTTTGGGTATTCTGTGTATTGGGGATCCCTTCAGGGATTTCGGAGCTGAGTCGGGGAATCAGGTATCTTGTCCACACAACGTACTATCTGCGACTATGTCCCTCCCAGTAGTGTTTGTGATCTGAGGTACCCTTAGTGGCCAAGCTTTTAGGGACTTAAACAAGGTGACTGGGGCGGGCTGCCCTGGTACCTAACACAGAGGCACCTACTATGTCTTCAGTTTTTGGGAGGGTGATCATCTTCATGAGAGTACTTTTCCCCTTAACCTGAGGTTTGGGTGAAGCTCTAGAGTAACTGTAACTATACATTTGGCAAGCCCTCTCTATTATTCATTGTGATATTGGGTTTCATCTCCAGTGATCGATGCTTATCAGACAGGGTCATTTCTCTCTATTTGCTAATTGGTCAGTGTATTTTTTATATTTTCGTGGCTACATCCGGCCCTCATCATCAATCTAGATGATTGTTAGTACTTCCTCCACTCATTGTGGAAGATCCACTGAGCTCTAGTGGACTGGATTCCCCATCTTCGGGGAATGAGTCTCCTAGATCTCACACGGAATCTGTTTGGACAATTGATGATTTAAGTTTGTCAGAGGACTTCTTTATCAAAGGATTTCTTCCTCCCTTTAACCCTCTGCTCACTAATCCGTTGGACCCACTCTTGGTTCCTGTGGCACCAGTAATCCCTGTTTCTTTAGTTGGAACATTTCCATCCATCCCGTTGATGACTAATGGGTCATGGAAATTTGTGGACATTTTTGGCCCCCCACCACTTCCCCAGTCGACAGTCACCACCACACCATTGATGGTGAACCCTACTATCCCATTTGTCCCAAGTACAAACCCTCACATGACACCCTCTGCGAGTGGCACCCAGCCTATGCCGGGCTCCACCCCTTTAGTGTCAAAATCTATACCTTCGACAAGTGCTACATATAGCGCTCCTTATAATGCTCAATATAACATGTTAAGCATGGGTCCCCTCAACCAACAATATGGTTGGCATCCATTGTACAACAATATGCATATACCGGTCATGAATGTAACAGTTCCCCCTCCATCTTCAGGCATGCATGGTTAGAGATTGATTGACATGAGAATTCCTTATGTCAATCGAGGACATATGGTTAGTTTTGTGGCGGGCGAGAATCCTCAAGCAGGTCCCAACCAATCCATGGGGCACCCTACTCACAAATTCAAATTAGTCAAGGGGGCACTACTTATCCTGGTAGAAATTCTATACCCCAACATCACATTCCCCATGGAGATCCACACTACAATGCCATACCCCAAGGCAACTACTATACCATGCTTCCTATGTATAATATTGGGACTTAAACGATGGGAGGACCGCAAGGATCCTCAACTCATATGTCATCGCCTTGGTTCGAGTTGGTGGCAACACACACTCTGCCTTTCTTGGCAACGTTGGATATCCCTGACTTGTACAAACTTACAAATGACCCCATCTATCATAACATACTTTGGCCACCAATCCCGCATAAAATACCAATAGAGATCCCCAAGTTCGAAGGGAAACAAGGGGATGATCGAGGCACCCACATCACCACCTATCATCTTTGGTGTGTTTCCAACTCCATGGTGGACGATAGTGTTCGGTTACATCTTTTCCCCTGCACCCTCACTAGCAACGCAACTAAGTGGTACATTGAGTTACCATGCACGTTAGTAAATACCTTCGATGCTCTAGTGATGGAATTCTTAAAGCACTTTTAGCTACCCATTCGCTATGAGACTGGGACAAAGCTCCTCACTTCATTACGTTAGGATACCGCCACCCACATCTTTGATCATATACATGAATGGAGACGTAGGCAGAGGTTAGTCAAAGCTCCCCTCCCAGACTATCTCTTAGCGGACTAGTTCTGCAAGTCCCTACTCCTGCAAATCACTAAAGATGTCACTTTAGGTGGTGCGGTCACAGAAGACCAATCCATACATCGTACCCAGCAATTAGATCTGATATATTCACAATCTGGCATTCTTTATGACGTAATCCCCAATGCCCCTCATAACTCCAATGTTTCCACTACTCACCACCCTAGAGAACACGCCAATGGGATTATCAACGCAAACTTTGGGGCTGCTATAAAAAAACTCAGCTGTCACATTGCCCAAATGTCAGTGGGCCCCTCTACCAAATCAGCTGCTCTTCCTACCATCGTGATAAATTCTATGCAGTATACACAAAAACCCGATGGTAAGAACAAGAAGAATAAGAAAAAGACTGCTCCTTATATGGAGCAGTCAACAAAGTAGCAAAGCCCAAAGCAGAAGGCTTCTGTGCCTCCTAACGATGGAAAGTATAAACCCACTAGATTCCCTTGCAAAATCTGTGTTGAAGACCACATGACCTATCACTGTCCGCGTCTTCAGGAATGCACAGAATACATATCTAAAAAGGATACTAGTAGGACCCCTGCTGTCCTTAATAATCCTTTCCACACTCAGCAGTAGAAAAACCTTATTGCAAACCAACCCTAAACCCCGCAAGGGGGATGGTGGTTCACAACATCCTTCAACTGGTGAAGGATCTTCTACCATTAACACCTTTGAAACGATAAATCTACAAACAAGAGCCAAATCCTATGGAGCTCTTGTCACTTATGCATAGGAACCTTCCTCAAGTCAAAACCCACTGCCACCCAATGATTTGCATATCGAATGGCCGGTCGCTGACCTTGTAATTCGCCCCCCTAAAGGGGCACTTCGATGCACAATGCAAAATACATCTGCACGTGCTGCCTAAAACTACAGCATTTTAGAAGACTTGGCACAAGCGCCATCGGCTATGTTGGCATTCGAAGTATTACAAACATGACCAAAACAAAGGAAAACTTTGCTTTCGGCTATTGGTGGTATCAACCCACAGGATTCCATGGTTACAATTTTTGACATGGAAAAGTGTAAACCTCCCATTTCCCACTAGCTTGCATTTGAAGTCCAAATTTTTTCGAAAGGTAAAGGTATACACAGAAATGTCATTGGCAAAGGTGCTTCTTCCTGCATCATGTCGGCTTCATGTTGGCTCGCTCTGGGTTCTTCAACCCTATCCCCACTATCAAATTCCCTTAAAGCTTTCGACGGCCACACTTTCATCCCAAAATGTTACCTAGCTAGCTACCCCATCACTTTGTATGGGAAAACAGTAACGGTGGACATAGAAGTCATAGATAAAAAACTCAACTATCATCTCTTACTAGGTCGTAGTTGGACATATGCCATGATGACCATCGTATCTACTATCTTTCGCATCATACTATTTCCACTGGATGGAAAGGTAGTTACAGTGGACTAGCTGTCTTTCTGCACCCCTGTTTATTCCCCGTTGCTAAGCGGCTCTGTACCCCTAGTAGGTGGTGTACCTAACTCTTACGTTAGTATTGGTACCGGTCTACTAGAGGCTTCTTCCCTCATGGGTTGTTTTCCTCTTCAGCCACCCAAGGTTTCACAGATGGTCAATATGCTTTCATCTATTCCTCATGAACAGACTGATGTAGAGTCTCAAAGAAGGTATGTTTTGATGGTTATTCCAGTATCTTTTTCATTAGGATATATAAGCCTTTCTGCATTTTAAACTTAGATAATGACGAAACATGTGAGGTTAATAGGCAAAACTGATAATTGTCATTGTTACGTGTGGGAAGGAGGAAAAGCAGAAATTAGCCATCTCAAAGGGAAAGACAAAGAGGAGCTAACTTCTATCCCTTTGACGGGGAACCGCAAACAGACCAGATCAAAATGGACCAACCCAAAAAAGGAAGTGGAGATACTAGTTCGGAGCAGAAAAGGAAAGAAGTGACTTAGGGTTAATGATTCTGCGAATCCCTCAGGATCTTAGATCCTGAGGGATCGCTATTTTATCTATTTTTTGTATCTAGATATCTCCGTCATCATCCTTATATAAGAGATAGCATTTTTGGCTATAGGGGAGGTTCTGTGGTAATTCCTTTTTAACAGATCAAGACTATGATCTTTATATCCTATTAAGACTTGCTCTGCTATAAGTTTATTTCATGCATTAATACAGACTTGGTTACTCTTTTATCTTTGATCCTGGATCAACTTTAAGCGGTGTACCCCTGGAGGCTAAGGGCCCAGCCCTGGAGGACACTTGCTCTTGTACCATTACGCGTGGTTTTTGTGTGGTTTGATAATAGGCGTGATCTGGTAATCTGTTGTGTTTTATGAACATTATATTACATGCTCTATTATGTTTAACTTGTTTAATGTTCCTGCAAATTGAAGTCTTATATTGACACTACATTATGTTACCAATTTATTAAAGTGTTGATTAATCTCTACAGGATATTATCACTCTGGTACAGAATTCATTGTGATTGTGTTTCAGCATTATGACAAGTTACCTTGAGAAGTCTGATTTCAGATGATTATTGAATGTTATTGTTTATATCTTGAGATGCAATCGCATGCGTTTATTCAGATCAATAACAGAAGCATGTTTCTAGGGTTGTAATTCTTTTGAGACTGCAGGATTGATGTTTTGATTAGAGTGGTTAGATAGGATCACAGCTTGATGAACTTGGTTATTGCTTAGTTGTTGTTCCATTTAGTTGTTGTTCCATTTCTGAATTGCTGTTCCATTTAGTTGTTGTTCCATTTTTGAATTGTTGTTCCATTTCAATCGCTCGTCTGTTTCAAGATTGCTGATTTGTTGTTTCATTTACTTGCCATTTCTTAAGGATAGACTCAGGCTGTAGTGAGTGTCAGCTTCTGCTATTTGGCTCCGAGACCTCTGATCTGCTCCCATCAATTATGAAAGGGATAGGTTATTGCCACCAAACCCTTGGCTGATGTGTTGTTCTATTTCATCGTTATTTCCTTTACTTGCCGTTTCATTTATACTCATCAAGGATGATCTCAGGCTGTAGTGAGCCCCAGCATCTACTACTTAGCTCCCAGACCTCTAATTTGTTCTCATCAGTTATGAAAAGGATGGGTTATTTTTACCGAACCTTCGACTGATGCAATGCTTGGTGCGATTTAGCCTTTTGAAATAGTTAAGTTGTAGACATGTAGCCATTTACTTTTGTAGCCTTTAAGTAGCTGTACTACGAGCATTACTCTGACAAGTGCTAAGCCTCAGACTGAGACACTCTTTTGAAATAGCAAGACGTTCCCGGATTGACATTCTAATGTGAGGTAACTAGAGGTGAAAGAGACCCTTTTTATAGCTCTACATTTTGGTGTCGTTGCCGGGGAAAGAGTGTAGCCATTTGTCTTTTTCAGGGTAGTGTACGAACCTGCTAGGGAAGAATTGGGTTTTGAAAATGGAAGGTAAGAACCTACGTACGGAGCATGTAAAAGCCCTGCTCCTTTGCCCTCTTTCCTGCAGAATTGCTGCTATCTTCTTAAGAAAGATTTAGTAGTTAAATTGAGTGCATGACTAAGCAGAAAAGGCCGGAGAAAAATCCCAAACCTTTGTCGAAGCCAGAAAAATCTAAGGGGCCGGTGACCCTTGGTCGAACAACATTTATAGACGAAATCTATAAGAAAGCCAAATCTCAGCCTTCAGTAGGACCTAGGAAAGTTATTTCCAGACAGCCTACTAGCTTGCTTCAGGCCACAGGTTCATCATCTGTAGCCTTTGCTGAGGTGCATAGTCAAACTGACGAACATGACTTTCAAGAAATTGAAAATTCTATTCCAGAGCGATTGCAAGAAGGGAATTTTAGTAATCTTTGTGAAGGAGAAGGGGAAACAGGGGAAGAGCCAAGATCTCCTCCTAGGATAACTCAGCCATTGAATAGCCCAGACAAAGGAAGTGCGGTAAAAGTTATTATTGAAAAGATCCAATCCCCTCAGATAGGAATTCCAGATATAGGAAGTGCTATTAAAACTAATCCTATCAAAACCATTCTCGCTCAACCAAGGAACACTCTTCTAGATATTCCGGAAGGTTATTGGCATATATTTGACCCAATGGCTCAAAATCCACCAAACACCCAAACCTCTACATTACAATATCCCATAGCAGATTCTGCAACAAATGCCCCCATGAAAGCAATTCCCCTTCAACATATCCCTACATTTCACAGAATTACATCATAAGACCCGGATGCATTTTTATTTGAATTTGATGTACTATGCAGGGGATATGACTACACCACTGACCCCCCGAAACTAAAACTATTTCCCTCGACCCTGAAAGGGGCTGCTTTAAGATGGTTTATGGGATTAGGTGGTGGGGTTATAAATAATTGGGATCAAATGAAGGAATCTTTTCTAAGAAAATATCAAGATTACTGCAGGTCTAGAGAACTAAAAGATGAAATATTCCAGATGGTGGTTATACCAAGCGAAACATTAGAAGAATATGTGGAGCGTTTTTAGTATAATTTTCAAAGATCGCCCTATGCATCATCACCTTTACCCGATAATGTGTTGAAAACAGCATTAATAAGAGGCATGAAAGAACAATGGATTGAAACATTAAACATTATGGGAAAAGGGGATATTTATCAGGAAAATTTTGCTGACATAATTGATCTATGCATCAGGAGTTCGAGAGGCAGTACACGGATCAAACCAGCAGAACATGATCGGTTTGCAAGAGAAAACAAAATTTCATCAGAAGGAGTAACGCGGGCTGAAATCGGAAATTTATTGGAAAACTTTAAAACTGATATACTAGGAACATTGACTACACAATTGGACATTTTGCAGGCCAAGCAAAAGCAAATGGAGGCAGAACAGATTTAGCTATCTTCTACCCCAGATGTAGGAAGAAGCATAGCCATAAGGAATGCCCACTAGATGTAGTCCAAGCATGCCCCTTTTGTGCAAAGGATCATTCGACAGAAAGTTGTCCCTCACTACCTGGACTAAAAGCAGTATATAAGGAGGCAAAAGAAGAACTAGAAACGGTGTACATGCTCAACCAGTGTCGCCAGTGGCAGCCGCGACAAACTAGTATGTTTTCAGATCCAACTTCTTCTTTTTAGTATCCCCAGTATAACGCTCAACAGTATAATACATGGCAAAGCCAATTTCAGCCCCCATTCCCAAACTGGTCACCACAGTCATATCCTTCTGTTAATCCATGGCTAAATCAGACGAGCCAATCCGGTTGGTCAAATCCTCCTTATCCCCCACCATATTGGCAGAACAGCCCATATCCTCCACAATGGACTCCCCCTACTTCACAAAGTTTAGCCTGGCAGAATAACTAGCAGAGACCAACAAATCAGCCAGTAGGGAATGTCCCTCTCCCTCAACCTACACTGCCAGCTTTACAGCAAAATCCCCAGGCGAATCTGAGACTACAACTCCCAGCCCAGCCCAATCCCAATCCAAATAATAGACCGGTCCAAGCACTCCAAATTTTAGAAACACCAGAAGAAGGACCCGATCTGAGGGAGTGCAATGATCTTCAGCTAAGATCTTGGCATATTATCCAAACAAAGGGAAATAAAATAGTTCAGATTGAAGATCAGTTACCTAGAGAACATCTGTCACAAGAAGAGGATGTGAATAGACATCAAACTCATAATCAAGCAACCACATCCTCTCCCCCATTCCTAGAACGTTTAGTCATACCTCGACCGATACAACAATCTAATTTTGACATTCTGGGAGAATTACAAAATTTGTACATAAAAATTCCATTCCTTCAGGCCATTCAAGACATTCCGATATACGCAAAAACTATTAAAGAATTGTGCATAAAAAGGCCAAGGAGGAATATAATGGATAACCCAAGAGTTCAAGTATTCGGTACTTTATCTGACCTATTGTCAGGAAATGAAACACCTATTAAGTATGAGGACCTAGGAAACCCAATAGTAACTGTTCAAATTTATGGTCAAACCCTAACCAATGCCTTAGTTGATCTTGGAGCTACAATCAATAAATTGACAACTGCTACTTGTTAAAAGCTAGGCATTACATCTGCAGAACCTACCTTAACTCTGCTAGAATTGGCCGATCGGTCTGTGGTTAGAACGGAAGGCATACTGCATGATGTCATGGTCTCGGTTGACTCCTGGGAATACCCAACTGATTTTCTGATAATAAACCCTAAAACCTGACTTGATGGACATCCACTGATCTTAGGAAGACCTTGGCTCACTACCGCTGATGCCTATATCGGCTGTCGGCAAGGGAACATGATTATAACCAAGGGGGCGGATATCAAGAATTTAGTACTATATCCCCCAGCGCAGCCAAGTATCACTACAGTTAAAACTAATAGGCACCCTGTATCATATCTGACTGACAACATCAGATCTCCATTGACTATACAAGAAGCACTATAGTTCAAATACCAAACAGAAGATGATGCCATCAGTAATTTCATTAGTCAAACTGAACTCACATCTCGTACCCAGTGTCATATGATAAAAGCAACATTTGATAACGAAGTAGAAGAGGAACCTCTGAAAGATGCACATGATCACACAATCCCTATCACTTGAGTTGCACATAGTAAAATTGTGGAAATCGAACCTGGAAAGACCTTAAACATTAACGCTAACCTTACACCTGAACAAGAAACAAAACTCATCTATATTTTAAGAAAATATAAAGAAACATTTGCATGGGATTACCCTGATATGAAAGGAATTGACCCGCAGTTATCTACACACCACATCTATATAGAAAATGATGCAAGACCTGTTAGGCAGCCTCAGAGAAGACTAAACCCTCACCTAAAAGAAGTAGTAAAAGCTGAGATTCAAAAACTTTTAGATGTTAACTTCATCTACCCTATCTCTGATAGTAAATGGATCTCCCCGCTTGTGGTGGTACCAAAAAAGAATGGGAAGTGGAGGATCTGCGTGGACTACAGGGAGCTGAATAAGGCAACACAAAAAGATCACTTTCCTCTCCCGTTCATCGATCAAGTATTGGACACTTTGGCAGGGAAGAAATTCTTTTCTTTTCTCGATGGCTTCAGTGGGTATAACCAAATACAGATTGCCCCTGAAGATCAGGACAAAACTACTTTTACTTGTCCTTGGGGAACATTCGCCTACCGAGTTTTACCTTTTGGTTTATGTAATGCCCCTGCCACATTCCAAAGGGCTATCCTTAGCATTTTTGCAGATCTAATAAATGAAGGATTGGAAGTATATATGGACGACTTTACTCCATACAGAGATGAGTTTGATCCAGCATTGGAGACACTAGAAAAAGTCCTACAACGTTGCATAGCTACCAGGCTTTGTTTAAGCCATGAAAAATGTTACACGATGATGATAGAAGGACTTATTTTAGGACATTACATTTCAGCAGCTGGCATTCAGGTAGATCCAGCCAAAATCCAAATACTTTTGCTTATTCCTACTCCTACTACTCAAACAGAGGTACGTAGCTTTCTTGGATTCTCTGGTTATTACAAAAGATTTATAGAACATTATTCACGTATTGTTGCACCATTGTATGCATTAACTGGTAATATTGATTTCTGTTGGACAGAAAAATGCAAACGTGCCTTCAACGATCTGATGAAGCTTGTATCTACAGCCCCAGTTCTTCGGGGACCAAATTGGGATTTGCCATTCCAGATATCATCTGATGCCTCAGATATAGCCATTGGAGCGGTCCTTGGATAGGAGGAGGATAGAAAACCATATGAAATTTATTACATTAGCAAAAATCTATCCCCTGCTAAATTAAATTATACTGTCACTGAAAAAGAATTTCTAGCTGTTATACATGCTATCAATAAATTCAGACATTACATTACTGGATATCCTGCTATTCTGTACACAGATCATTCTGCTATAAAATATTTAGCAAATAAGCCTGTCACAAATGGCATAATAACTGGATGGCTGATTTTATTGCAGGAATTCGATATTACAATCAAGGATCGACCCGGGAAAGAAAACCCGGTAGCTGATTTCCTCTTAAGAGTGCCAAAACCAGTCGATGCAACAGCAGTTGAAGATCAGTTTCCAGATGAGCATCTCTTTGCTGTTGCTGTTCAAACACCCTAGTATGCGGATGTCGCCAATTACCTAGCAGTAGGTAAGTTACCAAAGCATCTAACCCCTAATGAGCGAAAACAGATTGTTCAACGAAGTACCAGATTTTCCTGGATTGGGGGTTATTTGTTTCACACAGGGGCAGACATGCAAATCAGAAGATGTGTTAGACAAGATGAAATTTCTGATATATTGAAAGCATGCCATGACCAACCATGTGGTGGACATTTCGCTGATCGTAGGACTGCACATAAAGTATTACAAACAGGGTATTATTGGCCCACAATTTTTAAAGATGCAAAGAAATTCGTCCAAGCATGTGACAGTTGCCAGAGAGCGGGACGCCCTAGTCACTCAGATGAGATTCCTTTGAAACCACAGTTAGTCATTGAACCATTTGAGAGTTGGGCTCTTGATTTCGTGGGACCAATCAACCCGCCATCAAACCAAAAAACATACATTTTGGTGGCAACAGAGTACGTCACCAAGTGGGTTGAAGTAGAGGCCTTGCCCAGAGTTACAGAATAATATGTTATACAGTTCCTGCTTCATCTATTTGTGCGTTATGGCCTCCCTAGAGAGATAATTATAGATGGAGGGCCACAGTTTGCTGGGAACAGAATAGCGGCAACACTCAATAACTATCATGTTCAACATAAAGTTACCACCCCATATCACCCACAGGCAAATGGGCAAGTAGAAAGCAGTAACAAAATAATAGAGATGATTCTAACAAAAACAATTGCATCACATAGACGCGACTGGGCAGCCAAACTACCAGAAGCACTATGGGCTTATAGAACAACATGGAGAATCACTACTGGTCACTCACCTTATCAGCTAATGTTTGGAAAACAACCTATATTTCCTATAGAATTTGAAATCCAGACATTACGAACATGACAACAAGTTGGTTTAGATTTAACTGAGGCACAGAATAATCGACTACAATAGATTAATGAGTTGGATGAAATTAGGCCCTCTGCACTTCAACGCACTGCTCTGATACAGTAGCAGAGAGCTAAATGGCATGATGCTCTCATTAAAAACAGAGTCTTCCATGAAGGAGACTGGGCTCTTTTGTATGACTCTATATTTCAGGACTTCCCCGGGAAACTCCAGACTCATTGGTTGGGACCATATGAAATTCAGAAAGTACATGACAATGGGACCCTTACCTTGACTACTATCGATGGTTCTGGATATACCTTCAAGGCAAACGGCCATTGAGTCCATCTCTATCGCAAACCACTTACTCAGGAGTCCTTCTGCCAACAACTACACCAAGATTCAGATATGGAGATCTTAGGGGAGGAAGACAAGTCTTCCCCGCCTGTAACTCACTAAAAAATCTACTTTTCTTTATAATTTGTATATAACTTATCGAATTATTTTTGTACAGATTTTTTGCAGTATGTTTTGTTATTTCTGTTGTTCCTTTTCCAAAAGGAACAACACTTTTGATTTTTTCTGTTCCTTTTCCAAAGGAACAACACTTGTGATTTTTGCTGTTCCTTTTCCAAAAGGAACAGCACTGGTGATTTTCGCTGTTCCTTTTCCAAAAGGAACAGCACTCGTGATTTTTGCTGTTCCTTTTCCAAAAGGAATAGCACTTGTGATTTTTTGTTGTTCCTTTTCCAAAAGGAACAGCACTGGTGATTTTTGTTGTTCCTTTTCAAAAGGAACAACACTTTTAATTTCTGCTGTTCCTTTTCCAAAAGGAACAACACTTTTGATTTCTGTTGTTCCTTTTCCAAAAGGAACAACACTTTTGATTTCTGTTGTTCCTTTTCCAAAAGGAATAGCACTTTTGATTTCTGCTGTTCCTTTTCCAAAAGGAATAGCACTTTTGATTTCTGTTGTTCATTTTCCAAAAGGAACAACACTTTTGATTTTTGTTGTTCCTTTTCCAAAAGGAACAGCACTTTTGATTTCTGTTGTACCTCTTCCAAAAGGAACAACACTTTTGATTTTTGCTGTCCCTTTTCCAAAAGGAACAGCACTTGCAACTTACAATTTTTTGTGTTCCTTTTTCAAAAGGAACAGCACTTCTGTGTTTTTGTTGCTTCCAAAAGGAACAACACTTTTGATTTCTGCCGATCTTTTTTTTAAAAAGGGAATGACATTTCCTTGAAACTACTGTTCCTTTCTCCAAACGAACAGCATATGTGAACTATTGTTATGGCCTTCCTTGAAAGGAACATTACTCATACGATTTTGAAACAGCTTGCTCCCTCTACCCCAAATTAAGGATGTTTATTGCTGATGTTCTTTCAAGTCTTTTGGAATACGGCTATACATTTATGAGATTAAAGCGAAAATGCAGCATACCGAAATCACTAAATCATAAATCGCTATCTTTATAAGAAACTGCCCTGACTTGGTGAAAGGATGCGGAGAAAGACATGCTTACTTATCATCTTTTGCTGCCATTGTTCTACTAACTTCGTTTTGATTAGTTATCTGTATTATGATGGTTCTTTTTCTTTAATTATCATATGGCAATAGGATCAAAAGATCTATACCTTTCTATTGGGATATTAAGACTTCTTCCACCATTCCTACTCTTAAGGAGTGTTGAACCACCCTTTGTGCATAAACAGGAAATGCTCTCTATTAAAAAGAAGCAAAACAAAATTTCTAAAGACTGTCAAATTGCAGGATAGGAAGTCTCATTACGAGCTAGCCTACCATGATCATCAGGATGGAAGCGAAGTGGCATTCCCATTAGGGCCACCACACCTGGGAAATGGTCCAAAAGGTATATCAAACAAATAATCCTTGGAACAGGAGTTCTCACCACGAGCCGGCCTGCCCACTATTCGCTCCTTCCTCGTGAATGGCATTATGACTAACTGGTCACCAAGCCAGCATAGTGGCCTACATTTTGACATTGCTCAAACGCTTCCTTGCATACACAAAAGACTATGGTTCCAGGGGTGAAACAAACAACTCTGCCAAGGTTATGGACACTTGTCGGCAGTAGAGCACTGTTAATGGTATTGAAGTCGTATGTTTACACCAATAGGTAAGAAGATTACATCCTTTTGCTTCTTATGCCGTGATAATTAAATTATATAATATTACCCAACCATATAGTGCATGACTATATATCATCGCCAATCATTACGAAGCTATTGGCAGTGACCGCATGAGACCTTCTATTTATGGCAAATGTCTTATCCCCGAACTTCCATCAAATCAACGCAGCCCCATAATATTAAAAGCGATCTAACTTTTTACCTCGATATTAGTATTACGCTGTTTTTGGCGAACATGTCATATATCCATAAGCTGTTCCATAAAGACCTCGCGGCAAAACAGACGCTGCTCCTTTATTTGACGGCTGGGACAGCCTATCACATTGCGGGGGGGGAGGTAACCTCATCATTCCCCAGAGTACGTGTCAATCCGTTATTTGAAAAAATTTTGTACTCAAGCACGGCAATGGCTCAATGGTATGATCTTTTGCTATTTTTGTTTTCTTTTGCATGAGCTGACGTTCGAAGCTATTTCCATTGCATACGTTGTTTCATTTAAATTTGAACGAGGAATACGCTACCAGCTTCTCTGCGCTTCAACAAACAGTTGCCATTCCTTTGAAAATTGGCAGTTAAACTATGGGAGGAAGGTCAGTCTGCCGAGAACTGCAAACATTAACTGTTTCCGCTGCAGTCTGAAGAATCTTGAAAAGAGCAGGATGGTTGACCTATTTCAACCGCCTAAAGGAGTCTAATGAAACGGTAGCAAGAGAATTTTTACATAACTTACAGGAAGAATACTCCACAGTAAGAGGAAGGTGAATAGAAGTCACCAACGACATAATAGCAAGAGTCACGGGACTACCGGCCATGGGACCAGTATCGACAATAAAGAAGGAAAGGCTGCAGAAGATTTTGGAAATCTTTCAGGACGAGGGTCAGAAGTTGACAATCCGAGGAAAGGGGGTGCTACCAGCAACGCTAGGAGAGCCATGGCAGAATTGTCAAAAATCATCCAAAGCTACATCACTTGCGAAGGTAGAAAAGATGTGTTAAGACCATGACATCTTAAACTCCTAGCTGTCTTAAAACAAAAATGTTCTGTGAATTTGCCTGCATTGTTGAATTCTCTATTGCATGATGTCGCACGAAGTATGAAGAAGGCACATCATGTAGAATCAGTTATTAGCCACCACGAATTAATCCGCTTGATAGTAAATTACAGTCTCACCCAGCAGCAGAGCAGCTGGGAAGAACTAATTGATATTATCAATAAAGGGACGACCACATCTGGACGTCCGAAAAAACGAAAACGAGTTGATAACACACCCCAACGTCCAGAGAAACGAAAACAGGACACTTGCACATAGGTGCAACCTGAAAAACAATCTGAAAAACGACCCGAAAAGCGGAAACATGACGCTAGTACACCCGAACAACCAGAAAAGCGTGGAAAGTCAGCAAGGCTCATAGGGTTACAAGGAGGGCTGAAGAAGCCCCAGGCAAGCACGAGCCAAGCAATAGAAATCGAAGATGAGTAGTCTGCAGAAACAGAAGCAGAAGAAGAAAGCAGTAAGGAAACAGAGCAGTCCGCAGAAACAGAAACAGAGGAAGAAGGCAGCGAGGAAACAGAGCAGTCCGCAGAAACAGAAACAGAGGAAGAAGGCAGTGAGGAAACAGAGCAGTCTGCAGAGACAGAAACGGAAGGAGAAGATGCCGAGGAAGAAGAACAGTCTGCAGAAACAGAAACGGAAGAAGAAGACATCGAAGGAGAAGAGCAGTCTGCAGAGGCAGAAACAGAAGAAGGAAAGGAGGATCCAGAGCAATCTGCAGGGAGAGAAGAAGAACAAGATGAGCAGACTGAAGAAAAAGGAGATGAAAAGGAAGAAGTTGAGCAGTTCGAGCAGGAGGAAGGAATGGAATAGCAGGAAGGGAGCCCATTACAAGACCCGTTAAGGGAATATGAATTGGCCGACATTTTGGCCAATATGGGCGAATATGGCCAACCCCTGAGTCCATCAAACCTGCATTCCGAAGAGAAAACCCAGGAGAAATATGCACCCGAGGAATTGCATGAAGAAGAGGAATAAATAGAAAACTTGCCCGTTCATAATGAAAAGATATTAGAAAATGCTGAGCAAGAACAACCCGTTCCTAGTCAGAAGCCACCAGAGGAAAGTTCGGAGGAAATAAGGGCAGAAGAGGAATCAGCCCAAGAAATAACGGAGCCAAGTAAGGTTCTTACCCCGGAACAGTTACCTCAGGAAGAAAATCAGGAAGCCAGCCACAATCCAAACCACAGCGAACAACCTGTTGTTCCTTTGGAAGAGATGATGGAAATAAGGGAATTACGAAGGGAAAAGCGGACATTGTTGAACATAATATCCCAGCTTCACCAGCAGATTAGGATTCTAAAAGCAAGGCAAAGGGTGAAGGGGACTTCAAGAAGAAAAGGTCTGACCACACCAGTAAGGCCCCTTAAGGGCAGGAGGCGGAGGACCAAAAGCCGTCCCACTACTCAAAACCCTGACAGAAGCCAAACTGTTGTTCCAAATGAAGCTGAAAAACAAACTGTTGTTCCATTTGAAAAGGAACAGCAGTGGGCTGGAGTTCGTGTTAAAATTGAAAAGGATGATAAGATGGTTCAGACGGAGGCACCACCATTGGGAGTAATAAGGGCTCTGAACTCGAAACAGCGTAATAAGAAAGTTCAAGTAAAGCTCCCGGCCTCCACGGATGCATGGAAGAAAGACCCGAAAACAAGAACCCTCCACCAACATTTGAAGCAGGCCCAGCAAGAAGCAGAAAAGCTCAGGGAGCAAATGGTCCCCCGAGAAAAATATGAAGAATTACAGCAGCAGCTAAGGAACGTCAACTTATCTGAAAGCCAAGCTTTCGAAGGATGGCAAAGGGAACAGGAGAAAGTTGCCAAGGTAACCCGTAGATTAGATGTAGTTATCAAACAAATGGATACCTTGTGTTCTTTATATAATGACGTTCTAGCATGTAGAGCCCCTGCCAAAAATTATGCCCTATTTTTAATGGAGAGGTATTTACAATTGAAAATAAAGGCTGTCAAAGCAGGCACTCCTATACAGATTAACACTATGGATGATTTCATAAACTGCTGTAAACATTATGGGGTGAAAGTGCAGAGATTATTATGTGAATTTTACTTGCATAACCTTATACTAGAACAAGAGACTGAAATGAACCCAGGCCCTTTTGTTGGGGACATTCAATTGCAAGCATTTATCTCATTTGCAGTTAATCAAATTAAATGGCTCAAAGCTTATAATGCTTTTCAAAAACAAGAGAACGGATTAGATATTTGGGTAAGAGCTGAGCCTAGGGATCCAACGCAGTTATGGAGGAGTCATAGAAACCTTATGATGGCTCCAGAGTGATTGAAGCGCTAGGACCCATGCATGAGGCAATCATTCGGCAGGGACTTGAATACTTTTCCTCTATTAAGGACCCTGCCATTAATGCAGCTAAATTTCGATATCAAGTATCTAATCCAAATATTCAGTTCAGAGAACCATTTAAATATGAGAACTTTAGACTTGCTGCTAGCCATTTTCCCCTCTATGGTGAAATTGTTTTGAGAGCCGGGCCATCCTGGTTAGGATATAGGTTCCGGAGTCCAATCATTTGGCATCCAGCACCCGGATACCAAGCCCTATATGAGATGCGTAAGGGTCAGACAGGCCACTTCTTTGATTATTTAGTTTCGCATCACGGCTATAGACCCTCACATGAGATTCCATCTCCAGCTTACTCACTCATTGCACTGCATATCAACTACAATGTTTTCATGAGGTCATGAAAAAGGGTAAGCTGGGGGGTGTGTACAGTCTCAAAGAAGGTACGTTTTGATGGTTATTTCAGTATCTTTTTCATTAGGATATATAAGCCTTTCTTCATTTTAAACTTAGATAATGATGAAACACGTGAGGTTAATAGGCAAAACTGATAATTGTCGTTCTTACGTGCAGGAAGGAGGAAAAGCAGAAATTAGCCATCTCAAAGGGAAAGACAAAGAGGAGATAACTGCTATCCCTTTGACGGGGAACCGCAAACAGACCAGATCAAAATGGACCAACCCAAAAAAGGAAGCGGAGATACCAGTTCGGAGCAGAAAAGGAAAGAAGTGACTCAGGGTTAATGATTCTGCGAATCCCTCAGGACCTTAGATCCTGAGGGATCGCTATTTTATCTATTTTTTATATCTAGATATCTCCGTCATCATCCTTATATAAGAGATAGCATTGTTGGCTATAGGGGAGGTTCTGTGGTAATTCCTTTTTAACAGATCAAGACTATGATCTTTATATCCTGTTAAGACTTGCTCTGCTGTAAGTTTATTTCATGCATTAATACAGACTTGGTTACTCTTTTATCTTTGATCCTGGATCAACTTTAAGTGGTGTACCCCTGAAGGCTAAGGGCCCGGACCTGGAGGACACTTGCTCTTGTACCATTATGCGTGGTTTCTATGTGGTTTGATAATAGGCGTGATCTGGTAATCTGTTGTGTTTTATGAACATTATATTACATGCTCTGTTATGTTTAACTTGTTTAATGTTCCTGCAAATTGAAGTCTTATATTGACACTACATTATGTTACCAATTTATTAAAGTGTTGATTAATCTCTACAGGATATTATCACTCCGGTACAGAATTCATTGTGATTGTGTTTTAGCATTATGACAAGTTATCTTGAGAAGTCTGATTTCAGATGATTATTGAATGTTACTGTTTATATCTTGAGATGCAATCGCATGCATTTATTCAGATCAATAACAAAAGCATGTTTCTAGGGTTGTAATTCTTTTGAGACTGCAGGATTGATGTTTTGATTGGAGTGGTTAGATAGGATCACAGCTTGATGAACTTGGTTATTGCTTAGTTGCTGTTCCATTTAGTTGTTGTTCCATTTCTGAATTGTTGTTCCATTTAGTTGCTGTTCCATTTCAATCGCTGGTCTATTTCAAGATTGTTGATTTGTTGTTTCATTTACTTTCCATTTCTTAAGGACAGACTCAGGCTGTAGCAAGTGTTAGCTTCTGCTATTTGGCTCCCAGACCTTTGATCTGCTCCCATCAGTTATGAAAGGGATAGGTTATTGCCACCAAACCCTTCGCTGATGTGATGTTCTATTTCATCATTATTTCCTTTACTTGCCGTTTCATTTATATTCATCAAGGACGATCTCAGGCTATAGTGAGCCCCAACATTTGCTACCTAGCTCCCAAACCTCGGATTTGTTCTCATCAGTTATGAAAAGGATGGGTTATTGCTACCGAACCTTCGACTGATGCAATGCTTGGTGTGATTTAGCCTTTTGAAATAGTTAAGTTGTAGACATGCAGCCATTTACTTTTGTAGCCTTTAAGTAGCTATACTACGAGCATTACTCTGACAAGTGCTAAGCCTCAAACTGAGACACTCTTTTGAAATAGCAAGACGTTCCCGGATTGACATTCTAATGTGAGGTAACTAGAGGTGAAAGAGACCCTTTTTATAGCTCTACAACTGATCCATGGATCCTATCGGCTCCTTCGGACATTGACAGATACGAAGAAAAAATGCTATTGTCACCAGCTGAATTGGCCTACCAAGACATTCAATTGGCATCCGCATTGCCAGACACTTTGGTTACGGCCAACAGTACCACTGCCCCTCCCATAAATGCTCCTTCTTTTGATCCACTCAATCAAGTCCTACCTACGGATGAAGCTATTTGAGAAATCATGAGTTTAGAAGAGCAAACTTGGGAGGATTTGCACCATCATGTTTCGATATCTGATTCAGACATGATGCCTCTTCAAATCCTGTCCCCTGACATAACAGAAATCGTTTCCTCACCCTATACGACCATCCAAACTTTGGAGGCGGAAGGAAACATGGGTAATATTTCAAAGACATTGCTCATCGATATTTCTGTCAATATAGGCATCATGGAAAACATCTAGATTGGAGCAGATTGCAATCTTGAGGAAATTGTAAGCTTCACCTGCCGTTTTAAGGAATTCTACGATGTATTTGCCTGGTCTTATGAGGAAATGCCTGGCATAGATCTGTCTATTGTCAAGCATGAGATCAAGCTTTACAACAATGCTAAACTTATCTATCAAAGGCTTCGACCAGTCCATCCCCACAAAACGGCAGCCATAAAAAATGAAGTAGAAGAATTGTTACATGCTAGTTTCATCTATCCTATTCCTTTATTGGAATGGGTTTCCAATTTAGTTCTTGTCAATAAAAAACAAGGAACCGTCCACGTATGTTTCGACTATCAAGACTTGAACACCATGTGTCCCTAGGATAATTATACGACACCATTCATCGATCAAATCATTGACGACTGCATCGGTTGTGAATCATTTTCATTCATGGATGGATTCTCAGGTTACAACCAGATTGCTATAAAACCCAAAGACTAGCACAAAACCGCCTTTGTCTGCCCATGGGGCATCTTTTCCTATCACAAACTCCCATTCAATTTAAAGAATGCTGGAGCAACTTTTCAAAGAACCATGGAATACACATTTCACGATATCAGGCATATAGTTCAAGCTTACTTGGATGACCTTCCAGCCCATTCCAAGCAATGAACGCAGCACCTAAACCATTTAAGAGCCATATTTCTTAGGTTTTGGTTTTAAAACATCCACCTGAATCCACATAAATTCATTTTCTTTGTCGAGTCTGGATGCTTACTTGGATTCATTGTCTCCAATTATGGGATTAGGGTTGATCCCAATAAGGTAAAGGAAATTACTCAATTGCCTAAACCACAATCCATCCTACAACTCCAATGTTTTCAAGGGAAAGAAAACTTTTTACGATGGTTCATCGTAAATTATGCTGAGTTGACGAAAGGCTTTATGTTCCTACTTAAGAAGGGAGTGTCTTATCTATGGGATGATCAAGCTCAATGATCATTTGATGCCTTGAAAAAGGTGCTTACATCAGCCCCACTTCTTACCACTCCTGACTATGGTCGCGACTTTTGTCTATACCTGTCAACCTTGCCATCCTCTCTCAAAATGGTCTTGGTTTAGACTCATGATGACCAGAGTGAACATCTAATCTATTATCTAACAAAAGGCCTGGCTAGTCCCGAACTCAGATATTCACATGTGGAAAAACTGTTATTGGAAGTTGTCTTTGTTGTCAGTCAATTCCGACACTATATCCTGTTGTGACAGACTATTGTCATCACCTTGGAGAATCCCATGACACATATTTTGTCTCGTCAAGTAATTGGAGAAAAATATTCAAAAATGGATCGTGATCCTCCGACAATTTGATCTGGTTTTCATAGCTTCCAAGGCGAAAAACTCCTTAGTCTTCGACGAACTTTTTTCTGACCTTCCCATCGTTGATCCTAATGAGATAGCCCACAATCCTCTTCCAGATGAGGCTATCTATATTATTGACACCACTGACCCTTGGTACGATGACATTCTTGTCTACCTCTAAGCACAACGGTTCTGCCCAGAACAATCGACAGGTGACCGTCGCCACATTTGCCACCAAGCGCGACACTATATGGTGATTGAAGATACATTATATTATCATGGTGTAGATATAGTTCTTCGACGTTGCCTCACTCATGAAGAGGCAGAACATGTTTTAAATGACTGCCATGCTGGGGCATGTGGCGTTCATCTTTCTAGCATATCTACTGCACAGAAAATCTTGCGCGCAGGCTATTATTGGCTAACCTTGTTCAAAGATTGTGTCAAGGCCATCCGGTAATGCCATCCTTGTCAAGTGTTCACCAAGAAAATGTGTGCTCCTCCACCCCTATTGCACCCGGTGATCTCCGTTGGGCCCTTTTCCAAATGGGGGATAGGCTTCGTAACCTGCAATCTCGTTTCCTCTGCTGGACACAACTATATCATAGTAGCTATGGACTATTTCACGAAATGGGCCGAAGCCCTTCCCACCTACAGAGCCGATGGAGAAACCACAATGCTATCCCTGTTCAATCAGGTTATTTTTCCTTTTGGTGTACCCCGCACTATTGTTATAGACCATGGATCTCATTTCCAGAACCATATGATGTCTGATTTAACATTGCTGCTCGATTTTCGTTAGGATCAATCATCCTCCTACTACGCCCAAGCTAATGGCTAAGTAGAGGCCATCAATGGCATCTTAAAAGCCATGATCCCTAGGTTGTAGGAAATCATGAAACCAATTGGCACCGAATGTTATATTCGAAACTATGGGCATACCGAACTTTAGTAAAAACTGCCACGGGCTTTACACCTTTCCAACACACTTATGGCCTGGAAGTAGTTTTACCCATCGAGTGTCTGATCCCTTCCCTACAAATAGCTGTTGAACTCCTGCCTGACACTACTATCGAAGAAGAATGCTTACTATACCTCAATCAACTGGACGAAACTCGTCGAGATGCCAAATTACCACTTGAGGCTCAGAAGGGCCAGGTAAAAAAGGTCAAGCCTCATTCTTACCAAGAGGGAGATCTTGTTTTTCTCTATGATTAAAAAACATGACCTCTTGGGGGTAGGAACACTTCAACCCTTATGGCTAGGTCCCTATGTCATCAAGAAATCCCTCTCAAAAGGGGCATATGAAATTCAGGACTGGGAAGGAGTCCAGCTCGACGAGCCTAGAAATGGGCTCTATGTGAAAAAGTTTTATGCCTAGTATTGCACTAGGAATGTGCTTTGTAATTTTATGTATTTATAAGTTTTTCTTCCCTTTTTGGTGTGATTGGATTGTTTTGATATTTATTGGAGTATTTGTCTCATACATCCTTCTCGCAATGCAGATGTCTTCATTACCCTTAGCATACATAGGATACGCGGATGGTGCCAGTCATCATACACGACACATTACATCAGCTGCTTGGGTCATCTACACACCTGATTCGGAACTATTTTCTCTTAGAGGAGTCTTTCTTGGTACTGCCACCAACAATATGCCCGAGTACATGTCCGTAATTTTACTTGTCACGAAAGTGTCATCAAGGGACATCTCCAATCTGGTGGTCAGGTTAGACTCCCAGCTAGTTGTTATGCAATTGACAAATCATTATCACATTCATAATCCAACCTTATTACGTCATTATTTAAGGGTACGAATCCTGGAACGTTAATTTGAAATAATCATATATGAACACATTCCCAGAGAATTTAATGCGGTTGTTGATTCATTAGCTAACTATGTATTAGATTGGCATCTGTCTCATTCACTATAGAAGCATGCATGAAAAGTAAAAATTTACTAAGTTAAAAATTTTACAAAAAACATTTAAAAAAAAATTATGCCATCAAAATACCAAAATGTCTATATATATATATATATATATATATATAGAGAGAGAGAGAGAGAGAGAGAGAGAGAGAGAGAGAGAGAGAGAGAGAGATCAAAATCCAGTCTTTTACCTCGAAATATTCCTAAACTTGGATGTTTTAAGTACAAAATGGCTACTAAGCCCAGCTACAAACACCCATTGGCTACGCCGAAACACATGCTAAAAATAGCCTACTTCTCTTGAAATGCTAAAACCACTCTAGCTATCCTCGGAAGAGAAACCAGAAATCGCTCAGGTACACCGACCGTGTGTCACTACATATGAGAGAGAATCTCCCTCATAGGAAGGGGGGGGGGGGGAGCCCATGCTCAAGCCCTCCAAGATCCTTAGAACCTCACAAAGACTTTCGGCATCACCCCCCAAGTAGGTAGTTGGCCTCATCGCATATGGTGGGGTTCGCTTGCAAGCCGTAATGGTGCCACATCTATGTTAAGCATAAAGCTTCATGTCAGTACTTATTTCACCTATAAAAACATTACATAAACATTCAAAAGTGAAAAAATACTTGAAGTACTTTTAAAGGTCACTCTCACCTTAAGGACCCCAGTTGCTCCTGGGTGGCAGCACCAAGTCAGGGTCATCGGTGAAGTCCATTCCCTCATAAGCATAGTCATCAATCATCACATTTTGGCCATGAAGCCACTGGAAGAAATCTTCCTCGAAGAAATGTCGGATTGGTCCTCCTCCTGTGCAAGGATCGAGTGATGACCATCACCCCTACCTCAGATCCCTCAGATCAAAGGGACCTAAGCTCATCCTTGGGCACAGAATAGGTACCCTCTCAAGAATGAATGAAACTATGAGAGTACCATACCCAAAACTGTGTTGGGTACGAGTCTTGCATGCTATTAACTCTGCCTTCAACTGGCGAAGCACTGCTTCACACCAGTTGAACATCTATGGCTGGACACAGTTAACTGCAAGCAACAGTTGGGCCTTTGTTGCAATGTGGGGACACTTTGACCCTGCCAACTGCACAATCAACCATAAAATTGCCCTCATAGACCTGGACATTATCCTCTCTATGGGGACTCTGTTGCTGACTAGTCCGCTCTCAGGGATGCAGTAGGATTGCACGAGCTCTAGGGTAGATCATGGATCTGGCCTACTCCTAGTGAGGTTTTCCTATGCCCCACGCCATGAAAAACCAGTTAAAAATTATATTTCATCACGGTCAATATCCAGCTCCTAATCTACAATCCTGGACACTTGCTCGTGTTCATACTAGTGTTGGATAATCCATCTCAATCAATCCTCTTGCCCTTTCATCAACTCCAACTTTGCATACTTTAGTAAACTACAGTGGCGCAATGCAAGCATGCATGCTGGATCATTTCACATCAGCAATTCCTGACTATGATGGGCCCATTCTCTCCATAGACTAGTCATTATGGCTTGCAACCTGCGCAAAATAACCCTAAAAATAGTCGAAATGCGGCAAAATAGCTTTAGGAATCCTTGCATGAGGTTTTAAACTATGCCCTTAAGCTCTAAAACTCCTCCCAGTAGTACATAGGGAGGATTAATGCCCTCCAGTAGGTCATACAGGGTGTTTAACGCTCCCTACAGGCCATCTAGAGGGTGTTAGTGCACAAACACTGCTTTAACACACCTTAGATCTGCAAAAATCCACCCCTGAAACTCTCAAGAAAGGTTAAAAAATGCATAAAGCAAGGTTTTAGCCTCTACTTGGGACTGACAACACATTGAATGGTCACTTAGATCTCCTGCAATGGTCCGCACAAAATCTGCTCCTCTTTAGCTCCAAAATACTCTCACAATTCTCAAATAGTGAAAATGGTGAATGTGAAAGGTCAAAACACTTCCTTATATTTATTTTTTAAGACATGATTTTTTGAAATCATCAAAGCGGCCATAGTCCATTTCCCATGATTTTGTATCATGCATGAACCCATATGGATAGGAACTGCTACTTTTTTATACTTTTTTCGCTTTTGATGAAAGTACCCTCAGGAATGAAAAGCAATAAAAGCTGCATGCAATTGTCAAAAGAGCACTTTTCTTTTATGGGATACTTTCTCGCTCTCAAAAAACTGAAAACTCCCTGAGTTTGTCATTGTTGGGCTCTTTAAACACATACGATGACATTCTGAGCAACTCTTTTTCTCTCTTTTTCTAGCTCATTAAACTAAAAAAGACCGTTAGAGCATTCTTTTTAGGCACTTTTTTCTCTCTCATAAAACTGAAAAAAACTAGAGTTTTTTCTTTAGGCTCGTTAAAAATTTATAAAGATGACCTGAGAATTCTTTTAGGTACTTTTCTCACTTATTAAACTGAAAAATCCGGAGTTTTTGTCATCGGGCTCGTTATAAATCTATGGCAGCAATAAGAGCACTTGCTTTTTTGGGACCATTTATTGCTCTTAAATCAAAAAATCCCCGAGTTTTTCCCCTTCTTCGGGCTCGTTAAATCTACGAAGAAGGAATGAGCAATTCTTTTACCTCTTTTTCCTCGCTCAATAAACTGAAAAGGATACCTTTAGTTTTCTTCATTTGACTCATTAAAATTTAATGAAGGTATTGATTTTGTTGTCACGTGACTCATTAAAAATTCACGACAAAAAATGAGTTTAGTCCGTCTCCTCATACTCGTAACAAAATTTTTGATCTATATTGCCATTAATGTCAATATGAAGCCAAGGAGAAGCAGAGTATACTTGTGAAGAATAGGAGCAAAGCCACTGGAAAGAGGATCGCATCAACGAACATACATAAACAGAGTCATCAGAAGTCACAAAGAGATATGTCTAAGGGAAATCATTGTCAGAAGAACAAAGAGAAACAGAGCATTAGAGAAGCTAACAAAGGAGTTAACAAAGGAGTGGTAGAAATCAAGACAATGAAGAATATCAAAACAGGAGTAGTCAAAGAAAAGCCAGAGGAAGAAGTTCAACGAAAGAAACAAAGAGGAACACGTAGCGGAGAAGCATAAAAAGTGGTATCGAAAGCCATAGGAAAGCCAAGTAATCAAAGCAGAAATCAAGAATACGAATGAAGAGTGAATGCACATGGCTATATTCCAAAAAGCAGGTTTGAAATAGTGACAGTGGTTTTTGGGCAGACTCAAGGCTGTAAGTGGTTTTCGGGTAGAGTCACCTGATACCACTCATCGATCGACGTGTGGCAGGAGAAGGAGAGAGGAAACAGCCTTATCAGGCAGGTAATCCTCATGCATGTAGCTCACCCGATATCATTGTCAAGCATTGGATCAAATGCATTTTGATCTACGGTACAAGATCACCAAGCAGCTTTGTTGGTCAAGTGTAATATCAACCGTCGGATGGGATGATAAGATCTATGGTGGAGGATTGATCCAAAAAAGGAAAGCATTGAAAAATGTGCATGTGTAGACCTGACTACACCATTATAGCATGGCTTAATCAAATGTCGCATCTGTGGTAATCACAATGTATAAAGGGTGTCGCCCCGAACCACCGATTGCGATATATATATACATATATATATATATATACATATATATATATATACATATATATATATATATATATACATATATATATATATATATATACATATATATATATATATATACATATATATATATATATATACATATATATATATATATATATATATATATATGGACCCGACGGAGTTATTAAAAACAATTTATAATAATATCGCGTCTGGGTATCAGGAAATTCGCTATGTTATGTGCAAATCTACCAATTGCAATAAAGTTGTGGAGGAGCGGACCCTATGAAGTTATAGATGTGAGCGTAATGCATTTGAAGTCCGACCTTATGTGTTCGGAGGGTGTATTTTTGTGTATTCCTGTGGTTCCGATAAATGTGTTGCCCAGGGCTTAAAGTTAAATTAACGCTTCTGATAGTTTAGTGGGCCTGAATAGTTGTGATTATGATTGCAATTGCGGGATTACTATTGTATATTGTATGAATATTATAAAAGGGGGGTCTCTCTGATATCTTCTTTAATATGCAACATTATTGTAATTCGGCCTCTTTTCCACATTAATGTGTCTTGTGTATTGATGGATTTGAAGACACAGAGGAAGCCAAAGAGTGAGCAAAGAGGAAGCTGAAAGGTCAAGTGAGCATTGAGGAAGCCAAAGAGCTAGCGGAGAAAGGAAGCCAAAGTCCAGGGGTGTCAAGAATATAAAACAGAGAACAAGGAATGATGAGTGTTGCTGGAAAAACCGTAAGAAACAAAGGAAGCTGAAGTTTTGGCAGAGGAGGAAGAAGCAGGGAGATACAAGTAGTCATAGGTCCAGCAGGGTTGGGAATGGAGAATTACAACCAAACAGACCCAAGCAGTCTATGGCAGAGGGTTGGAGCCCTTGAAGTTGGTGCCTCGGAACTAAAAGGATTGGTGTCCTGGGAGTTGGTGCCTTGATAAGACAGTGTTGGTGCTCTGGAGGTTGGAGCCTCACAAAGAGTCCAAGTTGGTGCTTGGCAACTGATTGAAACCATATATATATATATATATATATTGTATTTGATTTATTGCAAAGACCACATTAATAAAAGCATCTATTTCTGTTATCTACTTCTGTATTCCAAATATGAATGTTTTAACTGATAAAATTAATAATTGAAAGGAAATATTGATTCACCCCCCCCACCCAGTATTTCCAACAATTGGTATTAGAGTGGACTTCTTCATATTAGCGTAACAGCTTGAAGAAGGATTCTTAGTCATGACGAGAAATCAAGAAGTGTCAAGAAGACCTCCTCTATTCGATGGCACAAATTTTGGTTTCTGGAAAAAGATAATGTCCTATTACTTAATGTCCCTTGGACTTGAGGTTTGGCATTTGGTCCTAAATGAGTACATAGCTCCTTCCACTCTTCCAATAGATCAAGACGAGAGGAAAGTCTACGTTGCAAATGCAAAAGCCTTAAACTCCATCACTAATGGAATCACTGATTCTGAATTTACAAAAGTCATGGATTGTAACTCTACCAAAGGAGTACGGTATAAGCTAATTATCCTATATGATAGGTAATCCAAAGTCAAGAAGGGAAAGCTTCAAACACATAAAAGGAAATTTGAAAGTCTGAAAATGGATGATGAAGAAGATATTGCATCATACTTTCTCCGAGTAGCTGGAGTGGTTAACTCCCTTAAAGGATTGGACAAAAACATTAAAGAAAGAACCATTATTCAAAAGGTCTTAAGATCCCTCCCAGATAGATTTGACTCCAAAGTAAGTGCCATAGAAGAACTGAAGGATCTAGATATTCTCAAGATGGATGAACTCCATGGAATCCTCATTGCCTATGAAATGAGAAAAGGTTGCCCAATTTCCAAAGATGAAGCACTCAAGGCCTCAAAATCAAAAAAGGGGAAAGAAAGGAATGTCAGTAGTGATGACTTCGATGTTGAAGCTGAATTGGCGCAATTTGTACGAAGGCTAAAGAAAGGATCTCAGCTAAAAGGTAAATACCCTCTTATTTGTTTGAAATGTGGAAAAATAGGTCATTATGCTTCAAAATGTCCTCATAGGCATGATAGTGATGATGAAGAAAATTCTAAAAGGATGGTATACAAAAAGAAAGGGTTCAATAAGAATAATTTCCTCTCTAAGCAAGATGAGTCTAATGAAGATGAATTTGTAGTCATTAAAAAGAAAGCAACCAACCAGTTCCCTCACAACAAAGGAGGTAATGAAGAATTAGATGAAGAAAATGACCATGCTAGAAGCCAATAATTATTATTCATGGCATTCACAAGTGACGATGACTCAGGGTTAGAAGGAAATGTAGATGAATTATTAATAAGTGCCATTGAAGAAAATGAGAAATTACAAAATAAAATCATTTCTCTCAAGGTAGAAAACGAGGAAACAAAAAGAAGGGAAGATCTATTGAAAAAAAAGCTAAAAGAAAAAGAAGAAGCTTGCGAAGAACGTGAAGCCAGAATAGTATCTCTGAGGAAGGAATTGGAGCAAGTTAAAAAATATCTCTCAAATACTTGACACTATCCTAAATAATCAAAAAGCTCAATATGATAAATCCGGAATAGGTTTTAAAGGAGAATCATCAAGCACTAAGAATAATGTAAAAAGATATGACGATGTACTTTCCAGCAACCCAAAGGAAGAAAGATTATTTCATCAAAGGCTCATCCCAGATCCAAAGAATGAAGAGAGAATAACTCCAAGGAAGAATGTTGATTTGAATCATGGATGCTACAACAGATACAAAACAGTATTTCATCAAAGGCCCATCTCAAATTCAAAGAATGAAGCGGGAGTAACTCCAAGGAAGAATGTTGATTCAAATCGTGGCTATTACAATAGGTACAAATCTATCTTTTTTGGGCATTGTCTCCATTGTAAAAATTTTGGTCATCAAGCTAGACATTGCATGGCTCATAAGAATGACACACCAAAACTGAAGGATCAAATAGACAAACCATATGGCCCCAAAGGGCAAGGAAAAATCAAGACCTACAATTATTTTGATCCCTTGGCCAAATTTGATCTGATTTGCTCATTATGTAATAATAATGGACACAATGAACAAAATTGCCCACTCAAAAGAGGAAAAGCGAGAAGTGAGAATCCCAACAAGGATAAATTTGGCCTAGCTCTATGTGCTCAAAATAATGAAAATCATTGGTTTGTGGATAGTGGGTGCTCCAGACACATGACAGAGGACAGAAGGAAGTTTGTCTCATTGAACAAAAAGGAAGGAAATGTATCCTTTGGAAGTGGATCTGCCAAAATTGCTAGAAAAGGAACTGTTACTCTTATTAATGGAAAAGGAAAAGCTCAAAATGCTTTGCTAGTAGACATGCTCAAACACAACCTCCTAAGTGTTAGACAAATGTGTGATCAAGGACATAATGTTGTCATTAGCACCAAAGACTATGAAATAAGGAACTCTTCCTCAGGGGAACTTGTGGAGAAAGGGGTTAGAACACCAGACAACATTTACATTCTGAACAAGATTCAAGAAGAAAAATCCTCCTTAAGTCAAACAGATGAAAGTTGGTTGTGGCACAAGCGACTTGGACATACAAGCTTTGATAATTTGATTAATATCAACAAGATAAATGCAGTATGAAACATCCCAAATTTATTCAAACCAAATCAAGGCATATGTAGCTCATGTCAACATGGAAAGCAAACCAGAACAAGTCACAAGACCAAGGAGTTTTCTACATAAAAGCCTTTGGAGATCATTCATGTTGATTTATGTGGACCAAATAGAACTTTGGCACTCCAACGAGAACGGTACTTTGCTTTATTTGTTGATGATTATACTAGAATGATGTGGGTATAGTTTATAGAATATAAATTCGAAGCATTTGAGTGTTTTAAGAATCTTAAAATTATTGTGGAAAACAAAAAGGACTCTAAGATTAAGTGTCTCAGAACAGATAGAGGGGGAGAATTCACATCAAAAGAATTTGATGAATTCTGTAAAATACATGGAATCAAAAGAGAACTCGCTGCCTCCAGAACACCAAAGCAAAATGGGGTAGTTGAAAGAAGAAACCGAATAGTTCAAGAAATGGCAAGAATAATGTTAATAGCAACTAACTTGCAAACAAAAGTTTGGAAGAAGCAGTCAAGATAGCTATCTATACCTTGAATCGAATTCAATTAAGACCATATAATGAAAAGACTCCTTATGAATTATGGAAAGGAATACCTGCTTCAATAAAATACTTCAAGATTTTTGGAAGCAGGTGCTTCATAAAAATCAATGATGGCTCTCCAAGAAAGTTTGATTCTCGGGTTGACAAAGGGATCTTTCTTTGATATTCTATAAGAAGCAAAGCCTACAAGTGCTATAATAATCAACTACGGAAAATAGTGGAAAGCATTGATGTAAAGATTGATGAAGACCTTCCAGAAAAAGAAATTGAAGAACATGAAGTTGATCCTCTCATTGAAGAAGAAGAACCTAAAAAATAAGAAATAAATGAAGAAAAATCTAGGGAAAAAGAACCATCTCAAACCCCTTCAAAGATGGATTTTCTCCAAAAATATCACCCAAAAGAGCAGATTATTGGCAATGTAGATGAAGGTATGTAGACACGAAGAAGAATGACAAACACGCCAAGGAAAAATGATGTTGTTCTTCTATCCATGATAGAACCAAAAACATTTACTCAAGCAAGTAAGGATCCTCATTAGGTGAAAGCCATGGAAAAAGAAATGTCTCAAATTGACAAGAATGAGACATGGGAGCTGTTACCTCATCCAAAGGACAAAAACATAATAGGAACCAAGTGGGTATTCAAAAAAAAATGAATGAAGATGGAAAAATCATCATAAACAAGGCAAGGTTTGTTTGTAAAGGCTATTCACTGTTGGCTACTTGAATTGTTTATTGATTAAACAGTCGAGTACCACATTAATTTATCAACCCGGGAAAGTCCTTTTATTTCAAAGGTGACCTCGTACTATATGTACTTAATTCTAAAAGCATTAAAAGTTGTAGTATACACAATTATATCTTCTGTCAAACTCCTTACTCTATGTTATAGCAGTTAAAATATATTGCAGAGATGAAATGAAAGCAGTTAACTAAGAATACAATTCTGCAAAGAAAAACAATGGCTACTCTGTTAGCAGAGGATCAGGACCCTATCCTCAGGGTAAGGATGTTCAACACCTACCCCTGTAACCAAATTGCCAACACACACTGCAATTTCTAATCACCGGTGAAGTATTAACAAAACAGAGTATCAGCAAAAGGAAATTATCAGAGGTAATGCTACAGAATCCAAACAGAGTATCAGCAAAAGGAAATTATCAGAGATAATGCTACAGAATTCAAACACACTCACACACTAACAGAAAATAAATGGGTGAATCTTGTGAAGAAGGTGGGCCCTGTCCCTCTCACAAGATTCCCCAAAACACAGATGTCGGATTAGATGCTCAGAACAACCTTTTATTCATCTGCCAAAATGTCCAGTTACAATGAAGATTCAGACTTGCTTTTGTTTTTCAAAATTTCCCTTACAACTTGTTTTCTTTCTCTCCCCTTTTCTAATGTGGATGTCTCCTCTTTATAGAGGAGACATCTATTACAATAGACCGCCATGGTTCATTCAGTTTAACCTTTTTGTCAAAAATAAGAAATCCATCCTTGTTACAGGATGCCGTTACAACAGTGTGAGGGTGTATTCTTTCTTGGGTCTCTTACTGTTACACAGCTGGTAAACAAACCTCAATCGTCTTCTTGGAATCCTTGTACTATCCTTTGTCGCTTCACCATTGTTGTTGATTTAGTAAACTCATGATGTTCCTAGTGTTTCAGCAACTGTAACTGTGTTTCACCCTTTCTGGACAGTTGCTGATCGTGTTGTGTCAGCATGGAACTCTGCCAATCTTCTGATAGTTGTTGTTTTTGATTTCTAGTATTCCAGTTGTTGCAAAATAACGTTTTCCCTGCTTTAAATAGTTGTTGTTGTTGGTGTTGCAGCAACTGCGTAGTTGTTGTTTCTGGTGTTGCAGCAACTACATAGTTGTTGTTTCTGGTGTTGCAGCAACTACGAACTATAATTTCTACAGACTTTAGACAGTTCAACGGTTACTTAGCAACTTGGTTAACTTCTCCAAAGATTAATTATAAAGATAACATGAATATGTAATGAATGATTAAACATATAGTAATGAGGAGAGTTGCTTCATACCTTGGAATGATTAGGTCATTATATAATCAAAAGCTTTCAACTTATGGACTGAAGAGGGTAATATTATAGCAAAAATACAAGGTCAAAAGTGGTCAATTTGGAGTCCTAACATCCCCCCCAACTGAAAGGGTTGCATGTCCTCATGCAATGCTTACTCTGAATCTGAGTCAGAGTACTGGGATGAACAGTGTAAATTACTGATATAGTAGCTATGGAAAGTGTTATCAAACCTGTCTCTGAACCCACAGACACTCTCTAGTTGCCTCCATGCTACCACCTCTTCCTTTTTGGATGATCCAAACTAACCCTTGTATTGCTGACCAGATAACCATAACAGGGGAAATTTAAATCTGTAGCCAATCCATTTTTCAGCACATTGTTCCATACATCTAACATAGTAAGGTACCCTTGAAATTGCTTCCTGTAGATTAGGGGGATTGTAAGGATGATACTCCTGTCTTTCCTTGGGACAGTTTTCCCAGAATAGGTTGTTGGCTTTAATAGCCATAGGTGCCTTTGTTTTCACATAGTGTTGGCAATCTCGCAAGACCACTGCTTGTAGTTGCCTAATGTGATCAGTCATTCCAGGTTCACTTAACATTCTTTGGTGCTGTGCAATGAAAGTAGCTGCATTTTGGGGTTCAGCCCTAATCCAAAGGAGGCAGTTTTGTTCATTGTGTTGTGCTAAGATGAAAGCGTTTTGCCAAGTGAGTTGGTTGGCTAGAAAGGAAATGAAAGCTCTGAGTTGTATGTCGCCAACAAGAGCGAGTATATTCATTTTTCTATCTTCAGACATAGCTGCGTTGTGGAGATAAAGCTCACACAACAAATTCTGATCATTCTTGGGTGCTTCTGCAAAGGTTTCAATAAATTGTTCTGATATAATCACCTGATGAGGTCTGCCATCTCTAACTGCCTTTATCTGTAAGAATGTTAGTCGTTCCCTCAAAAATGTTGCATAGTTGAAGGAAGGTTTTCTTGTAGCAAGTATTCTTTGAACCAAATCAAAGATTTGGTACAGTCTGGCTTTTAGTTCCTTAATTTCTTTGTACTGAGCTCTAGACTGCTCAAGTGCTTCCCAATTCTTATATGCATAATTGAACCAGATTCCCTTTTGCTATTGGAATGCTTTCCCTTGTGACAGCTCATATTCTTTCCACCATATTCCCTTTAATTCCTGAAAACTAGCGGTCTCTATGCATGCATCACTGACAGAGGGAGATTCAGTTTGTGTAAAGGCATCAACAAGAATTTTCTGTTCTGTGATAATTGGAGTAGGCCGGGGTGGTTCGATGTCTTCTTCTCCATTTCCTGCTGATTCCTGTGTAACAGCCAATGCTTCTTCTTCTTGTTCCATAACAGTTAGGGTAGGCCGGGGTGATTTTATGTCTTCTTCTCCATTTCCTGCTGATTCCTGTGTAACAGCCAATGCTTCTTCTTCTTGTTCCATAACAGTTAGGGTAGGCCGAGGTGATTTTATGTCTTCTTGGTCATTTGCTGCTGATTCCTGCGTAACAGCCAATTCTTCTTCCTCTTGTTCCATAACAATTTGGGTAGGCCGGGGTGATTTTATGTCTTCTATAACAACAAGTTCTTCTCTTTCTTGTTCTGTAATTTTTGGGGAGCCTGCTGGTTCTTGTGTTACAACAAGTTCTTCTACTTCTTTCTTTACACTTTTTGGAGATCCTGCTGGTTCTTGTGTTACAGCAGGTTGCTCTGTTTCCACCTGCACTATTTTTGGAGAGCCTGCTGGTTCTTGTGTTGCAGCAGGTTGCTCTGTTTCTTCCTGCACAGTTTTTGGAGAGCCTGCTGGTTCTTGTGTTGCAGCAGGTTGCTCTGTTTCCTCCTGCGCAGTTTTTGGAGAGCCTGCTGGTTCTTGTGTTGCAACAGGTTGCTCTATTTCCTCCTGCATAGTTTTTGGAGAGCCTGCTGGTTCTTGTGTTGTAGCAGGTTGCTCTGTTTCCTCCTGCATAGTTTTTGGAGAGCTTGCTGATTCTTGTGTTGCAGCAGGTTGCTCTGTTTGCTCCTGCACAGTTTTTGGAGAGCCTGCTGGTTCTTGTGTTGCAGCAGGTTTCTCTATATCAATAGAGGGTTGTGGTGGTTCTGTTTTTGCTTCTGCAATTTGTGTAACAACAGGTTCTTTCATTTCAACTACAACAACAGAAGGTTCTGGAATGACACCAGTCACTGGTACTACAACTATCTTGTATCTTGCTTGAGTGTATAGCTCACCACACTTGGTGCACATATATTCACTCTCTTTACTCTTCTCTGTTGCAGATGCTACCTGTGCTAAAATGTGCAGGTTGCGTTCATTTTGTTAAGCTTCTTTGACCCTTATTATTTCCTCCTGATAATCCTGAATTTGGGATTTTAGAAATTCAATTTCTTTCTGCAGGGCAGATATGGTAGGCTGACCTTGTGGAACTGCAGGTTCCAGTGGAGGCAGAGGTTGTGTTTCAGCATTCATTTGAACATTTATACCCCCAACAGGTGGTTCTTGTGTGTCACCTGGTGGGGTAGTGGTTGTTTCTTGTGTTGCAGCCACTTGGCCAATATTACCTTGGGTGTCGGCAGCTGGTTCTTGTGTGACAGCTGCCTCAAAAGATAATGTCACGACACTGTGAACACTCTGCATCTCAGCCCCAGAGGGTGAGGAAGGGGAGTGTTCAGGGCTGGTGGGAGTACGGGTTCTTAAGATGATGGGTGGAGAGCTGGGGAGAGTGGGGCTAGGGGGTTCAGCTGTTACAGACGACCGAGTCCTTTGCTTGGGTAGAGAAGCAGGGAATTCAGATATTTTTCTTTTTCGGCTAGCTTTCTTTAAAATAGGGGCAGTGGCGGAAATAGCAGCTGCCTTGACCGAAGCCCTAGTTCTTCTTCTTTTCGGTGGGGTTTCATTTTTCTGCTACTTCTTTCGTTTGAGAAGGGTAATAGGGATGTTATCATCAGAGTCGTCGGTAGAAATACCAAGTATGGGAGTGGATGGGTCGGTTTTATTGGGGGATGGGGTTGTTTGCATGGGTATTTCTACTGCTGATTGTACATTTTCAGCAACTTGTGGGGGAGTTTGCTGGGGAATTTCTTGGGGTATTTGCTCTGAAATATCCTCTGTTTGCTGAGGAATTTCTTCGGGTATTTGCTCTGAAATATCCTCTGTTTGCTGAGGAATTTCTTCGGGTATTTGCTCTGAAATATCCTCTGTTTGCTGAGGAATTTCTTCGGGTATTTGCTCTGAAATATCCTCTGTTTGCTGAGGGATTTCTTCATCCTGCTGAGGTATGTCCTCAACTTGGTGAGGAATTTCCTCTTCCTGATGAGGAATTTCCTGCTCTGGCTGAGGGATTTCTTCCTCTTGGTGGGGATTAATGAGGGGAGGGGGGTTATTTAAGGCAAGGCCTTTATTTATCAATAATTGAGCTAGACGGTGGTGTTTCAAGGAATGGAGCGGACGCTTTGCGTTGACAGTATAACGTGACATATTTTTAAGACATCCCAATAGATAGTATGGCATATTTATCAACTGACCATGCCTCAACTGATTCAACAAGACGAAATCGTGCTGGTAAATTACCTGGTACCGGCCTTCGCATGTCAGGTATTGCTTTACAAACTCAGAAACTTTCGGCCATGGTTGAGGCAGTGATTGAAGTGCTACGCCTCTGCCCTTGGGTTCCACCTGCTCGCCTGGTTGAAGAAAATCCTGCTGCGCGTTGAGGATTAGGTGCTTCCTACTGAACCAGCGCATGCGATTAGCTGGTAGCCCGGTAGCTTGGGCTATGACTTCCTCTGTGACTGGAATTTGTACTCCCTGAACGACGGAAAACCCCTCTGTTAAATTGCATGCAAACTCAAGGACTTGCTGTGTGTCGAAATCTGGAAGTCTCCTAAAATAATCTAGCCATCCCGCTTGCAGGAAGATTTGGTAGGCCTCGGGATAGAGCTCAAGAAGTGCTGTTGTGCCAGGTTCGTATGTGATGAGATTTCCTCCCATAGCTGCTGTTTCAGTGAGAATTCTCAGTACAGAGCCGAGTTTCCGAGTTCAGTCCAGAGTAAACCGTTGCAAATGGTAACATGACATGATGAGGTGACTTTTACATATTACCGGGAGAGTTAAGGGCGGCGGCAGTTGGCGTGCTATACAATTATGACAGTGCTTTGGTAATCCCCCCCCCAAAAGCTACGACTAAGTGATATGATTGGAAGTACAATTATTCGGTAGTCCTATCAACGTCTCCACATTAACTATTATTTAATATCCATGCATAACCATTCGTACCTTTATATTTTACCTTTTTAGTTGCTGCGTCGAAAAGTCTTGTCTTGTCTTTTGCTGGATTAATAATGATTAAAGCGGGTCTAAAAGTATGAGAATACCAGCGGTTTTTATTACTGACGGGAAGTAATAGTGGAGGATTGTAATCATCATAGTGTATGGCTGGTTCTTTTGGTAGGAAATGGTATGTTTTATGCAAATAATAATTCATTTCTTGGGAACTGAAGTGGAGAAATTGGTGCTTTTTTTAGTATAAATGAGAGAAATACTGAAAAAGGCATTACGGCATAGGTAAGTGGTGTTGCAGCAATGGGAGTTGGTGTTGCAGGAGTTGGTGTTGCAGCAATGGGGAGTGGGTTGCAACCATAGGAAATGGTGTTGCAGCAACAAGAGTTGGTGTTGCAGCAACGGGAAATGGTGTTGCAGCAACAAGAGTGGTGTTGCAGCAACGGGAAATGGTGTCGCAACAACGGGAAATGGTGTTGCAGCAACAAGAGTGGTGTTGCAGCAACGGGAAATGGTGTTGCAACAACAAGAGTGGTGTTGCAGTAACAGGAAATGGTGTCGCAACAACGGGAAATGGTGTTGCAGCAACAAGAGTGGTGTTGCAGCAACGGGAAATGGTGTCGCAACAACAGGAAATGGTGTTGCAGCAACAAGAGTGGTGTTGCAGCAATGGGAAATGGTGTTGCAGCAACAAGAGTGGTGTTGCAGCAACGGGAAATGGTGTTGCAACAACGAGAAATGGTGTTGCAGCAACAAGAGTGGTGTTGCAGCAACGAGAAATGGTGTCGCAACAACAGGAAATGGTGTTGCAGCAACAAGAGTTGGTGTTGTAGCAACGGGGAGTTGGGTTGCAACAATGGGAGTTGGTGTTGCAGCAACGGGAAATGGTGTTGCAGCAACGGGAAATGATGAAAGACTGATTTATGGTCCAAAAAACGTTCCCAAGTCCGCAAAGTGATTCTTTTGAAGTTTTTGTTCTCAGCCATTTTCCAAAACTAAGATCTGCAAAATAATGAATTGTAATATGGCAACCCTTTGTAGGGATTATTAGTTGAAAAGAATATCTAATCTAAAAATAAATAAATGAACAGAGATTTAAGTGCCTTGAGGGACAACAAGTTCCCCCAGGAAAACATAGTGTATATCCATCATGCAAGTAGCTTTAAAATCTTCTTTAGAAACAGGCCGCTGATACAAACGAAGTCGATACCCATTCACTAGTAGTGGTGTTCTGCTATCATCAATCGTTAAAAGTCTGACTGTCCCATTTGGAAAAACAACATCTATTTCATAAGGCCCTAACCACCTTGTTCTTAACTTACCTTGGAAATTCTCAAAACGAGAGTCATAGAGTAGAGCCCAGTTACCTTTCTGGAACTGCTTTTGCTTGATGGTTCTGTCATGCCACCTACTTCTTTGTTGTTGTATCATGGTTGTTTGATGGATGGCATCCAGTCTCTTCTCGTCCAATTCCTGAAGCTGCTGCAACCTGGTTGTCTGTGCATCAGTCAAGTCAAGGTTAACAGCTAAAGCAGTTCTTAAAGTTTTGATTTCAAACTCTACAGGGAAAACAACATTTTTTCCAAAAACTAATTCATAAGGTGAAAAGCCCGTAGTATTCCTCCACGTAGTTCTATAGGCCCATAATGCCTCAGGCAACCTTTGAAACCAGTCCCTTCTATTCTCCTTTATTGTTTTTGTCAAGATGGCTTCTATGACTTTATTGGTGCTTTCTACCTGCCCATTTGCCTGGGGTTGATAAGGTGTAGTCATTTTGTGCTTAATATGATATTTCTGAAGTGTATCCTTGAAGCCATGAGAGTTGAAAGGAGGTCCTCCATCCGTGACTAGTTCTCTAGGCAATCCAAACCTAACAAAGATCTCTTCAAATAAAAATGTTAGTACTGATTCTTCATTAGCTTTAAGGAGTGCCTTAGCTTCTACCCATTTAGTCATATAATCTGTGCACACTAGTATGTACACTCTTTGATTGGATGGGGGATTAATGGGACCTATAAAATCTAATGCCCATCTCTCAAAAGGTTCGAGAATTACCTGGGGTTTGAGTGGCATTTCATCCCTGTGATTAGGCTGGCCCATTCTTTGACAGCTATCACAGGCCTTCACATATTTCTTTGCATCTTTGAAGAGTGAGGGCCAATAATAACCCATTCTGAGTACCTTGTGTGCTGTTCTTTTATCTGCAAAATGCCCTCCACAAGGGCCATCGTGACAAGCTTTTAACACATCATAAATTTCATCTTCACCAATGCATCTCCGGATTTCTTGATCGAGTCCTGTGTGGAAAAGACACCCGCTTATCCAGCTGTACCTAGCACTTTGCTGAATGATCTTTCTTTTTCCCCTGTGTGATAGGTGCGATGGTAATTTTCCTTCAACTAAATAGTTGGCAATGTCTGCATACCAAGGTGAGTGAGCAGATACTGCAAATAAATATTCATCAGGAAAAGAACCATCTACTGGAATATTTTCATCAGTTTTTAATCGAGAAAGGAAATTAGCAACTACATTTTCTTTTCCTCGCCTATCTACAATTGTGATGTCAAATTCTTGTAATAATAATAACCATTTGGTAACTCGAGCATTTGTAACTGATTTATTCATTAGATATTTAATGGCCGAGTGATCAGTATGCACAAAAGTAATGTAGCCAGTAATATAATGTCGAAACTTATTGATAGCATAAATGACTGCTAGGAATTCTTTCTCAGTGACTGTATAATTCAGTTCAGCTGGTGTCATATTCTTACTGATAAAATAAATAGCATAGGGAAGACTATTTTCTTCTTGGCCCAAGATAGCTCCAATTGCAGTATCTGAAGCATCAGAGGATATATGAAAGGGTAGTGCCCAATCAGGTCCTCTCAAAATGGGAGTTGTAGACAACTGATGTTTAAGTTCATTAAATGCTTTTTCACAATCATCAGTCCACTTAAATTCAGCATTTTTTGTTAATAACACAAATAGAGGAGAAGCTATTTTGGAAAAATTCTTGATAAATCTTCTATAGTATCCAGCATGTCCTAAAAAGCTTCTTACATCAGTTTGTGTTTTAGGGATAGGGAGGGTCTGAATTACCTGTATTTTGGCTGGATCGACTTGAATTCCTAGGAATGAGATGAAGTGACCCAATACAATACCTTGATTCATCATCATATGACATTTTTCAGTGCTTAAGGCAAGGTGTGCTTCTATACATCGCTTAAGTACTTTTTCAAGGTTCTGCAGTGCATCCTCAAAAGTCACTCCATAAGGAGTAAAGTCATCCATAAATATTTCTAAGGAATCATTTAGCATATCAGAAAAAATCCCTATCACTGCTCTTTGAAATGTTGCTGGAGCATTACATAGCCCGAATGGAAGAACCCTGTAAGCAAAGGTCCCCCATGGGCTAGTAAATGTGGTCTTGTCCTGGTCTTGGGGTGCAATCTTAATCTGATTGTATCCACTAAATCCATCCAAAAATGAAAAGAATTTCTTACCTGCCAAATTATCTAATACCTGATCAATGAATGGTAAAGGGAAATGGTCTTTCTGGGTGGCTTTATTTAAGGCTCTGTAATCCACACATACTCTCCATTTGCCATTTTTCTTGGGTACAATTACAAATGGGGAAACCCACTCACTTTCAGATATAGGATATATAAATCCTGCATTCAACAGTTTTTGAAGTTCTTCCTTCACAATTTCCCTTAAATTGGGATTCATCCATCGCTGGGGTTGACAGACTAGGCGGGATCCTTCTTTAATATAAATGCGGTGGGTGCATAGCTTAGGAGAAACCCCCTTCATTTCTGTATAATCCCATGCAAATGCTTCTTTATTCTCCCAGAGTAACTTTATTAACTGTTGTTTTTCATTATTAGTTATGTTAGGATTTATATTTAATGTTTTGCCAGGCTCAATTTCTATTGTTGTACTTTTGGAGGAGCTGCCTGCTATTGTCTGAGATAAATTTTCAGTTTTCATGTTCTGCTGAGATTTAGATTCCAAGATTGCAGTGAAGTGATTATACATTTCTGGGCTGACCGAAGAAGGTTCAGAAATGAAGCTACTGATTAATTCATCTTCGGTAGAATCTTTGAAAGTTAAAGCTTGTCCGATAATCAGGATAAGTTGGGTTTCTTCATCCTCATAATCTACCCATACAGAATTGTCATTATTAATCATGGGTGTAGCATGAGGATAAAGGGTAAGCTGTTTGGTTTCCTGCCCATTAGAGATGGTCATTGATCCTGATCTACAGCTGATGAAAGCATCTGCTGTAGCTAGCCAAGGTCTTCCTAGAATCAGTGGATGACCCCCCAACTTTGTTTTAGTTTGTAACACCACAAAATCAGCTGGGTAATTCCAGGATTCTACAGAAATTATTAGGTCTTCAATGACTCCTTCAGGTTTAATTGTAGAGCGATCAGCCAGCTCTAGAATAGTTGGAGTTTCCCTAATAAAGTTTTTTAACTGCAGCAATTGTGCTGTTTCAAGCGTCATAATGTTTATTGCAGCACCCAAATCTACTAGAACTTTAGAGACAAAGGTTTTTCCAACCTGAACTGTTACTGTAGGGTGACCAGGGTCACCATATTTCACAGGAGGATCTTTTTCTGTCATTAAAGCAGTCAGTTCTCCCATCACATGAACTGTGAGGGGGTCCTTAGCTTTTCTTCCAGGTTTTTTTATACAGATATCTCTAACAGTCCTAGCATAAATGGGAACATCTCTTAGCACTTGCAACAATGGAATTTTAACATATAAATTCTGCAGTTCGCCTAAAAGGTTAAAAGCAAGTTGCTCAAGCATTTTGGTGAGAGCCAGACGTTCAGGGAATGGCGGATCTGCTGTTTGAGCATTGTTGTTAGATGTTGATTCAACTATTTCAGCATTATTGTTAGCTGGTTTTTCATTTCCAACTTCCTCTTTATCAGAGTCAGTAATATCATCAATGATGGGTTCAACAATTCTCCCTGAACGGAGATGGATATCGTTACATTGCATAGGGGAGACAGGCTGATTTTGAACATCAATTACTTGCAGAGCTTTATTATTGTTTGGGTTGGGGTTAGGTTGCACAGGCAGTTGTGGTCTAATTGCTTGGTTATTCGGAGGAGTATTGGATGGTAAGGAAAGATATTGTTAATGCTGAGGAAATGGCATCTGCTGAGCTGCCCAGTTCGGATTCCATTGATTAAAATACGATTGCTGGGGAGCCCAAGGATTCCACATGGTAGGATCAGGAAAAGGAAGACTTGGTTGCTGCAAGGGTAGAAAATTCATCGTATTAAAGGGTGGGTACTGCATTTGGTTCATGGGTGGGTAATTCGTTTGAAAGGGAGAATGATTATTCCAACGACTAAATGTTGTGTTAGAATTCATACCTTGTCTTTGTGGCCATTGCCTCCTCTGTGTCATCAGGTACACTGCTTCAGCCTCTTCTTCAGTTGACTGCAGTGCTGCTTTTATTCCCAGCAGAGAGGGGCATTGCTGGGTCTCATGGTCCTTTTCACAGATCATGCAGACTGGTACCTTATCTAGTGGGCATTCCCTGAGTGGGTGTTTTTCTCTGCATTTAGAACAAAAAATAGCTAGGGCAGCTTCCGCTTCTACCTGTTTCTTTTTTACCTGCAGAGCATCAATTTGTGAAGCAAAAGAGCTTAACATTTCAGTTTTAAATTCTTCCAACAAATTACCTATTTCAGCCCTTGTTGCTCATCCACTTGCTGACTTCTGGACTCTTGAATATACGCTGTCCCTGCTTTTTGGTCTGCTTACTGCTCCTCTTGAACATCTTATACAGAGGTTGATAATTTCATCAAATGGTTCCTTGGAAATGTCCCCTTTTCCAAGCATATTCAACATGTCCAAGCAGTCATCTCGTACCCCTTTCAACAGTATTGTTTTCAGAATATCTTTACTCATGGTAGGGTGGTCAGACCGCTGCAGATTATACTGCAGTCTTTCCACAAAGTCCTCCAGATTCTCGTCCTCCTTCTGAACCATTTTAAACAACTCTTCCTTCCTCTCTCTTGTTCGGCAGTAATCCTGATATTTGGCCAGAAAACTTTCTTTCATCTGATCCCAGGTAGTGATTGCCTGAGCTCCTAAGCTCATAAACCACCTTAATGCATTCCCTTTCAGTGTTTCTGGAAACAGTTTTAGTTTCTGATTAGGGCTCACATAATCATAACTCCTACATAGTATATCAAATTCAAAGAGGAATTCATCCGGGTCTTCAGAGGATAACCCATGAAAGTTGGGTAATGCTGAAAGTGGAATGTTCTTCATAGGGGTTGCCCCTCTCGGGAGCTCCCCAATAGGGAACTCCAGGGTAGAGAGTGAGTTTTCCCCCCTTCCTTCTGCTCTGTTATCCTCCATTGGTCTTTTTCCTGAATCGCTTGCTCTATCTTCAGTATCTTCTGTCTCTTCAGGTTCTTCTACTGTTCCTCAGTGTGCTCTGGTACTTCCAGCTTCCTTTCAGGTCCTAGTACTTCCTCCGTCTGTCGATATGTTTGTGAGGAATACTGGATCTGAGGTCTCCGGGAACTCGTCCTCTGTGATGTCTCAGCCTTTGAAATAATTTCGTCAATGAAGGTCTTTCTTCCTCCCCCGCCTTTTTCGCCTGTGAAATTAGGTTTCTTGCATCCTCTCATGCACCTGTTATTCTTAAAAAAAAATCATTAATGCTTTTAAAATCTTTAGTCGCCTTCCCCGGCAACGGCGCCAAAATGTTGGCTACTTGAATTGTTTATTGATTAAACAGTCGAGTACCACATTAATTTGTCAACCCGGGAAAGTCCTTTTATTTCAAAGGTGACCTCGTACTGTATGTACTTAATTCTAAAAGCATTAAAAGTTGTAGTATACACAATTCTATCTTCTGTCAAACTCCTTACTCTATGTTATAGCAGTTAAAATATATTGCAGAGATGAAATGAAAGCAGTTAACTAAGAATACAATTCTGCAAAGAAAAATAATGGCTGCTCTGTTAGCAGAGGATCAGGACCCTATCCTCAGGGTAAGGATGTTCAGCACCTACCCCTGTAACCAAATTGCCAACACACACTGCAATTTCTAATCACCGGTGAAGTATTAACAAAACAGAGTATCAGCAAAAGGAAATTATCAGAGGTAATGCTACAGAATCCAAACAGAGTATCAACAAAAGGAAATTATCAGAGATAATGCTACATAATTCAAACACACTCACACACTAACAGAAAATAAATGGGTGAATCTTGTGAAGAAGGTGGGCCCTGTCCCTCTCACAAGATTCCCCAGAACACAGATGCCGAATTAGATGCTCAGAACAACCTTTTATTCATCTGCCAAAATGTCCAGTTACAATGAAGATTCAGACTTGCTTTTGTTTTTCAAAATTTCCCTTACAACTTGTTTTCTTTCTCTCCCCTTTTCTAATGTAGATGTCTCCTCTTTATAGAGGAGACATCTATTACAATAGACCGCCATGGTTCATTCAGTTTAACCTTTTTGTCAAAAATAAGAAATCCATCCTTGTTACAGGATGTCGTTACAACAGTGTGACGGTGTATTCTTTCTTGGGTCTCTTACTGTTACACAGCTGGTAAACAAACCTCAACCGTCTTCTTGGAATCCTCGTACTATCCTTTGCCGCTTCACCATTGTTGCTGATTTAGTAAACTCATGCTGTTCCTGGTGTTTCAGCAACTGTAACTGTGTTTTACCCTTTTTGGACAGTTGCGGATCATGTTGTGTGAGCATGGAACTCTGCCGATCTTCTGATAGTTGCTGTTTGTGATTTCCGGTATTCCAGTTGTTGCAAAATAACGTTTTCCCTGCTTTAGATAGTTGTTGTTGCTGGTGTTGCAGCAACTGCGTAGTTGTTGTTTCTGGTGTTGCAGCAACTATGTAGTTGTTGTTTCTGGTGTTGCAGCAACTACGAACTATAATTTCTGCAGACTTTAGACAGTTCAACGGTTACTTAGCAACTTGGTTAACTTCTCCAAAGATTAATTATAAAGATAACATGAATATGTAATGAATGATTAAACATATAGTAATGAGGAGAGTTGCTTCATACCTTGGAATGATTAGGTCATTATATAATCAAAAGCTTTCAACTTATGGACTGAAGAGGGTAATATTATAGCAAAAATACAAGGTCAAAAGTGGTTAATTTGGAGTCCTAACATTCACAAGTTGAAGGAATTGACTTTGAAGAAACATTTGCACCAGTAGCTTGTATGGAAGCTATTAGGATTTTCTTGGCATTTTCTTGCTCAAAAGGATTCAAAATCTACCAAATGGATGTAAAATCAACATTTCTGAATGGGGAACTCAAGGAAGAAGTCTACATGGAGCAACCTAAAGGGTTTAATCTAACAGAAGGAAAAAACTTTGTTTGTAAGTTGGAAAAGGCATTATATGGGTTGAAACAAGCTCCTAGAGCCTTCTACGCAAGATTGGATCACTATCTACAACAACAAGGCCTCAAGAAGAGCATGGCAGGAAGTAATCTCTACATAAAGATAGATGAGGATAAGTTACTAGTCACACTTGTTTATGTTGATGCTCTAATTTTTGCTAGTAATAATGATGAGATGAGCCATGAATTTTCTCAAAACATGTCAAAAGAGTTAGAGATGTTGATGATAGGATAGTTATCTCACTTCCTTGGACTACAAGTATCTCAAACCACGACAAGCTTGTTTATATCTCAATCCAAATATCTTAAAGACTTTCTTAAAAGATATGGAATGGAAGACTGTGCACCCATGAGCACACCTATGACCACAAATTGCAAATTGAGAAAAAATGATGACTCCCCTCTGGCAGATGCAACTCATTACAAGTCAATAATTGGAGCCCTTCTATACTTAATTGCTACATGACCTGACATTATGCAAGCAATAGGAATGGTGGGAAGATTTCAATCAGCTCCTAAACAATCCCATCTATTGGTTGTAAAAAGAGTTCGCAAATACCTGAAAGGAACTCCTGATTTTGGTCTCTGGTACCCTAAGAGCTCAACACTTACTTTGACTACATACACCAATGTTGATTGGGCTAGAAGTGTGGATGATCGGAAAAGTACTAGTGGAAATGCATTCTTCCTAGAAGACTATTTAATATCTTGGCTCAGAAAAAAACAGACATCCATATCACTATCTACAGCTGAAGCTGAGTATATAGTGCTGCAGATTGTTGTACTCAAATACTATGGATGAAGGAACCTCTAAAAGATGTCAACATAGGTACAAATCAACCAATTACCATTTATTGTGATAACACAAGTGTGATCAATCTCAGCAAAAAGCCAGTGATGCATTCAAAGACCAAACATATACCAATCAAGTATCATTTCCTTCATGCACAAGTAGCTGAACAAAACATCATCTTGGAATATATCAATACTAAGGAGCAGATAGCTGATATTTTCACAAATCCTCTTCCTCGAGAAGTGTTTAAACATCTTCATCGAAAGATGGGGGTTATCTCTTTAGCATCACTTAAGTTGATTCAACAAGAGGTTGTAGGACAAGGGGAGTCTGTTAGTACCTAAATCTGTCCTAGGCTGAAGGAAGGCAAAATTCAGGGTAACCACAAACCACGCTCAGTCTAGTAGCTAGCCCTACCAAAACAAGAGAGGGCTCTCTCTGAGTCACAATCAGTGAATAGATAAAAAAAAAAACGGTCTGAGATGACTTACAGTGGAATATTGATCTTGGGCTAGTAAGTGAATAAGGATACAAGAAACAATTTTTATGAATGACCGAGCTTCTGGGATGGTATGGGACCAACCGACAGAAACGAACAAAGAATTTAATACAAAGGCACAGATTACTTCGTGAGGCAAGGAAGGTGGAAAGTGTAGCAATTTAGTTTGGAATAACGTGCAACGGAGAGATTGCTGAGGAGTGTGAAAAGGGCATAGGAACATGAATCCTTTTCAATAGAAGAAGAACACTAAAAATGAAATTTTCCCACAGGCAGAGCAATAAAATTTAATTCTACCTAATCTCACTCAGAAAATTTCACTGGAAATGAACATGAATTGAATTATGAAACATAACAAAATACACATGAAAACATAAGAGACATATTTGCTACACTCACAACCACAAGAATCTCATGAAACAGAGTTGTTGCCTTTCATTAATTCTCTGTCAAAAATATACAGTGAAGAAACAAAGTTTCTTTCCCAGAGTCTCCAAGAAGTTACAAACTAACCAAACCTTTGCAAATAACTTACATACAATATATAGAATGTACCATGAAGAGATAGAACACCCAAGGGTTGGGGAGTTACTCAAATCATTACAAAATGGAGATGAAGAGCCAACCATCAGCTACAGGTGCAGCGCTACAAACATGACTTTTGGCTTGGGTGACTGTTTGCCTTCCTTCGCCACTTGGATAGAAGCCCATCTGTAAAGAAAATGCTTTAAATTCCACCTTTGGTGCCAAAAAACCAAAGTGTAGATGAGCAGGTCCACTTGGAGAAGTCGCGAATCGAAATTTCACGAAACGGAAGCAAACTTGGCAATTTTTCCTCTGTGCGCCACGCCATTGTCTCTGTGCGTCGCGCTACTTTGGGGCCTATTTTGGGGCACTTTCAGGTGTCAAAAATGTGCCCAAGTGGGCTTGTTGGAAAGCTTGTCCTGTCTGCTTTCTAATCCCATTCGAATTTTTGAATTTGGTGCTCATTTGCCCATCCAAATCTCCATTCTCCCAAGACTACCTCCTGTGTGTCAAAAAAGGGGCAGAGAGGCCATTTTTGGGTGTTTTTTCACCTTTTGGAGACTCATATCTTGCCAAAATTTCTTGTCCGAGCACTAGTAGCTGTGATTTTCCATGATGAATCCAAAAGTGCAAACGATTCCTCATTTGGAGCTCTAGATTTTTAGCGAGAAAAACCCTGTGTTTTGCCCAAAAATTTGTCATGTGACCAAAAATTCCCCAAATTTATTGAAATTTGGGTTGGAGGTTCTCTATGGGGTGGTATGATGGGCCAAGGAAGCCTCAGCCAAGATTCAAAGCCGATATTTCTCTTTTGCCTCTTTTTCTTTTCTTGTTGCTTTCCTCAATTTCGCCTTCAAGCTCCTTACTCGAGCCCTTGCACTCATGTTTTGTGTCCAGTAATGATAAGCCATGTGTCTCAACAAGGTAAGGTCCTGATTGACCTTGTCTAGCAGCCTCTCCAAGTGCATGTTCATGCTCTCAAGATGGGCCTCCCGATCCTCATTGATCTCTTGCTCCAACGATGTGAGCTCAACTCTTCTCCTTTGAGCAACTTGGCGATGCTCACAAATGTTTTGCAGCTCCATAATCACCCGCTGGTCCTCAAGCTGCTTGTTTCTCTGCTCCAGGTACTTCATGTTCCACTTGGCCCTCTCCAAGTCAAGGGATAAGGCCTCAATCACTGATTGTTGCTCCTGGATGATCTCTCCAAGCTCTGCATTTGTAGGTTCTGTATCTGTCTCATCATCATGGAGGAGAACGAACTTGGTCTCTCATTCACCTGATGGCCCTTCCTCCTACATTGGCTCCTTATCTCTGCCCTGCTCCTGTGATGCTGATGTCAGAAGCGAGGCCCCTTCCACCCCAGGTGGAGATAACACTTGCTTTGCTGTTGCAAATAAGGGTCTACTGCCTCTCTAATAGGTGATGACTACTGGCATAGTAGCAGTCTCATGACGCTCATACTGATGTGATGGACCACCTATCTCATGCTCTGCCTCTGATACTACCTGTGGAGCACTGAAGAAGTCACAGGAGATGAAGTCCTCCCAAGCAATACCCTGCAATCCCAACTGATGATCTACCAAAATCCGGATAAGAGAAAAGTGATAAACGTTGTTGGGCTGCTGCTGAGGGGTCTTATGCTGCATGAAATTTTTCATCCTCTCTATGTTCTCGCAAATGAAAAATGGGAGGTTCATCATCCGCACCCTGGTAAAGTGCATGAGCAACCTGATGTGATAGGCACATAGGCAAGAAAACCTCCCCTCACAACTGAAGTACTTCATGATCAATTTCATGAGCGGAGCATACTCATCTCTCAAAAATCTGAATGGGAAAACTCTCGTGAGCTGACTCAAACAACTGGCCTTAATGTAAGGCTCATAATGATGCCTCTCCACCTTCTTCTTCTTATGCCACTGTTCTCCAACATTTGGTATGCCTGTTGCCACTGATATGGCTTTGGGTGTCAATTTGAAAGTGACCCCAGCCAAGATAGACTGACCTCCATGTAGGTGAAGTGCAAAAATACGGGCCAACTCATGATGAACTCTGACATTTGCCACCCTTTGACAAAATTCAAAACATGCTAGGTGCTAGAAACATGACATAGCAAGAGGGCATGCCTGCAACTCAGTGAGGGTGTTTGGCTCATCTCTAACATGTTTGCCACTCCGGTGATGTCTCCTGGGGGCCTGTTCTCCTGAAGCTGTATCACTGTGGGTCTCCACCTCATACTCTGATGAAACCTCGGATGCCATGACTACTGTTTATAAACTGAATTTAGGCTGCCCTTTTGATGATGGTGAAAGCTAGGTTGTTTTGATAATCTGCCACCAAGGGGACAATGAAACAAGGGAATATTAGGAGGGGAATAATATAATGGGAACATGGGTTATAGGGAGAATTTTGTTTATGGACATGTAGGGGGTTTGGGTATTTTTGATAGGGTAGGGTTTGGGTTTTTGGGAAGGTAGGGTTTTAGGGTTTGTATTGAGTAATAGGAGGAGGGGTAAGGGAATATGAGTTTGGTAGTGTTAGGGTAGTGATAGTAGGAAAAATGGCATAGGGGAATAAGGAACAGGGGTAGGGTAGGAAAAATAAGCCTTGGCAGCAATAACACTATTACACAACCCTAGCAAGATGGTTTCTTGGTGTCTTTTTATGGTTGCTTTAAGATTTTTGTTTCATTTCAACCATGGGCATAAAAACCACCATATCTTTATCCAATTTGATGAACAAGTGAGCTTGAGAGCCTACCTTGCAATTAGAGGGGCTTCACCAAAGATTTGAGGGAGTTTTGGCATGTTCTGGGTGCTTTGTCTCTGTGCGCCACGCGCAAAGCCCAGTGCACCGCACGCTGTGTGTGCACTGCGCTGGTTAGAAATTAACACTGCGGGCGGGCTCTGTGTGCGCCGCACACCCTGAAATTTCCTCCAACTGCTCCAAATCGTGCGATTTCACACTCCACGACCTTGCAATGCTTCTCTAAGCTCTTTGATTGCACAATCACTTGGATTTATGACGGAAACTTATGTATATAGGCTTGGAGGTCATGTTTTAAATTTACTTTTTCAAAAAACCCACCTTTCTAATGTCATGTTTGGCACTTTTTCACTAACTTTAAAACAACCCTGATTTTCACCTTTTCTTTGAAATTTTAGCTCAAACAATGAAAATTTAGACACTTTTTGCAGGGATTGCATGACAGAGCATCTTGTCACGGAAACCATGATTGCACCTGAAGAGATCAATTGTCGACTCTTTTTGAAAATTTTGTCACAAATGACACTATTTGACTTTTCTTCAAAATAGAGTTTTGAAGAACAGTCGAAGTCTATCAATATGATGGTGAAACTTTGCGGATCATTACTTTATAAGAGCATCCCTCTGGCCTGCATGGCTTTACTGGACATATTAAAGACCAAATTGTTTAATTCCTAGACCAAATGACCAAAAATGACCTTTGTTCGTTGAAGGACCAGAACTTGACTGTCATGGACTTTTTGATTATTTGACACAAAGACATAAGCCAGCAGGAGCCAGACATGAGGGGAAATGACTAGCATGGCTTTCTTCGTTAGATCATGGCATGCCCCTAGCGGAATGCAGCTGAATGAATGGAGCGAGACACCTAAAAATGAAATGCATAAAGAGTTTTGATCTCTGACGGAGGACTAACCAGACCGAGTCTAACATTGGCTCCAATGGGGGATGGTAGCTCCTTGGAGGTGCCAAGAAAAACAGATCTCTGGAGGAGCTAGACAGTGCCTTTTGTCCATTGGGCTATGGAGTCATCATTTTGACTACAACACAGGACTTTGACTTATTTATGAAACTGAAATGACCAAGAAATTGACTCAAACTTGACATTGAAATGACTCAAAAACTAACTTGACAGACTGAAACCAAACTGAAATAAAAATGGTATTTACAATGATAGTGGAAGCAGCGTTAATAACTCAGCAGTGGTACTGCTTGAGCAGCTGACCATTGATCGGCCCTCCTGGACAATCTTCCCCATTCATTTCCTTCAGAAGAAAGGCATTCTGACCCCTATATGCTGCAATCTTGAAAGGACCTTTCCAAAGATTCTCGAACTTTCCGTGCTTACCTTTCTCTTCATTCCTTGCATCCCACTTCAGCACCACATCATCCAATTGAAATTTATTTGCCTTTGCTTTTCTATCATAAATTTTCTTTATTTTCTCTTGCAATTTGGATGTATTCTTGAAAACTTCTTCTCTTGTTTGCTGCAAGTGGACCATTTGATTCAACCTTCTCTACATGGGATCTTCTTCACTGCTGGCCTCCTGAAGAAGTCTGACTACTGGGGCAGCAAGAGAGGTGGGAAATACTGTGTCAACTCCATAAACAAGCTCAAACAATGACATACCAATGGATTTTTTTTGACTGATCTTATCTGCCCAAAGCGCATGGACCAACCTCTTATTCCAGCTCTTTTTATTTATTTCCAGCAACTTCTTGATGATGTTGACCAATGATTTATTCGAAGATTCTGCCAATCCATTGCCTTGCGGATGATAGGCAGTTGAGTGACCCAAAATGACGTGATATTTATGACAAAATTCTACCATCCTCTTTGATTTGAAAGCTACTGCATTATCGGTGATTAACTTATTCGGACAACCAAAGTGAGACAAGATGTTATTTTCGAGAAAGGAAATGATTACCGTATTGGTAGCTTGACTGGTGGGAGTTGCCTCAATCCATTTTGTGAAATAGTCTGTCGCTGTGAGGATCCATCTATGCTGACCGGAAGAAGCAGGATGAATTTCACCAATGAAATCCAACCCCCACTGCTGGAAAGGAGCGCTCACCTCAATAGGCTTAAGTGGTAAAGGTTGTAATTTCTATTTTCCTTCGAAAATCTGACATTTATGACAACATTTGACTGTCTTGTACACATCAGCAAACAATGTAGGCCAATAGTACCCTGCTCTCAAAATTTATTTGCTGTTGACTTCCAAAAAAGGTGACCACCGCACTCTCCTTCGTGGAAATCCTCCATGACTTTCTTTGCCTCCTCTTCCACCAAACAATTCAACAAAATGCCACCAGGATCTTTCTAATACAGCGTAGAATTTAGAATGCAAAACTTGGCAGCCTTCAACTTGAGTGTTCTCGCTTTATTTCTAGTCATGTCGGGCAGTGGTGATAGATTTTTTAGCACATATATTATATCTGAATACCATGGAGACAGAGAAAACATTTTAGATACCTGAATGGAAGATATTTCCTCATTCTCATCAGACATAGCAGTGATCAGATTTATGTCCAAGGCATGCAAGTTTGATTCGGCCATTAACTTCGCCAACCCCTGTCCTTTGACCAGCTTTGTGGGCTTTATTTCCACATCATATTCCAGCAAGGCTGCAATCCATTTGCCTCCTCTTCCTTCCGGATTGGTCTGCACTAAAACATCTTTTACAGTAGCGTTAGGAACATAGGCCAAAATATGAGAATGTAGAATATATACCTGGAAATCCTTCAATACCTTCACCAGTGCCAGGGCTTGCTCCTTAATGATGTTGTACTTTAAGGTTGCATCTCTTATAGCTCTGCTGAAGAATGCGATGGGTCTTTCATGATCATCTTTTTTCTGCAATATTATTGTTGCCATAGTGTGCTCCAAAGCAAATGAAAACAATATGAAATCCTGAGTGTAGTCCGGGCTGACTAGAACTGGAGCTGAAGAAAGGGCCAATTTGACCAAATTGAATGATTTTACAGCCTCCTCTGTCCATTTCACTTGGCTGTCCTTCTTGAGCATGTTGGTCATCTCTCTTAAGTGTTCAGGAATATTAGGCACAAAGTGACGCAGAAAATTCATCTTACCATTGAACGATTGTATCTCTTTTTTATTTCGGGGCAGATTGATTTGCTGAATTGCTTGCACATGTGCTGGGTCAATACGAATTCCATCCTTTGAAATAATGTGCCCAAGCAAGTTGCCTTCCTCCATGGTGAACAAGATCTTCTTAGGATTCAGTGATAAACCATATTTTCTGCACTTTTGAAAGACAGTTTTTGGATGGTGCATGTGTTCTTCATCAGATTTGGAAAACACTATCAAATCATCCCGATACACCACCAAAAACACATCCTTTTCATTTGCAAAAGCCAAGTTCATTCTTTAAACCGAAAGGCATTTTGGCGTAATGAAAGGTTCCCCATGGAGTGGTGAATGCTGTCTTGTCTCGGTCATCCTCATGGACAGAAATTTGGTTATATCTGGAATAACCATCAAGTAGTGACATACGAGATGCCCCCACTACTCGCTGAAGTATATGGTCCATTTTGGGCAGTGGATAGTTGTCCTTCAATGAGACTTTATTGAGATTTTTGAAATCAATGCACAAGTGGATCTCACCTGTCTTCTTTCGTACGGGCACCAAGTTAGAGATCCAATCTGAAAATCTGATGGGCACAATGATACCTAACTTGTACAACCTGTTTACCTCCTTTTCAATAGATGGCAACAACTTTGGATTTATCCTTCTCAGCTTCTATCTGAAAGGCTTTTGATTGGGCTTGATGGGTATCGTGTGCTGAATTATATTGGTATCATAGGTCTTTAAATCGGAATAGTCCAAAGAAAACACATCTGCAAATGAAGCCATCAAACTGATATATTTGTCCTTGATCTTTGGTGGCAATGCTTTGGACAATTTTACCAACTTAGGATTGGCAACTGTTCCTATGTTGACCTCTTCTACACCCTTCTTTGTTGGCTGCAATTTTGGCTTGCGGGCTACATCATCTTGATCAAAAAGTTCTTCTAGAGGTATCAGGCCTTTAGGAATAATGTTATTCTTCAGTTGCAACACGTCCATTTCATTGATCTGCACTTCATCTGTACCATTCCCTTTGCCATCATCATTTTCTACATCGATTGAGGTTTCTTTGAACTTGCCTTTGTTTTGCAGAAAATCATTAATTTCCTCATCATCTTGAAACACTTGCAAATATCTCTGATTGTTTGGAATGGTTGGATGATGCTTGACATGGATTTCAAATTTATTGTTGGAGTTCACTGGGATTTTCAAACTACTTGCTGCCTTGGCAAGAGCGTCAACAATACTATTTTGTATACGAGGCACACATGTCAAGGTGTATTCTGAAAATAATTTTAAGATGTCTAAAACTGCATTACAGTAGGCCCGCATCCTAGGATGCTTTGCTTGATACTTGCCTCTGACCTGCTTTATTACCAATTCGGAGTCACCATATACCGAAATCCTTTTAGCATTCAGCTTTCTTAAAATCTTCAAGCCAGCAATCAGAGCTTCATATTCAGCTTCATTGTTTGAACACTCAAAAGCCAACTTGTAAGAGCAAACCCTCACGCTACTAGGCACTTTTTTTGGGGTGGAGAAAGGACTGCGTACCCAAATTCCAATTCTAGCGCCATCATTTCCCATTGCTCCATCAAAATCCATGGTCCACAAACCTTCCTCCTCCTCTTGTAAGTGCTGGAAATCTGTTTGTTGTGCCTTGTCTGCTTGTTGTCCATTACTTTCAGTTGATTTCCCAACATTGTTCTGCTGTTCTTGTTCTTCTTTCTTTAAAATTTCTCTGAAATTTTTTGTTATTTCCGGAATATCATCTGCTTCTACTAACTAACTATCTATATCATTTAAACTATCTAAAAACAAAACAAAAGACTCTAAATCTATATGTAGATAGTTAATTGGATGATTTATTGGTTTCTCCTTGCTGGTGATCATATATTTCATTTTTTGTTCCCGATATAATTTCCTCGTTTGTCCAAACACCGGAATCGTTGCATAGGAGAAATCTAGCTGTAGTGTCTCTTTCAATTTCGCTACCCAAGACCTGGAAAGAAGCATCCAAAACCTTGGAGGAATATCTGCTACCACCACATCCATCAAAACATTTTTCATTGGGAGTTGATCCAGACTCACAACCAAGTCTTTGATGAGTCCTATACACATCACTCAGCTAGAATCAAATGAATAGAGATCATGGTATTGTCGGGTGATGTCCAGACCAAGCTTATCCATGATAGCCTTGGGCATGAGATTGTGAGAAGATATGGAATCAAACATGGCATTATGTAACACAAAATCATGCAATCGTAAACTGATATAAAAGGGTGGCACATCGCTGTCAGGAGACTCACCATTCGATGCTGGCCCAAAAATCATTTCAGGCTGATCATATTCTACATTTACCATGTCAAACATTGCGTCCAAATTCAACATCTTAGATATTTGTCCTCTATAATTGCTGTTCTTCATTATTTCAGTCAAGGGGATGGACACCTTAAACATAGAAATCTCATTCTCTAAGCTAAAGATGGGAGTCTTTTCTACCTCTTTGACTGGGATTTCTTTCTTTTCTTTTTCCTTTGATGCAGCTTGCTGCTGTGATTGTTCTACTGATTTTTATTTGCTGCTCTCCGGACCAACCGCCTCCTTTCCTTTTCTTTGTGTAGCTGATGAACCATTCTTTGTTGTTTCAACCTCATTCTTTTTCTGAATTGGTTTGGTCGGCACATCTCTGTTTCTAAGTGAATATTGTTGTTGTTGTGCGAATAGAGCATTCATATACCCCGTTTGATAGTCCTCTGATTCTTCTTGTAAAATAGTGTCACTAGCTAGGATGAAATCTGCATCTTTGTGCGCAGCTGAACTCACTGCAAACTCTTCTTCTTTGGTAATGTAAGTAGGCAACTCATCTAGAGTAAAGAGGTGGTTTTCTTCACCTATTACATTCCCGTCCTCATCCGACTCCAGTCCATGCACAAAATTCTGCTGCAAAGGTGTTTGTACTGGCTATTGTGCCGCCTGCTCTTAGGTTCGCTGATCTCTCTGCCTTATTCTATATTGTGGCTGCTGCTGGCCACGGAAGTTAGGATTCCTAACTTGTGGCTCAGGCTTGTTGAGCTTCACCCTTTCAAGCATTTTCTCTACCTTTTTCAGTAATTGATCCATTGAAGAAGACTCCTCCTTAACAGTGACTTTCTTTTCTGCTTTCACTCTAGCTCTTTTGGACAACAGATTTGCTTCAACGCTGACCGCAATTTTCTGCATGTCTTCCATTGTGGCCGGTTCTCTCTCTCTCTTAATTGGTAGGCCATATCAGCGTCAAAACCATCTAAAAATTTCATCATAGCTAGTCCCATGGGTGGCTTTAGATGATCTGGAATTTCGTTGTAAACTGTATTGAATCTAACACAATAATCTTGGACTGACTCACCAGCATTTCGTTTGGTTTATTCATATTCAGCCAGAATTTGAAGGGGATTCTTTTTCACTTCCCATCGATTTAAAAAATTGTCTTTGTAGTTCAACCAAGGTAGTGATACTTGCTGCCGGCAAACCTCTTAACCATTTCCTCACATCACCTGCAAATGTATGTACAAAGAGTCTCATTGCCACATTCTCCCCATCGATCTCATGGAGTTCATAGAAGTATGCCATTTGGTCCACATGTTGCTGAGCAGTAATGCTGTTAGGAGTGCCATCAAAAAAAGGGATTTTACTTTGATAATTCGTGGGCATATCATCTAGAACTTGGGGTAGAACAAGGGGTGCGAAACGGGCAGCCATCACTCTCAGTGGATTTGGCCTTGGAGGTGTTGGAGGAGTTTGCACCGTTTGTAAGGGGCTAGAAATTGGAGTTTGAGGCTGTGCCGCAATATAATTATCAATTAATCTGTTAGCTCTTTCTGTTTCTATATCTACAAGAAATTGAGGATTGGGGACAGTATAATCAACAGCCCTTTCGGACTTAGACTCAAACAATGATATTTCAAACCGTTCGTCAAACTCGAGCTCTTCAAGATACTCGAAAATATCAGGACATGAATGAGACTTGAACACGGCAGTTATGGTGCTTTCTTGACGAAGGAGTCTAGGAATCAAATTGGGATTTTCGTAGATATGAGGAGGATCCGGGTCTGGATTGGCTCTGGTATATCGTCTCGAAGCCAGCGTGCTATTGATGAAACTCACAGGACATAACCAACTTACTCAGCCTATCCAATCCTAAGCTCATCATCCGGAAGCTTAGAATTATGATGAAACAAGGGGATTTGATTTCAATTTTGTCCCCAGCGGAGTCGCCACTATGTTAGCACCTAAATCTGCCCTAGGCTGAAGGAAGGCAAAATTCAGGGTAACCACAAACCACACTCAGTCTGGTAGCTAGCCCTACCAGAACAAGAGAGGGCTCTCTCCGAGTCATGCTCAGTGAATAGATAACCAAAAAATGGTCTGAGATGACTTACAGTGGAATATTGATCTTAGGCTAGTAAGTGAATAAGGATACAAGAAATAATTTTTATGAATGACCGAGCTTCTGGGATGGTATGGGACTAACGGAGAGAAACGAACAGAGAATTTAATACAAAGGCACAGATTACTTCGTGAGGCAAGGTAGGTGGAAAGTGTAGCAATTTAGTTTGGAATAACGCGTAACGGAGAGATTGTTGAGGAGTGTGAAAAGGGCATAGGAACATGAATCTTTTTCAACAGAAGAAGAACACTGAACATGAAATTTTCCCACAGGCAGAGCAATAAAATTGAATTCTACCTAATCTCACTCAGAAAATTTCACTGGAAAGGAACATCAATTGAATTATGAAACATAATGAAATACACATGAAAACATAAGAGACACATTTGCTACACTCACAACCACAAGAATCTCATGAAACAGAGCCACTGCCTTTCATTAATTCTCTGTCAAAAATATACAGTGAAGAAACAGAGTTTCTTTCCCACAGTCTCCTAGAAGTTACAAACTAACCAACCGTTTGAAAATAGCTTACATACAATATATAGAATGTGCCATGAAGAGATAGAACACCCAAGGGTTGGGGAGTTACTCGAATCATTACAAAATGGAGATGAAGAGCCAACCGTTAGCTACAGGTGCAGCGCTACAAACATGACATTTGGCTTGGGTGACCGTTTGCCTTCCTTTGCCACTTGGATAGAAACCCATCTATAAAGAAAATGCTTTAAATTCCACCTTTGGTGCAAAAAAAATGAAGTGTATATGAGCAGGCCCACTTGGAGAAGTCGTGAATCGAAATTTCACAAAATGGAAGCAAATTTGGCTATTTTTCCTCTGTGTGTCGCACCATTTCCTCTGTGCACCGCCCTACTTTGGGGCCTGTTTTCGGGCACTTGCAAGTGACCAAAATGTGCCCTAGTGGGCTTGTTGGAAATCCTGTCCTGTCTGCTTTCTAACCCCACTAAAATTTTTGAATTTGGTGCTCATTTGCCCCTCCAAATCTCCATTCTCCCAAGACTGCTTCCTGTGTGTCAAAAAAGGGGCAGAGAGGCCATTTTTGGGTGTTTTTTGACCTTTTGGAGACTCATATATTGCCAAAATTTCTGGTCCAGGCACTAGTAGTCGTGATTTTCCATGCTAAATCCAAAAATGCAAACCATTCCTCATTTGGAGCTCTATATTTATAGCGCCTCGCCAATGGCACAGTGCATAGGGAGAAAAACCTTGTGTTTTGCCCAAAAATTTGTCATGTGGCCAAAAATTCCCCAAATTTCTTGAAATTTGGTCTGGAGGTTCTCTATGGGGTGTTATGATGGGCCAAGGAAGCCTTAGTGAATATTTGAACCCGATCCTTCTCTTTTGCCTCTTTTTCTTTTCTTGTTGCTTTCCTCAATTTTGCCTTCAAGCTCCTTATCCGGGCCCTTGCACTCATATTTCATGTCCTGTAATGATAATCCATGTGTCTCAGCAAGGCAAGGTCCTAATCAGCCTTGTCCAGTAGCCTCTCCAAGTGCATTTTCATGCTCTCAAGATGGGCCTCCCGATCCTCATTGATCTCTTGCTCCAACGATGTGAGCTCAACTCTTCTCCTTTGAGCAACTTGGCGATGCTCACGAATGTTTCGCAGCTCCATAATCACCCGCTGGTCCTCAAGCTTCTTGTTTCTCTACTCCAGGTACATCATGTTCCTCTTGGCCCTCTCCAAGTCAAGGGATAAGGCCTCAATCATTGATTGCTACTCCTGGATGATCTCTCTAAGCTCTGCATTTGTAGGTTCTATATCTGTCTCATCATCATGTAGGAGAACGAACTCGGTCTCTTGTTCACCTGATGGCCCTTCCTCCTACATTGGCTCCTTACCTCTGTCCTGCTCCTGTGATGCTGATGTCGGAAGTGAGGCCCCTTCCACCCCGAGTGGAGATAACACTCGCTTTGCTGCTGCAAATAAGGGTCTAACGCCTCTTTGAAAGGTGATGACTACTGGCATAGTAGCAGTCTCATGGCGCTCATATTGATGTGATGGACCACCTATCTCATGCTCTGCCTCTGATACTACCTGTGGAGCGCTGAAGAAGTCACGGGAGATGAAGTCCTCCCAAGCAAAACCCTACAATCCCAACTGATGATCTACCAAAATCTGGATAAGAGCAAAGTGATAAACATTGTTGAGCTACTGCTGAGGGGTCTTATGCTGCATGAAATTTTCCATCCTCTCTATGTTCCCACAAATGAAAAATGGGAGGTTCATCATCCACACCATGGTAAAGTGCATGAGCAACCTGATCTGATAGGCATATAGGCGAGAAAACCTCCCCTCACAACTGAAGTACTTCATGATCAATTTCATGAGCGGAGCATACTCATCTCTCAAAAATCTGAATGGGAAAACTCTTGTGAGCTGACTCAAACAACTGGCCTTAATGTAAGGCTCATAATGATGCCTCTCCACCTTCTTCTTCTTACGCCACTGTTCTCCAACATTTGGTATGCCTGTTTCCACTGATATGGCTTCGGGTGTCAATGTGAAAGTGACCCCATCCAAGATAGACTGACCTCCATGTTGGGTCCCTATAATACTAGTGATTACCCCATTACTATTGTAGTTATACCCCTTATTTATATTGTTGTGCCCATATTACCCCCATGTTGTTATTTCTGTGCCCCATAGAATCCCTCTATTGTTATTTTTCTGGCTTTATATTATTATTGTTAGGTCGGCTGGATTATATTATGGCTCCTTAGACTCCTATATATAGAAAGGAGGTTTCGTCATTTGTATCATCCAAGAATTTTTCATTTATGTAATGTAAAGGAGGTTGCCCCCTTGAAGAGGCTGAATTCTAAGGCATGGATCTCTCTTTTCTATCTTTTTGTGAGCTAGTTTCATAACATTTGGTATCAAAGCTTTGGATTCTAGGGTTTTGCTGCTCCAAACAGGTCATCATGGAATTTTCGCTATAACCTTTTTTCTGTGACGTTTCAGAAGTCACAAAAAAAATCCATTTGAGAAGAAATCACGTTGAACCTTGGTTCCAAATTTCAGAGCTTTTCACGCGATATTTGTGGAGATATGATTTGAGGAAGTTGGTCTTTTTGCAGACTCCTGAATTACATTCAAAACAGGTGACCTAGGGAAAATCATCATAACTTTCTCTCTGAGGATCGGATTGAAATTTCGTAAGAAGGTAAAGAAATAGGGTGGACTATAGTTTCTTGTATGTGTGTTTCAAATTCAAAAGTTGAAACAGTGACTCGTGGCACATCATACAAGTTAGCTCTACTGAACTAGTCTAAAAGCAAGTCACTGTGGGAGATTTCACATAACTCTTCCTTGGAGAATCCAATTTGGGTCAGACTTATGGCATTGGAAAGAGGACACAGAAGGCTACTACAGGTCGCAATTGTAGAACTGGATGATCTGAAATTACAGAGATACATCAGATTCAATATCAGGCTTCTATAAAGTGAAAAAAAGGTGTGTACTTTTTTTTAAAAAATTTTGTGTAAGCTTGGTTTAACGGAATTCAAAGGGCATAGTAAAGCATTATTATCGGTAACTGATGCCCCGAGGAAAGAAAATTCAAACACCTAGTAAGGAACCTGAAAGCTCTAGCATGACTCATGAAGGAGAGGAGCAAATGCTACATGATATATCAAAATTACAAGAACAAGTGCAACAAATGTCATGCTCACAAAAGCTAACAGAAGCTAAGATAAGTAGCGTGGAATATAAGATAAATGGCATGAAATCTAAGATAAATGGCGTGGAAGCTAAGATGGATGATTTGAAGATAGATTTGAAGACATATTTGAAGAAAGACATGGCAAATTTGAAGACAAATTTGAAGACAGACATTGCAGATTTGAAGACAGATTTGACAAATTTTCTACAAGAGATACTTACTAATGGTGAAAAGGTTGTAAAGGAAACTCATGATGTGAACAAAAGTAATGTTAATCATTATTCCATAGATTCTAATGTTGGATCGAAGGCCCACCATATTCCAAAAATCGATATGAGGAAGTTTGATGGCAAGGATCCCGCCACATGGATATTACAGATGGAGCAGTTCTTCAATCTCAATAATGTGAAAAACACACAAAAGGTACGTATGGCAACTGTATATTTGGAACCAAATCAGTTTTTATGGTATCAATGGCTTTGCTCTCATAAAAAAATTATCACTTGGGCAATTTTTACGGAAGAATTGATAGCACATTATGAAGATACAAAAAGCAACACTTTTTTTAGCCAATTGATAAGTCTCAAAGAAAAGGGTTCAGTAATGGAGCACATTGAGGAGTTCCAAAAATTGAACATAAGGGTAAAAGATATTCCAGAGGAGCATAGGATTGATGTGTTCATAGGGTCTTTAAAGGATAATATCCACATGATGTTCGCCTTTGGGAACCGGATTCATTAGAGAAGGCATTCAGGTTATCAAGAAAAATGGAAAGCAAAATTATGGCAACCAGGAAGCATACCACTCACAACTATAAAGACGGAAGTGTTGTTGCTCCTAGTCTTCCACAACCTATAAGGTTGACACCACAACAATTGGAAGAAAAAAGAGCAAAAGGGCTTTGTTACAGTTGTGATAGCAAATACACTAAAGGTCATAAGTGTGCTGAGAAGAAATTATTCTACATAGATTGTGAAGAGGAAGAAGAAAAGGAGCAAGAAAGGTCAAAAGAAGAAGATATACTCCAGGAACAAAGCCTAGATGAAGAACAAATAAATCTGACCATATCTTGTAATGCATTGGTGGGAATTACCACTCCTCAAACCATCAAGATAGAAGGACAAATCAAGAAGAAAAAGGTAATAGTGTTGATTGATTCAGGAAGCACCCACAATTGTATTCATTGTAGGGTTGCAAAAGAATTGAATTGCTTCCTATATCCAGCACCAGAGTGTCAAGTGATGATTGCAAATGGAGGAACAATAAATTTCTTTGGAAGGTGCCATAATATCAAGCTATCCATGGGAGAATATGTATTGACTAGCCCAATGCTTTCCATTCCAATGGGAGGTGTTGATGTTGTACTAGGAGTCCAATGGCTACAATCCTTGGGTACAATAGCTTTTAATTTTCAAGAACTTTTCATCAAATTTTCTATAGAAGGAAAGGAAGTTGAATTAAGGGTTATTGTAGGGAAACCAGGAAAGATAATCAGCTCTAATGGTATGACAAAGCTTCTAAAAAAGGAGCAAAGAGGTGTAATTGCACAATTATGCTTGCTAGATGTTTCCACATCGGAATCATCTATTTCTCCAGATCTCCAAAAAGTCCTGGACAATCATTCCAAGGTATTTGAGACTCCCAAAGGTCTCCCACCTATGCGTGATCATGATCATGCTATTCATCTGATTCCAGGAAGTGTTCCTCCAAACATCAGGCCGTACAGATATCCCTATGTCCAAAAAAGTGAAATTGAACTATGGTTGCAGAAATGCTAGAGGCTGGTATAATTCAACCAAGTCAAAGTTCTTTCTCTGCTCCAGTAGTATTGGTGCACAAGAAATATGGATCATGGCGCATGTGTCCGGATTATAGGGAGCTCAACAAGCTCACTATTAAAGATAAGTTCCCCATTCCTGTCATTGATGAATTACTGGATGAATTGCATGGATCAATTTACTTCACCAAGTTGGATCTTCGTTCGGGATATCATCAAATCAGAATGAAGATTGAAGACATTCCGAAAACGGCCTTTAGAACTCATGAGGGTCATTATGAATTTTTGGTGATGCCTTTTGGCCTTACTAATGCACCTTCAACATTTCAAGGTTTGATGAGTTCAATTTTCAAACCATTCCTTAGAAAATTTGTGTTAGTATTTTTTGATGATATACTAATCTACAGCAAGTCTTGGAAGGATCATGTTGAACATGTTGACAGGGTGCTAAAATTATTGGAGGAGAAACAATTATATGCAAAAAGATCCAAATGTTTCTTTGGAGTCCAGGAGGTGAAATATTTGGGTCATATTGTATCTCATGAAGGAGTTAAGGTAGACCCTAGAAAAATTAAAGCCATTAAGGAATGGAAAATTCCCACATCCATAAAGCATCTGCGAGGATTTCTTGGGTTGACAGGGTATTATCGCAAGTTTGTTAATAATTATGGGAGAATAGCAGCACCTCTAACAACATTATTGAAGAAAGATGCATTTTCATGGACTCCGGAAGCAACAAAGGCCTTTGAACATCTTAAAGAGGCAATGTGCCAAGCACCGGTCTTAGCTACACCGGACTTCACAAAAACCTTTATTGTGGAATGTGATGCTTTAGGAAATGGAATTGGTGTTGTTCTAATGCAAGATGAAAGACCCATTCTTTTGAAAGTCGTCCAATCAAGGGAAAGTTTTTAAGCAAAGCTATTTATGAGAAGGAAATGTTGGCAATACTCCATGCACTTAAGAAATGGCAACCCTACCTAATGGGAAGACACTTCAAGGTAAAATTGGATCATGATAGCCTTAAATACTTTTTAGAACAAAGATTATCCTCTGAAGAGCAACAAAAGTGGGTCACAAAGATGTTGGGTTATGACTTTGAAATCATCTACAAAAAAGGGAAGCATAATGTGGTGGCAGATGCACTCTCAAGAAAGGATGAGGATGTGGAAGCATTGTTGTACGCCATTTCTATTATCCAACCAGATTGGATAAACGAAGCAAGGGAGGAATGGAAGAATGATGAAGAAGTGTGGGCACTTATTCGAAAGCTACAACAAGATTCCAGTACGTCTGATACATTTAGCTGGCAAAATGATTCATTATGGTACAAAGATTGCTTATACCTCTGTAAGAATTCCCAGCTAAAACAAAAGATTCTTATGGAATTGCACACTTCTCCCTTAAGAGGGCACTCATGATTTTTAAAAACTTACCACAGGGTTAAGAAGGAATTTTTTCGGGATGGCCTTAAATCAGATATTCAAAAGTTTGTGGCGGAATGTTTGGTTTGCCAAAAAAATAAAGTTGAAACAATTAAGACACTAGGTCTATTACAACCTTTATCCAATCCAAGCCAATGTTGAGAGGAGGTTTCAATGGATTTTATCATAGGTTTACCCAAGTCTGAGTGAAAGAGTGTCATCATGGTGGTAGTTGACAGACTTACCAAGTATGCACACTTTTGCGCATTATCACATCCATTTAAAGCCAGTACAGTTTCTACTGCATTTATGGAAACAATTCAAAAGCTACATGGAAACCCAAAGATTATTGTAAGTGATAGAGATCCCATTTTCACTGGAAATTTTTGGACAGAATTATTTTCTTGTCTTGGTACTCAGTTAGCTCATAGCTCATCTTATCATCCTCAATTTGATGGGCAAACTGAGATAGTAAACAAATGTTTGGAAGGATATCTTCTTTGCTTTGTATCTAATAAACAGACACAATGGGTCAAATGGTTGCCTCTCGCTGAATGGTGGTATAACACTTCCTTCCATACAGCAACAAAAATGACCCCATTTATGGCACTTTATGGGTATCAACCACCATCCATCACATCATATTTAAGAGAAAATTCTAAGGTTCAGGTAGTGGAACATCACATCGAACATCAACAACAAGTCCTCCAACTCTTAAAGGATAACCTCATGTTGGCACAAAATAGAATGAAACAATAGGCAGATCAACATCGCAGTGAAAGAAGTTTTGATGTAGGTGATTGGGTATTCCTACGGCTACAACCATATAAGCAAATGTCCCTAAAGCAAGCTAAGAAGGATAATAAATTATCACCAAAGTATTATGGTCCGTACAAGGTGTTGCAAAAGATTGGTACTATGGCATACAAATTGGAGCTTCCTGCAGCTTCTCGACTGCACCCAGTTTTCCATGTTTCATGTTTAAAGAAAGTTATAGGCGAAAAGCTCCCAGTTCAAACAATATTTCCAGAACTTGATGAGGAAGGAAAAATTATATTGGAACCGGAAGCAGTCACAGAAACAAGAACTCGACAGCTACAAAATCGATCAATTTCAGAGTATCTTATCAAGTGGAAGAACTTATCCGCTGAAGATTCCACATGGGAGGATGAGAATTTTGTGCAGAAGTATCCAGAACTACTCAAGCGTTGAGGACAACACTTTTTTGAAGGAGAGGGGCATGTTGGGTCCCTATAATACTAGTGATTACCCCATTACTATTGTAGTTATACACCTTATTTATATTGTTGTTCCCCTATTACCCCCATGTTGTTATTTCTGTGCCCCATAGAATCCCTCTATTGTTATTTTTGTGGCTTTATATTATTATTGTTAGGTCGGTTGGATTATATTGTGACTCCTTAGACTCCTATATATAGAAAGGAGGTTTTGTCATTTGTATCATCCAAGAATTGTTCATGTATGTAATGTAAAGGACGTTGCCCCCTCGAAGAGGCTGAATTCTAAGGCGTGGATCTCTCTTTTCTATCTTTTCGTGTGCTGGTTTCATAACACTCCATGTATGTGAAGTGCAAAATGACGGGCCAACTCATGATGAACTCTGACATTTGCCACCATTTGAAAAAATTCAAAACATGCTAGGTGTTGGAAACATGACATAGTAAGAGGGCATGCCTGCAACTCAGTGAGGGTGTTTGGCTCATCTCTAACATGTTTTCCACTCTGGTGATGTCTCCTGGGGGCCTGTTCTCCTGAAGCTGTATCACTATGGGTCTCCACCTCATAATCTGATAAAACCTCGGATGCCATGATTACTATTTATAAACTAAATTTAGGCTGCCCTTTTGATGATAGTGAAAGCTAGGTTGTTTTGATAATCTGCCGCCAAGGGGACAATGAAATAAGGGAATATTATGAGGGGAATAATATAATGGGAACAGGGGTTATAGGGAGAATTTTGTTTAGGGACATGTAGGGGGTTTGGGTATTTTTGATAGCGTAGGGTTTGGGTTTTTGGGAAGGTAGGGTTTTAGGGTTTGTATTGAGTAATAGGAGGAGGGGTAAGGGAATATGCGTTTGGTAGTGTTAGGGTAGTGATAGTAGGAAAAATGGCATAGGGGAATAAGGAACAGCGGTAGGGTAGGAAAAATAAGCATTGGCAGCAATAACATTGTTACACAACCCTAGCAAGATGGTTTCTTGGTGTCTTTTTATGGTTGCTTTATGAGTTTTGTTTCATTTTAACCATGGGCATAAAAACCACCATATCTTTATCCAATTTGATGAACAAGTGAGATTTAGAGCCTACCTTGCAATTAGAGGGGCTTCACCAAAGATTTGAGGGAGTTTTGGCACGTTCTGGGTGCTTTGTCTCTATGCGCCGCACGCAAAGCCCAGAGCTCCGTGCGCTGTGTGTGCTCCGCGCTGGTTAGAAATTAGCACTACGGGTGGGCTTTGTGTGTGCCATGCCCTGTGTGTGCGCCGCGCCCCTGCCTATGTGCGCCGCGCACCCTGAAATTTCCTCCAACTGCTCCAAATCGCGCGATTTCACACTCCACGAACTTGCAATGCTTCTCTAAGCTCTTTGATTGCACAATGACTTGGATTTATGATGGAAACTTATGTATATACGCTTGGAGGTCATGTTTTAAATTTACTTTTTCAAAAAACCCACCTTTCTAATGTCATGTTTGGCACTTTTTCACTGACTTTAAAACAACCCTGATTTTCACTTTTCCTCTGAAATTTTAGCTCAAACGATGAAATTTTCGACACTTTTTGTAGGGATTGCATGACAGAGCATCTGGTCACAGAAACCATGATTGCATCCGAAGAGATCAACTTTCGACTTTTTTGAAATTTTTTTCACAAATGACACTATTTGACTTTTCTTCAAAACAGAGTTTTGAAGAACAATCGAAGTATATCAATATGATGGTGAAACTCTGCGGATCATTACTTTGCAAGAGCATCCCTCTGGCCTGCATGGATTTACTGGACATATTAAAGACCAAATTGTTTAATTCCTAGACCAAATGACCAAAAATGACCTTTGACCATTGAAGGACCAGAACTTGACTGTCATGGACTTTTTGATTATTTGACACAAAGACATAAGCCAGCAGGAGCCAGACATTAGGGTAAATGACTAGCATGGCTTTCTTCGTCAGATCATGGCATGCCCCTAGCAAAATGCAGCTGAATGAATGGAGCGAGACAACTAAAAATGAAATGCATAAAGAGTTTTGATCTCTGACGGAGGACTGACCAGACCGACTCTAACAGAGTCCTTGTGCACTCCTTTGCCACTGATGTCAAAGGAAGAGAGAAGAAGAATATTGCCATCAATGACAAAGGGTGAGATTGCTGATCTAGATTGTCATTAATGTCAATATGAAGCCAAGGAGAAGCAGAGTAGACTTGTGAAGAACGAGAGCAAAGCCACTGGAAAGAGGATTGCATCAGTGAAGGTACATAAACAGAGTCATCGGAAGTCACAGAGAGATATTTCCAAGGGAAAGCACTATTGGAAGAACAAAGAGCAACATAGCATCAGAGGAGCTAACAAAGGAGTTAACAAAGGAGCGACAGAAATCAAGACAATGTAGAATATCAGAATAGGAGCAGTCAAAGAAAATCCATAGGAAGAAGTTAAACAAAAGAAACAAAGAGGAACACATAGCAAAGAAGCATAAACAGTGGTATCAAAAGCCACAGGAAAGCCAAGTAATCAAGGCACAAATCAAGAATACGAATGAAGAGTGAATGCACGTGGTTATATTCCAAAAAGTAGGTTTAAAATAGTGACAGTGGTTTTTGGGTGGACTAAAGGTTGTAAGTGGTTTTCGAGCGGACTCACCCGATACCATTCATCCATTGACACATGGCGGGAGAAGGAAAGAGGAAACCACCTTATCGGGCATGTAATCCTCGTGCATGTATCTCACCCGATATCATTATCAAGCATTGGATCAAATGCATTTTGATCTACGGTGCAAGATCACTGAACAACTTTGTTGGTTTGGTGTAATATCAACAGTCGGATGGGATGGTAAGATCTACGGTGGAGGATTGATCCGAAAAAGGAAAACATAGGAAAATGTGAATGTGTAGACCCGATGATATATATGTCTAGGTGTATAAATAGTTGAAGTCTGGCTAAGTGTTTCAGAGCATTTCATATGTGTCCTTGTATTACGACTTTAAGCCTTGCCACATTAAAAAATGCGATTGCGATATATATATATATATATATGGACCCACAGGACCATTACAATATGATGTAATATAATATCACGTTTGTCACAATATTGCAAGCCTCTTTAAAGCCTTGCCACATTAAAATGTCTATTGCGATATAATTGCATACCCGACTACACCATTATAGTATGGCTTAATCAAATGTCGCATCTGCAGTAATCGCAATGTATAAAGGGTTGTCGCCACCCAACCACCGATTGATATATATATATATATATATATACCCGACGGAGTTATTAAAAATATTTTATAATAATATCGCGTCTGAGTATCAGGGAATTGGCTATGTTATGTGCAAATTTGACAATTGCGATATAGTTGTGTAGGAGTGGACCCGATGAAGTTATAGATGTGAGCGTAATGCATTTGAAGTCTGGCCTTATGTGTTGGGAGGGTGTATTTTCGTGTATTCTTGTGGTTCCGATAAATGTGTTTCCCAGGTCTTAATGTTAAATTAACACTTCTGATAGTTTAGTGGGCCTGAACTGTTGCGATTGCGATTAAAATTGCAGGATTACTATTGTATATTGTATGAATATTATAAAAGTGGGGCCTCTCTGATATTTCCTTTCATATGCAACATTATTGTAATTCGGCCTCTTTTCCACATTAACGTGTCCTAGGTATTGATGGATTTGAAGAGACAAAGGAAGCTGAAAGGTCAAGAAAGAATTGAGGAAGCCGAAGGGCCAGCTGATAAAGGAAGCCAAAGGCCAGGGTTGTCAAGAATATAAAACAGAGAACAAGGAATGATGAGTGTTACTGGAAAAACCGTAGGAAATAGAGGAAGCCAAAGTTCTAGTAGAGGAGGAAGAAGCAGGAAGACAGAAGTAGTCACAGGTCCAGCAGGGTTGGGAGCAGAGAATTAGAACCAAACATATCTAGACAGTCTATAGTAGAGGGTTGGAGTCCTTGAGGTTGGTGCCTCAGAACTAAAAGGATTGGTGTCCTAGGAGTTGGTTCTCCTAAATTCAAGTTCAGTGCCTTGACAAGACAGAGTTGGTGCTCTAGAGGTTGGAGCCTCACAAAGAGTCCAAGTTGGTGCTTGGGAACTGATTGAAACCATATATATGTATATATATTGTATTTGATTTATTACAAAGACCACATTAATAAAAGCATATATTTCTGTTATCTACTTCTGTGTTCCAAATATGAATGTTTTAACTGATAAAATTAATAATTGAAAAGAAATACTAATTCACCCCCCCTCTCAGTATTTCCAACAATGAGGTCAACATCTATTGAACATAGGTTTCTCTTTATCCGGATTCAATAGATTAACTCACGTAAAAGTAACCGATCTGGGTATACTATTAACCTTTTGCCACACTCAGTTAAAAACTATGACAAAGGGACCACCATCGATTCATTCTTTACAATCTTTCCAGATTCTATAAATATGAAAAGACCACGAGTTTTTTAGTCTGGACTCATTAAATTATACAGACAAGATATAGAGTCACTCGTTTTACGATCCCTTTCAGACTCTTAAAACATGAAAAGATCGATGAGTTTGCATGTCTAGACTCATTAAACTAATCAAATAGAGTATAGAGTCACTCTTTTTGCGATCCTTTTCAGACTCTTAAAATATGAAAAGATCGATGAGTTTACCCATCTGGACTCACTAAACTAATCAAATGGGGAAAGTAGACAATACAACTGCATTCAGTATTAGAAAACGTGGTTTAGTAGCAGTCGTTCCCTTGAACATGGCACTCCCTCAGATAAACCTTCCTTGTAACGGCCTCTCAATATGAATCCTACCATCCTATGAGTTTAGCCTAAATACCCCGATGTTCTTGCATTGTTGTATCCTAACACTCTTTGGTGGTCATGAGTTTAGTGTTGCATGGTTAAAACCATTGTCATGCCTTCTATTGTTCAAGGGTTAATCTTTTGTTTCCTCCATCAACCCATCAAGCATATCCTTTCATCATGACCTCTGTTGTTTAGACCTAATGCTCAAAGATTCCTCAAAAAACAAATCATTCTTGTCCAGCTTCACGTCGATTGATGTAGGACACATTATTGCCTACCTTTCGACAGGTATATTCCTATCGACTTCAACACTCTATCTAGGAAGAAAACCTAGAAACACATTCAGTGTCTTGGTACTTGCAGACATTAGTGGCATCTCACCTTGTGTTTGATCAAAGGTTCTCATTATTGGCTCCTAGTTAAGCAATTCTACGGGTGTTCGACAACAAAAACATCTTTCACACTCGTTAGATTGTATTGTGCATCTTGGAGACCATCACCATTATTGGTCGCCTTCCTTGCGTCTGTTAATGGTCTCCATTCTTTACTAGTAATCAGATGATTCCGTGCATGTTTGACATCAATGCATATATTCACATGTATTGATCTATGCTGTTCGGTGAAGCGAAAATCAAGACCTTAGGTAGAGGCTTGCATCAATCAGCCTTGCTTCCTCTCCCAAGTTGAGTATATTGTTTGTTTGGAGATAGCTCATCAGAATGATCCTATTATGACACCAGATCCGCATTATGCTTATTGGTGACCAACATCGTCATATCTCTTTTATGAGAAAATCACTTTGACATAGAAGCTTAGCATGGGAATGCTCGACTCAAGACATGATTTTAGTAGTTATATATATATATATATATATATATATATATATATATATATATATATATATATGTTGTATCAGGTTTCCCATACCACCCAAAGCTCTGATCCTCTCTCTCTTTTTGTCGAAGAAGTAAAATTACAGTTAAGTAAAGTATTTCGGCCATCGTCGCAACCTTTGATCTCACACTTTAGGGGGAATCTGTTATACAGAAAAATGACCCGCTCATCAATTGAAAGGGGAAAGACATGATAGCTGAAGCAAAGACTAAGATCACATGCCTTATTTCCACACTAACACTGGCTATACATTGACAACCTGCTTTATAAAGCTTCTCTGTAAGCCAAAGGGTGCATTAGTGACCCTCCTAACTCTAGTTGTTAGTATGGGAACAACATTAGTGGATCCTAATGAAGTTCTAAAGGTCAAAGGAGAGAATTGACTCATAAATATCTAGATATTTTCTCCTAAATCTACTCAAGAAAAGCAAGGAAACATCTCAAGTTCAACCTATTTGGGGGATTTCTAATACTAATGAAGGAGGAAATGGGAAAGAGCTGAAAAGCATGGAAACTTCATTGCTTTTACCTTAAGGAACTCATGGAGGAACTTGGAAACCCTAACTCAATTGCTACATAAGAAAATCTAGGGCTATGGTGATAGAGGTCAAATCATTTGAAAGGATAGCTTACTTGAGTGTTGAGCATAGTCTCAACTCTAAGCATTAGAAGTTGGTAAGAAGGGAGAGAGAGGGAGAAGCTAGAGGGGTAAGGGAAGGCTGATGCAACAGATGGTTGTAATCACTCTTCCAACATTAATATAGAACTGCAATTGTACTATCTACTCCTTGGTGTTGGTACTATCATTCATTCATTTGTTTGTCCAATACCTTTTAGCATGAGTAGCTTAGTTATGTGTAACTAGATGTCTTTTATGTACTCATGTATTAGTTAACAATGTTGTATGCTATGATTATGCTTGTCTCTTATATGTGTAGGACTTGATCTGGAGCCGGCTCATGGGACTTCCACCTAGCTACATTGTGCTCTCTAGCAAATCTACACAGAGGCTTGAGGTAATCCATCTATTTTGCTTTTGGTTAATGCTTATGGACATGCATGTAACTTTGTGATGGCTGTATATAATCTTACAGTCTGCCAAGGGTCCCTGGAAGACCCTTGAGGGTATCTCCATTCTCCATACACCGTGCATTTTATCCTATAGCATTGACCCAGGAAAAATTAATGAAATTTGAGTCCCCGGAAATGACGTCGGATTGATGTTGTATCTCTGAGATGATAATGGTCAGCTATCATGCCAGGGCCTCTAAGATATTTGTTTTGGTGGGTTTTGTTTTAATTTTGGAGGACCAATGTATGAAACAGATTTAAAACAGTCATGCCTAACCTTTTTGAATAGTATTAATATTTAAACAAAGGGCTTCTATTAAAATCCACGCAGTGATATAGCTTGTTTGGTGATGAGCAGAAACTAAAAGATGATATGACTATTACAATTTTCAAATAGAAATTTAAATAACCATAAGTAGGAAAACATTCAAACAATGTTCCAAACGTTTAACAGAATATGCCTAAGATCACAAATTTACTGATGATTTTATGATTTACTGGGAATTAGTTAAACAAACAATTTATATAATTCATTCTCTTTAAATATGATCACTTCAGAAGCTTATAGGAGTAAATTGAAATACAAATATTCCTACCTGTTTATCTTTGTAAAAATTAAGAATATGAAGAAATAACACAATGAATTAAAACTGGAAAACTTACAGGGAACACAAAACTATATGAATCAAAACTCGCAATCCTTTGCTTTTGTATTAATGATTCAGAAAAATCCAAATACATTTAATTCTTACAAATGTTTGTTTCAAGGGTGCAACCCTTTAATAACTCGTGGAAGGGAGTTATTTATACAATCTTAGAGCTCAGAAGATATCTTAAGGAAATCTACAAAAATAGATCAATACAAAATCAGGAATATAAACTGATAGTCGATTTGTCACTATTTTGGTGTTGAGTTGTTGATGACTATTCCTGGAAAAGCTGAAAACTGATCAATTATTGATGACTATTCCTGGAAACACTGAATGTTGTTTGATCCTCCCTTTAGTCAAGTAAATTAGTTAATTGTTCCCAGCGTTTCTTATCTGGGATAGATAACTTAGTTACCCTTCGACAAACTTCATCCATTTCTGTATATTTAGTAAAAGTGGGTTTCACTAAAAATACATGTTTGATTTCATTGAGGATGAAAAAGGTATCTCTGAGTGCATTAATCACAAACCTTTGTGTCGCTACACCTCTTATGTTTGAAACTGAAGTTGCATTAGTGGCGACCTCTGAAAGCTTTCGAACATAATCTTCAATGGGCATTAATTTATCGTTTATCACAAGCATAGAGGGAAAATCCTTACTGGTCAAGGGTTCTAACCTGCTAAAAAATCATTGAACTATGACATTAACGTTGTTGCATTTTTCCTCCAATTGAAGGATAAGGTTTTTGTTTTTAATGATCTTCTTCACTTCCAGTATGGTTGTTCTCTTGTCATTTATACCTAATTATTCAAGCTCATAGTTGTCTTTAGAATTCAGAAACCTGATTATCTCACTAGCAACATCTGGCATGTCCTCAAGTTCCTTGGAGATAGTTATAATAGCTTCTTGATCTTTCTCCAACAAGTCTTTTTTATCAAAGATTATCTTGATATAAGGCAAGATATCCTTGATTGATTCAATAATGTCTTCCCATAAAATCTCCTTTGCCAAATCCAATTTGTTTCTAAGGTAAGATTCTTTAATTTCTTTATGCAATACTTCAATTTGACTTTTTTCCCTCTGCAACTCAGCTGCATGTGAATTGTCTGCAACTACTTTCATATGTTGTAATTCCTTCAATTCATCCTACAGGTTCTTGATTTCTACTATCTGAATGGAAAGGTTCTGAACAACTTCAACATGTTTTTCATCTCCTTCTATTGTACTTGTAGTTGCTATTGTGCCTGAAGTAGAAACTCTGGTTATAGAGACTACTGCAAGAGGAACTACATCCATTGGAATTGGAGCCCTTTTCAGAGCTTCCTCTTTCTCTTTGACCAATTTCTCCATTTTCTACTCTATCTATTTTATTTGCAGATTTTGTTCCATTATGATCTCCGTCATGTCAGATTTATGAGTCTTAGTTTATTCAATCTCCTTGGTCATTGGGTCCTCAGAAGTTGGCAGTTTGAGCTGCTTCCTTAATGTGGAGAGCTCAAATTTTTTCTTCTTGACAAGTTCTTCTGCAACATTTATATTTGAGGGATCATATCCCAACTTCAGTACCAAATCTTCCAAAGATTTTATCTTGGTGTCCTTTGCCAGTGAGAAAACTTTTTCCAACTTGAGCTGTGACTATGTATTGGCCAAGGTGACCTCCAACTTTGACAAACTCGTGGTAGTGTGAGTTAAAGTGGAAGAAATCGCTTGGTTGGTCTCTTTGTGCATCTCAATTTGGTTAATTGGATGTACATCTTTTACATTAAACTCAAAGGAGGTTTGCTTATGATAATGTGCAGGAGTCCTGGGCTGTGGAATTTGAGCTTGTAAGAAAGCCATCTACATCTTACCCTTTTCAGAGTCAAAGACTAAAAGAATTCTAGCTTGATAACTGGAAGAGTGTTTCCAGGATTGAGTTTAAGTGTTCAACTTCAATTCCTCATTCTTCTTCTTAATTTCACTAAAGACATGAAAAATATCATCTTCTTTGTCCTTTTGACTGGTTCCACTAGCCTAAATCACATGTTGTTCCTAAGAACTGGTGGACTAAGTGGGGGACTTAGTAGATTGTCCACCAGACTATAAAAATAAAAGTTTCTCCAAGTCCATCAAATGTTGTTTTCTGTTACTCATTTGTGTACTAACTTTCATAGAGATCCTAGGTCTCTTCTTTGTATGTACAATTCTAAAGCCCTGGCTTGATGCTTCAATTGTAGGGGATGACTGTTATTCCCTTCCTCGTTTAGCTGTCTTTTCCTGTCCAAGTGGAGTTTTTACATTTGAAGTAGAGACTGCCTGTTCTTCAGCTTCTTGAAGGGGTTTTTCCTTCCATTCTAACTGATTTTTCTACTGCTCTATTTTAGGTGTGGCTGCATGGTGTTATGGAGTAAACTTATTTTCAACCCCGAGTTTTGAAATTACTCCCATTGGGTCATAAGACCAAGTGAGGCTGGGACCAAACTTCATTTCCTTCAATAACCTGTCTGCCTCTGCTTCTGCTACTCTAGTGTTACATATGAATGGAACAACCTGAGCCTTTAGCTTGAATTGTGATTTCTTCTTTGTAGCCACAAAATGTACTTCATTAGCATTTAACCTCTGCCTAATCTATTCCAATGCAAAAATTTTGATAGCGAGGTACTTAGGAAGTTTGTAGGGTGGAAGCTCATAGCCATAGACCCTAATTTTTGTATAGTTTTGGTAAAGACACCAATCTCCTGTTGTGGCTTGATCAAACAGTTGCAATATTTTCACAATTTCATCATTGATTCTTGGTACTGGAGTGTTGCTCATAAGATTAATAGCTGGATGAACAAACAATTCAATGAATTGTTAATATGTAAATTCTTCCTTCTCCTTCATTCTCATAGAAGTCCAAAACAACACTAATTATTGATTGCCCTCTTCATCTTACTTCTGCAAGGTGAATGGAAACTTGTCTCCCTGAAAATATATAAAAGGATATACAAGTACTGAAGCATACTTCAATACTTATTCAGTATTAAACTGGACAAATTGTTCATGGATGGCCTCTGCTAGAAATTAGTTAAAATTATAGAGAACAATGGGTTTGGAGTCAATATAAAAGATAGACAAGAAACCTATGATGGCTTCATTTACATATTGATCAGAATTGTAACCAAGTAGATGAGAAAGAATAGTGGTAATTTGCTTGGTTCTGTTTGTGAACATGGATGAATCATAGGAAGGGTTGAATTTAGGCAGAGGGCTATCTACAGCTAGGAAAAGTTCAAGAGTTTGAGATCTTTTAGTGAAATCTAGCTTTTGATAGGCTTCTATCAGGCTTTCATGAGAAAAAGGATGGGTTGGTGCAATAGTTGGGGCCTGCAACATCTGTTCAATAGACTGAGCATTGATGAAATAGAGGATTTCTCCTGTAGGTGAAATGATAGCTCTTTGACTAGGATCATAGGATTCATGGCATTTCCTAATAGATTCACATGCTCTGTGTATCTGAGGGAAAATGTAGTGAGGAAGATGGGAGTCCCAAAGTCCTATTTCATCTGTTTGACCAACAAGGTGATCTTCCATCCAGTAGTAGATTTCATATAAATCAAATTAAGAGGAAGACTCAATGGTTTTATAGTCTCTGTCGACAAGGGGAGTATGATGGAAGTCAACTTCTAGATGAATGAGGGGATTTGTGATTTCTACAATTTCCTTTCCCTTAGGAGGCATTTTTTTAAGTGAATTGCAAGTTGAACTTGATGGAGATGGGAAGAATTGGTCTGAAACATAATGATAACAGAAAAATAGTATAACTGAAAATGGATTAGGTGGACCTGGATGTCAGCTTGGTTCTAAAAAAAATTGAAAATTCAGTTGATTGAAGAATCTCTCATTTTGGCTGCAAGCTTCAAGTATCCAATAAGTTTTGGGAATGCATTGTGTAATGGCTTTTGTGAAAAACAGGGCTTATAATGAACGGTTAATCAATGGTTAAATTGTCATTAATTCTCAAAGGGGGCTTATTAACGAATCAATGTAATATTGATGTATGAGTGGGAATGGGGAATTAAATGAATAACGGAAAAATAAGCAGCAACTAATTGGACGGAGGAAGTGATATGGGGCAGATGTGGATGATGATGCAGGAGCAGAGGTAAATAGTCGAATGGAAATGGCATTCAGGAGTAGGTGCAAGTGGTAAGTTGTTTCTGGATTTTAGGTCCCGAAAAACTAGGATGGAGAAAAATAGTTTCGGAGGGCGGTTTCCAAAACTGCGGACTTTGGACCACCCCCCCCCCCCCCAACCAATAAAGTTCGGATGACAAAGGAGGGACGAGGAGCGAGGTAGACTGTCAGATCTCGGGGGAGTGTGCAGAATGAAAAATATGTGAACGAGATTTAATGTGATAGGGTGGAAAGCGATGGTGGGGTCTAGAGTTATGATGGATGTGACATGCGAAGGGTATGGGGTATGGCGAATGAATGAATAAAGTTTGAATATCACAAATAACATTGATATTTACTTTTTATGGTTAATTAAAACTAATCACACTATACACATGTATCTTATGTTCTAACTTAGGACAAAAATCCTATCATGCTCTAATTTCATTTCTCTACCTACCCTTACTTTCCTAACATTTTTTCAATCTTAGTCACCCGAGTGCATTTAGACTAACAACTCAACATTTTCCTTTTAATTTTTAATCTACTTCTATCCCTTATTTATTCCATTGGCTCAGATTAAACTGTTGAACCAATTTTGTTTTCTACCTATTGACAAACAATTTAAATCAAATCCAATCATGATTAAACTGTACAATTGGATTGTATGAACTAGTGTGGCATTTAAACAATCTACACACAACTTTTATTTTAAAAAATAAACTTTGCTAAGAGTAGTGGCATTTGGATTTGCAACACTTTCAGAATTTATTATTTTTCTTCTCTCTAATCTATTTTTTTTTCCCCGTACTTTTTAGGGCATCTATTCTAACATTTTATTTGATATGGATTTATTCATCAAAATATCCCTAACATTTTTTTATTCAGCATTATTTTTATTCATATCCTAACTTAACATTTTTTGGAATGATTTTCATTTTTTAACTAATTGATGCTAACTTACCAAAACCAAAAAATGATACAACACATGGTCAATGGACCATGGTATTGTAAAAGAAAAGCTATAAATAGAAGAGTCATAACGAGTCTAAGGGGGCATCTAATTGATAGAAATATTGGTAAGGGAAACTAAGCTAAGGCAGGAAAGGTTTGTTTCTTGTACTTAGAAGAAGGGGAAGGCTCCTGCAGCTGAGTGCATGGAGACCTTAGTAAGTCCGTAGGCTAAGTGCACGACACCCTGCAACTAAATGTGTAGGGAAGATAAGTCCCTAATTGAATAATAATATCTAATAAACACAGTTTTGAGCCAATATTTATGCATCTGTGTATTTATTCTTGCTTGTGCATTTTTCTATATTTTCACTCTGTAATGTAATTTATCTAAATTAATGCTTATCTTGTGCGTGAAAGTTGTAGATCTATACTGTTTATACATGTTATGAATAATTAAAGGCCTTCATGAAGATCTGGAAGCTGTTTAAAGTAAATTACTCTAATTTAATTTAAACGACTTCCAGATCTTCTCGAAGGCCTTTAATTATTCATAACATATATAAACAATACAGATCTACCACTTTCATGCATAAGATAAGAATTAATTTATATAAATTGCATTACAGAGTGAAAATATAGAAAACTGTAGAAGTAAGAATAAATTCACAAATGCACAAATATTGGCTCAAAACTATCTTTATTAGATATAATTATTCAAGTACAAGTTTCCTTTCCCTGCGCACTCAGCTGCAGGGCCCCGCAAACTCAACCTACAAACTTACAAAGGTTTTGCGCACTCAACTGTAGGAGTGTTCCCGTTCGCCTAAGTACAGATAACATACATTTCCTACGTTAGCTTACTTTCCCTTACCAATATTTCTATTAATTATATGCCCCCTTAGATTCACTATGACTCTTCTATTTATAGCTTTTCTTTTACAATACCATGGTCCATTAACCATGGGCAGGTCCCAAAACCTTCATATCACCTACGCACCTAAGGGACTAAAGCTCCTTTGACTCTGATTATCTTTGCGCTCTAGTTCCATATTTCGTGGAGACTTTACATCTTTACAAAATGAAATTACAAAATTTACCAAAATTTACCCTAGGGACCCCTTCCCAACAGATGGTTTTGGATTAACTCCACCATTTTATTTTCCCACCTCCATGGTAGCTTTTCATTCCATTAATTCTTCAACAATTGCTTTCAATTTTCCATGTTCCTTGTCTTTTACTCTCAATTTATCTTTTGTATCATGTAGTTGAAGTTGATTGGTGAACCCCAAGTTGTGATAAGGGGATTAGGGACTCCCTTATCACAATCCATAAACCCTAATTAATTTAAGCCCTTAGCCAAGGGGGCCCAAGGGTGTAGTTGTAGGGGAATTGGGACCAAATTTAGGGGTTCATAACATTAGGAGAAGTTGAATGGTGTCACCAAAAAGGTGGAAGGGGTATCTTGTTGTGTATTGAATGGGGCAAGGGGAAGTCCAAGAATGGTTTAGTAAGATTTATAATCCTAACATTAGAGAATGAGAATGTGACTTAAGACCTAATGTCATATGGGCTAAGGGGCCTAGAGGGAAGGAAACTAGAGGAATTGAGAGGGGAGCCCCCAATAGTTGTGATGAGGGGATTAGGAGCCCCATTATCACAACCCATATTCTCTTAACCCATAACCACTAAATTCCCTATCCCCTTAACCTCCAAGTCACAATCCCTTAACCCACACACTCATAGCTCATAACCCATTAAACTTTAAGCCACTAACCCCTGACCTAAAATCCATGAATACCCTAAGCCCTAAGCCGTGGCCTAAAATCCATGAACCCCCTAAGCCCTAATCCCTTATCCTCTTAAATTGTGATCCTCAACCCATAACCCCCACTAGTGCATATGGGTGGAAAATCCAATGTCGTACTCCGATAGGTTGGTCATACTATTGGATTTTACTTCCAAATAATTTTTGTATTTAAAACAAAAACCCGACATTTGTCAGATATCCAGAAAACAAAATTATCTTCCGATATCTGACTATATGTTAGTCATATATTTGATGATAATTTTGTTGGTAAGATATGCAGTGACAATTTAATGTTCATAAAATATTCGACATTTGACTAGGTCAATATTCTATCTATTGGTATATTGATGATTGACAAATTCAATATTTTTCCTGTTGGGCAACATCTCTCTGGTCAACATCCATCGAAAGTTCAATAGAATGGATATTTTTTCTCATAAAAGAAAAATATTTTATTTTGCTAATTTCATTACAAATAGTTAAACACTATTGAGGTTAATTTTTTAAGATAATCACCACTGAAAGTGTGGTAAGGAAAAATTTCATATAACATTCCTCCAAGAGGACAAGGAGATGTGAGATCTACATTGGAGTCTTTGGGTGATTTCCTTCCCTTGTTTCATCCATGTTTATCATCCTTAAGACCTCACAAAATTCAGAATTACTCCAAAGAGAATTTCAATCTCTAAAGTTTGAACATGCCAAAAATTTATTTATTTCCAACCCTTTTTTTATAGTTGAACGCCATGCATTATCAAGTGCACACATCATGCTTCCTATGGGATGTGACCTAGGTATGAACACCTTCACAAACATAAATGAAACCTATGTACTAAGGCTTGGTTGGAACAACATATAGCACAAAAATTTTCATCTCAATTTGGCAATGACGAAATGGAATTCGAATTTTTCCCACTACTGACATTTCTCTTGGAATTCCTAGCTCACAAAAAAAACATCCTCACATGCTAGCTATAGAATAGAAAGCGAAGGAGTTGAACTCAGAAATACATTGAGAATAGAAGCAACTTAGAAATCAACTAAGAGTCTTCATATGTATCCAAGGGACTTTGTGGCATGCAACAACAATGTCCTTAACATTGTGTTGGCATTCATCCAATTGGGTAACTATAACATTAGGCTATATCATATATGCAGTGCATACAAAAACTAGGTCTAACAAGTTTCTCATGATCCATGAAACTACCAATGATTAGGTCTGAGGCATTAACATTTAGTTCATGCTTTTTATGGTGTATAACATACCTCGACATCTTATAGTTGACCCATACACAGAAGCTAAGGTTAATCTATTATTAAAAATAACAATGATTGGGGTTAAGCTTTTATATAATTAAGAAACTTGGTAAAAACCTAGAGGTGGTTTTCCACATTGGTGAAACAACTTTCCTTTCATCACTAACTTTCACCACCCTTACAATGCATATACACATCCTAATGGGGTATGTATGCCTGTCAATAAACAATCAAAACCTAGATTAGAGCCCTTGAAAATAGTTTGGTCTAAGTCTTAAGAAAACCATAAGGCATCAATCCAAACTTCCAAGGATAGGATGATAATGATGATAAAGATGATAGTGGTTACAATGACAATGATGATGATTATGATGATGATGATGGTAATGACCTTGAAAAATCTTCCCATTTTTTAAATTTTGTCATTGTGATAATCATAATCATTATCTTTAGCATCGCCATCCAAATCATCATCATATGATCATTGTTATCATAATTTTCATTGAGTTTTGAGGATTTCCCATCATAGATTGCAATCTGGATGTTATAGGACATGTTACCCCACTTTCTATATTGGTTTTTATAGGATATTTTTAGATTTTGGTTGTCATCTCAACCCCTATGATTCTTGTCACATCGACCATTTTCCAACTAAGATATATGGATCTATATGTAATTCATGGATGTATAACTGGTTTGATGACAACTTTCCTTGTCCATCTAGGACACTAGGTATAGGAAGAGGTTACTTTAGCTACCACATTTACCTTGATATGCATGATCCATGTGTATATGATATCTCTGATGTGTATTATTTTTACTGTGATCACTTAAGCATTCTATTCTAACTCTTGATGCTTTGGCTATAAGTTCTAAGATTAGTTGTTCCATGTTGTTACTTGCCAATGACTCTTCATTAATGATGTAACATAGTACCATCATTAATTCAAGGGGATCATAATGATAAACTTTTTTTTTTTGTGGCTAGGTTGAACCTAAGCTAAGGATAGCCCTTTTATTGGATATAAGAAGATTGATATACCCACAATAGGATGCTATTCACCATGATTGTGTGAGTCTTAGTCAAGATTGGATGCCCCTTGGGATAGTTAATTCCCCCAAAGTGGCTTCCATCCTCAACCCCTCCCCGTGAGGTTTGAATCTGTGACCTAGGGGGACTAAAACCCATGAAAACCAACTATTCTACACCGCGTGGGTCATAATGATATACTTATTAAAAGAGAAGAAACCAAATCCTAACAATATTTAGAATAACACATTAAACAATTCACTTAATTTGTTTTAAAATTATTATTATAAATAATCATTGAACAATATTAATTGACTATTAACTAATAAAATTTGTTTTCATAAATTCATTAATAATTATGATTAAATTTATCTATTTTAAGTTTGTATGTTATAAACATATAAATATATTCAAAACTAAAAAAAGAAAAAATCAAAGTATATATAAATTTAACAACTCAATGTTACAATGTTAATAAAATAAGATATTCTTTTTTCATTATAGATGTATTAATGTACCCAAAAAATTGAGAGTAAGTTAAGAAGAGAAGAAGTAGACATAAGATGTAGATTTTAATTATGGTTTAGGGGCTAAGGGCTTAAGGTTTAGGGGTATTGGGTGTAAAGGGTTAGCAATTCATATTTTAGCGGCTTAAGGGTTAATGAGACTTGACTAGGGCTCAATGGTTAAGGCATTAGGGGTTGATAGGTTAGGGTTAAAGGTAGGTTTAGGGGGTTTAGGGTCTAGGGGATTTGGAGGGTTCTTATGATGAAACCATAACATGGAAAGAGATAATATTTCAAGCATACTACCATTGTATGGATTTTCCATTTGAAAGAATATTTTTATTGAATTCTATCAGCTGCTAGGATTCACTCAAGATTTACATCCATTTGAGCTTCAAAATAAGTAAGATGAGTCATCCTAATAAACAATTTATCTTCCTCTATATTTTCCATGTCATTAGTAATGTGTATGCTAATGTATATACTTCCTTTCAACTTTTTCATTAAACGATGAAGTGGAAGGGAGTTATGCCTTTAAGAGATGAATCCATTATTAATGATGATGAAGTTTATATTGAACTCAAGCTTACTACAAACACTCAATATTAATCCAATGAAAAATATCTTAGATCATGAACCAAGATATCCTTTCAAGTTTACTTCCATTGATTCCATTTTAGTTTGAAATTATAACTTATTGAATCTTAATGAAAAATTTCCACTGTGTGGTATTTTCTCATTAAATACAATTAATAACATAAATTTCCCATTTTTAAGGATTTCCAAGTTAACCCAATTATAGATGGCACATACCAAGATTGCACCTACTAAGTATGTCTTGTTATCTATGATAACTCCCCTTGTCTAGATATTGGATTATGATTATTCCAAGTAGACAACTTTCTTTATGTAGGATTTATATATGTAACTTTATTATGGTAATACTAGCATACCTAGATAGACCTCTAATATTCCCTTGGTTTTTTATTTCAATTGAAAATGATAATAACTAGAATAACCATGAGGAAATACTATACATGAGGCATAGTATGCAAATTTAAGGCACTCATAACCCTTATCTTAGCCACAGTACTAGATACTCTTCAAAAAATATGTTTGATATCACCTTAGAGTAGTAGTTCTTAACTAAAAGGATACACCAAACGATATCTTAATTTCACATTTTTCTTCTCAAGTAATTGAAATGTACAACTACCCTAAGAAGTGTGATGCTAGAAAAAGGGACCAAAATTTTAAGAAATACTAGTGGCTAAATCATCATCTTACTCTATCTTCATTGCCCACACTTAGCCAATGAGAGCACAAGAACACCTACTCATCTAGAGGAACCTATAATAATTTTTTGGATTTGAATAATCACCCTTTGGTTATTGTGTACACAGTAGCCTATATTCTAAAGTGATGTACTTACAATCATAACCCACTAGGTGTATTTGCTCTTAAAAGCTATTCAAAGATAGATGTCCCTTTTATGTCCAAGTTCCACCAAAATGATTCCTCCTGCCTACCTAGTACCTCCATTTATTTCATGACAAGACTACCCTACAAGCCACCAAATTTCTATCATACCCATGAGGTCAACAACAATTTTTGGTTCAAAATGTAGTTAAGTTAGAACAAACTTAACTCTATAGCCTATGTTATTTTTAAACCCCTAATTTTTATGGACAAAGAGATATCAATCTTCTAAAGCATGTGGAAACCAAACTATCACCTTTCCCAAGTTGACTCCCTATATTGAACATCATAGAAAATATCTAAAGATTATTTATCCTTACTAAACCAAACATTTCATTGAAATTGATCATTACCATGAAATTACTACTTTTCTCCACTTTTTAACTACACAAAGCCTATTTTGATTTCACTAATTCACATTCCTGATATCAATCAGTCAAAATATCCTGAAATAATGTTTGGTGAAATAAATACCCAACGATTTTTATATGATTTATAAAATCATATTAACTAAAAGAAAAGACTTACACATTTCATTTAAATTTAATTCCACTTGAAAAACACACATGAATTTAATTTAACGTTACATGGGATTTATGTCATTCAAATATCAAAATTGTTTTTCCCTTGTTTATTTCCCTCAAGATGCAAGGTTTATCCATGTAAGGAGAAGAAGGGTAGGTGAAACCATGTGGTCACAAGTATGTGGAATTCATTCAAGATATTGGATTCTCAGTTCCTCCAATCATGGTGATTCCCTTATGTAGAGAGAATTTTCACAAGGTTCCCCACACCTTGGGGGATGGCTCATTGCCAAGCCCTCCATCACTCTTTGAAATTTCAAAATAATTCTAGACAAGCGCAACAAGGTGCTAAACAAGCTATATGTTCAAGATTCCATGGAGGAAGATGAAGGTGATTGCATCCACAAAAGGGCCTCAGAATTGTGGGGACCCCATGCTCCCAAGAGTACCAAATCAAAGAAATTAGATCTTGAAAAAATGGACATGGAATCAGACAAATAGGATTAAGGCTCTATGCTAGAGGAGAAGCTTACAGATGCTACTAAACCGACTAAAGAGGTAGCTAACTGCATTTTATTTTGGTAGGTCTGTTTCAGGGAATGTGAGTGATAGGCACGTATCAACCAATGGGGGATTAGATCTTGCTATCTTGGGCACATAACTTATTTTTGAAAATTTTCATCCACGCCTCATCAATTCATGTTGTTTCATTAGCTATTGTAGTAATTATATAACATACAGTGAAAATTTTCCAATATAATGGTTGTTGAGACTGTGTATTCATTGTTTTTACAGAGTTGTAAGCTTCCTGAAATAATTTGTCACAGATAACATATTTTCCAAGTAACACCTACATAGTAAGGTTATTGCTTCTGGTATATAGTTCTAACTTATGTTCTTGTCTTCAAGCATTTAGAACCAATTTCCTTTACGTTGATGGCGTAAGACATTACTCCAATCTAAGTATATCATAAGAACACATATTTCACTGGCCAAGATCAAGGAAAGGGCATCCAGTATGTCAATAGTGGATATTTGAAACTTCCAAACTGTTGTTTCACTAGGATACTGACATTGTTTTAGATTGTATGAAAATGAAATTCCTTGAATGCCACAGAATTGGTAGCACCTACCTCTTGCAATCATCAAGACATAAATTCAACATGGAATCGAATATTATGATATTTTCCATACACAGATTCTTAGGATTAAGGTTGAGAAAAGACTTAATGATTAGTGAACTTTCAAATGTTGATCCCACAGATTTGGAGAAATGCTCAGAAACAGATGCTAGTATCCCTTGTAGTGGTTTTATATTAAACCCAACCTCTAGGTCTATAGTGTCACCATTTTTATCCTTTATAGATGTAGAGACAAACAACCATTTCAATGTTTTCTTCAAAGGTTTTCATGCCTCCAATAGATTGTTAGCATCAATTGGGCAAGGTCTCCTATGCATATGTGGAAGTCACATTGCTTGCAAAAGGAGGTGAACTAGAATGCATTAGTTACAAGCTTGGCATGAACCCTATATTGCTTCCTATAGGCCAAGAGTAATATGGATAGAGTATATCTTAAAGGATGTATATAAATCATTCTAAAAGTTTTTTATACTATTCTACCTTGTTCTACTATGTTGAATATCATAAAATTTGATTTATTTAACTATCAAGGCTAATTATTATTGTTTACATCTGTTTTTCCTTTATTAATAAAATTCTATTGAGAATTTGAACTCCAATTTTTGTGGTTGCATAATCATTGAAAATGGGTACCATAATGCATGCATATTGTAGTAGTAGAATGCCATTAATGTGAAACAACATCAATAAATGATAAAATAGCAAGAAATGAATGACTTCAATACAATGTGTCCTTTAGCTATGAAGAGAAGCCATTGGCATATTTTCTTGGCAATGATTTCTTTGGTGTAATTGTACTGCAAATGGGAGTTCTATTGTCTATATAATATAGTGGTTGGGAAATTCCTAAAATATCTCCTGCTACTGAGGATTATATTCTTTAGAAACCAGTAAAATTGGTGTCTAAGATGAACTCTTCAGTTTTTGGCATTGTCATGCAACCCTAAGGTAAGCATGTTTCAACTACACCCACTATGCATTTTAATTATTCAGGTGGCATGCCTTTATAAAGAAAGACCCGCATCCATATTAATATTGGAGAATACTATGATGGTGCCTTCCCTCAGTAAAAACTTGTAGATAAAGGTTATTTTAAAGACAATGTGGCTCCATTCATTTTCCACTCTATTCCATTTGATGGTTTTGTGGTCCAATACACCAAGTTATAATTAATGAGGGGATTAGTTGTTGTAACTCACTAATCAAATTGCATGAATTCTTCAAACAACACCCCAATATCTAGCACTTTGCAATCCTATATTTTACTTTCCCAAACATACAACTAGGAAAAGGAAGTCCTCTAAACACACTAGTAACTTTTCGATAGCCAACATCAAACTCCACATGCAGGTTGCAACCACATGAAATGAGATTTAGTGAAAAAATTATTTTTAAAATTAAGAAGCCCCCAACCTCTAATTACTAGTATGTTGAACATGTTTCCAACATTTCAAGGTTCTGTTATATCTAACCATGCTTTATATACACCACCTTTCTCATCACATAATGTAGCCAATACAACTAATCCATTCAATGACAGACAACATGTCCTCACAATTAATTATTTTGAAACAATTAGCTTGTATTAATGTCATTAATTGTAGTACACCTGAGGTTCATAAAGTAAGATCAATAATAAACCTTCACTCTCCCTAAATCCCTTGACCAAGCTTTGCGTCATTGCTTTGAAGTGAAATGATATTTATATTAAGTTTACACCATTGCTGACTTAATGTTACAAAAAATCTCCTTGTACATGAATCATTATAGGGGTTCTTCTCAGCTTTTGGCATTGACTCAGACTCAATCAATTGTTACCAAATTTGTCCTTATGGGCGATTCCTAATATAACTTTAGAGAGATACGACCATATATTTGTTCCCGTATAAAGCGATATGGACCACAAAAGCCTCTAGATTCGTCTCTAACAATAAATACCAAATTGTATCTGTTTGAATGGAAGAAGACAAAAATAAATATTCCATGTGAAAAATATTGTTTGCTTTTATTAGTGGATTCAGTTCACTATTTATGTTTGAATGAAACTTGTTATCAGTGGAATTATTAGCTAATGGACTGCACCCTGGAGATGGTCTTTCCCAATAATTAATAAGTAGTAGCACTCTTGCATCTAAAAATATGTATAATGCAAGCCATCGTTCTAGACATAGAACTGTTTGTGCATAACAAAATAATTTAATAGCTATATTAAAAAAAAAATAACGATAATAAACAATTACCAAGAGTCAGGGTTTTAGAATAGAGTTAAAGAAATAATTGCATATTTTTTTCCTTATATGCCTATACTTGTCCAACATGCTAGAGTCTTTAGAGTCCCATGAATGTTGATCTAAACATGATTTGAGGTTGTCATTGATGCCAACCCCAACAGCACCAAGGATGACCCTGAACTTCCATGCCACATTGGGAATCATCATTCGTGGTTTCTCATCTCATAACTATTATAGCAATACTCTACTCAAAAATACATTTCTATCAGTATATAACTTTCTTTGTAATTCCTCACAGTTTGTAAGTTATTCAAGATTGAATTTATTAACCCCAATTAGTGGGCTAAAACCCCATGGTGTTGTGGAATGGAATTTATCATTGATTTTGGTCATTTAATAGTCAATAATTAATAATTTTTTAAGCTCCTGAAATCCCTCCAACATTTTCTATAGAAACCCCTCTCAACTCTATAAAAAAAAATCTCATATATCCTCCAAAATTAGTGATCGTGGAATTTTCGTTATAACTTTATTTCTGAAAAGTATTAGATGCTAAAATTAAAACCTATTTGAGTGGAAATCCTAGTGAACGTCGTCACCGCAACTTAGATCTTGGTTCTCTATATTTTCGAAGATATGATATATGGAAGTGAGGATTTTTGCAGGCTCCAGAATTTCATATCAAAGAGGTGACCTTGGGAAAATTGTCATAACGCTCTCTCTGAGAAGTGAATTGGAATTCTGTAAAAATCGGCGGATAGTGCATGGATTGTAGTTTTATGTATATCAATTTCAAACCTGAAGAAGGAAATAGTGACACGTGGCATGCCATACAAGTTCACTCTACTAAGCCAGTCCATAATTAGGTCATTGTGAGAGATTGGGCATAACTTTTCTTGAAGAATCCAAATCAGGTCAGACCCATGGCATTGGAAAGAAGACTTAGAGGGATACTATACGACCGAAGATCATATATTGGGGATCTGAAATCACAGAGATACATCAGATTAAATATCTTGCTCCCAAAAGGAAAGAAAAAAAAACTAGATCGAGTGTTGTCAAGGATTGCAAAGGACCAAACTTTCTAGGGCATCAAAGAGCAAGGTGCAGAAAAATGGTGCAGCAGAGGTAAGCTCCAGGTAAGTATCTTTTGTATATGCATGTTCATCTCTTCATTTAATTAGGCTCTTTGTATTCTAATTTATTGTTTTTTCTCTTTAGCACTGACATATGCTCTACAGGATGAGGTAAGTTTTGCTATTATCATGTCATGGGTATTTCCTTGAAGACCTTTTGCAGGTATTATATATTCATCAAGAGAAGAATCGCTACATAATCTAGTGTTCTCAAGAGTGACAAAGGGTAGCATGACAAGAGTAACAATCAAGGTGCAAAACAACAATAAGAAGTTCACTATATGAAGTCGTCAAGTGGGCAGCACTGCATGCAGTCATTGTAAAAGTATCATTGTGCAGAGTCATTGTAAAAGAATCATTGTAAAAGTTGTACATGTGTATATCTACCAAGAGTTGAAGAGGCAATGTCGGGAGGTCTAGGATCATCATTAGGTGATTGTGTCATAGTTGGGGTTATGGTCTACTGTGTCTTCTTCTTCTACATCATTATATATCATTATAAAGTGGATCATTTTCCCTGGTATGGGATTCCATTCTTCTTTTATTCTTCTATAGGTGGTAAGGCGGTGCTAGGCTGGTGCATGAAGTCACCAATAGGTTCAATCCTGTGAAAACTTCAGGGTGGTAAGGTGGCGCTAGGGTGAGTTGTATCTCATTAGGTGTTGGGGCATCCATTCAGTTGACTACTAAAGAATCTTAGGCATTGGAGCATCCATCCAGTGGGAGCTAGAGAAGAATTATTTTCTAGATTCTAGGAAGTTGGAGATTTATTTTCAATTGGAGTTGAATATTAAAGAATTATTAGAAAAGGGTTCAGGTGGTTTTTGTCCCGAAGGGGGTTTCCACCTTAAAAACTGTGTGCATTTGTGTTCCTTTTGTTTACTGCTATCATTATACAAACACTGATAATAATTGAAGATTAACTAACGCTCTGAAAGATTAATAATAATACTAATTGAAAGGAATACTTATTCAGGCCCTCCCCCCCCCTCCTCTCAGTATTTCCAAAAATTAGTATCAGAGCTTGGTTCCTTCAATAGTAGTTTAACAACTGGAAGGAGATCATGGAGAATACCAATAATGGTGTACTTTTGTTCAATGAAAATAATTATGAATTATGGAAAGGAAGAATGGAGGCCTATCTCTTGGCGCAATGTTACGAAGTATGGGACACTGTTCAAAATGGCTTTACACTAACCACAAATGAACAAGGTAAGAAGAATTTGGTAAATGATGCAAAAGAAAAGAATATTATTATCAGTGGACTTATTGAATCTTCTTATCATAAGGTTTTGGGTTGTAAAAATACCAAAAATGTATGGGACAAGCTTGAGAATATATATCTAGGTGACTCAAATGTCAAAGATAGCTCATCATCTGATGAAGGTAGTGACAGTGAAGAAGAATCCAATGAGAGAGCATTGTTTATGGATAAGCACAATAAACAAGAGGTATGAAACAATGAAGAAGAAGGGTTGACCATAGAAGAATTTTCTAAGGAGGCTGAGAAGATCTGTTCCAATACTCTTGAAAAACAAGTTCAAGGTCTCAAAATTGAAGTTGAAGAACACAAATGTATTGAAGAGTCACATCAAAAGAAGTTGGAAGAAAACAACCGAGAAAGGGAAGCATTAGAAGCCAAAGTAGTTTCATTGTGTAAGGAAGTGAAGAAGGGAAACACTGTCCAAAACTATGCCAACAGCTCAAGGGCATTGGAAGAAATCAATAATACAGTGACATGAGACCTCAAGAGAGAATTCCAACATAAGCAACAATAAATCGACACAGCATTTGCAGAGCTTATCAGGATCACACAACAGAGGCAGGAAGTAGAATTTGAAAGGAAGGAATCTAATCAAAGATACATATCTATTGTTGACCAAAAGTAAAAGGAATTAGAAACATCTTCAACAGAAATAAGCAGGCTCATGATTGAAAATGAGAAGCGGAAGGAACAGATATAGGTTCTCAATGAAGGAGTAGAATAGACCACTCTTCTCAAGCTATAGGTTGAGGAAGTAGAAAAAAGAAGGAAGATATTGAAAAGATGGTTTCAAGAAGATCTTTCTCAAAAGCAAGAAGAACTTGATGCAACCCGTGATGAGATCAACAAAGTCAAGGGTTCGCAAAAACAACACTTACAAGATAAGGCAAATGAAGAATAAAAAGTGAAGACAATTAAAGATGATAAAGCTCCAGTTGATGGAGGTACAAGCTCCACAGCTTCACAGGATGATTCTAAGAAGAAAGTTGATTAAAGTGAAAATCCAAAGAAGAATGTTGCAACTCCAAAGAACTAGACCAAAGAAATCAAGAACAAAGGACCACAGCAAACTACAACATTGCCTCCAAAGAACAATGAAAAATCTTCCAGGTATGTTCATTTATTTAATGGTTATTACTTTTTATGTGCTAACTATGGACATATGGCTAGGGATTATGAATTTTTTGACAGGTACAATCTTTATGTACAAAACCCTAGAAGCAAGTTTGTAGAATCACGAGACAGGTTCCATAATGATTTTGTCAGAAGAGAATACGTACTAAATGGGCAAAATACTGAATGTTTCAAATGCCTTAACTATGGCCATAGCACTCACGGTTGCAGACATCAGATGGAATCGCCTATGGACAACATTGAATGCTTCAAGTGTCATAATTATGGGCACATGGATCGATATTGCAGAAAAAATAAGGTCTGGAAAAGGAAACAAGAGGAGTCTATGCAACAGTATATGGCACAAGTCTATGATTGACAGGAAGGAAGTTTGAACAAGAAGGTAGTTTCATTAAAGGTTCAGGGGGAGCAAAATAGTTGAAGGATTACAGGTTACCAGGAACAAGGCAAGATTAGTTTGCAAAGGATATGCACAAGTGGAAGGAATTGATTTCGACGAAACATTTGCACCAGTTTCCAAAATGGAAGCCATCTGGATGTTTCTCACCTATGCATGTTCAAGGAAAATAAAAGTCTACCAAATGGATGTTAAGTTAGCATTTCTAAATGGCAATTAGAAGAAGAAGTTTACATTGAACAACCTGAAGGTTTTCTACTATGAGAAAAATAAGACTATGTTTGCAGGTTAAAGAAGGCTCTGTATGGTCTCAAGCAAGCTCCCATAGCATGGTATGCTAGTCTTGATGGATATATATGTCAACAAGGGTTCAATAAAGGTACTTCTGATAGCAATCTTTATGTACAAATAGATAAAGATAATTTAACAATCATTGAGGTATATCTGGATGATATAATATTTGGTAGAAATGTTGATCGACTAAGTAATAACTTTGCTACAAATATGCAAAGTAAGCTCGAGATGTCTTTACATGGTGAGTTGACATACTTCGTAGGGCTTCAAATATATCAGTAAGAGAAAGGAGTAATTATATGTCAAGCCATGTACATCAAGGAAATGCTCAAGAACTTGAAAATGGAATATTTCAAACCCATCCTTACTCCGATGGTAATAGGTTGCAAATTGAGCATAGACAACTCATCTAAGGATGTTGATCAGAGGTTGTATAGATCTATGATTGGTAGTCTTATATATGTAACAGCCTCCCAACCAGATGTTATCCAAGAAACCAGACAAGTAGCAAGATTCCAAGAAGCACCAAAAGAATCACATATTATTGTCGTCAAAAAAATTCTTCGATATCTAAAGGACACAAAAAAATATGGCTTGTGGTATCCCAAGGGCAACAATATCATTATTCAAGCCTTTATAGATGCATATTGGGTAGGAAGCATTGATGATCATAAGAGTACCACTAGAGCAAAATTCTATCTAGGTGGTTGTCTCATATCATGGTTGAGCAAAAAGCAAACCTCAATCTCATTATCTACAGCGGAAGTAGATTACATTGCAGCGGTAGCTTGTTGTGCTCAAGTCCTTTGGATGAAACAAAATTTGCAAGATCTTCAAGTACAATTCAATGAGCCTATTCCCATCTTCTATGATAACACTAGTGCCATCAACATCTCTAAGAATCCTGTCATGCATTAAAAAACAAAACACAATCCGATCAAATATCATTTTGTTAGAGAATAAGTCGTTGAAAAGAATATCAAACTTGAATATGTTGGTAAAAACAACAAATTGCTGATATCTTCACTAAACCTTTACCTCGTGAAGCATTTGAATATCTTCGCCAGAAGCTTGGGATTCTCCCAAGTTCTCATTAGATTTTCCTTATTCAGAAAATAAAGGGGGAGTGGAAGTGTGTACAAGTCTGCAGGATGGTTGTGTGTCAGGGGGAGTTACCCTTTTCCATTGATGTCAAAGGGGTAGAGAAGGTAGTAGGAAGAGGTTCCCTAATTGTAGGGGGATTACTTGTGTTTCCATCAATTCCAAAGTGGGAGATTGTTGATCTAAAGATGATATGAGGCTGTCATTGATGTCAACCCAAGCAGTACCAAGGATGACCCTAAACTTCCATGGCACATTGGGCATCATCATTCATGGTTTCTCGTCTCATAATCATTACAGGAATACTCTACTCAAAAGTATCTTTCTATCGGTATATAGCTCTCCTCGTAATTCCTCATGGTTTGTAAGTTATTCAATATTGAAGTTAGTAACCCCAATTAGTGGGATAAAACCCCATGGGGTTGTGGCATGGCATTTATCATTGATTTTGGTCATTGAGTACTCAATAATTAATAATTTTTTAAGCTCCTAAAATCCCTCCAACATTCTCTACAGAATCCTTCTCAACTCTATAATACAGGTGGGACTACTGTAAATCGATTCCAAACACCAAAACTCAAGAGACTGGAGTTGGTGATGGGACTTGCATTTATTTTTCTTGTATCCTCATATACTATGGGCATATGGGTGACACCTCCAGAGATTTGAACACAGGTGGGACTACTGCAAATCGATTCCAAACACCAAAACTCCAGAGGACAGAGTCGGTGATGGGACTTGCATTTTTTTTTCTTGTATCCTCCTATACTACAGGTGTATGGGTGACACCTCCATATATTTGAACATGGGTGGGACTAATGCAAATCAATTCCAAACACCAAAAATCTAGAGGCCAGAGTTGGTGATGGGACTTGCATTTATTTTTCTTGTATCCTCCTATACTACAAGCATATGGGTGACGCCTCCAGAGATTTGAACATGGGTGGGACTACTGCAAATCGATTCCAAACACCAAAAATCAGAGGCCAGAGTGGGTGATGGGACTTGCATTTATTTTTCTTATATCCTCCTATACTATGGGCGTATGGGTGACGCGTCCAGAGATTTGAACATGGGTGGGACTACTGCAAATCAATTCCAAACACCAAAACTCTAGAGGCCGGAGTTGGTGATGGGACTTGCATTTATTTTTCCTATATACTCCTATATTGTGGGCGTATGGTTGACGCCTCCAGAGATTTGAACACGGGTGGAACTACTGCAAATATATTCCAAACACCAAAACTCCATAGGCTAGAGTTGGTTCTGGGACTTGCATTGGTGATGGGGCTTATAGTGATCGTGGAATTGTCACTATATTGTTTGTTATGCAAAGTATTAGATGTCGAAATTAAAACCCATTTGAGTTGAAATCCTGATGAACGTTGTGACCAAATTTCAGATCTTAGGAGATATGATCTGTGGACATTAGGGTTTTTGCAGGCTACCAAATTTCATCTCAAAGAGGTGACCTTGGGAAAATCATCATAACTCTGTCTCTGAGAAGTGGATTGGGATGATGTAAGAAATGGTGAATAGTGCATGGACTGTAGTTTTATGTATATCAATTTGGGAGCTGAAGGAGGAAATAGTGACATGTGGCACGTCGTACAAGTTCACTCTACTAAAATAATCCATAATTAGGTCATTGTGAGAGATTAGGCATACCTTTGCCTTGAAGAATCTAAATCGCGTCAGACCTATGGCAATGGAAAGAAGACTCAGAGGGCTACTATAGGACTGAAGATCAAATATTAGGGATTTGAAATCACAGAGATACATCAGATTCAATATTGTGCTCCTAGAAGGTAAGAGAAAAAACTAGATCAAGTGTTGTCAAGGGCTACAAAGGACCAAACTTTCTAGGGCATCAAAGAGCAAGGTGTAGCAAAATGGTGCAGCAGAGGTAATCTCTAGGTAAGTATATTCTATATATGCATGTTCATCTCTTAATTTCATTAGGTTCTTTTGATTCTAATTTGTTGCTTTTGTTTAGAACTAACATATGTTCTGTAGGATGAGGTAAGTTTTGCTATTATCATGTGATGGGTATTTCCTTGAAGACTTTTTGTAGGTATTATATATTCATCAAGAGAAGACTCAATGCATAATCTAATGTTCTCAAGAGTGAGAAAGGGTAGCGTGACAAGAGCAGTAATCAAGGTGTAGAACAACAGGAAGAAGTTCAAGGTGGTAGGGTGCTAGGGTTCTAGGGTGGTGCTAGGGTGAGTTGTATCTCATTGGGTGTTCGGAAATCCGTTTAGTTAACTACTGAGAATCTCGGGAATTGGAGCATCCATCCAGTGGGAGCTGAAGAAGAATGATTTTCTAGATTGTAGGAAGTTGGAGCTTTCGTTTTAATTGGAGTTGAAGATTAAAGAATTATTAGAAAAGCGTTCAGGTGGGTTTTGTCCCGGAGGGGGTTTCCACCTTAAAATGTGTGTGCATTTGTGTTCCTTTTGTTTACTGCTATCATTGTACAAACATTGATAATAATTTAAGATTAACTAATGCTCTGAAAGATTACTAATAATACTAATTGAAAGGAATATTGATTCAACCCCCCCCCCCCCCCCCCTTAGTATTTCCAAGAACGACATCCACAATTCATTGTCTCATAGAATTGTTTTCAGAATCTCTCTAATTGGTATTCATATTATGTGTCAAATTTCAAACGCACAAGTTCCCTATATGCCACAAATTTATTTGATCTCCATTTCACTAGATTTCAATTGTGATTTCTCTTCCTCCTGGAGATTGTCCTTAGCAAAAAAGTTCCAAAGGTGCTTCACCATCCCCATTAAGCACACAACATGAAACAATAGTTTTCAAGGTCATAAAAGCATGCATCGACATTTCATCAAACACTTACGTTCAATACCCAAGCTCCCACCAAGTGATTTCTGTTGTGTGTTGATGGGGATGAAAACCCACATTTATTCTTGCTTACAACACCCATAAATTTAAAATTTTTCTATACAGGAACACCAATTTCATAGATGAATACTCACATGTTATTTTTCAATTAACCTCATGTATAAGAGAGATTTTCCCTTTCCTATGCATTGACATACACAAATATTATTATACAACCCACTTCGAAGAGCCATTATAAACTGATGCAACTATGAAGAACCTTTCAATATTTTGGCTTCTCGAATTCTCAAAGAACCTAAATTTATCAAGGATTACATTATCAACCTTTAGTCTTTAAGATGTTTTCAAAGGGCTATGGTTGATTATAAAACTATGTTGGGAATTTAAGTTATATTATGAATACTAAAATTCCTAGATGACTACTTCTATAGAACTATGCACCAGAGAACACACACCATACATTCTGATTTCCTTTAAATTGAGGTAGCAAGTTTTAATTTTCTAAATCTATGTCCCAAACTTGGTTTGTCAGTAGTGTAAAAGTGAAATGTTAATGTGAAAACAAATAAGAAATAATTCCTTTAAAAGGTTATGTCAAACTATCTAGTTTCCATAAATAGAAACCAATGAGGAGTCCTTTGTTAATATGATAGTGGGTAAGATACTTGATCATGGCCTGGAGTTATCCAGAGATCATTACAATTCGAACCTACAAGGGGTATGTATGACATATGAGATCCTAGAGTCAATTAAAATGAATACAACAAAACCCACGTCATGACTCAAAGAAACTTATCAGTATGTCTCAAATAAACTAATCAGTATGTGTGGATGGATTAAGAGAACACGAGCTCAATCATCTTGATGCCAACAATCAATTAAGACTCAGGTGCATAGTCTTGCAGTCACCCTAGTAACTAAAGTAAACCACCAATCTTCATAGCTCTACTGAGGTAAGGAGACTAGTTGCGACTAAGTTGGAAATGCTAGCTCAATGAGTAAGAAGAAAAATGGTCTTAGTCATCCTGGCCAGGTGAAAACTATCTTAGATGTACAAAAATTCATGATTAAGAAAAAATCTCAACAAACATATTAATTTTGTAGATCTATTATTGTCCAAAATATTCTACAATATTTAAAACTGCCAACTATTTGTCTGCATACTAATGGAGTGAACCATGTCTTAACATTAGATTTCTATCTAAGTTGTGTTACCGCTCAAACTAGCAGGGGTCGTAAGAGGGAATCATAAAGGCACAATTGTTAGGCCAAGGAAAACAATGGAGTAATAGCCCATTCTCACCTTAGGTAAATCTCCCTAATATTTATGTACTTTCACCAATGGGAGGAGACCCGGTATGATAAGGATCACAAATATGAATAGATCAAAGGTAAGATGATGGGTGATCATAGAAGCCTATTCACAAGAGAGGCTCAAGATTGTGGCTTAATTTTCTTGGAAGGAAATATGGAAGGCTCTCTATGAATGACTTGGGGATAATTTCAAGGGTTAGGTTTTGAGTATGTGTCTTATAAAGGATATCCATAAGCCCTAGAATCCTAATGGAAACTTAAGTTCCAGATTATGTTTGAAGAATTAACCTAGATAGTGCATGGGACCATACAGGACCAAGTGGAACCGAGCTTAGGTCAAGAGGATATGATGTAGAAACCAATGGTATACTTGACCTAATTAGGGAGGGGAGAGGAATCAAGGAATGCATTTTCAGTGAAAGGTAATGCAAGGATCCTAGTGAGCTTTCTAGCCTAAGGGAAACCAAGGGCAAGAACTGATCTGTGGGGCTTGCGATATCTCAAGATCCCACTGTTGGAATCTCATGAATCTTGGAGGGCTTCTTGAGGCACATCAACATATTTGTGGAAAAATAATAGAATTATTTGGATGCCCATATTGGGAGAAAATTGATGTCCTAGGTGACATATGTAGGCTATGCCTAGAGAAAGAGGGGAAGGTGAAAGAAATAATATTTAAAGTGATCACCAGAGGAGGACCAATTCTTTTTAATTTGGGAGAGATGGAATCATGGAATATTTAGAGTTTGGATTGATTTTCACTTGTCAAGGAGGCCTAAAAGACGAATTCATCGAGCATTAGGGATTAATGGAAGTAGCTTGAAGGTCATTTATACTTTATTCAATGATATATGGTGACTTGTTAAGAAACGAATGTCTCTAGGAACATTCATTCATTCAAACATGGCCCAATAATGATACAAAACTATTTAGAGATTTAATTTCCACAATTTCGTTCCGAGAAAAGCGACAAATTAACCCTAGAATAACGAAAATCCCAATATCATGAATGTAGAAAAATAAAGAATAAAAATATGATTAGCATAGTGCTTACATGCAATAAGAATATATCCAATCACCAAGATATTCCAATCATATAAGCTCCAAGATAAAGAATAATAACCAAACATCGAAATTCCAAAAAAGTCTCATCCTCAAAAGATAGTGAAAAGCTCACAAGAAGATATGATCCAATCCAAGTGATGATGAGGTAATGAACTCATTTAACTTGTAATTATACACTAATGAGGAGTTTTAATTAGCCTTATTGGTCTACATCAGCCCCAAAAATAAAATAATGTTATAATAATCTAACTTTTGGTGACAAGACCACCAAACTAGCTCATAAATGAAAGAATAAGCCTCTCAAGAGGTCAAACAATAATATATGCATGTCATATGGCCCTCTAAGAGGCATAATGAATTCCATTGGTTCCATAATGAAGTGTAGGACATTAAAAAGTGATGGACAAGGGGTTGGCCCCTTATTCTCCAAACAATAAACCTGTGGTGCTCCCAATGGATGTGGGGGCACAATAATGACCTCATAGGTCTCCAAATGAGTCAAAGATGCCTAAAGAGTTTCTACAAGGGATATGATGATGATGTAGAGGATACCACATTATCCTACAATTCTTGGATCAACTTCCTAGTGCATGATACATCTCTAGGGCCAGTTGGGCAAAAATGAACCAGGCGCATCTTCCTCATCCAATGGGAGTATCTCAAGCATCTTTGACCATCCTTGAGGATACATGGAGTGTTTTCTACTATTGTGGAGGGTCATGGCTCTTAACGCACACCTTTCATGTGCCAATGTATCCCTGTGGAGGATTAGGACCCCATATAGGGAGACCAAACGCAAGATGGAGACCATCTATAATCCTGCATAAGATCTAATGTGTACCCTAGCCTTCTAGTATGACAAGTCACTAAAGTAACTAAGTAAATGAGCTTACCAGTAATGGACCATAGGTGGGGACTTCATAATGGCCTATTTTTACAGATCCATTTGGGCACATCACTCCCAACATTTAGATCAGTACTATTAGTGCTCATTAAACCCTAATCTAGTTGCTACAAGCCCTAGAAAAGTCATCACTTTGAATGCCTCCTTCCCTAAAAGTTCCCTGGCGTGAAGCCCTACATAAATGCCTCCTTGAGGGACCAACGTAGCCTCAGTTAGGAATAAATGCGCTTCAGTGTAGGTAGGCCCATGTAAGGGTGCATTTCAATGCACTTATGCCCACTTTGACCCACGTTGGGCGAGATTGAGCAAATTCTTCATAGGGTTGTGGGAATATTCTTATCTCCTGGAGCATTCTAGAAGATTCCCACACTTATCATCTCCTTTGAGTTCAAAATTGGAGAGGGAATGAGTTAAGTAACCTCCTATCCTTTCATCCCTTCCTCCATGGAAACTAACTCTAATTTTGGAAGGTCATTCAATACCCTCATTTATTACCAAATCACCTCCATTTTCCTATAAATTGAGCACTCATCTAAGTGATCAAGGGCTGCACTTTGAAGAATTGTAAGGAGATACTATTGGTTTGACGTTTGATATCATAAAAAAGTATTGTTATGCTACCAAAGTGTTATGCTTTTGGTGTGATGAAGGATGGAACTCAAGCTGGATGAGTGACATGGGATCAGACTTCTTTGGTTGTAACTCTTCCTTCTACTTAATAAATGTGTTTACACCTTTTCCCATATTCTTGTCTTTATGTACTATAACACTGCCCTATATACACAAAAGGTACATGGACAAGCTACGATATACTCACGTGCGTGGAATGAGGTATCACACTCAGAATGTATCATAGACAAGTTAGCGATAGCTGCTATGTTTTACAACACCAGAACACATCTCTAGCCTAGAACCTCTAATGTGACAATGCTCCATTAGGTTAATTGAGATTAATTTTAAGTTGATCTTGATTAAGAGTTTGTCTTTCAAGGTTCACCGTGTGATGTCTTTGAAATTCCTAGAATGAAACTATAATGAGAAACATTCTTTCCATTTGATGTTGAACAATGAAAACCTTAACTAATAGGGATAGAGTAATCAGATTCTTTTAATCAAAGAACAAATAGTACATCTAATGCAATTTCCCTAAACTATTCCTATAAGCACACACAAACTTTTCAATGCACAATGAAAGTTTTTCTTTTCAATTCCCTTAATGTTGAGATGAACAAAAGGAAACTAATGCACATACAATCAATCAATCTTTTTGCAAGAACGAAGGCTTTACGACAGTTCGTTTTCGAACGAAATGAAGACTTTTACGACACTTTCTTTTGAGAAAAGATTAATAGACTATAAACTAACTTTGAAAATGAATTGATAGTGATAAATAAATCATTTACAAAACACTAAACAATCAGGGCCAAAGTAGGGCTAGCAAAGGAAAAACAAATTGATTTCAGAATCACAACAATCATTGATCTTTTAGCAAGAAAAAACATAAGGAAATTTGGGAAAAATAAAGTCAAAGAGGGATTTTTGACCTAAGGAGGATCAACGCAGCCATGAACGGGAGACAAGGCACTTCAGAGCACTATCCTCAAGCCAAGGGTGCTCTGCAGTGCTCTATGTCCTGACCAAGCCCGCGCTAGTGCCAGAGAGGCCATCCTAGGGGCTTTCAGGCACAATTTTTACCAAAAAACACTTCAAAAAGGCTGAAACAAGATTAATGGAAGCAAGTAAAGTCTACTAGGTTGTACTAGGATGAAGGTAAACTACTCGGAATGATGATCATTCCCCAGCAGAGTCGCCAATTTGTTATGTGGAATTTTGTATCTACATATAAACACAACTTCCCTAAGTGGGTAGCTACACTTAGAACAACATAATTACAAATTTTAACCTTTTCCAATAGAAGATAAATAAGACAAGGGACCTACTTGTTATCTTTTGCTTCCCTTTGTCTCCTTTGAATAGCTCCCATCTGGTTATAGGAGACTCTCCCTTAATCCTTCACTAGTTGATAAAGTGACTAACCCAAATCAGCCGTTGGTCAAACCCACTCTCTCTGAATGTGAATCCCATGAGTCTATACCTAACCAATCACAGGTTGAGGAAATAGTTGACCCAATTTCGCCTTCAGTTAATCATACCTTTCCTGAAGAGAGTGAATATTATACCACTCAGGTTATTTTCATTTCTTTAGATTCCAATGAGCTTGGGGGCAATCCTCCTTTCCATCAAGACAAGAGGAAAATCCTCCCGCTTTCATAACTCAAGGGGGTAATTCTCCTAGTCTTATGGTACCCCCTCCAAGTAGTTTGGTCACTTCCTTTGATTGGAATCGATTGGTAGGATGTCATCTTCCTTCTTATGTGCCTTTCCAGATCATAGTACAAGTTTGTAATATGATTGTACCTGGCACTATTATAGATGAAGGTGCATCTATGAGTATCCTTTCCTCCACTACTTGGAAAGTGCTCGGTTCACCACCAATTGTGCCTGTTACCCAGAATATGTTGGCTTTTAATAGAGGAACCAGTCAACCACTAGGGATCCTTCCTCATTTGCCTATTACTTTGGGAGGAAAGTTTCTTATCTCAGTGTGATGGTAGTCCCAGGCCCTTTAGATTACAATTTACTTCTTGGGCGTGACTATGTTTATGACATGGGAGCTATTGTTTCAAAACTCTTTCAAGTGACGTGTTTCCCGCATGAATGAAGAATTGTCATCGTTGACCAACTTTTATTTACCAGTTCAAATATGGCTTCCAGTCAACCATCTTCCCTAAATGGTCCTTTTATCGCAATGGTATATTCCCCACCACAGTTCAATTATGTGGCAACCCATTCCATGCCTACATCAACTGACGATCAATTCCATGATGTTGTGCATTATGTACTGGGGGCATTGGAACCAAATCTCTCTAATGGATTCCTTGCTATGGATTCCTTCCAAAGAATTGTTCTCCTATCTGATGAGAACCTCTTGGAAGTCATGACCTCTTATGGGTCATGATCAAGGAATCATGAGGGTAGTTCTTTTAATGTTTCAACCTCATTAAAAAATAAAATAGGTCCATGAGCATAGTTCCATGTCTTATGTCGAGCTCATTAAAGAATGAAACAAGGAATATGAGGATATTTCCTTGTCTTGTGTCAAGCTCGTTAAAAAATGAAACAAGGAAAACACAGATAGTTCTTTTACTATGTCAACCTCATTAAAAAATGAAATAGGTCCTAGAGCATAGTTCCTTGTCTTGTGTCAAGCTTGTTAAAAAATGAAAGAAGGAATCAGAGCATAGTTCCTTGTCTTGTGTCAAGCTTGTTAAAAAATGAAACAATGAATCTGAGCAGAGTTCCTTGTCTTGTGTTAAGTTCGTTAAAAAATGAAACAAGGTCCCCTCGAGCAAAGTTCCAATTCGAATCTTTGATTAGATCTCGTAAAATCCTAGTCGAGTCTTTCACTTGATCTCATAAATGAACCTTCATTTCATCCACCTTATAGCCATAAGTAGTCTACTTAGGTGAATGTAATGAAACTTGTGGAGCATGCACCTATAATCAAGTCATCATGCTGGGGGAATGTAAACCAATCTCAAGCATATTTTTTCATTTCCAGCTTGTGTAAAAATGAAATTGAATCCAAGCATAGTTCCCTATGATTCAAGCTTGTGTAAAAATGAACCCATCTCCATTTTAACCCTCATGATTGCCATGCTATTAGCCTCTTTCATCAGGTGAGCCTTGGTTTTTCTCTTTCCATCGTCACTATCTGCTTGGCAGATCATACGCTTTCACTTGGTTGTTCTACCCTTTTTAAGGAACAGTTGCAATGAATGGTCTTATTAGTCAGCCTCTTCACATAAATCAACATGTTTTGATAAGTTCCAACATCACCAGAGCCAATTTCTATCCTATACACCACTCGTTCCTCAAAGTGGAGTCCTCTTTAAGCTCTTTTCAGACTCTCAAAATATGAAAACATTGTCGAGAGCTTGTCCTTTTTAGCTCGTTAATGGATTGTAAATGACATCTACTCAGTATAAGTTTAACCCTTTTCCACTGAGATAGATTATTTATGAAAAAGGAATACGTTGATCGAACATGGTCAATAAGTTCTCTCTCGTATTATTTTACACTTTTTCAGACTTGAGAGACAAATTTATGAAAAAGAACTTGTGGAGTTTTCTTTTTGTCCCTTTTCAAACTCTCTAAACATGAAAAGGACCTAGTTATCATTGTCGTTAAACTCCTTAAAACATCAAATAGCGATCAAGGGCTGGACTTTGAAGAATTGTAAGGAGATATTGTTGGTTTGAGGTTTGAAATTATAATCAAGTATTGTTATGCTGCTGGAGTGGTGTGCTTTTGGTGTGATGAAGGATGGAACTCAAGCTGGATGAGTGACATGGGATCAGACTTCTTTGGTTGTAACTCTCCCTTCTACTTAATAAAGTTGTTTACACCTTTTCCCATATTCTTGTCTTTATGTATGATCATTATATGTGTAAATGCTTTCAATTCCATTTGCTTTTAGTAGATAGATATCTTTCTTTGATTGGTTTTTGTCCTCTGTTTATGATTAAAGGTATTGATCGAGCGGATTCAGTTCGAGAAGGAGTGACAAGAGCTATTCAAAGGAGACAAAGGGAAGTGAAAGATAATAAGTAGGTCCCTTGTCTTATTTATCATCTACAAGAAAAGGTCAAACTCTTTAATTCTATTGTTCTAAGTGTAGCTACAGACGTAGGGAAGTTGTGTTTATCCATAGATGAAAATAATGCCACATAACACCTACCCTTCCATATGGGATTCAGGATGTGGCAATGTCTCCTAAACTCCAAATTGGGTTAACCAAGTATCCTATTAGGTGTTTCCTACTTCTAAAAGAGATAATATGTTCAAGGTATATCCTTCAAAAGGTGGTGGCATGTGACAACTAGGTGAATGGAGTAGGGAATGAGAAGGGGAATCCCTGGGTCACACACTGGGGTACAAGGGTAACTAATAAGAGGAATCCCACCCTTGGGTTTATAATGTATAGGAGGGAGAAATTGTGGTACATGAGGTGCCTCAACCTTGATTTTTCCACCCTTCTTTATATGCCTTTTTCCATTTTATGATTTTATTTTATTAACTGCTCGGGGCTCAAGAGGTAATAACATGATGCATAAGATATAGCACTAAATACCCCCTTTTAAGGTGGGGTTATTCATTGCCCACTAGGGGTTGGGACAATCATGGGTTCCTATATGATGAAAGATCCTCAGAGAACCTATAGGAACTATTAGCACTCTATATTTCCTAAGACTGTGAAAGAAATCGAGGGTAACCACAAAACCACTTTGGAAGGTGGGATCTAGCTCTGCTAGCTCCAAAAAGAGATATCTCTTTCAAATTTAGATTTGTTTATATTGAGATATTAGGCTAGTTATGAAAGTTCCATAGTTTGGTTTTTTATTTGGTTTGGATGGAACAGGAAGGGAAAACCATTAGGCAATGGAGTAAATTAAGTTTTAGATGGATCCATTTCAGTAGTGATGGACATGTTTAATAAGGCAAGGTAGGTATATTTGTTAGCTCTTATATGCTTGATGAGATGGGAAAGAAGAAGAGATCAAGTGTCCATTAAGCAAGGAGAAATTAAGAATTCTATTTCTTAACTTCAGTTGAAAACATTGAAATTGTTCAAAAGACAGAATTGAGTGTACTTAAACAAATTCAGATTCATAATTTTCTTTGAACAAAATAGATTAGAAACACATATGAAATTACACAAAAGGAAACACATTAACAAGAGAGAAATCACTTCACCAACAAAATTTGACACAGGAATCATGTAAAAGCTTCTGCATTACTGAAAATATGTCCACGAGAACTTGTGGAACAACTTTACATCAATATTACTTTTCTTACTCTAGTTGCAACACCTATTGCTTCAATTGATGAAGTATCCATACAAATTCTTCACAAAATATCTTGATTCAAAATATCAATATTTATTACAAATATCTTAAAATTGTTTACAAAAATAGGACTATAATATAGGACACTCAAAAGTAATGAATATACTTGGCACTATCTTTTATTATTTCTAGTGGTAAGGAACATCAACTCGAATTTGATAGCAAGTCTTATTTGATTAGGTGACATCCAAGTCACTAACTACCCATGAGATTTTGCCTCACGAAATTATGAAAAAATGGGGTCCATTGATCCCTTTGAATATATAAACCCATGATAGTTGTGAAATAACGGAGAAATTTTTTTGTAAAGGAGGATGTTACCAACACAAACCGCTTTCACTTTTTGAAAATTCATTTTCATCTATTCGGAAACCACATTTGAAAATAGTGGATTAAAATAAGATATTTCTGGAAAATATGCCTTCAAAGATTCATGTGAATCTCCTAAACCATAATAACTATTAGAAAACTGACACAAGATTTTTTAAATCGATCCATTCTGGACAAAATCCTATTTCATTTTTGGAGAAATTTGTTCTTATTTGTTTGGAAACCATTCTTGAAATCATTATTTTGTATAGGAAAAAGCATAGTTTTAACTGATTATTTTTCCAACTCGGTGTTGACTTTAATTTTCCAACATTCACTATTGATCTGGAGGGAGTGGGATCGAATGGATATATGACATGGAAGTGGGAGGTGACATGGTGGTGGGGGATTATGTGGAGGCACATGGTTGGTGGAAAGGAAGTGGGGTCTACCAGTGTGAGGTGGCGGGCAGGCAGAGTGGGAAAATGGAACGACGTAGGAGTGAGGATGGGACAGGAGGTCCACCTGTGGAATGTGAGTGGAAGGGATGTTGATTTATGGTAGTTAGGATGAAATAGTAGGATTTTATTTTGGTGGGTGATAGGAGTGGTTTTCGGGGGGTAGTCTGTAAGTGGTATTGAGCGGTGGGGTGTGAAATGTTGAGCGCCCGCCACATAGCATGGGGCCCATGAATATTGAATCTAATTTTTGGACCCTCCTTGTTGATAAAGGTAGAATGGACCGGGGGGTACGAAATCGATCCCCCACTATTGATCTGGGCAAGGTAGATTGTCAATGGTGGATTGTGCGTGTCATATACCATAAGCCGACAATTAATCTGTCGCTTTCAACTTTTTTATAAAAACCAAACATTAGCGCCAACGAATATTATTATAATTTATTAATTTTGTTGAATGACATGATTACCTCATTACAAGATGGATTAACTTATACTAAAACATACTTAATTTACCCTAAAGGTGCATTTTGTCTTGCAAGCCCATTTACGTTTTCTATTTTTTTCATCGAAATAATTTGGAGACTACAATATTATTTATAATTCCATCAACTGAAAGATAATAGCCAATAATAATTTGGTCCTATGAGTCACAAGACCCTAATAGGAACCAGGGTGATTTTCATGATGATGGGGTAGAGCTCATGTATTGGATTTTGTCCATGTACTAAATGTGTTTGTCCATACCATTTTTTTCATTTTTTAGTACATTTTCCTATTGAATGCCACCAAATATGTTTTTATCTTTCTTTCTAGCTATGTCAACCTCCAGGGCATCATTCCAGGCCTAACCCAAGGTGTGGGAAAGGGGAAGGGGTGATCTAACCCTGTGTGGACCCAGTGGACGAATGTGGACCCAGGCGATAGAAGTTATGAATGGGGTAATAATGAGTGGAAAATGGGGTAATATGAGTCGATAAGGGAGCATCACCACACAACCAAAATCAAGGTTTCCCATGAAATACCATCCCCTAAATCCAAATGGTCTGTAAAAGAGATTCCACAAGGCTAGAAGGCAAAGTTAATGTCCAAAAAAGGGTCTAGGGGACAAGGGCATAGACCTGACCCATTCTTTCTGCTGAAAAATGCCATTAATCCATGCCCAGAATTTTCCATGATAAGAAAACTACAATACTCAGTTACCAAATGACAAGGAATACCTTTAGGTTCGGGAGGCCCACCTTGAAACATATGATCATGGAATATGGGCGACGGACCACATGGTTGGCTCAGGTGGTGGAGAAATGGAATAATGAGCTAGCTAGTGGCTGCAAGGGGCTACTAGCTAAGGACCATCTTGGAGAAAAAAAATTCTCCTAGGGGTATGACCCACAAAATGGTGGGTAACAAGTTGTACTAGAAATAGGCAATAAGTAGCACCAGTTGATCAAATTTTTGGAAAATTTGCAGAGACCTGTATAATAATGATACTTGAATGCACGTAAACTAAGCCCCACTTACTAGCTCATATTAGTCTTTATGAACACTAGAACATTTGGTTTCTTTTCCAGCTACCATAGCAACCAAGAAGATGTAGTAACCATATAGTCCAGAATACTAGAACTCCAATATTACAATTATTTATTACTGACATTTTGGTGATTTAGAAAAAATAAATAATTCTATAACAATTTTTGTCATTGCCTTGAATAGTGGTCTCATATAGTTGAAGTTTTAGTTCTTGGCATAATCTACTACAACTAATGCTTACTTGAGGTCCGTGATCCCTAGTTTTTGATAATTCATTTCATATGTACAGGCATTGTTTATGCAAACCATTCAATTATCATTAGGGGAATTTTGAGGTCTAAAATGGGCCTCCTAAGAAAAATGTACAACCAAAATAAACTTTATAAGAACCAATAGGATTCAAGATGATGATGTCAACCATGGGGGATGATTCACCATTTCTGGAGTAAGAAAGTAAAAAAATAATAAAATAATAAAACTACTTTTTCAACTCATATTTTCAACTTATCTCTCCAAGGTTTTACTCAAATTTCGAGCAATAATACTCATTCGATGAAAAATTTAATTCCTCATCAAGGTAGTACCCATGTTCCATACTTTCGATGGACCCTGCTATATGAAAAATGAGAAATAGATGAAAAAAAGGTGATTGCAATCACATTTTTCATGTATTTCTCATATTTCGTGTAGGAGGGTCCATCGAAAGTATGCAACATGGGTACGTTTTGCATGAGGAATAAAATTATGCATCCAACAAGTGTTTCCACTCGAAATTTGAGTAAACCCATAGGGAGATAAGTTGAAAATACGAGTTGAAAAAATAGTTTCTTTTCTTTTACCCTTTAAAATTTGTTGATGTAATGTAATATTATTTTATTATTTCCACTAATATTTTATAATTTCTTTAGGAGGCCCATTTTAGACCTAAAATCACCCATAATGTGAGCCTGGTCATCGGATCTATTATCCAAATAGGTTTGTTACTTTTCCAATAATTTCTACAAAGCCTTTAGAAGGTATTCTTATCAATTGAAATATAATGAACCTCCCCAAATTGTGTTGGGTGTTGATTACTCTGTATGCCTCTAGTTGTGGTCATTATTTTGGCAACAACAATTTTAGTTTCGAAAAATTTTCTGACAATACATCAACTCAACAAATAAAACATCTTCCAAAATTTGTTGAAGTACTCAAAACTGGGAATGTAGCACAAGATACCTTAAAACTATGAACTTTTAGTGGTTTCCATGGTAATGGAATAGACCACCTATTTCTATTAGATTCTATTTAAGACACAGGAAATAGACAAGAATCAACAACGTTGGTGCAATTTTTCTAGCCATCATGAGGGTGATATTAAAAAACAATGAACAAAGATATTTTAAGAAGGGAAACTGGGTATTATGAGCCTTTACAAACATGCATATTGGGATTCTACACCATCTGTGTTAGACACAAAAAACCACAACATGATTATGTGACTTGTCACAATAATAAAGTGAAGTAGTAGTTACAAAATCCAAGAACTCCAAAATGAATTTATTTTACCAACATTTTTCTTTCATTAACCTTAATATAGTTCCTTAGTTTTCTTAGGCTAGAGCGTTAGGGTCACTTGGGGTCCAAAGTCCACTAGCATTTTTGACTGGAATTACTTTATGCAATGTTGCAGGTACTGGTCCCCCCCACCCCCAAGGATTTAGAGGTAGAACTGCATCCCATACCGGTTCGCCACTGATCCTTTGGCAGAACCATGCCCCATACGGATCTGCCACCAATCCATTAACGAAACCGTGAATCCGAAAATCAGATCTGTGGTTCCACCTTTTTTTGGTGATTCCTAGAAAATTAGATTGGTGGGGGCCCAATCTACGGTTACTGCTACCTGATCCGTGGATCTAGAAAGGATTAGGTGTGGATTTGTGGAGGTTTGGGCATGTATCCACTGCAAATCATGAGCAGATTTGAGATAAGGTCGACGGTTCACACAGTTCCGCGAGGTTATTTTTCTTTAATTTTGAACTTTTATGTGAGGAACTACACTTTCTGAATACTCCCAAGGTGCACCATGATGCTCCATAGATGCTTCCTATATGCTTCCTAATGGTAATGTTAAATTCTTAAAGTAAAAGTGACATTCTCCTTTATCTTTCATTTCCCTCCTTTTACATAAATTTTTAACATTACCATGAAATGAATCAAGATGTTTGAGAGTGGTTCCAACCTCATCAGACTTCATATGGAGAAAATCGAATTTCATATTCCATTCAAAATTCAACAAAATTAACAGTTTTCAGGATCAATGGGATTCTGGCATTTCATTGGATTATATCAGTTATGAGGGCATGTGATTGGCATTTAATCAAGAGCACCAAGCCCTATATGTACCCTAGTGTTGGTTTTGTTGATTTTGACTCCTTTGTCATGGCCTTAGCAATTATGTACCCTTCACTCAAGTCAAAATCATTGATTAGGCATGTTAAGCTCTATATACCATATTATAAGGCTTGGATTAAGTTGTTTGATCAAAATTAGGATATGTTTACTAATATCCCTATAGAATTGAAGTAGAGGCAAAGGCTAGATAGGAGAAGAGGAATCTAGATTCTAGATGGTTGATGCTAGAATAATTAATCATTTATGTACAATGGATTCCATATCTATCTTGATTTATGTAAAAATATGCATGTTTTCATGCCTTCTACAACTAATTTGGTATTTTGGATGTTCTTTTTAATATAAATGCAATAGAATATAAATAAATAAATAAATATATATATATATATATATATATAGAGAGAGAGAGAGAGAGAGAGAGAGAGAGAGAGAGAGAGAGAGAGTAGACTCTTTTGAGATGCTTCGCTTCCTAGATTTTTGGGAAATGACACTTTTGTGTCCTCGCTTCCAAAAAACATCCCCGCTTCGTGCAACGTTGATTTTATTCATTTTTGGGTTAAATAAAGTGAACTTAGTGACCCTTAACAAGTTCCTCCTCTTTATGGAGTATATGACAGATTTTTCACTCTGTTAATCAATCCCCAAGCCTTTTGAAGATACTCGTCTCTAATGAAATATATTGAATATGCCAACATGTCCCAGAATTAGTTCATGTTTTGTATGCCTCAACTGCACCTCATCTTCGCAGGACATTGATTGCTTCAGTTTTGGACTTTATGAAATATCAACATGGTTACGTCAATTCTCAACATAGTTAGGCTAATTCTTTATGTGCAAATTCTAGAAATTGTCACTAGTACGCTATTATTGTTGAGCCTTTGTTATTGCTATTGTTGTCATGCTAAGCCTATATTATTGTTGTACTAAATTAGGCATTACAAATTGTGATCCTTGTTGTAGGTATGAGATTATATTTCATTGCAGCCCAAGCAAGATGGTTTGCCAACAACCTCATGTAGGTGTACTTGTATGCATAAAAATTGGAGAAAGAAATATTTAAAGGATGTGCATACTAACCATCAATGCACCAACATTTGAGGTTGATAAATGTGTAGTAACAAAAGACCATGTTGGAAACAAAAAGGACAAATCCAAGAAAGCCAAAGTACTCTAAAAGAAACAACACAAATACAACATTTGCATTGTTAATCTGCAACAAAATATTGTTTAAATTGTAAATCTGGGGATCAAAAAAGGACATTCCTATCATACCTACAACTCTTCTCCAAAATGTTTTACTTTTATCTTATTTTCATTCTCTACTTTGCCCATATATAGGGGAATATGAACCAGAGCCCAGACAGTTACATGAATTGTTTCCACTAAAGCTTGATTCACATCAAGTCTTATTAGACCTCCAATGTAATGTATGCTTTGACCCACCTGCATTAAAATATATGAAATGAAAGTAATAGATTAAATATTAAAGATGAGAATTTTGAATAGTCTTCAAAAGATAGATTCCAAAATGCAAGCATGGTGTTGGAGCACAGGGCACCAAAGAGCTCTTTTTGAGGCTATGTTTTCTCCTTTTCACTTTTACTTGCAGACCTAATATGTGAAAAATATGAATGTTTTTGCTTCCTTGGCTTATTTATTGTGGTTTTTAGAGAAGAAATCGTCAAATAAATGACTTTGTAGGACTTGAATATAGCTTGAATTGCTAAAATAAGAAAGATAATAGTTATTTCTAAAGAAAAATTTGTTTTGGATTCAATTTTACTGTGAGGTTGTCGAGGATAACAATGTACCAACCTCTCAGTAGAATTGGTTTCTTAGGTTGCATATGAAGAACTTGTCATTCTATTGTGGGATGATGCACTCAGTTTTCGAATCATGGGGTTAAGGAGAATTCTATATTTCTTTGGGAAGTTCACCATGCACAAGAGATTCATAAGAAGATTTTACTCAATGTTTTCTGAAGTACCTGGTGAGTTTTCTATGATCTACTATTATTATGTTTAAATAGAAATTTGGTGCTACACTTGTACATTAGCCCCGAGACAACCTAAATAAAATCAATCCACCTTTGGAATTAGATGTTGTTGAATCTCATAGAATGGAAAACACACTACAAAGTTGAGTTCTTTTACACATTTATTTGTTTTTTGAATATTCTCTTATTTGGAGTGTTGTGTTTTCTGTTCTAATAAGAACAACCATATTTTTTATTAGAATGTTGTTGTAGTTGCACTAGTCAGCATAATAATACAAAAATAAAAAATTGCCAAATTTGGAGTTTACTGGTTAACGAAACAAATGATATTTTGCAAAGGATTTTGGATAGCTACTACTTGTGTAAAGTTATAAAATCAAAGGTATGGTGGCTATAAGTAGGATTTGTGACCAAATCCTCCACCATTTGCTGGAGAGAAACAAACTCAATTTTTTTGTTTTGATTGTGTGTAAGGTTTTCAAAATGAAGGCATACTTAGTGTTTCTAGCTTCTTCCAGAAATGATAATTCCTAGGAATGCATCCTATCAGTATTAGAGAAAATTTAATTCCTATTATTAGAGATGAAATATTCTTTCCTTCTTAGAGCTCTGTGAATATTAGTGGTCTCACATAATGGGTATTTCTTAGGATGATCGTGGTCCATTATAAAGGCACTAGATAACACCTGTAAAACCCCTTATCATTGCACACTAATAACAATCTATCATAACCACTAACTTAACCCCTTTACAAAATTCCCTTAGGTATCTGATCTTCAACTGACATTTCCACATGCTACTGCTGCTGATGAACAATCTCATCTTCCTTGACCTCCTACACAGTAGACCCAATTGAAAACCTAGTATTTGAGATCAGTGAAATAGGATTTTGACCAGGCTCAACCATTTGTTGAAAAGAAACACACTCAATTTGAATATTTTCAATTTTCCTCTTTTGATTGTGTAAATTTTCCAAATGAATGCATATTCTATGTTTATAGCTTCTTCCTAGGAATGCATCCTATCAGTATTAGAGAAAATTGAATTTCTATTATTAGTGATGAAATCTCCTTGCCTCCTCAGATATTTTTGAATATTATTGGTCTTACATAATGGGAATATCCAAGGATCCTCATGGTCCATTCTAAAGAACCACATAAAACTTGTAAAACTCCTTACCACTGCTCACTGCTAACAATATATCATAACCAGTAACTTGACCCCTTTCCAAAAATCCCTTAGGTAATTGATAATAGAGCAGAAGACTATCCATCTTTAAGATTGAGCCACTTTTCAATATCCCCGAGACTTTTGAATATACATTGTTGAGTTTACAGGGAAAAATAAGGGTCTATATTTCTCAGCCACTGGTGTGGTTTTTGTAGAAATTTCACTCCACATCTTGTGGATATTTACAATGAGCTTTCAAAAAGAGGGGAGGTGTTGGAGTTTTCATTTCTCTCGCGTGAAAAAGAGGAGAAATTATTTGAAGAGTATTATGCAAGCATGCCATGGCTATCTTTTCCATTTGCAGACAACACTAGGAAGAAATTGTCTTACTACTTCAAAGTTTCTGGTATCCCAACATTGATCATTTTAGGTTCAGATAGGAACACAGTACAAAATGATGCAGTGGTCCATATATGGGACTATGGGATGTGAGCTTCCAATTTACAAAACATTGACTGGATGAGATTGTAGATGAATAAAATGTGAAACTACAACCACAAACCTTGGAGTCACTCTCAGTTTCTAATGCGCAAATGTTTTATCAAGCATGGTGGTGTCTAGGTCATAGTATATTAGCTTGTGGGAAAGATAGTTGGTCTTTATTTCTCCACCCATCCATGTCCTCCTTATCGAAGTTTCACTCCAGAGCTTATAAATGTTTACAACAAACTCAAAGAAAGAGGAGAATATCTTGAGATTGTTTTAATTTTTATGGACTGAGATCTAGATGCTTTTGAAAACTACTACAAATGTGTGACATGGTTGACTCTTCCATTGGAGATAAAACTAAGAAGGATCTCTCGCAGTATTTTTGTGTTAGAGGCATCCCATCTTTGATCGTGGTCAGTCTAGATGGGAAAATTGTGACAAATAATGCCATAAGTGCAATGTCCACTGATGGAGCCAGGGCTTATCCATTCACTGATGCACATTTTTGAAGGCTGTAGAAGCAGATGAAGGAACTTGATGAGAAATATCCCAAGGAAATCAAGTACAACCAACATGAACACCAACTTGTACTGACACAAAGGCTTGTGTTCATCTATGATGGATGCAACAAAATACAAGTGTGTGTTCCTATTATTATAAGAAAAAATGTGACTATGATATTCATTTGGAATGTGGTTTGGAAGATCAACAAGATTAAAGACAATAGGAAAAGAGACAACATACAAATACTGTTGTGGATGAGAACTGCGAGCCAACATGAGTAATCTATGAAGGATATGTCTCTTGCAAAGCTTAATTTTGATCATGATAAAGGAACTCCTCATGTATTCTAAAAACCTTGCATACATCAAGTGATATCTGGGAAATTCCTTAGATGTCTGTATCTAGGGGATGTCCTCTAAATTCTGTTGAATACTATGTAGACCAATTTGACTAGAAAGAAGTGGGAAACCCTCTTGACAAATTTAAGGATCACTAAAGCATAGCAAGGTGTATTGGTATTTTTTCAAGAGGTTGGAAAAAGGAACCTAGTTTTAATGTAAGGTTGTCACCTTCAACATGCTCATCAATATATTTTGTAAGATGGAAAAGGGTATAAACTTATAAAACCATTGACATTTTGCTGGAGGATATACTGGAGAAGAGTATTGATCCAGATGTTGTCACTTCCTCCACCTCGATGAATTTTCAATATAAGTAAGTGTTATTACATGTTGTTGTGAAACCAACCAAGCTATATTTAGGTCCCTTAGACACGATTTTCAATCTGGGTTGGGGGTGATTGGGCTATAATAAATACCACCGTGCAACCCAATCTAAGGTTGGGTGGAGAGTTGCAGTCTCTGGCCTAGTTTCCTAGTTCATATTGAGATAAGTATCTAACACCATTACTATGAGTATTGAATCTCGTGTCTACATTTTGGACTTGTTTGAATGTTAGTTAATTGTGAAATTTCTTATGATAGGGTAGCATCTGAATTGTTGGTTTCATATGATTGATTTTATTTTGGTTGTTGATTTGATTCTAATTAATCAACATATTTTCTCCATTATCTCGATGAGTGAGGTTCCTTAGTTTTAGCTACATGGCACATTATGATTGTGCATACACATTGTTCCGTGGATTTTTATGGTGTAACATTTGGTGCATATTTTCTACTCACTCATGATTATACTTGTTGTTGGATGGATGGTGGTTACTTGCCCCTAAAAGCCAAGATATTGGTGGGACTGTGGACACCTATCTTATGGTTTCTATGCATTGCATGTTTTTGGTGATGGTTACACTTATCCCTGGGAATTTTAAAGTTGATAATGGAACCCATTCAAGTTACTTCAGTGCTTTTTTTCACAAGATCCTAGTGGGTGTTCATTTTTCATTCATTTTAACTTTAACACCTAAGTTCAGTATCTCATTAAAGTAATTGGATTACCAACAACCATATTAAACCAGAAACTAAAATCAACAGTTCCTATAATCATTTGAGACACCAAATCCTAACTAGAAAATTCTTAGCACACTACATTCAAGGCTCACTACAATTGGAAATAACATTGTTCTCCCCATGGTAATTAAAATGGTGTAATGATCTACAAACATTAAATATTTTTTATATACCATTGTCTCCATGACCAGCCTAAATTATTACTTGATGCAAGGTAAGAAACTTATTGGTTGAATAGCTTGAAGTCCTCTATCTCACATTTTAGGTTATTTGGATCAAGTACATGGACTCACTTGTATCATGAAAGACATGATATATCTCCTATCCATTAGAATCCTCATAAGACTTTGGTTGGCTACTATGAAACTTTTTAGGGGTATCATCTATATGGCCCTACCTCTCACCAATTGACTAAGAATCATGATGCTATATTTGATGAGACTTTTCATTATGACTACTAAGATCTCTTCTATAGATCCTTCATGGTGACGACTCTCAGCATGTATCCATGGAACATGCCTCTTCTTCTCTTGTTGGGTTGCTTGTTGATGACCCCCAAATAGTTGTAGTGAACCTTTCCACATCTCCATCTTGTGTTGATCCACCTATAAAAACTCCTTCAAGTTCATTATTTGTAGTTATTGAATAGTCTATGGGGAGTTGATACCAAAGGGATTACCTCATTATCTAGTCCATCCTCTCCTTTATATGTTTCTTCTAGCCTTCCCTTGCTAGATGAGGTCATCATTGTTGGTACTTCATCTTGAGGTGTACAACCTAGCGATGCTTCTCCTTTCAAAATGCAATGATGCCCAAATTTGAGATGATATTGCTCATGTGGATGTACAATAGTTTGTTGATGATGGTAAAAAACCCTCTGCTACATCATTTCCATCTTTTCTTTGATGGTTTATTTCTTGTTGATCTCATGCTTCTTGTTCTGCGTTGATAATGGTGATGAATGTACCTTTCATTTTGATGTATATAGCTTGTCTTGATGCATATTTTTTTTCCACTCATGGTTTTATGGATTATAGTATCATGATATTCAACACGTGAATCAATATGTGTGATATTATGAGGATTATGTGCTCACAAAATCTGTCTCATTGTTGTGAAACTTGTCCACAGTTGCAAACAAAAGATGACTTAGCACTTGCACACATGCTGAGATTATTGGAAGCAGTAAAGGGACCACAAATGGACATAGTCTGGAATCTCTAAGCTCATGATTATTATGGGAAATGATAGAAAAGGCTAAAATATGACCAAGCTACTCATGTTCTAGCTTTTAAAATCAAACTGGAATTTCTGATAATAAATATTTTTTTAGGCTTAGTGGTGCGATGTTCTCTGTTAGCAATATAAACTGTCTAATGTTGTTCCATTTGACATATGGAAGACAACTTCATTTCCAGCAACAAATAGAATATACTCTATGACAGTGAATTTTAAAGGACAATGGAAATAATTTCACATGAATCTATTCACTTAGCAGCCTATATCCAAATAATTACACCAACAAGATTCAAACTATGAACTGCACATGGTGTCCGAAACATATGGTCATATCTACTCAATGATTGAATCAATTTCTTTGCGCAACCTTGCATTGTCTGTGATAACTTTCATGACGTTTGAAGCATAGTCACCATACAACTTGGTTTGCTCTTGGGGTATTTATTTTTTCGCACATTTTTTGTATTGTACATATACAATATGGTAAACATATAATTGCTTGTATTATATCTATATCTGTATTAAAAGGTACAACCAAAAATATGCCCTATACAAGTTTAAGGAAAATCTCCCCAAAAATCATTGTTAAAAATATAAAAAATGCCTCAGAAATCTTGATTTAAAAGGCCTTTATGGCATAACATCTGTATAATTTTATAGCATAGCCACATATTTAATTTTTCTACTTATTTTTTAAATTTTCTTGCATTTTGCAAAATTCACATGTTTTTTATTTTGTGAGTTGTAGCCACCTACATCTTGGTTGTATGGGATTTATTTAGGAACACATTTTTGTTGTATATCATCAGTGTCCATACTCATATATTGTAGCCATGATTTGAAATCTCAATTAATTTTGTATGTCTCAACCATGCATTCAATGATATTGTCTTCATTTAAAGCATTTATTTCTCTCAAGACATATGGGCTTGAAGGAAACATACTATCAAATTTATTTATGGCTAGTTTGTTGTATTAGTCCACAACAACTTCTTCTGTAGAATGGCGGTGCATATTTTTCAAAATTTGTCTCTTGTAACCAATGGGTACTTCATTAACCACTCTAAACACAACTTGCCAATAAAGAGACATAATACTCTATAAAGGGAATACCACATGCATGTATGGATGAGGTGACTCCACTATATTTTTCTTCCCTCTTGCCATCAATCAAACATTATTTCCAACAGTTTGGTGTTCAATCTCTTCCAAGCTTCGTCAATTGTTTAGGAAACTTTCTACCCATTTCTTTAACCTATTAGAACATACTTGTTGCCCCTCCTTTCTTCCATAGCTAACTGTGCATCGTCATGCTCCTTTTGAAATTGTGCCTCAATATTTGGGGTGATAAATTTCAAAACGCAACCCCATTGCTAGGAATCCAAAGTGAAAGGGGTTTACCCCTTGAGTATGACTCCAAATTTTTCCTTGCACATAAGCAATTCCATATGTAGTTTCAGCATTCCACCTTATTTTTCTCCCGTTTCTTTATCTTTCTATGACACACTTCCACAGAGGGGAATCAATGGGAAACTTTTGTTATTTTTTTCACCATCTCCTCTCCCTTTTCCACTTCTTCCACCATGATTTCTATGATCATACCATCCCCAAGATGATGAATGAGATTCCATCAAAAGAATATATGAGAGTAAGAAACTGAGGAACAAGTAAGATTTTTGAGTGTTGTTCTGCTGACAAAAAAATTGTTCCTTCGTTCAAATCTACTTGCCAATTTTTTTCAGTGTTATTCTACCAAACATTTCCACCCTAAGCTGTTCTCATTTCTGCTATCCAAATATGCTCTCCAAAGTATGAAACTGAAAAATGAGATGAATTAGGGTTTCAAGTAATTTTTTACAGAGACATGGGGAAATCATTGATAAATAGGAGGCCCATCCCTCCTAAAATTCTAGTTGGTGTGGGGATGCCATGTGGACCCACTCTGCTCATTCCCTCCAAAATCAGCAAGGTATTTTACAACTTTATCTTTTATTTTGGTTCTCATGCTGATTAGTTCTTTGTCCTACATGTTCTAATGTGAATCAATAAATCTACATTTCCAATAGAAATGGAAACATGTTTTCCAGTCTATGATGGTGATTCCAAGGGTGGAAAATGGTTTAGGATTCATTGTGTTTTTAATATTTTATTTTCATTAAAATAAGTGTTATATTTATGCTTAATATGCCTTGAAATTATAATATGTCTAGTAGAAATGGTACTTATATTATGCATGCTATGATAATCTAATTCGTAGATGGAGGTTGGATCTTGGAAATCAATCTAATATTTTCTCTGAAATATTTCCGTCAAAGTAAAGAGGTTCTCAAAATTGCATTCTTAAAAGTAGCTCATATGGTTGACTATGTCCAAATTAGGTGACATATTGATCTTAAGTTATATGCTCTTTTCTTGAAGTCAAAATTTATGGTGCTCGCTCTACTCGTTTGTCTATAGGTTTTGCTTATGGGTGAAAGTCATGCTTAGTTGTAGAAAGTTAAACATGTTGGTCAATATGAAGGGTTTACATCTTACCTTTTAGCCCTTGAGAGCTATTTCCTTGCAAATGAAGGTGCCACCTTGCCTGAACTTCCCTTTAAATCACCAATAACTATTGCATTTCCAGGCAAAAAAATAAATAAATAAATAAATAATAAAATAAAAAATAAATTAAGTTCAGATAGATCTATTTTTATGATACCCAGTTATTTTGTTCCTATTCCAGAACAAAACCAGTTAGGAGAAATGAAAAACCTGAAAATGTATAAGATAGTGTCAATTGTCTTTGCCTTAGCATATGACCCTCTTATTGATAAAACTAAGGGAGAGTCCAAACCACCTCTTACTAGTGGAGGGATCGGCACCCTATTTCACATGTTACTAGTAAATATAGTATTGATGGAACTAGTCTTGTTTAAACATAAATTATTTTTATGAAATAATCCATAGGCGATACATGTGCTCAAGTTATAGGGGTATAGTGGTATATATATCCATATGGATAGAGACCTTCCTTTCTAACTACTCCTTTAGGCGTTTTGTCTAGATTGTTGGCTTCAACAAAGGAATTTCCAAATGAACTTATATCTTCTATGGGTCCAGGTTCATATGGGGCAATCACATCATATTTGGAACTTAAAGATAAGGAATAAAAAGATTCAGATTTGGAAAATGGTTTCATTATTTCTGTTTCATCCAAGGTAAATCTTAATTATCAAATAACAATAGAGGATCTATTTGGGAAGGTGGCATGGGTGAATCAAGGAATAAAAAAAAAGGAAATGAAGTCCATGGTTTTCCAGATGAGCAACATTTATGGCATAGAAACCAAGAATGGGTTTTCTCTAAAGAATAATTTCAACCTTCTCCTCCTGATCATCAAATTATATTGGTTTTGTTACCAAGTCATTGTGTTTTGAAGGGGACATTCTATGAGCATTCACAACACTTTCACATCAAGTATTATGGCAATTTGGAAAAGTCACTAGGAAGGGACCTCCAGGATGATTTGTTTGACCAAGTAGGTTTTTTCTTTATGTATTTTTCTTATTCCATAGGTTTTTGTTGCTATCTTGTAGACTTTGCATTTACACAGTGATAATTGAAATTTTTTGATGTAACAACATACCAAAAACATGCAGAATTCCAGTGGTTTCTATAATGAATCCTTAGAAGCACATGTTCTTTGCTATACACACCGTCAGGGTAGCCTCACGATATCAATAAGACACTTACCTTTACTGTTGACATTACCTGGCGAATGTGAAGGAAAAATATGGATGTGGCATAGGTGCCTAAAATGTGCATGGAAAGATGAAGTTCTAGAAGCAACCCGATGATTAGTCATGTCTGATGTTGCATGGGGCTTATCCTTTGGAAAATTCATAGAGATTAGTTTCTCTAATCATGTTGCAATAGGTAGAGTTGCAAGATGTGGTCATTCATTACATTGAGACTACATTTTCTTTTATGGGTATGCCACTAAATTCGATTGCTTTATATTTTGCATGCAATTTTCATGTTTTTATTTTTTATTTTGACCTTTTGATATCCTACTATTGTAGTAGCTACAACCACCCTCCAAAATTTTTACTTAGCTTTGTTTTGGAGCCTCCCTACAAACCTTTCACAACAACATGTCTTGCTTTGTCAAGTACACAATATTCAGTGTTTTTCTTGCAGAAAGGTAACATGTCTATCAAAGGTTGATGCATCCCCCTCACAGGTTGTTTGTCCAAAGTTAGTCCAGCTGCAGGCTGAGAAACTCGCTCAAGAAATTGCGCAATTCTGGAGGGCAACGAACCTTCCCTCTAGAAATTGTGCAATTCAGTCTGGCAGCCTGCTAGGCTCCAGAATTACGCAATTCTGCTAGTTAGGCTTCATCCAGAAAATTGCACAATTCCTCCTAGCGGGGCTGCTCAGCCCAAGAATTGCGTAGTCCTAAGAAATAGTCAACTGATCTACCCATAAATTATGAAAATTTCTTGGGAAGTCAGCCCAGCTCCCTTCTAGAAATGCGCATTTTCTCCCAGTAGTTGAGAAACCTCTTCCATGTGCAATTGAGTTGACTGGTTCCCTTCGGGACTAGGAAAAACTGATTTTCATGCATGGGCTGCTTCTCCAAAGGTATCATGCAAAGGCATCCCTTGATTCAGGGATCTACTTTTAGCAACTACAGGTTGCATGGAAGGATCATTTCGGAAACCTCCCACCAAGTTTCACTCTTCCTACATTTGTGGCATGCGTGTCACATCTTCGATTTTATAAAAACTCATGAACCGAACATTATAGAGCTCATTGCTCACATAAACCTTGCATCTATGACATCCCACATCGCATCTAGGAGTCATCGACACATTCAACTCAGTTATTTTGGGGTAAGCCCACCTTCCATGTCATGTGTTGAATTTCTAGCACTTTTTGTGTTTCGCATCGTATGAATGTTGTTGTTTCATTTCAGTGAGCACTTGCTGTCATTTTGATATATACTAGCTTGTACTAGCATTGTTTCAGTTTTCGTTGACATCTCACTATTGTCTCATGCATGAAACTATTTTTCACGAACGGTCGTGGATTCATTGATTTGCTTCACCCACATGCATCTTGTTTAGTTTTATGAATCTATCACTCACCATTTCCATGCATGATCATTCACTTATGCTTACACTCAGTATCACCATGCATTCACATTCACATTTTCTTTCAGTTTCCCATCAACGGGTCTGGGCAACCTTGGCTCGAACTTTGCCTCACCAAGATAGCATTGCACAATCCTGAAAAGGAAGGCTTTGTCTTCGTCTCAGGAAATGTGCATTTCTTCCTAGTGACTGTTCTCCAGTCATGCATTGCGCAATTCTGAGGGACAGTGACTGTTGGCCTAGAAAATTGTGCAATGCAGTCACTGAGCCTGCAACCATTGCTAGCTGATATTGCACATTGCGTAATTTCAGCAGTCAGTGGTCAGGCTAGACTGTGCATTGTGTAGTTCCATTAGTTAGTCAGCCTCTTCACAGCCCAGACTATGCCTTGTGCAGTCTTGGTAGTCAGTCTCCCGACCTCCTGATAGAAATTGTGTAATCTTCATGATCAGACACATAGGTATGTTGCAAGTCAGTTCTCAAGTTCATTCTAGTTTTCAACTGACAAATTACTTGCATGAGTTTTTCCATGTCTCTAGGTATCATAGGTGTTCATCTACCTCTCAACACCATAGGTACAATGGTTTCTAAGAGAGCAGAGTTGAAGACACCATTCAAAGCTTGGGGATGCAGCCGATCAAGTGTCTATGAACTTGCCTACACATGAAGACATCAAGTTGTTCCTAGACATGGACATCAACGTATGATGGCAAAAGAATCACAGTATGTAGCACCATGAACAATAGCTGAAGGTAGCATACTAGATGCGATGAACGCAAGAGGAAGGTTGTTGACAACACAAAGGTAGAACAAAGTTGCAAGCTTAAGAAGATCTACTTGTGGTGAAAGAAACTTTGGAGATTCAAGCTATGAGGTGACGACATGACATGAAGATCACCCAAAGGGAAAGAATGGAACAGGGAGGGAGTTTCATGTGCTCAAGTAGCAACTTAAGGAAGAACAGGATCTACAGAGACAAGAGAATGAGTTTTAATGGGAACATGTACAGTCGGGGGTGTAACATGCACTCAAGGATGAAACTGCACCTGTACAAGTTATAGATCTCTCCCATCAGCTGGCACAAAGTGGGCAAGGTGAACATTATTTTCAATTGCATGCAAGGGAATGTAGTAGCATGTATTTCATTATGTGCATGCATGCGATCCCACCCATTCAGCACACTCACTGAGGTGAAGACAAGAAGCAAGTCTGACTAGAGCTGAACATGCACTTCAACAAGTTAATGCGCATGACCATGAGCACACACTTGAAGATCAGCACGAACACCATGAATCAGTGTGTTGTTGATTCAAATGCACCCCGAAGACCATGCACATGCTATTAGATGAGTTGGATGGAGGAGCCATACTAATGCACCTGGATGCAACGGAGGCAAGAGTTTTCTTTAGTAATATGTCACCATGGAACACTTGAACACCATCATGGATGACCAAGCTTGGCATTAACTCACCACCTTGACCATCACAAGCATGTCAAAGAGTTGGTCTCAACACAACGGACCAAGTGTTAGTGATGTCTTGCGTGGCTTTCTCAAGCCATTTTATCTCACATGGGAACATGTGCATTGTAATGTAGTGCCTTGTCAAGTGTTAGCTCAAGTGTCGATAGTTGGATGTAACAGTCATAGAATAGATGAAGAGTCATGAGGGTAGATGAACTGTCACAAAGGGGAATATCAAGGTTCACCCCACCCTTTTCTATAAATAGTACCTCATAACTGATTGTATAGGCTTTTGGTCAGCCAAGCTTTTGATAAGACTATCTTGGAGAGAGCTTGGATAGTATTGTAACGAGCCTTGGCTTCTCCACTGCACAAAGCTAGTACATCTCTTTGGAGGAGCCGGTGGTTGTGGCTATAATGTTTCGCTATCGAAACTAGTGGTTGGACATGGATGTATTGTGTGACTGGAACTTACACTTCTTAATATAACAAGAGCCATCACGTTTCATGCATATGTTGTATTTTATTCTATGCTATCTCGTTTACTCTAATTGATATATGTATCTCTTTACTTACACATGCATGTATAGATATCTGTGTATGTATGTATGAATATTTCTGAAATGTGTTGTTGGTTTAACCATCACTTTGGATTTCTAGCTAACTTGTCTTCCATGTTGTGATACATCTTTTCTCGTGTGTTCCCTTTTTAATTATGTGCTATCATAGGTTTCCAAGGGGTGCACTCATATCAACCCCATCTGTTAAAACCTCTCATGCACCTTCCTTGACTTACCGCGGCTGTCACACCCTTGTTACCAACAAATTTATCTTACTTACCTCTGTGCAAAATCATGGTCAAGGCATTACCATATGACCCACTGTTGGGACTCCTACACCAAACGGTCTGAGGTCTAATTGGGACTTCTTATCAGGGAGATCCCCTTTTATTCCATACTAATCTATTAGATGTACATTTCTCCCAAATTCAATGTGACAGGTTTGGCAGTATGATTGCATGTTTATGGTATTCCTCCATCAATGTTCTACCTGTGCATTTTCCACCTTCAAAATTAGGGTTCCATGATCTACATCAATAAGATTGGCTGAGAAAGGAAGTTTCAAAGGTACTTTATGATACAAATTGTACATATGGGTAGATGTTTGCTAATTAATATATGCCTATCATAACTATGGTGTAGGACCCCCAAGATCCAAACTAATATGCATTTTGATCCAAACGAACAAGTTCAGATAAAGTGGAAATGTTGTTTAGTGAGGTTTTTAGTTTATTTGGACACAAAATCGCCACATCTAGATCCTTTTATTCTGGTATTGAGGTTCTTGATTCAAGGAGGCAAATTGCAAATCTTCAAGGAATCTTGCATAAAGAGAGAGTTGAATTTGAGGTGATATTAGAGATGTATATAAAGGTTGTTTAGTGTACTTTAGGTTGTCTAACATGATAGTATTCTAGAATAATCTTTCCAGTTAGTGAATATTTCCATTTTTGTTTATAGAAATTTCTTAGTTTAAAATTATTTCTTCCTAGCGTTCATTCTTTTGATGAAATCTATCAAATTCAAATAGGGTTTGTTGCAAGAGGCCATCATTAGTGTTGGGCACATTGGAACTTGGAAGAATTGTTGCTAATATTTCAAAGCTAAACAGTATAAGAAGTATTCTTATTTATGAAGCCTATGAATAAGATCATCATATTTTCCATTTATATGCATCTCTTAGAGTGAAAAACTCTCCTACAAAATTGGAATCTAGTCCACTAGAGGATTTTAGACTCCACATAAGGAGTATGATTCTAACATAAATGAAAACATTGGATACCATAAGGGTATAGTGAAAGATAGTAATATTTCTAGTGGTGGTTTTGTCATTCTGATGACAGAGGACACAACCTCCATGGTTGGTGCAAATTGTTTCGACAAAGCTATCTATTTTGGGAATATTTAGTTCAAATATATCCAAGCTCACAACAAGAATGCTTTAAATAATGGATCTAGGAAACTTTTCATGATTAGTAATGTGGGAAATTCTTACTTGTGTGACTATTTAGCGGGAATTGGGACTGTAAATGGAAAATTAAATAAATGCATGGAAATTATTAAATTGGCAAAAGGTAAAACAACCCAGAATATCTGGATGACATGGTAGGAGATCCAAACATTAGAGATTCATCCAATATAACTAATGGTAACATTTTTCATACTTTTGACATGGAGAATGGTGAATTTGGTACCAACATCAATGTTTCTGATACAATTCCTTTTGAAATAGTTGATAATAGGGACAATACAGACTGTTTGGATGAATATATGGCAACTTGTCTAAAACTGCCAGAGCAAGATTCTCCTATCCTGGTTGATCTTTCAAATACATTAGATACAACATGGACAGGTGGAGGCCAATTAGTAAATACTCAGGCTGTATGTATGACATCACAAGGGTAGGAAGTTGGTTTTTCCACTTTGGCTACTATTGTGAATGGCAGCGAATCTACAGAAAGAAAAGATTTTAATCCAGTTTAACGAATTGTAATAGGAGATAGGATGATGTATGAATATGCCTAAACCATGAAGATAAAGGTGGAATAGAGGTTCTTTAGAAAGGCATCCCTCCCTCACCAGTAAAATCATTAAATCTATCGGAAGAGTTTGGAAGTTGCATTAGGGCTCCTATGTCAAACTTACCAAAATGTTACAGCAAGAGTTTACAAGAAAATTTATTGGGGTCTGTTAGCGCTTGAGATTTCACCTAAGGCTGAGAAAGGTAAACCTCAAGGCAACATCAAACCATTCAGCCTCGTAGCTAGCCCTACGGGGCAGGAGAAGGCTCTCTCCGGTCAATCTCGGCAGATCTTCAATGGGATGAGATGACCAACAAGGTAACACTGATATTAGGCTAGTAAACTGATCAGAAAGGGGTTTTTAATTAAATGACGGGGTTGTTCCAGGCTGCATGGGAAAAATCACAGCTTGAACAGAGAAATATAATGAACAACACAGATTATCGACTGAGGCAAGGTAGGCAAGAAATTTAACACCAAATCTAGATTTAAATGGGATGGCAAGACTGGTGAGGAGCTGACAAGGGCATATAACTGAATCCTTGTCAAACAGAGGAAAAAATTAAACATGAACAAACTTATAGGCAGAGCATGGCAGGCATGAATTCTTACCTAAACACTTCATTTGTTCAGTTAGAAATGATCATGTAGTGAAATGAAACATAACAGATTACATATGAAACAAGAGAAAAACTTATGCTAAATTATCATGCCACAGGAATCTCAGAAGTCAGAGCTGTGAAATTTCATTAAAAATCTCTGTCATAGACTGTACATTGAAAGCTCTATTCTCCAGCACTCTCAGCACTCAGAACTCTCCCCTCTGACTCTCTCTTTTACTCACCCCAAATGATTTTGTTTTTTAATACATAAAATAAAAAATCTGTTAAGAAAAAACAAATCGACCCCCAAGACAAGGGATTTGTTTTTTCATTATTAATAAATAAAACTAAAAAACAAACACTCAGCGCTTCTGAAGAGAGAATAGTGCTCCTTCCACTCGAATCTGTTAAATCTGATGAAGAGGTGGCATTACAGGTGTCCATCCCATTTACTAAAGACAAACATAGGCAATCGAATCTTGTTCTCTGCCACTTTGCAAACTGCGCCCCAAATCTCTGGAAATGTGTTGGCCGGTTTACCGAGATTAGGAAAGGATCTTGATGATTTGGAGTAAATCCACCGCATATATCGGATTGAATTCCGGAGTATTCAATTGCCACAACACAAAATCCAGATCCCCCTTCGATGAAGTTTCCATTCCCAGAATTGTTTTTTCCCGGAGCCCCAATTACAACTGCACCATTACAACTGCACTTCCTTTACCAAGCAAATAGGGAACTGTTGACATAGAAACCTCATTTAGGCTAGAATCATCAACCCGCAGTGCTTCCATATTTTGGCGATGAAACATCCAAAAATAATTTTTACACACACTATTTCATTTTCTGCCTAAACTGAGTAGCTTCCACACCACAAAATGCTTCTCCAGTGACAATGAATAAATTTACACATTCATGGAACTGTAAAAACTGATGCATGCTAGTTGAACAGAGCATCATACGACTTGTAACAGGCTTCCAGAAGTTTTTCCCGACCTCTGTCCAAAGCTTGACCAACAAAGCACACAACCTCCCTTCTCAAATCAAAACATAAATCACTGTTCACATAAACTGCACTATCATCAACTCGCTTATTAGTTGTCATCATTGTAGCTTTGACGCAGAATATAAGTCAGTACATGAGAGGCTTTGACCCAAAAATGAGTCAGTGAGTGGAGCTGAAGAGTTACAACTATGACGTCCCCGTAACTGTCCCGGCAAGCATCCAAAACTCCCATTATGCCTAGGTTTGTCGAAAACTATCTGAAGTTCATTTCCTACTTCTGTAGTAATATTGTCTTACGAGTCACTGGAGTTTGTGAGCATTGACTTTCGATCTTCATTTCAGAAGCTTTCCATGTCATCATCGCATAATATGAACACATCAAGTCAAATAACCCCTCCAATATCCTGAGCAAGCAATGCTTGAAATTTGTTTCTGGTAGTTGCAAGCAGAGATCATTATACGTGAGTCTGCTCTTTTTCTCCACCGCTTGAGAATCCATACCCTGAAAAACAAAATCCTTCAAAACAGTTTGTGTTTCCAACAACAATATCTGCATAAGAGAAGTCTGCGACTTTTCCGCAAAGCCAGAAATGTCACCAATTAATGCATAGGCATCACTCACTGTTATATAGCTCTCTGGATTGAACTTTTGATAAACTTCAAGCAGGAATGAATCAAGTTTCTCTAAAGCCCTACCAGCCCACACCTCTATGCCACGGTTCATCTTCTTTATACCCGAGTATAATTTTCAGTTTAAAATTTTCTTTCCCAGATTTGAAACTTCTCTATCCGTCCCACTCTAATTTTGTGTGGCATCTATGACTGGATAAGACTCAAATTATGCAGGCAGTCTTGAAAATTTCACATTAGTACATCAAAGAGCTCTCACATTACTAGTATTTTGCAATCAATGTATCTATCTTGATTGAGTCATTGTCAGAATTAGCAACACAGGATGTTCGACCCTTTCCTTCATTTCTTTGAGCATTAAGTCTGTAGGTATGGACGGGTCGCGCAAGCCCATCAGGTCGCGCCCATGTTGTTTTCCAACTGTTGGGACCCCCTGGACGGGTCGCGCCCAGCCAACAGGTCGTGCACAGTCAAACAAAGAAGCTCCAGCCTCCGACCCTGTATATGGATAAAGCAATATCCTTCTAGAGAGCCACGTCTGCAAACTTGGTAAGCTGCTCAAAACATAGGTGAAGATAACGAGTCACAAAGTATAGAAAACAATACGCATAACAGAGATCACTATTTTGTGCCACAAAGTATAGAAGCAAGATTCTGTCAGGGGATAGACGAGGTCTTTCACAGAGTTTATGCGAGATCTAGTATGTGCGAGACCCTTCAAAGTATATAAAGCGAGATCCATCGTGCTGGCCATAGAGGTTAGACTATATAAATCAGTGAGCCATACCAAGAACGAGCCACAGAAAAATAATAAATAAATAAAAACCACTGTAACATGTGCGAGCAACTGTATGCGAGCTACATAGTCACTCCTATCACAGTCTCTGCTTTCCATTATCTCGTTGTGTCGCAATAATAACTTTCACAGCATAGGGAATATCTTCCTTGGGCACATAACCAAGAGGCTCTCCCAACTGTAGGAATGTGGTCTCAACACGAAGAGTTCCAATCCCAAACTCATCTGCAAGATCATCCATTACCAAGTAGAGTTTATATGGAACTTTCCCTGCCGGGTTCTTCGTTCGAAGCATGAACTGATAAGACTTGCCTCCTTTAAAGTGCTCATCTCTGTTGTCTTGCTGATAGGTTCCATGAAATTTAATCAGCTGTGTCGCAGCCTCATTGACATTTGGTGCTTCTGTCTGTAATTCTTCATTCAAAGGATACCGTAAATAGTGACTTTGTTCCTTAATAATTTCAACCTTGCTGCGCTTAGTCTGTGGTGTTACAGGTGGCTTAACTGGCTTAGCAATAGTCATGGCTGGCAGAATTTTGCATATGTCCTAGACTTTCCATGTTTAAATTTCACTGCATGTTATGCTAATAAAGTGAGGGCCTCTCGCAACCAATGACTGCGCCCAATCTATTTGCATGAGACTTTATAGACACTTCAAAGGAAATTCACCCTAGACATGAATGCTCATATCCCAGAGCCAATATAAATTCTGACAGAATCAAGTCCCAGGCATGTAATGGGTCCAATATGTTCATGAAGGAAAAATTCAGTTCTCTAGAAAATCCTTGCTAAGCAACAGTTTGCCTCCATCTGTTTGAGGTGGTTCAACAACTATGGAAGAGAAGCTATAGGAACTGGACCCTGTATGCTGACACAATAGTTACCCCAACTCCTTTAAGTCTGGTCCATGCTTTCAAAATCACCTCGGATCACATTCCTCTGATCAATAAGACGCAGGGCATTCCCAGCGCTAGCACAATCATTTGATTCAATAGCTGTGACAATGAAGTTTGTTCGAGATTTCCAGTGAGACTTTCTCCAAATAGCCTTTTGCCTCTGATTGCTGATGATGTTTTGTTTTCTTCTGTTTGTGCTTTTGCAGATAGGAGCTGAGGAAGTTGCTGCCATTTGAAGAGCTGGAGAATAAATTACATAATCTAAAACACCACATTTAATGATTTCTTCTTCAAAACAGGGTTTTGAAGAAGAATCAATCTCTGACATGAGACGGAGTCTAACATCGGCTCCAATTGGGATGGCGGCTGCCGCTCCGTGGAGGTGCCAAGAACCGCAGAACTTTGGGAGAGCAGATAGTGCCTCCACCCATTGGGCAATGGAGTCATCATCGACACAACTCTTGACTTAATTTTCAAACTGAAACTGAACTCAAAATGATCTGATATCAAGACTGAAATGACTAAAAAAATGGCTTAACAGTCTTCAAGCAAACTAAAACCAGATGCTGCCCTTATGGCTGCTTATTTATTTACAAAACTACCCTACTTTGCTGTACAAACAATAGATCAGGGAATACTAAAATGCCATATTAACCATTCAAGTAAACCTGAGAATGATGTAGGTTGAGAAAACTTCCACCAGGCCACAGATGCAGTTGCTGGCAGCCCTTCATGCACGTACTGACCCTGGTCACGGAAAATACAGCCTGATCTATCAATCAAACTGAAAAATGTGTCCATGTATGCCGCAATAGGATCACGGAAGCTGGACTCTGTTGGCTGCCCCAACGCTGCGATGCATACTTCCAGCTGCACAGTGTCAATGTAAACGACTGTAGGAAATTCTATGATATCTTTTTTCGAATGAGGAAGGATTTCCAAGAACTTTTTAGGGTCTTGGAAATCATATGACTGAATCTGCTCATCGAGACACTGAATCTCCTTTTCAATTCTTTCAACAATTAACTCACAAGCACCAGTTTTAAACCAAGGGAACTTTGGAGATTTCAACAAATGAAGACAGATACTGAAAAATTCTTCATTAATTTCAATATCCACTAACCATTCTCTAAATTCGTTTAGAGCTTCACACAGGGTAGGGTTTGCCACATACCCTTCCATTGCATGAATGGATCAGCGAGCACTGAACTGTCTGGATCGAGTTGGAGTCGCCAGGTGAATGGTTCAGCCTGCATAAGTGTCTGACTGCTGTCCACCATCAGCATCAGATCTGCACCTTGATTGCATGTACTAGGACAAGACAATCAACAAGTTGAATGTTCTCCCCAGTATGGTCGCCAGTATGTTAGCGCTTGAGATTTCACCTCAGGCTGAGAAAGGTAAACCTTAAGGCAACATCAAACCATTCAGCCTCGTAGCTAGCCCTACGGGGCAGGAGAAGGCTCTCTCTGGTCAATCTCGGCAGATCTTCAATGGGATGAGATGACCAACAAGGTAACACTGATATTAGGCTAGTAAACTGATCAGAAAGGGGTTTTTAATTAAATGACGGGGTTGTTCCGGGCTGCATGGGAAAAATCACAGCTTGAACAGAGAAATATAATGAACAACACAGATTATCAACTGAGGCAAGGTAGGCAAGAAATTTAACACCAAATCTAGATTTAAATGGGATGGCAAGACTGGTGAGGAGCTGACAAGGGCATATAACTGAATCCTTATCAAACAGAGGAAAACATTAAACATGAACAAACTTATAGGCAGAGCATGGCAGGCATGAATTCTTACCTAAACACTTCATTTTTTCGGTTAGAAATGATCATGTAGTGAAATGAAACATAACAGATTACATATGAAACAAGAGAAAAACTTATGCTAAATTATCATGCCACATGAATCTCAGAAGTCAGAGCTGTGAAATTTCATTAAAAATCTATGTCATAGACTGTACATTGAAAGCTCTATTCTCCAGCACTCTCAGCACTCAGAACTCTCCCCTCTAACTCTCTCTTTTACTCACCCCAAATGATTTTGTTTTTTAATACATAAAATAAAAAATTTGTTAAGAAAAAACAAATCGACCCCCAAGACAAGGGATTTGTTTTTTCATTATTAATAAATAAAACTAAAAAACAAACACTCAGCGCTTCTGAAGAGAGAATAGCGCTCCTTCCACTCGAATCTGTTAAGTTTGATGAAGAGGTGGCATTACAGGTGTCCATCCCATTTACTGAAGACAAACATAGGCAATCGAATCTTGTTCTCTGCCACTTTGCAAACTGCGCCCCAAATCTCTGGAAATGTGTTGGCCGGTTTACCGAGATTAGGAAAGGATCTTGATGATTTGGAGTAAATCCACTGCATATATCGGATTGAATGCCGGAGTATTCAATTGCCACAACACAGAATCCAGATCCCCCTTCGATGAAGTTTCCATTCCCAGAATTGTTTTTTCCTGGAGCCCCAATTACAAATGCACCATTACAACTGCACGTCCTTTACCAAGCAAATAGGGAACTGTTGACATAGAAACCTCATTTAGGCTAGAATCATCAACCTGCAGTGCTTCCATATTCTGGCGATGAAACATCCAAAAATAATTTTTACACACACTATTTCATTTTCTGCCTAAACTGAGTAGCTTCCACACCACAAAACGCTTCTCCAGTGACAATGAATAAATTTACACATTCATTACACTGTAAAAACTGATGCATGCTAGTTGAACAGAGCATCATACGACTTCTAACAGGTTGCCAGAAGTTTCTCCCGACCTCTGTCCAAAGCTTGACCAACAAAGCACACAGCCTCCCTTCTCAAATCAAAACATAAATCACTGTTCACATAAACTGCACTATCATCAACTCGCTTATTAGTTGTCATCATTATAGCTTTGACACAGAATATAAGTCAGTACATGAGAGGTTTTGACCCAAAAATGAGTCAGTGAGTGGAGCTGAAGAGTTACGACTATGACGTCCCCGTAACTGTCCCGGCAAGCATCCAAAACTCCCATTACGCCTAGGTTTGTCGGAAACTATGTGAAGTTCATTTCCTACTTCTGTAGTAATATTGTCTTACGAGTCACTGGAGTTTGTGAGCATTGACTTTCGATCTTCATTTTAGAAGCTTCATTTCAGAAGCTTTCCATGTCATCATCGCATAATATGAACACATCAAGTCAAATAACACCTCCAATGTCCTGAGCAAGCAATGCTTGAAATTTGTTTCTGGTAGTTGCAAGCAGAGATCATTATACGTGAGTCTGCTCTTTTTCTCCACCGCTTGAGAATCCACACCCTGAAAAACAAAATCCTTCAAAACAGTTTGTGTTTCCAACAACAATATCTGCATAAAAGAAGTCTGCAACTTTTCCGCAAAGCCAGAAATGTCACCAATTAATGCATAGGCATCACTCACTGTTATATAGCTCTCTGGATTGAACTTTTGACAAACTTCAAGCAAGACTGAATCAAGTTTCTCTAAAGCCCTACCAACCCACACCTCTATGCCACGGTTCATCTTCTTAATACCCGAGTATAATTTTGAGCATAACCAGTTTAAAATTTTCATTCCCAGATTTGAAACTTTTCAATCCGTCCCACTCTAATTTTGTGTGGCATCTATGACTGGATAAGACTCTACATCAAATTATGCAGGCAGTCTTGAAAATTTCACATTAGTACATCAGAGAGCTCTCACGTTATTAGTCTTTTGCAATCAATGTATCTATCTTGATTGAGTCATTGTCAGAATTAGCAACACAGGATGTTCGACCCTTTCCTTCATTTGTTTGAGCATTAAGTCTGTAGGTATGGACGGGTCGCGCAAGCCCAACAGGTCGCGCCCGTGTTGTTTTCCAACTGTTGGGACCCCCTGGACGGGTCGCGCCCACCCAACAGGTCGCGCACAGTCAAACAAAGAAGCTCCAGCCTCCGACCCTGTATATGGATAAAGCAATATCCTTCTAGAGAGCCACGTCTGCAAACTTGGTAAGCTGCTCAAAACATAGGTGAAGATAACGAGTCACAAAATATAGAAAACAATACGCATAACAGAGATCACTATTTTGCGCCACAAAGTATAGAAGCAAGATTCTGTCAGGTGATAGATGAGGTCTTTCACAGAGTTTATGCGAGATCTAGTATGTGCGAGACCCTTCAAAGTATATAAAGCGAGATCCATCGTGCTGGCCATAGAGGTTAGACTATATAGATCAGTGAGCCATACCAAGAACGAGCCACAGAAAAATAATAAATAAATAAAAACCACTGTAACATGTGCGAGCAACTGTATGCGAGCTACATAGTCACTCCTATCACAGTCTCTGCTTTCCATTATCTCGTTGTGTCGCAATAATAACTTTCACAGCATAGGGAATATCTTCCTTGGGCACATAACCAAGAGGCTCTCCCAATTGTAGGAATGTGGTCTCAACACGAAGAGTTCCAATCCCAAACTCATCTGCAAGATCATCCATTACCAAGTAGAGTTTATATGGAACTTTCCCTGCCGGGTTCTTCATTCGAAGCATGAACTGATAAGACTTGCCTCCTTTAAAGTGCTCATCTCTGTTGTCTTGCTGATAGCTTCCATGAAATTTAATCAGCTGTGTCACAGCCTCATTGACATTTGGTGCTTCTATCTGTAATTCTTCATTCAAAGGATACCGTAAATAGTGACTCTGTTCCTTAATAATTTCAACCTTGCTGCGCTTAGTCTGTGGTGTTGCAGGTGGCTTAACTGGCTTAGCAATAGTCATGGCTGGCAGAATTTTGCATATGTCCTAGACTTTCCATGTTTAAATTTCACTGCATGTTATGCTAATAAAGTGAGGGCCTCTCGCAACCAATGACTGCGCCCAATCTATTTGCATGAGACTTTATAGACACTTCAAAGGAAATTCGCCCCAGACATGAATGCTCATATCCCAGAGCCAATATAAATTCTGACAGAATCAAGTCCCAGGCATGTAATGGGTCCAATATGTTCACGAAGGAAAAATTCAGTTCTCTAGAAAATCCTTGCTAAGCAACAGTTTGCCTCCATCTGTTTGAGGTGGTTCAGCAGCTATTCGTGGAAGAGAAGCTATAGGAACTGGACCCTGTATGCTGACACAATAGTTACCCCAACTCCTTTAAGTCTGGTCCATGCTTTCAAAATCACCTCGGATCACATTCCTCTGATCAATAAGACGCAGGGCATTCCCAATGCTAGCACAATCATTTGATTCAATAGCTATGACAATGAAGTTTGTTCGGGATTTCCACTGAGACTTTCTCCAAATAGCTTTTTGCCTCTGATTGCTGATGATGTTTTGTTTTCTTCTATTTGTGCTTTTGCAGATAGGAGCTGAGGAAGCTGCTGCCATTTGAAGAGCTGGAGAATAAATTACATAATCTAAAACAACACATTTAATTATTTCTTCTTCAAAACAGGGTTTTGAAGAAGAATCAATCTCTGACATGAGACGGAGTCTAACAGGGTCTATTAGAGTTGACTCGTAGATAAGATATAGTCCTATTTTTGTCTCATTAGTAATTCATCTGGGTGGTAATGGAGTGGGTAAGTTGGTTTTACCAATTGGTGTCAATGATATGGTCATTGTTGTTTATGATGATGAGCCAACAAGCATAATAGCTTATGCACTAAGCTCTCAAGAATATTAGACTTTCCTATATGACAAGGTACCTAATAGTGAGAAGAGAAATGAAATAGATAGGGATAAAGAAAATGAATGCGTAGATTTATTTAGTATGGGTAGAGTTGTTTCAAATCCACTTTAGCCATCAAATCTTTCCTTAGACTCAAGTAAAGTTCTTGCCAAAGAGATAAGTTTAGGATATGAGGATATTTCACATATGGCTCCAAAGGGAATGGGGTGTTAGATTCATCATTATATAGAAAATACACATGCAAAAATATCCTTTCACGATGAGGGTCCTCCTATAGAAGTTAAGTACTTGGTAACCCGTTATTATGTAAAACAATCTGATTAGCTTAGGAAAAAGTTTTGTCCAACAAATACGGACTTAAATCGCTGCAAGAAATGGAAACCTCAAAGAATAAAGAGCAATTTGTTTTTGCAAAATCCTTGGATGAAATATTTATTATTAAGAGAGTCACCAAAATAGAATTGGAGTCCCTTATGAAGTTTTCCTTGGAATATTTCAAATATCTGCATGACTCATGATGTTTTGGAAGCCCCACATGTTTGGAAAAGATCCTTGGTATTTATCGGGTTGGATACTCATATTAGTTTTTATGTTATATTTGAGAATTACCTTCTGCAGACTCCTAGAGAGTTTACTAGGATTTGTTTCCTTCATTGTGTGTGTGCATGCTACATAATGTGCTTATCTTTCAGGTCACTATAAATAATGAAAAAGGTGGAAAAGAGATCAGGATGAACTTATGGTAATGGAAAATCTATTGTTCGGAAGAAATGTAACATGGTTTCATGACCTCAAAGGTTCCGGTTGCTCCCATTACAATGCAAGTTCATTAGGGAACAACAAAGTTCTTCTAGACCAAAATCTCTTAGAGACCATGCCAACTACTCCAATATTTATTGAGAATAAAGCCAAGTGCCTTTTGGACGAAGCAATATAGAATGATACTTCATTTCTCGTGGTAAATATAGTTTTATTGTTTCTTAAGAAACCATAATTGTAATCTTAGTTTCAATTTTTTCTTGAGCTAGTCAATTATCATGATTGTGTGCAATGTGTGTTTGCAGTCAATTGATTTCATGGATTATTCATTACTTTTTGGAGTTGAGGAAGAGTGTTGTGAGATGGTTTTAGGTAATAATAGACTCATACAATGCTTATTTTTGGTAAAATACACTCATACATTTGCTTTGAAATATATTTTCTCATATTTGATTTTCCATTTTAGGTAACATTATCAATAATTTCAGTTGCTTGGGTCAAAGCATGTATCTATCAATGTTTCAGAGATGAATACACTAACTTTATTTTTTTTTCGTTTCAAATTTCAATACATGAAGTTTAGTTTAAATTAGTGATAAAGCCAATAGTTCTTGCTATGATGTTTTTCATGCAATGAAGTTGCCTAATGATGATAGCCTAATGATTGTGATAGTATTACAATTAACAAACTGATCATTCTTTACCAGAGGTATATGTTCTTGATATTGCACTTTTATGATAGGACCAAGCAACAAGTATTGATAGTCAAAGATTTCATTATTTGTGACCATCATTTATGTGAATAGGGCATGGATTCCTTGATTTGAAGGGTTTGGAGAAGCTCATTTTAAGTTCCTCATGTGGATCTAGAAGGACAATAAAGACAATCAGGACTCTTGAACAAGAGACTCTTCTCTATCTTTTAAATTAAAATAATTACATTGATAAAAAAAAATTATGTTTTCATAAAATAGATTTGATAGTTTAGATTTGTAATATGCATTTCCATTCTAAACAAACTTCCTACACCATTTTTATCTGAGGTCCCATATATTTTGGTTTTCTTCTAAGTTTACGAAACCCCTGGCTTGACAAATTAAATGACAGGGATTTAACAGACAATTAAATTGCCCAACATTTTGGCATCATTTCCAAGGAAGCAAACTTAGATGTAAGCTAGTTTGGAAGATTGTTTAGGAATTATTTTTATTTCGGATCATTTTTATTTACGGTTAATTGCATTTGGGATTTTTCATTTAAGTTTATTCTCATATAAAAAACATATAAATAGAACACAAATCAAAAACCCCCATTCACTAAAGAAAAAACAAAAACACAATAAAAATCCATATGTATATATGGAAGAACGATGAGTATAAGTTTGGAACAACTCACTCAAATCATAGAAAGTGTGAGGATCTCCTCTTCTTGCGAAGAAGAGATCTTGACAGCGACCAAAAGCTTAACTACTCCTCCAGAAGAAAACAATGAATTAACATTCGAAGAATCTTGTATATCAATGATGAACAATTATTTGAACAAGAGATTGAGGAGGATGAAGAGAAGTTGTGGCATGATCTAAATCAAAGTGGAAATCATGCCTATGAAAGCCTTATCGAAAGGTGGTTTCGATGGTTTCAAACAAGTAGGAGGTTAGATCAATTTTGTTTTTATTTCATTAAATCACACTCACAGAAACTAGATTCAATCATCCTTGTATATTTTCATTTTAAAATTGCGAAATACTACTATTGTGTGAATGCTTACCCTAGAAATTTAATTACACGTAATGGTTTGTAATTTTCAATTAGCATAGAGTAGGTAGGATGATATTTTCAATCTGCATTTTCGCACGATCTCGAGGATCAAAAAGTAGAATTTTTATAAATGTTTTTAGGGTTTTCAATATACTTGTCTCCATTTGCTAAAACAATTTCTCCTAAATTAATAAATTTTCCAGATTGTTTTAGGATTAGAATAAAATTTAAATTAGTTAAAAAAAATGATTTTAAAACAATATAAAAATTTAAAAAAAAAAGAATAAAATTCAATTTCTTTTTCAAAAAGATTTTGATTTTAACCTAAAATTAAAAAAATTAGGAATTTTATTGTTTATTTTAATTAAGTTAAAAAAAACCATTAGAAAATAAATCAAATTTAAAAAAGAAAAACAACAAGAACAATACAAAACAAATTTCATTTTTTAATAACAGTACAGAACAATAAATAAAAAAATTTAATTTCTTTTTAAAGATTTTAATTTAAAAAAAATTAAGAATAGGATTTAATTTGTTGTATACCATACAAAATAAAACTATTTTATTTATTTATAAGAAAAAAATAACAATAATAAAAAATGAAACATAGTAAAAAATAATTGTGTTAATTGGAATTCAATTTTGGATTTCAGTTCTGGTTCTGCTTCTTTCAACCTACAAGAAATAATAATTTGCGGTCTAACTGATATCTGAGGCGTTGGGCTCGAATCCACATCAAGGTCTCAGCAATGCGCCCTCTAGATCACCAAAGCTTGGCGCAGGGCTTCTTCAATTCGGATTTTCGTCTGCTGCCTGCTTTGGAGCCATGAATTCTTCCTTGTCATCTTCGCTTTATACAAGTTTGTGCAGAATCAGGTGGTTTCCAGTTTGTCGAGTCAGCAAGATATAAAATGCAAGATTAAGGACTATGAAGTGATAAATATGGAATCAAGGGGGCCCTGATGAGTAAACCACCTGTTTGAAGTTCTAATTCATTTAAGTCAATGAGATGTGTTGTCGATAATGGGGTCTGATTTTGCTTGCACTACTTGGTTCGCGATAACTGTCTCTTCTGGGACAATTTCCAAGTGGTCTAAACAAAAACGAAAGTTGTCCCGAGTCGCCATCCCATAAAAATGGTCCTCCGTGGAAGCTTGGTTTTGCTCATCTCTTGCATATGGTGGCTCCTTAGCTCTCTCCCACAAAGGCCAGGATTTTCGTTTTGATGTTTCAACTATAGAATGGGAAAGGATGAAATGGAAGGATGCTAGCATTTGCGGCCTGAGTAAGAACTCCCGTGTCTAGTGTGAGGGCTTTTTAACATACCCTTAGACCTATGACTTAATTCATGTTGCCAGTCTCATGAGAATGTACTAGGATAAGTGTGATTTAAATGACATTCTTCTGGAAATAAACCGCATCCTCCACCCCGAAGGGACTGTGATCTTCAGGGATACTATTGATGTTTTGGTGAAGAGGAGCACTTGATTGGTGGCATGAGATGGCAAAGTTAGATGATGATTTGATCCTTGATTAAGTGCAATAGACCTCACGCCAAGAAAAGTGCAATTCCAATCCAGCAGATCTCCTACATAGATTCACCGAGTTAGAAGCCAGAGGAGAGTCGTAAAGGAGGGAGCCAAAACCATAGAATAGGGCAGGGAAGCGCTCGTCCCAGATTCAAAGACAGGATTGGCATCCAGAAGTCGTAGAATGTATAACCACTCAACTGATTTCTCTCAGATTTCCTGTGATCTCCAAATCCGATTTCGCATGATCTCCTGTGATCTCTTTCTCCAAGATCACGAACACCAAAGATAAGTGCAATTCAATCAGATCAGTTTTGCTTTTAAAATACCCATGCGTCGTTCTCTGCATCAATTCATTAATTCATTCATACGGCATGGAAATGACGGTTGTTAACAAATTCCAACATGGCCTACAATTGTTTGGCAGATCAACTCGTTTCAGATCAGAAAGAATATGGTTTAAATCCGTTCCCAAGTAGATCAAAAAGAATATGGTTTAAATCCATTTCTCTTTTTTTATCCTCATAGAGATCTTGCAGTAGATATACAATCTTCAGTTAGCAGTTTTTTTTTAGTGCCCAGGAAGTCTCAGTGACCAGTTTCCAATTCCCCATGCCCAGTTGTATGTAACCAATTATCAATCCCATGTGAATAGGAATGAAGTGGTCGTTCTAAGTGCGTTACCAGTTCGATGTGATTCTAAGTACAGTTTCCAGTGTGAACAAGGGTCATAACTAGTTGAATGAATCTAAGCATACATAATTGCAATTCTGGTCCTATGGCACGTGAGGTAACATAAGCATCGCAACTGATGAATATCTAATTGCTACATGACAGATTTTGAAGTAAAACATATAACCAATCACATTCCTGGGTGGCCAGATTTGTGCATAAGCTTTTCTATGAAGCCTATGGGCTTGACAGAATTTCATAACGTTTTCCATTTATCACCATTGTGCCAAGTTCTGCGAACGGATGGCATTTTATGGAGTGGACACAAATTTAGTAACTTATTTGACTCAAGAACTGAATAAAGAGAAATGTCGTGGCAGCAAATATGGCACGCCCGGTGGGACATGCGATCTCACACCTTCTCCCAAAGAAATAATTGCAGATGCATACCTGGGCACTACACCACCATGGCTATTGCCTCCATGCTCTATTTCACTGTATAAGGGAAATCAAATCAAACCTGAAAATGTAGAAGGAGCGGGATCTATGTGACCATTTTCAAACAGGGGACACGAAGAAGAAGCCATAGCATACTTACTCTCGATCCTCTAGACGACATGGAGAATTAGCATTCTGTTGTTCACTTCAATTCCCCTGATGAACCAATCTTTAAAGTAGTTTCTCATTTGAAACTATGGAGTTTGAAGGTTGTTGCTCGTTTGAAATTAGTCTTAGAAAAATTTGGATCAATAACGAAAATGAGGGCAAACTGGAGATGGCAAAGGCCTCTTGTTCGATGATGTTGCTCATGGTGCTAATCAATTTGACTGTGTAGGAGAATTTTTTTTTATGTTGATAGAGAATAAGTTTTATTTTTTTTCAATTCTAGTATTAAAAATAAATAAAAAATAAAAATCAAAACAATACAAAACAAATAAAAAAAACAAAACAATAAAAAAGATTAAAAAATCAAAACAATTAAAAATCAAAATAAAAAAATCAAAACAATTAAAAACAAATTAAAAAAAAAACAACAAAACAATAAAAAAAGGTAAAACAAATAAATAAAATTAAAAAAATTGCAAATGGACATACCTCTTGAAAACAATGTATATTTTCTTGGAGTTACTTCAAAGGAACCAGTGCCCGAAGGCAATAGGGAAATTCTTTTTATTTCGTTGCAAGCATTTATACTTGCATTTAATGTCTTTCAAAAATCTCTCACAGTTTTCATGCAGGATTTGCACTGAGCTTTTATAGGTGCGTGACGATCCAAGTTCATGCAGCGATGATCTCTAGAAATCACATTCATCATTGAAAGCTTGAAGGAGTTAATTACATATGCTGTGACATTTGTCGCTACACATAAATCTTTTGCATCATGATATGTTTACCCACACTTCTCCTTCAAAGCCTCATTAGTCATCCATGTTAAAGTCCATTGGTTCATTGCCTTATCCATAATGACTGGTGTAGTTGCTAGGATACTTTTCTGAGTCACATACATTTTTGCCTTCTTTTCTTTTTCATGTTTTTTTCCTCAAGAATAAACCATCCATCTCTTTACATTTCCTTGTTTTCCTTGCCATAAAAACTATTTGACCATAACATCTTGTATCTATAGTCCTACCAATCATTTTGTATGAACTCTCGTTGACTGATGTGAGATTCATTAAGGCCCACCTTTCAACAAGTCTTGACCCATCGACCTCAACACCATATCTGGGACAAAGACTAGAGTCATTATTAGTACCTTGAGGCTTGCATGCCCTAATGGCAAGTCTTCTCACCAATGAACAATTGGAATACATCAATGTCCCTTGTTTGTTGGATCTTGCAAGTGGCTCGACATCAACTCATTTATTTGCTCTTCGCAAGATGTACTTGGGTACCTTGGCACTCATTGACATCAAAGGTGAGTTTGCCTCACATTAGTTAATTACATTCATCAATGGTTGGTAATCCAATGACTTCTTTCCATGTTCAACATCGACACATTTATTCACATGGAAAGAATTGTGCCACAATATGGAACGACATGAATACTATATGATTCAGTAGAAGATTCAACAATATTTTATACTTTGGAACAGATTCAGCAACAACAATAAAGGATCCACATTCACGACTACATCCATCATTTATGCAACCAAGACACAAATCACATTCTTGTATTCTTCATTCCATGATTCAGCAGTAGAAGCTACACTGTTCTACATATACATAGTTTGTCCACTTAGGTAAGTAAAGGTATGTTCTTTTCTAGCATTTTATCATACAATTCCTTTAATACTAAAATTATAATTTTTGGAAAATGTTTCACCATGTTCATTTTCATACCTCGTATTCAAACTCATACTCCATTATCACCTTTCATATGTCATATATGTCCTTCATGCACATGTCATCCTAACCAACATACTTTTTCCAAACAACTACTATTGCATTATGATTTAAACGTTACATGTTTTTCAAATAATGATCAAAGAAGGAATGGTTGATTAAATGTTTTCAAAGTCTTTTGATGCAACACAAAAACAACAAAAGTATTGTTACACAAGAACCAATACTAATCAAATTTTGGTTGTCACACAAGAACCAACCAAAATAATATGTTGCAATCAAATGTTTTTAAGAAATAATACTTTGCAAAAAGGAACAAAGTTGTCAAAAAGAAAATTAGGCGAAGTTAAAAAAATCTATATCAACCCAAGTTGATATAAAAGCAAGACAATGCAAAAAGATTAAAGCATGATTAAGTGAATCAATGCAATAGCTTGCGTGAAGACATGCAATAATTTAAGTTGGGGGGTATGTTGGGCCGCCAAATTAACATTCACTTTCATTCTATTTTTCACCTTTATCCTCATTTTTTCACCTCATTCCATCACATTATCATTACATAAACCTACATTATCATTACTACATGAGTTCACATCTACATTTTCCAAAGTTATTAATTTTATGTATTTAGAGTGAATTTATGATTAAAAGTTAGAAAAATAGCATGTATTTTCTTATACCTAAAAGTGGCTTGAGTTTTATGACATGTGTAGATCATTTGGAAGCTTCCAAGACACCCTTATGTGGCCTGCCAATATCAAATTCCAATTTCAACTCAAGAGGTGGACCATATTCCAAGGAGAAAGATCATGGAGATTTTTATGTGTCATGGGATTTGTATGTAGTATTTAGGGATAAGTTGAGACAAGTATGGATCTAGTAGATATTTAAGGGACCTACATTTATTGTGTAGATATACTTAATTCATGTATAAATAAGAGGAGTATCCTTCAAAGGAAAGAGAGAACAATTATCAGTTATTCATTAGCATCAGATTTATGATTGTTCATTCAACATGAATAATATCATTTTCTCCAAATCATGAGCTATGAGTGTTGTTTGATTCTTAAGGTAAGATAGTTGTTCATGTGTGCTCATTGAGGAATGGAAGGATCCTCATACCGAGATAAGTACACTTTGTTGTAGAGTAATGTTGTGAATATACTAATTATAATTCTGATGTTCATCTTATTTATTTGCTATAAATACTTGTTGATAATTTCAGTATGAATTCATGTTATGGCCATGTTTTTTTTTTTGAAGGTTGATCTCCTTTCAGTAGCTATTTTTTATGTGAGAAGGACAACCAGGATCTCCTCAGTTAGGAGCCTCTTCTCCATGAGCTAGACTGAACTGAAACAAGATTTACTTTCTTATATGCTTTCCTAAATTACATTTATGTGAATATTAATTTCCTTTCAGTAGCTAGTTTTTATGTGAGAAGGGCAATCATGTCCTCCTAAGAAAGGAGACTCTTCTCCATTAGCTAAGAACTGAACTGAAAACAATATTTAATTTCTTTCATTTCTTTCTTACTTTCTTAGATGTTTGGCAATGTTATTATAGAAAGATTGTAGAAGGACAATCAGGACACTTGGACAAGAGACTCTTCTCTATCTTTTAAAGTAAAATAATTCCATTGATCAAACATTTTTATGCTTTCATAAAATAGATATGATAGTTTAGATTTGTAATATTCATTTCCATTCTAAACAAACTTCCTACACCAGTTTTATCTGAGATCCCATATATTTTGGTTTTCTTCTAAGTTTACAAAACCCTCGGGTTGGCAAATTAAATGACAGGGATTTAACATACAATTAAATTGCCCAACAGTGCGCTAGCTACATCTTGTGCACACTGAAAATGTGCTTCGGTTGGGTTAATACATATTTATTCATCCAATTCCTTCCACATTATTGGCCTATGGGTTACACTCATGCTAAATTGATGAAGGATGCCTTAATGCCTTCCTTCTAGCGACATTTTCCCATTGACTTCAGCTCATTGCTCTGGGAACAAGATCTAGAGTCCATTTGGCAGTACCTTAGGGTTTGCATTCATCAATAGCAGACTCTTTCGCTATCAACAATGGGAAAACATCATTGTTTCTTGATCGATAGATTCTTCAAAGTGTTCGACTACATCTCATTTATTCACACTTGTTAGATTGTACTCAATACCTTGGTTCTCATCATCATTATCGGTGAGTAGTCTCGTATTTGTTAACAGTATACATCAATGACTGGTAATAAAATGATTTCTCACATGGTCGATTTCAGATCATTTATTCCCATTGTGTAGAAATGTACCACGGTGGTTGGTGAAGACCTTGGGTTTGCATCAGCATTTCTTGGTTCACTTGTCAGTTGCTCATGTTTTGGCTAGTTGACACCATCCACCTTATATGTTGTAGTTCCTTACAGTGACATCCTATATGTTGGCACCCAAATTGCAGTGTAGTACCATTTATTCCACCATTTCACTTGGTACTTTTTGGATCAGCTTTATGACTTCAATGATCACCTTCATACTTCAGCATAATTGATCAGTTCTTTATATGTGATATTCAGACATGTACTTATTTGGATATGATCAGATGATCCATTATGTATTTTGAGTTCCTTTATACTTGTATGCATATTGGATCTACTTTTTTACTTGACATGTAGACATTCTTTAATATCTTTGGGCATGGGTATGCCCACCTCAGACAACAGTTTCTTTCTGATCTCTTTCACTGGCTTGGTAAGCTGAATTCTGGTGAACTCCTCCTCGGTCTCGACATGATTCCTTCTATACACTTAATACATTTCCATCATCATGTACCCCTTCTAACCTCATATATTAAGAGGCATCTGTTATAGCACCATTTACCACTCTTGGTAGATGTGATGCTCTGGTTACGACCTAGGGAAACCGTTGCTTTCTAGACTTGGTCCAAAATCTAAAAAACAATGTTTTATTTCCTATACGGAACTTTTCCCTATGTTAAAAGCATGTACACCTGGGTCAGCATATACCTAACCCACCTACATGTTTTAAAACACTTAAAAATAATAAATCTCCTACATTTCAAGTGGATCTTATGGGTTTTTCCTATTACCCACCTACTATAGCCTGTGGCCCAACTGCTTCCCAACTGAAAAAAAAAAAAAAACACTAATTTGGAGAAGTATAAATAAACCTCCATGGGAAGGCCTAAAGGGGAGAAGAGAGGAGATATTGATATTATAGTTGATTGATCCGTGATTGAGTCTGACAAAATCCTTGTGTCTCCTGCACTCCCCAAGCTTTAGGAAACTCTTGTTTCCTCTTTTGAGATATCCTTGATCCCTCTTGTGATATACTTGTGTATGTTGATGGAGGAAGCTTGCTGAGGCTGGGACATGACGGATCTGGAGCAAGGTTTCGCTTGGAGCTGGAGTAAGACTCAGGTTGTATTTTTCCATCCTTCTTGTAGCTTACATCAATAAAGAAAAGTTGTTCTGTTCCTGGTATTTATCGTGTTTATGCATTGATACATGTTGTGATTTTTTTATAAATCTTATATTAATGTGTAATTGTTCATTTGCTTATATGATCTAACGTATATATCATGAATATGCTTTATGTTACTGTTATAATTTACAGGTTTCAAAGGCATTGGAGGAAGTAGAGGTTTTGAACCCTATGGGATCTACCCAAACGTAGGACCTCCGGGTAAGGTCACTTCTTCCCAGTTCAGTAGTATAAGCATTTAGATTGTTTGTCTGAGCATTTCTTACTAATGTTTTCCTTCCACACTGTTGGGGTTTTCAACCCAAGACCCTAGTGTGTTCCCACTCGCAACACCAACCAACTAAATTTGAGTGTATTAACACCTTTTTATGAACTCAAAAGGTTTCTAAATTTATCATTGAAGGTGATATGATTTTTTTGTCCTTTGAGAAGTATCAAAACGTTTGCTTTCATGTTTTTATCCTTTCAATGGTTGGTATATTGTAAGTAAGTTTTGATTTCTTGTTTTTTTCCATTAAGGTAGATTGGATTTTGGTCTCCATGCTCACTTTGTGTCCATGTTTTGTAGTCATGCTCTAGAACTATGCATGGTTGTTAGTTGGAGCTAACAGCTATCAAGAAACAGTGTGAGCATTTGTAACAACCCTCGTGAAAATTTCATGTAATAAAAGTTAATAAAGGCAAAAATAAGACAATGGGTAAGGGAGACTTATTCCAAGTTGAACGTTGGGCAAAGATATCCTAGTGGGAATCACTAGATGTGTTTAATGCTAAGGAAATTGAAAAAGGCTAAGGAAAAGGAATTAAAAGGAGAAAAGGCATTTTTGGCACAATTATTTATGAAAAAAATGGAAATTAGGAGAAAAGTAAGGTGAAAGGTCACACGCTACATGTGAGGAGGAAAATGAAGGAAAATAATGGAAAATGAATTAAATAGAGGCTTCATTAATAAAAATGCTTCTAAGGATCAGTTTGTAACCTTTTGTTAGTTCAAGTTTGGACCTTTCTCATTATTCTCTCTCTCTCTCTCTCACTCTTGGTCACTTAGAGTTTTCTTAGAGCACTCTAGCTTTGGATCAAGGAAGGAAAAGAAAGCAAGGATCAAGGAAGGAAGAACATGATCAGGAAGTTTCAGTAGGAATACTTGTAGATAACATATTTCATGTGTGATTTCCTAGCTGGTTTTGACATGCATGGATTTGCATGTTTCTATATGGTTCTCTTTCTTTCAATGGCATTGTTTTTCCGGGTTATGATAGTGGTTTTCAGCCTAGCCTTACCTTTTTTTGGATGCCATGGTATGTTGGGATTTTTATCTTGGTTTTGAGCTTTGGTTTTCCAAATGGATTTCAGAATCCGGAGGCAAGGTGGTCTCCAGGTTCATTCCCAAAGGCCTAGGAATCCCTTGACTAGTTTTGCGGGGATACACAGTAAAGTCCAAGGGAGAAGTCTCAGTTTAGGGCCTAGTGATCCAGGTTTGGGTTGCGGTAAATCCTAAGAGACTAGTCTTGGTTTAGGGCATAGTGGTACGGGATTGGATTGCGGTAAAGCCTGAGAGACAAGGAGACGAAAAATTCCTCAACGATAATGATGGATTCTAGATGGCATTCCAAGTTTAGTTTGGTTGTTATTGGAGCATCAATTTTGGTGTGATAAAGGTTTGGTGACAGTGGAGGTGGTTTAATCTCTACATTCCCTTAGTTATTTTGGATTGGTTTATCCGTGAGATCCCACATTCATGATTGGAATATGGCATAGGGGTGACTGGCTAAAAGAAATAGTTGGTTTAGCCATGTCTATTGTCAGGTGGTACGTGGAAGTCCCGAACCTGCTCAGATTTTCCTATGATTATTGAAAGCTAAGTTCTCTTTATTTTTCAACTGTTTATATGTCAATTTAATGGCTATTTTATTTCTTTTATTTACATGGTTTTCATAATATTTTTTAGTCATTCATGCTCTGTCTTGTATCCTAGACCTGTAGGTCGCATTGGTGCCAAGTATTTTACAGAATGTTAGTCCCGGTTGGGGATGGCCAAGCCTAATCCTGAGGTTTATTTTTTGTTTATTAGTTTTTTCATCATGTCTTTGATTGACTCTAAAAGTTATAACAAGTTCTAGGCTATGGCCAGAATTCCGGGTTAAAAAAGTGCCTTGAAATCCATGGACGCTAGCATAGGTCTACTAGGAAAATTCCCTAGATGCTCGCTTCTATGCCTCTAAGAGCATCTAGAGGACCCTAGACGCTAGCATGCCCATAGCATGTGAGCATCAAAAGGTCAGGAGGTCTAAAATATCAGTGGGACCCATAAGAAGGATGTCTGAGTGGGTGAGATGTCTCCTGGGGGTGTTTTTGATGATGTGGAAGGCATGGCTGATGTGTTTCGTCAATTCCATTTCCTGAAGGTCACCAAGGAGGTTGAATCCCTTCATAGTGGCCTCTCTCGTCACATGTTTACCCCGGTTGGTCAGTTACTTGGGTAGATGTGGGAGGAGGGTGGTTACAAATTGGTAACAGAGTGTGGTTGTGCTCTCCCTAGGTGGATTTGTTTTTCATGCATTCATGTCGATTGCACATGTGTCATTAATCCTTGTGGTCTATGTGGTTGTTTCATATGCATGGTGTTGGTCATGGTCATAGTGATTTTTCCATGGGGATAAGGACGTCATTGTGTGAAGCATATTTTTTTTGGGGAAAATTATATGCGTTATAATTCCAACGTTAAATTATCAATCCAAGGTCGTAAGACCTAGAGGAACAAGCGCAGGTAACACAACATTAGAGTATCTAGCCTAAACTCTAGTATGAAATCAGTTTATTGTTTAATTACAGAATTACCATTTCCAATTTAGTTTGTCTAATGATGAACATAAATAAATCTAATTAAAGTTTCCTACAAACTAAAACAAATAAACAACTTTCTATTTACTACAATTCAAATAAAGCTTCAAGAAATTAAATGGAAATCACAATCCAAGTAACCAATTCCAATCAAAACAATTTTAATTTTAAATGAAACTAATTCTATTCCAAAAATTATGTCAACCTTAATCTAAAAAATCTCAATCCAAACAAAACTTATTTCAATTCCCCGGGAAAATAAGACAAGCTAAAGAGAATTTTAAACTAAATTTTTAATCCTATCTAATTCACACATCTAATTCTGTAAGAAAAGGAAAATAAATGACAATATAAATCAATGCCTAATTCAACACACTTCAATTCAAAGGGGATTTAAATGACAACTCAAATCTATCCTAAAATACATGACTTACATTAATGCATAACATTCCACCTCTACGATTTCACAAGAAATTTGTTTTATTGTTAAGTGTACATGGTTTTAAATAACAAAGACAGAATCCAAGAATCAATAGATTAAGCTCATAACATGATTATTATTTGTTTTGAAATTCATTTGAAATTGGAGAGCATCGTTTTAAGTGTTCTAAACTGTAGAAATGTGATTATGGAATCATCCATGCACAACAAATATTAATTAACATTGTCCTTTTGTTCGCAAAGGTTTCGAGACAATATGTTCTTCCAAAATCAAAGGAAATCAGAGCAGTGGTTTAAGTATGGAATATAGGAAATCTGAAATCTTATTTAGAAAACAACTTCAAAACGAAATGTAAATTTGCAAATTGCAGTAAACACATTTCCTACAGTCTATGCTAATGGCGAGACTTGCTTCTAGGTGGTGGTGGGCCCTTGCCACTCCCAGAGCAAGTCTAAGTTAAATCAATGCCTTAAAAATCATAGGAAACCATCATACTCATAGATAATTAAATGTTGAATCAAGAATTTGTATTACAGTTCAAAAAAACAAATACATCAGAATTCCTAAGCGCAACCTCTTTGTAACAGAAATTGCTTAACAGTATTCCCTAGCTCCTCCGTGCATAAAAATATACATATGTCAATTCAACCTGTGCAACACACCATACAAATTTGTATCATTCAGCCCCCTTGTTGTTTCTGCCTACGTACAGATTTATACAATTCAGGGTTTATAAAAAATCATAGAGGTGGTTTTGGAAAATAAAGCAAGGAGTGGATCAAGCTTTGGATAGTAGAAAAGCATGTGAGTTAAACTAAATAAGAATATTTTGGAACATGCAATGAACTAGACCAATTATCGCTATCTTGCATGACTGAGCCACAATCGTTCAGGCCCGAAACCGTTCACCGTTCAATAATTATGTACTTAAGCAGAGTATTTTGGCACTGATTCTATCCTTAATAATTGTTTTGACCATAATTTGCACTTGCTGATGAATTTTAACAAATAGTTTTTGAGTTACCCGAAAGATGGTATTTTGAACACGATCCAAGTCTCAGAATGTTGATATTCCTGTTCATGTGATAACAAATTTGATATTTTCACCTATAGGAATTCCACATTCCATCCTTAACATGTAGCATCAAGTTTAATTAACTTGTGAGGAATTTCAGCAATGGAACCCTGTGACAAATGCACTTAGAAAAATCATCATTATTAAATCATGACAAAATCATCTCTTATCATATAAAAGATAAGAAAACTAATGATAATCAACCACGAAGTGTAGGATATGAATTGGTAGAAAGTTCTCAAATTATGATATGAAACGAATGTAAAAGTATAAAAATTTAGGTTATGAATGGTGATATTGTGAAATGGAAAGATGGGCATATTCTAGGACCAACATCCCTCCATGCCTGAGGGTTTGAATGTCCTCATGAAAAATATCCCTTGCTCATTGAAAAATTCTTGACATTGCTTTGCAAATGTTGGTTCTTGTGTTACAACATTGTTTGAATACATGGAGGTGCTAGTTCTTGTGAAGAAACACTCTTGAATATTTGGAGGTGTTGGTTCTTCTGCAGCACCACTCTTCACATTTAATATACCACACTAATTTACTAAGCAATACAAATTGAGGAGAAGAAAGTGATGGATGAGGGAGAGATGATGGATGAAATGAGGTGGTCATGGAGATGGTGAATGGGTGAATAGGTGCTTGCATACTCTGTCATTATAATACCAATGCTTATAAGCGGTTTCTTTCATCATTTCATGGCAGTAATAACTTCATCCTCTGAATAGAATGATTCTTATCATGGGAGGAGAAGAAAATTATAGAGACTGCTTTTATTAATACACCATAAGGATTTTTCTTTTAACATGGTCAAATTATATGTGTAATGAATGGAAGGAAAACAAAAGGAAAATGGCTTATGGAAGATAAAATGCATGGAATAAGAAGCAGTCAATCATTAAGTTTCTTAAACCTTAAAATGAATTAGAGAATCTTAAGCCAAATTTACCTCAAGTTTTACCTTTATCATTGATGTGCTTGGTGGTGCAGAATGATGTGAAAGATGGACTCGTTGAAGCTGATGTGACTACTGATCTGGTCTATTGAAGAAGGATGAAGGATGAACTGAAGGTCCCCTTCTCCCCCATGCCCGAGGAGTTGTATGTCCCCAAACAACTGAGGAAAGGTGACTTCTGCTGCAAATGAATGTCTATGTTGCTATATGGAAGCCTTTACTGAAATGCATGTACTACTACAAATGAAAATGGAAATGTTGATACAAAAATCCAAACTACTGCAAATCTGTGTTGAGATCACAAAACCATATAGTCTTCAATTGCTACACACCCACATATGATCTTGAATATGTTAATAAATGGTGTCGATGTTGAACATAAGCAAGAATCATTAGATTACCAACCATTGAGGAGGGGCATTAACCAATGCGAGATAACCCACTTTTAATGTCAATGGGAATCAAGGCACTAAATACATTCTACTAGCCATGAATGGATTTATAGAAGTCAAAAGGACTGCAGAATTCATCGACCAAGAAACGTTGATGCATTTTCTTATTAGATGACAAGGATACCTACCATTGAGGCATACAGGCTCCTAGGTACCTTATCTAACCCTAAACTTGGTCCTAGATAATTTTTTGATGTCGATGGGACAAGGCTTGTTGGCAGGTTGGCCTTAAGGGATACCACATCAACCAAATCAAATGAAAACATAATGACTTGAAATATACATGATTTGAAGAACTTATACAAATTTAAAAACTTTACTGGGAACCTTACCCGCTAGTTACTTGGTTTTCAAGAAAAATCTGTGCTCAATTGTGCCAGACACGCTGGTTTTCACAAAAGGACTTATTTTTCTCTTTACTATTTTCATTTATTTATTTACAATACTAAATTTCCCACTATAATAGATAAAATATGTTCTCCTTCAAGTGAAAGATAACTTACAATGAAGCCATGTGTGGATCGGGTACAAGGATATATTCATACTCAAATTTAACATATAAAATTTAGAATATACATGAGCATGGAAAATCAGGAGCATTGAAAGATGTGATACAAAGAGTACTTGAAGATGAGTGTGGTACTTTTACTGGATTGTGATCTGGAACCAATTCTTGATGTAATCCTAGTGGTATTGGCCCCTTTCTTTATTTGGACCACTCTAAAAGTCATCCTCAGTCATGCTAGTCAAACTTGGGTAATTGGTCTCTTGAATGCATACAAGGTTTGCTGATGGACATGGTGAAACTTCCTTGATGTTAGGTTCAACAGGATGCTCCCCATTGGATTTGGTACATGAGTTCTCAATCTCCTTGGTAGATAGGAAAGAGGAATCAAGGGATACTTCCAAATCTTTTCTTGGTTGTGGAGAGATAGATAATTTTCTGAATGTGGTCAAGATGAACTCTTCCTGAGAAGCAAATACCCTAGCTATTGCTAAGATTTCAAAAAGTTCTTTGGGGGGCATTCTTCAAGCTCTCAATCATTCTTGAATTTCTCCTGTTGGTTGATGATCCCTATCTTGCAACATAGATTAGTACAAATGGGTTCTTACAACACCCCGGAAATGTTTTGTCTTTAAAGAGATTAATTTTTTTATCTAAATGAATAAAAATTGCTCATTGCAATAAAACTTACCAAACTTGAAATCCTCTCTTACTTAGACAACCAAACTTTGGAGTGACCCCAAACCAAAGCAGATGTGTGGCTCTTCATTCACGTCTTACTGTCATCTCCGCACTCTAGTTGCCCTATAACTAAGATCACACTAAAAATTTGTGAAAGAAACTATGCTCTAATCCCTTTAGCATGTCCCCGACAACGGCTCCAAAAATGTTGGGGAAAATTATATGTGTTATAATTCCAACATTAAATTATCAATACGAGGTAATAATACTTAAAGGCACAAGCACAGGTAATGCAGGATTAGAGCATCTAGCCTAAACTAGAGTATGAAATCAATTTACTGTTTAAGTACATAATTATTGTTTCTAATTTAATTTGTCTAATGATGAACATAAATAAATCTAATTAAAGTTTCCTACGAATTAAAACAAATAACCAACTTTCTATTTACTACAATTCAAATAAATCTTCAAGAAATTAAATGGAAATCGCAATCCAAGTAACCAATTCCAATCAAAACAATTTTAATTTTAAACGAAACTAATTCTATTCCAAAAACGATGTCAATCTTAATCTAAGCAATCTCAATCCAAACAAAACTAATTTCAATTCCCTGGGCAAATAAGACAAGCTAAAGAGAATTTCAAACTAACTTTTTAATCCTATCTAATTCACACATCTAATTCCGAAAGAAAAGGAAACTAAATGACAATTTAAATCAATGCCTAATTCAACACACTTCAATTCAAAAGGGATTTAAATGACAACTCAAATATATCCTAAAATACATGACTTACATTAATGCATAACAGTCCACCTCTATGATTTCACAAGAAATCTGTTTTATTGTTAAGTGTACATGGTTTTAAATAACAAAGACATAATCCGAGAGTCAATATATTAAGCTCATAACATGATTATTATTTATTTTGAAATTTGTTTGAAATTGGAGAGTGTCATTTTAAGTTTTCTAAACTATAGAAATGTGATTATGGAATCATCCATGCATGAAAAATATTAATTAACATTTTCCTTTAATCAAAGCTGTGGCTTAAGTACGAAATATAGGAAATCTGAAATCTTATTTAGAAAAGAGCTTCAAAACGAAATGTAAATTTCCAAATTGCCGTAAACACACTTCCTACAGTCTATGCTAATGGTGGGACTTGCTTCTAGGTGGTGGTGGACCATTGCCACTCCCAGAGAAAGCCTAAGTTAAATCCTTAAAAATCAAAAGAAACCATCATACTCGCAGATAATTAAATTCTGAATCAAGAATTTGTATTACAGTTTAGCAAAACAAATACATAAGAATTCCTGAGTGTAGCCTCTTTGTAACAAAAATTTCTTAAGAGTAATCCCTAGCTCCTCTGTGCATAAAAATATACATATGTCAATTCAACCTGTGAAACACACCATATAGATTTGTATTGTTCATCCTCCTTGTTGTTGCTGCCTATGTACAACTTTATACAATTCAACTATTGTAACAAATCATAGAGGTGGTTATGGCAAATAAAGCAAGGAGTGGATCAAGGCTTTGGATAGTAGAAAAGCGTTGGAGTTAAACTAAATAAGAATCTTCTGGAACATGAAATGAGCTGAACCAATCGTCTCTGTCCCATATGGATGACTCCCAACCGTTCAGATCTGAACCTGTTTAGGACCAAAACCATTCACCGTTCAGTGATTTTGTACTTAAGCAGAGTATTCTGGCACTAATTCTGTACTTAAGAATTGTTTTGACCATAATTTCTTCTTGGTGATGAATTTTGACAAACGGTTTCTGGGTTACCTGAAAGAGGGTATTTTGAAGATGATACAAGTCTTAGAATGTCCAAATTCTTTTTCATTTGATCACAAATTTCATATTTTCACCTATAGGAATTATGCATTTCATACTTAACCTGCAGCAACTAGTTTAATTGACTTGTGAGGAATTTCGGCAATGGAACCCTGTGAAAAATGAACTTATAAAAACCGCCATTAATAAATCAAGAAAAAATCATATATAATCATAGAAATGCTAACAAAAGTAATGATAATCAACCACGAAGTGTAGGATATGAATTGGTAGCAAGTTGTCGAATTATGATATGAAATGAGTGTAAAAGTACATAAATTTAGGTTATGAATGGTGATATTGTACGATGTAAAGATGGGCATATTCAAGGCCCAACAATTTTCATGTGTATGACTGGTTACATGTTGTTATATGTCACTTACATGTGTCATGTTGTATGCTTGGTTACAATCTCATATGTTTGGTTACATCCTTGCATGCTTGGATACATGTATCATTCTTGTAGTTTGGTTACAAGTATCGTCATTCATGCTTAATCATTTGCATTCATGCGTGTGTGTGGTTGATTATGCATTGATTGTGCATGTTAATGTTCTCATGTGGTCAAGTATACATTGGTGTTATCGTTGTTTTTGTCATGCATGTAGTCATGGTATGTGTGTAGTTGATATGGTCATGCATTGATGACTCGACTTTAGCTAGACTGATGGTTACATGGTTACATGCTTATGTATCATATGTCTATATGTTGTTATGATTATGTTATACATATTTCATGCTAATTTGATGATCTGGTAGATGATATATCATCCTTGAACTATGCTAAGGTATGTTGGTTTATTGTGATTTGGTTTAGCTGACATAGTATGCCTTTCAGGAGAAAGATCAAATTGCTAGTAAGATGGTAGACTACAAAAAAATTCCAATGGATCAGATGAGAAACGTAGTGTTGGGAACTCTTCTAATTTGTAAAATACATTTATAAGCTTGAAGGAATAAATAAGGAGTTGTAACGAGGATAATTAAAAACACTTGCATGCACAATAGAAGCAAGCAGAGGTTAATGCAATACTACTTCAGAGTTTGTCAGAATTACAGTAACAGGGACCACTTCGGATCAGCCATGAGTAGGAGAAAAAAACTAATGGGGCATATGGAAGCATGTCTTTCGGTGGTCACAGGTGAGACAAAGATGAAACGATTAGAGATGGAAGGATGTTGGACACTCTAAATAGGAGAGGTGATGGACACATGTACTATTCTAGTTTTGGTTAAGACATGCATCATGATCCTCATCGTTATCATCCTCACATGAGGTGTGAGAGGGGATACTTTCCGGATGATTTTAAGAAATAAAATCCACCTACCTTTGATGGAGAGATGAAGAAATCACAGGATGCAGAGGCATGGTTGCTTGGCATGAGGAAATTATTCAGATTGCATGATTATTCAGAAAATATGAAAGCAAAGATAATCACTTTCAATCTCAAAGGTAAAGCAGATATTTGGTGGGAAGATGTGAAGAATTTTAAAGGTATACATGAGGATTATTTGATTCGGCATGAGTTTGAGAGGCTCATCAAGAATAAGTATTTGTCGGAAAGATACTTTGATGGCAGAGCTAAGGCGTTTTATGAACTGTGAATGGGTTCCATGATAGATGATGAGTATACTAGCAGGTTCTTGGAGTTGTTGAGATATGTGCCTTACCTCAAGGAGGAGAAGGCCAACATTTAGATATTCATTAGTGGAATGCCAATATCTTACAGAGATGGGATTAAGTTCAATGAGCCTAGATCGTTGGAGGAGTCCATCCGAAATTTGAAAAATTGTTATGAGTATTTGCAGCGCAATGTTGAGCCTAAGCGTGACTTGAAAAGAAATGAAAAAGCTAAAGGAAAATGGCCACCAAAGTGAGGAATACCTATAGATTCAAGTGAGAAAGAAAATGTAGTTCCTTAAAATAGGTTTAATATAACTATGAAAGGACATGGAGAGTAGTAGGCTAGAGGTGGTGGTAGGGAACCATTGCAGTGTGGGATATGTGGTAAGGATCATCATAAGAGGGATTGTCTGCAGTATCAAAGTGGTGGTAGATTCAAGATATACAGTTCTTAGGAGGCACATACAATTGGTCATGTTGGTCATAATGTTCCTCGTATCTATACAGTTGTGAACAACAGGCTGGAGGATAATCAGGAATCTATCATTGAGATGGACGGTAAGCTTTGTGATCAAGTTGTCTCTATTTTGATTGATCTTGGATCTAACTATAGTTATATTAGTCTTGCCATGGTGGATAAGTGTGGTTTGAGAAAGCTTAGTGCATGCATAATCTTAGTTGGTGCAGCTGAGCACAAGTACAAAAAAGAGAGTTCACCATTGAGTCAAAGCTTGTACATTTAAGTTAAATTGTATGCTCACAACAACACATTTAAATGTACTTCCATTTGGTTCATATATTATGATTTTGGGTATGGATTGGTTGTACCTTCACAAGACCAAAGTGGATTTCTTTGACAAGGCCATTGAGTGCGTGGATGATAGTGGGGAAAAGAGAAATTTTTAGGGGAAGAAGAAGCCTACATCAGTGAGGATGGTTACTGCTATGCAAGCTAAGTGTAGTTTTAGAAATGGTTTTGTGATGTTTGCAGTGCACATTTCTAGTGACAAACGTAAGGAAGTTGGGGATGTAGATGTTTTTGAGCAGATACCTAGTTCTACAATAGTTTCAGGATGTATTTCCTGAGGACATTATAGAGTTGCCACCTCAAAGGCAGATAAACGTTTCTATCGAGTTGGTGCCAGGGGAAACTCTGGCATCAAAGGCACCTTATTGGATGAACACACCTAAGTTGGTAGAGTTGAAGTTGTAGTTAAAGGAGATGTTTGACAATGGATACATTCGGCCAAGAGTATCACCTTGGGGTGCCCCAGTGTTGTTCATAAAGATGAAATATGGTACTCTCAGCTTGTGCATTGATTACAAGTACTTGAACAAGGTAACGATCAAGAACAGGTACCCATTATCGAGGATCGATGTTTGTTTGATCAGTTGAAGGGAGTATCAGTGTTCTCTAAGATCGAATTGAGATTGGGATACCATCAGGTACACATCAAGGAAAAGGATATCCTCATGACTTCAGGACCAGGTATGGGCATTATGAGTTTGTTGTAGTTCCATTTAGTTTGACAAATGCTCCAACTACATTTATGTGTTTGATGAATACTATGTTGTGTCCCTATTTGGACAAGTTTCTTATTGTATTCATTGATGACATACTGGTATATTCTAAAAATGAGGAAGAACATGTTGAGAATTTAACAACAGTGTTGAGATTGCTAAGAGAGCATCAATTGTATGCTAATCTTCGCAACTAAAACTTCTTTCAAACTGAGGTACATTACTTGGGGCATGTCATTTCCAAGCAAGGCATAGGAGAAGATCCAAAAACGATAAGGGCCATCATGGAGTGGGCAACTCCTAAGAATGTGGATGAGGTGAGATAATTGATGGGATTGGTAGGTTACTACAAGAGGTTCATCAGGAACTTCTCACACATTTCATATCCTATGACGTCATTGTAGAGGAAAGGTAAGAATTTCGAATGGATGGAAGAATGTGTAGCTAGTTTTGAGTAGCTCAAGCAGTTGTTGACACATGCACTAGTGTTAAATATTACATATCTAGACAAGGAGTTTGTAGTGTGTACATATACTTGTAAGAGAGGACTTGGTGGAGTTCTCATGCAATAAGGATAGGTAGTGTGCTATGAGTCAAAAAAAATGAATGAGAACGAGAAGAACTACCCAATGCATGATCTTCATCTAGTAACGATCACATATGGATTGAAGATGTGGAGGCATTATCTTCTTGGCAGGAGGTTATATTGATGAACGACCACAATGGATTGAGGTATTTATTTGACTAGCCAAATCTAAATGCTAGACAAGCTAGATGGTTGGCCACCCTCAGTGAGTTCGACTTTGAGATCAGATACATTAAACAAAAGGAGAACCGGGTTATGGATGCTATTAGCAGGAAGGTACATGTAAATCATATTTTGAGATCTTATGGAACAGAGTTACAGGATAGGATCTTGCAAGCAGGACAACAAGATGACAATTAAATTGAGATCATGCATAGGTTACAACACATTATAGGTGTAGGTACATGCATAGGTGTGGGTGTATGTACAAGTACATGAATAGGTACAGGTGGAGATATAGGTACAAACAAGTACGAGTATAGGTATAGGTTATCTGGATGCAGACTATCATCTCACAGTAGATGGTTTTGTGAGCTTTAGGTACATGATATATGTACTGAATTGTAGTGAGATCAAGAAACTTATCTTAAGTGAGTTTCACATCAAGCCATACTCAGGTCACCCAAGATATCAGAATACATTGACAATAGTGAAGATGTTCTACTATTGGCCAAATGTGAAGAAGCAAATGATAGAGTTCGTGGCTAGATGTTTAGATTTTTAGCAGGTAAAGGAAAAATGTAAGCATCCAAGTGGTCTACTACATCCTATTGCGATTCTAGAATGGACATGGGAGGTCATTTCCATGGATTTCATTACAGTTCTTCCAAGGAAAGTTAGACAACATGATTCTATTATTGTCATGGTTAAGAGGTTGATAAAGGTATCTCACTTCATTCTAGTGAAGACTACATATTCAGCCAGTTAGGTAACATAGGTTCTCATTCGAAGGATAGTGAGATTACATGGTGTTCCAAAGAATATTGTGTGAGACAAGGATGCAAATCTCACTTCCAAGTTCTAGAAGGAGCTATTTGTAGGTTTGGTTATAGAGTTGGCCTTTAGTATAACTTATCATCATCAGACAGATGGACAGATAGAGAGGGTCAATAGGATCTTGGAGGATATGCTAAGGATGTACATGATGCACCAGAAAATGATACAAGAGGAGTATATTCCATTGGTTGAGTTCTCAAACAACAATGGTTTTCAAGAGTCATTGAGGATGAGTCCTTTTGAGCCATTATATGGACGAAGTTGTAATACTCCCATCAGCTGGAGTGATCTAGTGAACAGGGTACTTATTTGCACTAGATATGTTGGCAGACATGGAATAGGAAATCTAAGTTATAAAGAAGAATCTAAAGGTAGCATAGGATAGATAGAAGAGTTATGCAAATTGGAACAAGGTATTTGAGTTTCAGTTTAGGGAGCATGTGTATTTGCACATGAAGCCCAAGAAGAGCTCTTTGAGGATTGGATCATGTACGAAGTTGGCATGAGATCCTTGAGAGGATTGGACCAGTGGCCTATCAACTTGCACTTCCTCCAACAACGAAAGTTCATGATCTTTTCCATATTTCATTATTTAAGAGGTATATAAAGGATGTTGATCATGTTATTGATTGCTCTATATTGTAGGTGGAGTAAGAAGGAGAGTTCTAGTTGGAGCCTTAGTGCATATTGTAGTGGAAGTAGCTCATGCTCAGGAACAAAGCCATAGAGCATGTTAAAGTGCAATGTGTTAGCCTCCTGCTGCAGCAGGTATTCATTTTTCATGATTGACATTTTCACATGCCAAATATGTCATACTTTGTAGGCTGCAGTGTTCCATATTTCCAGAACAAGCCAATGAAGATGCCATGAAAGTATCCTGGTCCAAATGCCACTGCTGTATTCCATTTTTTATCACAGTTATCAGGCAGTTTTGCATTCAAAGGAGGCACTCAAGCTGGAATTCACTAACCTCCCCTTCTTCTCATTTCCCCCAAGTCACTTACTAACATCCCCCAAGAGGTCAAGATCTACTTGAGCCTCTCAGTTTCATCATTTCCATGACATTCGCCTTGGTAAGGATTTGCTTTAATCAAGGACTGCTCACTCATCATCTGTGAGCCTTCTTTTCTCCAACAAAGCCTAAGGTCTCATACCTTAGCGCCCTCTTTTCATCTCCATATTAACTATTAACTTTATTATATAACTCCCTATCAGTTTTTCCCTTTCCTTATTAAAATCATGTATATAAAACTCCCCTATGCAAATACCCCCTCCCTGGCAAAATAGCCATATTTCCTATAAGTCCGGGGAATCACAGTCCATATGGGGTTGTCTTTAGCCCATCCGAGTCATAACAGGGATTAATCCGACACCTGGCCAGATTAATAACCTCTCCCCTAGCCCTAAAACCCTCAAAAAGCCACTTTTGCCCATATCCTAAGATTTTGGGCGTAAATTGCTAAAAACCCACGCTCAAAACCCATACTTTACCCCTTACCCTAAGCCCTGAGTGCAAAAAACATACTCCGCCTGTTTATGATCCCATAACCCACTAAACTTATAGTTTTTACCCCCGTCGCACTATATTAAAAACGGAATATACTGCGTATATTCCCGTCCTAACCTCCCGCCGCCTCGCACCTACCGCCAACCGTTGGATCGCCTGCCCCACAGATCAACGGTGGGCGGGCCACCCCACCCCCGAACCGCCCGAGCTTTAGCGTCTGGGAGATGGGCGGTATTGCCGTCGTACTCCCGCCCCGCATCAAGCTCCGGGCTGTGGTGGAGCGCCCCCTCACGAAACCACCATCCTCAAAAAGTAGTGCGCCACAAAACCATTTACCACACATGACGTCACACCGCTTACGTCACCCTCTGCCCAGTCACTGCTTGCGTCACCCCCTTTGCCCAGTCACCATGTCGAGTCACCTGCCTGCATGGCCTCCTGCCACGTCACTGCCACGTGTCCCTGCCATGTCATCATCGGTACATGATGACGTCATGCTGACGTCACCTCGCCACGTCGTCCTGCTGACATCATGCTGACATCACCCGCCGTACAGCGTCACATCATGTTGACGTCATGCTGATGTCATCATCAACTTTTTTGCGCGCAGAGGCGAAAATCGCACTTCGGAGCCCCGGAATTCGATTCTGAGGCAGTTTCGCAAATCGCTCATCGCTAGATTTTTTGGGCCTGAATGGGGAATCTTCAGGGAATCTTTTTATTCTGCGGCCCCCAGCAAGCCCGAAAGGCGCCGAATGACCCATTTTTCTTCACGAAGCTTGCCAGAAGGAGCAGAAAGCAGTTTTAAAGGAAACAGAGGCCGAGCAGCGGCCATTAAATTGTGAATAAGACCCACAGCACGGCAGAACAACATCAATTTATTGCCAAAGAGTATCAGAGGAGGAAGGAGAGCCAAAGAGTATCCGTCGAAGATTTTTAGGGGCTCGAAGCACTTGAACATTGATGAGCCCCCCAGAAAGTCAAATCAAGAGGAGTAAGCCCATCCTAGCTCTCAAATCACAGTCAAAAGCATTCAATACCGCCGAACAGCAATGGTGCAAAGACCAATGCACAGTTATGACAGATGAAAAGCACAGAGCCACCTGGACAGATATTAACTCATTTTGATACAGCTGCCCCCAGCATAGCTCAAAGATATTTTCTGGCATTTATTTCTGGATAGGATTAGGTTAAAGTAATCAATTTTCTGTCGGACCTGTTAGGTCGGCTGTAATAGATAATTTCGGATAAATCTTCCCTATATATACCACCCTCTGTATTGTTTTAAGGGTTGGTTGGTGGATAGTTTTTCAGTAGAGACTCGCACTGTATACCTGACATGTTTTCTGTGATCAAAGACTGCTGAAAAGCTTGGAGGAAAGACTGTCTGCTCTGTGTCTAATGGTTTCAAGAAGTGAATTTTGAATTCTTGTGCTGCAACATGACTCAATAAGTTTTCCTATCTCTGTTTTTTCATTGATATACCGTCTAAATAGCAGAAAGAAAGAATAGTCTAGAATTGGTTAACTGCCCTCTATGCTCATTTTCTGTTGTTTCTTTATGTTTTCCTCTGGATCAGTCATGAATATGAATTCCCTTCGGCTCATATTTCCCCTAATCCATTCACCTTTGACAATTGTCTAGGAATTCTTAATTGCTCCTAGATAGAGTTCATTCACTTTCCCCCTTTTAAGCTTAATGAGAGATTCTTTGTTGCCTCTCATTCCTTATCCCTCATCCCATCCTTATAAGCTTTCAGTGTTGTTTCATGAGCATCTACCTTGCTCCTTATTTCTCTTGTAACCAAGAAAACGCACCAGCCATCTCACTCCTTGACTCCACGCCCAATGGTTTGAAAACTTACCAAACTATGTCTTGCCTCTCTACTTGAAACATCTTCCTTCCCACCAAAAACAATACAAAACCCCTGTGCATCATATCTAGCCTAAAATCATCCATTAAACAAAGCTAAACCTAAAAGAGAGAGCCCTCTCTGACTGCAGGCAGGCTAGAACCTGCAGTCCAAAGTTGGTTTGTGGTTACCTCGGCCATATCCTTTTCTGGAGCTTTAAGGACAACCTGAGTGATAACACAATGGAAGTACTTTGGGCCTGATGAAGCTACATGGGAGATGGAAGATCAGATGCAAGCCTTATATCATTAATTGTTACTGATTGAGGTAAAGCAGTTTTGGTTTGATGTGTGGTATATGTTTGGCATATGTTCTACTTATTTTCTAGTATATGTATATGTATATGTGTGTATATATATATATATATATATATATATATGGATGTAAATACTACCATGAGCTAATATGGAAAGCTCTAATAAGTGGTATGGTTGTTATCTTGTCATGTTGTCATGATGTTTTACTTTTTAGAAGGCCTTTCACTATAAATGCTACAATGAGATAAGTTATAAATCTCCATGGGAAGTATGTTTTCTTTTCAGTGTTTTTATTGAGGTATTAGTGTGTTTTAACACCAAGGACTGCATTCCCCAAGGGGGAGAGTCCTATAACAACCCTCATGAAAATTTCATGTAATAAAAGTTAATAAAGGAAACAATAAGACCATGGGTAAAGGACACCTATTCCAAGCTAAATGTTGGGAAAAGATATCCTAGTGGGTGCCACTAGATGTGTTTATGACTAAGGAAATTGGAAAAGGCCAAGGAAAAGGCACTAAACGGAAAAAAGGAATTTTTGGCACAATTATTTATGAAAATAATGTAAATTAGGAGAAAAGTAACATGAAATATCAAATGTTGCATGTGAGGAGGAAAATGAAGGAAAATAATGGAAAGTGAAGAAAATAGAGGCCTTATTAATAAAAGGGCTTGTGAGGATCAATTGGTAACCTTTTGTCAGCTCAAGTTTTGGAGCTCTCTCATTATTTAATCTCTCTCACTCTTGGTCACCTAGAGTTTTCTTAGAGCACTCTAGCTTTGGATCAAGTAAGGAAAAGAAAGCAAAGGGAAAGGAAAGAAAGCAATAATCAAGGAAGGAAGAGTAGGACCAGGAAGAATCAACAAGAATACTTGGAGGTAACATATTGCATGTATGATTTCGTAGCTAGTTTTGACATGCATGGATTTTCATGTTGGTATATGGTTCTCTTACTATTGGTTGCATGGTTTTGCGAAGTTATGATGATGGTTTTCATACTAGCCTTGCATTTTTCCAGATGCCATGGTATGTTGAGATGTGTATCTCTGTTTTGAGCTTTGGTTTTCCATATGGATTTTGGAATCGAGGGCGAAGATGGTGTCAAGGTTCGTTCCCAAAGGCCTAGGAATCCCTTGACATATTTTGGCAGGATACACGGTAAATCCTGAGGGAGAAGTCTCGGTTTAGGGCCCAATAATCCACGTTTGGATTGCGGTATAACTTGAGAGACTGGTATTGATTTAAGGTCTAGTGATCTGAGATTGGATTGCGGTAAAGCCTAAGAGACAAAAAGATGAAAAATTCCTCAAGGATAGTGATGGATTCCCAATGGCATTCCAAGTTTGGTTTGGTTGTGATCAGAGCACCGGTTTTGGTGCGATAATGGTTTGGTAAGGGCAGATGTGGTTTAACCTCTGGATTTTCTTGGTTGTTTTGGATTGGTTTATCCATGAGACCCCACATTCATGCTTAGAACATGGCATGGGGTGACTGGATGAAAGAAAGAGATGGTTCAGTCATGTCTACGATTGGGTGGTACGTGGAAGTCCCAAACCTGGTTGGATTTTCCTATGATTAATGAAAGCTAAGTTCTCTCTCTTTTGCACTTGTTTATATGTGGATTTAATTGTTGTCATATCTCTTTTATTTACATGGTTTTATGCTGGTTATAAGCAATGTTAATTAACTGGTTCATGTTATGGTCATTTCATGTATTTACTTGTAATTGTTAAAATGATGGATGCAAGACCTAATTAATGTCGTAACAATTGAAGGGAGAAGGTGGTGATCCTTCTTGTCATGTTTCATGAGAGTTTTCAGTTATTCATCCTCTCTCTTATATCCTAGACCTATAGGTTGCATTGATGCCATGTGTTTGACTTAATGTCAATCCTAATTGGGGATGGTGAGGCCTAGTCCTCGGGATAATTTTTGGTTATTATTCTTTTCATCATGTCTTTGATGGATTCTAAACGTTATAACAATTTCTGGATAGTGGCCAGAATTCTAGGCTAGAAAACTACCTTTAATTTCGCAGACGCTAGCACAGGTCTACTGGGAAAAGTCCCTAGATGTTGGGTTGTAGGTCCATGAGAGCTTCCAGAGGTCCCTGGACGCTAGCATGCCCATAACATGAGTGCGTACAGAGTTTTAAAATATCAATCGAACCCAGGGGGAGGATATCTGAGTGGCTGAGATGTCTCATTGGGGTGTTGTTGTTGATGTGGAAGGTATGGTTGATGTGCTCCACCGATTCCATTTCCTTAAGGTCACCAAGAGGTTGAATCCCTGAATAGTGGCCTCTCTCGTTGCATGTTTACCCAGGTTGGCCAATTACTTCGGTAGATGTGGGAGGAGGGTGGTTACATATTTAAACATGCTTCTCCATTAATGGGAACATCTCCTGTCATAGTTCATTAGATTGGAGGTACTGTGATTTCAGTCTTTATGCTAACTTTTGTGTTCATGTATTGCAGTGGCTAGAACTATGCATGGTTGTTAGTTAGAGAGAGTGGTTATCAAGAAACAATGAGCTTTAAACAATCTTCTCCATTAATGGAAACATCTCTTGTCATAGTTCATTAGATTGGTGGAAGTATAGTCGACAATTGTCCAATCCAAACATCGACCAAGTTCACATTAATGTATTATGGGTTCCATATTTTTTTAATGTACTTCAAACATGTTAAATTAGTATATTTTGTTGCTGGTTATTATTTTTCTTATTATCTTTATTTTTTCCACTCTAATCCTATTCCCTATGGATCTTTTTGTTATTCCCCTATATCTATTCTTGCAAGTCTAATTCTTTAAAGGGTGCCAACTCAATGGAAGAGCACCTTCTTTACAAGAAGGAGGTTGGTGGTTTGATTCCATCATGCCTGACATTCAGATGGAATGATAATGATTAGTTTTTGGTGACAGAAGCTCTTTTGACTATCACCAATGACCTTATGGTGAAATTTTTCAACCCTCAGCCAAATAGGAAATGGTGAAAATCAATGAATGCCACAATATATATGGATAAATAGAAATAGCCATGAAAGGTCCATCATCATAAATCACTAATGTTCATATGAAATGGTGACAGTTAATGAACATCACCATATATAAATGCATTAATAGTGATGGTCATGAAAGGTCCATCACAATCAATCATCAATGTTCATATGAAATGGTGACGGTCACTATCCATCATTATAATCATTATTCATGACGGACCTTTAATGGCACCACAACACCTATACTTTTGGCAACACCACCATTGGTGATGTTCAAGTTTTTGGTGACGGAGGCTAAGGTTCATCATCATTTCTCATATGAAATGGTGATGGTCACTATCCTTTATTATAAATCATTATTGGTGATGGAGCTTGAATGTCACCATAACACCTATACTTTTGGCGATGCCACCTTTAGTGATGGAGGCTCTTTTGACTGTCATAAATGAGCTTATGGTGACAATTTTTGACCCTCACCAATGAACTATTTTGTTGTAGTGTTAGTTTAAGCACTTATTTTATAATGTGATTTAGACTTCATTAGGGAAATAAATCCCACATCTAGTAATCAACATAGATGGACTTTGATTGCAACTGATTATTTTACTAAGTGGGTAGAAGAAATCCCAGTAAGAAATAAAACTGATATTATGGTTATTTAATTCATTGAATAAAATATCTTATCAACATTTGGTTTTCCTAAATAATTGATCACAAATCATGCACAAATATTCAGTTCAGTTAAGATGATTGAATTTTGCGAAAAATATATCAAATATCTATGCATCATTCCACTCCATATTAACCACAAGGGAATCGATTAGCTAAATCATCAAATAAGAGTTTGGTTAAAGTCACTAAAAAGGTATTACTTGATCATAAGAGGATTTGGGATAGTTATTCAAAGTTTTCAATCTGGGAAAATAGAGTTTTTCCAAAAAGAGAAATAGGTTAATCTCCTTTTCAGTTAGTACATGGAACTGAAGCAATATTTCCTACATAGTTATATTTTCCTGTTATGAAAAATTTGCAGGATTCTTATAAAGATTCGGATGATTTTACAAGAATAATTCATCAAATAATAGAGCTTGACCAACTCAAAGAGGAGGTGTAGAGAAAACTTCTACAATATCATAATAAAATGAAAATCTTGTTTCATAGAAGAACCTACGAAAGAGATTTCAGATTAGGAGATTTAGTCTTGATATGGGATGTTAGAAGAAAAGAGAAAGGAAAACATTGAAAATTTGATAATCTCTTGTTAGGTCCATTCATGGTTACCGAAGTCAAGAACAACAATACCATTATTCTATAAAATATGGAAGGATAATTTTTTGCATTGCCTATCAATGGTCAGTATTTAAAGTGTTGCATTCAATATTGATGAAATAATTTCATTTCCATTGTAAATAATCGGTGTGATATAATTTTCTAGAGAAAGTGTGAAAGTTTTCTTATGATGTTGAATCCATAGCCTGAGATGTAGGCACATGAGGTATATAATTCTATGCATCCCAGAGGGGGAAGTTTTGGTAGGCTAAATTGCTTCATTTTTTAACCCTTTTCCCCTTCAAAACCATAGCCTTATACCTTTTTTTTAACCTTGCAAACCCCCTTATTCCTGCACTAGTCCAAGAATCGTGTTCCTTCCTACACTAGCTTTATGTTTCATGTTTAAGGGTTACAAATGTTCTTAGTTAATAATTTTCATAGATTGTATGCCTTTAAACTTTGCAACTAATAGTTCTCTTCCTAGAAGTATTTGATAGACAATGAAATAATCATCTTGTTAGCATGGTCAAGTGCAGGTAGGATTCCTACACCGCTGGCGAATCTTCAACTACCATGACAACTCACCACTCCATGCAGACACCGTGTTTTGGAATTCTTAACTTGAGTTGGGCTCGAAGCATAGAGGAAAATCAAGGATATGGCGGAGATTAGGTTGTCAACTAAATACCTAGAATAGCATTTTGTTATAGCGGAAAGGATTAGCATGAGCTATTTTTGTTATTTTGTTGTAGACGAAAGGCTCAAATTGGAATGCTTGTTGTAATTTGGTTACGGCCGCAGGCCTGAATGAATATATAAAATGTAGGACTCATATAGAAAATGGTAGCGAGTGATATATATAGCAAGGATACTGTGATTCTGTCCTTTTGTAATTTTTCTGGTATAGCCCTCGTTTTGGGCTGGATTCGAATTCATGATGTATATTTTTTGATCATTAATAGAAAGGAACTACGCCATGATTTCTCAATCTTGCACTGTAATTCTATGTTGATGCGTTGATTAAATAGCTAAGTCTTTACGGGTCCTAAACAAGGAAACAATTTGGTTGGCTAGGGCCCAGCCAACCCAGCTCGTTCTCCCTTGTGTTCTTCTCTTTTTCGATTAGGGTGTGTTAATTACTTTTAGTGCAAAGTGTGAAGTAAACAGATGTTTCTTTTATCTTTCTAGAAATTTGAATCTGATTTCATTACAGTGTGACAGATCTGTGGTGTGTGAGTTCGATTGAAGTTTAATCTTATGATTTCCTTCTTTGAAGTTTAATCTTGTTTTCTGCCTATATCATGCAAGCACGCATTTCTGCACTAGTGCATTTACAATTTTGCATATTGATTCTTCCAATTCATTACAGTAATAGTATTTTGTTTTTATTTGATAAGTCTTAATGCGATCCTGAAGAGTGTGATTTTTATTAAGTCTTAATGTGAATTTTAAAAGCGTAATTTTTATTCTGAATTTCTTTTGATATTTTGAATTAAAAACACTTCTAATAATCAGAAACAGAATGTTATTGCGATGTTAGGTTCCTATACCAATAGGAGTCATAATTTTTGAATGGCTGAGATTAAACCTGTAATATGTACATACCTTTGCTTTTTGCAAATGTTTTTCATATTCAAAAAATTAAAAAATGTAAAGAGGGTATGTCCTAAAAGAAAAATCAAAGGAAAAAAAGAATAAAAAGGTCAAAAAAAGATGCAAAATATGAACCCCAAGAAAAGACCATGAAAGTGTGCTAGTCAAAATCACACTACTATTTACTTTTTATGCAGAATAAATGATTGTGTGTAGTTTGTAACCTATGCCACAATCCATGATAGTCAAAATGTTTAAACTTGACTATTTCATGTTTATAGATAGCGAATAAAAATCTGACCAAACAATGTAATCTTGGCAGATAAATAGATTAGGTAGAGTCAATAAAAAGGAGCTCAACTGTTTAATCTGAGCTCTTGGATGTAATAAGGTTAGAGTTAGTTAGACTACCATTGTGAAGAAAAGAAATTTTTTTGATAAGGGTTTGCCAGCTCAAATGCACCCTAATAAAGAGAAGTAAAAATGGTAGGATGAGTAGATGGGTAAATAGAAGAAAGGTTGCAGAATTGTGATGATTGTTAGACAAAAGCATATTTATCACCCTCATCATGAAAGTTTGAAGTATGAATGAGAAATTGGACTAGCGTAAAGTTCACAAAGTCAAATTGATTAATTTCCCCTCACTCATTTCACCCTTTATTTAACTGATTTCCCACAATAAGGTTGAAGTACCCAAAATCTTAAGTCAAAGGGGCTCAAAGCATTTCTCTAACTTCTAGAGAGACCGGACCCTCGGTCCAATGACTTATAGATCTTAAGTACTAAAATCCCCTCATAAACATTCACCCCCTTCAATTCATTCTTTTTCCCCTAATAAATCCATTTTCCTAAGGTTAAAACACCATTTTCCTAAGGAAAAGCAGTTACCCCCATGGATACCCCTTTTATGAAAACCCACAAAAATGCACTTAGCCTAAATTATAATGTTTCTATGTAAAAAGCAAATGAATTAAAAAAATGCATTATGCTTAGTGCAATCCATTTTCCACCTTTGTTCATATTAACTTATTTATATTTACTAACTCCCAAAAAACCCCTTTTACTGTATATATTTATTAAGCCCCTTTAATATTAATATTCCCACTCCAAAGTTTTATAAACTTTATAATATCCAAACCCCAACAAAAGACATAATTAATCGATCTGTGATTAATTAAAGTCAAACTCATCCACCAATCATATCCCACCCAATACTTTAATCACTGCTTTAACCCATCATTAAGCTAAAACCGCCACGTTTAATTGCCCACTGGACCCCTCCATTACCTTCCGTGCAACTTCCGTGCTCGACCACCACACAATCTCCCCCCTCCTCATCCGACGGCCCATGTTGATTTCAGAAGGGCCCAAATTCCGAATGATACCCTCCCAAAAATGGGATGTTTTCCGCTCAACCCCCGAAGCGACATGGCACTCAATGAGTGGAATCGGGCTGCCTCCCCCCAATACCGCCAAATGCCCAAAGGTTGTGCGAAGCAAACCACTTACCACCTGCCCGCTACCCGTCAAATCTATCACTGTTTATCTCGTTATGTGACAAACAGTCACTGTACACCTGTACCCGCCAAATTGACTTTTTTCGCATAAATCCAAAAAAGCCCCAAATCATTGTTTTTATCATTTTTAACTGTAATTATCCATGCACATGCCTGCAAATATTGAAAGTCGTCAACCCACATACACTTGCACTCTGAAGACACCAAAACCTCCGAGATTTCCTTCCAACCTGATTGAATCCTTTTCAACCATTCAGAATTGCCAGTTACCTGGTTCACACGTTGTTTTCTTCAATTTCAAGTATTTAAGCTAGAATCCATTGAAAGCCCTTTTAAATTTCTGAACTAGTCTCTAAATCTTTCTTAATTGAAATTAAAGGGAACTTTAGTGACATAAAACCCACCCGGAATTGAACCCCCATTACCTCAAAAACTGAAATTTTACTGTCTCCATTCTTAGATCCACAAGAACTAAGAATGGATGCCCCTATTGCCATGGATGTCAGACCAATTACTACTCCTCACCTGTACCTGGACCACCTTCCTCTTGCTGATAAAGATTTCCAAATCAAGTACACCTCTGTCCATGAATCCCATTTAAAATTGTATTTCCGATACAGAGACCAATACCTAAACGAAGCTGATAAAATAGGTCTGTGGGAATCTAATTTTTCCAAGTATCAATTCCCTGAGGTGAACATATTTCCTAAGATTGTCCATTATTTCCATGTAAACTACATCCCCAATCAAAGAGCAGTAATGTCCCCTGACCAAACCATGCTTTTCACCATCACTGTCGAGTCAATCAATGAAATGCTGCAGCTACAACCAGGGCATAACTTAACCCCATTTCAATTAGAGATCTACTAGACAAATTTCCCAAGCTTACCACTGCCAAGCTGGCTCAAATGTTCCAAACTTTTATTGTAGAAGAAAAACATACCCCACAAGATCCTCCCCCATATATATACACCATATTTTCTCATTTTTGCCAAGACATTGTGTCAATGATATCTAGTATCTTATGATATACAACCAGTGAATACATAGATGAAATCATCTTAGCCTTCATGTCCATTTTTACTCCAGGACAACCCCCTATTGTCATGTATGATTATGCCAAGTACATCGCTGATAGGATGCATGAAAATTTCTGAGAATGAGTAATGAAAGAGTATTTAAGTACTCTTCAGTTTTGTACCACCTTTTCTTATATTACCAAGCTGACAAGTTCCCTTTCACTCACCAAAAGCTTGACACTAAAGGTCATCTGAGGTCAATAACTTTTTGGACTCCTTTGATGCATAAGTATTATTCCCCATATCCATACATAGATTTCATTGATCTTTTTGTACATCCAGTAGTGACCATGCTGCTAGGAAGTCCTCCTCCAAGAATCAGTTCAGTTATCAAGAGGATTTTGCAGCTGTCAAAACAACATAAAGTGGGCAATTGGTACTTGTAAAAAAATCAAACAAAAATTAGGATCTATGGCTGTGAGTTGGCCCCATCTAAATTGCCTAAATAAATCCCAATGAGGTTATTTGTTCTAGAGTACTACAGCAAAATAATCAACTCAGATGAGGTGCATTTTGTTATGGCCAAAAAGAAGGCCTGGCTCAGAATCAAAGATCAACTTGGCCCCTTTGTATGTAATAGTAGAGAAGCTGGGAAAGAAGCAGAGGAAATCCTTCAGAGACTTAAATTAAAACAAAGCTTCATGTAGAGATATGACCCATATGACTTCATCTACAATAGGAGACAAAAAAACAAGATGGCTCCATACTATTAGAGCCTAGATTGACCTCAGGCTGAAGGGAGGCAATCCTAGGATAACCAAAAACCATGCCTAACTTGTTAGCTAGACCTACCAGGTCAGGAGAGGGCTCTCTCCTTGTCAATCTCAGTAAAGATGACTACAATTACAGCTTGAGATTACTGAATTGAAATTAGATTTTAGGCTAGGTATAGTAGCTCAAGGGTTTTTGGTTGATTTTGATGATTGGTTGTTGGATCAAATGGAGCAGGTAGGTTGGGTCCAGGAAATAAAATCTAGGATACAGACATGTTCTGTGGGGCAAGGTAGACAAAGAATTTATGCACTAGAAATTAGTTTAGATGGTAGATTTAGATTGCTGAGGGGTTGAAGAGGGCACGAGGAGCATGAATCCTCTTCAAACTATTGATAAACACAGAAAACCAAATGCATTCCCAAGACAAAGCACTGTAAATTAGTTTATTTTGTCTATTCACCTTGATTCATTTAGTTTAGAAGAGAGAGAGATGTGGATACATATAAAACATCAGAAAAACTCATTACAAAGAAGAAACACTACATAAACTCAATAGCTCAAGAATCCCACAAAAATAGCTGTGAAAACTGGTTTTATTCCTTGCCAATCTGTTGATACAATTACACAATGAGTGCACCACTTCCAAAAGAGTCCAACCCTTGGGAATGACTGACAAAACACATCATATAGACATCAAAACCACCTGAGCTATCCATCAAGGTTCGAATCCATAATTCCAGGAGCTGTTTCAACAACATATAAACAAGGAGCAAAAAAGGTAGGCAGTGGAACAACTTGCCTCTAAAACTAAGGAAACTGATACATTCAGTTCAAAACCACCTTTCTCTTGATGTATCTACCCTATCAAGTGTTTGACATCCATAATTACATCAAGTTACATCATTTACCATGCTAATTTCACCAAGAGAGCAAGAAAAAGTCAATTGTAGAGAAAACTAGGAGAAATTTGGCTTTTCTAGCAAAAATTGGCAAAATTCATTTAATGCGCAGCGCCAAAAATGTAATACGCAGTGATACTTTAGAGGTAATTTTGAACGTCTTACACTCCTCCAAATCAGGCCCAAGATGGCTTGTTGGAAAGCCCTGCTTGTCTAGTTTCTAGAAAAATTTGAATTTCTTGATTTGGAGGCCATTTGGCCCTCCAAAAGTTGTTTCTCCCAAGACTGCTTCCCGTGGGTCAAAAAAGTGGCAGAGAGGGCATTTTTTGGGTGCTTTTTGACCTTTTGGTGGCCAAGATCTTCACCAAATTTTCTCAGACTTTCTGGGTCTACTTTTTTTTTAATGCTGAATCCAAATGTGTAAGCCATTTCTCAAAATAGTGTCCCCATATTATAAATCCCTATGTAAAAATTTCCAAAAATGCAAAATGACCAAAATTTCTCAAAATTTCTTCGAAATTGGCAAGAGGCATCTTCATTAAGCTCTTTGTTGAGCTAATATTTTGAGTTTATCACGCTCTTTGTTTCTCCCTAAGGCCTTTTTCAACTTACTATTAAGCCTCTTCGTCCTTGACTTACATATCTTGTTATGGGTCAAATAGTGATAGGCCATGTGGTGAAGCATTTTCTTCTCTTTATTAGCCTTCCCAAGCAGCTTCTCAATGTGAATGTTCACCGTCTCTAACCAAGCTTCTCGGTCATTCACAATTTCTTGCTCAATGGAGGTCATCTTGACCTTTGCTTTCTTTTCCCTTTGCCAGTTTTCTTTGATCATCTGTAACTCCATGAGGTCTTGCTTGTCTGTCAACTGTTTGTTTTCCTACTCAAGATAGTTAATGATCCATTTGGCCCTCTCTAGATTTATTGACAAAGCATGTATCCCAACCTCTTTCTCTTTGATGATCATGTCTTTGATCCTTGAGTCTTGAGCACCCAAGTTAATGGCATTCACTCCTTGTACATCCTCATGATCAATCAAGACAAAATATCTCTCTCACCCTTCACTAGGATCCTCCTCATGCATCATTTTCTTTCCTTTATCTTTGTCTTTGTGCTGTTGGTCAAACTATACCTGTCTAGCTGAAGAAGAAGGCAAATCCCCTTCCACTCCCAGTGGAGATAACATTTTCCTGTGGTCTGGAGAAGAAGGTGAGACCCCTTCCACCCTTGGTGGAGATAATACTCGCCTGGCAGTAGCAAAAAGATTCCTAGTGCCTCTCTCATAAGTGACAAATACTGGCACTCCTGTGGTCTCGGTCTCTTGAACCCCTTGCTATCCTGAAGGTCCTCCTTCCTCCTGAGGCACTGATGGTGATATCTGAGGGTCCTTGAAGACTTCATGAGAAATGAAGGTCTCCCATGGCATGTTGATCAAGTTTAGCTGATGTAAGATAATGATCTTTATCAAAGAGAAGTGATAGATATTATTCAGCTATTGAGGGTATGGCTTTCTCTGAACAAAATGTGTCATCTTTTCTATGTTCCTACATATGAAATAGGGGAGGTTCATCATTCTCACCCTAGTGAAGTGCATCAACAACCTGATGTGGTATGCATATAACTGGGAAAACCTTCCTTCACAAGTAAAATACTTGATGATAATTTTCATGAGTGGAGCAAACCCGTCCTCCAAAATTTTTAAGGGAAACACTCTGCTAATTTTTCTATGATTTCTGGCCTTAATGTAAGGCTTGTAGTATTTCCTGTCAATATACTATCCTTTGTTCCACTGTTCACCTACATTTCGAATACCTGTTGCTTCTGAAATAATAGTAGGTGATAATGTGAATGAAACACCAGAAAGGTTTACTTGACCATTGTTCAGATGAGCCACAAATAACCTGGCAAGCTCATGGTGAAACTTGACCCTCTCCACGATTTCATAGAAATCAAAGCAAGAGTGATGTCTGAAACATGATATGGCAAATGGGTAAGCAAGCAATTCTCTCAAACTGATAGGCTCCTCCCTAATTATTTTTCCCCCTTTGTGAGGTTTCCTCTGCACATGCTTTTCCCTAGAACTGTTACTAAGGGTTTCTTCCTCCCTTTCATAATCAGTGTCACTCTCCATGGGTTTTGGTGACTGTAGCTACTAGTGAGGAATGAAGGAATGAGGTGGGGACAAGATGAGTATGAAGAGATTTTAAAAAGATAGAAATGAGTGAGGTGAATGGGGATGTGATTCAACTTGAGGGAGTGGAGGTTTTGGGGTTTTAGGGTTTAGATTTTGGGAAATAAGTTTAGTGAATTAGGGATAGGGGAAGGGATTTAGGAAAGAAATGAAATGGTAAGAGGGATAGGAAACAATGAAAATGACAAGAGGGAGAGCACCAATGGTTTTTTTTTTAAATTAGCATGTGAGGGATTACTTAGTGACCAATTAGGGTCTAAGAGGAAATTCAAATACATCTAGGGTTTGTTTTAAATGAGACCACACAACCCAAGAAACCAAGCACTAATTCTTCATTAGCAATAAAGATGGCTATACTTACTTGGAAAAAGGTATGCAAGGGCTTTAGATGAGATTTGATGCAATTTTGAAGTGTTTTGACTGTCCCCAATAGTTGTGCAACGCCGGTGAACAAGTGTGCAACGCACTTTTAATGCACAACGTTAGTGCAAAAATGCACTGCAGAAAAGCAATAAGTGCGCAGTACCCTTTTAATGCGCAATGCCAGGCAATAGGTGCGTAGTGCCAGGCAAACACCCCGATTTTTTGCTGTTCTTCCTTCACTTTGCTCAATGATAGTTGAAATCGTGTTTTTGGGCTCTCCTTAGCAAGTTTCCTTTAGTAATGAAGAAATAAAACACATGGATGTGTTTTTTATACTTTCCCTCCTTTTGATTTTTCATTAAGCAAAACCCACCTTCTAATGTTTTGATGGCTTTTTGAATACTCTGTTTTGCTGAAATTTGACTTTTTTGGCTTTTGTGGGTGGAATGATACTAATCTCATTGATCTTTTGCAATGGCAACAGCTGGCATCATCACCAAGTGACCAGGAGCAGCTTGTAGATACTTATTACATATAGGAACAATAAAATTACATAAATTTACATGAATGAAACCCTTCAGGTCTAAATGCTCTATTTTTCCTCAAGACATAGTTTTGAGATTAAAGAGCTTTATTGAGTTTGAAAAAAGGAAAATGATGACTTTTTGAACTTTTTACCCTCCTCATGTGTCTGCTAACCATTTTATTCATTCTGAATGACCATGATGAAACCCTAAGGCCTAATGATACTAAACCCTAGGACTGGTGAAAAATGAAATTGAAATGAATATGACAACAAGTCAACAAGTTCAATAGGTATATGACATCAGGGAAAATGTAATAAAACCTCTACCATCAGTTGATCCAAGACCTAATGGAATGCATCTGATTGAATGAGACACCTAACATGAATGCAAAAAGAGTAAATTTGATCACTGATGGCAGTGTGAAGACAATGACACTAACATTGGCTCCAATGGGGATGGTAGCTCCTTGGAGGTGCCAAGAACCACAGGTCTATGGGAAAGCAGACCACTGCCTTATCCATTGGGTAATATGGACTCAATAACCTTCAACAAAAACATAAAAACTTACATTATGGAACTTGACCCAATACTAAAACACAACTGAAAAACTGGAAAATATGCTCAAAATGGATCTTATTCAATAAAAACTACTCTAACTATTCCATTCATCACCTAATCAAGTGAAATGAAACAACCAATGCAGCCAAGTAATCATTCTAGTTGCTGTTTGCATTCTCCACAAGTGCTTGCTTATGAACAACAAGAGAGAACTACTGAAAGGCAACTCCCATGAAAACTTGTAAGCAGATCCGTTGAATACTATGGATTCTCTATCCGAATCCAAAAATACTACATAAGGATCTTGAAATTCATGTGCATTGGGACTTAGCTCATCCAATGGATTACTTTACTTCTCCTCATACCATGAATGCAAACTTTCATATGAGCTTTGTGACAAGACTCCTACTAAAAATGGCAAAGAAACCAGCTGCTGGATCAAGATTGTATTAATACTTGTTTTAAGCTCATAGGTAGCTAATGAGGAGGGGCTTTGACTACAGACATCATCCAACACATCAACTATTGGATCGTGAAAAACTTGAAAAGCCTATTGCAACCCATTTTCTATTGATTCCAATGAGATTGCATGGTTTTCTACAGGTTGCTCATTTGAAGATATACTATGCGAATGACCCTTCAAAAACTGAAATGATTCAAAACAAAATGGTATGAAATCATCTTGCATCATTTGATCATATGTGCCAGCTTCCAAGTTTCATCTGCAACCTGACATTCAATGGCATTCGAGGGCTACAAATATGGATATGACAAGTCTAGAACAAGGATTTCATTTCCCTCTAGATGGTCAAGATCGAAACTTATCGACAGTTGATTTCTGATAGCATGAAAGTTGTCTCTGATGATCTGAAACGAAGTAAAACAAAAAGGCAAAGATCCTTCACTTACTTAAAATTTTGTTGCACTTTCCTCCACACTTCCATAATTGATATGCAACGGCTGATCACTGTATTCGAGCTAAAAGTGAACTTCCTCCTCCCGCAAACCAGCTATTGATTTGTCTACACGATTAGCTTCTGTTTGGAGAACATAATCATCGTCATACTGATCAAATTGAGGCAAATCATTAGTATAAAACACACTGTCAAGCATACATGTTAGATCAATAGATCTCTCTTCTCCAAGATGATGTATAAAACAATCATTATCAGATCTATGACAACTGGGATAGGAAAGAAAATGTTTTAGATCGGTCACTTGTTCTTCTTCAATTAGCGAGCCATGGTCTTGAACATCATAATCATTCCTTGTGGTGATCTTTTGCAACATCTCTTCCATTGCACTTACCAAAATGTCGAGCTTTACCTCTAAAGATGTTTATTCCTCTAGATCTATGTTCTTCATCTCTTCTTCCTTCAACTTTGCCTTTTTGATCAACAAATTAGCCTCTACATCTACTGCACTATTTTGCATCTCCTCAAGTTTTGCAAGGTTCCTTTTCCTCAGCTGAAACTCCATTTTCGGATCAAAGGCTTCCGAGTAGTGTAAGAGAGCAGATCTAGGAGGAGGCCTTATATTAACCGGCATCGAAGAATAGACTTGGTTAAACCTGGCAGAAAATTGTTGTACTATCTCCCCTAGCTGTCTTTTCAACTGGTTATACTCTTCTAGAATCAAGAAAGGGTTCTGTCTGGCCACCCACTTGTCGAGGAACACCTTGATGAACTACTGGAAATTTGAGATGCTCACATCAGGTAGGGTTTTGAACCAACTTTTGACTTTGCCTTGCAAAGAAAGAGCAAAAATCCTAATACTGACATCCTCTTCCTCAACTTCAAAAAGGTCAAGAAAAGACTCAAAATTCAGTACATGTATCTCAGTAGTGATGTCGTTACAATCACCATCAAATCTTGGTAGATATAGGTCATGATTTTTGGGGAAAGCATGGGATATAGGAGGTAAAATCAGAGGCTTGTATAGATCTGGAATTTTACAAGGTGTAGGAGTATATACAAAAACTGCAGAATCAGTCTTGGTCTCTTGAGGTGCATCAGTTTGAAGACGGTCATCACAAGATTCAAAAGAACAGTCTTGATCAAGATTAAAGGCATGTGAATATTTGGTATTCACAATCTTCAAAGGGAAAGAATCAAATGCAGGTCTATGATCTTTTCTCAAATACAGTATACTTTGTAAAGCCTTCCTGACATTCTCGGGAAAAGAGAAGAAATAATTTATAACAAAGAATATAATGTCTTGGATGAAATTCCAACTTGAATACCTTATGTTTCCATATTTTCCTTTCATGATTTTGCTGGTCAGGTTCATCCTCCAGTGGAGTCCTTCAATTTGATGTCAAAACTGATTTGGAGTCACCAAGTGAATGATTTCAGCCTTCCACTTGTCCACCATCAACAATCAGATCTAAACTTAATACATTTTGCTGAGGAACATAAAAAATACATTCCTCAGTATGGTCACCACTATGTTAGAGCCTATATCGACCTCAGGCCGAAGGGACGCAATCCTAGGATAACCACAAACCACACTTAACCTGGTAGTTAGCCCTATCAGGTCAGCAGAGGGCTCTCTCCTTGTCAATCTCAGTAAAGATGACTTCAATTATAGTTTGAGATGACTGAATTGAAATTATATTTTAGGCTAGGTATAGTAGCTCAAGGGTTTTTGGTTGATTTTGATGATTGGTTGCTAGATCAAATGGAGCAGGCAAGTTGGGTCTGGGAAATCAAATCAGGGATACAGACATGTTCTGTGGGGCGAGGTAGACAAAGGATTTATGTACTAGAAATTGGTTTATATGGTAGATTTAGACTACTGAGGGGTTGAAGAGGGCATGAGGAGCATGAATCCTCTTCAAACTATTGAAAAACATAGAAAACCAAATGCATTCCCAAGACAAAGCATTGTAAATTAGTGTATTTTGTCTATTCACCTTGATTCATTTAGTTTAGAAGAGAGAGAGAGATGTGGATACATATAAAACATCAGAAAAACTCATTACAAAGAAGAAACAATACATAAACTCAATATCACAAGAATCCCACAAAAATAGTTGTGAAACCTGGTTTTATTCCTTGCCAATCTGTTGATATAAGTATACAATGAGTGCACCACTTCCAAAAGAGTCCAACCCTTACAAATGACTGACAAAACACATCATATAGACATTAAAACCACCTGAGCTATCCATCAGGGGTCGAATCCATGAGTCAAGGAGCTGTTTCAACAACATCTAAACAAGGAGCAAAAAAGTAGGCAGTGGAACAACTTGCCTCTAAAACTAAGGAAACTGATACATTCAGTTCAAAACCACCTTTGTCTTGATGTATCTACCCTATCAAGTGTTTTACATCCATAATTACATAAGGTTACATCATTTACAATGCTAATTTCACCAAGAGAGCAAGAAAAATTCAACTATAGAGAAAACTAGGCGAAATTTGGCTTTTCTAGCAAAAACTGGCAAAATTAATTTAATGCGCAGTGCCACTTTAGAGGTCATTTTGAAGGTCTTTCACTCATCCAAATCAAGCCCAATATGGCTTGTTGGAAATCCCTACCTATCAAGTTTTTGGAACAATATGAATTTCCTGATTTGGAGGCCATTTGGCACTCCAAAAGTTGATTCTCCCAAGACTCCTTCTTGTGGGTCAAAAAAGTGGCAGAGAGGGCATTTTTTCGGTGTCTCTTGACCTTTTGGTGGCCAAGATCTTCACCAAATTTTCTCAAACATTCCAGGTTTACTTGCTTTTTCATGCTGAATCCAAATGTGTAAGCCATTTCTCAAAATAGTGTCCCCATAAAAAGCGCAGTGCCAGTGGCGCTGCGCACCTATTGGAAATCCCTGTGTAAAACTCAAAAAATGAAAAATGACCAAAATTTCTCAAAATTTCTTCAAAATTGGTAAGAGGCATCTTCATTAAGTGATTTTTTGAGCTAATGAAGCTTCAGCCAAGATTTTGAGTTTATTATGCTCTTTTTCAACTTAGCCTTAAGCCTCTTTGTCCTTGAGTTACATATCTTGTTATGGGTCAAATAGTGATAGGCCATGTGGTGAAGCATTTTCTTCTCTTTATTAGCCTTCTCAAGCAGCTTCTCAAGGTGAATGTTCACCCTCTCTAACCAAGCTTCTCAGTCATTCTCAATTTCTTACTCAATGGAGGTCATCTTGACCTTTGCTTTCTTTGCCCTTTGCCAGTTTTCTTTGATCATCTGTAACTCCATGAGGTCTTGCTTGTCTGTCAACTGTTTGCTTTCCTGCTCAAGATAGTTAATGATCCATTTGGCTGTCTCTAGATTTATTGACAAATCATGTATCTCAAACTCTTTCTCTTTGTTGATCATGTCTTTGATCCTTGAGTCTTGAGCACCCAAGTCAATGGCATTCACTCCTTGTACGTCCTCATGATCAATCAAGACAAATACTCTCTCTTGCCCTTCACTAGGATACTCCTCATGCATCATTTTCTTTCCTTTATCTTTGTCTTTGTGCTGCTGGTCAAACTATACCTATCTAGCTGAAGAAGAAGGCAAAGCCCCTTCCACTCCCAGTGGAGATAACATTTGCCTGTGGTCTGGAGAAGAAGGCGAGACCCCTTCCACCCTTGGTGGAGATAATACTCGCATGGCAGTAGCAAAAAGCCTCCTAGTGCCTCTCTCATAAGTGACAAATATTGGAACTCCTGTGGTCTTGATCTCTTGAACCCCTTGCTGTCTTGAAGGTCCTCCTTCCTCCTGAGGCACTGATGGTGATATCTGAGGGTCCTTGAAGACTTCATGAGAATTGAAGGTCTCCTATGGCATGTTGATCTAGTTCAGCTGATGTAAGACAATGATCTTTATCGAAGAGAACTGATAGATACTGTTCAGCTATTGAACGTATGGTTTTCTTTAAACAAAATGTGCTATCTTTTCTATGTTCCTACATATGAAATAGGGGAGGCTCATCATTCTCACCCTAGTGAACTGCATCAACAATCTAATGTGGTATGCATATAACTGGGAAAACCTTCCTTCACAAGTAAAATACTTTATGATAATTTTCATGAGTGGAGCAAACCTATCCTCCAAAAATTTGAAGGGAAACACTCTGTTGATTTTGCTATGATATCTGGCCTTAATGTAAGGCTCATAGTATTCCCTGTCAACATATTGTCCTTTGTTCCACTGTTCACCTACATTTGGAATACCTGTTGCTTCTGAAATAATAGTAGGTGATAATGTGAATGAAACACCAGCAAGGTTTACCTGACCATTGTTCAGATGAGCCACAAATAACCTAGCAAGCTCATGGTGAAACTTGACCCTCTCCACCATTTCACAGAAATCAAAGCAAGAGTGATGTCTGAAACATGATATGGCAAATGGGCAAGCAAGCAATTCTCTCAAACTGATAGGCTCCTCCCTGATTATTTTTCCCCCTTTGTGAGGTTTCCTCTGCACATGCTTTTCCCTAGAACTGTCACTAAGGGTTTCTTGCTCCCTTTCATAATCAGTGTCACTCTCCATGGATTTTAGTGACTGAATCTGCTAGTGAGGAATGAAGGAACGAGGTGGGGAAAAGATGAGTATGAAGAGATTTTTTAAAAAGATAGAAATGAGTTGGGTGAATGGAGATGTGATTCAATTTGAGGGAATGGAGTTTTTTGTGGTTTTAGGGTTTAGATTTTGGGAAATAAGTTTAGTGAATTAGGGATAGGGGAAAGGATTTAGGAAAGCAGTGAAATGGTAAGAGGGATAGGAAACAATGAAAATAACAAGAGGGAGAGCACCAATGGTTTTTTTTTAAATTAGCATGTGAGGGATCACTTAGTGACTAATTAGGGTTTGAGAGGAAATTCAAAGACATCTAGGGTTTGTTTTAAATGAGACAACACAACACAAGAAACCAAGAACTAATTCTTCATTAGCAATAAAGATGGCTATACTGATGCAATTTGAAGTGTTTTGACTCTCCCCAACAGGTGTGCAATGTCGATGAACAAGTGTGCAACGCCAGTACAAAAATGAACTGTAGAAAAGCAACAGGTGTGCAATGCCCTTTTAATGCACAGCGCCAGGCAATAGGTGCACAATGCCAGGCAATAGGTGCACAGCGCCAAGTAAACACCCTGATTTTTTGCTGTTCTTCCTTCACTTTGCTCAATGATAGTTGAAATCATGTTTTTGGACTCTCCTTAGTAAGTTTCCTTTAGTAATGAAGAAATAAAACACATGGATGTGTTTTTTATACTTTCCCTCCTGTTGATTTTTCATTAAGAAAAACCCACTTTCTAATGTTTTGATGGCTTTTTGAAATACTCTGTTTTGCTGATATTTGACTTTTTTGGCTTTTGCAGGTGGACTGATACTAATCTCATTGATCTTTTGCAGTGGCAAGAGCTGGCATTATCACCAGGTGACCAGGAGCAGCTTGTAGATACTTATTACATATAGGAACAATAAAATTACATAAATTTACATGAATGAAACCCTTCAGGTCTAAATGCTTTGTTTTTCCTCAAAACAGAGTTTTGAGATTAAAGAGCTTTATTGAGTTCACAAAAAGGAAAATGATGACTTTTTGAACTTTTTACCCTCCTCATGTGTCTGCTGACCATTTTATTCATTCTGAATGACCATGATGAAACCCTAAGACCTAATGATACTAAACCCTAGGACTGGTGAAAAATGAAATTGAAATGACTATGACAACAAGTCAACAAGTTCAGTAGGTATATGACATGAGGGAAAATGAAATAAAACCTCTACCATCAGTTGATCCATGACCTAATGGAATGCATCTGATTGAATGAGACACCTAACATGAATGCAAAAAGAGTAAATATGATCATTGATGGCAGTGTGAAGACACTAACACTAACACACACATTCACCACCGAATCCCTGAGATAGAGAAATATGTAAACCAATTGGAATTCCTGGAGAATACTTTAGTAGACAAGGATAACATTAAAGTAGCAGTTGAAAATGCTCTAATTGATTTAGAGAAAAGGCTTGATGAAGGTTCTTTCCTGCAGGTGGCATGAGAATCTCAAGCACAAACTGAATCTCAGGCCCAGGGAGAATCACGGGTACAAAGTAAATCTCATATAGAAGAAGAGTCTCAGGTGCACAAAGAGTCAAAGCAGCCAGACCTATCAGAGGAATTAAATCAAATAGGTATACAACAGCCCACTATGAGTACTCCCCCTAACATGAAAACTCCTCTAAATTAGGAGAAAAGCCTCAAAAGGAATAGGGAAGAGGCCACTACATCAGGCAGAGCAACCATACAAACATATGCAGAGACCAGCCTAGTCAAAAGGCAGAGGTTAAATACTGTTTCAAAACAGGAATTCACAGAAGAAACTATTGGGGCCACCAGCACTAAAATAGAAATAAGAACGCCTGTCACTCCCTCTGGGGGCACACTAGAACCTTCTATATAAAATACTCAAATGTTGGAAAGGCAACAGAGTGTTGAAGTGTCCTCCTTTAGGATGCTAGCTAACAGGGGTCAAGACATCAGAGAAAGGTACAAGGATATAAAGGCTAGGAATGAGAGGCTAAAAGCCAAAACTTACACACAGTACCTAAAGATGGCAGCTACAAACCAAACAAGGCTAATGTCATCCTATGATGTGAAAGAGGGCAAAATGCAGATGACATTTATGAAGTCCACTACACAACGACCAAGGACAGCAACAGACTTCAAAAGGGTAGATTTCAAAGTATTGGCAAAGGACATACATCCTATTGACCAGATTGAGCTGCATAAACAAACAAGAGAGATTATTTACTCCACCTTGACAGGGAAGGCCATCACACTTCATCAATTGTAAAATTCCTTAAATAACATATCAGCCCAGTTCCAATTAGAGAAGGCCTCGCCACAGGCAAAAGACACCAGAATCAAGTCCTTAGAAGACTTAATCATTGAGTTGGGACATGATCCCAAAGATGTGAAGGCCACTGAAAGGCTGATCAAGAAGAAAACTGATGACATATCTTCTTTGGAGAATCAACTTAAGATTCCACCACCGCATCACCCACAGACAACAAAGATCCTAGAGACCTGAAAAGGACAAGAAGAGCTTATGGACTTAGTCCTAAAAATAAATGACCAGTTGAAAGAAATAGTGAAAGAATTGGACACTTTGATTCAGTCCAAACAAAGTGAACTGGCCACCACTTCTACAACTGTCATTCCCACAGTAACAACTATAGTTCCCTCAACACTGGCAGCATCCTTGGCACCAACAGCTCCACCTACCATAGCACTGCTAGTCACAACTGAGTCTACAACAGTAGGTACCTCAATAGAAAAGACAACAGAATTAGTGAAATCCATGGTGGAAATGTCCATCCAGGCAACAGAACTTAAAAGGCTTAAGGAGAAAGTGACAAGCCTAGAAACTGACTGCAAGCTTGCCCAGATTCAACAGAGAGAAGAAACATAGAAAGCCCTAAGGATGGGTGAGAAGATTAAGGTCCTAGAAAAAGATTTAACTCTACAAAAGCCACTAGGACAGACCAAAGAGATTCTCTAGGCCAATATCATTGACTCTGTCAATGATATTTGGCCATCAATTCAAGTAATATTTGAGCAAACAGAACTGGTGAAAGTGGCCATCGAAGAAATTCAAAATGTAAAGGAAGACTTAGGAGACCAGCCTAAGGATGCTAATTGATTCATCCACTTCATGAACAGAAAGAATAGGCATGAACTAAATGAGCTTGGTGTGGAGGATAGAACTGAAGCCATCATAGAAGTCAAAAAGGTTCTTTCTAAAAGAAACCTTATTCTTAACCTAGAGGAAAAATGCCATAACATGTAGGTGGGCATTGACAGATTCATGGAAAAATTTCAAATTTTGAGGGATAAAGCCCTTCCAAGTCCTATGGTCATCCATGACAAACTAATGACCCAATTGGATTACATTGATAGATTAAGGAAGTTGTCCAAGGAACAGGCAAGCACTTTAGGTATCAAATCCTTGCCAACAGGGAAAGCATTGTATGATACTTTAGAAAATCTATTTTTCCTAGAGCATGAGGTGAAACATCTCTTTGTCACCAAGCCTAATTTTTCCAAATACACTGAGGCAGATGAGATCTATAGGATAATTCTCAAAGTAAAGTTACCTAAGGATGAAAGGAGGGAAAAAATGACAGATTTACTATAAGTTACCGCAGTAAATCTGAATGGCAGCCAGATGAAACAGATGAACAGGGTCAAAAAGTAGCAAGTTAAAGAGTATCAGTAAAAGATTAAAGACAAAGAGGATTCCAACGTACATATATCAACCAGCTTAAAAAGGCTCAAATTCAACTGCCACACGCAGCACTACCAGAATAAGAGGGACATCATGATGCAGTTTCCATCTATCTCTATCTTCATGCTTGAAAATATTTTTTTTCCTTAATTAAATCTCAAACTATTGTGAGATATTTCGTAATATTTTTTGTATAAATACTTCCCATTTCGAAGTATTTAGGGTGGATTCAAAAACATTTCTGTAGACTTGTATCTAAAATCAAAGTGCCATTGTATCAAGACTGGATTAGCTTGCTAGATCATGGAATAAAGGCTAGACATTTTACAAGATTCTTGTGTAAAGCAAAAATCAAATAAGTATTCTCTCAAGTGTATTATTGTTTTTCCTTATGTTTATTAATAATCATATGTGTTTCAATGAAATCTGAATGGTAAACTATGAATGATATTTTAGAACTTGCTTTAATGCTCTCTATCTTGGTTGTTTACCTTCTTAATGTTTTCTACTAAACTATCCTAGTTAGGGAATTCTTAAATGCTCCCTTACTTTCGTAGTTTCTCCTTGTGATTTATGTAGCAAAGAATTCTTAATTTCTCTTTGTTGAGGATCACCCTATGTTCGTCATTCTAATCCCGGTCTAAGGATTCTTCATTTCCCTTTTACCCTGGTTAGAATTATTCCACCCGTCAGCCCTTTGAAGATTTTCCTTTTGCTTTGCTATCCTACCTTGTGAACAATCCCTTTAATGATCTAGTCTAGTTAAGCTATCCTTTGATTGAATCCATAGCCCAATGGCTTAATGACCTAGCTCTATCCACCTATTCCAAGAATTCCACCACCCAACTTTCAATCAAAATCAAAATCCTCACGAACACTAAGAACTAGCATAAAATCTAATAGAAACAAAGTTAAATTATAAAGAGAGAGCCCTCTCTGGACTTAGGTTGGCTAGAACCTGAGTCTAAAATATTTGGTTTGTGGTTACCTCAGATTATTCCTTCTTTTGATAACATCTAGGGAAAACTTCTGAGTGATAACATAGTGGCGACCATACCGAGGATTCACATCCTTAGTATTAATAAACCTTTGAGAAATTTCAAATCTTTATTTCAAGCCTCTTGAAGGGTTTATTAGAAGTTATTTATAAAAATTGCATAAAAAGAAAGTAATTAGAAAAATTCGAAATTCTGGCTTCAAACAAAACTCACTATAGTAGGGCCAACCCAGATCTAAACCCTCCCCAAGTATTTGATAATCCTAATCCGATTTCAATAATATCCAGAAGACAAGAAAGTTCAGTCAGTCCTACACCTTCAATTAAAGCAAATTCATGCCCTGATGAGTGGTTGTTTTTAGAAGATCTCCCCTTTGACGAGTCATTTGACATTTCCCTATTTAGAACCAAGTCTAAAAGTGCACTTGATGACACAGTTCTAGATCCAAAGTTTATTGCAGAACTTGAAGTCCAAAAGGAAAACCTATCAATTGATCAATATATTCTAAATTCCCCTCAGTCATCCCTTACTACTGTTAAGATCCCTGAGCTTTCTAAAACAATTTCAACTCCCTTTAGTTCACGATTATTCCCCTCCATCTCTGAAGTTCATTCCTCACCTCCATTTATACCTTTACTTCCCCACCAACCTACCATTACACATCAGTCACCCATTACTCCCAGTTCCCCATCACCCATTGTATCATCTTCAGGAAACCAAACTCCACTTCTTAGTCTTGCCCAATTTATTGCCATGCCAAATAGATATGCTCCTCTTGTGTTGCCTACTCCATGAGGTGCCATGCCACAAGATTACCATAACAAAATTGTCCAATTTGATGGCATAGGAACTTACACAGCATAACGACATACAAACAAAATGACAGATTTCTTTGAATTACATGAAATTGATATTGGAGATGCCCAAATGAGACTGTTTGCTCAGACTCTAGCTGGTGATGTATGAACATGGTTTAGATATTTACCTGCTAATAGCATAGACACTTTAGAAGTATTTTACCAGCAATTTTTAAATTGATAGGAAAAGAAAAAGAATCCTTTGCAAATCCTTTCAGAGTATGAAAACATCAAGAGAGGACCAAAAGAAACAGTCCAAGATTACTATACAAGATTCAACAATATATATAATGCAATACTAGTCAATCTCAGACCCCCACCTGGCTTAGATCTGATAAAATTTCCTGATGGGTTTGATATTGATATGGCCTTCCAACTTAGAGAGAGAAATCCTCCAACTTTAGAAGACATGCAAAGTGTAGCAGTTAGTGTAGAAGCTAATTTGCTAGCAAAAAGAGCTACGGTTAGGAATGAAAGAAGAGGATCCTTGAAAGATGAATCCTCATCCTCTGACCTTAAATAGATGCCTTAGCCAAAGGAATGGAAAAACTGATGGATATGATATAGAAAATTGAAAGGAAGCCTCACTGGGATAATCAATAGACACCTCCAGTGAGAAATCCAAACTTTAGAAAGAATCAAAATCAAAACACTAGAAAAAATGGACGTGATCAGAATATTAGGCCTCCTTTTCAAGAAAAGTATGTTGAAATTTCCCATTCAGAAGACCTTGAACAAGACACACAAATTAACTTAATGGGATTAGATGAGGAGAAAATTGTCTTTTTGACTCAAGATGATCAGGAACTATGCATGCTTCAGCAATTGCAAACCCAATCAGGAGAATCATTCGATTACAAGCAAGGGTATGATTCTGCTGTCTTCGAAGTGCAGAAATAGTACAATTTTAGGAGTAAAAAGAACACTGGTACTCCTGACCAAAACGAGAAAGCAATACCACATCAAACTAAGAAAATTAAAGTAGTTCCAATTACAAAAACTCTCCAAATCCTCTCTAGACCAAATCAGAATCCTTTTGGTCCCACCATTGTAGATATAACCAATGACCAACCCCATAATGATCAACCATCCACTTCAATCCCCTCCAAGGAGATAGTGGAGGAATCTCCAAACATCATATTAGAAAATCCACAGAGAAAGACTTCAAATGTAGAAAAACAAGAGCAACCTACTCCAAATCCTGCCATGAAAATTCCAAATCCTCAAACAAAGAAAGCCCCTTTGCCTTTCAATTTGGGAGTAGAGGTAGCTAAGCTAAAAATTTCAGTCCCCCTAATAGAGTTGATTAAAAATGAAACTTAAAAATCTCAAATAAGAAAATCTTTAAACTTCGTTGAGAATGAAGACTGTGTTAACTTATTTGATGATTAGCCTGAGCTTATATTTGATCCTGATGTTAATGGTAAGCCATTAGAAGGAGGGATACCACCCTTTTATATTAGCCTCAACATTAATGATATGATCTTACACAATGCAATGTTAGATTCTGGGGCTTCACACAATTAATGCCTAAGTCTGTTATGGAAAAATTGAACTTAGACATCACTAGGCCTTACAAGGACCTGTTCTCATTTGATTCAAGTCAAGTAAAGTGCCTAGGGCTGATCAAAGACCCGTGTGTTTCCTTAGTACAATATCTTGCTAAGACAATTATCATGGACATAGTTGTTGCTGATATACCACCTAAATATGGCATGTTATTGTCTAGATCATGGGGGGCTAAACTCCAAGGATCTTTTCAACTTGACATGTCATATGCCACAATTTCAGTCTTTGGACGTCTTAAAAAACTATATAGAGAGACCCTAATGAAATATGTAGTGAGTAGTCAGGCTAGGCCTCAAAACCTTCCTATCTATTCCATGCATTCTGACATTGATTCTTTTATTCTGTACAATGTTGAACAAACACAAGAAACTGCTTCAAACATCATTATTTCTGAACCAAAAGAAATTGCAGTTAGAGTTCAAAATGAAATTTTCCAAACTAAACAACTTTCAAATAAAAAGGATGATCAAGATACCTTAATCAAAGAAGATTTTGTCCCCCTAGACAGTAAGAATTATGAACATGAAATATTATGGCATCTTGAATTTGATGGATCAGTGAACAAGTTAGGAGCAGGAGAAGGAGTGTGGATTTAAAATTTAGAAAATGATTACTCAGAGGGCCATGCCTACAGACTGAATTTCAAATGCACCAACAACATGGATGAGTATGAAGCACTTCTTTTAGGTCTCAAATTAGTTAAAAAGTTAGGAGCTATAAGAGTTTCTATTATGGGAGATTCTGAGTTGGTTATAAAATAAATTAAAGTTGTATATATGACCAAAGACCCTAGATTAGGTCTTTATAGAGGAACAATTATAGAAATATTGAACACTTTTCTAGAAACTAAGCTTTCAGTCATTCCAAGGAAACATAACATGCAGGCTCATAGTTTAGCAATGTTTGCCAGCACTTGTAAGTTACCATTTCAACCTAACCATCAGTACACTACTGAGGTTAGGCACATACCTGCTGGTGGGCTCCAGTATTGTAGCAATAATGCTACAACTCCTGGGGCTTCTTGTCTCTTAATTTTATCAACCCGGTAGTTCGTACAAACTTGGAAGCGACGGTGCTGTATGCACAAGTACTAGCTCTTGTCGCAGCTGTCACTTGGTCAGCTGGCACAAGTCCGCTAGGGCTCAAGCCAACTTCTATAGGCTCTCAGAAGAAGCTTGTTAAATGATGGACGAAAGCTAGCTCAAAGAAGACTAATCTACTTGGCAAAAATGAACTGAAAGCAAATCAAAACATGGAAACCCTAGGAAACCCTAATTTAACTAGTCTAACCTCTATGATGCAAAGAATGTGAAGGAAAATTCTACCAATGATGCCATTACTTCTAATAAGTGAAAATGCATGAATCTAATCTACTTGCATCTTAAAAGACATGTTTTTGTAATTTTTTCTTTAAGTGGATGGAGTGATTGTGATTTTGTGCTTATTAGGGTTTGGTTGTGCAGATGTGATGGAGAAGGAAGGAAAGCATGGGAAAGGTTGGGGAGGCTAGGAGAGGTCCCCAGGGATCCTTAGCATCCGTCCACAGAGGTTCCTCACGTTCAGAGGCTCAGCAACCGAGTGAGTGGCCTCCTACAAGATGTCTGCAGGGGATCCTACAGGAAACTCAGAGGTTTCTACAGGATGTTCTGTAATTCTTCTACAGGATGTTTACGAATTGGGTTTTTGAGGATGGATGGTTGATGTAAGATGCATGGATGGTTATGGAGGTAGGATGGGGGTCTGAAGTGACCTAGGAACTGATGGATGGAGTGGGGAGATGATGTGGAAGGCTGACTTGGCTTGAAGGTAGTTGAGACAACAATGGAGAAGGAGGTAAGGTTACTTGGCAAAAGAGAAGATGGGAGATGAGGGAACAGACTTGGTGATGGAGGAGCTGATCTGAACGAGGCTCAAATGCACGAGGAGGTGATGAAGATGCCCTGCATAGTGGTTACTTGATCAAACCAACTACATCTTGCATGCAATCGAAATATCATGTGATCTATCTAACAAGTTAATGAAATCGGTGGACAGCAACCTTATTCATGAAAAGAATCACGTACAACCTGTGAACTAAACATTATCAAAGAGATATAAATGCATGAATAACTCCTACCAATCTATCTTAAACATAAGAAACTACTTTAACCATCAACAAGCAACCTAAGTAACAAAGCATGAATTAAATCTAAAGAGCAGATTTTTTCTCAAGAACGCAGCAAACACACATAAAGAGAAACAAGGGAGGTACTGGCGCTTGAGATGGGCCCAACCCTAAGAGCTACAGCATCCCATGAAATATTTAGAGCTGGTGCAAAGCTGGATCCATCTTTATTAATCAAGAAATGAAAAGTTACATCAAAACTGTCCACAAGGAGAGCTTGAGCATGAGCTGAAAGCAAAACTAATCTATTGCCTACAAATCGAATTACAAACTAGCTAACTAATGGCTAAAACAAAATGACTAACTGGCTACAAAATGACTAACCACTAGCTAACCAAAATGAGGCCCCAAGCCCTCTTATTTATACAATTTGAGGACCCAACAGTCCTCCTAAAAGTTAGGGACTTGGATGCCCAAGACTTGTAGTTAACAGCAGTCCTACTTGACTTGCTTGGCTGCCCTTGTGCTCACTGATTTGGTGGCCTTTGAACTCCGAGCTGATGGTGGAGAATTCGAGGTAAGGGCCCATAAATGAGGGGGACACCTTCCTACAAATCCTCTAGCTTGTTCTCCCACGAATTTGGCTGCCAAGTGCTCATTAAGACCTTCAATTTTGTCTCCAAGTTGATCAAAAAGGTTACACAAAGCACCCATTAGACTTGTTGGCATAATGACTAACCAAATTCACTCTATTAACATAAAAATAATCAAAAACATGCAATAAACAAATGAGAATGGTGGATCAAGTCAAATTAGGAGGTTGGATGAGCCCAAATATTTGTCCATTTTTGGGGCTCATCATCACCCCGCTACTGAAAGTGTTGCTCATCCTCTGAGCAACCAAATCTCTCCCCTTGTCTTTGATGGCCCTGGTAGCTTCCTTGGCTAACATCTCAGCCGATTTCTCCTTTGGCTTCCCTCTTTTCAAACTTCCTATAGAACAGTTCACTGGCTTCCTATAGAAACAGTCCTCTGTCTTCCTGTAGAAATAGTCCTCTGTCTTCCTGTAGAAACAGACAGCACCACTGTATCTTGCTTGGCTGTGGGCGATTTTCCTTTCAGCTGGGCTGTGGCGGCCTTCATCTCCTCCTCCTTCCTGCTCTTCTTCCTCACTGCCTGCTGCTTGTAACTCTGAACGTGTAACCCGCTCATTGTTCACTGCCTGCTGCTTGTAACTCTGAGCTAGTGTGATTTGATGATTTGCTTCCATTAATTAGGGTCATAGCACAACATAAAATTGGAGCAATATGCCTGGTTGACCTCCATGGCCAAGCTAGGAATGTTTCCAAAGCAGAAGATCAACAAAATGCTATATGAATCACCTGCCATAATGTGGTAGCTTTCATGGATGCCCAAAGAACCCATGGGAATATGGAGCTAGGGAAACATGCGGCAGAATGCGTTTTTATTTGGACTCATTGTATCAGCAACTTATGTGCTGCTATAAAACATTTATGCTGCAGCTGGCAAGTAGACTTATGTAACAAAGGTAAGAAATATGAGGAATGACAATGGGTGAACCTAATTGCAGTGAGGATTTGATGAAGCCAAAATGTGTGACCATTTTGCTTTTGCTGCAGAGGATGACATAAATTACACAAGTTAACAACCAATTTACGAAATCAAGCCTTCACACCCATGTATTGGTTCAGCATGCGTTGCTGACTTCTAAGTTTTCTGCATGCATTGCTAACTTCTAAGTTTTCAGCTAGCATCTCCTGAAGCAGCATAGAGGCTATTTACTGCGTCCTCATAGCCATTCCAATCTTCTTCTACCAGAATCCTATGAATATATTGATCCACATGCAAAACTTCAAGAGCTTCATTTTCAATTTGAAATCAGTGGCTTACAGTCTTAGCTAAACGTGACACACCATACTTCTAAACTCGTACAACGGGCATCTCCATGCTTTCTGGACTGGTTGGCCATTTTAGAAGAGCTGTGAAAGCACCTGATTGGTCTTCTGATAGTGGTATTGCAAGAGGAATTATACCCCTGTCTAGCATAAGGAGGGACAAGTTTTTCACCCTTGGCCATATGATAATTGTCCATCTTTCTTCAAGCTCCAAACTTGATGAAAAACCTTAGGCTTCTCTGCTCGGGAAGATTCTGCTGCACTTTCCTGTAGACGACATCCTGTAGAAACGCCTGTAGGATGTCTCTGCGCCTTTGAATGATCTTTGCATGCGGGAGAATTGTTAACAAGCCCAAAACTTGATGAAGGACGTGAGTTTAACATTTGCAAGTGTAAATGAACAACAGTTAGCAAGTGTACCTGAACAACAATTACGTGAGTCTTCAGCCGAGCGTTCCTTTATTCACTGCGTGATTTGTGGTGAGGTGGCAGAGACCTGCGCTTAGCCCATGCAAACTGTTCGTCCCCTGCAGTCCCATCTGCCTGTAATCCCTTACCATTTGTTCCACTGGAGTTTAAACTATCCATAACTGGCTGTGTTTTTTCAGTTTCATGTGAATGACCATACTGCGTGACTGTCGGCTAAGTTCTTAGGGACGACAATCAGCTGAACCTTACTAATTCGTGGCTTAATCCCACCATTCCATTAATTCATGCATTTTTCGAATTAAATTTATGCAATAGAGGAATGAGTTTGTCACATACCTCGAAGTTCAATGGTTGTCGTGAGCTGCTGTGGCCTGTCATTGCTGCATGCATTGGTTTTCCTGATTGCATGTGGCTTGGCTGCTAATCTTTGATTGTTTTTTTCCTTGTGCAGGTGTCCTCTGGCCGGATCTGAGCTGCGTGCAATGATTTCCACGTTCAACTCTGCCCGTTCAAGCTGCTGCTGCTGCCTGGTCACAAAACCAGAACTTCTTTTTGCCATTTCTCCCAAACGGTAGATCGGTTTGATCTGAAACTCGGTGAGCATGTTCCTACCATCCTTATGCATCTCCCATATCAAATTCGTGATCAATGGATGCACGGATTTCGAGAAAAATGGAAAATGGCTGAAGATTTCAGAGCTCCATTTCTCGGAAACCGTGCATCGGAATCGGCTGAAACTGCTTGGGTAGGCTACTATCACCCATGTGCATCTCCCCATGAAACAGGTTTTAAAATGGATGCACGGATGTAGAGAAAACGCAAAAATGGCTGATGGTGATGGAGGCTGATTTCTTGGAAACCGTGCACTGGAATTGCATGAAACTGCTCAGGCATGTTGTCATCGACCTTGTACAATTCCCCACAAAATGGTTTGTCAAATGGATGCATGCTTTTCAAGTTATGGCAAAAACAAATTTCGTTCTATGTCTTTTTGCTTCAAGGCTTCTTGCAAATTTTTGCATGGGATGACAAAATGAATTTTGGCTGTGATGCAGGTATGGGGATGATGGAGGAGGAGTTGGAAGATTGCATGAGGGCTTCTGAACCCTTGAGGAAGCTACCATGCTCGCCAAACCACTTTTTGAAATGCATGCCTAGTTTCCCACAATTTCTACAGGAAGTTCCTGTAGAAGCACAATGAGAAGCACAAGGAGGTGGAAAAGATGATGGATGAAGGCAAGGGATGGACACACAAGTGCTTGTAGGCCTAATCAACAGATTCCCACCATCAGATTCACTTTTGAAATTGGATTTGGCTCGTCCAAAGGTTCTACAGGATGTTTCCTGTAGAAATACAGAGCTTCCTGTAGAAGGCAAGAAAATTCCTTTGACCTTGATTTGAGTGCTCCTCCTATCATGAAACATCCTTCTTGCAACCTGCAATGTCATTGCTGCAACACGAAATTATTCAATGGAGATTAGCTTTTATTTTTCTTTTTCTTTTTCTCTTTTTTGAAAAACAACTAGGGCACCTCATGGAGGTTTTCACCCTAATTGCCTGCCTTGGGCGCCTCCAAGGGAGGTTTTCACCCAAAGATCTTATTCTCTTTTCTCTTTTTTTTCCAACCCATTGACCGCCTCATGGAGGTTTTCAATCAATGAGCCAATCTAAGGCGCCTCCGAGGAGGTTTTCACCTTAGATTTCTATTTTCCTCTTTTTTCATTTTTTCTTTTTCTTTTTTTCTTTTTTTTTTCTTTTTCTTTTTTTTTTCCTACCCTACCCTACTTGAAAAAAAACAAAATCATTTTCAAGTATAAGAATACTTCCAATGGAGCCATGTGCACATCAAGATTAGAGACAAAATGATGTGAAGGCTCGGAATGCATGCTTTGACAACTATCCAAATCTCAGAGACCAAATGATCTGGCGTTGAAGGGATCAAACAAAACTGAGGAAGAAAGTACCGCTGCAACTTAGTGACCTTCTGAAACCATATCTCAATATAGCTTTGATATCCTTGGTTCTTTTGCTGATCTGGATCATTCTTCATGTCACCTTCTATCATGACCTTCTGATCTTCCTCTTTTTGTTGATCTTTCTCTTGAGTACATGGAAGATTTGATGGTAACCATGAGGGATCTCTCTCGGTCTCTGATTTAGATCTCTTTTCTTCATCAAGTGCAGCCCATGGTTCGTTGATCTCCTCTTTTGAATCTTCTTTTGCTGGATGTGATCCTTCAATGCTTTCAAGATGGTCTCTTTTTTGCAATGCTTTTCTTGAGCTTTGGTGAACATCATTGAGCTCATGAGGAATCCTTTGCACATGTTGTGCCTCAGATTTGCAATGGAGTTGAGCTACTCCAATGTGTGGATTTGGAAATGGTGGTATGGGTAGTTGAGTGGAGGTGTGAAATTGAGATGGAGATGGATGGCATTGTGGTTGGGTAGGCATTTGGGGTTGCCTTGGTGGAGGAGGAGGCGATGGTTTTGGATGAGTAGGTGGTGGAGGAAAATGAGCGGGATGAGAGTTGTACTGGGGCCTCCACTCCTGATAAGGTGCATCCCACTGAGGCTGTGGCTGAGCATAAGAGTGAAATGAATGAGCAACTGGTTGGGCATAATATGGATCTGTGAAGGAACAAGGAGGAGGTGTGAACCACGAAGGATGAGCAGGGGGACCCCAAGAAGGCATGAAAGTGGCTTGATAGGGGTCATAATAGGTCTCGGGTGTCCCTTGCAGTTCCTGCTGGTAAGATCTAGGTCCATGCGGCCAACTTTGGTTCATGTAATAGAGTGATTCAGTGGCTCCTTTGGCTCTCTGATATGCAGCTTTGAATCTGGGTAAGGAAGGGCACTGATCTGTAGGATGGTATTCTTCACAGACAAAACACACTTCTATGGAGTACAATGGACATTCGTTCCTAGGATGCTTTCTAGTGCACCTAGGACAAAAAATGACCAAAGCCCTCTTGGCTTCCTCTTGCTTCTGTTGGATCCGCAAGGTATCCAGTTGCATGGCAAGAAACTGCCTCATATCACTCTTGAAATCTTCGATCTGATTTGCAAATTCATCTTTGGACAAGGGACTGCTCCCAACATTTCTGCTTGTAGCCATTTGCTTCAGAGGAATGTTTCTTCTTCTTCTCCCCTAGAGGTTCTTCAGATATGTCTTGATGTCCACCCAGGGGTTCTTCAATCACAGCCATCGAAGAAGAGAGAAGGTTGTGTGAAGCAGTGGGGGTGTTTTGCAATCATTTTTCAAACTTATCTCTACTCCTACAAGGCATGAAATGAAATCTTTTTGGTTGATTTTTGTTTTTTTCTACTTCTACATGCAAAACTGAAATAGATTGAATTGCAACTAACTATCTTGCGAAAATGAAAATGCGGAATTGAAATGAAAGCAGGAAAGGACTAATCTATTTTTCTCAAATGAAATTGCAAGAATGAAATGCTAGTCTACGCTTGCAGAAAGGAAATTGCGGAATTGAAAGGCTATTCTAGGAAAGCAGGAAATGTCTATGCTACTTTTGCAGAATGGAAATGAAATAAACTACTCAGCAGAAAGTTGTAGTAGAAAATAGAAGAATAGCAACAATCACCAATACTTTGCCGCTTCCCCGGCAACGGCGCCAAAAAGATGGTGGGCTCCAGTATTGTAGCAATAATGCTACAACTCCTGGGGCTTCCTGTCTCTTAATTTTATCAACCCGGTAGTTCGTACAAACTTGGAAGTGACGGTGTTGTATGCACAAGTACTAGCTCTTGTCGCAGCTGGCACAAGTCCGCTAGGGCTCAAGCCAACTTCTATAGGCTCTCAGAAGAAGCTTGTTAAATGATGGACGAAAGCTAGCTCAAAGAAGACTAATCTACTTGGCAAAAATGAACTGAAAGCAAATCAAAACATGGAAACCCTAGGAAACCCTAATTTAACTAGTCTAACCTCTATGATGCAAAGAATGTGAAGGAAAATTCTACCAATGATGCCATTACTTCTAATAAGTGAAAATGCATGAATCTAATCTACTTGCATCTTAAAAGACATGTTCTTGTAATTTTTTCTTTAAGTGGATGGAGTGATTGTGATTTTGTGCTTATTAGGGTTTGGTTGTGCAGATGTGATGGAGAAGGAAGGAAAGCGTGGGAAAGGTTGGGGAGGCTAGGAGAGGTCCCCAGGGATCCTTAGCATCCGTCCACAGAGGTTCCTCACGTTCAGAGGCTCAGCAACCGAGTGAGTGGCCTCCTACAGGATGTCTGCAGGGGATCCTACAGGAAACTCAGAGGTTTCTATAGGATGTTCTGTAATTCTTCTACAGGATGTTTACGAATTGGGTTTTTGAGGATGGATGGTTGATGTAAGATGCATGGATGGTTATGGAGGTAGGATGGGGGTCTGAAGTGACCTAGGAATTGATGGATGGAGTGGGGAGATGATGTGGAAGGCTGACTTGGCTTGAAGGTAGTTGAGACAACAATGGAGAAGGAGGTAAGGTTACTTGGCAAAAGAGAAGATGGGAGATGAGGGAACAGACTTGGTGATGGAGGAGCTGATCTGAATGAGGCTCAAATGCACGAGGAGGTGATGAAGATGCCCTGCATAGTGGTTACTTGATCAAACCAACTACATCTTGCATGCAATCGAAATATCATGTGATCTATCTAACAAGTTAATGAAATCGATGGACAACAACCTTATTCATGAAAATAATCACGTACAACCTGTGAACAAAACATTATCAAAGAGATATAAACGCATGAATAACTCCTACCAATCTATCTTAAACATAAGAAACTACTTTAACCATCAACAAGCAACCTAAGTAACAAAGCATGAATTAAATCTAAAGAGCAGATTTTTTCTCAAGAACGCAGAAAACACACATAAAGAGAAACAAGGGAGGTACTGGCGCTTGAGATGGGCCCAACCCCAAGAGCTACAGCATCCCATGAAATATTTAGAGCTGGTGCAAAGCTGGATCCATCTTTATTAATCAAGAAATGAAAAGTTACATCAAAACTGTCCACAAGGAGAGCTTGAGCATGAGCTGAAAGAAAAACTAATCTATTGCCTACAAATCGATTTACAAACTAGCTAACTAATGGCTAAAACAAAATGACTAACTGGCTACAAAATGACTAACCACTAGCTAACCAAAATGAGGCCCCAAGCCCTCTTATTTATACAATTTGAGGACCCAACAGTCCTCCTAAAAGTTAGGGACTTGGCTGCCCAAGACTTGTAGTTAACAGCAGTCCTACTCGACTTGCTTGGCTACCCTTGTGCTCATTGATTTGGTGGCCTTTGAACTCTGAGCTGATGGTGGAGAATTCGAGGTAAGGGCCCATAAATGAGGGGGACACCTTCCTACAAATCCTCTAGCTTGTTCTCCCACGAATTTGGCTGCCAAGTGCTCATTAAGACCTTCAATTTTGTCTCCAAGTTGACCAAAAAGGCTACACAAAGCACCCATTAGACTTGTTGGCATAATGACTAACCAAATTCACTCTATTAACATAAAAATAATCAAAAACATGCAATAAACAAATGAGAATGGTGGATCAAGTCAAATTAGGAGGTTGGATGAGCCCAAATATTTGTCCATTTTTGGGGCTCATCACCTGCTATCCCAGAAAAGTTGAAAAATTAGCAAGTATTTGCTAATGACCAACAAATAAATAATTTTTTAACTTTAGAGGAAGAATTTGTAAATAGTAATATAGGTACTGACATAAAATTAGATCTTGATTTTATAGATAAAATAGAAGTTAACAAATTAGAAGATGAAGAGATAGATAGATTCCATCCCACAAAGTTTACAAAATTAGATATTCAAAACCTAAAGCAAGTTGAAATTGAAGAGATAATTAATGAAGATTCTGAAATCATTAATCTCAAAGACAATTTTTTTCCCAAAGGATTAACTCCTTTGGAAGACTTGTTTGATTCAAATGATGTCCCTAGAAAACCAAAGATGGAAACCCTAAAATCTAATATAGAGGAGTGCAACATAGGGACTAAGGAAAATCCAAAATTGATAAAACTTTCAAAGTCTTTACCTCCTACTGAAAAAGTGAAGTACATAGAACTGCTAAAGGAATTCCAAGATGTCTTTGCTTGGAGTTATGAGGACCTCAAGTCCTATGACACCAGCATAATATAGCACACCATCCCCATAAAAGAAAATAAAAAACATTTCAGACAGAAGCTTAGAATGATTAATCCTATTCTATTACCTTCTATTGAAAAGGAAATCAGAAGAATGTATGAAGCCAAGATAATAGCACCAATTAGGTTCTCTGATTGGGTTTCAACTTTGGTGCCCATAAAGAAAAATACTGGTGAGATTAGACTATGTGTTGATCTTAGGAATCTCAATAATGTTTCACTTAAAGACAATTACCCTCTCCCTAAAATGTATCATATATTACAAAGGGTAGTACGGTAAACCAAAATCTCATTATTGGATCGTTTTTCTGGTTACAATCGGATTTTAGTTCACCCAGATGATTAGGCCAAAACAAGGTTCATACTCCTTGGGGCACATTCATGTATGTGAAGATGCCTTTTGGGTTAAAGAATGCAAGGGCCACTTTTCAAAGAGCTATGGATATACCTCTTGCTAAGTAAATCCATGACTTCCTAGAAATATACTTCGATGATATCACTGTATTCTCAAAAACTGATAAACAACACTTAAATCATCTAAGGCAGGTTTTCATCAAATGCAGGAAGTATGGCATTTCTTTGAATCCTAAAAAATATTTATTTGGGTTAGAAGAGGATAAATTGTTAGGCCACATAATCTCTAAATATGGTATCCAAATAGACCCTGCAAGAACTGAAGCCATCTTACTGATACAACATCCTAGGAGCATTAGAAAATTACAAGCCTTTTTAGGAAAAATAAACTTTCTTAGGAGATTTATTCCTAACTCAGCAGAATTAATTAGATCATTCAATAACATGTTGAAGAAAGATTCGACCATAAAATGGACAGTTGAGGCTAAGAAGTCTTTTGAAGATATTAAGTTAGTCTTAACAAAAACACTAGTTTTGATCAGTCCAATGTTTGATAGGGATTTCATTATATTTTTTTTTTTCCTCAGAACACACAATAGTTGCAGTCCTACTGCAGAAGAATGATGAGGTTTATGAACAACCTATTTCCTTTTTTAGAAAAGCCCTGAGAGATGCCTCTTTAGAATATAATATAATGGAAAATAAAGCTTTTGCTTTGGTCAAAGCTATCAATGATTTTAGAGTTTACATTTTATATTCACATGTAATACCCTATGTCCCCAATGCACTAGTCAAGGATATCCCAACACAGGATGGTCCAGATGGAAAGAGAGGGAAATGGATAGCTACTATATTAGAATATGACCTAGAAATCAAGCCAACAAAGTTAATCAAAGGCCAAGGTTTAGCCAAGCTCATGGCTGAAACAAACTGTCAGGCCTTAGACATAAATTTTATTACAGAAGTGGATAATGGAGAGGAGATGGTGATTCCACCAATCAAAATTTACAAGCTTATCTTGAATTTTCCAAGACCAAAAGTAGGATTTTAAAAATGAAATCTTTAAAATTTTGCATACTTGACAATGCTTTGTTTTGGAGGAATCATGAAGGTATCCTTCTTAACTGTTTATTAAAAGAAGAATCTGACGAGGTGTTACAAGTGTTTCATGCAGGTGACTACGGAGGACATCATTACTGGAAAACCACTGCTGACAAGATTCTTATAGCTAATTTCTATTAGCCCACTTTGTTTTCTGATGTAAAGAAATTTGTAACCTCATGTCATAAATGCCAAATTTTCGAAGGAAAGAAAAAGCTTTTACCCCTGCACCTAAAACCAATATCTGTTGAAGCACCTTTTCAACAATGGGGTCTTGACTTCATTGGTGAAATCCACCCACCTTCTTCTACCCAACCTAAATGGATTCTCACTACTATAGATTACTTTACCAAATGGATAGAAGCCATACCATCAAGGCAAGCCTCTGACACTGTTATAATAACCTTCCTTGAATCCAACATCCTATCTAGATTTGGGTGCCCAACCAAGATCATCACTGATAATGCAAAAGCCTTCAAATCTAAGGGAATGATTCATTTCTGTAATAAGTACCATATAGCATTGGGCCATTACGCAACTTATTACCCCCAAGGAAATGGACTAGCAGAGTCCTCAAATAAAAGTCTGGTAAATATCATCAAAAAACTGTTAGAAGACAAAAAGAAAACATGGAACAAGAAGTTAGTAAATGCCTTATGGGCAACCAAGCTAACTAAAAATAAATCCATTGGTACTAGTCCTTAACAATTATTTTATGGAATGGAAGTTTTTTTCCCATCTTCCTTGGGAACACCAGTGATGAAGTTGCTCCAAGAATTGCAAGTTGAACCAAATGACATCCAAAGGAGAATCAACCAAACAATTCACTTGCAGCAGACCACGGAACAAGTGTACATCAGATCTCAAGTTGTGCAGGAAAGGATCAAGAGGGCTTTTGACAAAAGGACTAAGGCAAAATATTTTTACCTAGGAGACAAAGTTTTGAAATGGGTCTCAAGAAGAGAGGATAAAGGTAAACATGGGAAATTTGATTTCCTATGGAATGGCCCATATGTCATGTATGCGTTCAGAGGTAATAATGCTTTCTTCCTCAGAGAAATGGATGGCACAGAAGTAGAAGGAGGACTAGTTAATGGTCAAATGGTTAAACACTACATTGAACCTAGTTACTGATTCCACTAATCATTTGTATATATTCTATTTTTCAAAGTTTAGAGTTGATTGGATAGTGATTCTTTGGAGTTGAAGCCCAAAGAGAAGGCCCTAAGCTTCAAACGTTTTACTGTCATAAATAGAAATAAGGCGGAAAAGTGAAAGGGAAAAATTTGTAGGAGAACATATAAATAATTCTAAAGGCCATTGATCTACAAGTTCTTGACATTTCACCAGGAAATGCCATCCCCAAGTGGAGCCACTATTAGGTTCCTATACCAATAGGAGTCATAATTTTTTAATGGCTGAGATTAAACCTGTAATATGTACATACCTTTTCTTTTTGCAAATGTTTTCCATATACAAAAAATTAAAAAATGTAAAGAGGGTATGCCCTAAAAGAAAAATCAAAGGACAAAAAGAATAAAAAGGTCAAAAAAAGATGAAAAATATGAACCCCAAGAAAAGACCATGAAAGTGTGCTAGTCAAAATGCCACTACTATTTGCCTTTTATGCAGAATAAATGATTGTGTGTAGTTTGTAACCTATGCCACAATCCATGATAGTCAAAATGTTTAAACTTGACTATTTCATGTTTCAATTTCATGTTTATAGATAGTGAATAAAAATCTGACCAAACAGTGTAATCTTGGCAGATAAATAGATTAGGTAGAGTAAATAAAAAGGAGCTCAACTGTTTAATCTGAGCCCTTGGATGTAATAAGGTTAGAGTTAGTTAGATTGACATTGTGAAGAAAAGAAAAATGTTTGATAAGGGTTTGCCAGCTCAAATGCACCCTAATAAAGAGAAGTAAAAATGGTAGGATGAGTAGATGGGGTAAGTAGAAGAAAGGTTGCAGAATTGTGATGATTGTTAGACAAAAGCATATTTATCACCCTCATCATGAAAGTTATAAGTATGAATGAGAAATTGGACTGGCATAAAGTTCACAAAGTAAAATTGATTAATTTCCCCTCACTCATTTCACCCTTTATTTAACTAACTTCCCACAATAAGGTTGAAGTACCCAAAATCTTAAGTCAAAGGGGCTTAGAGCATTTCTCTGACTTCTGGAGGGACCGGACACTCGGCTCAATGATTTATAGATCTTAAGTACTAAAATCCCCTCATAAACATTCACCCCCTTCAATTCATTCATTTTCCCCTAATAAATACCTTTTCCTAAAGTTAAAACACCATTTTCCTAAGGAAAAGCAGTTACCCTGATGGATACCCCTTTTATGAAAACCCACAAAAATGCACTTAGCCTAAGTTATAATGTTTCTATGTAAAAATAAAATGAATTACAAAAACACATTATGCTTAGTGGAATCCATTTTCCGCCTTTTTTCATATTAACTTCTAATTTTATTTATATTTACTAACTCCTAAAAAACCCCTTTTTCCCGTATATATTTATTAAACACCTTTAATATTAATATCCCTACTAAAAAGTTTTATAAAATTTATAATATCCAAACCCCGACAAAATACATAATTAATCGATCTGCAATTAATTAAAGTCAAACTCATTCACCAATCATATCCCACCCGATACTTTAATCACTGCTTTAACCCCTCATTAAGATAAAACTGCGGCGTTTAATTTCCCACCAGGACCCTCCATTACCTTTCGTGCAACTTCCACGCCCGACCACCACACGATCTTCCCCCTCCCCATCCGATGGCCCATGTTGATTTTTTAAGGGCCCGAAATCCGAATGATACCCGCCCGAAATGGGTTGTTTTCCTATGGGCCCTTAAAGCGACGTGGCGCTCGATGAGTGGAATCGGGAGGCCTCCCCACAATACCACCGAATGCCCAAAGGTTGTGCGAAGCAAACCACTTACCGCTAGCCCACTACTCACTAAATCAGTCACTCTTCATCCTGCTATGTGACAAATAGTCACTATACACCTGTACCCGCCAAATTGACTTTTCTCGCATAAATCCAAAAAAGCTCCAAATGATTGTTTTTATCATTTTTAACTGTAATTTTCCATGCACACACTTGTGAACATTGAAATTCATCAACCCACGTACACTTGCAATCTAAAGATGCCAAAAGCTCCCAAATTGCCTTCCAACCATATTGAAGCCTTTTCAACTATTCAAAATTTCAAGTTACCTGGTTCACACCCTCTTTTCTTCAATTCCAGGTATTTAAGCCAAAATCCATTGAAAGCACTGTTAAATTTCCGAACCAGTCTCTAAATCTTTCTTAATTGAAATTAAAGGGAATTTTAGTAACATAAAACCCACCTGGAATTGAACCCCCATTACCTCAAAAACTGAAAATTTGTCGTCTCCATTCTTAAATCCACAAGAACTAAGAATGGCTGCCCCTATTGCCATGGATGTCAGGCCAATTACTACTCCTCACCTGGACCTGGACCACCTTCCTCAAGCTGATAAAGATCTCCAAATCAAGGACACCGCTGTCCATGAATCCCCTTTAAAATTGTACTGCCGATATAGAGACCATTACCTAAACCAAGCTGATAAAATAGGTCTGTGGGAATCTAATTTTCCCAAGTATCAATTCCCTGAGGTGCACATCTTTCCTGAGATTGTCCATTATTTCCATGCAAACTAAATCCCCAGTCAAAGAGCAGTGATGTCCCCTGACCAAACCATACTTTTCACCATCACTTCTGAGTCAATCAATGAAATGTTGCAACTACAACCAGGGAAAAACTTAACCCCCATTTCAATTGGAGATCTACTAGACAAATTTCCCAATATTACCACTACCTAGCTGGCTCAAGTGTTCCAAACATTTGTTGTAGAAGAAAAACATACCCCACAAGATCCTCCCCCATATATATACACCATATTTTCTCAATTTGGCCAAGAAATTGTGTCAATGATATCTAGTATCTTAGGCTATGCTACCAGTGAATACATAGATGAAATCATCTTAGCCTTCATTTCCATTTCTACTCTAGGATAGCCTCGTGCTATCATGTATGATTATGCCAAGTACAAAGCTGATAGGATGCATGAAAAACAAGTTCCAATTCACTCTCCAAAAGCTTGACACTAAAGGTCATCCTAGGTTAGTAATTTTTTGTACTCCTTTGATACATAAGTATGATTCCCCATATCCATAAATAGATTTCATTGATCTTTTTATACATCTAGTAGTGACCATGCCGCTAGGAAGTCCTCCTCCAAGAATCAGTTCAGATATCAGGAGGATCCTATAGCTGTAAAAACAACACAAAGTGGGAGATTGGTACTTGTACCAAAATCACACAAAAATTAGGATCTATGGTTGTGAGTTGGCCCCATATAAATTTCCCAGATACCTCCCAATGAGGTTATTTTCTCTGGAGTACTATAGCAAAATAATAAACTCAAATGGGGTGCATTTTTTAAGGCCAAAAAGAAGGCCTAGCTCAGAATCAAATATCGACTAGGCCCCTTTGTATGTAATAGCAGAGAAGTTGGGTAAGAAGCAGAGGAAATCCTTCAGAGACTTAAACTAAAACAAAGCTTCATGCGAAGATATGACCCCTATGACTTCATCTGCAATAGGAGACAGAAAAACAAGATGGCTCCATACATTCATCACCGAATCCCTGAGATAGATAAATATGCAAACCAATTGGAATGGCTGGAGAATAATTTAGTAGACAGGGATAGCACTCAAGTAGTAGTTGAAAATGCTCTAATTGATTTAGAGAAAAGGCTTGATGAAGGTTCTTTCCTATAGGTGCCAAGAGAATATCAAGCACAAACTGAATCACAAGCCCAGGGAGAATCACAAGTAAAAAGTAAATCTCATATAGAAGAAGAGTCCCAGGTGCAAGAAGAGTTAAAGTAGCCAGACCTATCAGAGGAATTAAATGAAACAGGTATACAGTAGCCCACTATGAGTACTCCCCCTAACATGAAAACTCCTCTAAATGAAGAGAAAAGCCTCAAAAGGAATAGGGAAGAGGCCACCACATCAGACAGAGAAACCACACAAACATATGCAAAGACCAGCCTAGTCAAAAGGTATAGGTTAAATCCTATTTCAGAACAGGAATTCACAGAAAAAATTGTTGGGGCCACCAGCACTGAAAGAGAAAGAAGCAGACCTGCCACTCCCTCTAGGGGTACACTAGAACCTTCTACATCAAATACTCATTTGTTGGAAAGGCAACATAGTGTTGAAGTGTCTTCCACTAGGATGCCAGCTGACAGGGATCAAGACATGAGAGAAAGGTACAAGGATATCAAGGCCAGGAATGAGAGGCTAAAAGCCTAAACTTACGCACAGTACCTAAAGATGGCACCTACAAACCAGACAAGGCTAATGTTAGCCTATGATGTGAAAGAGAGAAAAATGCATATGACATTTATGAAGCCCACTACTCAACAACCAAGGACAGCAATAGACTTCAAAAGGGTATATTTCAAAGTACTCGCAAAGGACATACAACTTATTGACCAGATTGAGCTACACAAATAGACAGGGGAGATGATTTACTCCACCTTGACAGGGAAGGTCGTCATAGTTCATTAATAGAAAAATTCGTTATATAACATATTAGCCTAGTTCCAATTAGATAAGACTTCCTCACAGGAAAAAGACACCAGAATCAAGTCCTTGGAAGACTTAATCATTGAGTTGGGACATGATCCCAAAGATGTGAATGCCACTGAAAGATTGATCAAGAAGAAAAATGATGACATAGTTGCTTTGAAGAAGCAACTTAAGATTCCACCACTGCATCACCCACAGACAACAGAGGTCCTAGAGACCCAAAAAGGACAAGAAGAGCTTATGGACTTGGTCTTAAAGCTAAATGACTAGTTGAAAGAAATAGAGAAAGAATGGACACTTTGATTCAATCCAAAGAAAGTGAGTTGGCCACAACTTCTACAACTGCCATTCCCATAGTAACAACTATAGTTCCCTCAACACTATCAACATCCTTGGCACCAACAGCTCCACCTACCATAGAACTGCCAGTCACAACTGAGTCTACAACAGCAGGTACCTCAACAGAAAAGACAACAAAGTTAGTGAAATCCATGGAGGAAATATCCATCCAGGCAACAGAACTTAAAAGGCTTAAGGAGAAAGTGGCAAGCCTAGAAACTGACTGCAAGCTTGGCTAGATTCAGCAGAGAGAAGAAACACAGAAAGCCCAAAGGATGGGTGAGAAGATTAAGGACCTCGAAAAAGATTTAACTCTACAAAAGCCACTTGGACAGACCAAAGAGATGCTCAAGGCCAATATCATTGACTCTGTCAATGATATTTGGCCATCAATTCAAGTAATATTTGAGCAAACAGAACTGGTGAAAGTGGCCACCGAAGCAATTCAAAAGGTAAACAAAGACTTAGGAGACTAGCTTGAGGATGCTAATCGAGTCATCCACTTCTTGAACAGCAAGAACAGGCATGAACTGAAGCCATCATAGAAGTAAAAAAGTTTCTTTCTAAAAGAAACCTTACGCTTAACCTGGAGGAAAAATGCCATAACATGCACGTGGGTATTGACAGATTCATGGAAAGATTTCAAATTTTGAGGGATAAAGCCCTTCCAAGTCCTATGGTCATCCATGACAAACTAATGACCCAATTAGATTACATTGATAGATTAAGGAAGTTGTCCAAGGAACAGGCAAGCACTTCGGGTATCAAAGCCTTGCCAACAAGGAAAGTATTGTATAATACTTTAGAAAATCTGTTTTTCCTAGAGCATGAGGTGAAACATCTCTTTGTCACCAAGCCTAATTTTTCAAAATAGACTGAGGCAGACGAGATCTATAGGAGAATGCTCAAAGTAAAGTTACCAGAGGATGAATGGTGGGAAAAAATGACAGATTTACTATAAGTTACCATAGTAAATTTGAATGGCAGCCAGATGAAACAGGTGAACAGGGTCAAAGAGTAGCAGGTCAAAGAGTATTAGTAAAAGACTAAAGACAAAGAGGATTCCAGCATACAAATATTAGCCAGCTTAAAAGGGCTCAAATTCAACTACCACAGCTAGAACTACCACAATAAGAGTGACAGCATGATGCAGTTTTCCATCTGTCTCTATCTTCATGCTTGAAAATATTTTTATTTCCTTAATTAAATCTCAAATTATTATGAGATATTTTGTACTATTTTTTGTATAAATACTTCCCATTTTGAAGTATTTAGGGTGGATTCAAAAACATTTCTGTAGACTTGTATCTAAAATCAAAGTGCTATTGTATCAAGACTAGATTAGCTTGTTGGATCATGGAATAAAGTTTAGACATTTTACAGGATTCTTGTGTAAAGCAAAAATCAAATAAGTTTTCTCTCATGTGTATTATTGTTTTTCCTTCTGTTTATTAATAATCATATGTGTTTCAATGAAATATGAATGGTAAACTAGGAATGATATTTCAGAACTTGCTTTGAAGCTCTCTGTCTTGGTTGTTTACCTTCTTAATGTTTTCTACTAAACTATCTTAGTTAGGGAATTCTTAAATGCTCCCTTACTTCTGTAGTTTCTCCTTGTGATCTATGTAGCAAAGGCTTCTTAAGTGCTCTTTGTTGATGATCACCCTCTATTCCTTATTCTGATCCCGGTCTAAGGATTCTTCATTTCCCTTTTACCCTGGTTAGAATCATTCCACCCATCAGCCCTTTGAAGATTTGCCTTTTGCTTAGCTAGCCTGCCCTATGAACAGTCCGTTTAATAAGCTGGTCCAGTTAATCTATCCTTTGATTGACTCCATAGCCCAATGGCTTAAAGACCTATCTCTATCCACCTGTTCCAAGAATTCCACCACCCAACTTTCAATCAAAATCAAAATCCTCACAAACACTAAGAACTAGCCTAAAATGTAATAGAAACAAAGTTAAATTATAAGGAGAGAGACCTCTCTGGACTTAGGTTGGCTAGAACCTAAGTCTAAAAGATTTGGTTTGTGGTTACCTCAGATTATTCCTTATTTTGATAACTTCTAGGAAAAACTTCTAAGTGATAACATGCGACACACACTGGTTTGTGCCTATACTTCATGCTATTTAGGAAAGATCTGATTCACGCGTAATAATTCTTAAAGGAAATCTTTCTAATTTCAAAAATTTATGGATGCATATTAGTTCGTGTGGATAGCTATTACAGGATTGAACCCTGTTGTCACAATTAAATTATATCTTAGATTACATGCAAAAGTTCCTTTATTGAGGAAGAGTGTTCTTTGACTTTGGGAATGATGTTATGAAACCAACTCAAAATTATATAGAAAATAGAGATAGATACCTTAGAATTTAGCCTCTTCGATGGGGAAACCTCCTTTACATTACACAAATGAACAATTCTTGGATGATACAAATGACAAGACCTCCTTTCTATATATATGAGTCTAAGGGGTCATAATATAATCAGAGTCGACATAACAATAATAATGTAAGGGAAAAATAATAACAATATTGGGACTACATGGGCACAAAAATATAATAAGGGGTTTGTACTAATAACAATAAGGGGTTACACTAGTAGTATAGGGACCTAACATGCCCATCTCCTTCAAGAAGTGTTGTCCTCAATGATTGAGTAGTTCTTGATGCTTATGTATAAAATTATTGTCCTCCTATGTGAAATCTTTAGCAGGTAAGTTCTTCCACTTGATGATATACTCTGAAATTGATCGATTTCATAGTTGTTGGGTTCTTGTTTCTATGACTGCTCCAGGTTCCAATATGAATTTTCCTTCCTCGTCAAATTCTGGAAATATTGTTTGAACTGGGATATTCTGCAACTTTTGAATGAGTGGCCACACTTCTTCATCCTTCTTCCATTCATCCCTTTCTTCATTTATCTAATCTGGTTGGATAACAGAAATAACACAAAACAATTCTTCCACATCCTCATCCTTTCTTGAGAGTGCATCTGCAACAACATTTTGCTTCCCTTTTTTGTAGATGATTTGAAAGTCATAACCCAACATATTTGTGACCCATTTTTTTTGTTCTTATAAAGATAATATTTGTTCTAAAAAGTATTTAAGACTATCCTGATCCATTTTTACCTTCAAGTGTCTTCCCATTAGGTAAGGTTGCCATTTCTTAATTGCATGTATTATTGCCAACATTTCCTTCTCATAAATAGCTTTCTTGAGATGTAGCCATAAAAATACCCAATCGCCTCCATCAAAACTTCTTTCACTACGTCGTTGATCTACCTATTGCTTCATTTGATTCTGCACCAAAGTGGCATTATCCTTTTAAAGTTGGAGAACTTTTTGTTGATGCTTGATGTGATCTTTCACTACTTGAATCTTTTTCTTCTTGATATGTCCTTCTATCTTGAGATTTTGAGGAGTGGTAATTTCTTCCAATGCATTACAATATATGGTCAGATTCATTTCTTGATGCTTAATGTGGTCTTTCACTTCTTGAACATTTTTCTCCTTGATATGTCCTTCTATATTCATGGTTTGAGGAGTGGTAATTTTGGCCAATGCATTACAAGATATGGTCGGATTCATTTCTTCTTTCTCGATTTGATCTTTCACTTCTTGAACCTTTTTCTTCTTGATATGTCCTTCTATATTGAGAGCTTGAGGAGTGGTAATTCTTACCAATGCTTTACAAGATATGGTCGGATTCATTTCTTGATGCTCAATGTGATCTTTCACTTCTTGAACATTTTTCTTCTTGATATGTCCTTCTATCTTGAGAGTTTAAGGAGTGGTAATTCTTGTCAATGCTTTACAAAATATGGTCGGATTCATTTCTTCTTTCTCTGGGGTTGGTTCCTATTGTATATCCTATTCTTTTGTGTCTCTTGACCATTTTCTTCCTCCTCTTCACACTCAATGTAAAATAATTTCTTCTCATCACACTTACGACCTTTAATGTATTTGTTATCACAATTGTAACACAACCCTTTTTCTCTTTTTTATTTCAATTGTTGTGGTGTAAACCTTGTAGTTTGTGGAAGGCTAGGAGAAACAACACTTCCATCTTTATAGTTGTGAGAGGTAGACTTCCTTGTTGCCACAATTTTTCTTTCCACTTTTCTTGCCAACCTGAATGATTTCTCTAATGAATTAGGTTCCCAAAGATGAACCTCATGTTGAATGTTATCCTTTAAAGTCCCTATGGAGACATCAATCCTATGCTTCTCTGGAATATCATTTTCCCTTATATTCAATTTTTGAAAGTCCTCTATGTGCTTTGTGATTGAACGCTTTTGTTTGAGATTTATCAATTGGCTAAAGAAGGTGTTTCTCTTTGTATCCTCATAATGTGCTATCATTTCTTCCGTGAAAATTGACCAAGTGACAAGTTCTTTATGAGAACAATGCCCTTTATATCATAAAAATTGATTCAATTCTAAATATAAAGATGTAATATGTACCTTTTGTAACAACGGTACACCATGTAGATCAAAATATTTCTCCATCTCTAGTATCTAATTTACCGGATCCTTGCCATCAAACTTCCTCATATCACTTTCTCTTGATTTTAGGAGCTCTATCTTGAAACAACTGTAACTTTGTAATTTCGGATCTCTAAGGTCTAAAATTGTAACCTACAGTAGCCCTCTGTGTCCTCTTTCCAATGCCACTAGTCTAATTGAAATTGGATTATCCAAGAAAGGGTTATGCCCAATCTCCCATGATGACCTTCTTATATACTTTTTGAGTAAAGCGAACTTGTACGAAGTTCCACGTATTATTGTTTCAACCTTAGGACTTGAAAACCATACATCGAAAAGTACAATCTATCCTCTTTTTGTAGCCTCTTCCCAAATTTCAATCTGATGTTCAGAGCAAACGTTATAATGATTTTCCCTAGGTCACCTATTTGGAATGTAATTCGGGAGCCTGTAGAAACCCTAAATGTCCTTGACTATATCTCCAACAATATAGCGAAATAAGATCTGACATTTGGGCCCGAGCTTCACCAAGTTTTTGGCTCACATGGGTTTTAATTTCAGAGTCAGAAACTTCGTAGAAAAACAATTATAACGAAAATTTCATGATGGCCTTTTTGAGATGGAATTATAGAGTTTGCACAAACCCTAACTTCCTCAGATCAGATCTCTGAAAAGATAGTGAAACAAGATCTGAAATTCGGACTTGAGGTGGAGCGAGAGTTCGTCTCAAATGGGTTCGCTTTTTAGCATCTTAACTATTGCATAAAACAGTTATATCGAAAATGCCATGATGACCTATTTCGAGAAGCGAAGCCCTAGAATCCTAAGCTCTGATACCAAATGTTATAAAACCAACTCACAATAAGGTAGAAAAAAGAGATAAACGCCTTAGAATTTAGACTCTTCGAGGGGGAAACCTCCTTTACATTACACAAATGAACAATTCTTGGATGATACAAATGACAAGACCTCCTTTTTGTATATAGGAGTCTAAGGGGTCATAATATAATCAGAGCCGACATAAAACTAATAATGTAAGGGCACAACAATAACAATAGTGGGCTTCTATGGGGCACAATAATAACAGTATGGGGACTACATGGGAACAACAATATAATAAGGGGGTTGTACTAATAACAATAAGGGGTTTTAGACATTAAGATTAATCGAAGCATCTTTCAGTTTGAGGAATTTATTTTGAAGTTTTGTTCACATTTGCAAGATATTTTTCCTACTTAACACATTCTTTATTTTCTCGAAAGAAGGATTGGAAAACTTAGTGCAGGTACCTCTGTCCCCGTACAGGAATCGATCTGTTGATACAAGAATAGAGTGTTCTAGCCTTGAGGCTTATAGTTCCTGCATAAAGACATAAATCTTCAGTACAGGTGTAAAATATACTCCCAACACCTAAGCTTTGTTTTGGTACTAGTGAAAGCACATTGCAGAAGTAACAGGAATAATAACTTAGTACAGGGAGGAAGATCTATAAGGAGCCAGATATCTTCAAGGGTCCAATTATTAACTTGGAAAACAACTATACTAAAGATAAACATAGATTTAAATTTTCATTAATCAAATATTGTTTGCAAGAGGTTTTAAGAATTCCTTTCATTTATTTTCCTGCAAAAGTACTTTCTTTCATATTCCAGCACTAGAATATATTTGGTGTAAATTGTTGAGTGATATTTCCTTTTTGCTTTTGCAAGATTGCAATTAAGGAAGTAGGAATAGAGTTTGGAAAAGTTCATATCATTTATGGCATTTCCTGTGCTTTGTCTCTAAGTTTATGAAACCCCCAGGTTGACAATCAAGTGTTGAAGGAGTCTGCTTGATCGCAATTCCTACACCCAACATTTTGGCGCCGTTGTCGGGGAGGCGATTTAAAATTGGTAAGAACTTTCCATTTTTCTGCAATAGGGGTAAGTCTACTATTATTTTTTCCTTCAGTATGCTTTTGTTGTTTTGAGGATTTTACGAGTGCTGATTTTCTTTTCCATTGCAACAATTAACATATTCTTTTTCTTTTATAAGAATTTTAATTTTGTTTTTCGCTTTGATTTTTCAAAATTAATGCCTAAGAAAGGTAGGGGTTTGAAGCCCAATAAGGGCCGACAAAATACTAAAATATTTTAAAACTCTTCTCATACCAGACCTTCTTTTGCAGGTAGAAAGTATAGGTTAACACAAACTCATCATGTCGAAAGAGTCCACCTGGATTCTGGACACAGTGATTCAGTTGTGATGCAACCCAAAAAGGGGAAGAAGGAGGCTAAAGGCGATTAGAAAGTAGTCAACCTTCACCTTCTAGAAGTGGTCCGATTGGAGGCACAACAATGGTTGATCATGAAGACCATGCAGAGGGGTCTAGTGAGCACCAGGTAAATTATGAGTAGTCAACTTTTGGATTTCCAATAGTGAAATCGGAAGAGAATGTAAAAATGAAGAATATTTCACCTTTAGCTCTTACACACTTTCATGGTAAGGTTCATGAAGACCTAGATTCATTTCTTTTCGAATTTGATATATTGTGTCGGAGTTATGATTATTCTTCTGATGAACAGAAATTAAAGTTGTTTCCAACAACCGTCAAGGATTCAGCCTTGTGTTGGTTCATGGGACTAGGAGGAAACACTGTAAGTTATTGGGTCCAAATGAAGAGACTATTTTTGAATAAATATAAAAAATATTATAAAACTAAGGAAATGCAGGATGAGATCTTCACTATTGTACAAGGCGATGATGAGACTTTGGAGGATTACTTAGAGAGATTTTTGTATATACTCCAAAGGTCCAAACACAAATTTGATTTAAGTGCTATTCGAACCTTGTTCCTACGAGGACTTACTAAGGATTCTAGACATAATATGAATTTATTAGGACAAGGAGACATTGCTCAGAAAACTTTTGAACAAATTTGTTACATGTGGAGGAAGTTCTTTATGAACCAATCTAGATCCAGTAGAGGAGTTCGAAGAAAAACTAACAAACTAGGACCTATAGATGCTATGATCATTGGTTTGGAGAATAAGATGGACAATATGAAAATTGAAATAATGAATACTATTAGCAAACAAATAGACTCTTTTAAATTTCAGCAAAAACTAGAAAAAGAACAAGGGTCATTGTCTATTTTTTTTCCAAAGTGTAGAAAAATTCATCTTTTAAGAGAATGTCCTACTGATATGAAAAGTGCTAATAAATGTGTGATTTGTGCAGAGAACCATGCCACTGAGGATTTCCCCTCCATACCAGGATTAAAATTTGTACTTGAAGGAGAGAATTCTAAACCTAAGTCCTTACATTCCATGGGATCATGAAGGAATTGGACACAGGTAAGTGCAGGTATGGATCTTGAACCACATTTTTATGGCTATAATGCATCTCCATATTCCTATTATAATAATAATAATCACACTCAACATTGGCAGCATGGGATCCATTTCCATCATGGACAGCCCTATCAACCTTGGCAACAAGGATGGAGAGGGCCAAACCATAAATATCATTCCTATCTTACTCAAATGCCATCATACCCTCCTTCCTATGAACCACACCATATGTCACAACCATATTTTCCCTCTCTACCTCAGCATAGTCAATCATTGTCTGCATTGCCTTTGCCACCACCATTCAGACCACCTCAACTACCTACTCAACCCATACTGGATCCTAATAATAAGGTGGTACAACAGATTCATTCGGTTGGACCATCCCCTCCCCCTACCTATCAAACCTTGCCAGTTGGGATAAATTGGCTTCAATTGAGATCGGGAAGGGTACTTAAACCAGAAAAACAAAAACAGTCCATGATTATTATTGAGGAGAAAAATGAGGAGGTAACTCCTGATCATTCGAAAAACAATATCACCCTTCAGCCCATTCCCATACCTTTAGACTCACCATCTTCTTCAAACCAGCCCCCCAATGCAGAGCAGTTGGCCATGGAGAAGAGTGACCCTGATTCCACCTTGTCTTTTGAATTAAGGAATATCTATATAAAGGTTCCTTTACCTCAGGATATCCGAGAAATTCCCATTTGCACAAATATCATTCAGGAATTATGTCTTAAAAATCCAGGGGGGAAGAAAGTAGAACCTCAGACCATTCAGTTTGTTGGTAGAGAAGTTGAGTTGATGAAAAGATGCATATCGATGGAGAAATATATAGATCCTGGAAACCTAGATGTTTCTATCCAGATAGGTGATATCCTTGTCTCTAATGTATTAATAGGCATGGGGGCATCCATAAATGCAATGGCCAGGAAAACCATGGAACAACTTGGGTTGATCCATATTCGTCGCACACCCAGCGTGCTTGAACTTGCAGTCAGATCTAAAATCAAGCCCGATGGAGTATTGGACGATGTACTTGTCTCTATAGATTCATGGGAATACCCTACAAATTTCATTGTGCTTCAGCCAAAGAATCCCATGGGAGGATATCCTTTGATTCTGGGATGACCATGGCTTGCCACCGCTGATGCTTATATTGGATGTCGCTTTGAAGATATGTACATTTCACATGGAGACTATAGGAAAAAGGTCACCTTATACCCACCTGCTAGATCTATTCCGGAGCTCAAGGATACCTTAAGGTTAGATTATGACAATAGAGATGAGGAGACCCAACCTATTTCTTCGATTCAGCATCATACTGAGTCTACTCAGGATGGTGAATTGCAAGATTTCTTGAACAATATAGACACTATGCCTAGTTTTGAGATACTTCATCATATATTTAGTCTAGATTTCCAAGAAAAAATTGATTCCCAACCTTCCTTATCCCATAATGTGGCTTCATATTATTGTACTCTTGAGCCTGAGATCACTCTTGTTGAAATTAGTCCAGGCAAATCCTTACACATTAGTTCAGACCTAGATTCATCTCAACAAGAGCAGCTTTTTGCCTTGTTGCGAGATCATTTGGATGCATTCACTTGGAGTTATGAAGACGTGAAAGGCATTCCTCCTGATACTTGTACTCATCATAACTATACCCAATAAGGAGCCCAACCTGTCTAAAAAGCCTAGAGATGAATGAATCCTACACTAAGAGATATTGTTAAGGAAGAATTACAAAAACTCTTAGATGCTAATTTCATCTACCCCATTTCTGACAGCTAGTGGGTCTCTCCATTAGTGATAGTCCCTAAGAAAGATGGGAGATGGAATATTTTCATTGACTATCGAGAATTAAACAAAGCCACTCCTAAGGATTACTTTGCTCTTCCTTTCATCGATCAGGTGCTAGATACCCTTGCTGGTAAAAAGTAATTTTCATTTTTAGATGGCTTCAGTGGGTATAACCAAATCCAAATCGCATCTTCAGATCAAGACAAAACCACCTTTACATGCCCTTGGGGTACATTTTCCTACCGAGTGCTTCCTTTCAGGTTGTGTAATGCACCCACTACCTTTCAAAGGGTTGTGCTGGCTATTTTTGCTGATCTTGAATGTGTTGAGATTTATATGGATGACTTTTCTGTGTTTGGTAACTCATTTCATGAAGCTCTTAAAAATTTAGAAAAATAAAAATTACGTTGCCAAGAGGCCCATCTTGCTTTAATTGATAAAAAATATAGATTAATGTGAAACGCAGGAGTGGTTCTTCGTCATTTGATTGATGACAAAGGTATTCAGGTAGACCTCGCTGAAATTGAAGTTATTATTCGTCTGCCTGCACCGAAAACTCAAAGGGAAGTGAGAGGTTTCCTGGGAAATGCTAGTTATTACTAGAGATTCATTGAATTCTTTTCCAAGATTGTTACCCCCCTTTTTCCACTACTAGCTAAGGGTAGTGAATTCACTTGGTCCACGACTTGCCAATAGTCATTCGAAACATTGAAGGAAAAATTAGTGCAAGCACCAGTATTGAGAGGACTAAACTGGTCCCTGTCATTTCATATTTCCTCCGATGCTTCAGATACTGCTATTAGCACAGGCTTAGGACAAGAAGAGAATAAACAATCCTATGCTATTTACTACATCGGTAAAAATTTGCCACCTGTCGAATTTAACTATATAGTGACTGAAAAAGAATTTTTAGCCATTATTTTTGCTATTAACAAATTCAGACATTATATTATAGGATATGAAGTTTATGTCCATACTTATCATTCTGTTATAAGATATTTAATGAATAAACCTTTAACTAGCGGTAGAGTGGCTAGGTGGTTACTTTTATTACAAGAATTCATTGTTACAATTGTTGATAGGTCAGGAAAGTCTAATGTTGTAGCTGATTATCTTTCTAGATTAAACAATCCCAATGAAGCAATTCCTGTAGATGATGATTTCCCTTATGAACATATTTTTGCTGTATTAGAAAAATCTCCATGGTTTGTTAACATAGCAAACTATTTAGACACTAGGAAGACACCACCTCACTTATCCGCTCGTGAAAAGCGAAATATTATTCAAAAAAGTGCTTCATATTCTTGGATATAGGGAGACCTCTTTTACACTGGACAAGGTTTTGTTATTCATAGATGTGTAAGAGAGGAAGAAATGTTTGATATTTTGAAATCTGCCCATGATGAACCTTGCGGTGGCCACTTTGCTGACAAACAAACTGCATATAAAATTTTACGCACTGGCTATTTTTTGCCTTCTTTGTTTAAGGATTCCAAACAATATGTTAGGAATTGTGATAGTTGTCAATGAATGGGTCAGCCTGTTCAAGCCAATGAAATGACTATATGTCCTCAAGTCATGATTGAGCCCTTTCAAAAATGGGCTATTGATTTTGTAGGACCCATAAATCCCAAATCTTTAAATAAAAGAATATCTTGGTTTGTACTAATTTTGTTACTAAATGGGTAGAGGCTAAAGTTGTTTCATTTGCCACTGAAAAAGTTGTTGTTTGTTTTTTGTTTAATGAAATTTTTACTAGATTTGGTGTTCTTAGAGAAATTGTTTCTGACAATGGACCATAGTTTGTTTCTAACCTGGTACAAGAAGTCATGAATCAATATAAGATTCGGCACAGGAAATCTACACCATACCACCCGCAACAAAATGGACAGGTGGAATCCAAAAATAAGGTGATCGAATCCATCCTCACCAAAAGAGTAAACATGCATAAGAAGGATTGGGTTAGCCGGTTGCCTGAAGCCTTATGGGCTTATCGAACCACTTGGAGGAACAGTAAGGGGCATACACCATATGAGCTGGTGTACAGAAAACAAGTCCTTTTTCCAATTGAATTTCAGATAAATACTTTCAGGACTATAATTCAATTGGGTCTAGATCTCTCGGAAGCACAGCAACAACGTCTTGCAACTAAACAAATTGGATGAATTTTGAAGGGATGTTGTTCAACATAATATTTTCATGTAGCAGCAACGCAAGAAGTGGCATGAAAGTTTATCAAGAAAAAGCAATTCCAACCAGGTGATTGGGTACTTCTCTATGATTCTAGATTTAAACATTTCTAAGGGAAGTTCCATCCTCATTGGATGGGACTATATGAGGTGATTCAAGTCTTCAACAATGGGGTTGTAGAAGTCAAAACCATCGATGGGCGAGATTCAATTTTTCTTCTGAATGGGCATAGGTTTAAAGTATATTTTCATCCGATCACAAAGGAAGACATCATGCAACAAGTGCAGCAGCAGTCTGAACTTCAATTCGTAGGTGGCTATGCCAACCTATTGTGATTTGATTTCTTCTCTCTTGAAATTAAATTTAATGAAAATCCAAAAAAATTATATAAATAATTAAAAAGAAAAAGAAAAAGAATTTTTCCAGTGATTGTGAAAATCAATTCTACTAACATGATTATAGAAGGATCAACCTGAAAACCAAATTGACGGTAGGAAAATCGGTTCTAATAAAATGGGAATGTTGCTTTACCTTTAGATGTGTTAACTATCACCAAGAAGAAGTAGGTTCAAATACAGGAACCGGGCCCTTATCCAAGTTTGTGATAGCTAGCACAAATTTTTTTATTTCAGGCAACACACAATTACCACTGCATTTATTTTATGGATTAGCATTATGTAGGTAGATATCATGTGAAATTATGCCTTTCTTCTATTCCCATTTTCAAAAAAAAAATCCCCTTATTTTCTTCTTTTTATCCCAAAAGTTTACCATCCCTTTCTTCAAAGAAATTTCCCTATCCGATTTCGTATTTCCCTCTTTTCCCTTGAAATTTTTTCCCCAAAATCCCTTTTCGATTTATCCCTCTTGGTGGTTTCGCTCTTGAATTCCCTGTCGTAATTTCCTTCCCATTCTAAAAATTTACCCTTTTTCCCACTTCTTTTTTCCCTCATGGATTGATTGCAGGATCTGATGTGAACCCACAAATCAGATTGAAAGTTATATGTTAACACCAAGGAATGGTGAATAAAATCTCCTTTCTATATTCAACAATTTTTTTTTTTTAATCTAGTCTATGAATTGTATTCTATCAGAATTCTCTTTTGGCTCCTATTACACTACAAATATCCCTGGTGCTAGAATGTGTGTTTAAAGTGCAAGCAGATTCGGTGCAGGCATGGTTAGTGAAAGCATGTATAAAGTGCAAGCATGCTTGGTGTAAGAATGGTTGGTGCAAGCACATTCAAGTACAGGCACGATTCAGTGCAGGAATCCTCACTGTTGAGCATGCCCAATTCAAAAACACATGTTCCGGTGCAGGAACACCTAGTGCAGAAAAAATGTGTATTGAAGCTTATCTTTTGTTTCATGAACCTTTGTATAGGCAGAAAAATTGTACCACCTACAGATCATGACATTCAATTTATATTATGATTAATGCTTTGTTTCATAATTTACTAGATACAGAAGAAATCATTTAAGTACAAGGATATTTTAGGTTATAAAATATTATCTTTTCAATGAGTACTAAAGTACACTTTATGTGAAATCATAAAGTAAATGTCGAGCAGTACGATTATCCCGAAATTTGATACATACTTTCCCTTCGAAAACTCATCACCAGATAATAATAATCTCACCTGTTGAACGCAAGATCCCCCAAGGGATGTTTTGGGGCCAAAAGCCCAGATTTTGGTTAAAAGTTGTAAATCTAATGTAAAGACTCTGTATTTTGTGGGCACAGAGCATGTAGCTTGTAAATGATTCATAGGGTTATCCGCCCTCAATTTTGTAATGTAATGTCGGCTATAGAGATCTACCCATGGTTCGCAGACCATGGGATTGTATAAATAGAGCGAGGCTCTAAGTTGCAAAGGAATAGAATTAGAATGACCATGGAATAGAAGAATAGCAGAATATATAAGGGTAAATTTGAGTCTTTGGGTCGTAGAGTTGGAGAAGGCTCTACAGATAAGTGCACAGAGGCCTAGTAGTCCGCAACTGAGTGCACAAACCCCTGCAACTGAGTGCGCAAGGCGAGTCGAGCTTGTAATTGTTGAAGCATTAATAAAGAGAAGTTTTACATCAATTATGTGTATTTATTCCCTGTTTTTTGTATCGAATATATTGGGTATAAATTACATTTATGTTGTTTATATGGTGCACAAACATATATAACTGTGTAGATTAAGTGAATGTGAGTTAAAGTATCTAGTTATGCGAAGTTGACTAACATTTATAAGAGGATAATTAAGATACTCAGTGTAACTTGGGGAAATATCATAGATGGTCGCCATAGTAGTGCGTAATCACCTTAGCCCCCTGGTTAGGGCTGTGCGAAGGACAATTATAGAAGTTTGCAAAGGTATCATAGGTCAGAACAGTGCGCTAGGTAGCCTGCATGAAGGTAGGCATAGTTGGACTAAATTGACCCCTCAGACCTCTCAAGGGTGCGAAAACATGGTTCCAACATCCCCCTATACTGCTTCGGGTGAGACTTAAATCCATGCTCTGCGAGCTGATGCTGAAAGGGCCAGTAGTGTAGGGATTTGTTTGGCTAATTAACTCAAAACCTGGGTCAGGCCCCATCAAGCTAACAAATGGTTCTGTTACCAGGACCGGAATCTGCTTAGAGATGTCTCATGTCATATCATTGGAATCCAACAAAGAAGGAAATTGAAGGTTGGCCGGACAGAAGAATTCACGAGTTTGTGGTGTAGGAGAACATGAACTCGTGACTGAAAAAAGAAGAGTGGTTAGAATTCTACTTCTACACAGAGATCCATGAAATCTTCTTTGCGTCTTTCCCTACTAAGCTCTAGGAGTGGATTGCGAAGCTAGCAAATAGCGAAGGAAGGTGGAAACTCGACAATCCTATTGTGTGGACCCCAGAATTAGTACAACGGTTGGAAGCATCAAAGGATAAGGTCGCATGCATCATTGATCACTAGATCGATCGAATTATAGGAGGATTCATTACTGAGTTCACGGTTGACACCTCAGTTAGCTATAGCAAGGCAGAGAGATGCTTTCTCAAGGGACCGCGAGGTAAGTATGTAAAATCTCTTAATACTTGGATTAAAATGTTATTGTGCGAAAAGAGGGTTATGCAATTAGCTTGATGTTCGGGCCTACGTGAAGTGGAAAAACTTACAGGAATGAAGGAAATAAATGACCAAAAACTAGCCCATTGATTTCACCTCCACAAGGGGATGAAGAGGAGCCTGTGAAGGTCTCTTTGTGAAGAGCACTCCATTTGATAAGAGAAAGAATTCCGTGAGTACCACCCCCACCCACACTGCCACTAGCTTCAATGCCTTCACCTCCATCTTCACCCCTACCACCTTCGCCACCACCGCGAGTCAATATGGAAAGCATAATAAAGTTTCATGTGTTCAAGGGAGTGGGAAATGAGGATCCAAACCAATTTTTGTTCATCGTACGAGCCGTATGGGAAGCACAAGGAGTTACAGATGACAATATAAAGAAAGCAATACTAGTTATAACCCTACAGGACTGCTCGCTGGCCTGGCATATTAAGCACTACAATGATAATCTAAATGCAGGAATCGCGGATATCTAAGAAGCGCTAAAGAGAGAATTTAGCAAGCCAAAGTTTGAAGCACATTCGATCATTGGATTTGAATAAATCATGATGCTACTAGGAAAAACTCCTTGGGAGTTGGATTAGAGGTTGAAGTGTACGATTTGTGAAGCTAATATGAATCTGATGGATGGACAACATCATGAATGGTTTATAGCATCACTAACGCCACATTTAAGGGGCACGCTATCGCAGTAGAAGTTAATGGCTCAGGAAGATGCCTTAGAGATGGCGATGAGGTTGCATGAGACCCTGATGTATGATCCTAACTTAGGGGTTCAGCAGATCCATGCACAGCTGAAGGATTTATGCCTAGAAATGTAGAGTCTGAAACAGGATAGGACAGCTCGACTATAAGTGTGTGAAGAAGTGTGGTGCGTAAAATGCAAAGTTCAAGTTCATGAAAAGGACCACTTCCCGGTGTTCGTAAATTACCTCGTGGGAGGAGGACTGATGCCATTAAGGCTGGAAGCACAAGAAGGACCTAGCGCAATGCCTACTTTGTGGTGCATGATTTGTAAAATAGGTGGAAAACATGCTATGGACAACTGCCATTTGTTACAAAAGTATACACAAAATTCACAACAATTTTTCTATAACTTTTGTAGGTCAGTGGGACAAGATGAGAGCACTTGTAAAAGCTATGAGTTGATGATGGATAGAACTCCCACCTATAGAGTTCAGGCCAAATCACAGCCCCTAGCCCAGAATTTAGGAGTGGCATGAATAGGATTTCAGGAGCGCGGATGAGGTCGAGGCCGAGGCGGAGGAGGACCTGGAAGAGGTCGGGGTCAGTTGATATGCTACAATTGTAGAGGGTCCAGACATTATGCCAGCAATTGTATGAAACTGACGTGGCCGTTGTGTTTATATTACACCTTGTTTGATCATGAGACAAAAGGTTGTCCTATGCTGATAGTTAGGATATGCAACAAAGGAGCACTACCACCTCCCCCGACTCAAAACCTATAGATGATGAGGTTTGAGCTGTGCAAGGAAGATCCAAATGTGAACATTGTGCTCCGAAGTGGAATCACAACGGAAGATGACAAAGGCCAACAGCTGGAAGATAGTACTTGGGTTTGCAAAGGCCCGATGAAAGAATCAAAGTTTGACTTGAAGTGCACTCGAGAAACCTTCATGGAAGCCAAGAATAGCTTTGTTGAGGCCTTCACTTCAGGAATCAAAGATAGATCGAAGCCAGAGATGGACCCATATATGCTCACAACATTCTTGGAAACATGCATGAAGTTACTGTGTGATAGTAAAGTTGTAAAAGGGTTACAGGAACTCATTAACAAATGCACTGGGACCACGCCAAGAGAATGGCACGTGGTCAAAAAGATTGGAAAGCATAAGACAAGGACATGAAGAGAAATGATGTTAAGTGCCTAAATTGGAGAATATGAAATGGACCAAGTAATTCTAGATTTAAGATCGATGCAAATGTTCTGTTGAAGAAAACACAAGAGCAAATGGGGAGACCTATGCTACAATGGTCTCCTATTCAGCTGCGAATGGTGAGCTAGCAAAAGATAATACCCATGGGGCGATTGTAAGGAATCACTATGGATATTGAGGGAGCGAGTTCGCTAGCAGACTTTAAATTGATAGACATTATTGATGACAGTAATCCCTATCATGCGCTCTTAGGAATTGATTGGACCACTGACATGAATGGGGTGATTAATCTGAAGAAGCGTAAGATGATTTTTGAGAAGAAGTCACTACACGTAGTTATACCTCTGGACCTTGCTGAAGGATTGCACTATATAGAGCCAGTGCATGGCTATGAAAGCGATGATGATTTGGACTGCATCTATAAGATAACAATGCAAAACTAGGAGTGGGTGAATCCCATTACGGATGGATGACTTGCATGAGAGTGCAAGAGCTCCTGTACTTCAGATTCATATGAGGAAACGGAGCAGCGGCAGAATCAGTTACATGAGGTAACTACGCTTAATTATAATATGATGACAAGGTTGATGCACTACGTATCGACAGAAGTAAGAGACCTGCCTACTTATGATGGCCTAAGCGAGGTAGATACCTTCTTGAATATATTTGAAAGGGAGGTGCTAGAAAAGCAATGCTTCCAAGCCTTGAATTGGGTACTGCGCACTACGCCCACAAGGTTATGGGGTATGCACAAAGGGAGCTTTGACGATTGGCATGAGTGTAGGGGAATGATGCAATTATGATTTGGGAATCCGAGGGTGCAGTTGATAGATTAGTACAATGGACAGGATGATCCGCGTACGCATCTGGCCAAATGGACACAAGCCTATGGGAAAAAGGCACAGCCTGAGTGGGTACACCTATTCTGTCACACCTTGGATGTTATACCAATGAACTGGTACATAGAAACAGAGCTCTACCATGGGACATGTGAATGGGATGTTTTGCGTGAAGGGTTCGTGATGACCTTCAATTTTGAGGATGGGTGGGACAGCATTGATGAAGTGCTACAAGAGGTAAAATCAGCCATCTTTAAGATACCACAAGAGCCAGTAGAATCGATTCAGATCGAATGGGCTACATAGCTGAGCTGCACGCTGGAATGTTATAAAGTAATTTTTGAAGAAGAGGATGAAGATCTGCAAGAAATTAACATTCCAGAGATGGAAGGCCACCGTGAGGTTGAGGGACCATAGATTGAGAACCCCGACATAACCACACTGGTGAAAACTAAGCAGTTGAACATTGGTACAGAGGTGGAACCTAAATTTGTGAAGATTTGAGACTATTGGGATGGCCCAATGGTGGATAAGGTTGTCAAATTGCTCTGCGAATATCAGGACTTATTCCCGACCAAGTTTACATATTTGAAGGAAATAATCAGAGATTTAGAGGTAATGAATATCATGTTAAAACACGACACGAAGCCAGTTAAGCAGCGTTTGTATTGCTTGAATCCAAAATACAAGGAGAAGATCTACGTAGAACTAGACAAGATGCCCATGGCAGGCATTGTCGAGCCTATGCAGGAATCTGATTGGGTAAGCCCCATGGTGGTACAAGAAAAGAAGCAGTTGGAAAAAATAAGAATATGCATGGATCTTAGAAAGTTGAACAGCGTGTGTACATGATCCATTCCCAACTCCATTCACAAATGAGTTCTTGGACAATGTAGGTGGTCAGGAAGCATATTCTTTCATTGATAGGTTCTCAGGGTACCACCAGATCAAAATCGCGCAGGAGGATAGAAGCAAGACAACCTTCGTGACTGAGTGGGGTTGCTTTCAATATACTGTCATGCCATTTGTATTGAAGAATGCCCCTACTATCTTTTCACCCGTAGTTGTTGCAACGTTCAGGGAATATATTCATAAATTCTTGGAAGTCTATTTTGACAACTGGACTATATTTGGGCTAGTTAGGTGCCATATAGTGAATCTGCGCTTGATGTTGGATACGTGCTGAAGATACCAAATTATGCTAAACCTCAAGAACTGTACATTCCTTGTTCCTTTTGGGAATCTGTAGGGGCATGTGGTTTGTAGACAAGGTCTGATGGTAGACCCCATGAAAATCGCAGTGATTTTGAATTTGCAAGCTCCGCGGAGTGCGAAACAGTTGCTTGCTACTCTGGGGCATACGGGGTACTACAGGAAGTTCATCAAAAGCTATGCCTAGATCACCATGCCGTTGGAAACTCTATTGAAAAAGGATGTCACATTCTTCTGGAACGATGATTGTAAGAAAGCCTAGATGTATTGAAAGAAAAGATGGTAACTGCGCCAATTCTGGTCTTCCCGAACTAGAAGAAAGAATTTCATGTCCATGTTGACCCGTCCAGTATAGCGTTGGGGGTAGTACTAACACAGGAGGGTGGAGAAGGCTTGGATCACCCTATCACGTCTGCAAGTCACAGATTATCTAAAGAAGAAAAGAATTATTCCACCACTGAATGCAAGGGACTAGATATGGTGTATGTGCTCTAGAAATATTAGCACTACTTGCTAGGGGGACACTTCAAGATGTAGACAGATCATTCACCACTGAAATACTTGGTCAATAAGCCTGTGTTGGGGGGGCACATATGCAGATGGATTTTATTGTTCCAAGAATATGATTTTGAAGTTGTTGTGAAGGCTGGACGATTGAATGCACGACCAAATCACCTGTCGTGCATTGAGACAGGAGAGGAACCTACTAGTCTAGAAGAAGGATTACCTGACATGCAACTCTTTGTTGTGCATGTAGCAGATGGACATTTTGAAGATATAATTCAATTTTTCATGACTGGAACTGTGCCAAAAGGGTACTCCTTCCAGCAGAAGAAGGAACTGGTGGTGCGAACGGCAGATTTCTGTGCCATTGCGGGGCACTTATATAAGATGGGGAATGATGAGACACTGCAAAGGTATGTACTTGAATTTGAATGAAGCAATATCCTCATGGACGCTCATGGGGGCACTACGGAGGACATTATGCAGGGAGAGCGACCACGCAAAATATTCTCTGCGTAGGGTTATTGTGGCTAACCCTTCATCAGGATTCAAAAGAACATTGCAAGGCCTGTGATGTATGGCAAAGAATAGGTAAACCATCGTGGAGGGAAGTGATGCCTTTGAATCCACAAATGACATTGCAGCCCTTTGAAACTTGGGTGATCGACTTTGTAGGACCTATCAAACCTCAAGGAAAGACAAACACGAGATATATTATCACTGCAACAAAGTACCTGACTCGTTGGGTAGAAGTGCAGCCAGTAAAAGATTGCATGGCCGTGACGACCGCGAAGTTTTTGTTTGAACATGTCTTGATGAAATTCAGATGTCCAAAGATCTTGATGAGTGATCGCATGCTAACAGAAGAGTTTTATTCATATCATCAGAAAATCACATCGTATCACCCACAAGCTAACGGGACAGTAGAAGCATTTAACAAAGTACTGGAGACTATTGACCAAGGTATGCAATGCACAAAGAAGTGATTGGGACCTACGTGTACCCGTAATATTATGGGCTTATAGAATGACATGCAAGAAACTAATGGGACAGACGCCTTTCCGGCTTGTCTACGGAGTAGAGGTCGTAATGCCTATGGAGTATATCGTGCCTAGTCTGTGCATAGCAATGCTCACAGGTATGACAAATCACAGTGCCCTGGAGGAGAGGCTCACGAAGTTGGAAGAGCTTGAAGAAGAATGGTTGGGACTCGATGAAGAGATTCAACAGGGTGATCTTAGGCTCCAAAAAATCGTGGAAGAAAGAGTTTGGTTGAGGAAGAAAAGCACCATGGCAGAAGCAAAAGTCAAGAAGCTTGAGGAAGGAATAAAGAAGGACTTTATTGGTAGAAAGACCGTGGTGATAGAGAAGGGTGAGCTTGATTCCATTAACAGACTTGGGGACTATCGTTGAGAGCTTACCAGTGTGATGCATTGGTTGGGACTATATGTTATTAAGGAGATCACAGATGGTGGTGCGGTGCAGTTGGTAAAATTAGATGGTGAAATCTTCCCTGGAAAAGTAAATGGTAGTCATTTGAATCTATACACAGGTGGCCCGGCCATTTGGCTAGCCACAGGAAGTATAGTATTAGCGCTCCAGGCAGCTGAAAGGAGGCATGGACTATAAACTACTCTACCCAAGAGCTGCGTGGTGACAAGACTACACGCAATAACGAAGTATCACAAGGTCCATGACAGCGCGAGGGTAGTTACACTGTTGTGCGGGTTGATTGGAAAGTGACCGTTACAGTCACTATTCACTATGTGATGCTTGGTTTGGGACCAAATGGAGTGGGAAGTAGGCATTTAAGGCAAACTTTATTGGATAGATTTGGGAAAATTTTCCACCAAAGGAGCATTAATGGATTGAAAGTGGGGGGAACGGTCGAATTCAAATTCAAAAGGCACTATAAAGTGAAAAGGGCTACCCACCAAACAACACTTGGCAATTTGAGAATTGAGCTATTGCACGCCTAGAGATTCATGAACCCCAATTTGTTCGATCTTTTGAAGTCAAAGACATTGTTTGAGAACTTACCTAAGACATTGAGAGAATTGTGGAATAGCAGTATGGCCACGCTAGAGGAAGCCATGGATATTGGAGAGATGATCACTGAGGAGGCTGCGCAGGCCATAACAATAGGGGAAGCCCCAGAAACCACTCAGATAGTCGTAAAAATCCCTAAATTGTCGTGAACACTGAGACCCAAGAAAGATAAGTAGCCTATGGTACCAGTGCGTGTGTCCCCCAGGAATCTGTTAAGGATGAGGCTCACCATGGAAGAAAAGGGGAAGCCGATCAATTTGGAAGTCGATGAGGAGGAAGAAGACTTTGAAGAAATCTTGGTAGAGGAGGAGGACGAAGAAATGGAGGAAGAAACCCTGGGTGTGGACCCTCTGACCAGGCTACCCATGTATGTTCCTTTGTGGAAGGGGAAAGAAAGGGCGCCCAAGGACCTAGATGAGAGCAAGAGAACTTTGCAAACTCCCTACTCCCTGATGACATCATTTTCTATAGAGTGCACTTGGGACATGTGCCGGTTCTAAAATTTGAAGACTGGGATCTCGCGGACCACGAGAAATTCCCACATCTCGCAACCGCGTAGCTAATGTACCAGAAGAAAAAAACACCGACAAGAGTCATAGAATTGGAACCACACAAGTGGTTGCGAGGAGTAGAGAAAGGAGGATTGTTAAACCTTCTCTAGGTGCCGCATTACCATCATGCCCCAGTGACTATTTTTGTCATCAAGTAGCTACTCTGCCTGGTGCATGATGGGTGTTTGTGGCTAGAGGAGCCCATCCCCATCACGAATCATCTGATTAACAGAATTGCTCAACTCACTTGCAAAGGGGAGGATCCAGCAAACATATCCGAGGGTAAAAGTGATGATTTAGCAATCGTAGAGGACATGTTCAAGTTGGAGAAGAAAAATATAGGGTACATGATCTCTAGTATCAATAACGTTGCGGTCAAAGTCATGACACAAATATTGGCTGGGAAAGTCATGCAGAAGTGCCTCGTGGATGAGGTGCCCGCACTAGTGGTTGCACTTACTGCGCAGTGCGCAGAGGAGGTCCAGTTTAACTGTGGCGGATTACTTGTGCAGAGAATTCCTGGAAAAATGTCGTGAGGCATAGGAGCAGGGAAAGAATTTCCACTATGCATGGCTTCTGTTATCCATTGTGCTGGTGGCTTTGGAATTTCCCTAGGACAACCAGTTCCCAACGATTTCATAGGATCTTCCAGAGGAAGTGAAGTACGCTTCGCTATGGGTAACTAAAGATGCGCAGAGGATCAGAGACAGAAAAATATTCTAGGTGTTCATGGAGATGAACATCAGAATGGGGATTAACCATAAGCCGCGGTTATCGCCCATTGTCTATAACAGTCTGTAGAGCTTCACAGAGTTCAAGGTGAACTTTCATCACCTGTACATCAGGGCAAGGAAGGACCCCGTGAAGGCATGGAAGGAACTACCTTATTTGGCGATGGACGATGTCATATTGATCCAAAATGGATCCTAAAACCTCTAAGTCTAAGTCTTTAATACTATCGGAAGAAACTATCACAGAAGAAAAACCATGAAGAATGGAAGAAAGCAGAGTAAAGCGAAGGTTGAAGTATCGTTGAATCAGAGCCGTTGGATCACACCGATCAATGGTCTAGATCAAATCAGTGATATCGCATCGATGGAGTGTATCGGGGATGGCACGAGTGGAAATGTGACTACAATCGACGACACAACGCGAACCATTAATCGAGCGCATAGATCAACGGCTACGATTACACCATCGCATCACAGGTTTCCAAGGAAAGGACTTACCAAAGGCCAGAAGACCATACGATATGCAATTGCGATATATCGCATCGCAATATCGAATCGCAACAATACAAAGTGGTGAAGACCCATAGCCCGTGCGATTTGCGATAGCGATCAAGGCGGACCCGAAAGGGTTTATAAATGTGGCTCTATAAAATTTGAGTTCGGATATAAAAGTGTTTTGTTGGGATTTTTCTTTGTATTGGTGTATATAAAATCAAATTACAAAGGAGACATGGCATATGGCACTACGAAAATAAAACACAAACTCGAAAGGATTTATGAATGCAACTTTATGTTATTTGGGTTCCATTGTAAATGGTATTTCGGGTGGGCTTCAGGCGGTAAGTGGTACTGGACAGGCTTCGCCTGATCCCATGCACTGACCAACATGTAGCACTCAAAAAGGAGAGAGAAAACCGCTTTTTTCTGTGGGTGATCTCTGTGGAAGTAAGCCATCTGAAATGCACATCAACCATCAGATCGAATGGTAGCAAATCAACGGTGCAAAATGCACGAGCAGGTTGGATGATCGAGATGGATGTGAACCGTCGGATGAGAATAGATCTACGATGTGGGATGCCAAAGGACCGACAACAGACAATGCATAACAACCGTTTGATTCCTCTGTTTTAGATTTTTTCCTGTGTATTTCTCTATGTAAACAAAGAAGCAATTCTTTGGGATTTTTCACCGCGCCAGTCTTTCCGTTTGAAAACAGGTGGCCACCATACCTTAAGCGTTTTACAATGATTATTTAACGCTCAATAGGGAGTTGAACAGACAACGGTAGGGGGCTTAAAAGCAACTCTATGGCAGACAAAGAGGACATAGAGAAGGGAGCAAGAGAAAGCAGAAGACAGAGAGCAAGAGGGAGAGTCTGTGCACTCTTTTAGACTTAAGGATTTCAAGTAAATCCCTGTTGTTTTGTCACTATTGTGTTGAGAATCTATTTGAGCTTACATTTGTAATATTCTACTCTTAAAGACATAATATAGAGGTCGACACTGAAAGCTGGACCAAGAGACATAGCCAGGAAGTCTGGTGAACTCCTTGATTATTTTGTTGTGTTGATGTGTGTGTTTATTATGTTTTATAACTGTTCATTGTCTATATTATTCACAATGTTTTTGATCTGTTGCACTAAATAATATAGGCATTCTTGCACATGATTATGTAATACCTTAATATTGATTTAAGATCTCATTTTTAGATAAAGTGGTATCAGAGCATTTGGTTTTGGTTTTGTTAAGGTTAGATAAGCTTGTGCTGGATTTTGAATGCTAACTAGATTAAAGCTCAAACTAGGAGAAGGAGGACATGTTGAGGCTAATCCAGAGATTAGAAAAGTCTATTCTCAGAGGAGAACGACAGAAGAAGCTCCATTGGGATCAAAATCTCAATTTATAGAAAGTTTTAAGACACTCCATGCCATGGTGGAAGATATGTATCTGGAATTTAAGAAGGGTTGAGGTGAAAGCACTTCAACACCTAAACAAGACAAAAGGAGCAAAGGAACCTTTCTAGTTTCCCCTCCAGAAGGCAAAGGGAAAGGGGAAATGCCTCCTCCACCATCCCCTCCATCATCACCTTCATCATCCTCATCATCTTCTAGCTCTTCTAAGAAAAAGAAGAAAACTTCCTTAATGAAATTAGATGTGATGTTTGAATTGCCAATTTATGATGGAGAAATCAATGCAGAAGAGCTAGATAATTGGATAAGAAAAATTGATGTATATGGCAGGGTACATAATGTTGATTCAAAAAGGAATAAGATTCAGTTGGCTAGCCTTCAACTTGGAGGAACTGCACTAGTATGGTGGGAAGGCAAGACACAAGCTCATCTACAAAAACATGGTAAAATCATTTCTACCTAGAATGAATTTGTTTCTGCTATCAAAAGTCAATTGTATCCTTTAGCTTACATGCAACATGCAATAATGAGTTGGAAAGCTCCTCATCATTTGAAGGGTCAAAAGGTACAAAGTTATACTCAAGAATTCAGAAAGAGAGCTTTAACTCTAGGTATATCATTAGATTCACCTGAGACTTTATTGAAGTATATAGGTGGCCTTCATAGCTATTTAAAGCATACTATTCTCATAATTAATCCCACTAACTTAGATGATGTATCAGTTCAAGCCACACATCTAGAAGCTAGAGGTAAGAATGTAAACCCAGAGATTGGGGGATCATCTAAACATTCTGTAAGCAAAAGCAAGGAAAAGAAGAAAGTGAAATGGAAGGAGAGGAAAGAAAACACTGTAAAGAAGGATAAACCTTCATGCAATCATTGCAAGAAAGAAGGACATGATGAGGCACACTGCTGGTTTTTGCATCCAGAACTGAAACCTAAGAAGTTCGGTTGAAAGGAGAAGAAAAATGATGCTGCTATTCAACAGGACTTGGGATCAAATTCAGGCGATGAAAAAAAGGTTACAACCACAAGTATTAAAGGTAAGGATTTTGAAGCATCCATAAGTAATTCTGCACAATCTGTTGATAATGAAAGTAATGAGAGGGAAAGGAATGAGCTTTTTTGTATTAGAGTAATTTCCAAGCATAACAAGATTGATACCTTATTTGATAGTGGATCACAAGTAAATTTGATTTCTAAAACAATTGTAAATAAGTTGGGATTGAAAACAAAACCTCATGAGAAGCCATATCCATTAGGTTGGGTGTGTGATAAAACAAAGCTACAAGTAAAGAGACAATGTAAACTTAGGTTTTCTATTGGATCAACATTTATAGATGAGTTTGAGTTAGATATAGTTCCATTGGATATATGTGGTATTGTTTTGGGAAGTCCATACTTGTATGATAGGAAAGCTATTTACTATAGAGCTGAGAATAAGTATCAACTCACTAAAAGTGGAATGGAATACATTGTAAGAGCTCCTAAACATAAAGATAACTATTCTCTCATAAACTCAAGGTAGATGAAAAGAATTGTGAATTCAAGTAAGAGATTTTTACTAATGGTTGTAAAGGCAAAGGATCCTGAAAAATCCAATGCATTTGAAGGCTGTGATTCTAAACAGAAAGCTGATTTAGTTAAAGTTGTTTCATAGTATGATGTTCTATTTCAAGAACCAAAAGGTCTGCCACCCAAGCGAGAAATATTACATGATATTTATTTGCAGCAAGATGCTCCATTACCTAACATTGGAATGTACATGTTATCAGATTTAGAGAATGTAGAGATAAAGAAGCAGGTACAAGAGTTTCTCGATAAAGGGTTTATACGACCAAGCACATCACCATGTGGATCTCCAATCGTGCTGGCGAGAAAGAAAGATGGTTCATGGAGAATGTGCATTGATTATAGAGCACTAAATAAAATAATGATCAAGAATCTTTATCCTCTTCCTCGTATTGATGATTTATTAGATCAATTGAAAGAAGCAGTTTACTTTTCTAAGTTAGACTTTCGAAGTGGTTATCATCAGGTCAGAGTTGCAGAATAGGATGCATGGAATATTGCTTTCAAGACAAAGCAAGGACTGTATGAATGGTTGGTTATGCCTTTTGGATTAACTAATGCTCCTGCTACATTTATGAGAGTTATGAATGATGTACTCAGACCTTTTATTGATGATTTTGTAATTGTTTATTTAGATGACATTCCTGTTTTTAGCAAGACATGGGAAGACCATGTAAAGCATGTGAAGCAGACTTTAAATGTTTTAAAAAGAGAAAATCTCTATGTAAAACTTTCAAAATGTGAATTTGGCAGAACATCTTTAAATTATTTGGGCTATATTGTAGGGGGTGGTGAATTGAAGATAGATCCCTCTAAGGTTGAAGTCATTGTGAACTGGCCTAAACCCAAATTTGTTACAGAGGTTAGGAGTTTCCTAGGGGCAGCACAAAACTAGAGAAAGTTTATTGCTAACTTTTCTTTGATTGCAGCTCCATTACATGCTTTAACAGGATTGAAATAGGTGTTTGAGTGGGGAGGCAAACAACAGAAAGCCTTCAAAAACTTAAAAGAAAAAATCAATACAACACTAGTATTAGCACTACCAGATCTTCAACATCCATTTGAGATTGAGATAGATGCCAATGACTATGCCATGGGAGTAGTGTTGATGCAATACAGAAAACCCATATGCTATCATTCTGAGATATTTACTTCTACAGTAGTTAATTATCCCACATATGATAAAGAATTGTATGCATTAGTACACAGTGTGAAAAAGTGGAAACATTACCTAATGGGTAAAGAAACAATCATACATATAGATCATCAACCACTTCAATATTTGCACTGACAAACTAAATTGCAGCTATTAAGACATTATAGGTGGATGGGTTTTCTACAGCAATTTCATCTTGTCATCAGATATAAGAAGGGAATCCACAATAAGGTTGCAGATATGTTGTCAAGACCAATCATAAATGCATCTACTATACTTAAGCATAACTCAGTAATGCATGAAAGTTACATTGAACAATATGATCAAGATGTAGATTCTAAATATGTATATGCAACTTTAAGTCATGGAAAGCAAGTAGAAGAATTGGATTATTATGTAAAGGACCAACTCTTATATCATTTGGGAAAGTTATGCATTCCACAAATTGAAAGAGTTAACATAATCCAAGAAGCACATACTTCTCTAATATCAGGTCATTTTGGTGTAAGTAAAACAGTTGCACAATTGCAAAGGTTATATTATTGGCCAAGAATGCATGAGACAATTTCTAGATATATCAAAGGGTGTACTATGTGTGCTACAAGCAAACCAAGTAATAGAAAATTAGGCTTGTACACTCCACTTCCAATTCCTTCTCGTCCTTGGGAAAGTGTTTCCATGGATTTTGTTGGGGGATTGCCAAAATATAGAAAAGGTCATGATTATTTGTATGTTTTTGTGGATAGATTAAGTAAAATGTGTATTTTTATACCTTGTAACAAGTAGGTTACAGCTGAACAAACAACAAATTTGTTCCTTCAGAATGTATGGGTTCATTTTGGTTTACCCACTTCTATTATATCTGATCGAGATTCTCGATTTTTTTGGAAGTTTTTGTCAAGTTTATGCGAGTTGATGGACACTAGGTTGAAGAAGAGCATAGCATTTCATCCACAAACAAACGGACAAACATAAGTGGTCAGCCAGACAGTGATCCAATTGCTCAGAGGCTATTGCAGCAAGCATCCCAAGCTTTGGGATGAGAATTTGTGTTATGTAGATTTTAAATATGTATATGCAACTTTAAGTCATGGAAAGCAAGTAGAAGAATTGGATTATTATGTAAAGGACCAACTCTTATATCATTTGGGAAAGTTATTCATTCCACAAACTGAAAGAGTTAACATAATCCAAGAAGCACATACTTCTCTAATATCAGGTCATTTTGGTGTAAGTAAAACAGTTGCACAATTGCAAAGGTTCTGTTATTGGCCAAGAATGCATGAGACAGTTTCTAGATATATCAAAGGGTGTACTATGTGTGCTACAAGCAAACCAAGTAATAGAAAATTAGGCTTGTACACTCCACTTCCAATTCCTTCTCATCCTTGGGAAAGTGTTCCCATGGATTTTGTTGGGGGATTGCCAAAATATAGAAAAGGTCATGATTATTTGTATGTTGTTGTGGATAGATTAAGTAAAATGTGTATTTTTATACCTTGTAACAAGTAGGTTACAGCTGAACAAACAACAAATTTGTTCCTTCAGAATGTATGGGTTCATTTTGGTTTACCCACTTCTATTATATCTTATCGAGATTCTCGATTTATTTGGAAGTTTTTGTCAAGTTTATGCGAGTTGATGGACACTAGGTTGAAGAAGAGCATAGCATTTCATCCACAAACAAATGGACAAACATAAGTGGTCAGCCAGACAGTGATCCAGTTGCTCAGAGGCTATTGCAGCAAGCATCCCAAGCTTTGGGATGAGAATTTGTGTTATGTGCAGCATGCTTACAACCATGCCAAGCACTCTTCTACTTAGGGACCTCCTTTTGAGACTTGTTTTGGTTTTATACCAAAGTCTCCCTTGGATTTTGTCTTTGGTAAAGACATAGCATTTGATGGACACAGTGATGTGGACAAAGAAACCAAGTTCATTGAGAAAATCCAAGAAATTCACCAAGCAGTACAGGAATAACTGGAAAGAAGTCAAGCCAAGTACAAGGCAAGACATGACAAGCATCGAGATGAGCATAGCTTTCAAGTTGGTGATCAAGTCTGGTTGTACATCAGCAAAGACAAAATGCAAGGTGAAGGTAAGAAGCTAAAACCAATAAGTTATGGACCTTTCAAGATACTTGATAAAATTGGTGAAAATTATTTTCGCCTTGATTTACTAGCTTATGTGCAAATCTATTCAGTCGTTAATGTAGAAAACTTGAGATTGTATGAACCATCAATGATTGAAGATCCTGAAGAGAAAAGTTTGTTGCTTGAATATCTCAATGAGTTACAAGAAGACACAGTTCTGGACAGGAAGGTGAGAACTATGCATTAAGGGGATGTTGAGTACCTGAGAGTAGGGCTCAAAGGTTCAAATCCAAGAAAGGAATGATGGATAGAAATTGGACAAGTGAGGGAACTGTATCCTCACTTGATCGATGCCTAAAAACCAACTATTGTTGGTCCAAAATATTTTCAATGGGAAGGCGTGATCCAAAATGGATCCTAAAACCTCTAAGTCTAAGTCTTTAATAGTATCAGAAAACACTATCACAGAAGAAAAACCATGAAGAATGGCAGAAAACAGAGTAAAGCTAAGGTTGAAGTATCATTGAATCAGTGCCATTGGATCAGACTAATCAATGGTCCAGATAAAATCGGTGATATCACATCGGTGGAGTGTATCAGGGACGACTCGAGGGGAAATGCAACTATGATCGACAACACAACACGAACCATTGATCGAGTGTGTAGATCAACGGCTGCAATTACACCATTGCATCATAGGTTTCCAAGGGAAGGACTTACCAAAGGCTTGAAAACCATGTGATATGTGATTGTGATATATCCCATTGCAACAATACAAAGGGGCGAAGACCCATAGCCCGTGCGATTTGCAATAGCGATCAAGGCGGACCCGAAAGGGTTTATAAATGAGGCTCTATAAAATTTGAGTTCCAATATAAAAGTGTTTTGTCAGGTTTTTTTGTGTATTGCTTTATTTCTGTTATAAAACTGAAATACAAAGGAGACATGGCATATGGAACTACAGCGATAAAACACGAACTTGAAAGGATTTATGAATGCAACTTTATGTTATTTGGGTTCCGTCGTAAATGTTATTTCAGATGGGCTTCATGTGGTAAGTGGTATTGGATGGGCTCCACCCGATCCCATACACTGACCAACACGTAGCACGTAGCAAGGAGAAAGAAAACCAATTTTTTTAGCAGGTGATCTCCATGCAAGTAAGCCATCTGAAACGCACATCAGCTATCAGATCAAATGGTCACAGATTAACAGTGCAGAATGCACGAGCAGGTTGGATGATCGGGATGGATGTGAATTGTCAAATGAGAATAGATCTATGGTGTGGGATGCCAAAGGACCGATAATGGACGAGGCATAACAGCCATCTGATTATTCTGTTTTAGAGTTTTCCTATTTATTTCTCTATGTAAAAAAAGAAGCAATTCTTTGAGATTTTTCACCACACTAGTCTTTCCGTTTGAAAATAGGTGGCCACCATACCTTAAGCATTTTACAATGATTGTTTAATGCTCAACAAGGAGTTGAACAGACAGCAACCAAGAGCCAGAAAGCCCAAGAATGTAGAATGAACGGACCAAGCCGAGAGGCTTAAAAGCAACTCTATGGTAGATAAAGAGGACACAGAGAGGAGAGCAAGAGAATGCAAAAGACAGAGAGCAAGAGGGAGAGTTTGTGCACTCTTTTAGACTTGAGGATTTCGAGTAAATCCCTGTTGTTTTATCACTGTTGTGTTGAGACTTTATTCGAGCTCACACTTGTAATATTCTGCTCTTAAAGACATAATATAGAGGTTGACACTGAAAGCTGGACCAGGAGACATAACCAGGAAGTCTGGTGAACTCCTTGATTATTTTGCTTTGTTGATGTGTGTGTTTATTATGTTTTATAACTATTCATTGTCTATATTATTCACAATATTTTCGATCTGTTGCATTAAATAATATAGGAATTCTTTCACATGAGTCTGTAATACCTTAATATTGATTTAAGGTCTCATTTTCAAATCACATATTCACTGTTCTTGAGTCGTTACCACCGGAGTGGAACGCTCCAACCAGCTCTGTGGTGGAAGCGGAGAAGTCTACACATAGGAAAAAGGAGGACGCAAAACTGGAGATAGTGCAGTTGGTAAAAAAGAGAAGGAACAAAGCAAAAATAGCCAAGGCACAGGAGGCACGAGACACTGCGAAGGCCACAGAAGAGTAGCCTAGGGTAGCTGAGAAGGATTGCAAGGGAGAAAAGTCACCTTCGCCCACATAGGAGATAGATCTAGAGGAAGGTGGTGCGGAACCATAGAAGCATCCACAAAACTCAAGTGATAGTGCCCAAGAGAGCAAGTGGGGCCGCGGAAGAAGTCAAAGGCCTCAAAGACTTCTTTCAACCTAATCACCCTCACTAAGGGGGATCTCCATGACATTGGGGAGATGGTGCATGACGTCACTGCAGAGGCACTCCAGTAGTTCACGGACAAAAACCAGATAGCGTTGGGGACCCTTTGGGCATAGATACAGGAGTTTTAGGTGAGCACTCCTTAGTCTGGTACTCTGTTGACCAACCTCGCAGTAAGCACAACTACGGTTGAGGAAATGTTGCACTCCCACATGACCAACACTATATTGCTACTAGAGGGAGCACTAGTTATAGAAAATGAGGTCGACATGCCTATGGTTAGTGCACTGAAGGGACTTGGAATAAACATGGTTTCACTCCCTCAGGAGATGCTCTATGTTATGCAGGACGGAGTGACTACAGAACTGCAAGCCAGGTAGGGTCACGCACTCCAGGTCATAAGCGAGCAGTGAATCAATATTGAATAGTTGAGCTTGCAGTGCGGCGAGGTAGTGGTGCAGAACCGACAGATTGTGCAGGTGGTTGATGACGCCTACTAGATGGTCCCGGAGTTGGCTATCTCAACAAAAAACACAATGGAGGCACGCATCTGAAAACTTGCAGCAAGGGTGTGCAAGGTGAAGTAAGAGATGGCCAAGGTTCAGCTTGAGCTAAACCTTTAGATAGCCAAACTCTAATTGAAGGTGCAGCCTTCAACTCCGCTAGAGGTGAAGGAACAATGCACCAACGCCGTTACAATAGGAATAGCGGCGATCAACAGTGTAGTGAAAAACTACACCCGACTATTTGAGGAGTCCTTCGAGGTTTTCACTACTCTGAAGGAGGACTAGAACATACAGTGCTTACAAGCAGAGGCACATGAGCTGCAACAAAAGTACGACGAAGTCAAAGGGACCGCATAGACAATGGCCCTTACACAGAGGCTCGCGTGGATGCAGCAGGTAGACACTGCGGGACATAAGGAAGTCATTTTGAAGGCACATGTACAACCATGGATTGATGAGGCATTCATCATTACTGCCTCGATTGAAGCAAATCCCACATAGATGTAGGGAACACAGGAAAAGATTCAGGGAAGCAGTTTAGATACAGTAGTTTCTAAACAACGCATCTAGGATGTGCAGCAAGCAGCTGCTCAATGCATTTTCAACCTCGCAGTAGTCTGGGCAAATTTGGGAGGTCTGCACACAAAGATCTCCGCACTAATAGAGTGATTCGAGGGCGAGTCACGATTTTTGTGTTGGGGGCCTGTTGGGCGCGGGATCCCCCAAGGGAAGTTTTGGGGCTAAAAGCTTAGATTTTGGTTAAAAGTCATAAATCTGATGTAAAGACTCTGCATTTTGTGGGCGTGGAGCGCATAGATTATAAATGAGTCATAGGGTTGTCCGCCCTCAATTTTGTAATGTAATTTCAGCTATAGAGTGTACCCATGGTCCGCGGACCATGGGATTGTATAAGTAGAGTGAGGCTCTAAGTTGTAAAGGAATAGAATTAGAATGACCATGGAATAGAAGCATAGTATAAGATCTAAGGGTAAAGTCAAGTTTTTGGGTCATAGAGTAGGAGAAGGCTCTACAACTGAGTGTGCGGACCCCTGCAACTTAGTGTGTAGGGCGAGTCGAGTCTGTAACTATTGAACCATTAATAAAGAGAAGTTTTACATCAATTCTGTGTATTTATTTCCTATTTTCTGTATCGAATATATTGGGTATAAATTGCATTTTTATTGTCTATATGGTGCACGAACATATATAACTGTGTAGATTAAGTGAATGTGAGTTAAAGTATCTGGTTACATGAAGTTGACTAACATCTATAGGAGGATAATTAAGATATGCAGTGTAACTTGGGGAAATAGCGCAGATCGCTACCATAGCAGTGTGAAATCACCTTAGCCCCCTGGTTAGGGTTGTGCGAAGGACAATTATAGCATATCGCGAAGGTATCACAGGTCAGAATAGTGCGTAAAGTAACTTTTATGAAGGTAGGCATAGTTGGACTAAATCGACCACTCAGACATCTCAAGGGTGTAGAAACTTGGTTCCAGCATCCCCCCATACTGCTTCAGGTGAGACCTCGGTGCGCGCTCCACGGGATGATGCTGAAAGGGCTAGTAGTGTAGGGATTTGTTTGGCTAATTAACTCTGAACATGGGTTAGGCCCCATCAAGCCAACATCACCCCATGTTTGACCTTGCATGACCATTATGTGAAATTATTGTCTAAACCTCCGCCTCTCCCAATCATTATAGCCTACCTGTACCTACACCAATTTGCATTCACATCTGTGTAATTTTAATGATAAAGCATGACCCTTTGGGAAATGGTTGATATAATGCCCAGTGTGTAGCTCAATCATCATTTGAGTTCTTTTTGTGGTGGTATCATTTTGAAAGAGAGAGTGGGTGAATTTGAACAGACATGGTGCCTGTAAGGATTGAGCCATGATCCATAGAGATGGAACAGAAAACTGAGTACACGAATAGTCTTGCAATGTTGTTGCAATCTGGGTTTCCTCCATTCCTGCAGAAGTTCGATGGGTTTGACTCAGTTGTGGCAATAGCATTTTCTCGGACCTTTGATGGGAGACAAGCCAAGGTTGGTTTATTAGAATTTGTAGTAACAAAAGAATAAATATCTCAGGCTACAGGGTTGCCACCAGTAGGGGAGAAATTGTCAAGAAGGAGAAGTTAGAAAGGAAACTGTGGTGCCAGTTCATGGTCAACCCGAAGCAGAAGGTGGATTGGAAGAATGGCCTCCAACAGAACATCATGATAGGGAAGTGGAAGGATCTCCTGTATGTGTTGCAGAAGTTCCTTAATTGCAAGGGTCGCTACTCATTAACGTTCCTCTACCACATACAACTACTCTTGCACTTTGAGTCCGGTAAGCTCATCAATTTCCCATATTATTTTATCAAAAGTTTAGAAAAGATGGCGAAGGGGGTTCAGAAAGGAAAATCCAATCAAGACGCGTGCAAATTATATCACCATGGGACGATCAAAATATTAGTTAAGAAAGAACTGGAAGCTAGAAGTGTGTCTTGGGAGGAATTCTTGAAGGAGTTTGGGGGGCGGAGTGTAAAGAAGTTGACTCAAAAGAAAAGTACAGAGAAATCAACTCAAAAGAAGAGTGTAGAAAAACTAAAGTTGGCTCAGAAGAGGAGTATGGGAAAAAACCAGAAATCATAAATGATAACCCCACATCCTACTGAGACCAGGAGGTCGTCCAGGCAAAGAATTGCCTCCTTAAGGGTGGGTAACATTTAGTCTACCTCTCTGATACTGTTGGATGACTCGCCGCCTACTTCGCCAGGTAAAGATAATATTTCAGTTCTTGCTGAGGCAGCAACTCACACATTGCTTGATGGTGACTATGTGGAGAAGCAAGACGACACACCCTTGTCGGTCCTCCTTGGCAGAATGAAGAAAATAAAGGTGGTGTTGAGTACAAGTAAGGAATCGACAAAGGGTCAGATGGATGATAGGGAATAGGATGTCGAAACCCCCAACTATTTTGAAGAGCAGGGTACTGAAACCCTTAACGAATGAATGGTCAAGGTGTTGAAACCCCCAACAATTTTGAAGAGCAGGGTAATAAAATCCTTGATATGATGAATGAGCAGGGTGTTGAAGCCCTCAACAGTTTTGAAGAGAAAGGCACTAAAACCCCTGGTGTGATAGATGAGCAGGGTAATGAAGCCCTTAATAACTCTGAGGAGTAGGGTATTGAAACCCCTAATAAGGTAAAAATGCAGGGCACTAAGACCCTTAGTAGCATTGATATTTTAGGTGTTGAAACCCTTGATGATATTACAAAGAAGGAATTGAAAGGTGGCCAAGATAACTTCGACCTTGATGATTATGGCACGTGTCTGGAATTGACTGCTAAAAATTCGGCCCTTTAGGAATTGAGAATGGAGAACTCCACCCTCTTCTTGAACAGTCATATAGAATAACTCAAGCAAAATGTTTATGGCTTGGAGGTGTTAAACCGAGCCATGAAAGAGTAGCATACAGAGCAGAAATGAGAAAACACAGAGTTGGCAAGGGAGGTGAAGGAACATAAGTGACAAGTTAAGATATGGAAGTAACAGGCTTCAAAGTGTTATGAACATCTTACGAATGTGACCAAGAAACTTAAAAAGGTTCGAAGCAGGAAGGCCAAGTAATGAAAGCAGGGATCAATATACAAGTTCAAAATTAAAGGGTGGCCCTTCTATTTCAGTTTTTTTGTAGCAGGTAAAGGTTGTGTGAGGACCCACAATAGCTTAAGGAGGGGAGGATTTTGGTAGGCTAAATTGCTTCATTTTTTAACCCTTTTTCCCTTCAAAACAATAACCTTGTACCTCTGTTTTAACCTTGCAAACCCCTTATTCCTGCACTAGTCCAAGAATAGTGTTCCTTCCTGCACTAGCTTTATGTTTCATGTTTAAGGGTTACGAATGTGCTTAATTAATCATTTTCATAGACTTTATGCCTTTAAATATTTGCAACTAATAATTATATTCATAGAAGTATTTGATAACAATGAATTAATCATCTTGTTAGCATGGTTGAGTGCAGGTAGGATTCCTACATCACTGGCAAATCTTCAACTATTGTGATAGCTCACCACTCCATGTAGACACCATGTTCTGGAACGATTAACTCCAGTTGGGATTGAAGCATAGAGGAAAATCAGGGATATGGTGGAGATTAGGTCGACAGTTGAATACCTAGAATAACATTTTGTTATAGCCGAAAGGCTTAGAATGAGTTGTTGTTGTTATTTTGTTATAGCTAAAAGGCTAATATTGGAACACTTGTTGTACTTTGGTTACGGCCACAAGCCTAAATGAATATATAAAATGTAGGACTCAGATAGAAAATGGTAGCGAGTGATAAATATAGCAAGGATTCTGTGATTCTATCCTTTTGTAATTTTTTTGATATCACCCTCATTCTCGGCTGGATTCCAATTCATGATGTATATTTGTTGATCATTAATATAAAGGAACTATGCCATGATTTCTCAATCTTGCACTGTAATTATGTATGTATGTGTTAATTAAAGAGTTGAGTCTTTACGTTTCCTAAACAGGGGAACAAGCTGGTTGGCATGGGCCCGACCAACCCAACTTGTTCTCCCTTGTGTTCTCTTTTTCAAGTAGGGTGTGTTAATTACTTTTAATGTAAAGTGTGAAGTAAACACATGTTTCTTTTATCTTTATGCAAAGTTGAATCTAATTTCATTACAGTGTGACGGATCCGTGGTGTGCGAGCTCGATTGAAGTTTAATCTTATGATTTCCTTCTTTGAAGGTTAATCTCATTTTCTGCCTGGATCGCGCAAGCACGCATTCCTACACTAGTGCATTTACAGTTTCACGTATTGATTCTTCCAGTTTATTACGATAATAGTCTTTGGTTTTTATTTGATAAGTCTTAATCTAATCTCGAAGAGTGTGATTTTTATTAAGTTTTAATGCGAATCTGAAAAGCATAATTTTTATTCTAAAGTTCTTTTGATATTTTGAATTAAACACACTTTTGATAATAAAAAACAGAACGCTATTGCGACACACACTGGTATGTGCCTGCACTTCATGCTATTTATGAAAGATCTTATTCATGCATAATAATTCTTAAAGGAAATATTTCTGAGTTCAAAAAGTTATGAATGCATATCAGTTTGTGTGGATAGCTATTACAGGATTGAAGCCTACATTCACAATTAAATGATCTCTTAGATTACATGAAGAAGTTCCTTAATTAAAGAAGAGTGTGCTTTGACTTTGGGAATGAATTCTTGTTTTAGATATTAAGATTAGTTGAAGCATCTTTTAGTTTGAGGAATTTATTTTGAATTTTTGTTCACCTTTGAAAGCAATTTTTCCTAGTTAACACATTCTTTATTTTCTAGAAATAAGGATAGGAAAACATGGCGTAGGAACCTTTGTCCTGGTACAGGAATCGATCTCCTGATACAAGAACAAAGTGCTCTAGCCTTGAGGCTTGGAGTTCCTGCATAAAGACATAAATCTTCATTATAGGTGTAAAATATACTCCCAACACCTAAGTTCCGGTACTAGTGCGAGCACATTGCAGAAGTACAAGAATAATAACTTAGTATAGGGAGGAAGATCTATATGGAGCCATATATCTTCAAGGGTCCAATTATTAACCTGGCACACAACTAATTGCAAGAGGCTTTGAGAATTCCTTTCATGTATTTTCCTGCAAAAGTACTTTATTTCATATTCCAGCTATTGGAAATAATACTAATAGGGGGGGTGAATCAGTATTATCAAACTAATAATTTTTCATTTCCATAATTAGATTTATATATGCTACTTCAGTTAAGGGAACTCGCGTGTACACGCAACTGTGTTTAGAGCAACTAGCGTATATCCAGCAAACTTATGATTCAATTAATTCATCATATTGATCTTTAATCAATGCATCATAACCATATAAAAAGTAACCAGGTGCAGTAAAGTCAAAACAGATCATCACACATAAGAAACACACATGAACACCAAGATATAAGGTGGAAACTCAATGTGGGTGAAAACCACCTGCTACAATCATCTCTGTCTTCTTTTAATAATAAGAGAATTATATTTACAATTTTTGTACTGGTGCAGTCTTATACCAGTACGCAAGCTTCTACCTACAGAAGGCTACAACCTTCTCTTTTCTTCTGGGGACCATGTTTCATAAATTTTTAGACTAGATCCATCAACAACATCATTCAATCATCAAATATATTGCATCAACAAATCTCCCTTTTAAACCAACCGCAACCGAATCAATCAATCACTCTGATCATTCAGAATACTATCACCTGAATACAGTAACCAGAACCCAAGCAATAACCCAGAACACTAAAACAACAAACAAAAGAAACTAAAACATATTTTATAAGGTATACGCTACTTCCATGTGTTCAACCTGTGTGCATACACACTTTCCTCAAAGTGAACCAACATACAGATTTGCAAATCAAATTTATGATGTATACATTGTTTTGATATGCATAACCAGCATGTACACGCTCCTTTCTTGAAGTGAACCTACGTACAGATCTGTAAAAGATGATTTAAATATAACAACTATTCCAGACTTCAATCATACCCAGATCATCATATTTACAGAATACAACATGCGTTAGTTATTCAGATACATGATCAAACATAAATATAATTCACTTCAAGCCTTAAGATCTTGATGCATCATTAGATCTTATCCTTCATCAAGTGCTAAGGTTCTTCCTCAGTTCAGATCCAGCACAACACCATAAGCCAATAACCTGCATATTAGATCTCACACCTTGGCTTAATGATCTTCTCCTCCTTTTATAGTGTTAGGCCTTTCTCAATACCATGGTCCAAAACCACTTAGGACCAATACCATGGACGAAATACTTGGGCTCAATACCTTGGACCTGATACCTTGGACCAATACCATGGATCAAAATACTTCGGACCAAACATTTAGTTTTCCAAGGTATACACGCTTTTCCTTTTGTGAAAGTGTGTGTACGTGTATGCGACTTGTATACAGTGAACCCACGTGTATACACGGTTTGGTCAATGGTGAACTTACATATACCTCTCTTTCTTGATTCTGTGTGGTCTGATCTGTAACTCTGAGTTGTTAACCTACAGTACTATGATCTGTCATCTGAGTGAGTTGCTTTCTCAACTGATTCCTTGAAGTTACCCTGCATTTCATCACATTTGTAAACAATCTTGTCATGCATTCTGTCACATCTAATATCTCTTCTGTAGATTCATCTAGTTACCATATACAAGAGAGTTGTTCTGCTACAAGGCGGTTGCCATCAAGTACAACACATACATCATAATGCCAACAATCTCCCCCTTTGGACTTGATGGCAACAACCACACCAAGTCACTCTCCCCCTTTGACATCAAGGGCAAAGGGTCATGCTCCCCCTAGGTGCATGCTCCCCTAAGTGCATGCTCCCCCTAAGTGCATGTTGAATTCTCTGATATGCTAAAGTGCTGATTGAGCTCCCATGATCGAGTCCATGATCCCCCTAAGCATAAGCAAAGTCTAAAAAAAGATGTTCTAAAAGAAGAACATGACTCTATACATACATCACAAATGACTTTCCTATCACCAATGACTCATACATGCATCCATCTCCCAACCAAGTGGGGATATACCAAATTTGACTCATCCACCCAACCAAGTGGGGATATATCAATTGTTTATACAAGTCAAGAAACATTACATCATTCATCCCATGCACAGTGGGGTTACAAATTAGGTCTTTCCATGACCGTTATAGTAAAAGATATATATTACATATATACATGGAAAATTTTAGGGGCTAATGTTCGCCCAGTGGGCTAATTTTCCATGATTTTTCCACAAAAAAGATTCGCCAATTTCCAATTTTATAAAAGACGATTCGCCCAAATTTTAGAATATAAAATTATTTTACCTTAAAAATCGCCAACATTGTATAGAGGCTATATATAAAATCATTATAAATTTGAATAATTTTACAAATATATCAATAAAAATTTTATAGTTTGCATATTAGGGATTAGTGAGATTCGCCAATGTTTTTAAACTTCAAGAAATTTTTCCATCCTTAAAATTTTCCTTGCATATATAACAGAGACCAAATGTCTTAAACAAGACCGTGATAGTCATCAACAACTATCATCAGCAGCATTTGTCAACAACCAGCACCAGCATCAGCATCGAACATCCAGACCAACAACCTGTATAAGTTCATCAATAGTTCCCAAAATATCATCAACCATGTTCTCCCCCTGAACCTGTTCCACCTGTTCATTGTCAGATCTGATCATTGCATATGTTAGTAAGAGATATCAAAGCATCATCATCAATCAGATATACATCAAGTGATCAACAACACTATGAGGACCAATATATCAGCAGATTGAAATCATCATGAAATAGAGCAGATAATTGATAGATCCATAGCAGACCCCCTTTTTCCTGAGTCTGGGCCACTATTTTTCTTCAAACCAACATATACATGATTGTGTCCACAGAAACTCGCATATGTATGCGACTACACTTCATGAAGCTCACGTATAACCACCTTTTTCTGAAAAATAGGATTTAACAGCTGGATGACGTAGAAACTACTCCCAGCATTTTAATGAGATATTCAAATGTCTCTCTGGGCAGTGGTTTAGTGAATATATCAACTACTTGTTCTTTGGAGGGAACATACTCCAATTTGACTTTTTGTTCAAGCACTTGTTCACGTAGGAAATGATCTTTGTTGGGTATGTGCTTGGTCTTGGAGTGCATGACTGGATTCTTCGAAATACTGATGGCACTTGTATTGTCACATAGAATGGATATGGGTGGGGTACATGTGATCTGAATATCTTGCAAGGTTTGCATCATCCAAAGTAATTGTCTGCAGCAAGATGCAACAACCACATATTCTACTTCAGCTGTAGATAATGAAATTGAACTTTGTTTCTTGCTAAACCAAGACACCAACCTGGAACCCATATAGAATGCACCACCAGTTTTACTTTTTCTTTCATCAACACTTCTTGCCCAATCTGCATCTGTATATGCATGAAGTGTAAGATCTATATATCTAGGATAGCATAAACCAAAGTTTTGTGTTCCTTGAAGATATTTGAAGATCCTTTTGACTTCCTGAAGGTGAGATTCCTTGGATTTGCTTGGAATCTTCCAACTATTCCCACTTCATGCATGATGTCCAATCGGGTACCTGTTAGATAAAGCAGACTGCCAATCATGGATCTATAATTTGGTTGATGTACTGCTGCTAATTCAAAATTTGAGCTGAGACTACATATTGTTACCATTGGAGTACATACTGGTTTAGAATCTTCCATGCCATACTTTTTCAGGATCTATTTGAGATATTTGGTTTGTGAGAGAAAAATACCATCTTTATTTTGCTGAACTTGTAGACCAAGAAAGTAGGTAAGCTCACCAAGCAAGGAAATTTCAAATTATTGCTGCATTACTGAAGCAAAATTCTGACTCATGGATTCTTCATTGCTACCAAAAATGATATCATCAACATACACAACAATTATTAGCAATTTATCAGTGTCCATCTTTTTATATAGATTGCTATCTGCTGACCCCTTTGAAAAACCCTGTTGGTGGAGATATTTGTCAAGACGGTAATACCATGCCCTTAGAGCCTGTTTTAGACCATAGATAGATTTCCTGAGTTTGCATACAAGTTTTGCATCATTTCCAAGAATTAATCCTTCTGGTTGTTCAATATAGACTTCTTCTTCTAAGTCTCCATTAAGAAAGGCATATTTTACATCCATTTGGTATACTTTGAATTTCACAAAACTAGAAAGAGCAAGAAACATTATGATGGCTTCAAGTCTAGCAACAGGTGCAAAAGTTTCTTCAAAGCCTATACCTTCTTGTTGAGCATATCCTTTACAAACAAGTCTGGCCTTGTTTCTAATAACTTCTCCATTTTCGTTCAGCTTGTTTTTGAATATCCATTTAGTTCCTATGATATTCTTATCATGAGGTCTAGGAACTAATTCCCAAGTATTATTCTTTTCAATTTGCTCAAGTTCTTCATTCATGGCCTTGACCCAACATTCATCTCTGCATGCTTCATTTACATTTTGAGGTTCAGTGGAAGATACTAATGTGAGATAGCTTGAAGCTTCAGCAATGGTTCTTACAGTCTGCACACCTGCCCCTTTTTCTCCTAAGATTTGAGCTTCTGGATGATTTTTCTAAACATACCTGGATGAAGTCTTTTCTTCTACCATTATCTCTTCTTCTGGTGCTTCATTGGTTTCTTCTTCAGAATCAGTGTGATTTGATGTGGGAAAATGATCCTCATCTTCTTCATAATCTTCGGTTTTTATCTGTTTTCGATTTTTGCATGCTTCATCAACCACAACATCAATACTTTCAATAATTTTCCCAAGTATTTTGTTGTATCATTTATATCCTTTACTTCGGGAAGAGTAGCCAAGAAGAATACCTTCATCTGCTCTGGGTTCAAACTTACCAAGTTTTTCATCAGCCCTTTTGATGTAACATTTGCTTCGAAAAACTTTGAAGTATTTTACAGTAGGAGTCTTACCATACCAAAGTTCATGTGGAGTTTGAGTGTTGTTTACCCGAACATTTTCTTGATTGAGAATAATGATGGCAGCAAATGCAGCTTTACCCTAGAAGGTTGAAGGAGTTCTAGATTCATCTAGCATTGCACGAGCCATTTGTTGAACAGTTCTGTTCATCCTTTCTACCACTCCATTTTGTTGAGGAGTCCTTGTGGTGGAGAACTGCCTTTTTATTCCGTGTTGTTCACAAAAGTCAAAGAATTCATCTGAGGTAAATTCCCCTCCATGATCAGATCTGAGGCATTTGATTTTGCGATCTGATTCATTTTCAACCAAATCTTTGAAGGCTTTGAAATTTTCAAATGCCTCATCTTTATGCTTTAGAAGACCTATCCAACACATTCTGGAAAAATCATCAATGAACAATATAAAGTATTCTTCTCCACGAGGTGACTTTTTCCTTGATGGACCACATAAATCAGTATGAACAAGTTCAAGAGGCTTACTAGCTGACCCTTCCTTTTCAATGAATTGATATCTGGTTTTCTTACCAAATTGACATGATTTTCATATAATATTTTCAAGAATGTTGATATTTGGAAGATCATGAACATCCTCGAATCTGCATGCTTTTCTTATTTGAGAAAAGCTTAGATGTCCCAATCTTCAGTGCCATAGCCAATTTTCATCATTTTTTCTTAGATAGCACTATTGTTGTCCTCCCTTGAGTATGTATAGGTTGTTTGGAGTTCTAGTCCCTTTAATCACGGTTTCTCTTGTATCAAGCTCATGAACAACACATCCATTTGATCGAAACACTACTTCATTTCCTTGATCACACATTTGACTCACACTCAACAAATTATGCTTGAAGCCATCAACATACATAACATTCCCAGCTTTAACTTTTTCTTTCAAGAAAATAGAGCCTTTGCCTTTTATGGCAGCAGGAGTGTCATTTCCAAATGAGACACCCTTTTCCTTTTCTAAGGCATTATATGAGTGTAGTTTTTATCTGTCACCTGTCATGTGTTTTGAGCATCCACTGTCGATGTACCACTGGTTTTCTTATCGTTCTGCATACAAGGCTATACCACATCTTTTTGTTTGTGGTTTTTTCTTTATCCATATTTTGAGATTTAATGGAGCTTTCTCTTTTTGACCTATTTTCCGAAATTTACTCCTGCATTCAAATTATTCATGGCCAAAGTTGTTACAGATTGAGCATTCTATTTCATTTTCAAGAAGAGAAAAGTTATTATAGGAACTTTTCTTGATCCCTGTCACATTCCTTTGATTTCGTGCTTCTCTAGTCATTATCGTTTTGTAAGCAACACATTGAGGAGCTTTGTGTCCAAAATTATGACATGAGAAACATTGACCATTAAAGAAGTTCCTGCGATTATCGAATCTACTAACATGTTGATTGTAGTTGAAGTTCCTCTTATTGACCTGTTGATTGCTATTCTTTGAAGAAAATTGAGTTTGATTTACCTAAGGTTGATTGTGGCTTCTATTCATCCTCGAGGTAGATTGAGCCTGATTCACCTGGTGATTTGTTTTATGTCTTTGCTGATGATTATCGAACTATTCACTACTCTTTGATGCATCATGATAGCTTTTAGTGGAGCTTGACGGCTTTTGTGATTGAGACGTTTCTTCAATGTATCCAAGACCTGTCTTTACCAGAGGAGAGTGCTGGACTTTGATAATTTCATTTAAGGTTTCTGATCCTTTAGCAAATCTAAGATTGAGAGCTTTTGCTTTCTCAAGATCCTTTCTTAGACCCACAATTTCACATTCTAGCTTTTCATTGTGTTTTTCTCTTTCAGCAAGTTGGAATGTCAAGGTGTCTATAATGATATTCTTTTCTTCTAAACAGATTTTGAGTTTAGATATTTATTCATAAAGGTCATCTTCATCTAAAGCATCCAAAAAATCATCATCTTCATAAGCCATCAGAAGTTTATTGTCATTACTATTTTCATCTTCATCACTATTTGATAAACCATCGCTATCTTCATGAGTATAGTAGCTCTTTTTACTTACAATTTGTTTTCTATTCCATTTTGCAGTTTCCTTCCCTTTATCATATTTATCTTTATGAGGAAATTTGGTAGCATAATGACCGATTCTACCACAGGCAAAACATTTGAAAGGTAGTTTACCTCTGAATCTACCAGAACCCCGTTGAAGATTATTGACAAAGTTCGCTTCCTCTTCTTCTTTTGAAATATGTCCTGATTCATTGAGTTCTTCTTTTCCTTTTACTGAAGCTTTAAATGCGGATTCTATCATATCTAATGGACCTCATTTTCTCATCTCAAAGGCAGTTAAGATTCCGTGAAGCTGTGTCATAGTAATAGTCTGTAGATCCTGCTTTTCTTCTATGGCAGATACTTTTTATTCAAATTTAGCAGATAAGGATCTTAAAACTTTTTCAACTAAGGTAACTTCCTTTATCTCTTCACCCAAATTCTTCATGCAATTAACAATCTCATCTATACGTAAGAAGTAACTAGCTACAATTTCATCATTGTGCATCTTGAGAGTTTCATATTGAATTCTGAGAGTTTGCAGTTTAGCTTGTTTTACTTGAGAGTCTCCTTCGTAGCTTAGAATGATTTTGTCCCATATTTCTTTGGTTGATTTGAGCTGCATAACTTTGACAAACTCTGATTGTGACAGACTTCCCAATAATGTATTGACAACCTTGACATTGATTTCATATTTCTTTTTACCTGTTGTATATGTAGGAATTGTTGATGGAAAGGTATATCCTCCTTCCACGATTACCCAGACATCTGTTCCAAGAGATTGAAGATAGATTGTTGTTCTTACCTTCCAATAAACAAAGTTGCTCCCATCAAAGATTGGTGGTCTGATGGATCCCACGCTTTCTTAATTACTCATGATGATGTATCTTCCTTCAAGTGATCAAGCTTCTTCTGAAGGACATGCTCTGATACTAATTGTTGGATATAATACTGAGAGGGGGGGTGAATCAGTATTATCAAACTAATAAATTTTCATTTCCATAATCAGATTTAAATACACTACTTTAGTTAAGGGAACTCACATGTACATGCAACTATGTTCAGAGCAACTAGCATATATCCAACAAACTTATGATTCAATTAATTCATCATATATTGATCTTTAATCAATGCATCATAACCATATAAATAGTAACCAGGTGCAATAAAAATAGAACAGATCATCACACATAAGAAACACACATGAACACCAAGATATAAGGTGGAAACCCAATGTGGGTGAAAACCACCTACTGCAATTGTCTCTGTCTTCTTTTAATAATAAGAGAATTATGTTTACAATTTTTGTACTGGTGTAGTCTTATACTAGTATGTAGGCTTCTACTTGCAGAAGGCTACAACCTTCTCTCGTTCTCTAAATTCTACTGGAAGGGAGATACAACCCCCTAGCTCTTGTACTAGCTGATATGTTTACTAGTACGTAGGTGCCAACCTACAGAAGGCTACAACCTTCTCTTTTCTTCCAGGGACCACGTTTCATAAATTTTCAGACTGGATCCATCAACAACATCATTCAATCATCAAATATATCTACATCAACCAATCTCCCTTTTGAACCAACCATAACTGAATCAATCAATCACTCTGATCATTCAGAATGCTGTCACCAAAATACAACAACCAGAACCCAAGCAATAACCCAAAACACTACAATAGCAATCAGAAGCAACTAAAACATATTTTATAAGGTATACTCTACTTCCATGTGTCGAACCTACGTGCATACGTGCTCTCCTCAAAGCAAACCAGTGTACAGATCTGCAAATCAAATTTATGATGTATACGTTGTTTTGATATGTAGAACTAGCGTGTATATGCTCCTTTTCTGAAGTGAACCTACATACAAATCTGTAAAAGATGATTTAAACATAACAACTGTTCCAGACTTCAATCATACCCAGATCATCATATTTATAGACTACAACATGCATCAGTTATTGAGATACATTATCAAACCACATAAATATAATTCACTTCAAGCCTTAAGATCTTGATGCATCATTAGATCTTATCCTTCATCAAGTGCTAAGGTTCTTCCTTAGTTCAGATCCAGCACAACACCATAAGCCAATAACCTGCATATTAGATCTCACACTATATCAGATATTCGATACTTGCACACCTTGGCCTAATGATGTTCTTCTCCTTTTATAGTGTTCGGCCTTTCTCAATACCATGGTCCAACACCACTTAGGACCAATACCATGGACCAAATACCCGGGGTCAATACCTTGGACCCGATACCTTGGACCAATAACATGGATCAAAATACTTTGGACCAAACATTTAGTTCTCCAAGGTATACTCACTTTTCCTTTTGTGAAAGTGCGTGTGTATGTATACACGACTTGTATACAATGAACCCGCGTGTATACATGGTTTGGTCAATGGTGAACCTGTGTATACCTCTCTTTCTTCATTATGTGTAGTCTGATCTGTAACTCTAACCTGTTAACCTACAATATTGTGATCTGTCATCTGAGTGAGTTGCTTTCTGAATTGTTTCCTTGAAGCTTCCCTGCGTTTCATCACATTTGTAAACACTCCTGTCATGCATTCTGTCACATCTGATATCTCTTCTGTAGATTCATCTAGTTATCATATACAAGAGAGTTGTTCTGCTACAAGTGGGTTGCCATCAAGTACAACACATACATCATAATGCCAACACCAGCACTAGAATATCTTTGGTAAATTGTCAGGTTATCTTTTCTTTTTGATTCTGAAAGATTTCAATTAAGGAAGTAGGAATAGAATTTGGAAAAGTTCATATCATTTCTGGCATTTCCTGTGCTTCATCTCTAAGTTTACGAAACCCTCGGGTTAATTGAGTGTTGAAGGAGTCTACTTGACCACAATTCCTGCACCCAACAAGAAGTAGTCCCTAGATGGAGCCAATGTTGTAACATTTACTTGTCTTAAAAAAATCCATTTTTTTTTCAAAAATAATTTTATTTTTCTTGCACCTTGCTTGAATAATCTATAGCATATGTTATAAATCACTATATATTATTAGTTTTAAAGAATGGATATTATTTTATTTTTAAAGCATAAAGTTTTCATTGTAAATAAAGTGCAAAAGTAACACTTATGATCCTTTTATTGGTGAATATGAGCACACTTAGATCAATATGGAAATTTTGTTTCGAACCCCCTCGCATGTCCGATGTTTATCATGCAAGGGGGGTACGAAATAAGTTATATCAATAAAATAAATTTTTTGATGTCATAGCTCTATATTGATTTTAGATCCCTGCCCCTGACCCCAAAACACAGGTTACAACCCTAACCCCTAGAAATATAGCTCTAATTTCTAACCACGTCAAAAGGTTTTGGTGCTAACAATAATTAAGTTTGAGAATTCAAAAGGGGAATAGCATGCAATAATACACGAAGTTTTTGTTGCCCATTTATTGATTCATTCCTTTGTTCAACATAGCCAGTCACATAACTCATAACAACGAGAGTACATAACTTTTCACCAGATTAATCATTTGTTAGGTAAATATTAATTTTCCTCCTCTCAGTTTCTTTCATATGTAGTATATTCATGGCTAAGAAAGAAATCCAGTCATAAAAACTAAGGCCAAAATCCTACCTTCATCCATTCTCTATAGAATTAGATGAAATTCTATTAATTGATCTAGAGGCAAAATTTGTGGAGAAAAAATGTGAATTTGACCTTTATGAGCTGCAAATTGGGCATTTCAGAAATTTCAAGACAATAATGATGAATTTTCTCTCTCAAAATCTCTTCTTCCCCAATTCATGTTTCCACAAACATATCATTTTCCTGGATTCATAGTATGGTGTTCAAATAGGTACCTAGCAAGTGAACATGCCATAATTACTAAAAATGGACAATCATTGCTCCATATTACCTTTAAGTCAATTTTTTAGGGCCTTCAACTTATAGTTCTCATCTCTCTTCATCCATTCTCTAGTAAGGTCTTTGTAGAAATCTATCAAAAGCTGACCCATCAACAAAATACTTCCATGCTTGAATCCTTTTTACCTGAAGAAGCAACAATTCCCCAACACAATCCTCCTTATCATTCAAGTAATTTCCGAGAGATGTCTAGAGATATCATATCCATGTTATGCTAAATATTATGGTGTGAAAGTGATGAAGTGGTAGATGAGGTAGTATTGGGTTTTTTGTCAACTCTTTCACGAAGAAAGAAGCCTTCGATTCTGTTAAATTTCAATCAATTTCTTTTAGACATTATTCAATAGTTGTTTTTGAACTGTGGAATTGGAAAAACATTCAAGTATTAGTCATCCTTGGTTTATTTGTTTCTATACCATTATTAAAAAAAGTTCCCTCATATACAGTTAAAGAAACATGATATGCAAGGAAATCAATGGTCAATTTTACATTGGACTTCTTTAGTCAGGTAACACCTTGACTCATTGTCATTTAAAAACATTGTGGATGTAATGTCCCACCTTGGCAAGGTTAGTTTTGTGACACTTTGAGAGGTTCATTTTGATGCAATGATATAAGATTATGCATGTTAGACTTATGTATATTCTTGTATTTTGTAGACCTAGTTTGGGTCACATAGTTGTTGTGTGCTTAGGATAATATTTATGGTTGTGTGTATAAGACCGATTTTGGTTAAGTACATATTATCAATGTTTTCTATTTTGGTGTCCTAGTTTTGACATAGGTGTATGACATGGATGATGATCCAAGATTGAGACACATAAGATCCATGGATGATGATGGTTATGTGGAACATAAGGTTAATTATGATTTATGGATGATACATGACTTGTATGATTAGATATGCTTAATCTTATACTAAGAAGGATGTGGAAGGGGACTTTCTCATTGCTAACAAGGATGCTCAAGTTATAAATGACTGCGAAAGTCATTTCTCCAAAACAAAAAGGACTATGGAAGTCATGCACAATCCTTGGTAAAACGAGAATAAGTTAGTTATGAAATTCATTTGATTCCTTTGATCTATGAGATTGTGATGTGTGTAGGTATTGGAACAAGTCCTTACCAAGAACCATTAGATGAGTGTGAGCTCATAATCAATACCTTAAGGTGAAGCATGGAATTTCGAAGAAGATTAGATGAGAATCCATGCAAATTAAGGCGCGAAGTCCTAAATCCATGAAAGATAAAGACATGGAGTCTTGGATCTATAATAAAAGGATTAGGGTGCAGTGTCCTAAATCCATGAAAGATAAAGACATGGAGTCTTCGATCTATAAGAAAAGGATTGGGACACAAAGTCCTAAATATTTAAAAGATCAAGATGTGGAAACTTAGATCCTTAGAGTATATCAAAGTGTGGAGTCCTCAATCTACAAAGGCATGGAGATGCATACAATAGGGATGAAAAATCCCTATTCTTAGGAAGAAAAATACCACTTATGGGTAGCTCAGGGATGAATTTCCTTAATAAAATCCCATCTTTGACAATTTTGAGTGACTTTCTAAAAATAGAAAGTCATGTCTAGCATCTCAACCATGACTTTCCAAAAATAGTAAACCACCTTGCATAAATTGGTAATCAAGCATAGCTGAAGGAAAATCACTTAGCTTATCATTAATCAATCCTAATGGTTCAATATTAACTAAATCCTCAATATTATTAATATCTTTTATGAGACTATGAAATTTGTATTAAAGGGAATTACAAGTCACCTTCATCTCCTTAATCACTTCACACCTCTCTCCTTCATGACACTTATGGCTCTATGTAACTCTCTCTCTTTTATAATAATACATTACACTCTCTTTTATGCACTCATCAAAGACTGGCATATTCCTCTTACAATCATTAAAGACATATCAGAAAAAATCCTCTTATGCTCTCTTTAATGCATATCTTACACTCTCCTTAACTATGGCATGCATACCTCTCCTTAATGGCATGATTTACACTCCTCTAAGTGGAATACATTGCATGCATATTATTCCTCCTTTCTGAAAAAAATGGTTTCTCCTCCTATATATGTGTCTCGTGCCTTCTCAATTGGGGAGTGTGCATTATGATGACAAGAGTGGGAGAGACTTGAGGAAGATTGTGAGAGGAAGAGATCTGGAGAGTAGCCAAATGTTGTTGAAATGAAACTGAAGTTATTAGTAAACTACTAAGTAGCTCTAGATAGTGGAGTTGAACATGAGTGGTATTGAGGTGAAGTGAAAATTATCTTCCTTAGTTTCCTTGTATATCTCTCTACTATTTTATTTTGGTACCTCTTGTGAGCTTCTACATCTCGGTGGTTCTAGGGGGAGAAGTTCTTCCTGGATATGGTTGGGAGGAAAAATAAATGGTTCACATGAGTTGGTAAGGATATTAGTGCTATAGCATCTCTCATCTAGCACAATGGAGCTGGAGCATACTCTCATCTTTTGGAGACATATAACCCTGTCAGGTACATTCATAAATATTCTTGAAATTTTAGTTTATTATTGACTTAAAGTGTTGAATAACTTTCAATTATTGGAAAATCTCTACTTGAGAATGTTTATGAGATATTTATAGAGTTAATTATGTGGTAACCAATAATGAATGGAATCTATAGTTGATAATGTCCATGCATGGGGATTAAAACAAGAATGTGTTTCCAAAGTTTTTAAGTTCAGTTTGTAAGGAATTTTTGTCCATAGCAGGTTGCCATGAGTTTGATGAAAATATCATATTAGCATAAATTTTTATGTTCCTTCTCCATGTATAGTTGTAGATGAAGTTTGCATGTTTTGTGTTTGACAAAAGTGATAAATGAAATAGTACAATTTTTTTGTTGCTTTTGTTTTAAAGAATAACATCTTTGTGCATTTTTTTTGCGATTAATCTCAACATCAGAGGGTGTATGTGTCATTATTTCCATGTGACCCCCACATTGGTTCCAAAAAATAGGTTTTCTGACTCTGATTCTCTAATTTGGAAGATTTTGTAGATTTTTTGTTTCTTGTATGAATTTCCTATTGTTTGGTTTTGTTAAATTCTTTTATCTTGGATTTACTTGGTGGTCTATATTAATGACACTAACCTAGTTCATGCAGTTTTAAATTGTTTTTTTAGAGTCTCAATGGTTTATACCTTTATAGTTTACACAACTTTATGACAAAATTTTTATGACTACTAATTGTTTGTCAAAATTCTCCAATCGATGTAGTTGACATGGTTGTAAACTATTTGTAAACTTTTCCAGTGTCTATAGCCATTCATGTTCCTAAAGTGTTTGTATAAATGCATTAATGAATATGGTTGGTAGTTTTAATTGTGTGTTAATTTAAATTCAAGAATTATTGGCATTCTTGCGAGACAATGGAAAATGAGGTTATGTAATCTTAGATTCATGTTAGCTAATTGTTGTGAAATTTCCTTAAGGGATTATGATCGTCAAGTGTTTGAAAAAATTCCTCAACCACTATACATTCCATGCTTGAAAACTATATGTTAAAATGACTCAATGGTTGTACATTGCATGCCTGCAGATTATTTGTCAGAATGCATCAACATTTGTAGCTAATTACAATTATGAATTGTTTGTAAAAAGGCTTAAGTGAAATTAGGATTTGTAACCAAGGTGTTTCTAGAAATGTCTCAATGAATATGTGTGATAATTCTATTGCATTAAAATTCATGTTGATGAAGTAAAATTTGGATAAGTGAATTGTTGTAATGTTAGCTTACATATGAATTCATAACTATTCCATACCAATCCTATAGAAGCTGAATTATCCTTTTAAGAAAATAATTTGTAGGCATGATGAAATTAGTCACTCTTGAACACATTTAATTGCAACATAATTAACAATTAGCTTATCAGGAAATATGTTTTGTAAAGTTTGATATTTATTCATCCCACTAAAGATTCCTTTTAAATGTGATTTTTGATCTTGAGAAGCAAGTATTATGGTTGTAAGCTTTGGATCTCGATGAAACCATTATCCTTGTAGCTTTGATGAAAAGAATAAAATTACCATGTGTGTGTTAGTATAATTTAGTGTGTAGTGTAAATGATACCAATGAAAAAAGATGGCCCTGCAATAACTTTTATGATTACTAGATATATATATATATATATATATATATCTATCGTATTTTGAGTCGCAGTGTTCAATATTTATCTATAATACTGATGGTTGGTAACGTGGGACCTTACATATGGTATCAGAGCAAGTTACGACACTAGGGCCTGATGGCCCAACATGCTTGCCTGTAGTTTGATGATGTATGAATGTTGATTTTGCATGCATGTTGAATTGTTGTGTATGTTGACTTGGAAGCATATAGGTTTCATAGGGGATACTATTATTATTATGTCATTTAGAAAATTATGAAAGAAAAATAATTCTTTCTTATATTCCTTCATGTTTTTGTTAAGAAAAATTATTAGAAATGTGCTTAAGGGACATAGAAACATGCTAAGAAAGGATCTACTTGAGAAGTTCGAGTTAAACCCAAGCATGTGAATGGATTGATTTTAAATGGGTGAGTGAGATATGTGGAGTGAATGCATGGTTAAATATATGTTTAAAACATCATTATCAATGTGATATGGGCTTAGGATCCATCTTTCCTAGATGAAATTTTATCTACCAAGAAAATAATTGGCATGATATTGACTATAGTATGATGACTTTGGTGTGTATGCTTTAGGAATTTGAAACAAGTGTCAGGTTGGGATTCCATTAATGTGATTATTGAGTTCATCATGTTAATTTTGAATCTTTTATTATCCATACTAATGGAAACTTAACAAAAGTTACCTTGAAGGATGTCACTTTTAACTATGAATGTAGATTCATGAGTAATGCATGTGCATTAAATGGATGTGTTAAATTATGATTTTGAAATATATTCTTAATGAATAAGAATGGAATTCTTATGATTTATTTGACACTATTTTGTGTAGTTGTTAATTTGTGTATTTTGGGTTGACAATTTGCATGAAATTACTTGAAATTACTCAAATACTAGGTTGTGGTATGACCTCCATAATAAATAAGAGCCTTAAATGTTTGGTTCTTGAAAGGTTGTGGAAGCCATTTTAAGGAACACTTGAAGGTTATGTTTTCCTTAATGAATTGATCTATTGTTGAATGTTAGTTTTGTTGTGCTAATTTCAACTTCAGAATTAAAAAAAAAAAAAAAAATCTCATCGTTTGCTTCATGTGCATAGGTTTCCGTATGGTGTTTGTGAATGTAATAGGTAAATTTGTTAAGTTTTATGTCAAATTCATGAGAAAAGTAGCATGTAAATAAAGAGTTGAATAGAAGCAAACAAATATACAACAAACCATCAAAATTAACATATAACAAATTGTTTTGATAAAAGAGTTCACAGTCCTGGACTACATCTCCTTGGCCCAACTTCCATGGCTTAAGCCTCTATATTAGATCAAAATGGATTTTTTTTTTTTTACAATGCTACACTACTTCTCAAACCTACTTCATTGTGCTCAGAACATCAAAATCATCTAGGAATGACACTTTCTAATCCAAAATTTCTCTAATTTTGCAAAAGTTATGGTCTCTTCAGTTTTCCCTAGGAAAACTCCACCAAATCTGGAGAAACTCCAGTTAGCCTTGCCAAAATTGTAGCAATGTTAGATTTATTGGGCCTACTAAAATCGCCACCAACTTAATATGTGATTAACTAAGGTATAAGCATGTATTGATTAGCATTAATCCACACTTAACACGTTAAACGCATGGTTAGCATTGAGCGCTAGCTCTTGGTTATAGTGTAAGGTCACATGTGGGAGGGGGGGGGGGGCCTGGCCCTCTCCTCCCCCCAACCGCCACGTGCTACCCTTTAAATATAAAACATGCCCATTGTTTGTTAAGTGATATGGTTGCAGCATAGCAGTAGGCCTTGGTGCTTATGTGGGCTAGGTCGCGGGTTCGACTCCGCCGACCTGCCGATTAACATTTTTCCACTGTGCACCAAGCTTCTTGATCCTTGGGGAGGGACACATGGTGGCCTCCAGGCTTGCCACAAGTCACCTTCTCATTGATCCTCCAATGGACAATAAAAATAATCGAACACATAAAACTATCAACAAATCATAAAGTTCCACTTGGTATGACCGCATTCACTCTTGACCAAACTTTGACCTGCACAGTCACCTGCCACTTCATCTATATGGACTGCTGACTGGGCAATGACTATATAATGTTTTTGTAAAATTATTTTGTTTGGAAAGTAGACAAAAGTATCTATATTTCTCATAGGAGGTCTATTTTGATTGAAACGAGTTGCGTTGGGATCGTATCGCTGATACAAATGCAACCATTTAGGTTTTGAGCGATTCTGAGCACTTTGAATTATGAGCTAAATATTGATCACCTAATTATTCCTCCCCACTAGAAGCCTTTTGGACCCCAAAAGATACTATCAATTGTTCAGCAAGTGAGGGTACAACTCCCTCACCTTCTGACTCTTCATCCATTTAGCCTTAGAAGGATTTTGTCCCTTGAGTCCCACTCGAAGGTATTCAATGCTCCCTCTCTTTGAAGTTCTGGTTCTTCTGTCAAGTATGAGATCTTGCCGAATTTCATCAAGATATTATGGTGAGAAATCATCTATTAATGGTAGTTGAACATGCTCTCCTTTATCATCGATCAAAGGAGGCTCAAAAAATCTCAAATTCTCAACATTAACAACAGAGTAGATTTGCATATAAGGAGAAAATATAGCTTAAATGCATTGTTACCAATATTTTCTAGAATTTTAAAAGGACCATAATGGATTGGCTTTAACTTTTTACCTTCCCCTTGAAGTATCTCTTTGCTAATATATAACCAAACTTTGTCACCAACTTGGAATTTATGATTGACATGGTGTTTGTCATGCCTTGCCTTGTAGCTGCTTTGACTCTTCTCAAGATGTTCTTGCATTGTGTGATGTATCAACTGAATTTTCTCAATGAACTTCATTTCCTTATCTAGCTCTGTATGGCCTTCAATAGAAACATCTTTCTCTAATATGAATTTCAATGGTGATCTTGGCAAGTACCCAAAACATGCCTCAAATGGCGATTTGTTTGTGGAAGAATTCTTCGCCATATTGTATGCATGTTGGATGTAATGCAACTGTTCATCCCACAACTTGGGATGTTTGTTGAAATATCCTCTAAGAAGATGAATCCCTATCCTATTGACCTCCTTGTTTTTCCATCTGTTTGCGGATGAAAGGTTGTACTCTTCTTCAATTTAGCGTCCATCATGTCCCACAAATTTGACCAAAAATTCCCAACAAATCGAGAATCTTGATCACCTACAATGGAAGTAGGAAGACCAAAATGAACCCAAACATTTTGAAAGAAAAGATGAGATGTTTGTTTAGCTGTAATTTTATTTTACATGGAGTTAGAATACACATCTTGCTAAACCTATCTACAACTACATACAAGTAATCATGACCTTTCCTTGACAATGGAAGGCCTCCTACAAAATCCATTGAGATAATCTCCCATGGATGTGAAGGTACTAGAAGTGGAGTGTAAAATCCTAGTGTCCTATTTCTAGGCTTACTTATTACACACAAAGAACATCCTCTAATGAAATAATATACACTATCAAACATGCATGGCCAATAATAATAACTTTGGAGATTCGCTACTATCTTTCCTACACCAAAATGTCCAGCAATCAATGAAGTGTACGCCTCCCTTATGATATTGTTTATTTGTCCCTGTGGAATACATATCTTACCCAAGTGATACAACAAACTTTTATGTACATGGAAATCTAACTCTTCAATTTGGTTTCCTTTCCTCAAGCTTGCATACACATCTTGAAAGTCATTATCATATGCATATTTCTCAATGTAACTTTCATGCAAAACAGAATTGTGTTTGAGTATAATAAATGAATTTACAATAGACCCAGAAAGAATATCAGCTACCTTATTGTAGATTCCCTTTTTGTACTTGATAACCAAATGGAACTGTTCTAGAAAACCCATCCATCTGACGTGTCGTGATTGTTGCAACTTTGACTGTGACTGTAAGTACTACAATCATTGATGGTCAATATGGATAATGGTCTCCTTCCCCATCAAGTAGTGTTTCCATTTTTCAGCACTTTGTACCAATGCATAAATTTCTTTGTCATAAGTGGGATAGTTAGTCACAGAACCATTAAAAATTTCAAAATGAAATGAAATGGGCTTACCATGATACATGAGAACTACGCCCATGGTGTAATCGCTGGCATCTGTTTTAATCTCAAATGGTTGTCTAAGATCTAGAAGAGCCAATACCAGTGTTGAAGTAATATTTTGTTTTAAAGCATCAAATCCTTTTTGTTGAACATATCCCCAATGTAATACATTCTTGACACTAGTCAATGCATGTAGTGGAGCTGCAATGGAAGAAAAAATTAGCAATAAATTTCCTCCAATATTGTGCCACCCCTAGAAAGCTTCTTACCTCTGTAACTGTATTAGGCTTGGGCCAATTCATAATGACCTCAAACTTAGAGGGGTATATCTTCAGCTCACCTCCTCCAGCAATGTGTCCCAAATACACTAAATAAGTCTTGCCAAATTCACACTTTGACATCTTTAAAACTAACTGTTCTTTTCTCAAGACATCAAGTACTTTTTTCACATGCATGACATGTTCATCTCTGGATTTTCCGAATACGATAATATAATCTAAGTAAACAATGACAAAATCATCTAGAAATGGTCTCAATACATCATTCATAACACTCCTGAAAGTAGCTGGAGCATTGGTAAGACCGAAAGGCATAACAAGCCACTCAAACAATCCTCGTTTAGTTTTAAATGTGGTTTCCCAAATGTTCTCTTCAGTTATTCTAATTTGATGATAACCACTTCGTAAGTCTAACTTAGTTAAATAATTTGGATACCTCAATTGATCAAGCAAATCATCAATTCTTGGGAGTGGATAACAATTCTTTACCATTATCTTATTCACTGCACAAAAATCCACATACATGCACCAAGTCCCATCCTTCTTTGGCACCAAGACAATTGGTGAACCACATGGTGAAGTAGATGGGTGTATGATACCTTTTTCCAGTAATTATTGAATTTGATTCTTGATTTCCATGCTCTCCATGATCGACATGCGATACATGCCAATGTTTGGAAGTGGAACATCTTGTTGTAGCTATATCTCATGCTGGATCCCCCTCTTGGTAGGTAACCCCTTTTGTTAACGGGAAAAGTGTCTACTCAGAACGCCCCTATCCCACTAAGGTGTGACAGTACCTTAGAAACAAACAAGGAAAACTACTTTCGTATTCTTCTTTATGAACTATAAACGAAGAGGAATAGGATGAACCAACCTGTGTCTTGCGCTAGTCCTTTGATCCAATCTCTCTCCTCTTGGACAGCTTCCAGCTACCTGCTCCCTTACTTGCCCAGCTTCACCAAGTTCCTGCAAGATCATAGAAGAGGAAAACTACACAAAGACATGGATTTACATTCATAAATAGCTTAGGATCAGATTTAAGCTAAACATGCAAATATAACAAAACATCATTGATACACAAGCATGTAGGAGAAACTCAAATAGTTTTATTGATATAACAAGAAGGTCCAGGAGGAGTTACAACCGATGATTCCTGATCCAGCATCAACCCCCCAGCAAAGGAATCCCCTCTTCACCTCCAACAAAGCATAAATCACCCAATACACTGATCTCTATCTCAAAACCAACAGCAATTCTCTGCAATGTACAAAATTCCAGCCTCCGGATCTCTGGGATGAGGGATCCATATATAGATGTATGCAAAGAGGATGAGTCAGCTTATGATTTGACTAGTGGCTTCTCTCTGTCAGTTCTTGCTTCCACTTGGAGACTGAGAGCCTCTTACTCATCCTTGGTCGAACTCAGTGAGGCAAGTGTGATTGGGGAAGATTCTGGAAGCTTCCATTGTCTGTCCACCTCGCGGAATGACACTGCCATTTGTCATTTCCCGCTCAGCGCACCCTGGTAGTGCATTTAGGTGCATTGCAACGCACCTAGCTAGTGTACTGGGGTGCTATGCAACGCAACTAGCTAGTGGAGCAGCTGAAATGATCCTGATTTGACTGATTCTGAGCAGTTTCTGGTGGAGAACTTCTAGGAGAAGCTGTAATTGGTTGAACTTGTTCCTCTAGGGGTAGGAACAACACTTTTAGGGACTTAGGATCCCTTGGTTTATGGACATTTCATGCTTAGAGCTGTAAGGCACAAAAATGTCTATAACACCTTTGGTTACTGAAACATCTTGCCATGCTTGCTTACCAACTCAAACAAATCATATTTTAACTTATCATCACAACCTTCAAAATATTCATAATATATATCATTCTTTTTCTTGATCATGAGAAGCACAAAATTTTTACTTGCATTTACTAGCCTCTTCATCTACCTTGCATTAACCAAAGAAATGTTTAACTTTTTGCGATGGGCTCTCACAATATACTCCACTCCATCCTTGAGCAATTGATATTTGTTCTCATGGAGATAAAATACCGCTTTCCTATCATACAAATATGGGCTTCCCGAAATAATTCCCGAGATGTCAATTGGAACCACATCTAACTCAACTTCATCAATGAAATTTGCAGTAATGGAAAACTTGAATAAGCATTTCCTTATAACCTATAAATTTCCATTATTGACTATCCAATCCAAAGGATATGGCTTATGATGAGGTACAGTTTCAAGGTTAATATTTTTAACCAAGTCTTCTAAAATTAAGGTCGCTTGTTACCCACTATCAAATATGCATCAACCTTTGTATGGTTTGAGATTACCCTTACATGGAACAACTCTATCCTTGATTCTTCATTTGGAGTGTTGTTGTGACTATGTGAGGAACTAGTGCTTGCTATAGCTTTCTTTCCCTTTGTGACCATGGCTATAATATTGGTCTCATCACCAGAATCGAATCCAAGGTCATGTTGTGTGGTAGCAGTCGTCTTTTGTTTCCCCTTATTGTTTGGTTTCTTAGGCTTTAGTTTCGGATGTAGTTTCCAACGCTGGGATTCATCATGCCCCTCTTTGGAACAATGTTTGAATATAGTTTTCTCCCCTTATTTCTTTACACTTTGATTCTTCTTTCCTTTCCATTTTCCACCCTTCTCTTTCTCCTTACCCTTGAATGGCTTCTTCTTGCTACCCTCTTCGTGAATGTTCTTTCCTCTTTCTTCAAGGTGCGTGGCTTGCACACATACCTCATCTAAATCGCTTGGATTAAACATAAGGATAGTTTTTTTTAAGTAGGAATGTAAACCCCCAATGTATTTCAATAGAGTATCTTGAGAATTCAAGTTTACTCCTAACAACAAAGCCCTTCTCCTAAACTCCTGGCTATAGTCTTGAACTGTTTGGCCCTTGAGTTGCCTAAAGTTTTTCCAACTCATAACGGATTTTTGCATGTAGGCTAAAGGATCAAATTGTATTTTAATTGAAGAAACAAATTAAACCCAAGAAATGGATATCTTACCATGAATTCACATTTCCTCTTGAGTTTTCCCCCACCAAACTAGTGCTACTCCTTCTAGCCTGAATGAAGCCAACTGGATCTTTATGTCATCTTCTTGAAGGTTCTAAATTATGTAATAAACCTCCAATTTTCAAATCCATTTGTCTAACTTCTCTGCATTTACCCCACCATTGTAAATGGGAAGTTCAAACTTAATGTCCAATTTTAGTAAGGGAGTTTTCCTTTTTGGGGTTTATGAATGAGTATGAACAATTTTTGTGGTGGAAGTGGAAGATGATGTTGTTTGTGATGATCATGATGATTAATATGATGAGGAAGATGATGAAGATGGTGGAGATGGAGGAGGCTTTCCTCCATTACCCTTTGAATCGTTCTTTTCATCTCTTTTATCTTCTGAGTTTCCCTCTCCATGTGGATAATTAGAACTCTCTCCAGCCATCCTAGTATTCCTCTCTTCATAGAGGACTCTAACCATGTCAGTTAAATCATAGGAAACTTTCTTGAATGCTTCCTCTTCTGAAAGACTACTTGTACCTCCTTAATCTCAACTGAAGGTAAAACTTGAGGTGCTTCAAGTGCATCTGGGAGTGAAACTTTGGGTGGAGATTGTGGCCTTGTGGATCTCCTTCTTCTGGGCATAACCTCATAACTTGCAACCAATAGTTTCCCTTCTCCTCTATGCAACTTTAACCTTGTAAGCATCGTAAATTTGCAAACATTAAACCCTAATTGCACAAAACTCAAGCAAATCAAGAAAATAACCTTTTCACTGATACCAACTTGATCTATTGTTGAATGTTAGTTTTGTTGTGCTAATTTCAACTTCAGAACTAAAAAATAATTGCTCATAATTTGTTTCATGTGCATAGGTTTCCTTATGGTGTTTGTGAATGTAACGGGTAAATTTCTCAAGTTTTATGTCAAATTCATGAAAAAAATAGCATGTAAATAAATAGATGAACAAAAACAAACAAATATGTAGCAAATCATCAAAATGAACATTTAAGATAGTGTTTTGATAAAGGAGTTCACCCCTCTTGGGCTACATCTCCTTCATCCAACTTCCATGGCTTAGGCCTCTGTATTAGCTCAAAATGGAAAAAAGTGATATTTACAATGCTATGATGCTTCTCAGACCTGCTTCATTGTGCTCAAAACATCACAATCATCTAGGAATGAATCTTTTTTATCCAAACTTGGTGGAATTTTGCAAAAGTTATGGTCTCTTCAGTCTTCCCTAGGAAAACTCCACCAAATATGGAGAAACTTGAGTTAGCCTCACGAAAATTGGAGCAACGTCAGATTTATTGGGCCTGCTAAAACCACCGCCAACTTAATCCATGATTAATTAAGGGATAAGCATGTATTGATTAGAGCTAATCCCTACTTATCGTGTTAAACACGTGGTTTGCGTTGAGCACTAGCTCTTGGTTATGGTGTAAGGTCACATGTGGAGGGGGTTGGCCCATGGTGCTGGCCCTCTCCTCCCCCCAACCACCACATGCTACCCTTTAAATAGAAGGTGTGCCCGTTGTTTATTAAGTGATACGGTTGCGACATAATGGTAGGCCTTGGTGCTTGTGTGGGCTAGGTCACGGGTTCAACTCCACTGGCTTGTCGATTAACATTTTTCCACTGCGTGCCAACCTACTAGGTCCTTGGGGAGGGACACCTGGTGCCGTCTTGGCTTGCCACACATCACCTTCTCATTGGTACTCCCACGGCCATTAAAAAAAAAAACCAACACATCAAACTGTCAACCAATCCTAAAGCGCCACTTGGCATGACCTCATTCACTATTGACCAAAATTTGACCTACACAGTCATCTGCCATGTCAGCAGTATGGACTGCTGATTGGGCATTGACTGAATTTTTTTTTTACAAAATTATTTTGTTTGGAAAATCAAACAAAAGTCTCTATCTTTCTCATACAAGCTCTGTTTTGAGTGAAACAAGTTGCATTGGGATCGTATCACTGAGACGGACATGGTTGTTTAGTTTTTGAGTGATTCTGAGTAGTTTGATTTTTGAGCTGAATACTGATCGCCTGATCATTAATGTATGGGTGTGGAATCCATACTAGCATATATCTATGAGATAATGTATGTTTGTGGAATCCATACTAACATATATCTATGAGCTAATATATGGGTGTGGAATCCATACTAACATATATCTATGAGCTAAGTAGTTCTTCTGGTTAGAATGAACAAATTATTTTGATGAAATCTCATAGACATGATTAAGGAGGATTGATTATATGTAATCAAAGTTAAAAGGATCTAGATTTGTAACATGAATTTGCTTGATATTTAAATCTACTATTTTATTTTTATTACAAATGAACATACTAATATTGGTATAATGAACATAATTAGTTGGTTTAGAATGTTTGGAATAACTAATTTTGATATATGGAGTCATTTGCGAACTAGGTAACTATCCTCTAGTATTATAATTATTTTTTATTTGTTGGATTTCGGTAGAGTTAAATTGATTTTAAATTCTTGAAATGTAGAAAAAAATTATTGTGATAAGTTTATGAAATATCTTTTCTATTGGGTTAAGAAAAAATAGTTCTAGGAAAGCCATAACGGTCTCCTTAATTATTTTGTCAATTGTATATTGGTTGAATTCTATTTAAACTAAATTAATTATAGGAATTATGAGGATTGAACTCATGAAATGCTCTAAACTATTTTTAGTTAGGTGATCAAGTCAAAATTCATATTGTTTATGAACTTGATGAATTGCAATCTTGAAATTTGATTAACTTGTAAATTGTTAAGAGAATAACATGTTTAGGAGATAAACATGTTTTGTGGTGAGAACTTTGTTTTATTTGAACTTAAAGGAAAAAGGTATGTAATTAATGAAAAGCTTATTTAAGTTCTTGCTTTTACAAGAATATGTGCTTGTGACATTTTTTGAGGGAGAAATTGAAAGAGAGTGGGATAACGTTTTGATGGATTGGAATTGTTGAATGATTTATAAATATAAGATGATTGTATTGTATGTGGAATGGAAGAGATTATTGGATTTATTAATTTGTTCTTGGATGTATAGCTGTATGAGTAGTTATTAGTCCTACAAAAGGTTGTAATATTTTGAGAGGGTGATAATTCTAAAATAAAAGGGCTTAGCTTTAGGCTAGAAATTCCCTTGTGATAGTCTAAATCTTATTTAAATTCAACAAGATTCTTCATATTTTGAGAAATGTATGGTTTTCATAGCTTTTTTTTGTGTATGTATTAATAGTAAGGAATAAGAACTGAAACCAAATGAATTGATTAATTACTAAATAGAAATCATGAGTGATTTTATAGTTGGAAAACAAATTGACTTACAATTATCGAGATAGATTAAAAATATACATATTGTATTTGCATAATTATGAGAGTTGTTCTTGATTACAAGCCACTTTCAAAAATATATCATTAATTTATTTTTTGAATGAATATCTTCTAACAGAGTCATTCATAATTGATTCTCAAGTAAGAGAAGTGAATAATAATGAAGATTATGGGAACTAAAGGAATGGTCTATAATACATAAGTGCGTCATTGAGGACTATATGGAACCTTATCTTGTTAGTTTAAAAATGATGGTGTCTTGAACCTCAGATTGTGATTTTTCCTAAAGAGTAAACATTTAGTAAAAATTGTAGGTAGATCTTAAAGATTTTGATTATAGGGATGTATTATGAAATGAAAAGGGGAAACTTGGATTGAGAAGACATAAATCAGGTGGGATGTAAGAGTGGGCTATATATATGACTTGTTTTGTTTCGTAGTTGTAATGGAAATTGTATGTGGATGATTTGATGCTTGTTGTATGCAAATTTGAATATGAGATGGAATGGAACATCATTGTTGTTTATAAAACTAATGTGGGAGTTGTTTGTGAGTTTGAAAGATCAATTTTTCTATAGAAACCTAAGAAAAGGACACTGGAAGGATTATTAAATTCTTAATGCATTATATAGGGAAAAGAAAATCATGTCCAATGTGAGATCATTTTCATTTACATGAGTATATGTTTTATATGTTATATCATTTATAGATAACAGTATCTAGATATAATATGCTTGATTAGATGATTGTTTCGATATAGTATTTATTGTGGTGTATGTCAAAATCTATCTAGTATGGCATGAATATACATGGTACTTGATTAATAATGGAACACTTGTCTTTATGGATAACCTAATTGGATTTTCGAAATATATATATACATATACATATACATATATATATATATATATATATATATATATACATATACATATACATATATATATATATATATATATATATATATATATATATATATATATATATATATATATATATATATATATATATATATATATATATATATATATATATCTTACAACTGTAAAAAAAAAATTGGGCCAAGTTTAAACCAAGATGGAGAGTATGCAGTGTCCTACCTTGGAAAGGTTAGCTTTATGACACTTGGAGAGGGTCATTTTGATGCAATGATATAAGATTATGCATTTCAAACTTATGTATATGCATGTCTGATAAAAATCTAGTTTGGGTCACCTGGTTGTTGTGTTCTTATGATAATATTTATGGTTATGTATATAAGACTAATTTTGGTTAAGTACATGTTAACGATGATGGATCCACCAACATGTCAGGTGATGTCCCTGGTAAGAAGTCCAAACTAGACCTCAGACCATTTGGAGTAAGAGACTTAGCAGTAGGTAGTACAGTAGTGCCTTGACTATGGTAGCGCACAAAGGTAAATATGAGAACTTCGTCAAAAGAAAGTGTGTGACCTTGCAATGAATTAAGTGAGATGCATAGGGGTTCTAACACATAGGGGGGAAGGAAGTGTGTCCCTTATAATCCTATAATAGTACACAACCTAAATGGAAGACACGAGAAGAATGACATCATAAGCTGGAAGCAGAATAGTCCACAATCCAAAGTGACGGGTTAACACAACAACACGTCTTCAACAAAATTCATACAATCGCATACAAAATAGTTCATACACAAATCCATAAGTTAAATAACATGCATTGCTAAAGTAACCAGAATAGTCGAACTACAAAAACAACATATGCATGAAAAGGTGTTGGTTGAGCTATATAATTAAGTGAAAGTTCCATCCATTCATACACCATTGACAACCACTAGCCCTAATAGTGGAGCATTACAGTCAACACCGCCTACTCATCTAAAGAGATGTACTTGCTCTACACTGTGGAGAAGCAAAGGCTCGTCAAACTACTCTCCAAGCCTTCTATAAGCAATGCATAGCAAAAATCTTGGCTCCCAAAAGCCTATACTATGATTTATGAGGCTCTATATATATAAAAGGGAGAGATGACCCTTGAAATTCCCCTTTGACTCTTAGAATACTCTCATGACTCTTCACATTACATAGTGATTATTCACATTCCAATAATGACACTTGGAATTTCACTTACAATATATTTACAAATAAAAATAGAATTTCCACATATACCCATCTGGGATAAAATAGGCTTGCGTCTGCCTAACAAGACAAACAACATCACTCGGGGTCTTGAGGAAATACCAGCTCGGCAATATCCTCTTAATGGCCTTCGACGACGTACTAATACCAAGCCTGGTACTATGTTATTTTGTCCATGTACTATTTGGTGATGTCTTTGTCGAAGCGGACTCTTGCCTCCATGGCTTCTATGTATATGGTTCTGAAACCTTTGTCTAGCTCATCCTGAAGCATGCACAACATTTTCCTAAGTGTGGTTGGACCATTGATGTACTTTTGCATGTTCTCTGTGCTTAGCTACAAGTCATCGATGGTGGCCTCATGCACCAACTACTTTATGTACATGTTGACCTCTAGCATGACTTGGTTCTTACTCATGGCTTGAGTGAGGGTTCCGATTGAAAGGATATTGTGTGTTCTCACTATGACATTCAGACTCCTGAACAACCATGAATAGGAAGCCTCAGTGTTAGTGATGAGTGGAGGGAGATGCTTCATAGTGCCAGATCAACATCCGAATGTGTGATTTGTCTAGCTCTGCCTACCACTTCATCATATTTTGCAAGTAAATTGGGGCTCCCAACTTGTAACTCATTATCCATTCATGTCAATGTGCAATAGTAGCATGGATGTCTTTGAGAGTTTGGGCTGTCTTCGCGCACTACTATTGAAAACCATATAGATGGACAACCTCTTTATGCACAGTGACAAACCTGCCATACAATGTCCACATGGTGGTCTCAAGGGTTGATACTTCAACAAGTATCTCTTTCTTCATTTCTGCCATAGTGAATCCTGCAGACTTATCTATTCTCTGCCTAGCCTCTTGCAAGTCATTTTCTATCTGATCATTCACTACTATCAAGAACTTGACTGTTGAACTCGTGGTTTTTGCAAAAGCCTTTGAAGCATCGGCCATGGCAACTAGATGTCTTCTAACATCTACACCAATCACCCTTTCCTCTATGTGTACACGTGATGCATGATCATCCAGGAGCTACTTTCTTTGCGCATGTAAAATCCTTTGTTATGACTCATCAAAAGACAGATTGTACACATCCATCTCCACATCATCATCAAGGAGGACAACTTCTCCTTGCTCGCTCAGGACTGGTTCTGATTCTAGAGGTGGCAGAGATTGTGGGGCAACCTCATATGATCTTCGCATGAGGTTGGTCTCTTGGTTCTTTGGCTTTCGTTCTAACTCCATATATTTGGCTTCAACCATCTATTCTATCTGTTGAGAAAGTTCCCAAACCTGCACCTTATCACCCTCTTCTTCATCTACTAGCTTCCCTGATTCCTCACCCTGTATAGGCACAATTTTCTCTGTCAATGCACCTTGCCTTTCCTCCTATTCCTACTTCTCTTTCCTTTCTCTCATCTTGAGCTCTTGATCTTCTTTCAGCTTCTTTTCCATTTCCCACAAGTTCCTCTATACATCTTCCAACATTTGCTTCTCTCTCTCTCCCAACATTATACACTCCTTTCATGTTGTCGCCTCTTCACCTCTCTCTCTAAAGCTAATTTCTCAAAAAGATGATCTTATTTGAACTTGTAGCTTTTCTCAACCTCTGCACTCTCGGAAACCTTCCTCTTGCCTTTGTCTTACACCGGTTTGGTTCTCACTGCTATTGTTGTTGTTGTTGCCTATGGTGTTGTTGCTGGAAGTGCTACTTTCCATTCTACAGCCATGTTGACAGGTTCATTAAGTCTAGAGGAGTTGTAGTAATAGCTCCAAGGGTCTTCCTGTGGCCAATGATATGCCACGTCAATCCATGGATAATACACCTTCGCATAGTGGTCTTTGCATATGCAGTGGGGATAATATGGATTGAAACTCTTGGTGCTGAACTCGAAATTCTTCAAGTCCTCGACCTCAACATCCACATCCTTCAACATTTAGATCTCATACAACCCAATCCAAAAAGGAAGACTAAGCCATGGTTCCTTCTTCCTCCTGTGCAATCTTGTTGATAACCCTATGGAGATGTGATATGAAACCTCTTGCATGACAAGCTTATCCATGGAAAACCTTGTTAGCAAATGCGGAGGCTTCTCTTCCCAAACATCATGATGAAGGTTCCACTGAGTGAGGCATACCAATCTACAATGTTAAGCAATGCTTGCATCACTTCTGGGGACATGCAAGGTGGCTCCTATTCGAATAGGATCTTGTAAACCGAGGTGATGAAGTGGTCAGATAGTCTTGCCATGAATCCTTGATAGCTACACTCAGGCAACAACTTGCAATAGATGTTCACAAAATCATCTGATGGTATCCATGTCCAACCCATGCCAGAGAATGGCTGCTGGGAACAGATTATATCAAGTGGTTACGCAGACATAAAAAATATGGTTTCCTCATTCTTAGGTGGACTTCAGGCATTAGACACATGCACTTTCAACTGAACTGCCAACTGGTATGACCAGTTGAATGTCCTTCCTTCATTTTCCAACTAAGCCAACATAACCACCCAACTCTACGGAAAGGTCTCCATGCTCTCTTAACCATACAAGCGGCATGCAAAGATGACCATGAGCTAGTAGGCCTTCTTGAGTGACTTAGTGTTGTAGACCTGGTTGGGTGTCACCCTGAATTTTGATGTCTCTTTTACCCAATGGTTCATGATGTCTCTGGTGTTCACATTATTGTTGGGATTATAAAAGAGTGCATCCATGTGGTTCACTAGCTGTGGCAAGTGATACATCTAATGGTAGTTTTCCATCCTGAAGGTGGCAAGATGAGTTCCACTGGTGGTGCTCAATTTCATCGTCTCGGGATTGGTATGTCGTACAATATAGTGAATGATGTCTGCACATGGGAAGGTGGGGTACTTGCATGCAACCTTGTATAAGCCTAATATCTGAATGTTGACATAGACCTATCAATCTTCTACACTTCCTTGAAACTTCCTGCAAATATGTCCTTTATTTCTTGTCATGTTATCTTCATGTCCTTCTCTATGAACAAACATGTGCCTGCATAGACTAACAAGTTCATTGATACTTATTCAACTACATCTCTAGTGTTGCTCTCTACAATGTCCTTTGAATGAGCTCTCTTAGAAATCATGTTTCCAAAACTGCCGAGAAGCTGCTCAAAATATTATGTACCTAGAGATAGAAAGGACACTTACAACCAACAAATGTCAATTTAAAATGAAAATAACTTCATGGACCAATCATGCAAAAAACTGGGCAAGATTTCGCAATTCTGACTTTCAGAGGTGAGGGACTATCAGCTAGATTTGTGCATTGTGCAGTCCCAGCTGCTAGTGAGAGCTAATGATGACTTGACCTATGCAGAGCACAGTCTAGTGTGGCTTACGGAGGACTGGAACTATGCAATGCATAGTTTAGTCTGTCTTGATGTTGGTTGGTGCTGCGCATTGTGAAATCCTAGAGGCAAGACTCTGGGACTATCTCTTAGAATTGTGCAAAGCACAGATGGAACTAGTCACTGGTAGCATCTACGAAATTCTTATAGCCAAGGTAGAGCCTTGAGATCTAGAAATGTGAAGTGCATGCCAGGAAGAGCTAGATCCAAGACAAGGCGGCCCAGATATTCCCAAGGGAAACTTGAAAACGAGTAGATATTAATGCATGAGAAAAATATGGTGCAGATATGAGTGAAAGATGATGCATGCAATCAAAACAAATGCAGGAACTAGTCAAACAGATAAACAATGAAGCTTGTGGCGAGAGTTTCTACAACAATGACCGTTAGTGCAAAAAATGGGTTATGCATGCGATGCATAGGAAAGGCAATGTAAAACTTAAAACAACACTTCTAAAAGATAAAAAAAAATCAAAACTCCAATGATTATTCAGTAAAATATGGAAAAGAAAACTCACACAAGCCAACGAAACAAAGGCAAGATAAAAAATTGTGAAAGACAAGAAAAGCAAAACTTACCCAGAAAAGTTGTGCCAACTGTGTCGAATGTTCTTAGATGCCTCAGGAATGCCATAACTCCAAGATAGAATGTGTGAATTAGATTTGGTGGCATCCATTAAATATATTTTATTGATTTTAGGATATATGACGCCAAGGTCAAAAATCTAGGAAAAAGTGACAAGTGGCGGAAGTTTCGAAAATTAACTCAAATGTGACTCTCACTGCTAAAAATAGATCCTTATATTTTATGGATGCTATTTTATTTTTTATTTTTTTCTTCTTTGGGAACGGTTTTCATGCATGCATGGAGAAATTACACAGTCCTGGAGGGAACCGAGCAACTTACTAGTACACGCATTGGACAATAGCTTAGGGAATGCTTCTACGCAATTCCCGGGATGAGTGGCTATGGCTACCTCTCTTGCTCTACGCAATTTCCCAGTTGAAGACATGATGTCACCTAGCTCTATGCATTTCTAGATTTGAAGGTCACTGTCAGGTTGCACTGTGCATTTCTTGAGAGCAAGGTTGGTTTCCCTCTAGGACTACGCAGATTACCAAGGCAATGTAAGAACCGAATTGTAACCAAGGCAAAGGAGTTCGGCTTGTGGTTAATAAGAAAAGCAAGTAAGAGAAAAAAAGTTGTAAAGCAAAAGATCAACTTGATAAAACCACAAGTACCCAGGCTACGTAAGGTAAGCTACTGATATTTTAGTAGGGAGGCTCCAAAACAAAGTGAAGGAAAAAATTTTGAAGGGTAGTTGTAGCCACTACAACATTGGCAACACACTCATAGAACTCTAGCTCTTTGTATGGACCTTGTCTCATGAAAAGCAAGTCTAACACTTCCAGAAGTATTATTTTATTCTATAATCGTCATGGATTCCTCACTATCTTGAGTTAAATATATAGTCCCTACCATTCTCTTGATCGGTCAACACACATACCAAGCCAAGTCTACTGAGTTGTTTGCGTTGGGGATGAGGGGTATATTGATGCACAAGTAATACAGACTGTCATAGTTTAAGTTTCATTTCTGGTGTTGCTCTGCTACCAATAGGCCTGGACAGTATCCCAATGAAGTCACTTCAAAAAAACAAACATCACTCTGCCGCTAGCGCACTTGGACAGTAACCCAGTGGAGTTGCTTGCTTCACCTCTTTGCATAAGAAGCCTTTCTCTTCTTTTGCCTTTATTTTATTTTCATTTTTTTTCATTTTTCAAAGAACTTTGCATAGGCACTTATTTATTTTTCATGAGATGAAAGAGGGATCCCGACTTATTGAGATCATAAGAGGTTTTCCCTTCAAAGAAATATGTTATATATACCTATAACATACTTGTTAATGTTCCCCCCTCACCTTACTTTACTTGACTGAGTTGACAAGGGTTAACTGAAAATATAAAACCAATTAGAGTAGGTGATATCAGTTAAAATGAAATCATTGTTTTTAGTAGGACTCACTCTGAATAGAACGTATTTTCCATTAGTGTATCATTGACTAAAAGAATGCAAGATCTTCATAAAGAGAGGGGATAGACAGATAACCAAATGTTGATAGTTGTACAAGTCCTATTGTACTTCACCCTTCTTGTCTCAAGAGCTAAAAATGGTTTCATGTGAAGCTAATCCTACGGGTGCATAACAAGGAAACAAACAAGAAAGCAAACAATAGAAGTAAAATGAAAGGAAAGAAACTAAGCAAAGAAAAACATGAAAGAAAAGAAAACAAGAAAGAAAAGTAGACATGAAAGAAAACATTAGTCCTACTTCTAAGCTAAAGAGTGCATGGGCCTTCTCACATGAAGTGATATTTCCAATGTAGCGACTAGTGCATTTCTTGGCCCATGTTGGTGAAGGCATGGTCAACAAGAAAGGTATTCAGGTAAGCCAGCAAGCAAGAAAGATAAAAGAAATGAAAACCAACACACTCGAAGTTTAAATTTGTCCACTAAAAAGAAAAGAGAAAAAGAGCAAGACAGACACTCTGCGGACGTACCATGGTATTGCATCACACTATGTGCAAACAACAAGCATGTACACTCTTTTGAACTTGACACACGAGAAAACATGCAAAAAGAAGAAAACATTCTCTTAGAAACATGACTTCCTACGTATGACTCCTCCAATGCATGAGCGATAGGATTGTGCAATTTTGGTGGAGGATGTGAAACCTATGGATCAGATTGATCTTCAATTCAAAGAAGATAGTGATGAGGAGCCTGGGGTGATTGGCCAGATTTTTGATTAGCAATGGAACTAAACTCGAGACTATGATAACCTGAGATGACCATCATCTCAGGCTAAAGTGTCTCGACAACTTGAGGGCTTTCCACTTTATCAGTAGATGTATCATCAAAGATCAGTGTCTTGGAAAGATCAATAGTGGGAGAATCATAATCATGAACAAATGAAGGAGTAAAGAGATCATGATAGCCACTATCAGAAAATTCAATATGTACATCAACATCCTCATGCTCTGACAAATCATATACAGGGGTTGATGAGAAACAAAAGTTTTCACCCTCTGAATTTCCAGAAAGAAAAGATGACATATTGGGTGGATTTGGAAAGAAAGATTTGTCCTCTCCACAATCAAATGATGGACTGGCATATGGTGTGTTTTGTAAATGATCGGAAGTAGAAACATCTCAGAATGAATTTTCACAAGAGAAATCAGAAATGGCAGAATCACAAAAGATGTCAGGAAAAAGTGGATGAGGTGCGGACGGAAGGAGGTCATCCTTCACCATGGGTTCTTCTTCAGATTACCACACATACTCATAAAAAATTACACTACAAGTTGGTTGCTCAACACCAACTCTGTTGATACATTGATCCTCGTGAACAATAAATGTGGACTCTGGAACGGATGAAAACAACACAATACAATCTGGAGGATTAAAGAGACCAGAGGACGGAGGTTGAGAAGACAAGACCTTGTGACAACCATGAGGGTTTCATTCCAAATCTGTGTAGATTTTTAAAGTAGGTGGGGTGGGAGGAGGTGACAGTTCAAAAAATGGGTTTGCAACTTCTCCCACCTCGTCCCGAGGAGCTAGATCTATTTGATGAGAGGGGGATGGAGAGTCACTTATGACAACAACATTTTCCATCTTAGATTTAGAAGCTCTAATATACCAAGGTATGCTGGGAGGGGTTCAAATGATTCCAACTCATGTGGATTTTTAGATACGTGAAGAAGATATTGAAACCTTTCTTTGAGAAATTTCCAATCAATTTCATCTTCAGGACATTGAAAAGTGAGATTACAGAAGCGGTCCCAAAATTTTGCAATAGATTCATCGGGTTTTTTCCGTAATTCCATAATATTTTTGTTGAGTGTTTTACAGTCATAACGATAGAAAGAATAGATTAACTCTCTGATCATGTGATCCTAAGAGTGAATAAATGCTACAAGAAACGTGTGACACCATTGGTCAACATGCCCGTCGAACATGTAAGCGAACAACCCATGGGCAATGTCATCTGAATGGACTTCATTCCTTTCACTGAAGCCTAAGAAGGTAAATTTGTGTCATTAAAAGGTTGCTCTGCCTTCACTATCATACTTGTTTCATGACAAGTCATTGATGACATCCTTCAACACTTTGAAGTCATGTGCATGAGAAAAACATGTCGAAGTTGAAATTATAATGTAAGTTATGGATGATGTGGAGAGATTCAAAACAGACTTTGAGGGCACAACCTGTCATCTGGCCCTCCTTCCAGGGCCAGAAACATTGATAGTGTTGGACCCTCTAACATGTCAGGGGATATCCTCGATAATAAGTCCTAGCTAGACCTCAGACCATTTGGAGTAGGAGTCCCAGCAGTGGGTAGTACAGTAGTTCCTTGACTGTGATAGCACACAAAGGTAAGTATGACAACTTTGACAGAGGAAATCATGTAACCTCGCAGCGAGTTGAGTGAGATGCATGGGGGTTATAACACATGGGGGGAGGGGAACAAAGTGTGTCCCTTATAATGTTGTAATAGTATGTAGCCTGAAAGGAACACACGAGTGGAATGACATCCTAAGCTGGAAGCGGGATAGTCCACAATCCAAAGTGACGGGTTAACAAAACAAAACATCTTCAAAAAGGTTCATACAATCACATATAAAATACTCATACACAAATGCATAAGTTAAATAACATGCATTGCTAAAGTTACCAAAATAGCCAAACTACAATAACAACATATGCATGAAAGGATGGTAACTACAATGTTCGCTTGAATAGTATCTAAGTCAAGCGAACATTGTGGAATGCTTAATTCATGCAAAGGAAAGAATCTAGATGGAAATCACCTCCCCAATACTTGAAATTTGGAAGTCAATTCAGATCACAAAACAATAGGAATTATTAGAGAAAACAAAAAAAATTATTGATGAAATTAAAGGTGAACTTGGAAATAAGCCCAATCAAGCTAATAAGATTAACAAAATTTTAAATTAAAAATCAAGAGAGGAATAAGAGGACGTGGGTATTCTTAACAGGACTCATGCAATCATACAAACTACAAAAGTTTTGACCAACAAGAGTTTAATAATACAGTTTCAAGAAAAGTTTTATTATATGCAAGTCTAAATTGATAAATTTAATAGGAACTTCTCTACTTTGCAGGAAAAAGGTTTACCTTTAGAAATTTGCAGGGAAAAATGGCAAATAAAGATGAATATCAGATATTACTAAATAGAGTTGCATTAGATAAATCAAAATTTGTTGGGGAAAAAGGAGCTTTGAGTGGTAAAATTCTCCTTGAAAAAATAATTGATTACTTGTTTATATGTTATGAAATCAAATATGTATTCATAGTTAAACCGAATTTTCAGAAATATACTAAGGTAAATGAAGCTAATAGAAGAATTGTTGTGTTAATTTATCTAGTAGAAGAAGAATGGGATCAATTTCTTGATCTCATGTCTTAGTTTTCCAATTCAAAGGTAGTTACTCAAAGATAGGCAATATTTCGACAAAAGATCAAAGAAATTTCAGATTTGAAGGAGCTAAATAAAAAAATACATATATCTTAGTATCATACTAAAAAATCGAGGATAGTTGAAGACAATAAAGCATAAGACTTTCTATTTTGATCCAATTTTGTTGACATTATCCAAATTAAATTTTGGATAAAAAAATACTTTTTTTGTTGTACTCTTTAGAAGATAGGATTTATGTAAAGACTCTATATATATTATTTTATTTTATTAGGAAAGGGTTTATTCCTAGACCAAAGGTTGGAGATTTTTCTTGTAATACCTAAATATTTTTGAAGTTAACCAAGGAGTTATCTTTTCAACTTATCGAAGAATTGTGTTACATGTGAGTGTTTTTAGTATTTCATCATCTTGTTCTTCAATACATATTATATTATGTGGATACCGGGGAAAGGTTAGGCTAAGGATTAGCCTCCCTGATCTCCCCTAACAAAGTTATGTTCAACACTAAGTTAATTAAGAAAACTATTTGTTTGTTGTGAATTACTTTGCAATAATTATATTGTTACCTTCTATCCAATTCCTGTATGTATTAATGTCCGTAATGGGATATTTTTGCATACACTCTCTATCTTCATTGTATTACTAAGTGTTTAAATTGGATACATATAAATTTATTATTTCCTTTATTCTTCTGTCATCGCCTTTAAAGAGATTGTAGGCTATTACTATTGTAAATAAACATTTTGATTAATAAAAGGCTAAGGATTATTACTTAAACGAGGGTTTATATCCTTGAACCAGTCATTGTTAAAGGACATTAATTTTGTCGATGTGTTGACATGGTTCTTTATCCAGGAATTGTCAATAGGGGACAACATGTGGACTACTTGTAGAGCTATAAAAAGGGTCTCTTTCACCTCTAATTACCTCACATTAATATGTCAATCCGGGAGCGTTTGGTTATTTCAAAGAGTGACTCAATCTGAGGCTATTTGTCAGAGTAATGCTAGTAGTACAGTGTTCTGCAAAAATACAAGAGTAAACGGATGCTTGTCTATAACTAAGTTACTTCAAATGACTAAATCACACACTCTTAAAGCTAGGCAACTTTATCAGTCAAGGGTTCGACAGCAATAGCCCATCCCTTTGGAAACTGATGGAAAGAAAATTATAGCATGGACCACGGGTCTGGGAGTGAGGCAGTAAATGCCGAGGCTCACTACAGCCACAGATTGTCTCTCACACCAAAATAAAAAATGCGAGTAAATGAAACAACAGGTAAAAATGGAACGGCAAATAAGAAATCGAACAGCAAATCTGGAATGGAACAACAATGCTAAAATGGAACAGCAATTCTGAAATGGAACAGCAATCGAATAACTAAACCTCGTGTGCAGTAATCAAGCTTTATCCTATCAACTCAAATGCACTCATTGTAATCAAACATCAATCTTTCATTCTCCAAGCAAATCAAGAAGCACGCGCTAATGGAACAGCACTAATTACTAAGAAGTTATGGAACAACATTTGGAAATCATACACACACAACACACTTGAAAAGTAATCTGATTTAACACCAATCGTCATCAACAGGAATTACAACTGTGTTTCAAAATGGAACAACATTACTCCCGAATCATAAAGAACACATCTTTCAGATAAATTCCACAACACGAATATACAGCATAAAAGCTCCGTAACAAAATAATAACAATGTTCAATTAAGTCTAATAATATTCAATCAACTCTAAAGGTATTGGTGAAATAATGCAGAGTCAATATAATAGTTATTGTCTGTAAAAACCTTAATGAACGAATCTTAACAGAGCATATGATGTAACTTATAAAGCATATCAGATTACCAACTAATAACGATAAGCAAACCACGCAGAAATCAAATCGTAGTGATACAGAAGCAAGTGTCCTCTGGGGCCGGGTCCTTAGCCTCAAGGGTGCACCGCTTTAAGTTAATCCAGACGCAGAGATAAGATAATCACCAAGTTTATATTAATGCATAAAATAGAAAGTACAATGAGCCAAGTTCAACGAGACTCGATGATCAAAGTTCAATCTTTAACAGAAAGTTACATAAAAGCATAATCCCCCAAAGCTAACAGTGTCGTCCCTTTATATAAGGGTGACGACGGAGATGAATAAGCAATAATATAAATAAAGCAGTGATCCCTTAGGATCGAATATCCTGAGGGATTCGTCGAACTGTTAATCCTTAATCACTTCTTTTCTCCTCCGCCGAGCTGGTGCCTTCTCCTCCTTTTCTGGACCGGTTTGCTTCAACCTGCTTAGCCTCGTTTGCACTCGGTCCTTCGCCAAAGGGGCAGCAGTTACCCTGTTATTGTATTTTTCTTTGGAATAGCAGCTCCTCGTTTTTACCCTTTCCTACACAGGAGAATGACAAGTATCAGCGGTTAACTCTTGCATACTAATTCCACATGTTTTGTTATAATTCTTTATTGTTTTCCACATTCATGATGTAAAAAGATTCACAAGTCCCACTGAAAATCCATTGAAATGATCATCAAAAACATACATTTTTAGTACTCCACACACCCCCTACTTACCCTGTTTCATGCCCTCATGAAAACTTTTTAGTTGACATGCAAAGCAGTGAGAGAATAGGCTGGAGAAGGAATCTCATGCGGAGGCCTACAGCCATGGTGAGTGACTAGGTAGTCAAAGAACTGCCCTGTTTGACCCTCATGCATCTCATATAGGGCTTGATATCCGGGTGCAGGGTGCCAGATAATTGGACTGCGAAATCTATATCCTAACCAGGATGGCCCTGCCCTCAAAATGCTTTCGCCATAGAGGTTCAAACGATTGGTAGCTAATTGAAAATTCTCATACTTAAATGGCTCCCTGAGCTGGATGTTTGGATTAGAGATTCGGTACCAAAATTTGGCTGCATCAATGGCGAGGTCTTTGATAGAAAGAAAATATTCTATACTTTGTCGAATGAGTGCCTCGTGCATAGGTCCTAACGTTTTGATGACACCTGGAGTTCTCATGAGGTTTCTATGTGCTTTCCACAACCGTACTGGGTCCCTAGGCTCAGCCCTTACCCACAAGTCTAGGCCATTTTCCTGCCTCTGGAAAGTGTTATAGGCTTTGAGCCATTTAATCTGATTAACCCCGAATGAGATGAATGCTTGCAATTGGATGTCTCCAACAAAAGGGCCAGGATTCAATTCAGTCTCCTGATCTAGCACGAGGTTATGCAAACAGAATTCACATAGCAATCTATGGACCTTCACCCCATAATGTTTACAACAATCTATAAAGTCATTGACAGTGTTAATTTGTATCGGGAGCGCTTGCTCTAACAGCTTTTATTTTTAATTGTAATTATCGTTCCAGTAAAAACAGAGCATAGTTTTTGGCAGGGACCCTAACTGCTAAAACATCATTGTATAAAGAACACAAGGTATCCATCTGCTTGATAACAATTTCTAGCCTACGAGTTACCTTTGCAACTTTCTCTTGTTCTTTTCGCTACCCTTCAAAGGCCTGGCTTTCGGATTGATTGACGTTCCTTAGTTGCTATTGTAGTTCTTCATACTTCTCGCGAGGGACTGTTTGCTCTCTAAGTCTTTCTGCTTCTTGCTGTGCCTGTTTCAAACCCTTGCGCAAGGTCACTGTCTTTGGATCTCTTCTCCATGCATCAATGGAGGCCGGGAGTTTTACCTGAACTTTCTTATTGCGTTGTTTTGAGTTCAGAACCCTTATCACCCCTAAGGGTGGTGCCTCCGTTTGAATTTTCTTGTTGTCTATTTCTTTTCTAACACGAATATCAGCTTGTTGCTGTTCCTTTTCAAATGGAACAGCAGTCTGTCCCTCAGCATCATTTGGAACAGCAGCTGGATCTTCAGCAAGGTTTTGATCAGCAGGACGATTTTTGGTCCTCCGCCTTTTTATCTTGCGGATTTTTACTGCAGTGGTCATCTTTTTTTTCCCTGAGGTCTTCCTTACCCTCTGCCTTGCTTTCAGGATCCTGATCTGCTGGTGGAGCTGGGCTATTATGCTCAATAATATCCATTGTTCCTTTCGTAATTCCCTAATTTCCAGAGTTTTATTAGAAGGAACAGCAGGCTTTCTGCTGCGTTCTGGGCCATGACTAGTCCCTGGATCTTTCTCCTGGGGTGCTTCTTCACTGTTTTGTGCTAGCTGTTCTAGGGTAGGAACCTTAACTGGTTCCGTGACTTCTTTTTCTATCCCTACTTCCTCCGGAATTTCCTCTGGTGCCTTGGGAACAGATTGTTCTCATTTAGTGTCTCCTATCTCCTTTTCATCATGAACAGGCAGATTTCCTTCTTCTGCTTCTTCTGTATGTGGTTTTTCAGATGTATCTTCTTCCTAGGGTTTGTCATGGAGGTATGATGGAGTGGAAGGTTGGCCATACTCACCCATATTGGCCAAGATTGCGGCCAATTCATCTTCTCCCACTGGGTCCTGTGGTGGGCTACCTACCTGCTGTCCCATTTCCTCCTCCTACTTGGATTGTCTAGCTTCTGCCTCAGAATGCTCAGCTCCTATTTCAAGATGCTCAGCTTCTGTTTCAGGATGCTCAGCTTCTGTTTCCGAATGCTCAGCTTCTTCCTCATTTTCCTCTTCGGATTGCTCAGCCTCCTCGGCCTCTCCTTCCTTTTCTCCTTCAGCATGTTCTTCTTCTACTTCTGGCCGTGAGGGTTGCTCGTCCTCAATTACCACTGGCTGGCTGGTGCTTTCCTGGAGCTTTTCCAGCCTTCCTCTTATCCGGGCTAACTGGACTGATTTTCAGTGTTTCTCTGGCTGTTCCGGTGTATCAGTGTCATGCTTACGCTTTTCTGATTCCTGGCGTGTTTCTGGTCGTTCAGATGTGCTCGCAACATGTTTTTGTTTTCCTAATTCTCTGCGTTTTTCCAGACGTTCTGGTGTGCTTGTAGTATGTTTACGTTTTGGGGATGGTGTTGTCACCCTCCCCTCAATTATTGCAATTAGCTCTTCCCAGCTGCTTTGCTACTGGGTGAGGCTATGACTAACTATTAATCAAATTAATCCATGGTGGCTGACAACTGACTCTACATGCTGTGCCTTTTTTAGGCTTCGTGCGACGTCATGAAGTAATGAATTCAAAAGTGCAGGAAGATTTACAGAGAATTTCTGCTTTAGAACAGCTAAGAGTTTAAGATGTCGTGGCCTTACCACATCTTTTCTCCCCTCGCTGTGACGTAGCTTTGCACTGTTCTTGCTAATTCTGCCCAGGGTTCTCCTAGCGTTGCTGGCAGGACTCCCTTCCCCTTAATCGTCAATCTCTGGCCTTTGTCCTGGAAAATTTCCATTATCTTCTATAATCTTTCCTTCTATAGTGTCCATACAGGTCCGGTGGCTGGTAGTCCTGAGACTTCTGTGATTATATCGTCGGTGACCGCTATCCACTTCCCCCTCACTGTGGAGTGATCCTCCTGCAGGTTCTGCAGAAATTCCATCGCCACTGTTTCATTAGACTCCTGCAGGCGACTGAGATAAGTCAGCCACCCTGCTCTTTCCAGGATCTCCCGAGCAGCAGCGGAGACTGTCAACTCTTGTGGTTCGCTTAGAATTGCCCTGCCTCCCATGGTTTCGCTGTGGATTATCAATGGAACAGCAACTGCTTGTGCTGTTTGGAACACAGAGAGGGTAATAATCGTAGGATTTAGAAAAAACACAGAGTATGCAACAGAAATGACTTATGAACAGCAACTTGTGTAGAAAATAGAAATATCATGCCATTAAGTCGTGCCATTCCCTGGTACATTATCTTTCCAGAATAGTGAGCTGACACATAACCCAAGGAATAATGAGGTTAAACTCCCCCCCCCACAATGCGATAGGTTGTCCCAGCCATCAAAGAAAGGAGCAGCACCCGATTTGTAACCAAGTCATAAAGGAATAGTGTATGAAAATATGCCATGTTTAGAAAAACAACAGATTACCGAAATCGAGGCATGAATTTGGATCGCGTATTACGTAAGAGGCTGTTGTGATATGATGCGAGGCCAGAGGATAGGACGTCTGTCGTACTTGCCAAATCTCAAGTGGTCATTGTCACCTCCTTTGCCATGATTGGTGGTAATAAATGTTCATGCAATATATAGGTCGGGAAATAATGTATGATTAGTGCCTAGGATATAAGAAACAAAGGAGTATTAGTATCCTACCTATTGGTGTAATCAATGTGACTTTAATACCATTAACAGTGCTCTGCTGCCGACAGGTGTCCATAACCTTGGTAGAGTTGTTTATTTCACCCCTGGAACCATGATCCTTTATGTGCATATTAAGGAATGTAATGTCAAAGTGTAGGCCATTATGCTGGCTTGGTAACCAGTTAGCCATAATGCCATTCATGAGGAGGGGGCGAAGAGTGGGCAGGCCGGCTCGTGATGAGACCTCCTGTTCCAAGGTTTTTTTATTTGATATACCTTTTGGACCATATCCCTGGTGTGGTGGCCATAGTGGGAATGCCACTTCACTTCCATCCTCATGATCATGGTAGGCTGGCTCTTGATGAGACCCCCTATCCTGCATTTGACAACTTATAATTCATTTTTTTTTTTTACTTTCTCTTTTTTTTTTTTCATAAAGCACTTTTCCTTATATATACAAAAAGGGTGGTTCAACACTCCTTAAGAGTAGGAATGGTGGAAGATGTCTTATCATCTCAATAGGAGGATATAAACCTGTTGCTCTTATTCCTAAACAAAAATCAAAGAGGATTAAAAAGAATGGCATGATAAAGATAACCAATCAGGGCAAAATTAGTAAGACAATGACAACACAAGATAAGTATGTCCTTCCTTCTGTCCTCTTACCAATACAGAGCCTTATAAAGATAGCGATTTATAATTTTCTGATTTCAGTATGTTGTGATTTTGTATTCATTGCATAAGTGCATAGCTGTCTCTAAAAGACTTTGAAAGAACAGGAGCAAGAAGCATCCTCAAATTTAGATCAGCAAAAGGGATAAGCTGTTTCACAAGGAGAGAAAAAGTATGCTAGAAGTCTTCCTTTTTGAGAGAAGAACAACAAAGGAGCATAGGTCTCAAAAGTGCAAATGTCGTTTCTTTTGAAAAAGGAACAGCAGAACACACCAGTGCCGTTCCTTTTGAAAAAGGAACAGCAGAAAATAAAATAAAAAAATGCTACCTTTCTTGAAAAAAAAGGACAGCAACACACTCAAAATGACGTTTCTTTTGAAAAAGGAATAGCAAAAATCAAAAATATGTTGCGCCTTTGAAAAAGGGATAGCAAACACACCGCAGTGCTGTTCTTTTTGAAAAAGGAATAGCAAAAATCAAAATGTTGTTCCTTTTAAAAAAGAACAGCAAAACAAGCAAACGTCTTTCCTTTGAAAAAGGAACAGCAAAAAAAAATCAAGAGTGTTGTTCCTTTTGAAAAGGAACATCAAGAAAATCAAGAGTGTTGTTCCTTTTGAAAAGGAACAACAGAAAAATCAAGAGTGTTGTTCCTTTTGGAAAGGAACAGCAGAAAAATCAAGAGTGTTGTTCCTTTGAAAAGGAACAGCAGAAAAATCGAGAATGTTGTTGCTTTTGAAAAGGAACAGCAGAAAAATCGAAAAACCAAAACTGTTGTTTCTTTTGAAAAGGAACAGCAGAAACACGCAAATGCCATTCGTTTCCGGAATGGAAAAAATCGAAATATTTGAGCAAAAGAACACATTTAGTTCAAACATATGTACACGAACGACTTGAAGAAAATAAATTATGTACAAATTGTGAAAAGAAATGAATTTCTTAATGAATCACAGGTGAGGAAGACTTCTCTTCCTCTCCTAAAATCTCCATATCAGTGTCTCTACGTAGCTGTTGGCAGAAGGATTCCCGAGTGAGTGGTTTACGATAAAAACGAACTCGGTGACCATTTACTTTGAAGGCATATCCCGAACCGTCAATGGTGATTAAAGTGATGGTCCCATTGTCATGTACCTTCTGGATTTCGTATGGTCCCAACCAACGAGTCTAGAGTTTCCCAGGGAAGTCCTAAAACCGAGAGTCATATAACAGAGCCCAGTCTCCCTCGTGGAAGACTTTGTTTTTGATGAGCGCGTCATGCCATTTAGCTCGCTACTGTTGAATCAGTGCTATATTTTGTAGTGTAGAGAGCCTAATTTCATCCAATTCATTGATCTACTGCAGTCGATTAATTTGTGCCTCGGTCAGATCTAAGCCAACTTTCTGTGTTGTTCGTAATGTTTGGATTTAAAATTCTATAGGAAAAATGGGTTGTTTTCCAAACACTAATTGATAAGGTGAGTAACCAGTGGTGCTTCTCCATGTTGTTCTATAGGCCCAGAGTGCTTTAGGTAGTCGGGCAGCCCAATCACACCTATGTGACGCAATGGTTTTCATTAGGATTGATTCTATTACCTTATTGCTGCTTTCTACTTGTCCATTTGCCTGTGGGTGATATGGAGTAGTGATTTTATGCTGGACATGATAATTATTAAGTGTTGCAGCTAATCTATTGCCAGCAAATTGTGGTCCTCTGTCTGTAATTATTTCCCTTGGAAGGCCATAACGTACAAATAGATGGAACATAAACTATATGACAGAGTCCTCTGTGGCTCTTGGAAATGCTTCTGCTTCAGCCCATTTGGTGACATATTCTGTTGCCACCAAGATATATGTTTTCTGATTTGATGAAGGGTTGATGGGTCCAACGAAATCAAGAGCCCATCGCTCAAATGGTTCGATGACTAACTGTAGTTTCAGAGGCATCTCGTCAGCTTGACCAGGACGTCCTGCTTGCTGGCAGCTGTCACAGGCTTGGACAAATTTTTTTGCTTCTCTGAAAATCGTGGGCCAATAATATCCTGTCTATAATACTTTGTGTCCAGTTCTACGCTCAGCGAAGTGTCCCCCACATGGTCCGTCATGACGGGCTTTTAGGATGTCAATGATTTCATCTTCTCGAACACATCTCCTGATATACAAGTCTGCCCCTGTGTGAAACAAATAGCCCCTAATCCAAGAGAATCGAGTACTCTTCTGAACAATATGTTTTCGTTCATTAGGGGTTAAGTGTTTTGGTAGTTTACCTACTGCAAGGTAATTGGCGACATAAGCATACCAGGGTGTTCGAACGGCAACAGCAAACAGATGTTCGTCCGGAAATTGATCTTCAACTGCTGCTGCATCAATTGGATTTGTCATTCTTGAGAGAAAATCGGCTACAGGATTCTCTTTGCCGGGCCGGTCCTTGATTGTGATATTGAATTCCTACAATAAGATCAACCATCTAGTTATTCTGCATTTGTGACAGGCTTATTTGCTCAATATTTTATGGCAGAATGATCCGTGTACAAGATAACAGGATAGCCTGTAATATAATGTCTAAATTTATTGACAGCATGTATTACAACTAGGAATTCTTTTTCAATAACAGTGTAATTTAATTCAGCAGGGGATAAATTTTTGCTGATGTAATAGATAGCGTATGGTTTTTTATCCTCTTCCTGCCCAAGGATTGCGCCAATGGCTGTATCTGAGGCATCAGCTGATATCTAAAATGGCAAATCCCAGTTTGGTCCTCGAAGGACTGGGGCTGTGGATACGAGCTTCTTTAAATCCTTGAAATCACGTTCACATTTTTCTGTCCAAAGAAAATCAATGTTACCAGTTAGTGCATATAAAGGTGCAGCAATGTGTGAATAATGTTCTATAAATTGTCTATAATAACCAGAAAAACCAAGAAAGTTACGTACCTCTGTTTGAGTGGTAGGAGTGGGAATAAGCAAAAGTATTTGGATTTTGGCCAGGTCTACCTGAATGCCGGCTGCTGAAACATAGTGTCCTAGAATAAGTCCTTCAGTCATCATCATGTAACATTTTTCGTGGCTTAAGCAAAGCCTGGTAGCTATGCAGCGTTGTAGGACTTTTTCTAAGGTATTTAGTGCTGGATCAAAATCATCTCCATATGGTGTAAAGTCATCCATATATACTTCAAGTCCATCATTTATTAAATCTGCAAAAATGCCAAGGATAGCCCTTTGGAATGTGGCAAGAGCATTACATAGGCCAAAAGGTAGAACTCGGTAGGCAAATGTTCCCCAAGGACAAGTGAAAGTAGTTTTGTCCTGGTCTTTACGGGTAATCTGAATCTAATTGTATCCACTAAAGCCATCCAGGAAGGAAAAGAATTTCTTTCCTGCCAAAGTATCTAGCACTTGGTCTATGAATGGGAGAGGAAAGTGGTCTTTTTGTGTTGCTTTATTGAGTTCCTTGTAATCCACACAAATTCTCCATTTCCCATTCTTTTTTGGTACCACCACAAGCGGAGAGACCCATTTACTGTCAGAAATAGGATAAATAAAATTGACATCTAAAAGTTTCTAAAGTTCCGCTTTTACCACATCCTTTAGATGAGGATTAAGTCTTCTTTACGGTTGACGGACAGGTCTAGCATCTTTTTCTATATAAATGTGGTGTGTACACAATTGTGGGTCGATTCCTTTCATATCAGGGTAATCCCATGCAAATGCTTCTTTATATTTTCTTAACAGATGGATGAGCTTAGTTTCTTGTTCAGATGTGAGGTTGGCATTGATATTTAAATTTTTTCCCGGTTCAATTTCCACAATTTTACTATTTGCGACAGAAGTAACAGGTATTGTTTGATCATGTGTGTTTTTCAGAGGATCTTCTTCTAATTCATTATCAAATGCTGCTTCTATCATGTGACATTGTGTGCAGGATCCGAATTCAGTTTGACTAATGAAGTTGTTAATGGCATCATCTTCTGTTTGATCTTTAAAATCAAGTGCCTCTTGTATAGTCAATGGAGATCTAATGTTATCAGTAAGGTATGATACAGGATACTTGTTAGTTTTAATTACTGTGACACTTGGCTACGCTGGAGGGTATAGAACTAAAGTCTTGATATCAGGCCCTTTGGTTATGGTCATATTTCCTTGGCAGCAACCAATGTAAGCATCGGCAGTGGCAAGCCAGGGTCTACCTAGGATTAGTGGGTGTCCATCAAGTCGGGTTTTTGGATTAATTATCAGAAAATTGGTTGGATATTCCCAGGAATCTACAGAGACCATGACATCATGTAGAGTACCTTCTGGTCTAACCACAGATCGGTCAGCCAATTCTAACAAAGTAGAGGTGGGTTCTACAGATGTAATGCCGAGCTTTTGACAGGTAGTGGTTGTTAAAATATTGATTGCAGCTCCTAGATCAACTAAGGCATTAGACAGGGTCTGACCGTAAATTTGAACAGTTACAATTGGATTTCCTGGGTCTTCATATTTAATGGGTGTTTCTTTCCCAGATAATAAATCAGATAAAGTACCGAGTACTTGGACTCTTGGATTAGTTGTTATATTCCTCCTTGGTTTCTTTATGCACAATTCTTTAATAGTTTTTGCGTATATAGGAATATCTTGAATGGCTTGGAGGAACGGGATTTTTATATACAAATTTTGTAATTCTCCCAGAATGTCAAAGTCAAGATACTGTAAAGGTCGAGGTATGACTAATCGTTCTGGGAACGGAGGAGAGGATGTGGTTGCTTGATTATGAGTCTGCTGCTTATTTACATCCTCTTGTTGCAACTGATGTTCTCTTGATCACTGATCTTCAATATGAACTGTTTTATCTCCCTCATTTTCATTGATATGTCCAGATCGTAATTGAAGATCGTTACACTCCCGCAGGTTGGGTGCTATTTCTGGTGATTCTATGATTTGAAGAGATTGGACCGGTCTGTTATTTGGATTGGGGTTGGGTTGGGCTAGGAGTTGCAGTCTCAGATTAGACTGGGGATTTTGTTGTAAAGCTGGCAGAGTAGGTTGAGGAAGCGAAATAGTTCCTACTGGCTGTTGCATCGGTCTTTGCCAGTTTGTCTGCTAGGGTGAACTTTGTGAAGTAGGGGGAGTCCATTGCGGAGGATATGGGCTATTTTGCCAATATGGTGGAGTGTAAGGGAAATTCGGCCAACCAGATTGGCTTGGCTGATTCAGCCACGGGTTTGAAGAAGGAAATGAGGGTGGTGACCAGTTTGAAAATGGGGGTTGGGACTAATTTTGCCACATATTATATTGTTGAGCATTATATTGTGGAGGCTGAAAAGAAGAGGTTGGGTTTGGAAACATACCAGATTGTCTTGGCTGCCACTAGCGGCGCTGGTTGATCAAGTACACCGATTCTAGTTCTTCCTCTGCTTCCCTATATACTGCTTTTAATCCAGGAAGTGAGGGGCAGCTTTCCGTAAGATGATCTTTTGTACAGATGGCACATGTTTGGACTGTATCCAGTGGACACTCCTTGTGACTATGTTTTTTCCTGCATCGGGGGCATAAAATTGCCAAATTCTGTTCTGCCTCCATCTGCTTCTCTTTGGCCTGCATAATATCAAGTTTTGTAGTTAGTGTCCCTAGAATATCAGTTTTAAAATTTTCTAATAAATTTCCAATCTCCACACGTGTTACTCCTTCTATTGATATTTGGTTGTCTCTTGCAAACCGATCATATTCTACCGGTTTTACTCTTGTGCTGCCTCTCGAACTCCTGATACATAAATCAATAATGTCAGCAAAATTCCCTTGATAAATATCCCCTTTTCCCATGATGTTTATTGTTTCAATCCACTGTTCCTTCATGCCCCTTATCAATGCAGTTTTTAACACATTATCAGGTAAAGGTAGTGATGCATAAGGAGATCTTTGTAAATTGTACTGAAAACGTTCCACATATTCTTCTAATTTTTCGTTCGGTTTGGCTGTCATTTGGAATATTTCGTCTTTCAATTCTCTAGACCTACAATAATCCTGATATTTTTTTAAGAAGGATTCTTTCACTTGATCCCTATTTGTTGATGACCCCACCACCTAGTCCCATAAACCATATTAAAGCAGCCCCCTTTAATGTAGAGGGGAATAATTTCAATTTCTGGGGATCAGTGGTGTAATCATATCCCCTGCACAACACATCAAATTCGAATAAAAATGCATCCGGATCTTCTGATGTGAGACCGTGAAATGTAGGGATATGTTGAAGAGGGATAGCTTTCATGGGCGCATTTGCTGCAGAATCCACTATAGGATATTGTAATGTAGAGGTTTGAGTATTTGGCTAGTTCTAAGCCATAGGATCGAATATATGCCAATAACCTTCTGGGATATCTAGGAGGGTATTCCTAGGTTGAGAGGGAACGATTTTAGCAGGGATAGTTTTAATGGCACTTCCTTTACCTGGGATAAGGGGAATACCTAATGTCTGAGGAGATTGGACTCCTTCAACAATGATTTTCGCAGCGCTCCCCTTATCTGGGCTGTTTAATGGCTGATTTGTTCCAATGGGAGATTTTTGTTCCTCGGTTTCCCCTGTTTCTCCTTCTCCTTCACAAAAGTTGCTGAAATTCCCTTCCTGCAATAATTCTGGAGTAGAATTTTCAATTTCTTGAAAGTCCTACTCTTCAGTTTGACTATGCACCTCAGCAAAGGCTACAGATGGTGATCCTGTGGCCTGAAGGGAACTAGTAGGTTGTTTAGAAATAATTTTCCTGGGACCTACTGATGGCTGAGATTCTGTTTTCTTATAGATTTCGTCTATGAAAGTTGTTCGGCCAAGGGTCACCGGCCCCTTAGCTTTTTCGGGTTTGGATGGAAGCTTAATACTCTTTTCTGGTTTTTTCTGCTTAGTCATGCACTCAAATGAACTACTAAATTCTATTCAAACAAAGAAACAACAAATCTATTAGGAAAGCGGACAGTGGAGCAGGGCTTTTACATGCTCCGCACGCAGGTTCTTACCTTCCATTTTTAAGATCCAACTCTTCCCTAGCAGGTTCGTACACTACTCTGAAAAAGATAAATGGCTACACTCTTTCCCCGGCAACGACGCCAAAATGTAGAGCTATAAAAAGGGTCTCTTTCACCTCTAATTACCTCACATTAATATGTCAATCCAGGAGCGTTTGGTTATTTCAAAGAGTGACTCAATCTGAGGCTATTTGTCAGAGTAATGCTAGTAGTACAGCGTTCTGCAAAAATACAAGAGTGAACGGATGCTTGTCTATAACTAAGTTACTTCAAATGACTAAATCACACACTCTTAAAGCTAGGCAACTTTATCAGTCAAGGGTTCGACAGCAATAGCCCATCCCTTTCGAAACTAACGGAAAGGAAATTAGAGCATGGACCACGGGTCTGGGAGCGAGGCAATAAATTCCAAGGCTCACTACAGCCACAGATCGTCTCTCACACCAAAATAACAAATGCGAGTAAATGAAACAGCAGGTAAAATTGGAACGGCAAATAAGAAATCGAACAGCAAATCTGGAATGGAACAGCAATGCTAAAATGGAACAACAATTCTGAAATGGAACAGTGATCGAATAACTAAACCTCGTGAGCAGTAATCAAGCTTTATCCTATCAACTCAAATGCACTCAATGTAATCAAACATCAATCTTTCATTCTCCAAGCAAATCAAGCAACATGTGCTAATGCAACAACACTAATTACTAAGAAGTTATGGAACAACATTTGGAAATCATACACACACAACACACTTGAAAAGTAATCCGATTTAACACCAATCGTCATCAACATGAATTACAACTGTGTTTCAAAATGGAACAGCATTACTCCCGAATCATAAAGAACACATCTTTCAGATAAATTCCACAACACGAATATACAGCATAAAAGCTCCGTAACAAAATAATAACAATGTTCAATTAATTCTAATAATATTCAATCAACTCTGAAGGTATTGGTGATATAATGCAGAGTCAATATAACAGTTATTTTCTGTAAAAACCTTAATGAACAAATCTTAACAGAGCATATGATGTAACTTATAAAGCATATCAGATTATCAACTAATGACGATAAGCAAACCACGCAGAAATCAAATCGTAGTGATACAGAAGCAAGTTTCCTCTGGGGCCGGGCCCTTAGCCTCAAGGGTACACCGCTTTAAGTTAATCCAGACACAGAGATAAGATAATCACCAAGTTTATATTAATGCATAAAACAGAAAGTACAATGAGCCAAGTTCAACGAGACTAGATGATCAAAGTTCAATCTTTAATAGAAAGTTACATAAAAGCATAATCCCCCAAAGCTAACAGTGTCGCCCCTTTATATAAGGGTGACGGCGGAGATGTTTAAGCAATAAGATAAATAAAGCAGTGATCCCTCAGCATCGAAGATCCTGAGGGATTCACCAAACTTCTAATCCTTAATCACTTCTTTTCTCCTCCGCCGAGCTGGTGCCTTCTCCTCCTTTTCCGAACCGGTTTGCTTCAACCTGCTTAGCCTCATTTGGACTCGGTCCTTCGTCAAAGGGACAGAAGTTACCCTGTTCTTGTCTTTTTCTTTGGAAAAACAGCTCATCGTTTTTACCCTTTCCTGCATAGGAGAATGACAACTATCAGCGGTTAAGTCTTTCATACTAATTCCACATGTTTTGTTATAATTCTTTATTTTTTTCCACATTCATGATGTAAAAAGATTCACAAGTCCCCTAAAAAGCCATTGAAATGATCATCAAAAACATACCTTTTTAGTACTCCACACTACTCATCAAGGATTGTTAGTATTGTTCAAGAGTTGGTTAATGTTTCTTTGGATGATTTAGCAGATGCTGCAAAAGAAAAAAAAAGAAAAAAATAAAATAAAATAAATAAATAAAAAAATAAAATAAAATAAAATAAAAAAAATTACTAGAGAGCATTGAAAATCAAGTTGGACCAGAGGACACTAAAGGGGGGAATCTTGAAGGGGAAAATTTAGGACTTGAAAAAAAAGGACACTTGAAAATTTTGAACACATTGAAGGACCTATGGGTGAAGAGAATTTACATAATGAATGAAATTTTCTAAATAGTAACAAAAAAGTTCAGGCTCTGATTCAGAAAGGTGATGAAGAAGAGAACAATATGGCTAGAGATCAACCACAACCTTTGGCCTAGATGGCATATTCCACTATTTACATTCAAGGTATTCTTCATGACTTACCTTGTCATTACAAAAATCATCTCACAAAGTATAAGCTAAAGAAAGGGTTTTTGCAAAAAATCACATTATTAAATTGTATCTCTCACTAAGGATGATGAGCTTGCAACATGAAGACGTCATGCTCATATTGTTCCCATACACCTACGATCATGAAGACACTATATGGTATTATTATCTTCCCTTAGCATCTATTAGAACTTGGGATGAGTTCAAAAAAGCATTACTAGAAAATTTTGTGAAAGAGAAGATGTCGGTTATGTTGCTTAAAGAGTTGAGCTCACTAAAAACAGGGAAAAAAGAAAGAGTTAAATACTTAAATTAACACTTCACGACTATACTAAATAAGCTCCCTAACAATGTTTTGCCTCATGATTTCATCACCATTGATTATTACTCCTTAGTGTTGCCTCATAATAGTGGTATGTTCATCAACGCGACAATGAAGACTACATTGGTTGAGAATTTTGTTGAAGCCATCATTGTGGAAAAGGACATGATTTCCATAGGATCACATGAGGTCCAAGATTTATCAAAGACTAATGTTAAGAAATCTCAAGATTACTCTAGTAAGTTTAGAAATAAAGATATCTTTGATTTTGAAATTCTAGAACAATCTCTCAAGAAATTAATTAATGAGGTGCATGATTTGAAGAGAAAGACAAGTGAAATCTCTTATGGTAGAAAATATTTCAAGCCTTTTTTAAAGGAGAGTAACAATCATCTAGCTATATTAGCATAAAGCTCAAATGTGAATCTTAATGTTGAACAATTAGGAATGGAAAACTACTGCAGATTCCACCAAGTTTCTCAATCTAAGAAATCATGTCTGCGACGACTTCATACTATGACTGCAATGGTGAATAAAGTGATCAATGATCAAACAATTGAAGATCAATATGATGAAACAAAAGGGGAAGAATAATCCTCCCCTCTTGAGGATAATGTTGTTGTAATGGCACTTTTATCAAAGAGAGTGAGTCTTAGTCAATTGCGTGTTCGTTCTCTAACTATTTTGGTGAATAAGAGAAATACAATAACACATTCACTTAGGATATGAATCCTTCCTTTTTCGGTTAAAATAGTTGGAATCCCTTCACCTTACACTAGTAAAAAATGAGAGATTAGTGACTACGTGACTTAAAAAGTTAGTAACTAGAATTATTTCAAGTGAATTACTACTACATTTGAGCAATTTTAAGCGACCCAACTAAAAACAACTAACTTAAAGGAGTAATTGAGTATATGGATAAAATATATGACTAGATAACAAGTGACCCTTCTCAATGTGACTAACTTAAATAACTAATTTAGTCCAAGACTAAAATATATGACTAGATAATAAGTAACAAAATTAAAAATGATTAATGTAAACAACTATTATAGTCCAAGAATACAAATATGACCAACTAACGAGTACAACAAGTATATGAATTAGTCAATTTTAATTATGTCACTTGAGAAATGCAAAATTTCAATTTTGAAAAGGAAGTGTTACATTTCACTAAATTTTAACTTTGTAGATGGATTCTGAGATCCCTTTAAGGGATTAAGTAGATATAACTAATTAAACTTATATATATATATATATATATATATAGAGAGAGAGAGAGAGAGAGAGAGAGAGAGAGAGAGAGGGCATACCAAAGACATTAGAAAACCAACATAAAATAAAAAATAATAATAATAATAATAAATACGTATTTAATTAACAATTAATATAAAGATAAAAACAAAAAAATTAATAAAAGTAAAAGGAATAATAAAAAGAAACATATATATATATTCATTCTTTCTTAACATCTACAAATAAGCAACACCATAAAATATTTTATAATGAATAACAAAGCTTGAAATTAAGTCAATAATGAGGGAATATAATCAACAATAACCATACTTGTATTAGAGTAGGGTTTAAAACATTTTTTAAAATGTAAATATTAATTTTTATTAAATAAAATATATTAATTGAAAACATACATAAATGAATACATATTAGATAACTCTATATATAATAAATAAAAATATGATTATATATATATATATATATATATATATATATATATATATATATATATATATATATATAGATAGATATATATATATATATCTATATATATATATATAGATATAGATATAGATATAAAGTAAATTAATTTATTACATAGTTTTATTATTTAAGAGATATAAAAAAATGAAAGAAAAAGAGATGGAAAATGGGGGCATGATAAAAGTACTATGAAGATTGGGCATGAATCCAAATGCTACTTATCTTCCACCCATTGTCCCTATTCAGATTGTTAACATACTTCTCAAATTCGATAGCCTTCCTAAAGTTCCTATGATGGAAGTGATCAATCATTGCAATCAATTGGGACTCCTCGATACATATGTGGTGTTTATACTTTACAACATGATATGTTAAGGTAGAATAGCTAAGGGAGAAGTTTTGTTTAGGGACTAAAGATCTTGTTTTCCTTCCCTATCAATCGTAGAGCCATAAAACACATTCTTATTATGAAAAACATACTAATTGTGTCCATATTCCCATTCTAATATCTTGTTTATGGGCATTAAACATGAGAAAGACTTGTTTTAGGCCTAAGCCCATTTTTCATTCCTTAGCTAAGATAGAAGCCATAACTCCCATATATGATGTAGAAAACCTCATAATGGAACCCTTATCCTAGATGGAGGCCTAAAATCCCTCAAAGAGAATTTATATTTTTTTTTTATGGTCTTTTTAATGCAATGTAAGTCAAATAAGTTTCATTTTGGGCTTGACCATTATTTTCATCCCTTTTCCATGGCACAAGCCTAAGACCCATTTTTACTATCTAAAACATCCCCCATAAAGGCCTAAGATACCCTATAGAGGTAATGTGTGGTTCTTTTGAGAGCTACTTTAGGAATCTTGACGGCCTTTATTCCCCATTTTCACACCTCCATGCACATTCCTCCTCTGCACACTTCTTTCGCACATTACACCATTCCATGGAAACATTTGGCGAAATGTCACGTAAACTCAATCAATCACCTATCTTGGTGAATTAGTGCATAATCAAGACATCATGTGACTTCTTAATAGCATTTATTTTGAATGTGTACAAATTCATTTTCATAATGAAAAAGTGTGGACCCCATACTTCCTTAATCACGTCAGAATACCCATAACTATCAAAAGAAGTAGGAAATATGCGACTATCGCTCTTGTTTTTTATACAATATACTTAATCAAATAAAATTTAATTATTCGTTATATTTTTCGAAACTTCTAAATAAATATTTTTTTTGAACTTTTGTTTTGATTAGTGCTAAGAAGAAACTGAACATTTTGAAGATAAGAACTAACTCTCATGCACTTAGAAGTGAAATCAAGAATTGGTCTATATTCCCAAAATTCCTTGAAATGAAAGAATCTGTCAACTTTGTGATACTAAGAGGGTTGAAGGTTAAAAACAATTTCTCTTGGATTGCCTGACTCTTACTCAAATTCATTCTCATTTCCAAAACATTTTCAACGCTACCAAACTTCTTGACTTGTTAAGTCAGTGAAACTATAATGATCTAGGAATGCTTCTTTTCCTTATTCTTGATCATAGAAATAAAATATTAAAGAGTCACAATTAATCTCTTATCTTAAGGTCCTATAGACCACATTGGTCTTATTGGACTTAATCATTATGATTATAATTAAACTATATAACACTTGTTAATATAAACAATTTGTTAGCCCGCAGAGGTTTGGTCTCGTGGCCAGCAGACGATCTGTTAAGTCATCTGTGTCGCTGTGCAGGTCACGAGTTCGAGTCTCATCTTACCCAAGGGTCGTTCTTGTGGGCTGGGAAGTTCCTCCTAGAGGTTATAGTGGCAGCCGATGGGATTCGACCCCGTGTAACGCAAGTAAAATACCACCGCCATTGCCAATTCTGCTAGTCAACGAAAAAAAATATAAACAATTTGTTAAACATCTTAATTTAATATTTTATAACAAATATATAGAAATAAATGATTATTTCAATTTCGTTCTTTTATTTTAATTATACAAAATTTATTTGCATCTAATATTTTTAAAGCAACAAAACTTTCATAATTAAATTTAATTAATGAAATTCTAAATATCTAATAAATCCAAAATTAAATTTAAAATTAACACTAAGCGAATTACATCAATAGAATCTACAAACCAACGGATACACAAAGCATGTCTTATGATGTTGTCAAACGCTCGTTATGTTCAGGAACAATAAGATATTGATGGAATCTCCTCCCATGTGACCTACCTCTCCGGAGGGCCTTCATCCTGGAGTCAAGCCCCATTACTTCACTTTCACATAAGTGAAAACTGAACCAGTAAGTTAGAGACTGCAGCATCTCCAGTGCAAACTAAGGTTCATTTACTAACTAATGATGCCCATATTTGATGCTGAATTGATTGCATTGTTTAGCAGTTTTCTTTGCTATCAGATGACTTATTGAATACATTTGACTCTTTTTTTTCTCTACTTGGTACTGGCAGGTAATTTTTTCACACCATTCCCCATTTTTTTCTAAAATGCGCAGTTTTTTCTAACTTTCTTAATCTATGAGATGGAAATGAAATTTAATTTTGAGCTCGATTATGTTTAATTTAAAGGAGGTGTCTTATTTTTGGCTTCAAAATATTATGTCTAATTCATTTATTCCCCTACTATCCCACTTAAGGGTTCCAAGCAATTGCACCACTTCGATGAATGAAGGATGATGATTTAACCAGTTCCAAGATTCATTGGGATCGAGGTTGTCAAAAATCTGGATTACTATGCTTAATGAATGAACTCATTTTGCAAAAATCAATTTCTTTAGCTCTGTGATGTAGAGGAGATTTTGATCATTTCTATTTTATTATTTTCTAATTGATTTTTGTTCCCTTACATCCATAAGAATTCATGAAAAATGCAATATGGAAATTCTTAATTCTCTATTTTTTCTTTTTACGAAGGGACCATTTTGTTCTAATGATTTTTTTTTGTATTCAAACAAGATAGGAAATATGGTCATATTTATATTTTAAGGGTGCGAGTGGAGGTCTTAAACAGATAGTTTCCTATTTGAATTATGTTTAGTTGTTCATTTTTCTAACTTTATAACCCAAGTTTCATTTGTTTCTCATCTAAATAGGGGGAAAAGTTAAAATCAGGCCCACTGTAGTCACAATTCAATCTACTTGATCCTCCACTTCCCCTCGTGTCTCTTCTATGAGACAATAATAGTTTCATGGGGTAATTCTATCCCTTATGTTGTACTCAAACATACATAGTCATAACCTTATTTAAAAAGGAATATCATTGTAAATCTGGCTATATTTAGCTCATAATTTTGAGATACACTTAGCTCAAAATTTTGATCATCATTTCACCTATAAATGCACTCGCATCCTTACCCATATGTACCCAAACAAATGCAAAATCGGCTAAAATGTATTGTCTAATATATAACTACATGAATTTGTGCCAAATATTGAAAATAATATTATGATTAAATTATTACATTATTTGCTAAGAAACAACTAATTTAGAAGTGAGCCTGAAGACCAGCTAGAGGTTGGAGAAATCCATACAGTCCAACCCGCTATGTTTCGGTGATTTTCCAAGGTCAGGTTCCCTTGGATTGAATGAAGAATGGTAGCCCTCATCATATTGGCTTAGGTGGTGGTTGATAGAGATTCCAGGTGAACGAGATTGGTTCAAGTATTGCTCGCTAGAAGGAATTAAGGGTCAACACGTGGCGAATGGTCGGGTGGGATTTTAAGTGACTCAACCAGACCAATACCACAAGTGGTATATGGGCGGGGTCTGAATGGTTTATGGTTATTTTGTGTTTGGCTCTGATTCCACTCTTTAAGCGACACGTTGCGGAATGAGGAGAGAGAAAACCTCCTTGATTAGGCAGTTAACTCTCACGTTTCTCGTCCTTCCGATATCCATGATGAATTGATCTTAATCAGTGGATCAATGGTGGCGATTGTGTGTGTGCGTTGGTCAGACCTGAAAAATATTTAGAGTGTTATGCTTTAACTTCCTTCGGGTTCGTTTGTCTGTTTGTCAGTTTGTCAGTTTTCAGTTTGACTTATGGTGTGACCTCTTACCTTGATCCATGTACCTTGTTTGGAGGTTCTCCCTAGGTTTCCGGTTTAGGTTCTCATAGTTTTGGGAGATTGGTTGGTTTGGCCTGCCCGACTGACTACTGAACTCTCGCAGAGCAGGTGGCTCCTTGTAAATTATCTATTTTGACTAAGTCTAATAGAAGGTCCATCTCTTACTTTATCAAAACAAAAAACTAATTTAGAAGTGTCTCTTTTTTGAAAGGGGTTTTGCATTGATCACTTACTAAAGTAATTCTGTAGGGGCCTTTCCTTAACTATGCATTCATCATCTTTTTTGACCTTGTAATATTTGAACTAAAATGGGTTTTTGTTCCTTTCCATCAAGAATTGATGAAAGATGGAAAATTGATAAATCTTAATGTTCTCATTTTTTTCTTTGCTAGGGAAGTAATTTAATATATTAAATTTTGGATTTTAAAAATAATATAGGAAAGCTGGTCATCTTGAAAAAAAATTAATGGTGTAAAGGGAAGCTTTAAACATATTGTTTTTTGTTTGAAGTGTAAAGATTTACATCCCAAGTTCCATTCTTGCCCCTTATGTGGCTGGGGGACAACAATTGATACTTTAATTGATACCCATTGTTGTCACCATTTTATCTACTTGACCTTTTCTTCCCCTCCCTCTTCCACTATCACAGTTGCATTCGTTACTTCATCTCCCAAGATATATAAAAAATGCATTGTGATGTCCTTCTTTACAGAGGAAAATCATGATTTACTTGGATATCTCAAAACTATTTTTTTCTTATTGTATTTGTATATACGTTGGCTCCCATAATTAGATGTACCCACGCAACATTGGCTAAAATGTACCATTCATTATGTAACTACATGGAATTTTCTTAGCTGGTGAAATTAATATTATCGTTGGAAGTTATTACACCATCTACTAAGAAACATAGAATATAATTGCTAATTTTAGAAATATCCCTATTTTCAAGGGGTTTTGCATTAATCACTTTCTAAAGTCATTGCTTATGGGGGTTTTCCTTCACTTTGAAAGTAGCGTGTTGTTTGACCTTGTAATATTTGAACTTTTTTTAGCCTTAGCAAAGCATTTTCCTGTAATCTTGGTGGTTAAATGCTTTTAAATATTTACCTTTCAGTAATTTCAAATTACCTTTCCTATAGGCCTTTCCGAGTGTGAAAATAACATGTAACTTTCCCCTTCATAATATTTACAATTTTTTGGACTTTTTGGAAGCACTGATCCTTAAATTTTTATTATTCAGACTCGGGTGATTGATGTTAAGAAATTTTTTGTACTGAACCCATGGTCCACTTTCCATTTTAACTATTCAAGGGGCTTGTAGCCTACCTCGTAAAAGATGTAAAATTTTGTTGACTTTATGCATGTACCCATCATTTTGGGTTGGATTAGACATTAGGGGCAATGTTAGTTTGTTCCATTTGTTTTTTAACATTTTCGGCAGGAAGAAGGGAAAGTACCTTGATTCTGTATTTACCATAGGGATTTTGATAACAATTGTTTATAATAGGAAATGGAACTCCTTGATCTATGGTGTTTCATGGCAATGAAGTGCATGCTTTCAGTAATATACAATGGCCAATATTTTTTGAGTCTAGGTTCTTGACTAGCATTTAAACAAATGGATGGTGAACTCTAATTTCAGCAACAGGAAAGGTAATTTCTCCAAATCCATGAAAGTTAAAGTAACCAAACTTCACATTTTGCAGTTGTCATTAAATAAATTTATTTTTTTTGTCTGCTCCCTTTTTTTATTATTCATATTAGTGTATTTGCAACAAAAAAAAATCAATTAAGATACCTTACATTCAGATATTCTTGTTTAATATAGAAATTTCATTTTAAAAGCACCATTTTTTCTTATCACTTGTTAATGTTTCATGTTTGAAGTCTTTGGTTGATGGAACAAAACTATATTTCTAATCTTTTACTCATTCACACTATTGTAATTGATAGAAGAAGGTAGTGGAAAAATAGTTTCCAACAAGCTTTGAAATATATTTATCTCTCCCTAATTTGAGACTCTGGTGCCATGGTACTCAAGAAAATAGTAAACATGAATATATAGTTATTTCCTTTATCGAAACCTATGGTGGTGAATCATTCATATTGGAGTTAGCACATGACAAATCAAAATACCTATAGATTTTGGTTTCATGGCCAAAAAGGGTAACTTTCATGGTAAGGGGTTTGAAAAGAATGGATCAATGGACAATGTTGCCTCTTCAAAGTCAATTAGTATGCCCTCAAGAAAAATGGGATAAATGTTTGCACCTTCAACCATACATGATGAATCTAGAAACAACTGTGAGAATGCTCAGAATATTGATTGCCTAGATAGTGAGAGAAATGTTTATAGGAACAAATCGCAGAGGTCAAAATGTATAAGGGATGATAAACAGGGTGCAAGACATGTAGAACCCAACATTACTAAGGGAAGGCATTCCCTATCTAGATAACAAATCGATATAAAACTAACTTCTTCCAAGTAAAAAGAAGTAAGTACATCCAAAGAAAATGGAGGGAAAAGAAATGTTGGAGATGGTGATGGAACTACCTTTCCCTACTCAAGCCATCACTACTTAGTACTTTGAGATTCAAGAAAGCATGGAGAATGGGATGCATGTAAATTCCCAATAGCTAGAAGGGAATGGAATGACAAAATTTTTCATGTGCATCAACTTAATTCAGACAAGATTTAGAATGGATATGGTATTATAAATTTGTATTAACGACATTCATTTCCGATATTTTATAGGAAAGAGACTTTATTGTCCATAGGTTTTGGCATATATGGCCTAAATTTTTCACATGGTTTTTGCATTAGGGGAGGTTATTCCTACTACTTTTCATACTAACATTGGATTAATGTATCAGAGGTATGGACTCATTTCTTTATTAGGGCACATCATCCTTGTTTGTGGTTATTTGGTGCAACATTTTTAGCTTCATTATAATGTCTATCATTATCAATTTTTTTCTAAGCCTAGTAAGTTCTAATACCTTGCAATAGAAAAAAAATTAATCTAAGTCCTTGAACCCTGTAGTGGCCAATTTTGTACTTTTAATATTCAATGTTTGTTTAATATATATTTTTAAATTTCATACTCTGCAATCTAGTTTTTGTAGATACTAGCATGCTTTATGTCTTATGCTTTAATTATTTGAAAATTCATAGGCTCTAATTTTCTTTGCATACTTTCGTGTTTATTTTTTAGTGGCTTTGACTATTTAAGTGATATATTCTTTTACCAAACTAATATTCCTTTTGTTACTTGGGTCTATTCTAGGTAGTGGAGAGGAACACTATAATCCTCCCGACCTAGGTTCAATTCCTGAAGTGACATGTTTAGCTCTTAACAAATGTTTTGTTGTAGAAAATATGAGCCCTGTTATTGAATTTCCCTTATGTCCTAAAGAATCTAGGGTTTACACTGGTTACCATCCTCGTATTGAAGAAACTTTATGGGGGGTTTTCCTTGGGACATGTCACCTAAAAGGAAAAAAAAAAAATAATAGCGCTTTAGTTTTTATGCAGTAGATGGAAATTTGTAAACTATTATTATTTTCTTAATCTTCACAGTGTGCACATTTTATATGTGAAACTTCAGAATTCTTAAATCGTGTCAATTGCACCATTGCATCATTTACATTTTGCTGACTATGGACTAGTAAAAAAATCATGTCAAGCAATGGAGCAATGGAACTGCATGTTTTCTACATGTGCTTGATGATATTTAACATGATGGCCATGATATTTTTAAGATTTTTCATTCATCCTCATGATGACCATCATATTGTGTGGGCTCATATGGCATGATTCCATGTGGTTTTGCATCAATTGTGTTGTTTAGGTCCATGAGGTCCCCAAGATCTAAATTTTTACATTATATGTGTACACATATAATCTAACATGTATGTGTGCATACATACTATAAATAAAAAAAGTCATGTTTATAAATTCATATCAGGTCTTAAAGGTACTAAAAATTAAGGTACATTCTCTTGGTGCTACATGGGGTGATCCCGGTGACCCTATACAACATGATACTTATGGATTTGTAGGTCCATAAAGCTTGCTTAGATAACCCCATGGAAACATGAGACACAAATATTAGTCCATCATTACACAACTTTAAATATATACAAGCTTACAATGACTTCTATATTGTGTCAATTAAATGCTATATTTATATGGACTTACAATCAACCTAAGGATTTTCCTATATTATGTATTGTAGCTTTCGAGTGATTCAAATATTAACTTAATAATTTATAGACATTTAAGTACTATATTTTAAAGGTATTGAAGGCTTGAAATTTTTTTGTTTGTTAGTTTTCCCATGACTTGTGGGACTAGAATTTGGCTAAGAAACCATTACCATGGGCATCTAATTCATCAAAGTCGTAGATGGATCTTAGCTGGCTAAAGCCACATCAACCCGTAAAATGGCTAGATTTTTTGTACCCGTGGGGTTTCGAACCAATCACGTACAATACCATGTTTAGGTTTAATCTTAATAATATTGACCTAAACAATACCAAATTTCCTTGCATGAAGTAAATGATACAAGGAGTGTGGTACAATCAAAAGGATTCAACAAAAGTGGTGAACAACTTCAATGAATATGTCGTTTCACATGTAATTCTTTTATTTATAAATTTCTTTTTGAAATCATGGAGAGAATAAGAATTATTCACTATATAGTAGTTTTATGGCTTCCTTGGCACAAGAATGTGATTTTTAATTGTGGCCTACTAAAAGTTTTTGGCAAGCCAGATTCAACAATGTCGCTTAAAATTCAAGGAGAAATATTGATTTTTTATTAAGACACCACAGACATGATCATGTTGCTAAGAAATACCTCATATTTGCAAAACATAAACAAATTTATCCTTACCAATTATGGTGGGGAGTTTTTCCTTACCAATATATGCATCTTCCATGGAAAACATTTTTTTAAAGTTCTACATGATATTTATAATTTTTCTACACATTTTCTTTTAGTATCATATTTTTTTATGGTAAAATATAAGTTGTTATCTATTGGAATCAAACCCTATTCAAGTAATTCAAATGACAATGTTTTTAGGATTATGTACTTGAGTTGATCTTAGAGCCCTATAGTCTTTAAGGTGTCATGATGTGTATCTCCTTTGGGGCTTGCAATGCCACAAGTTCCCTTGAATAAACCAAGCTTGCAATACCATAAGTTCCCTTGAATGAACCAATGCATCTAGATATGGATGACCTCACATGAATATTTTAATATATGGATCTTGTATTTTTCTCTTGAATGAACCAATCTATGTAGAGATTGTTGTGGGGAAAAATGCCTATGCAGGACGATCCTATCCACCTAAGATGTGACAGTGCCTTAGCAACAAACAGAGACAGCTATTCTAGTATTCTTTCCTTTATGAATTAAGAATGAAGAGAGAGATAGATGGACTAACCGGTGTCTTCCGTTTGTCCCTCAATCCAACTTCTCTTCTCTTGGAGAGTTCCCAGCTACTTGCCTTCTCGCTCGCCCAGCTTCAAGAGGTTTCTGCAAGATCACAAGAAGAGAACACTACACAAGACATGGATTCATATTCATAACTAGTTCAGGATTAGAAATAAACTAAACATACTAATGCAATCATACATCAAGAATACATCAGCATATAGGAGAAACCAAGATAGCTTTATTGATGAATAACCAGGTTCGGGAAGAGATACAACCCAGAGGGCTCCAATCCAGCATCTCCTTCCCAGCAAATGGAATTCCTATTTTCACCCCCTTCAAAGCAATAAGCACCCAATAGTTCCAGTCTCAAACCAACAGCAATTCTTTGCAATAACAAAATTCCAGCCCCTAGATCTCATGGAGGAGAGATCCATATATAGATGTTTGGAGAGAGGATGAGTCAGCTTGAGATGTGACTAGTGTCCTCTCCCTCTGTCAGTTCTTGAGTCCACTTGGAGGTTCTTGCTTCCACTTGGAGATTTGGAACCTCTTACTCATCACCAGTCGAATTCCCTGAGGCAAGTGTCATTTTGGAATCTTCCTGGGTCTTGACACCTTGAGAAATGAGCTTGCCACTTGTCCATTCTCGTTCAGCGCAGGTAGCCAGTGTTCCAGTTGACATTCAACGCAGGTAGCCAGTGTTGGCTTTGACATTCAGCGCAAACAGCTAGTGTAGCCACTGAAATGATCCTGATTTGACTTGTTTTGAGTAGTTTTTGGTGGAGAACTTCTGTGAATTGCTGTGGTTTGTTAGCCTTGTTCCTATAGGGGTAGGAACAATATGTTTAGGGACTTTGGATCCCTTAGATTATGGACATTTCATGCTCAATGCTGTAAGGCACAAAAATGTCTATAACAGTTGCCCCCTAAAGTATGAGGCTGTTTATCGGGTGAAATGCTTTATCAGGGGGATCCGAAGTTCATCCAATGCTGGGAGGAGACCTGTAATAAGATACAATACAATACATTATTTTTCATACTGCTTTCATGATCTAGCTGAGGCGGGCATTCCCATGTTTAGCTTTATAAATTCATTTTTCTGTACATAGAACAGACAATCGTCTGATGGTAGACTGATAATTTTGATGAAATTATCATCCTTTGAGTAGGATGATTATCTGTTGCAATGATGTACATGTCAATGTCTTTATCTTTCCTGAATATATATCGCAGCCCAGATGGATGAAACTAGATCCGGGGTCTTCAAACTCGTTCGATCTTCACTCTAAGTACAAGTCGATCCATGTGAGAATTGTTCTGAAGTCGAACATGGAAAGACATCGCTTGATTACCGGTCAATGATGTAAACCGTTAACAAGCGCGAGAGGAATCACCGATAATGATAATGACCCTCAAGGTACTGCAGTACAATTCACGTGGTGTGACTAAAGGACTTGGCGTCGAACACCACGCAAAATCTTTTGGTCGAAGGTCATTGATGTATACCTGTCGCCGGAAGTGAGAAACTTGCCATTGAGGCATGCAAGCTTCAAAGTACTGAAGGGGTTGTTCCTAGATCAACTTCTTGGATAATGAGCTGATGTCGACAAGAAGCGATCCGTCAAAGGAGGGCCTTAATGAATCCCACATCAGTGACACGGAACGGAGCTAATGATTTTAATGGAGGTGAAAACGATCTGTGACATATGATTCAGGGTGGCGGTCATGAAAGGATGAAGGATAATGTATGGCAGTGGATGGGACACGGTTGACTTTTCTGAATGACTTCTCTTGAACATGTGGCGACACTGATGCGATGGATCGGTAGCATTACCCCAAATATGGATGGTATGGTGAGACCATGGATGTGACCGGTGAATGAAACAACCCAACCCGATTGTGGTACGGAGGAAAAGTGTCATGTTCAAGAGCGACTTGCTACCATCAAAGTTTTCTTTAGTTTCTCCCAATTTTTCCCCAGTCATTGCTGACCAGTACCTCTTTATTTTTGTCAAGCTTGAGGAGGATAACATATGCTTGTTCTATAACCTGCCCTTCGGGCAAGCCCATCGCTATGTTTTAACGAGCCTAGCGATAGTGAAACTCGTTCTTGTCTAAAGACAAGTTTGTCGCTATTTAATGATTTTAACGAGTCTAACGACAAGGATAACTCGGTCCTTTTCATTTTTAGAGAGTCTGAAAAGGTACATAAAGTTAACTACAAAAGTCCTTTTTCGTCATCTAATCCCTTAGGTCCGAAAAAGTATAAAACAATACAGAAGGGATGAGTTTTCGATAGTTTTAACGAGCCAAACAAAACAAGCGCTCGATCTTTTTGTGCAATAATCCCTCAGGTCCAAAAAGATTAAAATCTAGAGGAGGGATAGCTCTTCCGGTCGCTTTAACGAGCTGGAAGGCCAAAACTCGGCAATCTTTTCATATTTTACGAGTCAGATGAAAAGAGCTTAAAGAAGACTCGTCTTTTGAGGAACGAGTGATAAACAGGGTTAGCAGCTGATTCCAGGTACAGGTTGGAATTTTCCAATCACGGCAGTGTCACAAGGATGGCTAGGTGAAATCACTCTTCGCAGCTGTTCCTCAAAATGGGTAAACAATCATATGGAGGTGAACGATCGGCCAATGGAAAAGTGGAGGTGACGGTGCAAACACGACCAAGGCTTTAATGGCTGATGATATAACATTCATAGTGGTTATTTACCGGGATAGTTCATTTTTTAACGAGCTTAAACGCGGGTGGAAACATTTGCTCGGTCTTATGTTTATTTTTTAACGAGCATGAACTATGTGCTAAAACTGCTTGGATCTTGCGTTTATTTTTTAACGAGCATGAACTTTGTGCTAAAACTACTCGATATTATATGGTCAAATATTGATTTTTACCATGACTAGCTTTGCCCTTTTCAAAGATAGTACTGTATTCTCAATTGCTGCATCAAACTAGTTAGAAATGAGTAACATTTGCATGAAAATGAGATTAGAACCCTAATATTTCGCTTTGAACTACGTAAAAAGCATTTAAAAGGTGTTTTTTACCTCTCATTTTACCATTTCATTTGAACTTGGTTTGTTGGAGCTTCGGAGGTGCCTCTTCCCCCTTGATTTTTACCAGCTGATTTCAGGAGATTCTGCGGACGATTTTTGGTGCCGTCTGGACCAGGTAGGAGCTAAACTCTAGCTCTTTCTTTTCATGGTTTCCTTTTTCCATTCTGTGCCTGTTTTCCTATTCCCATGAGCCCCTGGGATTTTGCTAGGGCGCTCTGCCATCAGCGCAGGCAGTCCATTTGAAACCTGCATTGAATGTCAAGCTGCATGAAGGCAGTTTGACCTTCAACGCAGGTGGGACACTAGCCAGTTGCGTTGATCATAGAAAAACAGTTCTATTGCACAGTTTTTTGATGAAAATTTGCCAGTTTCTCATCAAATCCAGGATCTTACTCTTTCTCTTGTTTGTTTTGCAGGGACTTTTGAGCAAAATGACCCTCACCTGGCAAGAACGAGAACATGAAGAAGAGGACATGATTGCCCTCCATGACCTTGTCACGGTGAACGCGCTGCGGAACTGTGGCCTGCTAAAGTTCTTCCGTATCTCTAGTATGAGAGCACAGATCTCTTTACTACAGTATATGCTTGATGCTTGGGATCCTATTAACCAAGTATTTCAGATCAGGAGCAAATCCATCCCTTTGACCGTGGTAGACATTTACTTCTTGACTAGTTTGTCGAGGCGGGGTGCCCCCATTTCTTTGTCAGGTTCGGCCCGAGGGAATGACTCCGTGAGAGATTATGTCCGCCAGTATTGTAGGGAGGGGTCCCAGCCGAGTAGAGACGGCAAGGTTGTTATCCGTGAGATTACTGACAGGTCTCTCAGGTCCATTCTGTATACTATTGGTAGGATGGCTGGTAGCACATCTCTTCATGTTGCCAACAGATCTTATGTGCAGCACGCCTTGGAGTGTCTCCTACCGAAAGTATTCAATTGGTGTGATGCAGTACTTCTTCAGATGAAAATTCAGTTGAACAAGGTAAAGGATGGGAAGCTGAAGAACTTTTGATTTAGTTCTCTTCTCTTGGAGAGTTCCCAGCTACTTGCCTTCTCGCTCGCCCAGCTTCAAGAGGTTTCTGCAAGATCACAAGAAGAGAACACTACACAAGACATGGATTCATATTCATAACTAGTTCAGGATTAGAAATAAACTAAACATACTAATGCAATCATACATCAAGAATACATCAGCATATAGGAGAAACCAAGATAGCTTTATTGATGAATAACAAGGTTCGGGAAGAGATACAACCCAGAGGGCTCCAATCCAGCATCTCCTTCCCAGCAAATGGAATTCCTATCTTCACCCCCTTCAAAGCAATAAGCACCCAATAGTTCCAGTCTCAAACCAACAGCAATTCTTTGCAATAACAAAATTCCAGCCTCAAGATCTCATGGAGGAGAGATCCATATATAGATGTTTGGAGAGAGGATGAGTCAGCTTGAGATGTGACTAGTGTCCTCTCCCTCTGTCAGTTCTTCAGTCCACTTGGAGGTTCTTGCTTCCACTTGGAGATTTGGAACCTCTTACTCATCACCAGTCGAATTCCCTGAGGCAAGTGTCATTTTAGAATCTTCCTGGGTCTTGACACCTTGAGAAATGAGCTTGCCACTTGTCCATTCTCGTTCAGCGCAGGTAGCCAGTGTTCCAGTTGACATTCAACGCAGGTAGCCAGTGTTGGCTTTGACATTCAGCGCAAACAGCTAGTGTAGCAACTGAAATGATCCTGAATTGACTTGTTTTTGAGCAGTTTTCAGGTGGAGAACTTCTGTGAATTGCTGTGGTTTGTTAGCCTTGTTCCTCTAGGGGTAGGAACAACATGTTTAGGGACTTTGGATCCCTTAGATTATGGACATTTCATGCTGGAGATTTGATACTGCTTTCATGATCTAGCTGAGGCGGGCATTCCCATGTTCAGCTTTATAAATTCATTTTTCTGTACATAGAACAGACAATCGTCTGATGGTAGACTGATAATTTTGATGAAATTATCATCCTTTGAGTAGGATGATTATCTGCTGCAATGATGTACATGTCAATGTCTTTATCTTTCCTGAATATATATCGCAGCCCGGATGGATGAAACTAGATCCGGGGTCTTCAAACTCGTTCGATCTTCACTCTAAGTACAAGTCGATCCATGTGAGAATTGTTCTGAAGTCGAACATGGAAAGACATCGCTTGATTACCGGTCAATGATGTAAACCGTTAACAAGCGCGAGAGGAATCACCGATAATGATAATGACCCTCAAGGTACTGCAGTACAATTCACGTGGTGTGAATAAAGGACTTGGCGTCGAACACCACGCAAAATCTTTTGGTCGAAGGTCATTGATGTATACCTGTCGCCGGAAGTGAGAAACTTGCCATTGAGGCATGCAAGCTTCAAAGTACTGAAGGGGTTGTTCCTAGATCAACTTCTTGGATAATGAGCTGATGTCGACAAGAAGCGATCCGTCAAAGGAGGGCCTTAATGAATCCCACATCAGTGACACGGAACGGAGCTAATGATTTTAATGGAGGTGAAAACGATCTGTGACATATGATTCAGGGTGGCGGTCATGAAAGGATGAAGGATAATGTATGGCAGTGGATGGGACACGGTTGACTTTTCTGAACGACTTCTCTTGAACATGTGGCGACACTGATGCGATGGATCGGTAGCATTACCCCAAATATGGATGGTATGGCGAGACCATGGATGTGACCGGTGAATGAAACAACCCAACCCGATTGTGGTACGGAGGAAAAGTGTCATGTTCAAGAGCGACTTGCTACCATCAAAGTTTTCTTTAGTTTCTCCCAATTTTTCCCCAGTCATTGCTGACCAGTACCTCTTTATTTTTGTCAAGCTTGAGGAGGATAACATATGCTTGTTCTATAACCTGCCCTTCGGGCAAGCCCATCGCTATGTTTTAACGAGCCTAGCGATAGTGAAACTCGTTCTTGTCTAAAGACAAGTTTGTCGCTATTTAATGATTTTAACGAGTCTAACGACAAGGATAACTCGGTCCTTTTCATTTTTAGAGAGTCTGAAAAGGTACATAAAGTTAACTCCAAAAGTCCTTTTTCGTCATCTAATCCCTTAGGTCCGAAAAAGTATAAAACAATACAGAAGGGATGAGTTTTCGATAGTTTTAACGAGCCGAACAAAACAAGCGCTCGATCTTTTTGTGCAATAATCCCTCAGGTCCAAAAAGATTAAAATCTAGAGGAGGGATAGCTCTTTTGGTCGCTTTAACGAGCTGGAAGGCCAAAACTCGGCAATCTTTTCATATTTTACGAGTCAGATGAAAAGAGCTTAAAGAAGACTCGTCTTTTGAGGAACGAGTGATAAACAGGGTTAGCAGCTGATTCCAGGTACAGGTTGGAATTTTCCAATCACGGCAGTGTGACAAGGATGGCTAGGTGAAATCACTCTTCGCAGCTGTTCCTCAAAATGGGTAAACAATCATATGGAGGTGAACGATCGGCCAATGGAAAAGTGGAGGTGACGGTGCAAACACGACCAAGGCTTTAATGGCTGATGATATAACATTCACAGTGGTTATTTACCGGGATAGTTCATTTTTTAACGAGCTTAAACGCGGGTGGAAACATTTGCTCGGTCTTATGTTTATTTTTTAACGAGCATGAACTATGTGCTAAAACTGCTCGGATCTTGCGTTTATTTTTTAACGAGCATGAACTGTGTGCTAAAACTGCTCGATATTATATGGTCAAATCTTGATTTTTACCATGACTAGCTTTGCCCTTTTCAAAGATAGTACTGTATTCTCAATTGCTGCATCAAACTAGTTAGAAATGAGTAACATTTGCATGAAAATGAGATTAGAACCCTAATATTTCGCTTTGAACTACGTAAAAAGCATTTAAAAGGTGTTTTTTACCTCTCATTTTACCATTTCATTTGAACTTGGTTTGTTGGAGCTTCGGAGGTGCCTCTTCCCCCTTGATTTTTACCAGCTGATTCCGGGAGATTCTGCGGACGATTTTCGGCGCCGTCTGGACCAGGTAGGAGCTAAACTCTAGCTCTTTCTTTTCATGGTTTCCTTTTTCCATTCTGTGCCTGTTTTCCTGTTCCCATGAGCCCCTGGGGTTTTGCTAGGGCGCTCTTCCATCAGCGCAGGCAGTCCATTCGAAACCTGCGTTGAATGTCAAGCTGCATGAAGGCAGTTTGACCTTCAACGCAGGTGGGACACTAGCCAGTTGTGTTGATCATAGAAAAACAGTTCTATTGCACAGTTTTTTGATGAAAATTTGCCAGTTTCTCATCAAATCCAGGATCTTACTCTTTCTCTTGTTTGTTTTGCAGGGACTTTTGAGCAAAATGACCCTCACCTGGCGAGAACGAGAACATGAAGAAGAGGACATGATTGCCCTCCATGACCCTGTCACGGTGAACGCGCTGCGGAACTGTGGCCTGCTGAAGTTCTTCCGTATCTCTAGTATGAGAGCACAGATCTCTTTACTGCAGTATATGCTTGATGCTTGGGATCCTATTAACCAAGTATTTCAGATCAGGAGCAAATCCATTCCTTTGACCGTCGTAGACATTTACTTCTTGACTGGTTTGTCGAGGCGGGGTGCCCCCATTTCTTTGTCAGGTTCGGCCCGAGGGAATGACTCCGTGAGAGATTATGTCCGCCAGTATTGCAGGGAGGGGTCCCAGCCGAGTAGAGACGGCAAGGTTGTTATCCGTGAGATTACTGACAGGTCTCTCAGGTCCATTCTGTATACTATTGGTAGGATGGCCGGTAGCGCATCTCTTCATGTTGCCAACAGATCTTATGTGCAGCACGCCTTGGAGTGTCTCCAACCAAAAGTATTCAACTGGTGTGATGCAGTACTTCTTCAGATGAAAAGTCAGTTGAACAAGGTAAAGGACGGGAAGCTGAAGAACTTTGGATTTGGTTCTATTCTGACTGCCTTTGCCTTGGAGAAAATACCACTGATGCAGCCTCAGTATATTGCACTCGACTTGCCTTCTCCTACCGAGCCACGCATGCAGAGATGGGTTGATCACATGTCTAGGCATGCTGGTCAACCTCAGATTTCTTTTACTGATACCTTCTTCAGGTGGTTCGAGCGTCAGGAGATGGTCTATTCCGAGTATCCATATGTTGGTATGGATTTCCGAGGTGATCCGGACTTGGTACTGCCGGATGGCGAACAGTGGGGCGCTATGGGTAAAATCTTTGACCATATTACTGTTTACTGTTCTTATTTATAATGTCCTTGTGCTTTATTCTATCAAGACTTTGATCAAACTCATGTGTGCATGCAGATGTTGGTCCTGTTCGTCCAGCAGTTCGCCCGAGAGCGCCAGTTGCTGCCCCAGCAGGGGAGACTGCTGGGAGGGTTATTCTCCGCGACCTTGATGTGGCTGAGACCCTTACAGCTGTGCAGGAGCAGGTTGAGAGCCTTACTCTCGGCATTCCCGATGTGAGGATTGATGAGTTACCTTTACAGTTGCAGCGACATACTACTGGTGTGCCTCGACGATGGACTCGTCTCTTGCGCATGATTGCACAGGCCGTGACGTGCTATCATGAGCATCACTAGGCTAGGGTGCCCCCTAGCATTTTTGAGTTTTTGGGTCATGCGACCGATTTTTGTCTTGGTTACAGAACATTATGTATGAACGATAAACAGCTTATATATATATTTTGATTTTCGTGGTTTATTTTGGTTGAGTTATATGATCCATATGTACAACATTGATGATGTGTCTCTTTTTACAAATGTCGCAAATGTCTATCTAACACATAGTTTGCTAATGAGTCGGTTAATGTGTTTAAGTTCCTGGAAATATGCTGGTATTGAATTAAATCAAACTGTCTTTCCAAAATTTTAACCCTTAGGAACATGCGATAAATAGCTGGATTGCGAACGGAATATATACCATTGAGTTGTAGTATTACGAGTTGTGAGTCTAGCCTGACGATTAGTCGGCGTATACCATGGGTGATGGCATCAGAGAGTAGCTCTATCAACGCGCTATACTCAGCGATGTTATTCGTTGATTGCCCGATACATACACCTCTGAAACTCACTAACTCGCCGCTTGGATCAAAAATGGCCCAGGCTGCGGAGGACAGGTTCCGCGAACTACGACTCGCTCCGTCGGCATATCCAACACATGTCTCCAGAAGGTTTGACATCTGCAATAAATGTAAAAAGGTGGATTACTCGACCAAAACAAACACTTTAGCGAAAACAAAATACAACAAAAGCATACAGGTTACTATTTAAGCATAGTAACGCTTGAGGTACAACCCATTGCGGGGTTGCGCCAGTGGAATTCCGTCATAATCCATTAACTCGTAGGCTCCTTTTGCTAACACTCGTTTAACAATATAGGGGCCCATCCAAAAAGAATTAAATTTACCTGCTCCCAATTTATCGGATTCTTGGTCATAAAGCAAGACCAAGTCACCTTCTGAGAAGACACGGGGTTTGACATTTTTGTCGAACTGCGCCTTGACTCGTTTCTTATGGGCTTCGTTAGCCAAAGCGGCATCACGACGGGTTTCATCCAATTGGATTAATTCCAAGAAACGGGCCTCTTCTTCCGAAGTTCCAGGGAGGAGGTCAATCGCGAGTTTAAGAGACGAAATTTCACACTGGATTGGCAAGACTGCTTCCAGGCCATACACCAGTTGGAAAGGTGTGAACCCGGTTGCATTCCTTACCGACGTTCGGTAAGCCCACAAGGCTGAGTACAGGATTAGGTGCCACCTTCTTTTGTGAACCCCGATCATCCTTTGCAACATACGCTTCAGGACCTTGTTGATGGCTTCAACTTGTCCGTTGGCTTGCGGATAATACGGGGTAGAGCTGTCGTGAGATAGCCCTAGCTTGGCAGCTAATTCAACCATCATGTGATTGCGAAAATGCGATCCATGATCTGTAACTATAGCCTGTGGTACGCCGAACCTGGCGACTACATGATTGAAAAAGAAAAGGGCAGCTGTTTCACCAGTGTTATCTAATGTAGGCATCGCCTCGGCCCATTTGGTAAAATAGTCAACGGCGACTATAATATACCCATGCCCCCCGGTCGAGGTGGGGTTACATGTCATGAAATCGATGCCCCATTTGGCAAAAGGCCCAACAGCAACTATTGGCTGTAAAGGTGCGGGTGGTTTTCTGGTTTTGCTATCAAAAATTTGACAAGCATGGCAACTTCTGACTGCGGTTATGCAATCTTTGAACATGGTTGGCCAGAAGTATCCTGCTCGTAAGATTTTTTGTGCTGTAGCATATCCAGATTGATGCCCCCCACACGCGCCTGAATGACACTCATTCAGGGCTTTTTCGGCCTCTTCATGGGTGAGGCACCTTCTCAGAACTGTATCGATACCACGACGGTAAAGCGTATCACCGACGATCATGTAGTCTTTTGCTTGGTATCGTATACGTTTCTGTTCTGAGTGAGAGGTGTCAGGCCTGAACTTTTGAGTTTGGAGATAAATGATTATATCTCCATACCACTCATTGCTTGTGGATATCAGAAACAAACTTTCGTCCACGATTGATTCTTCGAAAGTTTCATCGTTGGACGACGATGGGAGGTCGCACAATAATTCTGCGAAGACTAAAGCTTTCTTTGATTTGGATTTTACAAATTCCAGATCAAACTCTTGAAGGATCGCTATCCATTTTGAATACTTGCCCCCCAGCAACTGTCGCGACAATATATAAGTCATGGGGTTGCAATCTGATAGAATGGTAGTTTTCGAAAGAGGACATAATGTCGAAATCTTTGTATCGCTTGAACAGCAGCGAGTGCTAGCTTTTCAACGTAAGAATATTTGCTTTCTGTATCATTTAAGTTTTTACTTAAATAATATATAGGATGTTCAATTCCATCGACTTCTTGAACTAAAACCATCGCAATGGTCGTATCTGCTGCAGCCAGATACAGGTTAAAATCTCTTTGATAGTCCGGGGCATACATTAATGATGCTTTTACTAGAGAATCTTTCAGAGCATCAAAGGAAGCTTGCGCCACCTGGTCCCAGACAAAAGGTACATCCTTTTTCAAAAGACGAGTATAACCTTTAGCAAGTTCTGCGTAATTTGGAATGAATCTCCTCAGAAAGTTTGCTTTCCCTTGGAGTTTCTGTATCTGAAGCAAATTTGAAGGTGGAGGCAAATTAATGATTGCCTGAACCTTGCAAGGGTCGAGACGAATCCCATCCTTAGAGACTACAAAGCCAAGTAAACGACCAGAACCAACGCAAAACACACATTTGTGTGGATTGAGTCTTATCTTGTAGTGTCGGCAACGTAGAAATATCGCTCTTAAATGCTGCGGATGATCAGTCCGCTTTCGCGAATGAGCCGGAAGGTCGTCGAGATATGGTTGAACGATGTTCTTGATGTCATGGAAGGCATAATTCATTGCCCTCTGAAACATCGCCCCTGCGTTCTTTAAACCAAAGGGTAATTTTCGATAAGCGAATGTGCCCCACGGATAGATGAATGCAGTCTTTGACTGGTCCTGTGGGCGGATATTTATTTGATTATACCCGGAAAATCCATCCATAAATGAAAAGATTTCACATCCGGCGCATCCATCAATTATCTGGTCGATGAAGGGTGTAGGGTAGTTGTCTTTCGGACAAGCTTGGTTTACATCCCTATAATCGACACACACTCTAATTGTCCCTTGTTTCTTCATAACAGGGACAATATTCGATACCCAATCGGTTAGAGGAACCGGGTAGATGAAACCAGCATGGAGAAGCTTTTCAACTTCTGCTTTGATGGCCGCGGCTTTCTTGGGGTGCACCTGCCGAAGCCGTTGTCTTACTGGTTTGACATCAGGATACATCTTAATTTCATGTTCAACGATACTCGAGTCAATGCCTAGCATTTCATCATATGACCAAGCAAAGACATCTCTGAACTCGCGAAAAAGAGCGTTATATATTTCCAGTTCTGAAGGAGAACAACCTTTGCCGACATAAATATTCTCTACAACATTTGTTTTAGTCGAGATATTTATGGCTATAGTCTCTTCAATATTGGATAAGTTTCGCTCGGAATCCACCGTATTTACAGTATTTGATAGGAATTCAAAGACTGAAGGGTGATAAAGGTCATGTTGAGTATCTTCTTCATATTCCGGAAGAAGGGAACGATGGTGGTAATCATTCCATGGTGCCCCCTCAATCAACATTGATTGTAGGATTCTTTCGTCAGTCCCATGTACTTTCGACCAAGGATCTAATGGGGTACCATATTCTCTAGACCTATCTACCCAAACGCTCGATGAGCGTTGATTTGGGTTCGCCTCCCATGCTTCAAACATTGATTGCTACAATATTTCTATAGGGCTTGGGGGCAAAACCATTGCATGATCCATGTTGATATCGTCTTCTGAGATCTTTGTGGAAGATATCATGTTGCAGGCTCTCACCAATGCTACTTCCCCTATATAGAATGGAGGTGGAAGTGCGAAAGTTCCCATTAATGTGGGGTCTTTCAGTAGGCCTACTCCGATGTCTTGAAGCGAATGGTTGCTTCCATGGATCATGGGAATGCTTCCTGTAACTTGTGAACCATTAGGGAGGAAGTCTTGTTGGTCGACGATCGTAATCCCTCCTTCAAACGGGAATGCGATCTTCCTAAAATAAGTCGACACAACAGCTGCCATGGCATAAATCCATGGTCTTCCCAGTAGGATGTTGTAGTCAAGATTCCCATCGATGACTTCAACATCTATTTCTACTGTTTTTCCTCCTAGTTCAACTTTCAAGTTATTAAGGATACCACACGGGGTATAGGTCCTTCCGTCGAATGCTTTCAATGTTGTCGAAGATCGCGACAAGGTCGGAGATCCTAAAGTTTTCCAGCAACTCATCGACATAATACATGTAGATGCCCCCTCATCAATAATTGTTCGGTGAACAGTTTTGTTGAGGGCTTTCACTTGAATAAGGAAAGCTAGTTGAGCTGGTAGCTGAGGATCGTATCCTTTGTGATCGAAGGATACAAGATTGGAATCCTTAGGATCAACCCCACCAATAGCCGATAACAAAGCCTGCCTTTGGGATGGGCAATTCTGTAGTACTTCAAGAGTCGACATAGCAGATGGCGATTGGGCCAAATCTTCCACTATGTTATAATGTCGCGCCGCTCTGGCGCGAGGATTAAATGTCGACTTGTGTACTACTCCCTTTGGCGGTTTTATTGTTAATTCAGGAATGATGGGCGGTACAACTTCTGTCGAAGTTGTTGTCGAACTGCTTGGTTGATCTTTATCCTTGCCGTTCGACATCTGCGGATTCCCGTAATCTTTGTTCCTTGTCGAAATCAAAGCATCATTCTGCTGTTTTGAAACCGACAACATGAGCACTTGTGACGGGGAAGCATTTCCACTGTCAACCAGATTTTGTCCTGGATTGGGAAACGGATCAGTTAACACAGCTGAGGTTTGCGAACTTTTGAAGAACCTTTTAAGCTCAGCTTTGTATGGACATTCGTTTGTCCAGTGACGCTCGTCACATATCTGACACCCTGTGGTAGGGGGTTTCCTATTTCCAGGAGGGTTCGAAGAAGTTTTTTGAGGGGATGACTCTCCTTGTTTCTTCTTCTTCCCTTTGTTTTGCTTCTTCTTGCTTCCTGGTTGATTGGTTTCTTTGCCTTTATCTGCTGATACGGCATTTACTTCCGAAGCAAGAATTTCTTCTTTTGCATTTTGATCTGAAGTCTTACGGGCCTTCTTGGAGTTGGCCTTTGTCGACTTCGCGTTTGCCGTGCCAATCACACCATCGCCGGCATGAGAGTCACTATTTGATTTAGGAGGAGGAGGAATTGAGAATTCCGGTCTAGGGGCGTCAGGTATTTTGTCGTAGAGCGTGCCAGACTGAGTATAGACTAAGTCTAGATATTGCGCACGAGCAATAACTTGCTCCTCCATTACGACTCCCCCCTTGGCCACATCTTCCGTTATAGCAGGAAGTAACGACTTTATAAACCATTCAGCTAACAACTGATCGGGAACGTACGTTTTTACCATCCTACGACGACGTCGCCACTCATGTATATGATCAGATATATGAGTGGCCGTTGTCTGTTTGAAGTTGGTTAAGATTTCTGTTCCCGTTTCATACCTTATCGGTAATTGAAAATGGGTTAAGAAAGTCGTGGCTAGGGAGCTGAAATTGTCGAACGAGGCTCTAGGTAATTCAATATACCATTTAGCCGCTGGACCCGTTAACGTCCTCTGAAAAAGGCGAAGCCTTATCGAATCATCGTTCAGGGTGTTTGATGAACACCACAGATGAAAAGTCATCACGTGATTCGATGGGTCTTCACCTGGATTTCCATTGAATTTAGGAATGTCAGACGGAAGTTTGTGAGGAATCACTGGCCACCAAGGGGCGTAAGCAATCAGATCGTTGGTTAACCGGTGTAAATCGGGTAACTCTAAAGTTGCCACGAATGGTAACTGTTGATTCAGGTTAGGTGAAGCATATCCAGGGTACGATGGAATCGCCTGAGCAGTGGGTCTTTGCATACCAGCATAATGTAATTGATGTTGGTATGACTGATACGGTTGGTGGACTTGACCACTGTAAAGCAGTTGATTTTGACCGTTTTGAATATACGGTTGTCCACTGTTCGCAAAGATCTGCTGCTCAGAACCTTGGTACACTTGTTGGAATTGTGGTTGTTGGTATTGCACCAGCCACGGTTGTGAAGCCATGTTTTGCTGTGCTATACTAACCGTCGGACCAAGGTGTGGGGTAATTGTACCCATCTGGACCTGTGTCGCCCCACCAGTTGGCGATTGTGGTTGTGTCCCAGGGTCAAGGGGTTGTTGCATTACAACCTGAGAAATCTGAGGTTGACATACAACAGGCAACGTTTGAACTTGCGACACAGTTACAATAGCTGGTGTGGTTTGGATGTTCGACATAGGTACACATTGTTGCATAGAATACACAACCCTTGGTTGTTGAGGTAGCATAGGTACCCAACCACTTGATGTAATTCCAGTATAACCTGAATACTGTTGTGAACTCCCGTATGGATACCCTCCCGGAGGGGGTAATGAAAGGGCATACTGCCCCCCATACGGTAGCAATCCGGAACTCAAGGGGATTGTTTGTCCTTGGGGACTGGATTGCCCAAATTGACCTCCAAATGGATCAATCTGGCGAGTCTCAACATAAGAGTTGCCGGATATTATTTCGGATGAACAAACTGGAACAGACCACACTGTCGAAATAGTCCCTTGGTGGACTCCTTCTAGCGATTGCGAGCTAGTCGGGACAGATGGTATGCCGACAAACATTGTCGGAGTGACGGCAGGGGCTTCTGTTGTCGCTGTGTCATTCGACACAGTCCTAGATGTTGACGGTTGTTCAGACATTTTGAGTCTATCCAATAGATTGCCTAGCGATTCTACAGGAACTTCCACTTGTGGTAGGCTAACTTTTGATGAAGGAAATAGAGTGACCCCTACTCCAAACTGTGTTGGAGTACTTGCTTGCGGATCCTCTACAATTTCCTCTATCGTAATCAAACCAGGTGGAAGAGGAAGACCGTCAGGTCCGTAAAATATTTCTGGTGCCGAAGAAGGGGTTGAATCGACAGCGACAGTTGTTTGAGGAGCAAGACTCTCCGAACCGGTCACAGATGGAACTGGTTCAGTAACGCAAGTATTTGCCCCCAGACCAGGATCAGTGTTACTGTCCCTCTGCGGCTGTTGAACTTCTTCTATAGAGGCAGGGTTTCCAGAAATGTTTGGAGTAACCAGAATCTCAAATGTTGTCGGAACACTTGTTCTAACTTTTATAGGAGATTTCGAACCGGTTAAACGAGTTCGCTTTGTCCGTACTGTTTTCGATTCCGGAGACAAAGACGGTTGACTCGTAAGCCTCCGCAAACGACGGGGTTTCAATTGACTTTCTTCCACGATTGCGGATTACTCGATCAACCAAAATACAAAAGGGGAAAGTGTGTTTCCGAATTAAATGAATTTTTTAGACGCTTTTAGACACAACTTGCTTTTTCACTTTTAAAGAGTTGAGAAAAAGCTAAAGATGACTCTAGTCTCCTTCGATGTTTTAACGAGCCCGAAGTGACAAATGCTTAGATGGACTTTTTCTGTTATAGAGTCTGAAAAAGGCCAAAAGGAACTGCTCTGGAGTTCTAGGCAGAGGGTGTGCCAAACTTTTCGCAAAACCGCAGAATACTTTTTAGGGTACGGGCGGTCGATCTTCCTGAATGCTGTGTTCAGTGCATTGCGATCAGTAGGGCGGCCGACACGGCTTCCTAAGGATAAAGGTTTTATGCCTATAGGGGTCTCCCAATATATACGCGACGGTACGTGGGAGCACAATCCGTACTGGCGCTATCATCCCTCAGGAGGAATCACCCACCATCCACGAGATCGACAGTCACCAGGCTTAACGACGCCGGAACACGTCTCTAGCCTAGACCTCTATGTTGTGCGTTATGTTACAAAGCGTTGTTAAGTTCATTCAGTTTATTTTAGGTTGATCTTTTTAAAGTTTGCCTTTCAAGGTTCACCACGAGATGTATGATACAAATTCCTAAATGCAGTCTAAAGATGATAAGCAAGCTTTATATCTTTTCAACTTTGAAAATCCTAGCTACTAAGGGAAAAGAAAGACACCATCTTTTCTCAAAGAGCAATCAGCACACTCTAATGCACTTTTCCTAAATCAAGCATGCAAACTATCAAAATGCAAATGCACAATGCAGGTGTTTGTTTTCCGCTTTCTTAGTGTTGATGCCTACAAAAGAAAGCTTTTTGCACAACTTTGAATTTGCTTTTAAAGGACAAATACAAACAAGTTTACTTTTTCGAAATCAGGAAGGGTAGAAGAGATTACAACACTTAACGATTTTCGAAATAAACTTTTGTTTCGACACTTTAAAAGAGACAAACTCAAACCAATAAGCAAAAGCAAATGTATAATCAACTGTAAACAGCCAATGAACTCTCTCCTAAGATCACAATCAACAGATCTGAATCAAGGGCTACAGGATGATTATTTCACTCATGCAAAGGAAGACTGTAAATGACGCCACAAACACATAAAAACACTCACAGTCTTTTTGTACAAAAGGAGGCGGAATCTAAGCAGAGAAAAGGGGTTATCAGACTGGTACCTATGCTGGTTACAGGCTGCAAAAATCAGAGATCAAAACAAGGCAAAACAGAGCAGAGAACCCCAGCTGCACTAGGACAAACTGGTTCAGCGCAACCTCAACACAGGGGTTTTGACATTCAGCGCAGGTAGCCTTCACGGGACCTGCGTTGAAATGCAGAATCCCTTCACTGGGTCTGCGCTGAAGGAGAAACTCTCGTTTCCCACAGGTTCTGGGTCACAGATTGCTATTTAATTCACTGTTTCAGGCCAAATAAAAGCAACAAGCAAGGTACAACTAAAGGGATGCTTTGAGGGAGTACTAAGATCTATCACAAAGGATCATCAAATCATTTGTGAGTCTATAGTTCAGATCATAGACAAGTCCAGTGATTGGATCAAAGCAGCAACTGTCTACTTTGCATCTGGGAAAAGCAGATGCAGTTCGATTGTTGCTGTCAAGTCTATGAAGTAAACAATGATAGAAACACAAATAAAATGATTAAACAGATCTCCCCAGCGGAGTCGCCAATTTGTTGTGGGGAAAAATGCCTATGCAGGACGATCCTATCCACCTAAGGTGTGACAGTGCCTTAGCAACAAACAGAGACAGCTATTCTAGTATTCTTTCCTTTATGAATTAAGAATGAAGAGAGAGATAGATGGACTAACCAGTGTCTTCCGTTTGTCCCTCAATCTAGCTCCTCTTCTCTTGGAGAGTTCCCAGCTACTTGCCTTCTCGCTCGCCCAGCTTCAAGAGGTTTCTGCAAGATCACAAGAAGAGAACACTACACAAGACATGGATTCATATTCATAACTAGTTCAGGATTAGAAATAAACTAAACATACTAATGCAATCATACATCAAGAATACATCAGCATATAGGAGAAACCAAGATAGCTTTATTGATGAATAACCAAGTTCGGGAAGAGATACAACCTAGAGGGCTCCAATCCAGCATCTCCTTCCCAGCAAATGGAATTCCTATCTTCACCCCCTTCAAAGCAATAAGCACCCAATAGTTCCAGTCTCAAACCAACAGCAATTCTTTGCAATAACAAAATTCCAGCCCCTAGATCTCATGGAGGAGAGATCCATATATAGATGTTTGGAGAGAGGATGAGTCAGCTTGAGATGTGACTAGTGTCCTCTCCCTCTGTCAATTCTTGAGTCCACTTGGAGGTTCTTGCTTCCACTTGGAGATTTGGAACCTCTTACTCATCACCAGTCGAATTCCCTGAGGCAAGTGTCATTTTGGAATCTTCCTGGGTCTTGACACCTTGAGAAATGAGCTTGCCACTTGTCCATTCTCGTTCAGCGCAGGTAGCCAGTGTTCTAGTTGACATTCAACGCAGGTAGCTAGTGTTGGCTTTGACATTCAGTGCAAACAACTAGTGTAGCCACTGAAATGATCCTGATTTGACTTGTTTTGAGTAGTTTTTGGTGGAGAACTTCTGTGAATTGCTATGGTTTGTTAGCCTTGTTCCTCTAGGGGTAGGAACAACATGTTTAGGGACTTTGGATCCCTTAGATTATGGACATTTCATGCTCAATGCTGTAAGGCACAAAAATGTCTATAACAGAGATGGATGGCCTTAGATTCTTATTTTAATATATGAATTTTCTATTCTTTTTTGTAAAATTGTAAAAAATAGCTGAGAAATTTTAACATTGATTTGGAAGCTTCCTTTTGTCATGAAACATGGTTTGGATCGGTTGTGGAGTATAATTTATTGGAAAATCAACTTACCTGGAATGAGTTTAGTCTCTATGTTAGAAATCCATTAGAAAATCATCTTTGCTACATGTTGCCCAAATAACAACATTGCATGGAAACAAAAAAACCTTGGATTGAGGAAAATGATTGCTATATAGCTTTTTATCCTACCCATATGAATTATACATATACATGTATGGATACAAAACACACCTCTAACTAAGAAAAATGACTTCTATATAGATGTTTGGCCTGTCCATACAAACTCTATGGACACATACGCGGACTTCATATATAATTGTATGGATCCAGAAAATATTGTATGTATGACGGTACAAATTTGTATTGTGCTATCCATGCGACCATATGGGATTGATTGCTACTGGAAACATCTCTTTCCTATTTACCTACTCTCTCCCCCTCTATGTTTCTCAAACCTACTCAACTAATCAAGTGTGTGTGCCCTATCTATATAATTTTAGAAGATAATTTATTTCCTCATAGTCTAAGTTATGCATGAGATACAATCTTAGGCTCAGCTGCTAAACATAATATTTTTAAATCTTTTGCTAAATTGAATTACAAAATATAATTACTCTTCCAAAAATAGAATTATTTTTCAAAACCATCTCGAACTACTTCTTACATTCACACTAAACATGTGCAAAAGTTCATGTTCGATCTATAATTCTTAATAGTGAGACTTTTAGTACCTCAAAATGCATCAAGTAGAGCACCCTTAATGGAAAGATCTTGCAAAAATGCATATTGAGCATAAAATATGGTTAATATGATTGATTGACCATCATACATCACAAATCATTTAAGTTCAAAAATTATTTTTGACAATTTGCTTCTTTGGATATTGCCTTAATAATTCACTATGTTATGTAATTATTACATGTAACCCCACTAAATCAGCTGGTGCGTTTAAGTTTAAGAGAGACACATCACATATAGGTAAGTACAATGTCTAGCTAGACTCCTCCACTATGTATTTCTTTCCCTAGTAGGATGCTCAACAAAATTTAGAAGTGAGCTTCAAAAATATTAGTCCACCGTCTCAATATAAATTCCTAATTTTTTAATGTAAATTCTCCATGGACTATTTTTAATGACATTGAAGTTTCTTCATGTTTTTCTATATATTTTCCATGAACTCTTTGCAGTTACAATGAAATTTGTCTAAATAAAATTGCTAAAACATTGATGATGGAGTTTTAGTGATTTAAAAATTTCAAATGTCTTTGACTTATATTTTTTCTTGAATCCAAACTATACTAAATGTTGGAACAAATGATAAACCACACAATCACTAAGTCTTGTGTGCATTTTCATTGTTTTTTGCAGCACCATGTTTGCCTTAGTGGTGTGCTATTAGCAATTTTGACGGGTATTTTTTCTTTGCGTATTTTTAGCAATTCTGATGGGTATTTTTTCTTCATTTATTTTCAACAATTTTTTCAGCCATTTTCTCTAAGTTATAGAGAGAAAGGTCATAGAATGGAATATAGAAGTTGTATTAATACTTTCATTGATCTTTGGGCCTATCTCAAGTTTCAATTGTTGTCTAGGATCCCTTCACTCAAATTTTGATGCTTCCCTCTTTTGTAAGATGGAACTATGAACAAGTATGAATAGATTTATCTTAGCAATAAAGAGAAAATATTTTTTTAGCATCTATCCTCAAAATTATAGCTTTTATTGAAACTTGGAATATGTTTTGAATTTAAACTTTTAGTTATATACATAACTACATATAAATGGTAAATGGTAGTGTTTTTGTACAAATAAAATTCAAACTGGTTGTGATAATTTCATTAGAATATAATTCTATCGAAATTTCAATACCCCATGAAGAATGTGTGCTATGGAGAAAAGTGAGAAAAGATAAATTACAAGTAATAGTGGTATGTTAGTGTCCCTATGCGACGAGTTGAATGTGAAGAGTTTGGGGAGGTGAGATATTTTTCTTACCTCTGTGGAAGTGTTAATCAAAGGATAAGTACCACTATCTCTAAAACTTATTGAAAATTATCTATTTTCTAATGAAAGAGACAATAATAGCTCCAAACCAAGAGTTTGTTATCGATAGTATTCTCAACCTAAAAAAGTGTGTCCATGGTATTTATTGCCTCCTTAGACATTAATGGTTGCTTGGAAGATATTCCTTCAGCTTCCTACTCCACTTACACTATTTCTTATATTGTGACTTTGAGAGTGTATGTTTATGATGGGGTTGAGTATCTCTTATCATGATGTATATACTTTTTTCTTTGGAAAATATCTCATATATTTCCAAATGTAGATCACTGAAACAATGAACCTAATCTCTCCATAACTCTTGGCACAAGCTAGTATCTTTCCCCACCACCATCCTCCTCCAAGGCACTAATATGTGATCATTGAGCTCTTTCCTTTACCTTGAATTTCAAGGGAGTCACGGTCAATTTCACCCAACGTCCTTCCAGAAATTCTCAAACATTGTCTCGTAGACACACTCTCTACAATAATTTTGTGTGTGCATGTTATGTGGAACTTTAGGAAAATGTATACTTAAGAAAATATTAATAAAAATCCAACACATTCGTCAAAAGAAATCTTAGAGAACAAAACCTCTAAGATAGGAGGGAATGCATTGTTTAAAATCTAAGTAGTAGGAAACTCCTCCCCCACCAATATTTCACCATCGGAAATGTAAACCACGACAACTTAGAAATGCCTCAAAATTCCAAGAAATATTTCTAAGGAGCGTGTTTCTCTTTCAAACCTATAAGGGTGTTTCCAATCCCCCTAATTGTTGATTATTCCTTTTTTTATAAAAATAAAGAAAAATAATAAGAAATAAAACTAATTACAATTTTTAATGAGAGAAAAAATATCCTACAAGTTAGTTAATTTAAAAAAAAATTGGCATCTTTTGTTCATTTATGAAAAAATACAACAACCTACATAAATACCACCATGCCCGACATGCCTTACATATGAGGACAACGAGATATATATCATGGAAAAAATCATCCCCTAAGTGTGGCAACATTCGTAATAAAGTAGGGGGAGCACATTTTGGATAATTGCAATACAATTAGCCCTAAGTTGGAAACTCTTAATGCTTATAACACTAAGTTTATTGTCTTCAATTTTTTAGTAGCCTAATAATATATAAGGCTAATTTTGGACATTGTATAATGAAAAGCTATATGGGACTCAACATATAAATGAGATTTTTATTAATTTGTTGACTATGTTTATCTTTCTAATTTTCTTGACAATTTTATATTATAAAATATATATAATCTACTTTAGAATATATTATAGTGTTCATTGTCTTTCATGTCTTATACTCTACATTGTATCTTCGTTCATTTTCAAAAGAAGAATTCAGTATTGGTGGGAAGAAGCAAGAATTGAAGAAAGAGTAGAACAATAACACTAGAGTGACAAATGTAGAAAGAGTGAGAGAGGATAACCGATCTAGTGATACCCTTAAAGATGATATGTTTCGTGAATTCACCTGCAACACCTTGACAATACAATGATACTATTTTGAAATGATGAAACAATATTTCGCGTGTATATTGTACTCCAACCAATATTAAGTTGGAAACTCATATTGTAATACTTGACATTTCATATAATATAATTTATGTGGTTGAAATTATTTATAGTTGTACTTGATATTATTTAGTATTGTATTTAAGATATGTAACTTTGTGTTTTCATATTAGATGAACATGCACATTGTATTCCATTTGTTTTAATTTAGTCACATAAATCATACTAATCAATTTATGTTTATTAATAATGAACACATACAATCAATCTAAATCTATTGAATTAGTAGTTTATATTGATTAATGATGAACACAAATAAAATAAATATACAATGACTAAATTAATCATTTATAATGATTATTAATGAATATAAATTAGTAAATGAGTGATTTATATAACCGATATGAACTACGAAAAAAAAGATAAATGAATACTAATAATAAATTTGTGATTATAAAGGATGACTAAATTTTGCATATATATGACTACTAGTAACTAACTTACAAAATCTTATAACACCACCAAAATTTAGTCATATTTCTTTAGTCATTCATGAGTTTCAAACGATGACTAAAATTTTGCATATATATGACTATTAGTAGCTAATTTATAGTATCGTATAATATGACCAACATTTTGGTCATATTTATTTGGTCATTAATTGATTTTCTTAGGTGATCATGTAATAGTATATTTTGTTGAGTAATTGGTCATTAATTGTGGCAATTAATGACTAAATCGATGACTAAATTAATGACCAAACTTATGACTAAATATACTACTAGATGATAAAATTGAGACAACCAATTAATGATTAATCTAAAAATGACTAAAATTTGGTCGCGTTATAAGACATTGTAAGTTAACCACTGTTGGTCACCGACTGAAACATTATCGTTTATATCCAAATTTTAGTCATCTTTTTAGTAACTAATTAGCCATTGTGTACTAGTGTTAGGGGGTATTCCCTATGCCTAATGTTAAATAAATAAGTTTTCTTTAATAGAAAATAAAATAAGGGAAAATTAATGATAAAAGAAATTTTATTTTGAAATTGAGATTTAAGTAAATAAAGGTGGTAGGGTTTATAATAACCCAAACTTATTAAAGTAAAAAATATCATTTATGACTAAAATGATATTTAAACTATTTATCATAATCCACACATAACACACTAGTACAAAATGAGAGATTAGTGACTATGCGACTAAAAAAGTTAGTCACCACAATTATTTCAAGTGAATTACTACTAAATTTGAGAAATTTCAGTGATCGAACTAAAAACGACTAACTTAAATGACTATTAGTTTAGGGATAAAATATATGACTAGAAATTAAGTGACTCAACTAAACGTGACTAACTTAAATGACTAATTTAGTCTAGGATTAAAATATATGACTAGATAATAAGTAACAAAATTAAAAATGATTAACGTAAATTAAAACTGATTAGCATTTTACTTGTAAGGACACAATATCATATTTTTACTTGTTTTGTTGGATTTGAGATATCTAGGTAACATACCTATGGCATGGTAAACACTCTTAAGCTTCACATGAGTACATGAATGCATGAAACACCTTGATATTTAAGCTCTTTATAAATAATTGTGAAAAGGGGTTACAAATTTGCATCATGGAAAAATTTTGTGCTTGACATTTTCACCACACCCTTACACAAATAAATGCATGGGAAGGTGAAATGACTTGGTTCATAAGGCTAACAATTCACTATTTTTAAGACTGTCTTGTTGGTTTACTTTCCTGACTTTTTGTAGATGTGTGATCACTTTCTAAATTGAAATTCCACACCCTAACACACATAACGAGATAGTTCTTGAAGCTCAATAGTGCCACTATTGGTGCACTCTGCACACAATTTAGACAATGCACACAATTCTTAAATATTTGATGTTAACATGTGTAATTTATTATTGTTTAGGGGTGCTTTAAAACTTACATTTATCTCTAGTCCTAATGGAAATTTGTTCTAAATACATAGTGGTTATTATGCTCACACGGTAATGGTATTGGTCATGCTCATTAGTTTTTATTACACGATTTGGAATGTTACAACTACATCATTTGGGTCACAATTCTATGGTTACAAACTACCCAACTATAAATGGTGATAAATTGATGATAAATGGATGACATTCGAATGTTACAAATGTGTAAGTAGTCGACATTCAACTTTGTTGTCTTCATTGTCCTTAGTAACAATGATAAGTTTGAATATTTCCTTTATTTATCATCACAAACACATAACTCTTTGATATCCCAAACATAGTTAATACTATTGGTATATGATCTCTTAATTGTGGAATGGTCTCTTGATGAAGATAACGAACTTTCAATCTCCAATGTTTATGAATATGATGAATGAATGATCTAATGCCTTACTTGTATGGACATTTTATGATTCATTTCCTATTTTTATTATGTCATTGTATATATGTTTCACTAGCATCTCATGTTATATAGTTAATTAAGCAAGCTTTCTCTCTCATTTTTCAAGTATAATTTTGTTGCATGAATAAGAATAGTTGTCTAATTAAAATCATTCAACATTTGTTAATAATTCATGGTTTTTTTAACTATTCACACACTTATCCCTAGGCTTTTAGCTTGAGAGTGAGTAGTGTCAAATCATTAGTCTATGTTAAGGAAATTCCCTTCAGTACTCAATGACCTAGCTTAGCTCGATCTTTAAGCATCCCCCCCCTAGAAAAGGATATCCTTCTTGTAGTCTAAAGAGTGAGAGAAGGCCACCAAGGTGACATTGGGTGGCTTGCTTGAGAGTTTCCTTTTAGGAATTTTGGATGGGGTCAAGACTTTTTTTTTCTATGAGAGTGTTTGAGTGGATATACAATTTAGAAAATGCTTACAAGAAAATTAGTTTCCTTTATTACTATCACCTAAAATACTTCCAATAAAATCATGTTCTTTTAATAATATCTATTTTTTTATAAATAATTAATTCAATAAAATTAAAAAAATAAGATTGTTATTGTTATTGTTATTTTTTTTTGTATATGGCAGAATATAGAACTATAGTGAGCTAGTACTTACGTGACATGGATCGATTCTATGCACTACCACGATCACCTCCAAGTGTACCCACATTGCCTCACACGTGGCACACCAATCTAATCGAAGTTTAAGCCAATCAAATAATCTACACCATGGAGAAAATTAAAACTAACTTTTAATATTAAAACATATAGCCATTTTATTTTATTTTATCAATTTTAATATCTCAGTGAGGAAATTCCTTATTAAATTTCAAACTCCCTAAAATAAAATTTAATATGAAAAAATTTAAGTAAAATAATGTTTAATGTGTGAAATGTTATGAAAATCATTTATTATAATCCACTACGCCTAACCATGGTAGACTATTTAGGCTCGGGATGTGTGGAAGTCGGCTCAAAAAAGTTATTTTGGAAGTGACAGAATATAAATAAATATTTCACTAAATTTTCATAACATGTTGGTTGTTATGGGTAAAAATGGGCGTTTCAATTATTGAAAGCAATAAACAAGCCCTCATCAACGCAGGTTTTATATAAAATCCCACATCTGAGAAGCTTTTATGATCGATCGAACAACCAACCAAAGGTTATGACTGTCTGTCTTACTTCTTGATTGGTGGATCAAATGAGGTGCATAGCCGAGGGATGATGTAAGGAAGAGCCCAAATGACAGAATTCATTTCTTTCTCTATATAAAAATTGGACTTCTTATTTTATTTATTCAGTGGGGATTAGATAATATGCCTCATATACTCTACAAACCAAGGTCTTATATAGTGAAAATAGCATTTGGGTGAAGATACTTTTCGGAATTGATGTACAGACAACGACATGAAGCTTATATGAAACAAATGAAAGCTTCAGGTTGGATTGATTGCAACACATGTAGTAAATTTTGGGTTTTGAGTGATTTGGTGGTAAACCCTAGAGATTATAAATCTACATTTGTAGTAAATTTGGGGTTTTGATTGCTTTGGTGGTAAACCCTAGGGATTATAGATCTACATCCTTCCTTGATAATTGGCATTCGGTTTTGTTTTACAACCTTGCATTGTTTCTGCAATGATATTGATCTATATCTATCTTGTGGGGTTGGATTTTCAATATTGTTCCTGCACTAGAAGCATGGATCCAAATCTTTGTGATGGAGCTGGATTTTTGATGGAGCTGCGTGTTTGGTGCTTATAAATCCCAACATGTTCGGTTTCCTTCTTGAGGGAGTGAGCAGCAGTTGTTGTGCAACATTGATGAGGTTTGTGTGTAATGGTGATCGCCATCCGAATATCTAGGGTTTCCCAAATGAGCCTAAGGTGTTGCTGCTATTAAGACATGTATTGTAGAGGTCTTGGCTAAATGTAAGTTTCAATTTTTTCAAGTTTCTCTTTTCAAGGTTTCACTCATCACTAAACTGATATACTACTCTCATATGAAACTAATCAGTAATTTTCATTGCTCTGTGGTAACTAGAAAAACAAATGGAATGAAAAAAACATATCTATGAAAACACTGCATAGATTTAATTTGAAATGTGAGCACATAAATTTAGTAAAGATCCCTACTGCCCAAATTATATTCTATTATTGAAAGCAAAATTTGCAAAACAATTGCCAAACCACCCAAATTGGTACCCAGTTCATGCGACAGGTTATCAAAATTCAAAGTCTGTTACTAAATATCTAATTCCCCTTACCTGGACCTGAGAATCATCTGCTCAATCTGTGATCTTTAATTGGTTTCTCAGTTCCCAGCTCCACAAACGTGCAGTTAGAAAATCATATCTACAACCTCAACTAGGTGTTTATAGATGTAATTCCATTTATTATTTGTGAGTGTATGAAGAGAGGTTCGATATCATATAGCGGCCCTCCTCTGTTTTTGATGGTTTGGATGATCTCCAATCCAATTACTGAAATTTTGTAGTCAACGCATAGGTCAATTGCTGAAATTCCACCTCTGAGCTTGGGATTCATGTATTTGTCCCTCCGTAAGACCTTTCTCATCCAATATCTCAAATTCTCTAGATATACAGAGAATTACAGCATCAACCAATGACCTTGCGTAATTAATATGCTGAATGAAAGCCTTATTATCCTTAGTCCAAGCTCTTCACAGAATAGTAATTCCTTGATTCAGATCTTCGCTAGTAATAAAATTCATTGCATGGGTAAATTTATCTATTACAGTGACAACACCCTTGGCATTTAAAGCATATACATAAAATTTAGGTCCAAGAGCTTTCTCAGTGTCTCCACGCAATTCATCGAATATTTTACAATAAAGTCTCAAAACAAGTGTCTGCACTTTCACATAATCACGATGATGAAATGAAACATGGCCAAGAATGCTGATTAACCCTGAAATCACATCAAATCCCATGGAATTTTCTCCAATGATGTTAGAGTATATCAAACCAATAATGTCAACTATCCATAGAATTTATTTACAGACTATCGTTGTTGTCCTTCAGTTATGTTCTTCTTCAACCCAACCTTTGTGACTTGATGAAAGTGGATTTCATAGCACCCCTGCTCTAGTGATGATGGATCTCCATTTAACTAATGACTTGGATTATGATGATCCACCGTATGTAATGTTTTTGGAAGAAGTGATGTATTTGAAAAGGCTTGACCAGTTTGGCTAGTTCTGGTTTGAAAAAATTCGAAAAGTGGTTTTGTTACACTTCCCGGAGGAAAATGATGTCTACATGACATTCTAATATTTCTTTTAACATGTTTTTTCTGTAGTATTCCCAGCGGAGAGGTAAGGATGGATAGTTGGGAAACTGTTGTGAAGTAGCATACCTATCTGCAAGAACTTTGTATGTTACCACTGTGAGTGATGGACCCCTAAAACTTCCATATTGTTGTTGTTAACCTTAATCATTTTTTGAGGACTCCGGCTAACCGCCAAACTTCCATCAATGATGTTGTTGTTATTGCTAAGCTTAATCATTTTCTAAGGACCCAGTGAATAACAAGGTTAGTAACAAAAAATCCATTTCCTTCAATGTGGAGAAGTAATTCCTTGACTACATCCTGGGTGTGTGTTTGTCTATAAAACTCTGATGTAGATAGAAACTGTCATGGAGGAATATCGGCCGTACTTAGGGAGTATATAGTTGACCTAAGGTGAGGGCAAGGAACTATAGCTAAGGGCAAGGATAACTTCAGGATGGTTGGGAGGAAGGAGCTACCAAGTTTATGCATTGTCCCTTCTTTAAGGATTTCGGAATAGCAGAATAGCGGTATCATGTACCATCTCATGCCCCTGATATCATCATCATTGCTCAGGGAATAACCTTCTACCAAATCCTTTGCATTCAACCTTGCATCAACAATAGGTTAGACTGAAATCATTTTATGATTTATCAGTTCTACAAGTAACTGTGAGTTCCTTTTTGACTCTTCCATTTTTAGAACTAATTGTAATTTCTCTTCGTAAATTAGCTCTCCTCTTTTCTTAAATTCGGATGAAATAAATAAAAACAAAAAAATTGTTGAAATTCTACCATACTACGTTCTCAACCTTCGTTGTCTTACATAAGTGTTCTTAGCCTTATATTTGGATGAAATAAATAAAAATAAAAAAATTGTTGAAATTTTACCACGCTACATTCTCAGCCTTCGATGTCTTACATAAGTGTTCTTAGCCTTAACTTTCTTTGGGCTTTGAGTTTTTCTGTAAGACTTACTAGCCAACTGGCTTTTGTTAAGACCACATGCTACATTTTATCTATAACCAGAAATAAAGTTGCATGCTCTATAGACAGAATCTATAAAAAGAAATAAATATCCACTCTCTATAGACATAAAAGCTGGATTCATGCTTTTATTCGCTTATTGTGCCCGTGCTTTTATTCCTTAGATAAAATTCCATTAGTCGTTATTTAGATAGCTTAGTGTTGTTTTTCGGTATATAAAATAAAAATTCCATTAGCCTTTGTTTATATAACTTAGTGTTTCTTGTTTGGTTTATAAATAACAAGTTGAATGGGCATCGTTGGGATTTGAGCTTTCGTACACCCACAAAACAAATTTATAAATCATGGGTGGTCATCGTTGGATGATGTAAATAACTATTTAAAAAAATAAAAATATATAAAATTAAATCTTTAAATTTGCACAATCTAAAATTTATCCCCGAATGACAACCCATTCTAAATGGTTATACAAAACCCATTGTTGGAAAGTTACCATTTGTTGTTGTATATTATCAAAAACTAATTGTAAAGTAAAATGTTTGATAGATGCTTCATTTGAAATCTCTTGTATAATCAATAAAGAATTTCTACCTCATATTCTTAATCTAATTGTAGGGTTAATTTGAGAGACATCAATTCATCATAGTAGGATTTTTTTGTTTATTTCCATACACATGAAGATTTTATTCTTGGAGGAAACCCTTAAATTACATATGGATCTCATTCAGGACTCTTGACCAATAAGAAGGCTTTCTAGCTTCATTTTTTTTTTTTTCTTTTTTTACGAAAGGGTATGGCCAATGCAGGCTGTATGTGGATATGAGGATGAATTCTAATGTGGATATGAGGATGTGGACACCAGTTGAATGACATGCTTAGTCTTGGGTAGCATCGAGTATGGAAGAATATGGCAGTCTCACGGAGTTGGTATGCTATATTTTGCCCCATTCATTTTGTTTATCATTCATTGTTTGCATTGGTTTTGACAACCAATTTTAATTTTTTTACCTTTTGGTCACTTTGTATCATTAACATTCCATGTTTCCTAGGCTAGGTAACATTTTCGGTTGCTTTAGATGAGCATGTTGTGGGATTAGGATGTTCCCAATGAGTTTTGAACATTTGTCCAATATGCCTTATCGATTTTGGATTGTCATTGTGGCTTATTGCTTGAATTGTTATCCGGTTTGAAATTTGATTGACAACGAAATGCCCTACTTTTATAAATTATTTCTATGTTAATTTTTAAAGTATTTAAGAAATTTGTCTTCAATAGCCACACTTCAAACAATGGATTTCACACTACTAGGTTTAACATTTAGGTTATTTATTTGGTTAAAATTTCTCAAGATCTATATCATTTCTCAGGTTTCGGAATTAGGTTATTTATTTAGCCAAAATTTCCCAAGATTTATATCATATTTCAACCTTTTGAAATTCATGCCATTTGAGTGTAATAGATCATGGTAGGGATGAGCCCTATTAACCTCACCAACTCTGTTACTACGCTTCATGAAGCATAATTCAAATGGACTCTGAATTTTATTATTTTCCTTGACTAAATAGTATTGATTTAATTCCTCTTATTTAAGCTCAACCTCAAGTCATACTAGAAATTTTGACATGTGAATAATATTGGGTCGATAGCGAGTTTGACATCCAAGTCATTACAAGTTAGGCAAGACTGTCTATTTAAAAAAAAAATTGATCATATCCATAAACTATTATCCCTTGGACTCTCTCATTAAGGAGAGATCATTCTATGATCCTGATAATTGGTCTATCAAAAGTCTAATGGGGCGAAATATGAGTTAAGGAGTAGAGAAAGTAATTTTCCTTAACATTCCCTAGAATATTTTAAACTTTTGGGGGCACCTCATGTGACACTACCATCACCACACTAGCATTTTTTTGGTAAATTTCCACTACAAGAGGCATCCACGAATTTATGTTCCTCAGCCTGTGACGATAAAGATGATTCTTCCTAAACATTTTGCCTATATGATGATAAGGACATATAGTCCTTATCATTATCAAGTATGGATTTTCTTTCTTCACCTGTAACCCACCTTCCCCCTCCCAACATCAAGAGCTCCTGCATGCTTCCCTATAATTGCAAAGTTATATCCATACCTGACATCCTCATCTTGATCTTGGTCCTTATCCTTCTCTACTTCTTCTAAGGTAAGTAATTGGGAAACCATTGCCTCCCTACCACCACGAATATATAAACCATTTTACCTACACCATATTTCAACCTCCACAAGAGGAATACTAAACAATTCTCAAGTTGTTTCTCCCTCTCCAATCGCTAGAGAAACATCTTGACTTGGACCAGATCTATCTGTTACGTCTATAAGATTAGCTTCAGAACTATCAAGGTCCTTCAAATGGTGGGGCATCTCCATATATTGAATGAAAAGGAGGGACACATGAATTTGCAGACAAAAGAAACAAATCTCTCAATCTATTCACATAAGTATATGAAAAGAGAAACTAGTCTAACCAAACTTGGAGAGATTTCATTACTCTCTCCCACAAAAGCTTCTGCAATAATCTGACCAGTGTTGTTTCAGTATAAGTCATTAAATATTTCCACAATATCAGGCAAAGTTGTGTCAAACTTTGTCCTATATGTAGAAGCATTTTTCACAAGAGCACTACTATTGTGAAGAATATCAGAAACTAACATGAACCTTTCAACTTTAGTTATAATAGGCATTTCCTTTATAGTAAAAGACTCGGTAAGTACCTCAACTACCTCTCCAACTGCGTCGAAATTATCTAGACCAAACCCCATTTCTTCTTTTATCTGATTTCTCTCCAAGGTTAAAGCACAAAGCATGTCCTCAAATTAATCTCTTTGGCCCTCTGTTAAGGCACATTCCTGATCCACTCTCCTAGTCCTTCTAGCAGCGTAAGTTGCAGTTGAGGCTTTCTCATGCTCATGCACGTGTTCAAATTTAATCACACGAGTGGGGGAACTTAGATGTATTCCGAATTGATAAACAAGATTGTTGTGGAAATATGTCTATAAGAGTTATTGCTTGCAGTGAAAGATGCATATTTTTTTCACAAGCGTGAAACAAATCATGTTACAAAGATTTGAGGGAGGGATTGCTTTAAAAATTCAAGTTTTAGCCTACCTTTAGGATGGGTTAGTTCCTATGGAATCATAAAACACCTAAATATTGATTGTATGCAGGCCAACAAAAATAAATGTATACTAAACTAGAGCAATCAAAGGTATAGGTACAATGTTGATATTTGGATTTGAAAAGCCTTTGGACTATATAAGTTTTCAAGTAATTTCTGGAAAGGACAAATTGTGGTCTTTTAACTGTAGACACGAGAGATTCTTTGTTTTCTTCATAAAATTAGAAAACATGAAGAATCTGAATCTCAGTGTAAGTTAAAGGCGCTTGATCTTCATACATGCTTTGTTTTCATCATTATTATCCTCAACATGTTCTATTATTTAGAGTGAGATTTCGTGAATTGGCAAGCGTGTTTTCCCACATTTCTATTTTTATATCCCACAAAATTAGAATCTTGCTACATTTTTCCTCCTCTACTTCCCCAATCTACATATTTTAAAGAGGATACAAAACACTAATGATATGTTCTTTTACCATAAGTTCTTCTCATTTTTTGGATGGATTTTGTGGAAATTTTATGCATGCCAATTATGTGGCATGAAACAATGTTCCATTATTCTTTCTTATCATCTCATGTTTCTGAGTTAGCATTCTTATATTGTACTAGTTCCTTACACCTATGTCAAGTAAAGATCGAGTTGGGTGGGTTTCACATTTCATTTCCACTAGTGCTCTCTTTTTCATATACTATCACAAGTGCACATATACAAACTCACATTTACTTTTACCTAGATAAAAAAATGATGAAAACATTGTATTTTGTAGTGACAAGGATAACTTTGTATTGGATCTAGACCTTGAGGCCTTCAATTCATCCTTTCTTTACCCATCACGACCATCTCTTATTGATAACAGAGTTCAATTTTTGAACCGACAATTGTCTTCAATACTATTTCATGATAAAGAAAGCATGCAACAATTGTTGGATTTCCTTCAAGCACACAAATACCACAACTATGCCATTTTTCTTTCCATGGTTAGTATATTGCATCATTTTGTTTGATAGTTAATTCGTTATTATTCTATGCACAATAAATCTCTATCAAATAGCAAAGAAGGATGGCCTAGTGTTTTTAGAGATACATTATATGAATTAATTAAAAATTCACAAGGCTATTTTGATTCTCATCTTTCTATTTCACTTCTTTAGAGAAAACAATATATTCAAGTACCAACTCAACTCAAATAAAACTAAAATAGAGAATCATAATTATGAATATGTCCCTCTCTTGATACCTTGCAATGACATTATTTTTTTTAATTTGTGATAATAATGTGGATTTGTATATTTATTTTAGCACCAAATTGGCATCATGGTAAACATACGAATATGCAATTAAATATGACCTAAAGATGATTCAAAGAATATCACCTTTAGTCTAAGAATGTGGTAGAGTAATTTCTAAGGTGTGAAGTTTTATTAGAGGCATTGTTTGTTTGTTTGTTTTGGTTTGAAAAGGGTTTTCTCTTGCTTTTATGTGGCTTTCAATTGATCAAATTTAGCATGTTGACAAATAGGAAAGAATAATGTGTGACATTTATCTTGTTGAATGAAAGGATGTAGAGTTTAACCAAGCTACAATCTACTTTAGTAAAGGTAGAGGGATGTCCTATACAGCTACCTAAGAATACACCATATACAAAGTTTGAACATAAGTAATATATGGATTTTTCTTTTGCAAATATGTTGTTTTTTCTATCCAAGATATCACAAGAAGAAAAATATTGATATTGTAGAAATTGTTAGAGGACCTCATTGAGGTCAATTTTTCTGATGTCCTACTTGATTGATACATTCTCATGACAAGAAGGATTTAAATATGAATTAATATATTCCTAAAACAAATTAGATTCGAATTTTATAGATATAAAAGATTAAAAAAAAATGTCAATGTCTTTATTTTATTGTTACTTGGCTCTAGGGTGGGTAGGTTACATGAAATGTGATTGGAAAAAGGATGGGGAAACAATGTAGAGATCACATCTTGGATATTATTTGTTTGTTGTTGGAGATCCTTCCGGCACTTGAGCCATAGACTTTGGAAATGCTTCTATTAGGTATTCCTATGGCTTTTAATGTTGTGATTCTTTCACCTCATGGTTATTATGGGCAAGCAAATGTTTTAGGAATTCCTGATAAGACATCAATGGACAGGTAAGCAATTTTTTTATAATTGCAATGTCCATTCCATGATATCCTCTTTTTATTGTTTGACTGTATTTTGAACATTTATTTTGATTTTGCTTTGTATTTTAATTATAAAATTGAAATACTCCATATCATGTCCATTTAAGCAACAACCAAAGCTTGAAGATGAAATTAGTATTACACGATATTGATTGAAAACATTTTAACTTTTTGTGTTGAAATATTTTGATGACTATTAGAAAAGTTTACTTTCATGTTGTTATTTGTGCACATGTTGTTTATATACTTGACCAAGTTCATGAATTAGAGAACAAAATGTTGTTGCAAATAAAATGACAAGGATTAGATATCACACTTCAGATTATTTGTTTTCACTTGTTATTTACAGCATGAGCTTTTTAGCATGTAACTTAGTTGGCATGATTGTTCCTAATCTTTCCCTGAAGGTTGAATACTAAGTTACTAAGGTGTTGTTTTCTATGGTGATGTTTATTTTTTTATACAGGTCATCTGAGCACATAGTGGTCACTATTGCTCAACTGAAGAAAACTTGTTTGAGTTTCTTGCTTTTATGGGGAAGAATGGCTTTAAAATTGTTGATGTTGAGGTATATGTCCTATAAATCCTTTATATTCTACTTTATTTTATACTCCAGTATTTATTCTCTTTCATGTCTTACACTTTGCAATGTATCTCCTTTTGTTTTTAGAAAAGGAACTCAGTATTGATGGTAAGGGGCAAGATTTGAAGAAATAGGAGAACACTAACACTGGAGGGAAATGCAAAACGAGAGAAAAGAGAATCAATCTAGTGATACCCTTAAAGCCAATATCCTGCATAAGACACACACATAGAGATTGATGTTCAAGTCTTCAGAGTTGGTGAATTCACCTGCACTGACTTGGCAATATAATGATAATGTTGTGTAGTGATGAAACAACATTTCATGCGTAAATTATAGTCCAACTAATGTTAAGTTAGAAACTCATATTGTAATACTTGACATTTTATATAATATAATTTATGTGGTTGGAATTATTTATAGTTGCACTTGATATTGTTTAGTATTTTAATTAACATATGTAACTTTGCATTTTCATATTAGATGAACTAGTGCACATTGTATGATATTTTTTTTTTAATTTAGTCACAAAATCATACTAATTAATTTATGTTGATTAATAATGAACACATAAAATCAATCTAAAAATACTAAATTAGTAGTTTATATTGATTAATGATGAACACAAATAAAATGAATATATGACTAAATTAGTCGTTTATAATGATTATTAATAAAAATAAATTAAATGAGTCTAAACTACTAAATTAGTCTTTTATATAATGAATATGAGGCTACGAAAAAAATAGAAGCAACTACTGCAAATGATTAATTTGTGACTACAAATGACAACTAAATTTTGCATATATATGACTATTAGTAGCTAATTTACAATATCTTATAACATGACCAACATTTTGGTCATATTTCTTTGGTCATTAATTGGTTTTCTCAGATGATCATATAGTAATATATTTTGTTGTATATTTGGTCATTAATTGTGAGAATTAATGACTAAATTAATGATCAAATTTATGACTAAATATACTACTAGACGATAAATTTGAGACAACCAATTAATGACTAAGCGAAAAATGACTGAAAGTTGGTCACGTTATAAGATACTATAAATTAGCTACTACTGGTCACCGCCTGAAAAATTGTCATTTATATGCAAATTTTAGTCATTGTTTTAATAACTAATTAGTCGTTTTATACTAGTGACATTAGGGTTAGTAATAGAATAAAAATTAGAACTTTTGCAAGATGAAAAATCAAAATTAAAACATATTGTCTTATTTGTATCTAATGAGAAATGTGGTTAAAATAATATGATATAATGTAACTATATAACTTTAACCTGTGACAAGTCAATTAGAATATTGATTTAATTATTTCTAAATAATATATATTGGAGAAAAAGTGAATCAATATTATGTATGAAATATAAAAATGTGATCAGGTCAAACCATTCTTAATCAATCGCATGTTCCAATAAGAGAAATTACAGTAAAAAAAACACAGTAGAACAAATAAAGCAGATGAAATAAAATCAACTAGTATATACTGATATTCAAATTAAATGTGCAAGCAAAGAATAGATTGTATGCATCAATATGTCTCCAACTTGCCACATATCCTTCAAATATGATTCAAAGCCCTTAAATAACATGTATTTAAAAGCACTAAATCAACTTATTTATGCAAAATTCACTATAAGTTCAAGTCAAATCAACACTTGCATATTTTACCAGTAAATATAAACCCTAAATAAAGAAGAACATATAGATAGAAAAAAAATGAATTATGATATCATAAATAAATTCTCATAGTCACATTGTAAAAGGCCACCACACCAAGTATGTTATTGCTCCAAAAAAGTTCCAATATCCCAAGCCTACCATCATCTGGTCTTTGCAAAACCCCCCTTTCCTAATGAGAAATTACATTCTTTATATACTTATGGGAGTTAGATTCTCATTCAGTTTCCATAATTATTAAAAATTTCACTAATAGTTGTGTTCTCCTTAAATGAAATGCATAATCCTTTTATTTAATTATTTTTATTCAATTCTTCAGCCCAACAAGCTTTTAAAATGCCCATATTATTTTTCTTGCATTAAAAAGAAAAAGAAAAATTAGTTTTAATATAGAACTTCTAATAATCACTGAAACTATAGTAAATATGCGTTCACCCTTTGTTAATCTCTCCCTAAAATATAACTTATGTGTAACTTTATATGAAATTGTTTTTGGTTTTACTTTTGGTAATTTTTGGTAAAATTTGTCTAGCTATAAAAAACAAAAAGTTATAAAATATATTTAACGCACATTAATTTACTTTACAAAACTTTTAACAATTAATATAATAAAATCCAAAATGTTGAATGTTGCATTAAACTTGAAATTTGTTTTTCTCTTTAAAAATGTTGAATTATTTCATTTCTAACAAGTTTGCAACAAAACTAATGAACAATCATAATTCAAATATATAAAACTAGTTCATATTAGAATTGTTAATGTGCTGAAATTAATTATATATTTATTTTAGAACATGGAACCAACCTCATAATTGCTTTAACACTCCTCCCTCTTATAAATTAATTGAGTAAAGTGTGCATTCAACCATTCATAATAAAAATGATGAGTTTCAAATATTGTTTTAGGATTAAAATGAAAATAAAATTTGAATTATATACATTTTAAGAATATTTTTAAAATTCAAAAAGTAATATAAATTTTAATTCTAAATTAAATTTAAATAATATAAACATACGGAAAATTTTAAGGGTTAATATTTACAGGTGGACTAATTTTCTATGCTTTTTCAAAAAAAAAGATTGATTAATTTCCATTTTCTTTAAAGTGGCTCACCCAAATTTTATAGTATAAAATTATTTCACCTTATAAATTGGAAATTTTTTATATAGAGACTGTATAAAATTATAAGAAATTTGAATATTTTTACAAAAACTATTGTCAAACATTTTATAGATTACATATGATGGACTACGAAATTTGCAAAGGCTTCTAAACTTCAAGAAAAATTTCCATTCTTAAAATTTCCGTGGTATAAAAAAAAAATTAAATAAAATTTAATTTAAAAAAATCCCAATAATATAAACCTTAAATAAAACTTTTATATATATATTAAAAGTTTTAAAATAAAAACAATATTCTTTTGCGTCCATGGGAGGAGGGAAGAAATGAGGGCAAATGAGGCTGGAAGGAATCTCGATGGTTAAGTGTTTTAATCGAACGGTTTTGATTTTCTTCGGGTTAGAATCTGTTTCTTGTTTAATGCTCTTGGTTTGAGACAAGTAGGCATGTGTATGAGTCAATCTTTAAGTCTTACCATCAGTATTTTTGTTTTAATCACGTGGGCACATAAAAAGCGTCTATTAATATGTTGGCTCTCGTACCTAACCTCACCTTTGTTCCTTCTTTAAAGGTTTGAATGAAACATGGTTTCTAATTTGCAGGTGGAGGTTAATGCTATAGGGTTGTTTGGTGATTACGTTAATTATTTTCTATTTTATTTATTCTATTTTTATTATATTGTATTTATAATATTTAATATTTAATTTTAAACTTTTTACAATTATTTTAATAATTAAAACTCACATGTTTAACTTTTATTATAATAATAATTATATTATATAATTATAAGGTTTTTGTAGTTATATATTTATGATAAACAAATTAGTTTCTAATTTATATAATAACAATTATAATATAATGACTATTATAATTTTAATATTGAACGAATTTAAATAATTTTGATATGAATATTTGAGCATGTAATTTTAATCGTAGGATTTTGAAAAACAGTGATATGATGAGGGTAACATCTATAGAGAATAAAATAATAAGGTAAGGCAAAACTCACATAGGAAACCTAGTTAAAGTGGGTTGAATTTAGTGCCAATATTCAATTCCTACTGGAAATGGTGCTTCCTTCTGAGGCAACAAAAATTGCAGATCTGGTGCCTTTAAATTAGGCATGGAGTCGATTAACATTAAGAACAAATTATTCATTTGTTAATAATAGTAGAAAAGTAAACTTCAAATTCAAGAAGATAAAGCCTAATCTATCCTAAGAAAGAAAATGGAAATATTTTGAATCTTAAAGTTTTAATTGATCGATAGCAAGAATGGAACAAAGATTAATCACATGAAATCTCAGTGTGTAAAGCGTGATGAGTTCATCACTTATTCACATATAAGACATTTGTTTCTATTTCAGTCTATTAGGGTAATTATGGTAATCATTGAGGTCACAACGACCATCCTTTTATATATGTTTCAACCTTCATAGAAGCATTTTGAAACTATATTAAAAAAAATTCATTGTTATAGTTATTGATTGAAAGATTGCAAAAATTATAATACTAGTTTAATATCGCGATAATGGCATTCATTTTAAAATAAAGTTCAACTGAAACCATGAGACTTGCTATCGGTGTTTATTTCCCTTTTTATTTCCACTAGATGAGTTTCCAACATCATACGTTTCTACACTACTAGCAGGTGTCCATGGCCCCAATAGAATCATCCACTATCTAAACTAAAAAAGATTCATCATTTTTCATTCATGTATAAGCTTTAGTTAATTTATTTAATTAACTATGGTATGACCACACATTGGGATTCAACCCAATACCACCAACCTTGTTTTGTTACTAGTGAGTGTCTATAGCCCCAGTCAAGATGTCAACATTCCCCATTTTGAAGCAACTAATGAGATGATTACGTAATGTGGTGACCCAATACCATAGATATTGCTTTGTTTTCATTGAGTGTCCATAGCCCACATCCGCCATTGTGAAAAATGATTATTTTCAACTATGCAAGAATAATATGGTGATTAATGAAGGTCACATGCATGGATTATGATTGTAACTAGCTAGTACACCAATATTTTGAGTATCATTGGATTTTTTGAAGGTCAAACCTTGTGTTTATAGGTTTAGTAATCATATTGTAATGCAATTCCTCAAGATATTTATGTGTAAGTAGTGCAATACGGATATGGTCAAAGAAAATGCTTCATTATGAAGCTTGAAAATATTAGGGAGATAAGGTTTAAGCCCTTTAGAAAGAATAATTACTCTTCAAACTTTGTACATCAAAAAAATTATTTAAAGATGTGTTCCAAAATCATCAATATAGGATATACTAAGGGATTTTAAATTCCCATTTTATTATGGCTCTAATCACTAATGGTTATTTAAGATGTAAATATTTCATGTTTATTTCATGTAAATATAACAACTATAAAGTATGAATAATAGAAGGTTTTATTTATGTACAATAATTTATATACATTAGTATTCTTCAAAAACAACATTGTTCAAAGAAATCGAATAACAAATGTAATGAGGACAATAATTCGTCAATTCCATAACTCTTACCTCTATTCTCCAAAAATAGTAATATGTTGAGTAATTGTAAGGAAGGGTAAGGTGTTTTTCTCATTTTCCTCCCTAAAAAAGAGTTGACATCTACATATTAATCGGATCATGTTCTCTTAAAGACCTCTTCCATCCAACCCACCACAAAGTTGACACTTTGTGTGATTGTTTAACTCATGAGATGTTCCTAACAGAAATGTATCTCCAACACATTCATAATTTACTTCTCTCTTAGATCCATCTGAAATCATACTAGGATAGGTTATGTGGCAACTTAAAACTTTTTGAAATTCATGCTCATCATGACAAGAAGAAAAATTGTTGATAGTCATGTGTAGTTTGGAAGGTGTTATGTGAAATAAATAAATGTATATTAGTTAAAAGAATGTTTAGAGTTAGTTGATTTACATTTCCATGTACCATAACATTATATCATGCATAATTATCATATGCAACATCCTTGTTACTTACATAGTCATGTTCATCATGATTATTAATATGAAAGGTGTTATAGTTGTATGATGGTTGTGAATTTAAACCTATAAATGAATAATCATCACCGTACTCATCATATATGGGCACTTTTGAGTAATAGACATTAACCTCAAATAAATTGACATCATAACTAATGAAAACACCATCACATATCTTTTTTTATTTGTGGTTGTTTAGATTTGATTCTCCTTCAAAGTTGTGTTCTTTATAATCATTAATATTAGCATGATCAAGAACATGAGATAAATCAGGTATGTTAGGAAAAACAAAAGTAGATAGTTTGGATACCAAAAGAAGCCCAAAAGAAATTCATTGAAATAATAAAATTAATTTAAGAGTCGCTAGGTGAACATCAAAACAAAGAAATACATACTTGATAAACTTTAAGGATACTGCAGTTGTGATCCTATTCACCAACGGATCATTGATTTAACTGTTATTCAATTACGAAGAAAATGAAATCTTCACACTTCATTCTTCGGCAAGGACACTAGACGAATTTTGGTTCCCAGATTATTTCGATGACTAAGAGAAATCCATGAACACATTCACTGAGGATATGAATCCTCCCACTCCAGGTTAAAAGGATTAGCCTCCCTTCACCTCATGGGGTTTTCGCTATGTCTGATGTTAACTAAATAAGTTTTATTTAATAAAAAATTAAATAAGGACATATTAATGATAAAATTATCTTCATTATAAAACTTAGATTTAATAAAATAAAGGTGGTAGAGAGTATAACAACCCAAACATATTAAAATAAAAATATCATTTATGACTAAAATGAGATTTAAAATATGTATCATAATCCATGCATAACATTAGGATTAGTAATAAAATTAAAATTAAAAAAATTAAAAATAGAGAGAAGAATTTAAAAAATGATGCCTTATTTGTATGTAATGAGAAATGTGGTAGAAATAATATGATATCAAGTACCTATATAACTTTCACCTGCAACAAGTTAATTTGAATATGATGTAATTATTTCTAAATAACATATATCGGAGAAAAAATAAATCAACATTGTGTGTGAAATATTAAAAATGTGATAAGATCAAACCATTCTTAATCAAGCAGATGTGCCAATAAGAGAAATTACAATGAAAACAACACAATAGAATAAATAAAGGAAATGAAATAAAAAGAACTAGTATATATTGATATTCAAATTAAATGTGCAATCAAGGCACATATGTCATGTATCAATATGTCTCCAACTTGTGACATATCCTTCAACTCTAATTCAAACCCCTTAAATAACATGTATTTAAAATCATTAAATCAACTTACATATGCAAGATTAACTATAAGATCAAGTCAAATTAGAATTTGCATATTTTATCAGTAAATATAAACCCTAAATAAAGAAGAACACATAGATTAAAAAATTAAATAAATTATGATATCATAAATAAACTATCACAACAACAATGTAAAAAGATACCACAACAAGTGAGTAATCTCTCCAAATAAGTTTCAATCTCCCAAACCTAACATCCTCTAGTCTCCGCAAAACCCCCTTCTCTAATGAGCAATTAGATTCTTTGCATACTTATGGGAGTTCTTTTCCCATTCAGTTTTAATAACTTAAAAATTATTTTTTCTCCTCAACTGAAATACATATTCTTTTATATAATTATTTTCATTCAAATTTTAATCCCAACAAACCTTTGAAATGCTCATATTACTTTTCCTGCATTAAAAAGAAAATTAAATTTAGTGCTAATATAAACCTTTTAATAATAACTTAAATTATTGTAAATATAACTTGCATGTACCTTTATACGAAATTATTTTCGTTTTTACCTTTGATAATTTCTAGTAAAATTCTTGTAGCTATACAAAAATTATAGGTTATGAAATATATTGAACACACATGAATTTACTTCCTAGAACTTTTAACACTGCATAAACTCAAGAACGTTAAATATTGTATTAAATCTTAAATTTGTTTTTTTCTTTAAAACGTTGAATTATTTTCTTTCTAACAAAAGTGCAACAAAACTAATAAACAATCAAAGTTCAAATATGTAAAACTAGTTCATATTAGATTTGCTAATGTGCTGGAATTAATTTTATATTTATTTCAGAGCACTAAACCAAACTTATGTTTGTGCCACCTCTTATAAATTAATTTTCTTCCTAAATTGAATGTACGTTCATAAGAAAAAGTTCTAAGTTTAAAATTTTATTATAAACTTAAAATGAGAATAAAATTTGAATTGTATACATTTTAAGTTAAAACTTCAATGAGTAATTTAAACTTTAAGTCTAAATTGTATTTAAATAATATAAACCTAAGTTAAATCTTAGTTTAAATAATATGAACTCGGGTTTTAATAAAATAGCCTTAAAGTTTAATTAAAATGTAATTACAGTAATATCAACCTTAAATCAAATTTAAAACGTTATATATATATATATATATATAAACTTTAAAAACAAAAAAAAATATTCTTTCAGGTCCATTGTGGGAGAGCGGAAATGAGGGCAACTGAGGACCAAGAGAATCTCGATGGATGAATTATTTTAATAAAACAATTTTGATTTTTTTCAGGTCAGAACCTATTGGTTTTTTAACGCTCTTGGCTTGACCGAAAGAGACATGCATATGAGTCAATCCTTAAGCCTTTCCTTCAATCTTTTGGTTTTAATTATGTGGGCACATGCCTCACGTCACCTTTGTTCCTTATTTAGAGGTTTGAATGAAACATTGTTTATAATTTGCACGTGGAGGTTAATGCTATAGGGCAGCTTAGGGATTAAATTAATTCTTTTATATTTTCTTTATTTTTATTTTTAATTTTATTTACTTTATTCCATTTTTATTTATTTAATTTCTTATATTTTTTAAATCGATTTATATTTATTTTATTTTTTTATTTTTATTATATTTTATCTATGTTTTAATGGTTATATTTAATTTTTTGTTTTTAACTTTTTACACCTATTTTCATAATTAAAATTTTATTTTTATTTTTTATTTTAAAAGTATTATAACAATTTATAATTATACAATTTTTGTAATTATTTATTTATGATAAAAATTTTAAGTTTCTTATTTTATATAATAATGATTATTATAATTTTAATGTTGGGTGAACTTAAACATTTTTGTTGTAAAGATTTGAACATGAAATTTTAATCATAGGAATACAAAAAGATGTCGCATGATGAGGAAACATCCATATAGAATAAGAGAATAAGCTAAAGCAAAATTTACAAAGGAAAAACCTAAAGAGGCATCCTAATTCTAAAGGGGGTTGAATTTAGTGCCAACTTTGGGGAAGCTTCATTTGTAGAGACTCCTCCTGCAAATCCTCCTAAATCTTACAATCTGAGGAGAAAATGGCCAGTAGTTGAAGTTACTTTGGATGATAAGAAAAAGTTATTATTGAGAAGGATATTTCCTCTGAAAGAAATTGCTTGGACTTCAACTCCAAAATATTTTACTGGGCAGGTTTCAAAGAGTACATCAAGGAGTTCTAAAAGTGGTTTTGATACTCTTGAAGTGGATAACAAACATTTTGAACCAACAACATCTACCCAGCCATCCAATGAAAGGAATGTAACTTGTAATATGGACTATAACATCATTGAATCTAAAGAAATCTAGAGTGAATATTTCACTCTTTGAGCTAGCCAAGCTACATGGGTAGAGGGAGTTAATTATCAAGACTTTTGAATCCTTGCCTTTATACCACAAACCCACTTCCCCTTCTTCCAAGCATTATTCCTCTTCCGGTTAGTCTAAAGTCTTGGTAAAACTTGAATCCATTGTTAATGTGGAAAATGTTAATTTGAAATTTACAGTACCTCCCTTTTTATTTATATTTGAGATCTTCAATTATAATGTGCATAATTGTCTAGTTGACTCTGGTGTATCAACAAATGTTATACTTAGTTTGTTTGCAAAAGGATTAATCTAAACAGGAGAAAATAGATGTGAATATTATCTAACTTGATAGATCTTAGTTACAAGTTGTGGGACAGAGTAGAGCATGGAAAATTTTAGGGGCTAATGTTCGCCCAGTGGACTAATTTTCCATGATTTTTCCACAAAAAATATTCGCCAATTTCCAATTTTTATAAAAGATGATTCACCCAAATTTTAGAATATAAAATTATTTTACCTTAAAAATTACCAATATTATAAAGAGATAATATATAAAATCATTATAAATTTAAATAATTTTACAAATATATCAATAAACATTTTATAGTTTGCATATTAGGGATTAGTGAGATTTTCCAATCTTTTTAAACTTTAAGAAAATTTTCCATCCTTTAAATTTTCCTTGGACTAGAGACTAGTATGGTAAAGTACAAGGATACTTTTCCTCATATTGATCTCATTTATGGATCCCTCACAAAGGAAGGAATAATTAGGTTAGGGTTAATAATGAGCCACACATGAAGCATATGGTTACTGAGGTAGAGGTTCCCAATGAACATATTAATATAACTCAGGAATAATTGTGCAACTGCTTGTTATAATCTTACATTGGTTGTGATCCAGGTGGATATTGGTGGCCACCCTCCAATTCCACTTGGACCCCCACCATTGTTTCTTTCAGTATTTCAGTTTCCTTAATTGTAGCACAATTTACTATTTTTAGTAGCTTTTCGGGTCCTGAACTTCTAGAGCCGTTTTGAGGCCCTAAACGACGTTTTTTGGGAAACCTGGGAGCAACATGGGTCTGTGGGCTAATGTTTATCACTCAAAAGTTGTAGTCCTCAAATATATCTTTCTAACGAGGTATTGTGCGGATCAAACATAGATCTATGCTAGAGTTACGACCCTAGGAAGTTGATGTACCAATTTACCCAAACGGGGCCCATAGTTTGGTGCTTCATATCCTAGGGTTACATTTTTGGATGTTTAGGGTTTTCCATTGTTTCTCAACAATAAATAGGCCTTTGAGCCTCATTGCAAGACAGTTCATAGGAATGTAGCCACCACATCTCTCCTCAGAGATAAGCTATCATCGTCCGAGCTAGTTTATTTCCATTCTTGTTTGTAAGTATATTTCAGTATTTTACACCAACGAAATGAAGTATTATTTCTGTTGCATCTCTGTATTTATGGTTATCTATGTAATTTGTTGCATTCCTATTTAAATCTAGATCAGTGGTATCATAAAAGTTTGCTCTTTCTCTGTTTTCTTTGCATGTCCCCAACGAGGTCGGGATATAAGGAGTTAGGGATTGAACTGGTCGAACCATTCCAAGACCAACCTCGGAAATCCCGATGGCCTCCCATGGAGGATGAAAAGAAAGATGAGGGGGCAAGATATCCTATCAAAATCGTGCTCAAAGAGGCCCTCGAGCGACAAAGGAACGTGATGATGGACAACTTTTCCCAGATCCTTCAACGGCTACCCAGGGGTGACACATCTACTTCCAGCAGCTATTCTGGAAGCACCACACCCTTTAAGGTGCAAGTTAACTTTGACATTCCCATATTTAAGGGTCAGATAAATGCAGACGTTATAGATAAATGGTTAAATATGCTATAAGGGTATTTTTCTGTTCATGATTTTTCTAGCTAGGAAAAGATTACTTTCGCTCTTCTCAAAGTCGCCCCCCATGTTAAGAACTGGTGGGAAACCTACTGCGAGAAGAAGGATGAAAGTAAAATCTCATTGTTTACAGTCGTACCCACTTGGAATTCATTTCAGAATTCCATCAAGGAGCAGTACTACCCTGTAAGAAGCTATGAGGATAAATACATAAAGTGGACCACGCTACTGCAGGGAAGGGACGAAGACATGTCGGAGTTTACCAATATTTTTCATACCCTTCGCACAAAGTTGGGTATCAATGATTCTAAGCTGCATTTGGTATTCAAATACCGTGGATGCATACATAGGTACATCCAAGACAAGATGGAGTTCCTGGACATCTCCTCGCTTGGCATGGTGTACCGATATGTTGTCAAGATCGAGCAGAAGCTTAATTAGAATAAGCGAGACTTTGGATCTGCAAATATGAAGCAAGGGAAAGGTGCCCCCAAACCGCTGAAAAAAGGACAAAGCCAAGGCAGGGTGGCCTAGGACAACCCGCCAAAGCCGCAACCAAAGAACAACACTGTGAAGCTGAAGAAGGACACAGGAAAGTGGTGTGAGTTCCATAAGAGCTGAACTCACAACACAAGTGAGTGTCAAGCCAAGCAGTCACTCGTGGCCAAGCTAAAGTCTTCGGAATCATATTCATGTTCCAACTCTGAGTCAGAACTTGATAAGGGGAATGACAAAGGGAAGCATATTATCGATGCGGAGCCCAACACCACCGTTGCCACCATGAAGATCAAGAAGGAGAAACTCGAAGATCCAAAGGAGGAGGAGTGCCTCTTCCACTCCCAGATGTGGGCAAAGGGCTCCCAGCTATAGTTTAGTGTCGACAGTGGGAGCCAAAAGAACCACATTTCAGTAGAGGTCGTGAAGCGACTGGGCATGCCAACCACATCACATCCACAATTGTACACCATCGGATGTCTTCACCAAAGACGGGATCTTCGCATGAGCCAGCAGTGTCACCTTCCATACAACATCAAGCCCTTCACGAATGAGGTATTGTGTGACGTTGCTCCCCTTAATGTTTGTGATGTATTATTAGGCCAACCACACTTGTGGAAGTGACATGATGTGTATGAGTCAAGGACTCGTGCTGTTATTGTTACTTTGGGAAATAAGTTGTACAAGATACCGGAGGTAGCATCGCCTACCGCCATCTCTTTGGTTACTGCAAAACAATGTAGTAAGATCATTTCCAAAATCAGGAAATTTGTTTTCCTAATGATACGCCCTCAAGGAAAGAAGAAGATGGTGGCCACGACCTCTAGATAGGGCCCCTCCACACAACAACTACAGATGGACAAGGTCATGGAGGAGTAGGAGGACATCTTCACCTCCCCTGCAGGGGTTCCTCTACACTATTAGGTCAAGCACTCCATCAATTTGACCCCAGGTGCGTCACTACCCAATGGACCAATCTATCAGCGCTCCATTCTTGAGAACGATGAAATCAAGAGGCAAATTCAAGAGCTGCTGCAGAAAAGTCACGTCCGATCAATTTCATCGCCCTGTGGGAGCCTGATCATGTTGGTACAAAAGAAGGATGGGACTTGGAGACTCTGTATTGACTATCGGGTGCTGAACAAGATCACTTTCTGGAATAGGTACCCAATCCCATGGATTGATGACATTTTGGACCAACTGAAGGGGGCAAAATATTTCAGCAAGATCAATTTGAAGTCATGATATCACCAGGTACCAATCGAACCTCCGATGTGTGGAAGACTTCCTGCAAAGCCAAGGAGGGCCTTTTCGAATGGTTGGTTATGCCTTTTGGGTTGAAGAATGCTCTTGCAACCTTCATGAGGCTAATGGATGACATATTGTGCCCATTCACCAACTCATTTGTAGTGGTATACTTGTATGACATCCTGATCTTCAACTAGAATTGGGAAGAACACCTCCACCACATTCGACAGGTTCTCCAAATACTGCGGCAACACAAGTTATGTGCCAATTTGGAGAAATGCACTTTGAACATGACCCAAGTTCAGTATCTAGGATACATTATTGATGAACGATGGGTGCATGTGGATCTAGCCAAGATCCAAGTCATTCGGGATTGGCCATCTCCAACCACTCTGACAGAGATCCGTAGATTTCTACATCTTGGCAACTTCTACCGCAAGTTCGTGTTGGGATTTTCTCATATCGCTTGGCCCTTGAGTCAAGTCACCAAGGGAGGAGCAAAAGAAAAATTCTTTTGGTCTGAATCTCAATAGAAGGCATTCACAGAGTTGAAACATCACCTTTGCTTGGCACCGATGCTCTTATTACCAGACTTGCAACAACCATTTGAGATCGAGACAGATGCCTTTGACTATGCTATTGGGGCAGTCCTTACTCAACATGAACATCCAATGGCATATCACAGTGAGACACTTTCAGACACAATCCAGAAGTATCCTACTTATGACAAAGAGATGTATTCCATTGTGCAGGCCTGTCAACAATGGAAGCATTACATTTTGGGGAAGGAAACAGTCATCCACACAGACCACCAGCCCCTACAGTTCATACAGATGCAAGGGAAGTTGCAAAATGATCACCATCAGAAGTGGTCCACATACATGCAACAGTTCCATTTGAATATCAAGTATAAGAAGGGCAGCACCAATAATATTGCAGATTGCCTTTGTCAACCACCGATCATGGTGTTAACCACCGTGCTCAACTCTTGTGGGCACGAGACTTCTGATTGGCCACTTCTCTACAAAAGCGACCCAGAATTCGGCCACACATACCAGAAACTCTTGGAGGGTCAACGTGTTCCAGATTTTCACCTCCAGGATGCCCTATTATGCCACCTGGGTCACCTTTGTGTTCCTTTAAGTGAGCGTGCTAAGATGACTAGGGAAGCACACTACAGTCAAGCTGCTGGGCATTTCGGGGTTGAGAAAATGGTGGCAATACTGCAGAAGAATTTCTATTGGCCGAATCTTCGACAGGATGTCAAGAAGTACATCAGATCCTACACTATCTGCGTCATTGTGAAACCAACCATCAAGAAGCAAGGCCTCTATACTTCGTTGCTTGCCCCTAGTTGACCTTGGGAATCCATCTCCATGGATTACATGTTGGGACTTCCTTCTACTAAGCATGGAAATGACTGTGTTTTTGTTGTCATTGACAGGTTCTTGAAGATGGCCATTATGGCAGCCTACAAGAATAATATCACAGCAGAAGCCACTGCTAAACTCTTCTTTGAACAAGTGTGGGTACACTTTGGGATCCCATAGTCTATCATCTTAGATCGGGACAACAGGTTCCTCAGTACATTTTGGTCTAGTCTCTAGTCGATGTTGGACACCAAACTCACTAAGTCCACAACATTCCATCCCCAAACTGATGGCCAAACAGAGGTTGTCATCAGGATGATCGTACACATTTTGTGCATGTACAACTCAAAGCATCCACACACATGGGATGAGAGCCTCCCCTATGTTAAACACAGCTATAATCGGGCTCTCCACAGCTCGACTGGCCACAACCCTTTTCAGGTGGGCTTGGGATTCCAACCACTATGTCCCATTGATGTGGTCATGCCATTTGCAGCTACTCAAGCAGTTTCAGCTCATGTCTAGTCCGAAACAGATAAGGAAAAAAACTTAATTGAGCACATCCAACATATTCGCCAGTAGGTCCATAAAATTCTGGAGAAATCAAATGCAAAGTACAAGTAATGACATGATCAAAATCGGGTGCCACACAAGTTTCAAGTGGGCGACAAAGTCTAGTTGCATTTGCAAAAGGAATGCCTTACCAAAGCCTATCAGAAAATGAGACAACTCCGATATGGTCCTTACACCATTACCAAGGCTGTGGGAGACAATGCATTTGAGCTCAACATTCCCCCATTCCTTGGCCTGTACCCAGTGTTCAATGTGGACCGCCTTCAGCCATACTTTTCACCATTACTAGACACATCCGACATTGCAGAATAGCTCACACCAACAAAGTTAAATCCAAATTGCATGGAACAAGCTGCAATTGATTTGATCATGGACACACATATCAAGCACACTCACCAGCAGAAGATCCAACTATATCGAGTTGTCGAAGCAGGCCAACTCCTTCACCAAGGCAGTGGCTCACCAGGGACCAAGTTCAGTAGAAGTTTCCTCATCTCATGGAGAAACTCAACACAATGGGGACCATTACTTCCTAAGGTGGGAGGAATGATCCAGGTGGATATTGGTGGCCACCCGCCAATTCCACTTGGACCCCCACCATCATTTCTTCTAGTTTTTCAGTCTCCTTAATTATAGCACAATTTACTATTTTTAGCAGTTTTCCGGGTCCTGAACTTCCAGAGCCGTTTTGAGGCCCTAAACGAAATTTTTTTGGGAAAACTGGGAGCAACAGGGGTCCATGGAATAATGCTTCTCACTCAAAAGTTGTAGTCGTTGGATAGATCTTTCTAATGAGGTATTGTGTGCGTCAAACTGAGATCGTATGCCAAAGTTACGACCCTAGGAAGTTGATGTACCAATTTACACAAACGGGGCCCATGGTTTGGCGCTTCATCTTCTAGGGTTCGGTTTTTGGATGTTTAGGGTTTTCCTTTGTTTCTCAACAATAAATAAGCCTTCAAGCCTCATTATAAGACAATTCAGAGGCATGTAGCCACCACATCTCTCCTCAGAGATAAGCTACCATTGCCTGAGCTCGTTTATTTCCATTCCTGTTTGTAAGCATATTTCAGTATTTTACATTAAAGAAATGAAGTATTATTTCTGTTGCATCTCTGTATTTATGGTTATCTTTGTAATTTGTTGCATTCCTTTCTAAATCCGAATCAGGTTGCTACCAAGCAATGTCGTCACCTGTCTCAAAAGATATACAACTAGAACTCCTTGCCCTCCAATTGGTGAAAATGAACTATATACTATAGATATAAATAATTTTACTTTAGATTTTAACTATATAAATACAAACTTATAGACATAGTATTATGATGAATGAAAAACATAGGATGGATTTGGTGCAGGTTGTATCCTAATAGACCCCAGAAAGAATAAACTTTTGATTTCTTGTCGTTTAGAATTTAAATGTACAAACAATACTATAGAATATCAGTCATTTATTATTGGATTAAATAAATCCATTAACCGAAAGATATAGTGTATGAACGTAATTGGTGACTCTAACATAATCACTAGACAAGTGCACAATACTATTAATTACCTTTCAATCACTTGAAAAACTACCAATAAGAGGTATGGCAGCTAACTTTTGTATTTAAAGATTTCGGTATTAAAAATGTCCCAAGAATCAATACTATGGAAGTTGACATGGTAACTAATGCTGCTACTAGGTTTACGTTGGTTATGGACAATTTTTCTATTAAAATAGTTTATAAACCTTTTTTACTATATTACTTGACTAATTAGTGCATTTTTAAAGATGATGGGAAATTATTGGACTCCCTTTCCAACACAGATGTTTTCGAAAACACGCCGATAATAAATAGAAGACCAATAAAGCCTTACAGGAGAGAGTTAATGCATTGGAGGGAAACCTAATTCCCAAAAGGTTTTGTGTCACTCAAAAGGTTACTTGACTTGCATAATTGGTTTAAAGGACCTCCAAACACGAAGACTCAAAGTTCCATGTTAATGCATGAACAAATCAATCTCTAAATAGAGGCAAACCCCAAATCCACCAATTGTAGTACTTGTTCCTCCCTGGAGGAGAGGTAAGCTTTCATTTAGTTATTCAAATAGTATCGGGACACCTTTTCTTGGACATATGAAGACCTAAATACATACAATTCCCAAATCATACAACTTGTCATTCCAATAAAGGACAAGGTCATGCATTTGTAGTAAAAATTAAGAAAGCTACATCCAATGCTTGAGCCTCTCATACAGAAAGAATTAAGGAAGTTGTTGGATGCATAGGTTCCTTTTAAAGTCAGGCTTCGATGTGGGTCTCTAATCTCAATCTTGTAAGAAATAAATATGGATAGATTCGTGATGGGCCTCCAAATTAGATACAATTTAAGGCCCATATGGCCATCCTTCAACACATTAAACATCTCTTTTTGCATTAAATGACATAGTTTTAGTTTTAATATGTTCATTAGGAAGGTTTAGAGATAATTGTGTATTTGTGCCTGATATTATTTATTTTGTAGAATATTATGAGAATATTTGGTAGATTGTGAAGACTTGGAGGATGAGATAATCTAGGGACTTACTCTCTTCTATAGGAGGAGCAATATTGGATAATAAATGAGCATGATATGATGAAATTATTGAATAAATTCTATAGCTCTAGTGATTGAGAATATCTAGGAATGTGCTCCTTATCATTTAATGCAGATTCCTAGTGTTGGGAACCAGATCCACTATTTGAGGGATTTCTGAGGGGATATCTTCCTCCTTTCAAGGAGAATACTTCCCCATCAATTTGTATAAGTACTAATTCGAATTTACCTCTAGGGGCATCTATTTCTTAGTCTTCTTGTGGAGAAAACTTTTTATTTAGTAGCTCCACTTTTATTTATAGCAAGGATGTACTTGGATTGATTCAAATAATGAAGTTTGGTTCCATTTTCAGCTTCTAAAACTTAGCTTCCTTCAAAGGACTCTAAGTATCCTTGGGCTTGGTCATCTCAGGAGCCTAAAATCCCTCTTGTACAATTTCTTCGTTTTATTTGAATGTCTTTTTCACTTGCATCTCTTATTTATGCATTTACTATTCATTCTTCTTTTGTTATAGGTTATATTGGTCAAACGATTGGAGTGAGTTGTTTTGTAGGTTACTTACAGAGTTAAAAATTATTCACCCTTAGAAAAACTTTGAAAATTCATCATCAAAATTGAGATACTTAGATTGGTTTACTAGTTCACAAATTTAGAATTTCTGGAAGTCCCTTGTAGCAAAATAGTAGTAATTTTCTAATATTTTTTAGAACATGTTAATGAGATTCATTTGAGTTTATTCTAGTTGAATTGGTTCATAAAAGCATTCAAGTTAATAACAAAATTTACCCAGTATCATTTTCAATTGATTAGGTTAGGAATTTGATAGGTTAACTAACTCACTAATTCTTGAGTTTTCGGTTTGTATAGTAGTAATTTTCTGCTATTTTAGCACATGTAAACAGTGGTATTTTTTAGTCATTCCACATAGAATGGAGTCCTAGGACATCCTAATTCATAAAAATAAATGTCATGTTTCATTTTTATCCGATTTTCTTGGGCATTCAACAAGTTATCTCACTCTTGTGGCAATCTCGTCACTCCTGTAGCAGTCCTATAACAGACCTGTAGCAATTTGTTTCCGATATTTTCCTTGCCTAGATTAACTCCAAATTCATCGTAGAAGTAGATATATAGCCTATAAAGAGTATGAGGCCACGTTTTTTGAGCTAATGTTTGTTTAGGTCAATATTCAGATCTTATATTGCTTACTTCTTGAATGTTGATTTCTGCAAATTAATCTAGATTCTACTTCTATAGATTACTTTATGCAAAGTGTGATTTCATTTTTACAGGATTACTCTAGGACTTTCCTTTCATACAAAATAGAATATATATCCTTTAAATTTAATTTACTTTTCACAAAGATAGATTATATCTTCTTAGTTGTCATTATGCTTTACATGTTTGCAAATAGAATATATTTCCTTCTTTCCATTCACTTTCTAGGTAGAATATATTTGCTTATTGTTATTTACCTTTTGTAGCTTAGGATTGGTGACTTACTTAGATATTTTTTCATTTGAGGTTGTTTCATTTCCTTGTTTCACTTGCATTAAAGGGATTCAGACTAGGAAGAGGAAGGTGTTTGTTTCACATACAGTGTCGACCTGTCTTAAGTTTGTACGAACCTCAGGTTGATAATTTAAGTTGATAGCCTCAAGGGTTAGAACATTCTTGTTGCAATATTGGGCTCATAAATCCACTTGTGTGTTGAATACCAATACCTCAATTGAAATTAGGATAAAGATAACTACCCAGTTCCCTCCATGGAGAAGATCCTTCAAATTGTTTTAGGATATGAGGTGTTTTCTTTACTTGATGTTTTTTCTTATTATAACTAGGTTCGGGTAGTTGAGCTAGAAATATTGAAAGCTACTTTCGTAACTAAATGGAGAACATCCACATTTAGACGTATTCCTTTTAGACTTATTAATGTTAGATTTATGTTTCAGAGAGCAATGGATATTGTGTTTAGAGGACTCATTAGTCAGAGTGCACTAGTATACCTTAATGATGTCATATTATTTTCAAAGAAGAGATCATATCATTTGTGTCATTTGAGGTAAATATTTTAATTCTAAAAAAATATGGCATATTGCTCGATCCTAAGAAAAGCATTTTTTTTTTGTGTCCAAAGGAAATATTTTAGGACATATCATCACAAAAAGAGGTATTATTGTTGACCCCGAATGCGTCAAATCCATTACCAAGATCACATATCCAAATGGTAAGAAATATATGCAATCATTTTTTGGAAAAAATAATTTCCTTTCAAAGTTCATTTCAGATTATGGCTAAATCATAATTCCATTGCAAGACATGATAAAAATGAATGGGTGTATAAATGGAACCAAAAGGAGAACAAAACTTTTGTGCAAATCAAGCAAGCTATAGTTGAGGCCCCCACTCTCCACAGTCCCAATTTCAGCAAAGATTTTATGCTCCATACATTTTCTTCAGATTCTTAATTAGCTACAATTTTGACTCAAAAATATGACCATGGAAACAAAAAACCTATATCCTTTATGGGTATAAGAATGCAAGGATAAAAAATGAACTACCCGGATATGGACAACCAAGCATACAATGTTTACAAATCTTTCAAAGACTTTACGCTTTATATTCTTAAAAATCATGTCATGGTGTTTGTTCCTCACCCTACAATTAGATTTCTATTTGTGCAACATGATTTAACATAGCACAAATCCAATTGGATTATTTCCTTACAAAAATATGACCTTGAGTTTAAATTAGCTTGGAATGTCAAAGGCCATGGCTTATGTAAGCTTATTGTTGAAGCTACATATCCACAAGAATAATAAATCATAGGATGAGAAAAAGAGATTGATATGTATACCAATGATTTTGCACCCACACTCACTATGCCATCATCTTGGTATGGATATTTGAGGAAATATCTTGAACAAGGAACTTTCCCTTCACATTTATCAGTGAAACAAAAAAGGGCCATTCGACTAAAAGCTTCTTATTATCAGTTGTTCCATGGAGATCTATTTTAGAAACATCATAATGGCATTTTTTAAAAATGTTTAGAACTTTCAAATGTTGAGAAGGTCTTCAAGTAATTGAACAACAAAATGACGAAAGGACATTATGTTGATGATACAACAACACACATTATCATGAGAGTGGGTTATTATTGGCATACATTATTCAAATGCACTCCTGCATAAACATAAAAAAAATTCATCTATCAAATGGTGTTAGAAGAGAGACATAATCAACTGCTCCACTCCATCCCATTGTGGTAGAAGAGCCTTTTCAATAGTGGGGTTTGAATATATTTGGGGAAATCACACTCATTCCTTAAAGAAGCATAGGTATATTCTCACAACAATAGATTACTATACAATATGGGTTGAAGTTATGCCACTCAGACAAGTCAACAACCAAGAGGTAATCCAATTCTCCAATCAAAACAACATTTCCAAGTTCGATGTCTCAACATCAATTGTTTTTTAAAATGAAACTTATTTTTCATCATTGAAGTTATATGATTTTTTTTGAAGTATGGATTTATGTTGAAACATTCTTCTAATTACCACCCTCAAGGAAATGGACTAGTGGAATCTACCAATAAAATCCTTATCTGTATCATCAAGAAAATTGTGCTCACTTAACAAAAAAATTGGCACGATACTCTAGCTAATGATATTTGGTGTGATTGGTACTTCTCCTAAGCATTTTGTTGGTACTTCTCCTTACTTCCTTATATATGGAAAAGAATAAATCCTACCACACAACATGTACCTCTCTTCTTTACAGTTGTCCCAAGAATCTCAAGGTAGTTCATGCCCAATTAGGCAAATTAGAATTGATAGCTTGTTCAAACTTGAGGAAGAAGGGAAAAAGGCCCGAGAAAATTTTCCCTCACACCAGAACTAGATGAAGTGATGGTTTGACAAGAAACCAATAATAAATAGGGAATTTAGTGTGGGATATCTCGACTTGAAATAGGATAAATCCCATGAATACAACAGAAAACACAACAAGTTTCAATCCCTATGGATCAATCCATATCAAGTTAAGAAAAAGCTTGGCCAACATACTTATTGTCTCTAAATGCTAGATACAAAGGCTGATTTCCCTCTTGTGAATGGCCAAGACTTGAAGTTATCTTTGAGTTAGCAGCTCCTATATATTCCCTTTTCTTTATACATAGTAATTTCACGTCATTTCATTTCATGCCTTTTTTTTCATGTCATGTTTTTAGTTTCTTGCCATTTCTTGATGTAGTTCCCTTTCAATTTCACTCAAAGGCATTTGTTGATAAATAAATGTCTTGCATATAAATAAAGTGTTATGAGACATTGTTAATAATTTGAATTCTTACAAAGACTATGGTAATTTTTCAATCATTATATATCTTTACATCTCTTTTAAATGTTTAAAATTGAACATATTTATAGGTCAATGATATCCACAAGGAAAATATGGATTAGATTTTGTGGAGAATTCTAATGAGCTAGAATTACCTGTATCCTTAATAGGATTTTTGTTACATGAAGTGGCTTTTAAAACACATTTTTGTATTCAAAGAGAGTTGACCTAGTAGTTAGAGAAGGGAAAAGGAGAAAACACATAGCGGGAAAGCTCATATCAGAAAAAGTTAGTCTCTAAAAACAAGGAACAACCTCTCTTTCCCAATAAATAAGTCAGGATCACTCATTAACCCTCACATAATGAACACCTAATATATGATGTGAATGTGCATGAAAAAGAAAAATAATGAAGTAAATGGTAATGAATGAGAAAGGATTTATGCACAGATAGGTGATGCAAGTAACTTCACTGGGGTACTAAAAATGCCTAATAGCAGTGAAGAAATGCTTGTGATTTCTTGAGTGACTCCACTAGGTTACTTAATAGCCTTGTTAGTAGCAGAGAAACATCATAGAATCATTTTAATTTTGAAAATCTCCAACTCATGTATTTACTATCCTAATCCCCTATCAAAAATACTAGTGTCATCACTTAACTTATGAAGCATGTATGAACCATGCCAATCAAAGTGATAGAAATACTACACCCATAAAAAAGGTTGCAAATTGAAACTAGTAGGATCCATAAATAAAATACAACACTTCCAAAGGGTTATGCTTCATCTTAAAGTAAAGGAAAAATATAGATTCTAAGGTCCTACCAGTAAATCACTAATTGATTTACCCACTACAATAGACCTAAATTTAGGATCATTTCAAAATTTGTAGACCCCATTAACTTCTTAATGCACATCTGTTATGGTTTCTTGTGCTTTGAATCCTCTTTTGACTTGACTACAATCTCATCACATTCTAGTGAACCTAGCCTTGAAGCTTTAAAACTTATATTTTTCTATCATAGTTGCAAGTTATAATTGCAAATTGTAGTGTTGGTATTCCTAGCCTTTGGAAGTGTGATTTGTGACTTTCCCTATGCATCTCACCCTCCTAAGTCAAAATTCACATTTCTAATTCACAATGACTTGTGACTATGTTTTATAAATATGATCTATAACTAAAACTTCCTTTGTTAGATTCACTAAGTTCGAGTCGCACTTTCAAGTTGTGACCTCTCCACATGTGTCATCTTATATATATCAAAAGTGTCCCTGTCTTTCATTTATTCTTATTTAGTAGTGGATGAGTGGGACTCTCCTCCTCATAGGGTTTGTGATTGTGACTACTAGGTAAGTAATGCATCTCCTTTCTCATCATTACTTTGGTATTACTTGTCAAGTGTTAAATCAATTCATTTCCCATAGCCTTATTTACTTATAGATCCTAATGCACACCTTCCTTCCTATAATCTCTATGCACAACAATCAAACTTTTTCCTTTGACTAACTGAACTATGCTCTCAAAGAGGCACCGAGTCTCCTTTTAAGTTCAAGACTTGACACTTGTAGCCTTGAACCTTAGACGATATTTATGTTGCCAAGGGTTTTTTCCCTAGTTTTATGCATTCTTCATCACCTAAATTTCATTCATATTTCTTTCAATTTCTATATTGAATAACCCAAATCATATACATTCACTAAAATTCCTTAATTTAATTGTGTACATCCATTAATTGGTGAAATTTTCTGGTTTTTGGCTCAAAATTTTATGAATTCGTTGAGAGGAATCATGCTTTTTTATGAACCATTATAAAGTCATGTCGCTCCTTTTCAATAGCATTTTCAAAGCCCTACATTTTCCTCACAATATTTTAAAAAGAAGCCCCTTCCAACTAATTTCAAACCAACACCCTCCTTGGTATTCAAACCCATTGTGATTAAGAAAAGCAACTGGCATGGTATTCCTCCTTTGGCAAGTTGCAAGTTACATTCTCAAGATGTAGTGTCACTAGAATTCAAATGTATGACTAGTATAGGTAACCCCCGCATTTGAAGTTGAAAATCACATCTATCTCCCACAGTGAAACTAGAGACAAAAAGTGTGACTTCTACTAAAATCCTTCAATTCTGATTGTGACTAGGTCATGCTTCCAACATGCAGTGAGTTTGAAGCTTGAAAATGAGACTAACCTTGTTCCTAAACACCTTAAATTTGCAAGTTGCATTTCCAGTTGATAGTGACACTATGTTTCCAAAGTTCAATCTGCACTATGAAGAATATCTATGACTCGGCTAAACGTTCCCTTCCCTTAGGTTAGAAATCAAAGTTACAATCCTCAATGGAACTTTAACCCTTAAATGTGACTCTTTACCATAGTAAGTTTGTGACTTGCAAAAAACCTTCCTCTCGTATAAACATATCCAGCTAAACCTTGACATATCAAACCACAACCGATACCATTATATCTACATTTTCAATTAATGGTTATCATTGACATATTTTAACATTGTGTTTCATTAATGAGTATCTTCGATATGTCAGGTATAATTTATCTAGATTTCCTCAACATATACTCTTTATTGAAAGAGATGTTTTTGTCTAACATAAGATGATATGGAAGGAACTATGGTAGGGTGGAAATATTCATAGAAGGAGTTGTGAACAACCCTCCTAATTTTCTTGTATGTGGTTATACTGCTTGTTTTATTAACAAGGAAATGAAGCCTACAAAGGGAAACATCTACACAAAGTTTTCCTAGAAATACATCCCACAAGATGAGGAGGACTTTCAAGTATGCATCAATATCAATATGCCATGGATACATAATGTTACCACACATCCACCAGTCTTTCCATGTGCAATTATAGAGTGGATTATTCAACACACAGATGGGGAATAATTTGTAGTCAAAGTGCTAAAGGAGTAATTTAGCATCATTTATGGCAGAAAACATTTGAAATTATTATAAGTTAACCAAACATCGAAAAGCATTCAATATCAGGTGGTTTTGTAGCTTCGATGGCACAACCAAGGAGATGTTCAACTCTTGGTGGAAAGAGCCAAATAATTTTGGGCACAGAGTAGATGGGTTCTACAATACTAAAACTCACATGAAAATTCATCAAATGTTAGCTTCTTTGATGTGCAGACTCTATGGAAAACCAAACACAAAAAACTTTCAGGAAACCTAAGTCCCCTTAATGCATACATTTGCCACTAAAGGGACAATCCTTAACTGGGAAATCATGCTAGCATCCTCCATTAAGTCTAATTTCCAGGAAAGAAAAAACTAGAAAAAAGGAGAGCAAACAAAATTTTATATGTCATCTTACTTATTCGACGCAATATGTGGCAAGTGTGACTTTGGAGGGCTTGGCTTGAAATGATGCCTTAAAGTGGAATTATGTGTGCATATCTATTACAAATGATTTAGGAACACAGGTTGTAGAGGGATGTATGAAAATATTTTAGAATAGTTCATCTCTCCTTTATATTATGAGTTTTTTAGCACAGAGCCTCGATGAATACTTAAAATTGGTTTCTTCATGATGATGATACTTATATCATATTTTTTGGTTCTTGCAATATTCCTAATTCTCTTCCCACATTTAAGACAAATTGGTGTTGGAGGAGATGCTTTACTAGCTCACCACAGGGCTTTCCAAGACCTTGGGAAAATCCAAGAAAGCTCCATGGCCCATCTTCTTGATAAACATCAGAGCTTACTCTATTAAAAATTTCAAGGAGTATGAAGTAGAAGCTAAAGAGTTGCAGTGTTTGAGTTAAGTTTCCATAGATATGACCCAAGGGGCACTACTATGGCACACTGTAAAAAAATTAGATTTGGTTGGGCATATTCCTAAGTCACTAAAGAAGAAGAGGACAAAGTTAAAAACTTTTATAATTCTTTTAAAGAATTACAATAAGATCTTCAAATTGAAGAGGAATACCAACCAGAGCATAACACCCAAGAAAGAATGAGCTTGGAAGCAAGAGAATATATTCTTAGGAGGAAGAAGGGGGGAGAAACTAGCAAAGAAGAAAAGAAGTGAAAAGATAAATGGAAAAATATCGAAAGAAGAAGTAGGAAGAAGAAGAGGCTTAGCAGAAGAAATTGGAGGAAGAGATGCGAAAGAAGTAAGAGGAGTAAGAGATGAGAAACAAAAAAGAAGTAGAAGACAACATGAAGAAGAAAGAGGAATATAGGAAAAGAAAAGATGCCATAAAGAGAAAGAATGCAGAGGTATTGTTGGGAGCGGGATCCCCCAAGGGCAGTTTTGGGTCTAAAAGCCCATGTTTAAGTCAATTTTTGTAATATAATTGTAAAGACTCTGCATTTTGTGGTCATGGAGCGCGAAGGTGTTATGTGTAAAAAAGGGTAGTCTGCCCTTATTTTTGTAAAGTAAAGTCGGCTGTAAGAGACCTACCCATGGTCCGCGGACCATGGGATTGTATAAAAAGAGCTAAGCTCTAAGTAGTTAGAGGCATCGAAAAATAGAATGGTAGATCATTTAATATAGTGATAGCTCTGAAGAAGAAGTCTAAGTCTTGGGTCGTAGTGTATATAGAGTCTCTATAGCTGAGTGTTTAGAGGCCTAGGGTAGAAGTCTGCAGTTGAGTGCACAGACCCCTGCAGCTGTGTGCACAGGGTGGACAGAGTCTGTAAACACTTGGGAGATATTAATAAAATGAGTTATTTTGCAACTTTTGTGTCTTTGTTCTGTTGATGGGTTTGGATCTATTATGTATGAATTTCCTTTATTATGCTTATATGATGTGTGGATGAAGGAAATTACATTGAATAATTAAACACAATTACGAATATCTGATTATGCGGTGATAACTTTAAGTATTTGACAAAATAAGAAAATCACTTAGGATATTTGAGGAATCTGCATGGCACGCTGCCATAACAACGCGAAAATACCTGAGCCCCAGGTTAGGGCTACACGAAGGTCGATCATATACTTTTGCGAAGGTATTGAAGGCTGGAATAGAGGGTTTGTCTTACAAGCCCTAGAGCAAGACCACCAACGCAAAGGTAGGGATAGAAGAAATCAAATGACATCACAACCATCTCAGGGTGCAGAAACTTGGTTCCAACATCCCCCCACACTGCTTCAGGTGAGAATTTGGTCCACGCTCTGCGGGCTGATGCCGAAAGGGCTAGTAGTGTAGGGATTTGTTTGGCTAATTAACGCTGAACCTGGGTTAGGCACCCTCAATCCAACAAATGGTTCCATTGCCTAGACCAAAATCTGCACAAGAGATGTGTGATGTCGTATCACTGGAATCCAACTAAGAAGGAGTTTGGAGATTGGTTGGATAGAAATATCCACGAATTCACAGCACAAGAGAAAAGAAACCCGCGAATGAAAACGGAATAGTGGTTGGACAGATACCTGTATACAGAGATCCACGAGATCCTTTTCTGCTCCTTCCCTATTGAGCTATACGAGTGGATTTCAAAGCTAGTAGATAGCCAAGGAAGGTGGAAACTTGACGATCCTATTGTGTGGGTGACGAAGCTAGTGCGAAGGTTGGAAGCATCAGAGGATAAGATCACTCATGTTGTCGATCATTGGCTCAATTGCATCATAGGAGGATTTGTGACTGAATTCACGTAAACACCTCAGTTAGCTACAATGAGGTGGAGTGACAATTTTTCAAAGGAACATGAGGTAAGTATGTAAAATCTTTGAATATCTGGATTAAAATTTTATTGTGCAAAAAACGGTTATGCAACTACCTTGATGTTCAGGACTACACGAAGTAGAAAAACTTATAGGAATGAAGCGAAAAAGGGTTCGGAGTATAGTCCCTTGATTTCACCTCCACGAGGTGACGAAGAAGGGATAGCAAAGGTTTCTCCGTGAAGTGTTATTCAGTTAATAAAACAAGGATTCCCGTGAATACCACCTCCACCCACACCACCTTTGACTTCACCGCCCTCACCCCAAACTTCACCCGTACCACCTCCACCTCCACTGCAGTTCAGTATGGAAAATGCATTGAAGTTTCCTTTACTCAAAGGCTTGGGAAATGAGGACCCAGACTAGTTCTAGTTCATTGTGAGGGCTGTATAGGAAGCTCAATGTGTTACAGATTATCATATAAAGAAGGCAACACTAGTTAGTGCTCTTGAAGATCGCGCACTAACCTGGTATATTAAATACTCTAACGATAACCCGAATGTTGGAGTAGCAGACCTCCAGGAAACACTAAATAGGGAATTTAGTAGGCCTAAATATGAGGCACAGTCAATTGTGGGATTCAAAGAGATCGCAATGCAACCAGGCGAGACGCCTTGGGAACTAGATTAGAGGCTGAAATGTACAATCTGTGAAGCCAACATGAATTTGACAGATGGACAACATCGCGAGTGGTTTGTGGCTTTGCTACTACCACACTTAAGGAGTGCGTTGTTGCAGCAGAAGATAACAACTTGGGTAGAGGCCTTAGAGATTGCCATGAGACTACATGAAACTTCGATGCAAGATCCTAATCTAGGAGTTCAGCAAATCCATGTGTAACTGAAGAATTTATGCCTTGAGATGCAAAGTCTGAAGCAGGATAGGATGGTTCAACCAGAGGTATGCAACAAGGTATGGTGCTTGAAATGCAAGAGTCAGGGTCATCACAGAGACCATTTCCTGGTCTTTGAAAAATATATTATAGGAGGAGGACCGATGCCTTTAAGGCTAGAAGCTCAAGCAGGACCAAGCGCAGGACCTACATTATGGTATGCTATCTGTCAAATATCAGAAAACATGCCACAGATAATTGTCACTTGCTACAGAAGTTTGTATAGACACCGCAACAGCTGTTCTGCAACTTTTGTAGGTCGATAGGGCACAATGAGTGCACTTGCAGGAGCTATGAACTGATGATGGATAGAACTCCCACCTATAGGGTTTAGGCTGAAACACAGCCCCTTGACCAAGTGCAGGGATGGCAAGGACAAGATTTCAGGGGCACGGAAGAGGACGAGGTAGAGGAGAACCTGGTAGAGGACGAGGACAATTGATTTACTACAATTGTGGAGGACTAGGACATTATGCCCGCAATTGCACTAATCCAACACGTCTGTCATGAAATTATTGCACATTGTTTGATCATGAAACAGAAGATTGTCCTACGCTGATAGCTAGGATACGTGACAAAGGGGCGCTACCACCTCTGCTAACTCAGAACCTACATATGATGAGGTCTGAGCCATGCGAGGAGGATCCAAATGTAAATATAGTGCTCTGAGGTGGAATTGCGATATGAGATGACAAGGGGAAATAGACAAAAGATAGTACATGGGTTCACAAAGCCCCAGCAAAGGAGGCTCAGTTTGATGTGGAGCACGCACATGAAACCTTCATGGAAGCTAAGAAGAGCTTTGTTGAGGCCTGCACCTCAGGCTACAAGGATATGCCTAAGCAAGAGATGGACCCCTCTATGCTCACAACTTTCTTGGAAACCCATATGAAGTTACTACACGACATTAAGGCTATGAAAGGATTACAAGAACTCATCAATAGATGTGCTGGAACTGCACCAGGTAAGCCACGTGTAGTACAAAAAATTGGTAAACATAAAACAAGAACGGGACGAGAGATGAGACTCACCACACAGATAGGAGAGTATGAAATGGATTAAGCTATTTTGGACCTGGGGTTAGACGCAAATGTCCTACCAAAGCAGAATTGGGTGCGAATGGGGAGACCTGTGCTGCAATGGTCTCCGATTCAGCTAAGGATGACGAATCAACAAAAGATCATCCCCATGTGGTGGCTGCAAGGGGTGCCCATGGATATTGAGGGAGTGAGCGTGTTAGCTGATTTTGAAGTATAGAGATAGTGGATGACATAAATCCTTATCCCGTGCTCTTGGGAATTAACTGGGCTACTAATATGAATGGGGTGATCAATTTGAATAAGCGTAAGATGATCTTTGAGAAGAAATCGCTGTGCATAATAGTACCCCTTGACCTTGCTGAAGGATCGTGCTATACTGAACTTGTCCACGATTATGAGAGTGATGACGACCTAGACTATATCTATAAGATAAAAGCACGAGACCAAGATTGGATGAATCCCACCATGGATGGACGGATTACATTGGATTGTGAGAGTTCCTACACTTCATACTTCGACAAAGAAATAGAACGCTAGAAGAATCGATTACATGAAGTAACTACGATGAATTGCAACATGATGACCCAGTCGCTTCGATGTGTGTCATCAGAGGTAAGAAATCTGCCTACTTATGATGGTCTGAATGAGGTAGATATCTTTTTGGATGCATTTGAAAGGGAGGTACCAGAAAATCAGCGCTTCCAGGCCTTGGACTGGGCACTGTGCGCTACGCTCGCAAGATGGTGTGGTACGTACAAGGGAAGCTTTGATGACTGGCACGAATGTAGGAGGATGATGAGAACATGATTTGGGAAGCCTAAGATGTGACTGACAGACAAGTATGATGGGCATAATGATTCGCGTGCGCATCTGGCCAAATGGACCCAGGCTTTTGGAGAAAAGCCCCTACCTGAGTTGGTGAACCTGTTCTGTCATACCCTGGATGTTATCCCAATGAATTGGTATATAGAAACAGAGCTCCACCATGGGACATGTGAATGGGATATCTTGCGTGAAGGATTCATGATGACATTCAATTTTGAGGACGAGTTTGACAGTATTGATGAAGTGCTACAAGAGGTGAAAGAAGCAATCTTTAAGATATCGCAGGATCCTTTAGACCTAATTCACCTGAATGGGCTACTTAGCTTAGTCATGCGCTAGAATGTTATAATGTAACTACTGAAGAAGAGGATGAGGATCCATAGAAGATTAACATTCCAGAAACAGAAGGTCACCACAAGGTTCAAGGACCGTAGATTGAGAACCCTGATATAACCACGCCGTATGGAGGCAGAACCCAAATTCGCGAAGATTGGAGACTACTGGGATGATGCGACAGTGGATAAGGTCACTAAATTTCTCTATGAATACCAGGACTTATTCCCTACCAAGTTTATGGATCTAAAAGGAATAATTGGGGACCTAGGAATGATAAAGATCATGTTAAAGCCCGACGCGAAACCAGTTAAGCAAAGGCCTTACTGTCTCAATCTGAAATATAAGGAGAAGGTCCACTTAGAGCTAGACAAGATGCTCGCGGCAGGCATAATTGAGCCGGTGGAAGAATCTTATTAGGTAAGCCTAATGGTGCTGCAAGAGAAGAAGTAGAAGGATGAGATAAGGATATGCGTGGATCTCAGAAAACTGAATGATGCTTGTGGGCATGATCCTTTCCTGACTCCATTCACTGATGAAGTGTTGGACAATGTAGGTGGCTAGGAAGCATACTCCTTCACTGATGGGTTCTCTGGGTACCATCGAATCAAAATCGCACTGGAGGATAGGAGAAAGACAAACTTCGCAATTGTGTGGGGTTTCTTTCAGTACACTATAATGACATTTGGATTGAAGAATGTGCCTGCAACATTTTCGCGCATGGTTGTTGTGACCTTCAAGGAATTTATTCATAAGTTCCTGGAGGTATATTTTGATGACTAGACTGTGTTTGGGCTGGTTAAGCGCCATGTAGCAAGCTTGCGCTTGATGCTGGATACTTGTCAAAGACACCATATTGCTCTCAATCTCAAGAAATGTTTGTTCTATGTTCCTTTTGGGAACTTATTGGGGCATGTGGTTTGCAGACAAGGATTGATGGTAGACCCCACAGAGATCGCAGTGATACTGAACTTGGAAGTGCCAAGGAGTGTGAAACAACTGTGTGCTACTCTGGGACATACGGGATATTATAGAAATTTTATCAGAAGTTATGCCGAAATCACCGCACCTATGGAGAAATTGTTAAAGAAGGATGTCACGTTTTACTGGAATGATGACTGTAAGAAGAGCTTGGATATATTGAAAGAAAAGATGGTTATCATGCCGATTTTAGTCTTACTGGACTAGAAGAAAGAGTTTCATGTACATGTTGATGCGTCATGTATAGCATTGGGAGAAGTACTAACATAGGCTGGCAGAGAAGGCTTGGACCATCCTATCGAGAAGAACTATTCCACCACTAAGGGCGAGGAGCTAGCTATGGTGTATGCACTCTAGAAGTATAGGCACTACTTGCTAGGAGGTCATTTTAATATGTATACGGATCACTTTGCGTTGAAGTACCTGATCAATAAGCATGTGTTGGGGGGGAGAATCTGTAGATGAATTTTATTGTTCTAGGAGTATGATTTTGAAGTTTTTGTGAAGCCTGGGTGATTGAACATGGGATCAGACCATCTGTCACGCATCGAAATAGGGCAGGAACCTACTAACTTGGAAGAAGGATTGCCTGACACGCAACTATTTGCAGTGCATGTCACAGATGGTCATTTTGAGGATAAAATACACTTCCTAACAACAGGAATAGCACCAGAAGGATATAGTGTCTAGTAAAAGAAGGAATTAGTGGTGCATGCAACCGATTTCTCTGTCATTGCTAGGCATCTATACAAGATGGGGACTGATGAGATATTGCGACAGTATGTACCTGAGTTTGAAAGAAGCAAAATCCTCACAGACGCTCATGGGGGCACTGAGGGAGGACATTATGCAGGGAGAGAAACCACACAGAAGATTCTACACACAGGGTTGTGGTGGCCAACCCTTCATTAGGACTCAAAAGCATATTGCAAGGCATGTGATGTATGTCAAAGAACGAGTAGGCCATAGCAGAGGGATGGAATGTCTTTCAATCCCCAATTGACATTGCAACCCTTCGAGAAGTGGGCGATAGATTTTGTAGGACTCATTCAACCACAAGGAAAGATAGGAGCATGATACATTATCACTGCGATGGAGTATTTGACTCGTTGGACAGAAGCACGGCCAGTGAAGGATTGCATGGGTGCAACTGCCACAAAGTTCGTATTTGAGCATGTATTGACGCAATTTGGATGTCTGAAGATCTTGATGAGTGATCGTGGTACGCACTTCCTGAATGAGACGATCAGCTCACTGATAGAGGAATTTCAGGTATACCACCAAAAGAGCACACCTTATCACCCACAAGCTAATGGGATAGTAGAGGCGTTCAACAAAGTTCTCAAAAATGCGTTGACCAAGGTTTGTAATGCTCAGTGAAGTGATTGGGACCTATGCATACCTGCAATACTGTGGGCTTATCAAACGACATGCAAGACGTTGATTGGAAAAACCCCTTTTAGGCGTGTCTATGGTGTGGAAGCAGTAATGCCTATGGAATATATCTTACCCATTCTATGCATAGTAGCGCTCACAGGTATGACGGATCGTGGAGCCTTGGAGGAGAGGTTCACGCAGCTAGATGAGCTCGAAGAAGAAATATTTTCAGCTGGATTTCACCAGCAGGTCCAAAAGTAGCGCGAAAAGGCATGGCATGATGCACACATCAAGCTACGCACATTTAAGGTAAATAACCTAGTTTTGTTATATGATAGTAGGTTTGATAAATTTCTAGAGAAATTCAGGATGCACTGGTTAGGGCCTTATGTTATTAAGGAGATTACCGACGGAGAAGCGGTATAGCTGGTCAATTTAAATGGAGAACCCTTCCCAAGAAAGGTGAATGACAGTTGCTTGAAGCCATACACCAACAGTTCGACCATGTGACTAAATGAAATTAGAACATTCTTAGCACTCCAGGCAGCTGAAAGGAGGCACGACACTATAAATTACACTGCTCAGGTTGGGGATTTGCGCGATTGGAAGATGGTGCGAAGCAAAGGATGTGTCACTGGGTTTGCGGTAGTGTGGAGGGAGTTGCACTACCTAGGGAGAAGGTCAACCTTCAAGTTTCCATGAGATATTTTTGCTCCTTCCCTATTACGCTATACGAGTGGATCTCGAAGCTAGAAGATAGCCAACATGTATCAAGAAAAAGTAAAGAAGAAGTAACAAAGAAAAGAAAAGAAGAGCAAGAGATAAAGAAGAAAGTCAAAGAATAATAGAGGAAAAAAGAAGAAGAAATAAAGAGAAAGGAGGAGGAAGAAACCAAGATGCAAGAAGAGGTCTTAGCCAAACAACTTGAACAACAATAAATGGATAAGGAGCATGAAGATAAGTTAGTAGAGGATAATAGGTTAAAGGATCAATTGATACAATTAGAGTTTCCTACATTGAATGTCCCACCTCCTACTCCCATCACTGGAGGACATTTCCCATCATAGAAACTAGGAATCATATCAGAAGTGGAAGAGAAGGTATTAGATCTCTCCAGGATTTCATTTACTATGTATAACATAAGATAATTCAAGAAAGGTGCAGATTCCTGGCCAAAAACCCAGGAAATCCCAAATTGATCATTACAGAAATTAATCATTACAGAAAAGGAGATGGTAATAGATACTACATTGAAACCTAGAGTGATATCTTCTATCGAGACCTCTTTTGTGACTACTACAGAAAGAAATATAGATTGATTAACAAAAGAGGTAGAAAAATTGAAGGCAAAGTTGATTGTTTATGAGCAAAATATTCTATAGCTATAGGATGAGAACCAAGCATTATTGATCTCACGCTCCCGAAATGAGGACTTGCATACAACCATATTGGAAAACATTAATATACTAGAAGAAGTTATGGATATGGTTTATAATGAGATGTTGACGCTGAATCAAGTTATGACTACATTCCCCAATATGCAAAGTGAGTCAAGAAAAAGAGGAATGTTAATCAAACTAGCCATCTCTGTAGGTTATCTCATATATGAATGGACCATGAAGTAGCATAATGCACCCAAAGAACTCAGAAGGAAAAATCCAATAACAATAGAGAAAGATAAAGAGATTTCATGATCATGATGCAATCACATGACAAGTTGAGCAGAGATTTGCATAAGGTAATGGCCTCCTATAAGAACTTATATAATGGGTTGGAATCCTTGTTAAGGTACACAAGATACCGTTGGTGAATTAGGTGAAACAAGATCAAAATAAGAATTCAAACAAGAGACTCAAGAAATTCTAGATCCCATAAGACAAGTTGCTATGAGAGATATTTTGAAGGTTACAAAAGAAGCGTTGCACAAAATTTGGTTGACCCTATGAAGATGCAAAAAAATCTTACAACGTTATTGAATAAGGTGTAATCTAAAAATACAAAATTGATACTATATGCATTAAAATTCCTCATAAGGCATAGATATGAGCTACAAAATAGACAACCATACTTAGTTAAAATCTACATATAAAGGCTTGGAAACTTTCCATCACTAGGCTACATATATAGGCTTTGGAACTTTCCATCTATTTATATGTCATCTTACCTATTGGAAATCTCTTTAAATTTGAATAAGTGTATCTTTGATGCAATTAGATGAAACAAACACTCACAATGAATAACTCTGGTAATGGCATGCACATTATATAGAAAAACTTGATGGGATGCGGGATGATTAGATCGTTAACTAATAAATACGGTAAGTTACCAAAATCATTTGAAATACGGGTAATGATGATGACTCAAACACAGACCTTGAGTTTGTGATGTAGATGACTCAAAAAGTGGATTATAATTATGGCCAATTAATGGGAAATGATGAGGAAGTTGGAAAACATATAATCAAAATATATCAAAAGCTATTACGCAAAATTTTATAATAATAACCTAAAAAGAATCCACTAATTATTAATGACTACATATGGAGGCTCCATAACTATTCAAATTTGAAGAGATTTGCAATTGGTGACAATGATAAATCATCACCCGCAAGAGGCTGGAAAGCTTTTTCAAAAGACAATATATAGTCCAATCATCCATATAAACTTCCAAAAACTTATGAATATACTCTCGGAAGGTTGCAATAAAAACTCTAGAGAAAAAAGATGGAGCATTCTTGAGACTGAATGACATGACATTATATGCATAAGAGCCCCACTCAGTTATGAATGTAGTCTTGTGCTCATCACGTTCTACAATACGCACCTGATGGCAACTTGAAAATCCATTGGTAAATAAATAGGCTTCATTCCCCGGAACATTTTCCAATACATAATCACTTAAAGGAGAAGGGAATGAATCATGAACATAGGCATTATTAAGGCTTTGATAATCCACAAAAATCGAAATTTCATTTAAATATTTCTTATCTTGAATTACAATGGGATTGATCCACTCGGGATCATCAATAGGAAAAATGAGATTGGTTCCTAACATCTTGTCAATTTCCTTCTTTACTTTTTCTTTTACTCTATGAGTTAATCTATAAGGCTAATGTTTAATAGGCCTTGCATCAAGCTTTAGAATAATTTTCATTTCTCCTAGGTCTCTCTTAATCCCCCTAAGTTTTGCAACTGAGGCAAGAAAAATATCTTCATATTCTTTTAGCAGATCAAAAGTTTCTTTTGTGCTCTGCTTATCCCAATAATCTCCAATAGAAGCTAATTTAGGTTTCTCTTCAGTGTTGATATTATGTTTTGAAACTTCAATGGCTTCAAATGAGGAGAATATTTAATAGGATCATCCTTTATGTTTTGATACCTTCAGACTCCTTGAAAGTCAAGTTCTTGAATCCTTCTAAGTCATCATCATCAGGATCTCAATTCACCTTACTACAAGGAACAACTTCATGGAACCCTGATTCATAGATATGCTCAAAAATATATTTTCCAGTGTAGTCATCAACAGGCTTCCCAGGGAGGAAAAAAACTCTTTTAATTTCTTTCAAATCCCCCACAAAATTTTCATCTTCATCTAAAAAGGGAAAATCACTAGAATATTGGGCTATCATTGGTTCTCTGTAGGAATTTACAGGGTAAGTTCCTCAAACAGAACACCAAAGGACACTGCTCACAAACAGATCACATATCAATACACTAATATTATTTACGTGGTTAAAACCCTCAAAGAGGGAAACAGTCCACGACCTGAGCCAACACAGCCACTTCAGGCAATTTATTAATAGAGAAACACACTTTACCTAACTCTACACTAGACCAAGTTATACTTAACTATTTCCTATGTGTCGGAATATCCTAACATCCCCCCTTAAGAACAACTTGGGATAGGATTGAAAGATGTACAAATATGACACAATAGGAGAAGGAAGGAGGAATTAGAGCCTATCCCTCCTTAGTGACAAATTCTTCCACTTCAATCATAAATCAAAGTTTAGTAAACTTCGCCTCTGTGAGAGCCTTTGTAAAGATGTCTACAACTTGATCATCGGTTGAACAATATTGCACTTCAAGAACATGGTCATGAATGAGCTTTCTGATGAAGTGCATGTGTAGTTCAATGTGTTGCTGCACTGATGTTGGACTGGATCTTTTCATAGTTGAATGGCACTTTGATTATCACACCAAAGTGTAGTCGGATGCTGCTGCTAAAAACAAAACTCTGATAGGATCTGACAAAGCCATAGGACTTCCTTACTAGTTTCTATGATGCCACGATACTCTGCCTCTATTGAGGAAAGAGAAATGGAACTTTGATTCTTGCAAGCCCATGTAATAGGTCCAGAACCAAGAGGGATGACATAACCTGCACTAGACTTCCGATCATTAGGGTCACCGGCCGCATCAGAATCAGTGAAACCGACCTATAGAGGAGATGCTTATGCACTGTAATGAATCCCAAACTGAACTATACCTCGAACATAATGAATTATTCTTTTAGCTGCTTTCCAATGACTGTCATGTGGGTTTTGCATAAACCGAGCAATAATGCCAACAACAAAGGAAAGGTCAGGACGAGTATGGGTTAGATACAAATTTTTTCCTACAAGCTGACGGTATAAGGTAGCATCAAATTCAGGGGAAGTACAAGGGACTGAAATTTTGGCTCCAGAATAAAAGGGAGAGGGGGTTGGCTTACAGTCTTCCATGTGAAAGTTGCAGAGAAGATCACAGGCATACTTGGACTGGGAAAGGGAAATACCTTCCTTGGATTACAAGACTTGGAGACCAAGAAAATAACACAAGTGTCCTAAGTCTGCCATTTCAAACTGATTTTTAAGGCTGGACCTCACATGGTTTATAAGGTTGGGATCACTACCAGTAAGGATAAGATCATCAACATGAGAACAATAATAATAAGAGACTTACCCACTTTCTTGGTGTAGATAGTATTGTCAGAATGAGACCTAGAAAAGCCAATATCTAAAAGAAAGCTATCCATTTTGGCGTACCAAGGCCTAGGGGCTTGCTTGAGACCATAAAGGGATTTCTTAAGCCGACATACAAGGCTGGAGTCTATTTGTATAAAGCTAGGAGGTTGTTCCATATAGATTTCTTCATGCAAGTCCCCATGAAAAAGGAATATTTAACATCCATTTAATGGACTTCCCATTTGAAAGAGGTAGCAAGGGAAAGAACAAGGCGGATAGAGTTCATTTTGGAAATAGGGGAGAAGGTTTCAGTATAGTCAATGACTTCAACTTGTTAAAAACCCTTAGCAACAAGATGAGCATTATGTTTATCAACTTTTCCATTTGGTCCATACTTGGTTCTGTAAACCCATTTGCATCTAACAAGTTTTCATCGCTTTGGAAGAGGAACAAGATCTCATGTATCATTTGCCAATAATGAACGATATTCTTGATTCATGGCTGCATCCCAATCTGGATGGTCTGAAGCTTTTGGAAAGGTGTCAGGATCATAATTCGCTAAAGCTTGAGCCAGTAAAGAAGAGGCTCTATCCAACTGAGAACGTGTAAGCCGTTGATCTGTAGGATCACCTGCAAGAGCACTTGTTGCATCCCAAGTAGCATGGACCCATTTATGAAGTTGAGGAACTGAAGGAGGATCCTAAGAAGGTGGGGGAGGATTGTCATCCTCGCTATCATCATCTGAAGAAGAAATGTTTTCAGAAGTAGAATGGATAGACAAAGGTGGAAAATCCTTTGAACTAGGCTCATAAGCCAATATATTTTCAGAAAAATTTACATCTCTTCTAATGATAACATTTTTGGACTTAAGTGGAATAAGTCTATATCATTTGACATCTTCAGAATATCCAACAAAAATACATTTTTCACTCTTAGGTTCTAAAGCTTTATGTTTCTCATCTGGAATATGGGCCCATGCTTGACTTCCAAAAACACGAAAGTGACTGACATCTGGTTTAATTGAGCTCCATGCTTCTTCTGGAGTGATATTCTTTAAAACCTTAGTAGGAGTGTGATTTACTATGTAATTTGAATAGTTAATTGCTTCGGCCCAAAAATTAAGACTAAGTCCTTTAGATTGAAGCATACAATTAGCCATTTCCTTTAAGGTGCAATTCTTCCTTTCAGCTACACCATTTTTTTGTGGAGTATATGGAACAATATGTTGCATTTGGATTCCATGCACAGTGCAAAAGTTGATGAATTTGTTGTTAACATATTCTCTGCCATTATCAAATCTTAGCTTAAGAATTTGATGTCCAGATTGTTTTTCAACAAAGGCCTTAAAGGCCAAGAACATGTTAAATACTTCACTCTTTAGTTTTAAGAAGTATACACAAGTGCATCTGGAGAAATCATCAATGAAATTTAATAAATACTTGTAGCAAGAGAATGAAACAACTGGATGTGGACCACATAAATCACTATGCACAAGCTGTAAAGGGGCTGAGGCATGCCAAGAGGCATGTTTTTCAAAACTATCCCGATGATTTCTTCTAAGTACACATCTAGAACAAACACCATCTCTACAAGATACAATAGGAAGACCTGTCACCATATTTTCTTTACATAGATTTTGAAGGGAGCGATAGTTTAAGTGACCAAATCACTCATGCCAAAGTTTACTCACTTCATCATTATGAGCAAACAATACTGAGGGAAGTGTGGATGACCCAAAGTTGTTAAAACTATACAACCTTGTAGAATCATCAACAATTTCAGTAGCTAAAATCTGTCTAGGATCTCTTAGGTCCTTAATTACAACATCGTAAGGTGAAAATTCAATGATTTTACCTTCACCTAAATGAGTTATCTGATATACAGATAGAAGGTTGCAAGATAAAGTTGGAACACATAGTACATCATTAAATTGACCATTGTCTAGATGAATAGTTCCAGTCCCTACAAGACTAAGAGATCTAACATCACCAACATATATATTTTTGGTGTTACAATCATTTAAAGAAGAAAACATATATTTGTTTTTGGCCATGTGATAAGAAGCTCCAGAATCAATGAGCCACTCATGAGAATGAGAAGAAGAAGATACATTTAGTGCATAACTAGACTGATATGCTTGACAATTGGTGGGCCCCAGTATTGCAGCAATAATGCTGCAACTCCTGGAACTCCCTTCTTTAATTTTATCAACCCGGTAGTTCGTAACAAACTTGGAAGCGACTGTGTTGTATGCACAAGTACTAGCTCTTGCCGCAGCTATCACTTGGTCAGCTGACACAAGTCCGCTAGGAGCTTAAGCCAACTTCTATGAGCTCTTAGAAGAAGCTTTTTAACTGATGAATGAAAGCTAACTCAAAGGGGCTAATTTACTTGCAGAAAGAAACTGGAAAGCGGAAAGGAAATGCAAACCCTAATTTTACCAGCTAGCCCTACTGATGCGAAAAAGAGGATGCAAGCTACTGAAAGAGATGCCATTGACTTATAAGAAGGTAAAATGCATGTGTCTAAGTTATCACTATCTGAAGAAAACATCTTTTTTTATTTTTGAATAAGTTGTCACAGTTATCATGCACGCAATTTAATTGTTTTTGACTGTGCAGAGGTGGATTGGCGAGAGGAAATGCTTGGAAGAGAACGCAAAGGTTCAGAGAGGGCCTAAGGGGTCCCTATCACCCTTCCAGAGAGTTTCACAGAGTTTGACTATCAAGAAACCTCATTCGTGAGCTTCTATAGGAAGTCTGCAGGGGTTCTACAAGATGTTTCAGGAATTTCTACAGGATGTTCAGAAATTTCTACAGGATGTTTAAAAATTGGATTTTGGAGGATGGGTGAGTGAGGGAAGATGCATGAATGGATATGGAGGTAGGATAGGGGTCTGAAGTGGCCCAGGGACTGGTGGATGGAGTGGTGAGAAGGTATAGATAGCTAAGTTGGCTCAAAGAAGGCTGAAACAATGATGTACAAAAACTAGGGTTATGTGAGCAAATGTGGCAAACGTGAGGTAAGGATTCTAAGTAGAGGGTGGAGTGGATGGTTCTGATGGAGAATAAGCAGATGAAGGAGTGGTACAGGTGCTCTGCAAGTCGTTTTTCCAATCTGAACCAACAAAGACTTGTAAATTCAAAGACCTAGTTACGTTGACCTAATTTGCTAGCTGTCAGTAAAGAGAATGAACAGAAGTGTGACCTGCAATGAAACCATGTATTTTAACTCATGCAACTAAGCAAACGAAAGTCTAAACCTGTAACCAACTTCTACACATGAAGATCAAACACTAGTGATTGCATGGCAAAGCAAAAATCAATGTTTTTGTGGGCAGCAAAGTCATCCTAGTCATAGCTCCTGATCCCACTGAGGGAGAGGTGAAACCACAGATGTTTGTTGGCCCTTTTCTTGAAGCTTTTTCTGTTAGCAACCGATCAACTAAATCTGAGCATGAAAAGTTATTTTACTCATCAAAAACAACCTAAATAACAAAACAAGATTTAAATCTAAATAGCAGATTTTATTCTAAGAATGCAGCAAAGACACATGAAAGTAAACAAAGGAGGTATTGGGCACTTGAGATGGGCCCAACCCCAAGAGCTACAGCCTCCTAAGAGATATTTAGAGCTGGTGCAAAGCTAGATTCATCTTTATTGAGCAAGAAATGTTACATTCCAAAAACTGTCCACAAGGAGAACTTGAAAATGTGCTGAAAGAAAAGCTAATCTACTGCCTAAAAATCGAACTACAAAATGACTACAAAATGAATACAAAATGACTATAAAGTGACTAACTACTAGCTAACCAAAATGAGGCCCTAAGCCTTCTTATTTATACAAATTGAGGACCCCAACAGTCCTCCTAAACTTTAGGGACTCGGCTGCCCAACTTGTAGTTAATAGCAGTCCTACTTGACTTGCTTGGCTGCCCTTGTGCTAATTTATTTGGTGGCCCTTGAACTCCAAGCTGATGGTGGAGAATTCGAGGTAAGGGCCCATAAATGAAGGGGAAACCTTCCTACAAATACTCTCCCTTGTTCTCCCACGAATTTGGCTGCCAAGTGCTCATTAAAACCTTCAATTTTGTCTCCAAATTGACCAAAAAGGCTACACAAAGCACACATTAGACTTGTTGGCATAATGACTAACCCAATTCACTCTATTAGCATAAATATAATAAAAAACATGCAATAAACTAATGAGAATGGTGGATTAAGTCGAATTAGGAGGTTGAATGAGCCCAAATAATTATCCATTTTTGAGGCTCATCAACAATCACATGAAAAAAGTGTTATCCCTGAAGATGAAGTTGAAGTTGAAGAGTTCTCCAAATGGATGTTATGCTTCTTCATTGCTGCTTCCAAGGCTTCCATCTTCTTAAAGCATTTAGATTCGAAGTGGCCATCTCGATTACAAAAGTTGCAATTTCTATCAGTCTTCTTCCCTTTGCTTTTATTTTCCTTATCATTTTGTTGAAATGATTTTTTATTTTGAGACTGGAATTGCTTAGGACCATTGTTTGGCTTAAGACCATTCTTTTTAGGATACTGCTTCTTAGGTTTCTTTGAATTTGGTTGTTGTTGGGTAGCTAAGGATTTCTTAGAAGAGTTTCCAAGATTAAGAAGACCAAGATGTAAGAGTTTTTCTTGTTCTCTTATTAAGGAATCACAAAAGGCATCAAAAGAGGGGCACTTGTAGTCTTGTCCTTGAGAAATAAAGGCTTCTCTAGTAGAATGGAAGGTGGAAACAAGCATAGAGTAGGCTGGTCCCAACTTAGTAAGAATGGAATAGATAAGGCTACCATATTCTTTCTTAACCTTAACACCTTCCAAGAGAATTCCAAGGGTCTTGAACTTGGAAAAAAAATCTTAAATAGAAGAAAATTTATTGGGGTCCAACATAAGCAACTCATTTTGAAGTTGATGGGCTCTAATTTCATTTTTAATTCCAAAAACTTTTGTAAGCTATTTCATTGCTTCATTAAGGGTATCAAGTTTTTTGATATGAAATCTAAGCTCTCGAGAAATAGAAATCCCTATCAACCCACATGCTTGATCTTACCTATTTTCCCATTTGGCTGCCTTATCTTCATCTTTAGGTTTAGTTTCTTGGCTTGAGGCTATTCTATAAAGACCTTTACTTCTAAGTAAATCCACAATGTAGGACCACCATTGGAAGTAGTTGGTGCTGTCAAGAATAAATTGGCATGGACTTTCCATTTTAATAGAAACTAAAGCTATATATGCTGAAACTAAGTGTCTTAATGGAAAGGTCTCGAAAAATTAGGCTAATTAAAAAAAATTGCTCTAAAAACGGCTTCCGAATGAAGAAGTTATGGCTTTTTGAAGAAAAGTTGTTGAAGATGCCAACAAAGTGTGTGAATATGCATAAATGAATGATAATGTTATATTTTAAAAAAATAACCCCCCTTTCCAAAATTAGTCGAATTAGCTCAGTTTAAAAAAAAAATTATGTGACCCACTTTTATAAATAAGTGAAAAGTCACTTTTACGATGGTACTTTATGAGCTACCCACTAAATTGTAACTTAAATAAAAGATAAAGAGACTTTAGAATTATAAGTGACTCACTTTTTATAATGGGTGAGAACACTTTTACATAAAGTAACTTTAAAATATAAGTTACATGTGCTTTTTGAAAAAGGAACTCAACAAAAAGAAAGACTTGAACTCAAGACCTCTATTCTCATAAAGTAACTTTGGACCAATTGAGTTAGTTTAAAAGGTTAGTAATTTTTGGAAAAGAGGAAGGGGAGTTCTTTTTGCTTCTTTTAGTCACTGAAGATTTGGGGTGGGTGCTTACTTGAAAAAGCTCTTTTTTCCTACAAAACAAAAAACCGCACAACCCAACAAAAAAAAACCAAACCTTATGGCTTGAAGTTAGATTTCGTGAGAACCTAAATATGTTCCTCAATGTTTCTGATATTTTGAGATCACACTAAAGCGCGGTAGAAAAGAGCATATGCATGAGAAAAATCCCTCCTTTCTGTTTCTGATTTGCCTAGATCGCACAGAGTTGCAGCCCAAAGAGCATATGCAAAAATGAAAGGTATAGATTTGGTAATAAAAAAACAAAGGGATACCAGAAACCTTTTTGCATGAAACGAAAGGGGTTCCTCACTGGAACAGATGATCCTAACACAATAGAGTAGTCCTCTCGGCCCAAAAGTAGTTAGAAATAGTAGATCTAGGAAACGACAATCGAATGCAGTTGTACTAGATTTCAATTTGGATCACCAACGGATGCGGCCCTCAAATAGCTCTGATATCATGTAGGAATTTACAGGGTAAGTTCCTCAGACAGAACACCAAAGGACATCGCTCACGAACAGATCACAGATCAATACACCAATATTCTTGACGTGGTTAAAACCCTCAAAGAGAGAAAGAGTCCACAGCCTGAGCCAACACGGCCACTTCAGGAAATTTATTAATAAAAGAAATAAAATTTACATAAACTTATCTCATGAACGGTCACCCTACAAATGACCCTCCATGCTCTTTAAATAGAGATCATGGACCAATCGGGTGTCAAACCATGGATCAAGTGTCAGTAATACCGAGGAGAGAGTGAACCGTCATATCACTTCATGTCTAGAACATATCATGACCGTCGGATTGTAAGTTACAAACGTACGTAGTAAAGAAACACACTTTACCTAACTCTACACTAGACCAAGTTATACTTAACTATTTCCTATGTGTCGGAATATCCTAACATTCGCATGCAATTGGTTTTATTTTCATTTCCTCTTTCAGATACTAGGTTTGTGAAAATGTTCCTAAAGTATGAATAAAATGATGTATCCACAAGGTTTCAAGAGGTCCTCCTTCAGTCCACCTGGTTCTACAATTTTGAATATTCTTTTGTGGACTCGTATATCCCTCATATTTAGGAATTCTAATTGGAAAATACTTTGGGACACCAAATTGACATAGAAAAGTTGCCTTGACTTACTCCCACTCTTGAATATGAGTACGGTGATCTCCCAACCACCTTGTTGGTGTTACCTGAAGGGAAACATCCAATAGGGGAATATTTTGTGTCTCTTCAAATTTTAAGTTAATTTTAGTAATAAAATTAATAGTAGAACCTATAACACTAAAAGTAGGAAATTTTTTTACCTTCTTACTAATCCAATGGGCACAACAAACAATTGTGCATCATCTAGAATGTAACACATGATCTCCATGCTACTAGTCATCCCATGCAACATCCAAACCAACCTCTGTGCTTCTAATACTCCTCTAGCTAATAGAAATATCAGCTATAGGATTAATATAACCTTCTCTTTTTCTGGCTATGAGCTAATATATGTGATCCAAAATATTAGGTTATTATCTATCATCTACAATTTATGTAAATCTAGGACATTAATAAATATCTAATGGTTGAATCACTCTAACTCCATCTACCTCAAAATTCATTGTCTCCTGCTTAAGGATAATAACAAAATAATTCTCAAAATCCCAATTTATTGTTGGCAATGTTAGATATGGGTCTTTATCTCCCATGATATCTATCTAGTCATTCAATTGGAAGAATACAATATTGATTTGCCATACGCAATTGAATCAGTGAGAACAACAACTTTTTTTCCTAAGAGCTTCTCAGGTCTTTCTCTCTAGGATGTTAACATCAAAGCCCAAATCTAACATAGAGTCCTTGACATGGAGGCCTATAATCTATGCATCTATCCAACATTCTCTGCATGTTCTCATCTTGTTCTGTCGGATACGTTTAGAATTCATTTCAAGAAAAATTATAGAAATAGGTCTATCTTAGAGCTCCTCATCCTCAACAATAGTCTTAAGTTTCTTACGCAACCGCCTTGATAGCTTCTTATCACTCATAATATGTAAAAACAATTTAAACAATTCCATCAGAGACTGAGGTATTTCTTGAGATGATCTCAGACTCTTCATTCTTGGTTTTTCTTCTTGTTTTACTATGGGATTATAGGAGGATACAAATTGTTTAAAAATATATGTTGCATATTTGTAATATTCCTTCTATTGGTTAGAGTCATGAGATCTTTTAGGTGATGTGGGTCTAATTTCCACTGGCTGTTTAGGAGCACCCATGTTATAGTTATTTTTCCTTCTCTAGTAACTATATTAATATTTTGCATTAGAGTTGGTTGAGGATCCTATTAGTGTTAGTCAATTCAGCCTGTCACCAGTGATAAAATATGGTCTTACAAGGTGTTGTTAGGGTGTCAAGTAAAATTTTTGTCATTTCAGTGAGTCTTCATATAAAAGTTTGGTCACTGGCTGTTGATGTCTAGATCATTGTTGCTCCCTTCACTTACTCATGGTCTTCATCACTCATCATGGTCATTGTCTTCTTCGAGGTACCATATCTTCATTTAAGTGTCTTGGGTCATGAAATGGTTAAATTCCACATTTTAGGTCATGGTCTAGGGTTTCAGTCTATGTGTCATCATGATACCATATGTCAAAACAAAAGCATGTCCATCATGTAATTTAGTGGGTAAAGGGATTTATTAGCTTAGGGAAATCAAAATAAAGGTAAAGATAATGTTTTATTTCAAATAAGACAAGGTTGCAGTACACTACCTTGTCTTGTCATTTCTCATAGGGCCATTTTTTCTTCAAAATATGTTTCTAATAGAATGGAGAAGAAGTTTACAAAAGTGAAAGAGGTTTTTGTCAATGATAGTCAAAGGAACAAAAAACCTCCTTTAGTTTATGCATAGGTGTTATAATTTGAGAGAAATTCCCAAACTACACTTTCTACAGGAGAGTTACTGTACTTCTGGATAGTTTGACTTCAAGACAATTTTTCATGGGTTTGGAGTAGGTTTTGGCAGTATTTAAGGACTCTATTGTGTAGCAGACATCCTAAGCTTTCAAATGGTACCTTCAGATCGTGATTTGGATTAGTGTAAAGGATCCAAAAGTTCTCTACAATTTGACACTACGCTTTTGTCATAGACACCCTGGTTGTTTGGTGTGACCTTGGGAAAATCATTGTTTATCCCTGCTGGAGTGTCCAAATTACATTTGTGATGAGTCCAAATTGTAGCAAACTTCAAGAGTTTTCCAACAAGCTATTAATCTCTTAATTTGGAGCTGTTTAAGGCCTCCAAATGTGGTTTTGAAGATAGGCGCTCCACTTTTGGACACTACACTGAGCTTCTAAAGGTGGCACTGAGCTTCTGGATACTGCATTGCTCTTCTAGACAATGCAATGTGCTTGTGCCAGAGAAGCCCGAATCTCTTGCAAACTCACCCAAATTTGATTTTGAAGCTTGTAAACTTATTCCTTTATACGCTAATCTTGTTCACAAGTAAGTATAACTCTTTTGCTTACCTTTTCCTTTGGCAAGTTGAATTCAAATGCAAGTTCTCTTCACCTACGGTTTAGGTGAAATTTTCATGTTGCAAACACTAGTGTAACTAATGGATTTGGTTAGTTTTGATATTGAAAAACATGTAAGTTTTTCACCTCATACCTCTATACATGTTTAAAACAAACTTTGATTCACTAAATAACTTATCAACCCTCAATTTACCTCACTTTTACATAAACCCTTGCTCTTACCTAGCATTTTGGGTAGATTCCCTAGCAATATTGTTTCTCAAATTCTCCTAATCATTTCATGCCCTCATTTCACTCCATTTAAACTTCATAAGTTTTCTACCACCCCTATCCATCTCCCAAAATTCTCCTATCATCATCTCCCTTCCCTAACTCCCTCATTTCATCATTTCCTTCCTTGAGCAAGAAAATAGTCAACTTAAGACTAAACAACTGATCATGGAGAAAGAGTAGTCCAAGATTCTACCACAAGGAGGCAAAGGTAAAGAAGTTTTGGAACCTGGTAAAAATGAGGAACCTAAAAGACAAGTTAGAAAAAAGAGACCAAGGACCAAGGGTCTCAAAAGGGCATTGAAGAAAGAAAAAGAAAAAAACCTATTGAATGAAGACTTGGACATTGAAGATATAATTTCTTTGGAAACAGTGAAGACAGGGAGTTTTGGCTTGATAAGATCAATTGCCAACTTTATAAGCTCCTTGAAAAGGTTAACAGGGGATAACAATTTGCAAAGGAATATGGGTGCCCATTATTGCACAAGAAATCAGGTTGTCAAGGTCAGAATTAAGCAGTTGAAAGCCAAACTCAAAGAAAACCCTAAAAGTTAAAAATGATAAGGAAAACTTGGAGATTATTGCTGAAGCATACATGAGAGCATGACACACCTCATTTTTCACTTTATGACCAATTTTGGAGGTTTTCTGAGTATTTTTGTTTATTTGAGAATTTTGGTGCAAAATTTAGAAATTTTGCATTGCCCTTTTTCCTTAGGGCTCCAAATAACAAGTGGCTTACATTTTATGAAATATGATGACCTCCTCGCAAAACCCATTTCATCAGATTTCTCAAAAAGGGCTCAAAGTTTGACAAAAAAGGATAAAAGGGGGTAAAAAGTCATCTTTCTGCCACTCTTTTTGAAAGACACCTTGGGAGAATGAGGTTTTGAAGGCCTTCCCTTGGGTAATTTTCAAAACGTCAAGGTGTTCTGGAAACTCGACTGGTAAGGCTAGTTGACCATTCTCTCATATCTAAATTTTGACTTTAGGAAGACACCTAAAAGTGGGCTCAAAATTGGCGTTGCACTTTGTTGGGCGTGGAATCCCCCCATAGAATGTTTTGGGGCTCAAAGCCCAAGTTTTGGTCGAACATATTGTAAGACTCTGCGAATGCAGGTGCAGAGCGTGAAGTATAGGTTGATTCATAGGGTTGTCCACCTTAAGTATTGTAAAGTAATGTAATTTCATGTCGGCCTACCCATGGTCCGCGGACCATGGGATTGTATAAATAAGAGCGAGGCTCTAAGTTGTAAAGATGGTGAATTGAAGAGATTGAGGAATACGAATGGTTCGAGCATAGAGTAAGAGTATAAGTGTATTGGGTCATAGTAGTAGGAAGAGGCTCTGCAACTGAGTGCGCAGTGGACTAGTAGAGTCCACAACTGAGTGCGCGGACCCCTGCAACTGAGTGCGTAGGCCGGTGTCTAGTCTGTAATCTTGAACAAAGAATAGTAAAGAGAAGTTGATTCCAATTTCTGTGCATCTACTTGTATATTGATTTCTTTACATTTATACTGTTTTGTTTATCGCAGGCACTTATATGATTGCTGGATATACTGTTAATTATCACTAGTCTTACATAAATACGTTAAGTAATCAGGTAATAAAAGGTTAACTAGTAAGGAACATGGGTATATTACAAATTGCATCTCGAGTAAGAATGCGTGGAGGTAGCATCATGGGTTACGAGGGACTAATAGGTGCATGTAGCGACATGTGCGCAGGGTCAAACCGCGGACCACTAGAAGCTCATCAGACATCCCTAGGGTGCGAAAACTGGGTTCTAGCACCCTCCCATACTACTTCGAGTGAGACCTCAGTCTGTGCTCTACGGATTGTTTCCGAAAGGGCAAGTAGTACCGAGATTTTCTTGGCTAAATCATCTTTGAACCTGGGTCAGGCCCATACAAGCCAAAAAATGGTTATGTTGCTGGGAGCGGGATCTACATAAGGGATGTCTGATGTCGTGCCACTGGAATCCAACAAAGAAATAAATTGAAGACTGGTTGGACAAGAAGATTCATGAGCTCGTAGTGCAGGAAAATAGAAATCTATGAGTATCTAAGGAACAGTTGTTGGAGCACTACTTGTATACAAAAATCCATGAAATTTTCTTTGCATCCTTTCCTTCTAAGCTGTATGAGGGGATCGTGAAGCTAGCAGACAATTAGGGAAGGTGTAGGCTCAACAAACCAATTGTGTGGACTCTGGAATTAGTGCACAGACTAGAAGTGTCAGGAGCTAAGATCGCGCGAGTTGTGGACCATTGGTTTGACTAAATTATAGGAGGATTTATCACTAAGTTCACAGTAGACATGATAGTTAGCTATAGTGAGGTGGAGCGACGTTTCCTCAAGGGACCACGAGGTAAGTATATTAAATATTTGAACACTTGGATTAAGATGCTATTGTGTGAAAAGTGGGTTATGCGAATAAATTAATGTTTGGGACTATGCGAAGTGGGAAGATCTACAGAAGCGGAAGTAGTGAAGAATTGGAAACCAATCCCTTAATTTCCCCCTCGCGGGAAAGCAAGGAAGAGCTTGCGAAAGTTTCTCTGAGAAGCACGGTCAATCTGATAAGGCAGCGCATTCCGCGTTTACCACCTCCACCCATGTTGCCTCCTGTCTCACCCTCCTCACCTCCATCTTCACCCACCCCACCTCCGCTGCCACCACAGTTCAGTATGGCGAGTGCGATCAAACTACCGATATTTAGAGGAGTAGGGAATGAAGATCCAAACCAATTCTGGTTCATGGTAAGAGTAGTATGGGAAGCACAAGGCATCGCGGATGACAATATCAAGAAGGCTACGCTGGTGAGTGTGTTGCAGGATTGCACATTAACATGGTACATCAAGTATTCTAGTGACCATTGAAATGCAGGAATCGCAGAAATCCAGGCCGTACTGAACAGGGAATTTAGCAAGCCAAATTTGGAAACACAATCAATCATCAGGTTTAAGGAGATCACGATGCTCCCGGGCGAGACCCCTTAGGATCTGGACCAAAGACTGAAGGGCATGATTCGTGAAGCCAACATGACATTGACAGATGGAAAACATCGCGTATGGTTTGTAGCATCACTGAAACCACACTTAAGGATGACGTTGTCACAGTAAAAACTTTCCACCCATGCTTAAGCTTTGGAGATGGCGATGAGATTGCATGAGACCCTTATATAGGACCTTGGTCTGGGAGACCAACAAACCCGTGTGCAACTGCAAAATCTATGTCTAGAAATGCAGAGATTGAAATAGGACAAGACACCTCGGCCAGAGGCGCGCGAGGAGGTATGTTGCATAAAATGCAAAGGCCAGGGACATGACAAGGACCACTATCCAGTGTTGGTGAATTACTTGGCAGGAGGAGGGCCGATGCCGTTAAGACCTGAGGCATAGGTAGGACTGAGCACGACACCTGAATTATGGTGTGCGATCTATCATATAGGAGGAAAACACACTACGGATAATTGTCATCTATTCCAGAAGTACACGCAGACGTCCCAGTAATTGTTTTGTAACTTCTGTAGGTCGGTAGGCCATGATGACTGCACCTGCAAAATCTACGAACTAATGATGGACCAGACTCCTGCCTATAGGGTGCAGGCAAAAATGCGAGCCGTCAACCCAAATGTAGGAATGGCAGGCACTGGATTTCAGGGGCGTAGTCGAGGTCGAGGTGGAATGGGACCAGGAAGGGGTCGCGAACAGTTAATTTGTTATAATTGTGAAGGGCTAGGGCACTATGCTCGCGATTGTACAAACTTGACCAGAACATCATGTTTGTATTGGACTCAGTTTGATCATGAGGCAAAAGACTACCCTACACTGATAGCGAGACTACGCAAAAAGGGGCACTTCAACCCCCTCCAACTCAAAATTTGTAGAGGATGAGGTCTGAACCGCGCGAAGAAGACCTGAATGTAAAAATGATGCTCAGGAGTGGTACAACCACTAGCGATGATAAAGGTAAGTAGTCAGAAGAAAGTGCATGGTGTTGTGGGGGAAAGTATCCAACTCGGAATGACCCTAACCCACTCTAAGGGTGACAGTTCCTTAGCAACAGCTGAAAGCAAAGCTATCTAAAGTTTCTTCTTTATGACATGCAAGAGATAAAAGGAAGAGATCTACTTACCGATGTCTTGCGCAAATGGTCGATCCAATCTCCTTTGATTGCCGCTTGCTCCCAGCTCCAAGTCTTTTCACGGGCCCAACTACACGAGATCCTGCAAACAAGACAAGGAAAGGAAACTACAAGAAGCATGCATGCATAACTGATTCAAGGATTAGCATAAATCAAATACGCAAGTAAGACAATACATCATTGAAACACATGCGAATAGAAGAACCTCAAATGCTTTATTAATATATGGAAGTAAGGTTCAGGCGGTGATACAACCATGAGAGGTCCAATCCAGCATCACCTTCCCGACAGAGAGAAATCTCTTCTTCACCTCCCTCAAGCAATCACCCAATGCTCACAATCGTAAACCAACAGCAATTCTTTGCACTAAATTCCGCCCCTCTAGATCCCATGGGATGAGATCCTTATATAGAGTTTTGGAGTGAAGATAAGTCAGCTTGATGTGTGACTTGTTGTCCTCTTCAACTCTAGTTGTTCTTCAGTTCTTCACTCGGAGTTTCTGTCTTCCACTTGGAGTTTTAGAAGCTCTTAACTCATCATTAGGCGAATCTTATCATCAAGTGTCTTTTTAGAAGCTTCCTGGGCACTGGCACTTTGAGAGAAAGATTCCTCCACATGTCCAAGTACGCCCAACGCAGGTAGCCTTTGTTCTACTTGCTATGCAACGCAGGTAGCCTTTGTTGTACCTGCTATGCAGCGCAGATGCCTAGTGGAGCAGCTGCAATGATCCAAAACTGACCTGTTTTTGAGTGTTTTTCAGTGGAGAACTGATTTGCAGTGCTGTGGTTTGCTGACCTTGTTCCTCTAAGGGTAAGAACAACATGTTTAGGGACTTTGGATCCCTTAGATTATTGACATTTCATGCTCTATGCTGTAAGGCACAAAAATGTCTATAACAGTTGCCCCCTAAAGTATGAGGTCGTTTATCGGGTGAAATGCTTTATTAGGAGGATCCGAAGTTCATTCAATCGCCGGGAGGTGACCTGTAACAAAATACAATACAATACATTATCTTTTCATACTTTCTTTTCATGATCTAGCTGATGCGGGCATTTTCCATGATCAGCTTTATAAATACATTTGCCGTACATAAACAGACGATCGTCTGATAAGAGACGGATAATTCTCTGCTTTTAATTATCATCCTTTTAGTAGGATGCTCATCTGCTGCACATGTCTATGTTTTTATCTCCTGAATATATATCGCAGCCCGGATGGATGAAACTAGATCCGGGGTCTTCAAACTTGTCCGATCTTCACTCTAGTACAAGTCGATCCATGTGAGAATTTCCCAAAGTCAAACATGGAAAGACATCGCTTGATTACCAGTTAATAATGTAAACTGTTAACAAGCGCGAGAGGAATCACCGATAATGATGATGACCCTCAAGGTACTGCAGCACAATTCACATGGCGTGAATATAGGATCTGACGTCGAACACCACGCAAAGTCTCCCGGTCGAAGGTCATTAATGTATACCTATCGCCGGAAGTGAGAAACTTGCCATTGAGGCATTCAAGCTTCAAAGTACTGAGGGGGTGTTCCTAGATCAACTTCTTGGATAATGAGCTGATGTCGACAAGAAGTGATCCGTCAAAGGAGGGCCTTAATGAATCCCACATCAGTGACACGGAACGGAGCTAGTGATGATGGTGAAAACGATCTGTGAAATATGATTCAGGGTGGCGGTCATGGAAGGATGAAAGATGATGTATGGTAGTGGATGGGACCCGGTTGACACTTTCTGAATGACATCTCTTGAACATATAACGACACTGATGTGATGGATTGGTAGCATTACCCCATGTATGGATGGTATGGCGAGACCATGGTGAAGGGACCGGTGAATGATAATAACCCAACCCGATATTTACGGAGGCAAAAGTGTCATGTTCAAGAGCGACTTGCTACCATTAAGCTTTGAGGTTCTTCCCAATTTTTCCCCAGTCATTTCTGACCAGTACCTCTTTATTTTTGTCAAGCTTGAGGAGGATAACATATGCTTGATCTATAACCTGCCCTTCGGGCAAGCCCATCGCTATGTTTTAACGAGCCTAGCGATAGGGAAACTCGTTCTTGTCTAAAGACAAGTTTGTCGCTATCTAATATTTTTAACGAGCCCAGCGACAAAGACAACTCGGTCCTTTTCATTTTTAGAGAGTCTGAAAAGGGTACATAAAGTAGACTCCAGGGGTCCTTTTTCGTCATCTAATCCCTTAAGTCCGAAAAAGTATAAAACAATACAGAAGGGATGAATGTTCGATATCTTTATCGAGCCAAACTAGACAAGCGCTCGATCTTTTCGTGCACTAATCCCTCAGGTCCAAAAAGATTAAAATCTAGAGGAGGGATAGCTCTTCCGGTCCTTTTAACGAGCTGGAAGGCCAAAACTCGGCAAACTTTTCATTTTTTACGAGTCAGTGAAAAGAGCTCAAAGAAGACTCGTCTTTTGAGGAACGAGTGATAAACAGGGATAGCAGCAGATTCCAGGTACTGGTTGGAATTTTCCAATCACGGCAGTATTACAAGGATGGCTAAGTGGGATCACTCTTCGCAGCTGTTCCTCAAAATAGGTAAACAATCAAGTGGATGTGAATGATCAGCCAAATGAAAAGTGGAGGTGACGGTACACAAACACGACCAAGGCTTTTATCTCTGATGAATTTACGGTCTCAAATGGTTATTTACCGGTTCATTTTTTCTGAATGAGCTTGAACACTGGGGGGAAGCCTGCTCACAAGCTTATGTTTATTTTTTAACGAGCATGAATTTCCGCATTAAAACTGCTCGGATCTTGTGTTTATTTTTTAACGAGCATGAACTTTGCCAAAACTGCTCGTTTGATAAGATCAAATTCATATTTTACCATGACTAGCTTTTCTTTTTCAGAGGTAGTACTGTATCATCAATTGCTGCAACAAACTTTGTTAGAAACGGATAACATGAAGTAAAAATACTAATATTCCACTTTGAATTACATAAAAAGCAATTTAAAAGATGTTTTTACCTCTCATTTTACCACTTCGTGTGCATTTGGTTTGTTGGAGCTTTGGAGGTGCCTCTTCCTCTTGATTTTTCACCAGCTGATTTTTAACTGGTGTGATGCAGTACTGGTTCAGATGAAAAACCAGTTGACCAAAGTAAAGGACGGGAAACTGAAGAATTTTGGCTTCGGTTCAGTTTTGACTGCCTTCGCTTTGGAGAAGATACCCTTGATGCAACCTCAGTATATTATTCTCGACTTGCCATCTCCTACTGAGCCACGCATGCAGAGGTGGGTTGACCACATGTCCAGACATGCAGGTCAATCTCAGATTACTTTTACTGATGCCTTCTTTAGGTGGTTCGAGCGGCAGGATATGGCTTTCTCCGAGTATCCATATATTGGCATGGATTTCCGAGGTGATCCGGATTTGGTGCCACCGGATGGCGAGCAGTGGGGTGATCTTGGTAAAATCTTGACCTTATCACTGTTTACTGTTTTTATTTGTAATGTCCTTGTGCTTTACTCTATCAAGACTCTAATCAAACTCATGTGTGCATGCAGATGTTGGTCCCGTCCGTCCAGCAATTCGTCTGAGAGCCCCGGCCGCTGCCCCCGCAGGGAAGGCTCCTGGGAGAGCTATTCTCCGTGACCTTGACTTGGCCGAGACTCTTACAGCTGTGCAGGAACAGGTCGAGGGTCTTACCCTTGGGATTCCGGATGTACGGATCGACGAGTTGCCTCTACGATTGCAGCGACATACTGTTGGTGTTCCTAGACGATGGTCTCGTCTTCTGCGCATGATTGCACAGGCCGTGGCATGTTATCATGAGCATCACTAGGCTAGGGTGCCCCCCAGCCATTTTTGAGTTTTGGTGTCATATGACCGATTTTGTCTTGGTTACAGAACATTACATGTAAACCGTAAACAGTTATGTATATTTTTGATTTTCGGGGTTTATTCCAGTTTTTATGTGATCCATGTATGAAACATCGATGATGCTTCTCTTTTTATCAATTTTGCAGATGTCTATCTAACACATAGTTTGCTAATGAGTCGGTTAATGTGTTTAAGTTTCTGGAAATGTGTTGATATTGGATAAAATCAAACTGTCTTTCCAAGATTTTAACTCTTAGGAACTTGCGATAAATAGCTGGATTTCGGACAGAGTAGGAACCATTGAGCTGTAGTACCACGAGCTGTGAGTCTAGCCTGACGACTAGCCGGCGTATGCCATGGGTGATGGCATCAGAGAGGAGCTCTATCAACGCGCTATACTCAGCGATATTATTTGTTGATTGACCAATACATACCCCCTTGAAACTCACTAACTCGCCGCTTGGGTTAAAAATGGCCCATGCTGCAGAGGATAGGTTCCTCGAACTACGACTCGCTCCGTCAGCATATCCAACCCACGGTTCCAATGGATTTGACATTTGCAATAAGTGTAAAAAGCGGATTACTTAAACCGGAACAAACGCTTTAGCGAAAACAAAAATGTAACAAAAGCATACAGGTTACTATTAGGCATAGTAACGCTTAAGGTACAACCCGTTGCGGGGTTGCGCCAGTGGAATTCCGTCATAATCTACCAACTCGTAGGCACCTTTTGCTAACACACTTTTAACAATATAAGGGCCCATCCACAAGGACTTGAATTTCCCAGCTCCCAATTTATCGGATTCTTGGTCATAAAGCAAGACCAAATCACCTTCCGAGAAGACACGGGGTTTGACATTTTTGTCGAACTGCGCTTTGACTCGTTTCTTATGGGCTTCGTTGGCCAAGGTGGCATCACGACGAGTTTCATCCAACTGGATTAACTCCAAGAAACGAGCTTCTTCTTCCGAGGTTCCGGGGAGGAGATCAATTGCGAGTTTAAGGGACGAAATTTCACACTGGATTGGTAGGATCGCCTCCAGGCCATACACCAGTTGAAACGGTGTGAACCCAGTGGCATTCCTTACCGATGTTCGGTAGGACCACAAAGCCGAGTACAGGATCAAATGCCATCTTCTTTTGTGAACCCCCACCATCCTTTGCAGCATGCGCTTCAGGACCTTGTTGATCGCTTCAACTTGTCCGTTAGCTTGCGGATAGTACGGAGTAGAGCTGTCGTGAGACAATCCTAGTTTGGCAGTTAATTCAACCATCATGTGATTGCAAAAATGCGATCCATGATCTGTTACTATGGCCCATGGTACGCCGAATCTGGCGACTACATGATTAAAAAAGAATAGGGCTGCTGTTTCACCAGTGTTATCCAATGTAGACATCGCCTCGGCCCATTTGGTAAAATAGTCAACTGCGACTATAATATACCCATGCCCCCCGGTCGAGGTGGGGTTACATTGCATGAAATCGATGCCCCACTTGGCGAAAGGCCCCACAGCTATTATTGGTTGTAGAGGAGCGGGGGGTCTTCTGGTTTTGCTATCAAAAATCTGACATGCATGGCAACTTCTAACTGCGGTTATGCAATCTTTGAACATGGTTGGCCAGAAGTATCCTGCTCGTAAGATTCTTTGTGCTGTGGCATATCCAGATTGATGCCCCCCACAGGTGCCTGAATGACATTCATTTAGGGCTTTTTCGGCTTCCTCATGGGTTGGACACCTTCTTAGGACCGTATCGACACCACGACGGTAAAGCGTATCACCGACGATCATGTAGTCTTTTGCTTGGTATCGAATGCGTTTTCGTTCTGAGTGAGAGGTGTCTAGCCGAAACTTTTGGGTTTGGAGATAAACTATTATATCTCCATACCACTCGTCACTTGCTGATATCAGAAACAAACTTTCGTCCACGATTGATTCTTTGGACGTTTCATCGTTTGACGATGATGGGAGATTGCATAATAATTCTGCGAACACTAAAGCTTTCTTTGATTTGGATTTCACAAATTCCAGATCAAACTCTTGAAGGATAGCTATCCACTTTGAATATTTGCCCCCAAGCAACTGTCGCGACAGTATATAAGTCATGGGGTTGCAATATGACAATACGGTGGTCTTCCTAAAGAGGACATAGTGCCGAAATCTTTGTATCGCTTGAACAGCCGCTAATGCTAGCTTTTCAACATGAGAATATTTACTTTCCGTATCATTTAAGTTTTTACTTAAATAATATATAGGGTGTTCAATTCCATCGACTTCTTGAACTAAAACCATTGCTATGGTCGTATCTGCTGCAGCCAGATACAGGTTAAAGTCCCTTAGATAGTCTGGGGCGTACATTAATGATGCTTTGACTAGCGCTTCTTTTAAAGCATCAAAGGAAGCTTGTGCAACCTGGTCCCAGACGAAAGGTACATCCTTTTTCAGGAGACGGGTATAACCTTTAGCAAGTTCTGCGTAATTTGGAATGAACCTCCTCAGAAAGTTTGCTTTCCCTTGGAGTTTCTGAATCTGAAGCAAGTTCGAAGGTGGAGGCAAATTAATGATTGCCTGCACCTTGCAAGGGTTGAGACGAATCCCATCCTTGGAGACTATAAAGCCAAGTAAACGACCAGAACTGACGCAAAACACACATTTGTGCGGATTGAGTCTTATCTTGTAGTGTCGGCAACGTAGAAAAATCGCTCTTAAATGATGCGGATGATCAGTCCGCTTTTGCGAATGAGCCGGAAGATCGTCGAGAGAAGGTTGAACGATGTTCTTGATGTCATGGAAAGCATAATTCATTGCTCTCTGAAACGTCGCCCCTGCGTTCTTTAAACCAAAGGGTAATTTTCGATAAGCTAAGGTGCCCCACGGACAAATAAATGCAGTCTTTGACTGGTCCTGTGGGTGGATATTAATTTGATTATACCCGGAAAATCCGTCCATAAACGAAAAGATTTCGCATCTGGCGCATTCATCAATTATCTGGTCGATGAAGGGTGTAGGGTAGTTGTCCTTTGGACAAGCTTGATTTACATCCCTATAATCGACGCACACTCGTATTGTTCCTTGTTTTTTCATAACCGGGACAATATTCGATACCCAATCGGTTAGAGGAACCGGGTAGATGAAACCAGCATGGAGGAGTTTTTCAACTTCTGCCTTAATAGCAACGACTTTCTTGGGGTGTACCTGCCGAAGCCGTTGTCTTACTGGTTTGACATCAGGATACATTTTAATTTCATGTTCAACGATACTCGAGTCAATGCCTGGCATTTCATCATATGACCAAGCAAAGACATCTCTAAATTCGCGGAAAAGAGCTTTATATATTTCATGTTCTGAAGGGGAACAACCTTTGCCGACATAAATATTCTCTACAATGTCTGTTTTGGTCGAGATATTTATGGCTATAGTCTCTTCTATATTGGATAGGTTTCTCTCGGAATCCACCGTATTTACAGTATTTGTTAGGAATTCAAATACTGAGGGGTGATACAGGTCGCCTTGAGTATCTTCCTGAGGAAGGGAACGATGGTGGTTATCATCCCATGGTGCCCCCTCAATCAACATTGACTGTAGGATTCCTTCGTCACTTGCATGCACTCGTGACCAAGGATCCAAAGGGGTACCACATTCTCCTAACCTATCTACCCAGACGCTTGACGAGCATTGATTTGGGCTCGCCTCCCATGCCTGAAACATTGATTGCTACAATATTTCGATTGGGCTCGGGTGTAACACCATTGCCCGATCCATGATGACTTTGTCTTTTGCGACCTTCGTGGAAGATATCATGTTGCAGGTGGCCACCAATGGTACATTTCCTATGTACATATGATTTGGTAGCGAGAAAGTCCCCATCATCGTGGGGTCTTTCAACAGTCCTACTCCTATATCTTGAATTGAATGGTCGCTTTCATGGATCATGGGAATGCTTCCCGTAACTTGTGAACCATTAAGGAGGAAGTTATGTTGGTCGACGACCTTAATCCCTCCTTCAAACGGGAAAGCGATCTTCCTAAAATAAGTCGACACGACAGCTGCCATGGCATAAATCCATGGTCTTCCCAGTAGGATGTTGTAATCTAGATTTCCATCTATGACTTCAACATCAATCTCTACTGTTTTTCCACCTAGTTCAACTTTCAAGTTACTTAGGATACCGTAAGGGGTATATGTCCTACCGTCGAAAGCCTTTAGTGTTGTCGAAGATCTCGACAAGGTTGGTGACCCTAACGTTTTCCAGCAGCTCATCGACATAATACATGTCGATGCTCCCTCGTCAATAATTGTTCTGTGAACAGTTTTGTTGAGGGCCTTCACTTGAATCAGGAAAGCTAGCTGAGCTGGTAACTGAGGGTCATACCCTTTGTGATCAAAGGACACAAGATTGGAATCCTTAGGATCAACCCCCCCTATTGGAATCCTTAGGATGGACAATTTTGTAGTACTTCTAGAGTCGACATAGCGGATGGCGATTGAGCCAAATATTCTACTATGTTATAATGCTGCGCCGCTCTGGCACAAGGATTAAACGTCGACTTGTGTACTACACCCTTAGGTGGTTTTATCGTTAATTCTGGCATTATGGGTGGGACAACTTCTGACGAAGTCGTTGTCGAACTACTAGGTTGATCTTTACCTTTTTCGTTTGACAGTTGCGGATTCCCGTAATCTTTGCTCCTTGTCGAAATCAAAGCATCATTTTGCTGCTTAGAGATCGACAACATCAGCACTTGCGACGGGGAAGCATTTCCACTATCAACCATATTTTGACCTGGATTGGGAAATGGATCAGTCAGCACAGCCGGGTTCTTTGGACTTTTAAAGAATCTCTTGAGCTCAGCTTTGTATGGACAATCTTGTGTCCAATGATCCTCGTCACATATAAAACATGGATGAGGTGGCTTCCCTTTCTGTTTCCCTTTCCTAGGAGAGCTTGAAGAAGCTTTTTCAGGTGACGGATCATCCTGCTGCTTCTTCTTCCCTTTGTTTTGTTTCTTCTTGCTTCCTGGTTGATTGGTTTCTTTGCCTTTATCTGCTGATATGGCATTTACTTCCGAAGCAAGAATCTCTTCATGGGCATTTCGATCTGAAGTCTTACGGGCTTTCTGAGGTGAAGCCTTTTTTGACTTCGCGCTTGCAGTGCCAATCACGCCATCTCCGGCATGAGAGTCAATATTCGATTTAGGAGGGGGAGGAATTGAAAATTCAGGTCTGGGGGCATCAGGTATTTTGTCATAGAGCGTGCCAGACTGAGTATATACCAAGTCTAAATATTGAGCACGAGCAATGACTTGCTCCTCTGTTACGACTCCCCCTTTGGCCACATCCTCCGTTATAGCTGGAAGCAGTGACTTTATAAACCATTCAGCTAGTAGCTGATCAGGAACGTATGTTTTCACCATCCTACGACGGCGACGCCACTCATGTATATGATCAGATATGTGAGTAGCTGTCGTCTGCTTGAAGTTGGTCAGTATCTCGGTTCCTGTTTCATACCTGATTGGTAATTGAAAATGAGTTAAGAAAGTCGTGGCTAAGGAGCTGAAATTGTCGAAAGAGGCTCTCGGCAATTCTATATACCATTTAGCCGCCGGACCTGTCAATGTCCTCTGGAAGAGGCGAAGTCTTATCGAATCATCGTTCAGAGTGTTCGATGAACACCACAGATGAAAGGTCATGACGTGATTCGACGGGTCTTCACCTGGATTTCCATTGAATTTAGGAATGTCCGATGGAAGTTTGTGAGGAATCATGGGCCACCAAGGGGCGTAGGCGATAGGATCGTTTGTCAACCGATGTAGATCGGGTAACTCCAGAGTTGCCACGAATGGCAGCTGCTGACTCAAGTTAGGTGAAGCGTACCCAGGGTATGACGGAATTGCCTGAGCAGTTGGCCTTTGCATACCAGCATAATGTAATTGATGCTGATATGATTGATACGGTTGATGGACTACTCCACTATATAGTGGTTGGTTTTGACCGTACTGTAAGTATGGTTGTCCATTGTTCACAAAAATCTGCAGCTCGGTACCTTGGTACACTTGCTGGAACTGCGGTTGTTGATACTGCACTAACCATGGTTGTGACGCCATTGGTTGTTGTGCTATGCTTACCACTGGGCCAAGATTAGGGGTAAGGGTACCCGCTTGTGCTTGTGTTGCCCCGCCAGTTGGCGATTGTGGTTGAGTTGCAGGGTCAAAGGGTTGTTGCATTACAACCTGAGAAAACTGAGGTTGACATGCAACAGGTATTGTTTGAACTTGCGACACAGTCACAATAGCTGGTGTCATCGGGATGTTCGTCACAGGCATCTGTTGTTGCATAGAATACACAACTCTTGGTTGCTGGGGTAGCATAGGTATCCAACCACTGGTAGTTATTCCAGTATAACTTGGGTATGGTTGTGAACTCCCGTATGGGTAACCTCCCGGAGGGGGTAATGAGAAAGCATATTGCCCCCCATACGGTGGTGGTCCGGAACCGAGAGGATTTATTACACCTCGAGGACCGGATTGCCCCAACGGATTTCCAAAAGGATCAATCTGTTGAGTTCCAACATAGGAGTTACCGGGCATTATCCCGGGAGAACAAACAGGAACAGACCATACTGTCGTCATGGCCCCCGAAGGGACCCCCTCCAGCTGTTGAGAGTTAGGGACAGATGGTATGCCGACGAACATTGTCGGAATGACTGCAGGGAGTTCTGCTGTCGCTGTGTCATTTGGCACAGTCCTAGATGTTGATGGTTGCTCAGACATCTTGAGTCTATCCAGTAGATTGCCTAGTGATTCTTCAGGAACTTTTCCGGGTGATAGGCTAGCTTCTGATGCAGTAGGAAGTAGAGTGATCCCTGCTCCAAAATGTGTTGGAGTAGTTGCTTGCGGATCTTCTACAATCTCTTCTATTGCGATCAGACCAGGTGAAAGAGGAAGACCGTCAGGCCCGTAGAATATCTCTGGTGCCGAAGAAGGGGTTGTTTCGACAGCGACAGTTGTTTGAGGAGCAAGACTCTCTGAACCGATCACTGATGGACCTGATTCAGTAACACAAGTACTTGCTCTCAGGCTAGGATCAGTGTTAGTGTCCTTCTGGGGCTGTTGAACTTCTTCAATAGGGGTAGGGTTTCCAGAAATGTTTGGAGTAACCGGAACCTCAGATGTCGTCGGAACACTTGTTCTAACTTTGACAGGAGATTTGGAACCAGTTGAATGAGATCGCTCTGCCCGGGTTGTTTTCGATTCCGGGGACAAAGACAGTTGTCTCGTATTCCTCCGCGAACGACGGTTCATCGATTGACTTTCTTCCACGGTTGCGGATTACTTGATCAACCAACAATGCACAGGGTAAAATGTGTTTTCGAAATGAATTAATTTTAGACGCTTTTAAGACACAACTTGCTTTTTCATGTTTTAAGAGTCGAGAAAAAGCTAAAGATGACTCTAGTCTCCTTCGATGTATTAACGAGCCCGAAGTGACAAATGCTCAGATGGAATTTTTCAGTTATAGAGTTTGAAAAAGGCCAAAAGAAACTGCTCTGGAGTTCTAGGCAAGGGTGTGCCAAACCTTTCGCGAAACCACAGAATACGTTTTACGGTACGAGTGGTCGATCTTCGTGAATGCTGTGTTCACTGCATCGCGATCAGTAGGGCGGCCGACACGGCTTCCTATGGATAAAGGCTTGGTTCCTATAGGGGTCCCCCAATATACGCGACGGTACGCGGGGGCACAAGTCCGTATTAGTGCTATCGTCCCTCAGGAGGAATCACCCACCTTCGTAGAGATCAACAGTCACTATGTTTAACGACGCCGGTTCACGTCTCTACCTAGACCTCTATTGTGTTTGGTTATGTTTCAAAGCGTTGTTAGATAAATTCAGTTCTTTTTAGGTTGATCTTGCTTAGCAGTTTGCCTTTATGGATCACCACGTGATGTATGATACAACTCCTAAATGCAGTCTAAGAATGATAAGCAATCTTTTTCAATTCTTTTAACTTATGAAAACCTTAACTACTGAAGGAAAAGAAAGACATCATCTTTTCAAACAGATCATAGAGCACTCACTGATGCACTTTTCCTAAATCGACATGCAAACTGTCAAAATGCACATGCACAATGCAAGTATTTCTTTTCTTCTTCCTTAATGTTGATGTATTACAAAAAGAAAGCTATTGCATAATTTCGAATTCAATTTCAAGCGAAAGAAAACAAGTTTTTGTCCAATAATCAAAAGAACACCTTAAGATTCACTCGTTTCAACACAAGAAATACTGAAATTCGAACCATATAACGAAAGCAAATGCTCAAGCAGCTATGAACAGCAATAAACTAACTCTTAGAATCACAACGACACTTTCTCATAGGTCTAGATTCAAGAGGTCATAGCAAGACTAGTTCACTTTCGCTATGGGAAACTGTGAATGACAGGAAGAAATACAATAAGAACAATCACGGTTTCTTCATACAACTGAGGCGGAATGAAGGCAAAGAGAAGTGGTTTCAGCTGGGTATACAGGTTGACAACAGGCTGCAAAAACAATACTGAAAACTGGGCAACAGACAGTGGAGAATCCAAGTTGCACAAGGCAAAACTGGATCAGCGTAGGTGCTGCACTGTGAATCTGAGATGCAGCGCAGGTAGCCCCTTCGGGACCTGCGTTGCAGTGCAGGTAGCCTTTGTGGCAGCTGCACTGATGAGACAAGTCACGTCTCTCTCAGATTCCGGGTCACAGTTTGCTAAAAAATGAGCGGTTTTTGGCCAAATCAGAGGCTGTCAGTCAAGTATACACTAGAGGATGATTAAAGGAAGATGAACACTATCACAAAGAGCTAAAAAGAGTCCTTGTGGATCTTCTCTTCAAATCATAAACAGGCCCAGCACTGGGCTAGAGTAGCTGCCCTCTACTTTGCATTTGAAGGACTCGCATGCAGTTCGATTCGGTACTCTTTCGTTTAAGAAATGAATAGCAAGAAACACAAGCTACCAACAAGACACGGTCCCCAGCGGAGTCGCCAGTCTGTTGTGGGGGAAAGTATCCAACTCGGAATGACCCTAACCCACTCTGAGGGTGACAGTTCCTTAGCAACAGCTGAAAGCAAAGCTATCTAAAGTTTCTTCTTTATGACATGCAAGAGATAAAAGGAAGAGATCCACTTACCGATGTCTTGCGCAAATGGTCGATCCAATCTCCTTTGATTGCCGCTTGCTCCCAGCTCCAAGTCTTTTCACGGGCCCAGCTACACGAGATCCTGCAAACAAGACAAGGAAAGGAAACTACAAGAAGCATGCATGCATAACTGATTCAAGGATTAGCATAAATCAAATACGCAAGTAAGACAATACATCATTGAAACACATGCGAATAGAAGAACCTCAAATGCTTTATTAATATATGGAAGTAAGGTTCAGGCGGTGATACAACCATGAGAGGTCCAATCCAGCATCACCTTCCCGACGGAGAGAAATCTCTTCTTCACCTCCCTCAAGCAATCACCCAATGCTCACAACCGTAAACCAACAGCAATTCTTTGCACTAAATTCCGCCCCTCTAGATCCCATGGGATGAGATCCTTATATAGAGTTTTGGAGTGAAGATAAGTCAGCTTGATGTGTGACTTGTTGTCCTCTTCAACTCCAGTTGTTCTTCAGTTCTTCACTCGGAGTTTTTGTCTTCCACTTGGAGTTTTAGAAGCTCTTAACTCATCATTAGGCGAATCTTATCATCAAGTGTCTTTTTAGAAGCTTCCTGGGCACTGGCACTTTGAGAGAAAGATTCCTCCACATGTCCAAGTACGCCCAACGCAGGTAGCCTTTGTTCTACTTGCTATGCAACGCAGGTAGCCTTTGTTGTACCTGCTATGCAGCGCAGATGCCTAGTGGAGCAGCTGCAATGATCCAAAACTGACCTGTTTTTGAGTGTTTTTCAGTGGAGAACTGATTTGCAGTGCTGTGGTTTGCTGACCTTGTTCCTCTAAGGGTAAGAACAACATGTTTAGGGACTTTGGATCCCTTAGATTATTGACATTTCATGCTCTATGCTGTAAGGCACAAAAATGTCTATAACACATGGGGTTCATAAGACTCCTACTAAGGAACCTGAATTTGATTTAGAACACGCGAAGGAGACATTCATGGAAGCTAAGAAGAGTTTCATGGAGGCCTCCACTTCAGGTAGTAAGGATCAACTAGAACCAGGGATGGATCCTTCAGTGCTCACTACATTTCTGGAGGCATGCATGATACTGCTAAATGACAGAAAGGGAGTAAAAGTGCTACAGGAACTTATCACTAGGTGCGCAAGGTCAGGAGAACCACGCGTGGTCCGAAAACTTGGAAAGAATGCATTGCGAAAAGGAAGGGAAATGAGGTTGACTGCACAAATTGGCGAGTATGATATGGATTAGGTAATCCTGGATCTTAGATCGGACACAAACGTACTGCGAAAACAAACATGGGAACGCATGGGCAGACCCGTGCTACAATGGTCTCCTATTCAGTGATGAATGGCGAACCAACAGAAGATCTTGCCAATGGGAAGATTGTAAGGGGTAACAATAGATATTGAAGGTGCGAGCGCACAGGTGGATTTTGAAGTGATAGAGATTGTTGATGACAATAATCCCTATCCCGTGCTGCTAGGAATAGATTGGGCCACCGATATGAACGGAGTCATAAATTTGAAGAAGCGCAAAATGATCTTTGAGAAAAGGTCACTACACGTAGTAGTACTGCTAGATCCAGATGAAGGAGCGCGCTACACTGAACCAGTGCGCGACAAGGATAGTGATGACGATATCAATTATATTTACAAGATCACTGCGCGAGAGGAGGATTAGGTAAATTCGACCATAGATGGAAGGATTTCGTGGGAGCACGAAAGCTCCTGCACCTCAGATTCAAATGAAGAGATAAAGCGATGGCAGAATCGGCTACACGAAGTAACAACACTTAATTGCAACATGATGGTTAGATCACTTCACTGTGTGACAACAGAGGCAAGGGATCTACCGACATATGATGGATTGACAGTGGTGGATTCATTTCTGAGTGAATTTGAAAGCGCATTACAAGAACAACAACGATTCGATGCACTAAAGTGGGCACTGCGCGCAACGCCTGCACGATGGTGGGGCATGCATCAAGGAAGTTTTGAGGACTAGCGCAAATGTAGAAGGATGATGTGCCTACACTTTGGAAAGCCCCAGCTCAGAATGCGAGCTAGTCAGTAGGGGCAGAACAACTTGCACGCCCACCTTTCTCGATGCGTACGAACATATGCTATACAGGCCGTAGAAGCACACATCACTCCTCGAATAGAGAATCAGAACAAACCACAGCAGTAGGGAAGGAAATGCGCACTGCCAATTATCCACGGAGAAGAATTCGATAGGGTGTGTGAAGTACTGAATAGGGTTCACCAGGCGAGATGAACTGATTGGGACCTGCATGTACCAACGGTTCGATGGGCCTATAGGACCATGTGTAAAACCCTGACCGTAGAAACGATTCCAAAGGTGCGGAACATAGTAGAGACTGTAATTTTTGAAGAGAATGAAAAAAGGAATCCGCACGTAATAGCTCCCGCAGTTGTGACAATGCGCGAAGACCAGGATGAAGAAATCACATAGCTACGCGAGGTCGAATACATAATGATTCAAGAAGCCATTTGGCGAGGGAACTTTAGACTTTGTGAACATGAAAAAGACCGGGTATGACTGAGGAAGAAAATCATTTTGATGGATGCCGAGATCAAGAGGCTGGAAAATGAGATCAAGCAAGCATGTCTCGTCAATAAACCAAGGATGAAAAAACAAGGTGGGGATGATCATACCACTAGATTATAAGATTGTTGCCGAGAATTTATGACTCTACTGCCATGGCTACGATCGCACCTCACCAAACGCAGTAACCAGGGGAGTGCACTACATAGATAGAATGCGTGACACCGGCTGTCACGAGGGCAATTGAGGATTTTTCGTGGACTATACTAGAAGACAAGTTGAAGCCTTGCACAGGTGGTGTGACCACCTAACTAGTCGTAGGAAGCACAGTCTCAGTGCTCTAGGCAATTGAAAGAGAGTGCAGGACTATAAAGGAGTCTATTTGAGAGGTGTGCGATAAGGGAGGTGCACGAGCTATAGTAACTAACTCTTGTCATGAGGCCATTGCTAACATAGCCTATCCAATGCACATAGCAGTCAAAAAAAGCAAATAGCCGCCATGTTCCCATACATGAAGGAAGTACCCTCGAATTAGCATGTCACAAGGTTTGCGCTTGAGCACAGGGGGCTGTGCTGCCACATGGGTAAGATGGGAAATGACCATTGGTGTCACTGTTCATGACAGGATGTCCAATTTAAGGCAAAAGGGAGTGGGTAGTGGGCATTTAAGATGCGAATTAAGGGAAAGATTTGGGACAATCTACTGCTAAGAAGCATTGATGGCCCAGAATTGGGGGGAATGGTCGAATTTGAATTCAAAAGATGCTATAAAACTCTAGGGGCTAGCCACGAGCCAACACTTGTTCACTTGAGATTTCAGCAGTTGATTAGAGCACAGAGTGTTGCGTGCTGAGCGATATTCGAGCCCTAAAGTTCACAATGACCACAGACAGTTCAAACAAGATGGCGGCTACCAGGAGAGGTTTGGGCTTTGCAGAAGGAACCACCGATGAGGCAGTGTAGAACCCCATGGTACATGATGTTCCTGAAGATATTGGGGTTGCGCCAGAAATCCTGAAATCATCTTGGACATCGAGGCCTAAGAAAGATAAGCAGGCAGTGGGACTAGTCCACATGTCCCCGAGGAATCCACGGTTCAGAAAGCTCTCAATGGAAGAAAAGGGCAAGGCTGTCACCATTGAGACAGATAATGAGGAGGAGGACCTATAGGCTCTCATTGATGAGATAGAGGATGCAGAGGACATGGAAGAGGATATCCAACCGGTGCACTCTGCGGCGAAATTTCCCGAGTATGTCCCTTCGAGGAAAGGGAAAACTAAGATACTAAAGGATCTGGATGCCACCAAGAGCGCACTCTAGACCCCGCTTCTCCCTAATGGAATTGTGTTTGAGGGCTTGCACCTGGGCCATGTGCCCATAATGAAGTTTGAATATTGGGATCTCATGGATAGCGAGAAGTTCCCACACTTAGAGACAAAGAGCCTCATGAAGCAAAGCACAGAGGGACCAATCACAACATTAGAGCTACGAAAATGGCTGCGCGGTGTGGAGAAGGCTAGATTGCTTCATCTGTTGTGGATTCAACACTTTAACTGCACACCCATCACTATTTTCATCATCAGGCAGCTGCTTTGCCTGGTGCATGATGGGTACTTATGGCTGGGGGAGCCTGTTCCCATCACAGCAGATCTCATCCATAGAATTTCTCGGCTTCCCTGTAAGGGAAAGGACCCGTGCCGATAGCAGGAAGAAGCGAAGATTTGGTCCTCCCGGAGGCCATGAAGAAAAAACATAAGCTCGAGAAGAAAAATAGGGGTTATGTAATCAGCAATATCAAAGATAAAGGGGTGTGCATATCCACCCAACTCCTGGCTGGGAAGGTAATGAGAAAATTCCGCTGCGATTAGGTACCAGCGTCGGTAGTTGCGTTGGCTAAAGAATGCGTAGAGGGGGTCCAATTCAACAGGGCCGAGTTCCTCTACGAGGAATTCTTGACCAACTGCAAGTAAGCCTAGGAGCAGGGCAAGACATTCCACTACGCGTGGTTGCTCTTGTCCATTTTGCTGGTAGTGGGAAAACTTCCGGAGGACAGTCAATTCCTAAGCATTGAGTACGACCTACCAGAGGCCGCAAAGTATGCATCGCTTTGGGATACCAAGGATGCGAAGCAGGTTCGCGAGACAAAGATCTTCTAGGTGCTCATGGAGGCGAGCATTCAGATGTGGATTAATAGGCGGCCGCACCTGACCCCCACAATGCACAATAGTCTGCAGAGCTTTGCAGACTTCAAGGCAGACATGCACAACATTTACATCAAAGTGCGAAAGGATCCAGTGCAGCAGTGGACCAAGCTCCCCTTCACTGCCACTGATGATGAAATTTTTATAGTGCTAGAATCATGGGCTCCCGAGTGGCGCACCCCGGATTTAGTGGAGCTGGATAGGACAACAGCATAGAAAGGAAAGGATGAGGCCAAGTTGCGCATCACGAAGTTGGCTGAGAAGAGGCGCAATGAAAAAGTGATAGCAGAGGTAAGGGCAGTCTGTGAGGCAACAAAGGTAGCCATGGAGCAGTCAAAGGCCACCAATGTAGCAGTAGCAATGTAGACAATCTTCTGGAAATTTCTGAGTTTTTATTTAAAATTTAACTGTGTAATTTCCTTATTTTTCTAGTTTGACTTGGTCAAAGCCAAAACTCTTTATGTAATTGAAGTAGTTTGAGATTAGATGTTGTAATAATGAAATAAATAGATATGATAGGTTGTTTTTATCATTTAATAGGCCTCTTCAAGGAAGAAAAATACAAAACAAAGTCTAAAAGAAGTGTTTGTATTTGACCTTCTCACTCTCACCTATTGGTTGAGAGAACTTGGAAATAGTTCCACCACCTAGGAATTCGACTCCTGAAGGTGGGGAAGTGGTTCAGTTGAGTCTATATGTATCATTTCTCATTCAGAGATAGGGGTTTGACTTTTGTGGAGAAGGTTGCTATGTTTATGTTCTCTTAAGCTAATATAGGAGCAGTTGCAGCTATATTTTAGGAACTCTAGTTTAGTGAGTCTATGGTATTTGTTTTCTCTTTCTATTAGTTTCTAATGGATAAATAATCTCTAGTTACCTGCTTTATCTTCTTCCTATGAATTTCCTTGCATTTATATAGACAATTGATCCGAATGGAAAATGGCATCAACCCATGGTACTCATCCACCCATATTATTCATTGACCCATGGAATTTACCCATGGTATTGTAAATGGCATCCGCCCGTGGTATTGTAAAATCCACCCATGGTACTCATCCACCCATATTATTCATTGACCCATGGAATTTACCCATGGTATTGTAAATGGCATCCTCCCATGGTATTGTAAAATCTACCCATGGTATTCATTCACCCATGGAATTGACCCGTGGTATTGTAACTGGAAAATACTATAAGTAACAAGTCACATTTTTTAAAAGGAGAGATTGTCCGCCACAATGTAGCCTTTACAGTTCAGAGGCATGTAGCCACCACATCTCTTCTCAGACATAAGCTACCATCGCCCTAGCTAGTTTTTTTCCATTACTGTTTGTAAGCATATTTCAGTGTTTTACATTAATGAAATGAAGTATTATTTCCGTTGCATAACTATCTTTATGATTACCTTTGCATTTTGTTGCATTCATGTTTAAATCCAGATCAGTGGGTTTTCATAAAAAGTTTCTTTGTGGTTTTGTTTATTGGGCATTCTCCTATTTGGCATTTCGATTTTTCAGATCTTGGGGGTCTCTACCCCAAGATCCATTTCAATCTTTTAGATCTTGGGGGCCTCCCCCCAAGATCCAGATCAGTGGTATCAGAGCAGGTTATGATTCCATGGGAATGAGGGTCTGATGCATATTTCAGTTTCAAATTTTGCAGCAATATTCAACAAACTTCAAGCATGTGCTACAACCTCCACAGAGCACTTTCTTGGGTCAAGCAGGAAGAATTTTTCTTTTTTTATTTTTTTGCAGGAATTATTTTGGGCGGAAACTTTGCAGATCAGATCTGAAACATTTGGTACAAAATTTACAAAACCAAATACCAGATCTGGATTCCTCTCGAAAAATCACCCAATTTCAAAAAAACAATGGGTCGAATCGGAGTTCGGATGTGGGAGATATCGTTGATTTAAAATCAACTATTTTATCAGAATTTTTGTGACGGCGGAACTGTTGCAACGCGAATCTGAGATCTCAGAGTGTCCAGATAGGGATTTCCAACTCATGGGAAGATGCAAAATGATCATTCTGCTTCTAAAAACAGGTTATAATAAATATTCTGAGTTATATTGGCCGAGTTATGTCCATTTTAACTTTGGAGCAGCATTCGGAGTGGGTTTCCATTGGAGACGTGCCCTCCCACCCCACTTTAGTAGGCACCTGCTTCACATTCATCAGTTTCAACATAGCAGCATTCGGCTTGGGTTATTTAGAGACGTGCCCTCCCACTCCAGGCTGTGTAGGCACTTGTTACTTCATCAACAACCAACATCATGGTTATGGGTCAACCGCATAAAATCCTTGTCATCGAAGTCCATTTGCTAGGCCGTACACTGTCAGAATCACAGTTGGTCACAAGCATTACAGGGTATCTCTATCCTCAGATCTTCGTTTATCAGGGTTTTGGGTTAACCACATAAAACCCTTATCTTAAGTGGCTCTTCATATTCCACAAAGGCTTCGCTGGAGGGAACTTTACGCAATGGGGACCATTGCTTCTTAAGGAGGGAGGAATGATCCGAATGGAAAATGGCATCAACCCATAGTACTCATCCACCCATATTATTCATTGACCCATGGAATTTACCCATGGTATTGTAAATGGCATCCGCCCTTGGTATTGTAAAATCCACCCATGGTACTCATCCACCCATATTATTCATCGACCCATGGAATTTACCCATGGTATTGTAAATGGCATCCTCCCGTGGTATTGTAAAATCTACCCATGGTATTCATTCACCCATGGAATTGACCCATGGTATTGTAACTGGAAAATACTATAAGTAACAAGTCACATTTTGTAAAAGGAGAGATTGTCCGCCACAATGTAGCCTTTACAGTTCAGAGGCATGTAGCCACCACATCTCTTCTCAGAGATAAGCTACCATCGCCCTAGCTAGTTTTTTTCCATTACTGTTTGTAAGCATATTTCAGTGTTTTACATTAATGAAATGAAGTATTATTTCCGCTGCATAACTATCTTTATGGTTACCTCTGTATTTTGTTGCATTCATGTTTAAATCCAGATCAGTGGGTTTTCATAAAAAGTTTCTTTGCGGTTTTGTTTATTGGGCATTCTCCTATTTGGCATTTCGATTTTTCAGATCTTGGGGGTCTCTACCCCAAGATCCATTTCAATCTTTTGGATCTTGGGGGCCTCCCCCCAAGATCCAGATCAACAATAATCTTGAATTTAAGCTATGTTTATGTGGAATTCATACTTGTGTTTCCTTTCTTCTAAGGCTAATGAATTCATTATTTTACATTCTCATTAGTTTCTTTTAAGCTCAAAAATCTATACTACATTGACAAACACTCCAATTGCACCATAACGCACTGATATCTAGCTCCTATTTATACTTGTCTCTACATACTTGAAGCCTAGACCTAATTACCTACTCTAAACCCTAGTCCAACAAACCCAAATTCACAAGAACTCAAAGCAAACTTATATATCTAGCCTAAAACCTATCTCTTTGCATATATTCATTGACAAATCCTTTGAGAGATCCCTCTCTGGCTCAGTAGGGCTAGCTACTGAGCTGAAAGTGGTTTGAGGTTACCTCTTTCGATCTCCTCCTCAGCCTAGGAAATTGTAGAGGATAACATTTTTGGTGCCGTTGTCGGGGAAATGACTGATAAATCATTCCTGGGAAATATTTTAGAGCTTTCAAGAGAACTAGTTCTATAGTTGATAGTTTCCAGTATCCAAAGATAGGCTGATTTTACAAATTTCATCAATCTTAAGGTGAGAAAAAATTATGGCTCCTAAAAGATATACCAGGTCAAATCCTGACCCAAATCCACCTTTTATTGTTGAAGATCCTAAAAAACTGCTCAAAAACTTAAGTTACCTATCACTAAAAGTGTAGTTCGAAAAATTAAAAGAATAACTTCTCTACCTAGAAATCTATTTGCTTTTGAGCAACTTCCTTTTGATACTCAGTTAGAATTGTCTCTTTCAAGGTCAAAATCTGAGTCCTACATTTCTAAAGTGATATCTGAACCTGTTCAATTTGAATCTCATTCTCATTCCTTGAAATCTATATCTTCTAGAGTTGATCGTGAGTTGTGGTTGAATTTTGACAAACTTCAAAGTCTTGCTGACCAGCTCCAAATCACTACTAAAAAGGCCTACATTCAGTATCATCTTGAATACTTAACTGCTGTCTCATCCTCTACTACACCTCCAAATACATCTACTACATCTCCAAGTACCTCAGCCACCTCATCCTTTCTTCCACCACCTCCATTAGTGTCATCATATTTACCTACACAGCCCATTGTATTACCTCCGCCACCTCCAACAATCATGGCACGATTTGCACGTCTCATGCTACCTGCTCAACTTGCTTCTTTACCTGAAAACTATGGTCAAAGAGTCCCTCTATTTGATGGAAGCTCAAAAATGATAACCCATCATCATGTTGATAAACTGATAGATTTTATCCATTTGGAAGAAATTGATGAAGATGATACTAAGGTGAGAATAATAGCTCAAAGTTTCTCCAGAGATGTGAAGAAATGGTTTCTTAATTTCACTGCTAATTCTATCAATAATTCTCAGAGACTAGTAGAATTGTTCTTAGCACATTGGAAAGAAAAGAAAAATCCACTACATATTTTGGCTAAGTACAATTCTATTAAAAGAAATCAGAATGAGACAGTCCAAGTGTTGGGCATGGAATCCCCCCAAGGCATGTTTTGTGGCTTAAAGCCCAAGTTTTGGTCAAATCTTTTTTTTAAAGCCCTGCTAATTGTGGGCGTGGGGCATGAAAGTATAATAGAGTCACAGGGTTGTCCACCCTAGTTTTTGTACTGTAATGTCGGCTGGATAGATCTACCCATGGTCTGCAGACCATGGGATTGTATAAATAGAGCGAGGCTCTAAGTCTAGAAAATAACTAATAAAAGGGAAGCATGAGAAGTCTAAGTGATTGAGTCAAAGTGTAAAGTGTGTTTGTGGGTCGTAGAGTAGGAGAAGGCTCTACAACCGAGTGTGCAGAGGCCTAGTACTCCGCAACTGAGTGCGCAAGGTAGGTCGAGTTTGTAACTGTTGGGAGAATCAATAAAGAGAAGTTTTGCTATAATTCTGCATATATCTTCTTGGTTTAATGCATGATTGGATATAATTTGCAAGTATATTGTTTATTTACTGCATGATCGTGTATGAATGTTTTGTATGCTAAGTATAACTTAAGACATCCAAGTAGGTGAAGGTAATTAATTAACATTGGAAGATAAGTAAGATCTTGGGTAATAGCACAGAGCGTGACACAACCCCTGGTTAGGGCTGTGCGAAGGCAGTGTATTAGGATGCGAGGAATGGGAAGCGCGTGAAGCGAACTATGTGCAGGAACAAACCGAGGACCAGTCATACCTCTCAGACATCTCAAGGGTGTGGAAACCTAGTTCTAGCACCCTCCCATACTACTTCGGGTGAGACCTCAGTCCGCGCTTTGCGGACTGTTGCCGAAAGGGCCAGTAGTACATGGATTTGTTTGGCTAATTAACTTTGAACCTGGGTCAGGCCCCAACAAGCCAACAAATGGTTCTGTTGCCGGGACCGGGATCTCCATAGAGATTTCTCATGTCGTATCACTGGAATCCGACAAAGAAAGGAATTGAAGATTGGTTGTACAAAAATATTCAAGAGTTCACGGCATTGGAAAATAGGAATCTAAGACTATCAAAAGAAGAGTGGTTAGATTGCTACTTGTATACGGAGATCCATGAAATTTTCTTTGCATCCTTCCCCACTGAGTTGTACGAGTGGATCACGAAGCTAGCAGGTAGCCAAGGTGTAAACTTGACAAACCTATTGTGTGGACTCCAGAATTGGTGTGCGGACTGGAAGCATCAGAAGATAAGATCCCGCACGTTGTCGATCATTGGCTCGATCGAATCATGGGAGGATTCATCACTGAATTTGCGGTAGATACTTTAGTCAGTTATAGCAAGGCAGAATGATGCTTCCTCAAGGGACCCAGAGTTAAGTATGTTAAATCTTTGAACACTTGGATTAAAATTCTACTGTGTGAAAAGCATGTTATGTGAATAAATTGATGTTTGGGGTTACACAGAGTGGGAGAATCTACAAAAACGAAGGTAACACAGAACTAGAAACTAGCCCCTTGATTTCACCTCCGCGGGGGGGCGAAGAAGAGCTTGAGAAGGTCTCACCAAGAATTGCGATCAATCTGATAAGAAAGAGAATTCTGCACATACCACCCCCACCCACACCACCACCAGTTTCACAGTCTTCACCCCCATCTTTGTCCATATCACCTCCGCCACCACCGCGAAGCAATATGGCAAGTGTGATAAAGCTACCAGTGTTCAAGGGAGTAGGGAATGAAGATCTAGACCTGTTTTGGTTCATAATAAAAGTTGTATGGGAAGCACAGAGTGTCACAGACAAAAATATAAAGAAGGTAATGTTGGTCAGTGCTCTGTAGGATCACGCGCTAATCTAGTACATTAAGCATTCCAATGACAATCTAAATGTGGGGATTATGGATATCCAAGATGCGCTAAACAAAGAATTTAGCAGGCCAAAGTAAGAAGCATAGTCGATCTTTGGATTCAAGGGAATCACAATGCTACCAGGCAAGACCCTGTGGGAGTTGGATCAAAGACTGAAGTGCACAATTCGCGAAGCGAACATGACATTAACAGATGGGCAACACCACGAATGGTTCATAGCATCATTAATGCCGCATCTACAGAACATGTTGTTGCAAGAAAGGCTAACCACTCAAGTTGAGGATTTGTAGGTTGCAATGAGATTGCACAAGAATCCAGTACAAGATCCTAACATGGGAATTCAACAGATTCACGTGCATTTGAAAAACTTGTGCCTAGAGATGTAGAGTTTGAAACAAGATAGGACAACCCACCCAGAGATGCGCGATGAGGTATGGTGTGTAAAATGCAAGGGCTAGAGGCACAACACGGATCACTACCTGGTGTTCGCGAATTACCTTGCGGGAGAAGGGCCAATGCCACTAAGAGTGGAGGCACAATCAGGACCAAGTGCGGCACCTGCAATATGGTGCGTGATTTGTTAGAGAGGAGGAAGGCATGCTACAAATAACTGCCATATATTACAGAAGTATACACAGAATTCATAGCAGTTGTTCTGTAATTTTAGCAGGTCAGTCGGACATGATGAGCGCACTTGTAGAAGTTATGAGCTGATGATGGATTGAACTCCTACCTACAAAGCTCAGGCTGAAAGATGGCCCCTCGATCAAAATGAAGCAATGGCGTACACTAGATTTCAGGGGTGCGGATGACGCCGAGGTGGAGGGGGGATAGGAAGAGGTCATGGACAACTGATATGTTACAATTGTAGAGGGCCGGGGCATTATGCCCGCGATTTTACAAATCCAATGCGACCATCATGCTTGTATTTTACATTGTTTGATCATGAGAGGGAGGATTGTCCCACATTGATAGCGAGGTTGCACGATAACGGAGAATTCTAACCTCCCCCAACTCAGAACTTGTAAATGATGAGGTTTGAGCTGTGTGAGGAAGACCCTAATGTAAATATCATACTCTGGAGTGGTATTATGACAGGGGATGACAAAGGCAAGCAAACTGAAGAAAGCACCTGGGTTCGCAAGGCTCCAATGAAGGAACCAAAATTTGATTTGGAGTGCGCTAAGGAGACCTTCATGGAAGCTAAGAGGAGCTTCGCTGATGCCTCCACTTCAATAAGTAAAGATAGACTGGAACCAAAAATGGACCCATCGATGCTCACTACATTCTTGGAGACATGCATGAAGCTGTTGCGCGACAACAAGGTTGTAAAGGGGCTGCAAGAACTAATAACTAAATGTGCTGGGACCGCACCAGGAGAATTGCGCATAGTCCGGAAGCTTGGGAAGCACACAACGTGAATGGGAAGGGAGATGAGATTGACCACGTTGATTGGGGAATATGAGATGGACCAAGTGATTCTGGATCTAGGATCGAACACGAATGTCCTGCAAAGCAGACATGGGAGCGCATGGGTAGGCCTACATTGCGGTGGTCTCCTATCTAACTGTGAATGGCGAACCAACAAAAGATCCTACCTATGGGGAGATTGCAGGGAATCATAGTAGATATCGAAGGAGCAAGCGTGCTAACAGATTTCGAAGTGATAGAGATTTTTGATGACAACAATCCCTACCCTGCGCTATTGGGAATAGATTGGGCCACTGACATGAATGGAGTGATAAATCTAAAGAAGTGCAAGATGATCTTTGAGAAAAATTCACTGCACATAGTGGTACCTTTAGACCCTACATAAAGATTGCGCTACACGGAGCCAATGCACGACTACGACAGTGATGACAGTCTGGACTGCATCTACAAGATAACTACGCGAGACCATGATTGGGTAAATCCAACTGCGGATGGAAAAATCTCATGGGAGCGCGAAAGCTCAGGCACATCAGATTCTAACAAGGAGATAGAATGGTGGCAGAACCAATTACACGAGGTAACCATGCTCAACTGTAACATGATGACGAGATCACTGCGTTGCATGGCGACAAAGGTAAGAGATCTGCCTACGTATGATGAGTTAAGCGAGGTGGATGACTTCCTGAAGAAATTTGAAAGAGAAGTACTGGAACAACAGCGTTTCGATGCACTAAAATGGGTACTGCATGCTACGCCCGCAAGGTTGGTGGGTACGCACCAAAGAAGTTTTGAGAATTGGAACGAATGCAGAAGGATGATGCGCATGTGGTTTGGGAAGCCTCAAATGTGATTGAAAGATAGGTATGACAGATGAACTAGCCTGCACACCCACCTATCCAGGTGGATACATGCATATGGTGTGAAACTTGCACGAATGCACACTATCCTCACAGTAGGGACACGATCAGTAAGCAAGTGCAGGTAAGGCAATGGCGTGAACGACCCCTCCAGTTGGGAACATGAAGTATGGAAGGACCAAGTGCGTAGAAGAATATCCACACAAAAGCTTTTAACAAAGTATGCGAAGCACTGAATAAGGTCCATAATGTGAAGCAGATTGACTGGGACCTGCGTGTACCAGCGGTTCTTTGGGCTTATAGGAGCGCATGCAAAGACTTGACCATGCAAGCATCGCCAAGGTTGGAGTATGAAGCAACCACAGTAAGCCCTATAGTACTTGGAGAGTTTAGACCACACAAGATAGCACCAGTAGATACGATGGTTCGCGGAACCTTGGAAGTAGAAATCCAACAAGGAAATTTTAGACTCTAAGAACTTGAAGAAGAAAGGGTACGATTAAGGAAGAAAAGCACTCTAGTGGACACGGAAGTCGAGAAGCTGGAGGACAATATAAAGGAAGATTTTCTCAGCAAAAAGATCAAGGTGAGAAGGCGGGATGCATACAATCGCGATGACAGGTTTAAGGCCTATCGCCACGAGTTGATCAGTCTAATGCCTTGGCTTGGACTGCACATTGCTAAGCATATTGACCAGGATAACGTGTTGCAGATGGTAAAGTGTGCAATGCCAACCATAATAATAAAAGGTGGGTACTATCCATGAAACATGATGAGTGACAGGATGAAACTTTACATGGGTGGTGCGACCACCTGACTAGCCAAAGGAAGAACAGTCTTAGTGCCTTAGGCAGTTGAAAGGGAGCGTGGCACTATAAACTATTCTACCTGGGAGCTATGCGATGTTAGGGTTGCGTGCAAAAGCAAAGAGTCACAAGGTCGACGACCGTTGCGCTGCCACGTGGGTTGGCCAAAAAGTGACTGTTGAAGTTACTATTCATGATGGGATGCTTGACTTGATACCAAATGGAGCGGGTGGCAGGCATTTATGATGTGATTTGGGAAAATATGCCGCCAAGGGAGCATTAATGAACTAGATTTGGGGGAAACAGTCGAATTCAAATTTAGAAAGAACTATAAATTACAAAGGGCTGCCCAGCAAACAACACTTGGTCATTTTCGAATTGAGCTATTGAGCAAAGCCCTGATTGTTGTGTGTCCAGTGTTGATTTAGCCCCTGAGTTTTTGAGTGCTATATTTCTGGACAAACACGATGGCTATAGCTGAGGACGTTATGGAGATAACAGAACTGACCACCAAAGAAGCCACGTAGGCCTTGACTGAGGGGGATGCTTTGGAAGGTGCCAGGATTGTGGCAGAAATCCCGAAATCACTACGCACGCCAAGGCCCAAGAAGGACAAACAAGTGATGGTTCCCGTACATGTGTCCTTCTGGAACTTGCTACACACCAAGTTGTCAATGGAGGATAAGGGGAAAGCCATCACCATAGAGACCGATGAAGAAGAAGAAGCATAGGACAAGGATGAAGGCAGGGAGGAGGAAACTTAACCTGCACAACCCCTCGAAAAAGTTGCCTGCCTATGTCCCCCCGCGGAAAGGAAAGGCTCGAGTGCCCAAGGACCTTGACGAGACCAAGAGCTCGCTCCAAACCACGCTCCTCCCAGGCAACATTATTTTTGAGGTCACACACTTGGGACAGGTGTTGATCCTAAAATTTGAAGATTGGGACATCGTTGACCATGACAAGTTCCCTAACCTTGACACCTCGCACCTCATGAAGCCCAAGCAGAACATCGCGATGGGGTTACAGAATTAGAGCCGCAAAAGTGGTTACACAGAGTGGAAAAGGTTGGGCTACTAAACTTGCTCTGGGTGCTGCATTTCCACTGCACCGCAATAACCATTTTCGTCATCAGGCAGCTGCTCTGCCTGGTGCATGATGGGTTTTTGTCGCTGGAGGAGCCCATCCCCATCATGATAGCCTTGATTCACCACATTTCATGGCTTCCATACAAAGGAGAGGACACCAGGGACATCTCAGAGTGGAAGAGTAGTGACTTGGCCATCGTGGATGCCATGAAGAAAAAATAAAAGCTGGCAAAGGAGAAAAGGGGCTACACCATATCCAACATCAGTGACAAAGCAGTGAAAGTGGAAACCCAAATACTGGTCGGTAAGGTTATGCGCAAGTGTCGTGCAGATGAGGTACCCACGCCGGTGGTAGCATTGGATGAGCAGTGCGTCGAGGGGGTCCAGTTTAACTGGTTCGAGTTCCTCTACAAAGAGTTTTTAGAGAAGTTCCGTGAAGCTCAGGAACAGGGCAAAATGTTCCACTATGCATGGCTTCTGTTGTCCATAGTGCTCGTGGCAAGGGAATTACTAGAGGATAGTCAATTCCCCACAATTGACAGAGATCTGCAGGAGGCCGTAAAGTACACTTCGCTCTGGGCCACAAAGGATGCCACTAGGATCTGCAAAAGTAAAATATTATGGGTGTTCATGGAGATGAACCTTAGAATGGGGGTCAACCACAAGCAAAAGGCTAAAGCATTGAAAGCGCAGGTGGACGTGGCACACATAAGGAAGTAGTTCTGAAGGCGTGCATTCAACCTTGGGTTGATGAGGCCTTCACCATCACAACAAAAATTGATGGCAAGCTCGCACACATGCAAGGGATGCAAGCATTGATGCAGAGAAGCACTTCCAACAGAAAGGTCTCGGAACAACGTATGCAACAGATCCAGCAAGTAGTAGCTCAGCGCACTGCTCACCTTGCCGAAGTTCGAGAAGAGTTGGAGGGACTCCATAGAAAGATTTCCATGCTGATAGAGTGACTCGAGGGTGAGTCATGATGTTTGTGTTGGGGGCCTATTAGGCATGGAATCCCCCCAAGGCATATTTTGGGGCTTAAATCCCAAGTTTTGACCGAATCTTTTTTTAAAGCTCTATGAATTGCAGGTGCGGGGCACGAAAGTATAATAGAGTCACAGGGTTTTCCACCCTAGTTTTTGTAATGTAATGCCCACTGGATAGACCTACCCATGGTCTGCGGACCATGGGATTGTATAAATAGTGCGAGGCTCTAAGTGTATAAAATAACTAATAAAAGAGAAGCATGAGAAGTCTAAGTGATTGATTCAAAGTGTAAAGTGTGTCTGTGGGTCGTAGAGTAGGAGAAGGATCCACAACTAAGTGCGTAGAGGCCTAGTAGTCTACAGCTGAGTGCGTGGACCCTGCAACTGAGTACATAGGGCAAGTCGAGTCTATAACTGTTGGGAGAATCAATAAAGAGAAGTTTTGCTATAATTCTATGTATATTTTGCTGGTTTAATGCATGATTGGATATAATTTGCAAGTATATTATTTATTTACTACGTGATCATGTATGAATGTTTTTTATTGCTAAGTATAACTTAAGACATTCAAGTAGGTGAAGGTAATTAATTAACACTGGAAGATAGGTAAGATCTCGGGTAATACTGCAGAGCATGGCACAACCCCTGGTTAGGGCTACGTGAAGGCAGTGTATCAGGCCACGAGGAACGGGAAGTGCACGAAGCGACCTGCGTGCAGGAACAAACCGAGGACCAGTTGTACCTCTCAAACATCTCAAGGGTGTGGAAACCTGGTTCTAGCACCCTCCCGTACTACTTTAGGTGAGACCTCAGTCTGCACTCCACAGACTGTTGCCAAAAGGTCCACTAGTACAGGGATTTGTTTGGCCAATTAACTTTGAACTTGGGTCAGGCCCCAAAAAGCCAACACCAAGAGTTCACAACAAGATTCAATTTGGTATACAATTCTATTCCTAATGATATGAAGCCTCCACCTGGTCTAGCACTTCTCCATTATCTTGATGCTTTTTACCCAAGCATGACATATTAGTTCAGAGAGAGAGACCCTTCAACTCTTGAAGAAATGCAACGAAATGCATTAAGTTTCGAAGCTAATCTTCTCATCAAGAAATACAAATCAAAGATTGAAAGCACTAAGAAGAATTTTTTTTTTTAAATAAGAACCCTCATCATCTTCAGATGTAAAGCTTGACACTCTTATCAAAACCATTGAGAGAATGATGGATAGAATATCCATAACTAATCGACAAGCGGAGCCTTCAGTGAGGAATCCTAATTTTCATGTACAGCAACAACAACAGTTTCACCACCTAGGAATTTGACTCATGAAGGTGTGGAAGTGGTTCAATTGAGTCTATATGTATCATTTATCATTCAGAGAGAGGGGTTGGAATTTTTTGGAGAAGTCTTGTATCTTATGTTCTCTTCAGCTAATATAGGAGCAGTTGCAGCTATATTTCAGGAACTCTAGTTCAGTGAGTCTATGGTGTTGTTTCCTTTTCCTATCAGTTTCTAATGGATAAATCATCTCTCTTTACATGATTTATCTTCTTCCTATGAAATTCCTTGCAGTTATATAGACAAAAATCTTGAATTTAAGCTCTGTTTATGTGGAATTCATACTTGTGTTTCTTTTTCTTCTAAAGCTAATGAATTCATGCTTTCACATGCTCATTAGGTTCTCTGAAACTCACAAATATATACTACATTGACAAACACTCTAAGTGCACCATAACATACTGATATCTAGCTCCTATTTATACTTGTCTCTGCATACTTGAGGCCCTGACCTAATTACCTGTTCTAAACCCTAGTCCAGCAAACCTAAAAACCTAAATTCACAAATACTCAAAACAAACTTATATATCTAGCCTAAAACCTGTTTCTTTACATATATTCATTGACAAATCCTTTGAGAGATCCCTCTTTGGTTCAGTAGGGCTAGCTACTGAGCTGAAAGTGGTTCGAGGTTACCTCTTTCGATCTCCTCCTCAGCCTAGGAAATTTTAGAGGCTACCTTGGAGGAAATAGCGAGGAAATGGCATGAGAGTCTACCATCTGCTAGTTTATATTCTCTAAAGGATTTTCATTCAGTTTTCTTTCAACATTATCAAAGCTGCAATTTTTCCTTATCAATGATGGATAGATGTTGTAAGTTCTCTGAAAATTTTATTAAATTTCTTGAAAATTCATATGGGGATGAAGAATGTATGGGAGAAGATATATTGGAAGTCCTTTATGATTTTTCCTCCCAACAAGAATTAGTAGTTTCCTCCTTAGATGAACCAGACTAGGATCAAAATAGAGAAAAGCCTATTCTTGATATTGAAAATGAAAATCACCAAGCTAATGTTGATTTCAATCAAACTAAGTGTTCTCCTCTCTCTAAAGATGAAATAGAACAACTCTTGAAAAACCATGTTACAACCCACGTTAAGCCAGGTTTGTAGTGCTCACAGAGCCAATAATGTGTAACAGAAAATTATTCCATTATTGAAAATGAAAATTTGGGTTTAAATGATGACAATCATGAGACTGATGAAACTATATAGGGATTTGTTGCGAGTAAGCCAATTTGTGATGAATATTTCTTGCAAGGAGATCAGCTAACAGGGACTGTTTTCTTTCATGAAGAGGATAGCACTAACATGTTTAATAATATTGAAGAATGTGTTTTGCTCAAGGATGATTTAGACTATGAAATGGAAGACTATGAGTCTGAGATAGGAAGTATGCCAGAGATAGAATCAAAGTTACTCATGCTTCAAGAATTTTACAGCCAACACTCAGGTAGCAGAAAGTCATACTTCCCTATGCCTTCCTATGGATCAACAACCAAGTATTCTTTTAGATCAAAATGAAAGGAGTACTTGTATTTTTGTTGGATTTCAAGACAAGGTAACATTTCAGATTTTTAAGGATCCTTACACTGATTTGTTGCAACCATCTGGGGAGATGAATTTTCTTGTATTTATGGATCATGAGCACATCTTTAGTGGACGCTCGAAGTTGCCTAGCTTTTGTTTTTTCTGCTTGCTCAAGGAAAGTACAAGAAAAATTCAAGTAGGTAGCAATTTACTTGATTGGTTACACTGGAGGAATCATTACACATGATTGTATATACATATTCAATAGGTGGGCGATTCTCATCAGGATTTGAATCCCCGGGCGAAGGCCCTAAGATCCTGATAGTCTGCTGCCATAAGTAAGTTTAGTCAGTTTTAGAGTTTTGTCAAGGTCAGTTAGTCAGATAGTTTTTAGTTTGAGTTTAGTCTTTACATTTTGACTCCATGCCCAATGAAAAAGGCTATTAGGTCTACGATGTTCTTGACACCTCCAAGGAGCCGTCATCCCTAAGTGTAGCCAAGGTTAGTGTCAGATAGTTCAGCCTATCACCAGTGATCAAATATCCTCTTACAAGGTGTTGCTAGGGTGTCAAGTCAAATTTTTGTCATTTCATTGAGTCTTAAAATAAAAATTTAGTCACTGGATGTTGATGTCTAGTTCAACTGTTGCTCCCTTCACTTAATCATGGTCTTCATCACTCATCATGGTCATTGTCTTCTTTGAGGTATCATATCTTAATTTAAGTGTCTTGGATCATGAAATGGTTAAATACCTCATTTTAGGTCATGGTCTAGGGTTCCACTCCATGTGTCATCATGATACCATATGTCGAAACAAAAACATGTCCATCATGTAATTCAGTGGGTAAAGGTCGTTAGCATCGTAGGGAAAGAAAAATAAAGGTAAAGGTAATGTTTTATTTCAAATAATACAATGATGCAGTACACTACCTTGTCTCATCATTTCTCATAGGTCCATTTTTTCTTCAAAATATGTTTATGACCAAATGGAGAAGAAGTTTACAAAAGTGAAAGAGATTTTTGTCAATGATAGCCCAAGGAACAAAAAAACTCCTTCAATTTATGCACAGGTGTTATGACTTGAGAGAAATGCCCAAACTACACTTGCTACAGGAGAGTTGTTGCACTTCTGGATAGTTTTACTTCAAGATAGTTTTTCAAGGGTTTGGAGTAGGTGTTGGTAGTGCTTAAGGACTCTATTGTGTAGGAGACATCCTAAGATTCCAAATGGTACCTTCAGATCGTGATTTGGATTAGTGGAAGGCATCCAAAAGTAGTCTTCGAGTTGGCACTGCACTTTTGTCAGAGACACCCTGGGTTTTTGGAGTGACCTTGGGAAAATCAATTTTTCTCCCTCTTGGAGTCTCCAAATGACATTCTTGATGAGTCCATCTTGTAGCAGACTTCAAGAGCTTTCCAACGAGCTATCAAGTTCGCAATTGGAAGCGTTTAAGGCCTCAAAATATGGTTTTGAAGATAGTTTCTGCACTTCTGGACACTGCACTGCGCTTCTGAAGGTGGCGTTGCGCTTCTAGACACTGCGCTGCACTTTGGTGCTGCCCTTCCAGAAACTGCACTGCGCGTGTGCTAGAGTAGCCTGAAACTCTTCCAAACTAACCCAAATTTGAGTTTTGAGCTTGCAAACTTATTTTTGGCTAACCTAATCTTGTTCACAAGTAATTATAACTCTTTTTCTTACCTTTTCCTTTGGCAAGATGAATTCAAATGTAGGTTCTCTTCATGTAGGGTTTAGGTGAAATTTTCATGTTGCAAACACTAGTGTAACTGATAGATTTGGTTAGTTTTGATGTTGAAAAACATGTAAATTTTTCACCTCATACCTCTATACATGTTTAAAACACCCTTTAATTCACTAAATAACTTATCAACCCTCAGTTTACCTCACATTTACATAAACCCTAGCTCTTACCTAGCATTTTGGGCAGATTCCCTAGCAACATTGTTTCTCAATTTCTCCTAATCATTTCATGCCATAATTTCACTCCATTTAAAATTCATAAGTTTTCTACCACCCCTATCCATCTCCCAAAATTCCCCTATCATCATCTCCCTTCCCTAGCTCCCTCAATTCATCATTTCCTTCCTTGAGAAAGAAAATAGTCATCTTAAGACTAAACAACTGATCATGGAGAAAGAGCAGCCCAAGATGCTACAACAAGGAGGAAAAGGTAAAGCAGTATTGGAACTTGGAGAACATGAGGAACATGAAAAAAAATTTAGAAAAAAGAGGCCAAGGACCAAGGTTCTCAAAATGGCATTCAAGAAAGAAAAAGAACAAAACCTAGTGAATGAAGAATTGGACATTGAAGACAGAATTGCTTTGGAAATCAGTGAAGACAGGGAGTTTTGGCTTGAAAATATCAATTTCCACCTTGAGAAGCTCCTTGACAAGGTTAACAGGGATATCAAGTTGAAAGGAAGATGCCCATCTGTTATGACACAAGGAATTAGGTTGCCAAGGTCATAATTAAGCAGTTGAAGGCCAATCTCAAAGAAAACCCTAAAAAGTAAAAATGAAAAGGAAAACTTGGAGATGCTTTCTAAAGCATCCATGAGAACATGACACACCTAATTTTTCACTTCATGACCAATTTTGGAGGTTTTCTAAGCATTTTTGGTTTATTGAGAATTTTGGTGCAAAATTCAGAAATTGGGCTAGTTAGAGAGTGCCTTTTCCTTAGGGCTCCAAATGACAAGTGGCTTACATTTTCAGAAATATGATGACCTCTTCTCAAAACCCATTTCATAAAATTTCCTAGAAAGGGCTCAAATTTTGAGAAAAAGGAGAAAAAGGGGTAAAAAATCATCATTCTGCCACTCTTTTTGACAGCCGTTGCACTTCTGGAGACACCGTGGGAGAATGATTTTTTGAAGGCCTTCCCATGGGTCATTTTCCAAAATTCAAGGTGTTATGGAAAATAGACAGGAAAGGTTAGTTGACCATTCTCTTAGATATAAATTTGGACTTCATTAAGGAACCTAAATGTGGGCTCAAATTTGGCGCTTCACTTCTGCAAAGTTTTGAGTTTTTATTTAAAATTTCACTGTGTAATTTCCTAGTTTTTTTAGTTTGACTTGGTCAAATTCGAAACTATTGATGTAATTGAAGTAGTTCAAGGTTATATGATGTAATAATGAAATAAATAGACATGATAGGTTGTTTTTATGGTTTAATAGGCCTCATTAAGGAATCAAAATCCAAAACAAAGTCTAAAATAAGTGTTTGTATTTGACCTTCTCACTCTCACCTGTTAGTTGAGAGAATCTTGGAAACAGTTCCACCACCTAGGAATTCGACTCCTGAAGGTGGGGAAGTGGTTCAATTGAGTCTATATGTATCATTTCTCATTCAAAGAGAGGGGTTTGAATTTTGTGGAGAAGGTTGGTATGTTTATGTTCTCTTCAGGTAATATGGGAGCAGTTGCAACTATATTTCAGGAACTCTAGTTCAATGAGTCTATGGTGTTTGTTTTCTCTTTATATCAGTTTATAATGGATAAATAATCTCTCTTTGCATGCTTTATCTTCTTCCTATGAATTTTCTGTTTATGTGGAATTCACACTTGTGTTTCCTTTCTTCTAAAGCTAATGAATTCATGCTTTTACATGCTCATTAGTTTATTTTAAGCTCAAAAATATATACCACATTGACAAACACTCCAATTTCACCATAAAACATTGATATCAAGATCCTATTTATACTTGTCTCTGCATACTTGAAGCCTAGACCTAATTATGTGCTCGAAACCCTAGTCCAACAAACCTAAAAAACCTAAATTCATAAGAACTCAAAACAAAATTTTATATCTAGCATAAAAAATGTCTCTTTGCATATATTCATTATCAAATCCTTTGAGAGATCCCTCTCTAGCTCAGTAGAGATAGCTACTGAGCTGAAAGTGGTTTGCGGTTACCTCTTTCGATCTCCACCTCAGGCTAGGAAACTGTAGAGGATAACAGATCCTAAGGCTCTGTATTAATTAAAGTTTATCCTCTCTATAAATTACAATCTTCCCACCTAGTGATTAATCCAAACAATCCTATGCTGCATGTGTGTTTACTTTGTATTGAGAACACCAATTCCTTCAGGGTGACAGACAGTTTCAAGAAACATGTACTTCTTGATCACATTTATAACAATGGATTGTACCTCTTCCTCCAGTTCTTACCCCCCATTGTACCTCCACCTCCTCACCCTCAAGGAATTTCATTCACTCCAAATGCATAATGATCTGGTCATCTAGAGCATCCAGAGATCTACATTAATTAATATATGATGATTCGATGACCCACAAAATTCACAAAAAACATTATTTGGGACCTTTAAGTATTCCTTGCCAAATAGGATAGAAATGAGGAGTATATTGATTATACAAAGATGTATTTTTTCTCATAGGCATGGACGATGGTCCTGGACCCCACGACCTTGGACATTCTATGGCATGATGACCCTCGACATGAAAATTGGTACACCCTACCTAAGGACGTAAGAGTCATGCAACATGTATGTATTTTAGTTTCTTTGTCAAGTCAGTGATACAATGTTGCAGTCCAATAAGGGGAAGATCACTAGAAGAAACTCCTAATCTATGCTTATGAGGATACATCACCATAGCTTCAATATTTGTATCTTGATCAAGTGCATCTAACAATGTATCAATCTTCTACTAAGTTAAAGGTGTCCGAGTAAATGGAAACAAGGCTTTAATAAACAAGTCCCCGTATATGTTTGGGATCAATAGGCTAACTTAAATTACCAGTAGGATACTTAAATCACTACATCATCTCCCATCTAGTCTCTCCTTCATGTTGTTTAATATTCCACAATTCAGACAGTCTTTGTTGATTTGTCTATGGAAGTTTGAAATCGAACAAATTCTCACTGATCCTCATCAATAATAGGATTTGGATGCATAGAAAACCACTTAATTATCCACGTGAGTGATCTATCTCTCATGGTATTCTAAAATTCAATAAGTTTAGTAGCATCAGGCATTTTTCTATCCCTACATATGGCTTCGGACAAATACCATTGATGTTCAACATATTCATTCCCTCGTCTTGAAAATTTAGGGTATCAAGTGAATGAACTTGCTATGTTACTAGCCATTGTAGACTGACCAGGTGATATCAATATAAAATATTGTGAACTGTGTTTTGAATACCTAAAAGAACCTGATTGTGAAAAATTACCACTACCACTAGAAGTACCAGTTGTATATGCACTATAAACATGTTGAATTTTTATAACTTTAGTTAGCTTTGAAATAAATGATCACGATATTGATAGGGCACAAGGGGGAGGTTAGGGAAGGAGCTACTTGTGTTACTAGCCAATGAAGTACTACTTACAGGGGACACATCATCCTCAAAAAACAGTTTCCTCATTACAAAATGAATTTCTTCATTATGAGGGCTATTTTGGTTCACTACTCCAACTATAGGCCCTGATCTTTCAGGCATCTTTAATCCTTCAGTTACATGTATATATCCACTACTTCTTTACATTTGTCTCACTAAAATGATTCTAGGACCTCTTATTTGTCTAAAACAGACACTCTCACTATCCTCTATCCACCACAACTACAAACCACTTGGTCGTCCTAAAGAGCCTCAATATTCCAACTAGGATGTTGCAACTCCTAGGGCTACAAAATTTACTTTATCAACCCAGTGTTTCATACAAACTTGGAGGTGATAGTGCTATATGCACGGTAGATGCAACATTATACTCTTGTCACTTTTCAACTAGGGCGATAGACCACTAGGGTTTTCAAACCAGTCTTTTATTGACTAGAAGGAGTCTAACTACTGACAGTGAATGTAAAGCTAATATTTAATGCAAGAAAGTAAATTCTTTCCTATTTAGGAAATGAAAGTGCTGAATGGAAAGTGCTATGAAATTCCATGAAATAATCTAGCTAAGAAATGACACACATTACTTGCAGAAAAGAACTAATCTAACCTTGCATTCTATCATCTGGTTATTTGGACTAATTGGACATGGGAAGTTATCCTATCACTCTATGATTGATGTATGCATGCACTAGCTATCTCATGTTGAAATGGGAGAAAAAGAGTATTTTGACTTTTGATTTAGAAATGTAAATGCTAAGTTGAAAAGTATGATCTTTTCAGGGGAGAAAGACATGGAAGATTTGGTTTAAAATGGAACTGAGAGTCATGGAAGTAAATTGGAGGGCCTACCCTATGCTCGAACTATCATTTCTTCTCAAAAATGGGTTTAAATAGGCTGCTATAGGAGATCCTATAGCTGCTACAGGATGTCATAGTTTTCTATAGGAAGTTAGTTGAAGGCCATAGGAAAGTAGGGAAGGTGAAATCAAGTGCTTGAAATATGTATGATGGTGAAATAGGGTGTAGGGAAGGTACACATTACCTAATGCTCATCCCAACACTTCAGGATGGCTATATTTGCAAGGTCGTTGTCCACGGTGGCTACAAAATAGAAATTTGGATTAGGGGTTGGTACGCCTTGGTAGAAGGTGGAGAAGACTTAGATGAGGCTGGTGGGATGAGTTTCTCATTGTAAATCAACAATTCTTGCAAAAAAAAAGTTCTTCTCTTCATTTATGCATAACTTCATATAAATTGGGAAAATATGAGTTGAATTTGAGAAAACTAATCTATTGATGGCTAATGACTAGATCTATGAAATCAAATGCCTTCTTAAACTACATAAAACTCAAGAAACAAAATGGAAACTTAAGGTGCTTCCAAGAAATCATAAAAAGTGATCTATTCAACAGTGAACCCTAAGTTATGTAATGATCAAAATATAAATCTATTTTTGGGGTTGTGAGAGTGGGGCCCTGAAATCATGATCCCATGAGGGAGATCAGAAAGAGGGAACTGTCACAAGATTTTCGAAAGTATTCCTTCTCACTACTATACCATTAATATACTTCTTCAACTAATGGAAACAAGACTAAATAATCATTCAAATACTTGTTAAACTAAGAAAAGCATAAATAACTTTAGAAACTAACAATGATTTTAATCTAAGAATACATGTACAAAAAGAGGAATCTATGCTTCTAGGGTTGGGCCCTAAACCAAGAGATTTAGCACTCTAAGTCAACTCTGTGATGGATCAAGTTAAACCTTCTCATTATCATCAAAATTTCAAATACAACATAAGATTAATAGTCAAAATGTTTCAGCTCTAAATTGCCTCTTGGCGACCACAAAAACTCGAATCCTAATGAGGCTCTTGGCCTTCTTATTTATACAAACTGAAGCTACCAATAACTTCCTAAAAATTAGGGAGACTTGGCTCCAAAAATCAAGAATGAATTGTCTTCACTGCCACTAGCTTGGCTGCCAATGGATTTGGTTAGCTTGGCTACTTGTAACTCCGAGCTGATGAGATATGGTGGAGGAATATTCAAATGATTTGAGGAGTTAAGGAGGGGCAAAAATATCATAAAATCCCTCTTGCTTGTCCACTTCAACATAACATCTCACCTTTACCCTTCTCACTAAGAAAAATATAATAAAATATGTAAGTAAATGTGAGAAAGGTTGCTTGTAATAAGATGGAGAGTGGCAATATAGTTTACCTATTGCTGAGCTTCATCATCACCCCCTACTAAAGGTGTTTCTCATCCTCTGAGAAACTTATTCTATGTCCATATCTTTTATAGCTCGTGTGGCCTCTATAACATCCCAAGCCTCTATTGATGGAGTTTCCTCTTGAGGATAGAAGCCTGCATGTTTCTTTATTTCATCCCATTGTTTTCTTTCCTCCTCTTCCTTCCTACCTTCTAAGAGACCCAACAACAACGGTGGAATGAATTTCAAACCAATCCAATTGATTTTTATTCTCTACATGGAATTCTTATATAATGGGGTCCTTTCAAGTGCATTCCTCAACTTCTCAGGGGAATGGTACTCTTTGATCCTTAGAGTGTGTGGTAGGTTTCACCATCTCCTCTGACATGCTTGCTCGCTTTCATTTCCCAACAACCTCAAGGTGTTTTCAAAGTGGGTGATGGCTTGTTCTTATGTAGCTAGGTATCTTGGTGCAAGTTGGGCATAATTGGAGATGATGTTGTGGTTATTAATGACAACTACATAATTTATCTGTTCTTATTTGATGTAAAAGGGCTCCCCTTCCTCTTTTTCCAATATTCTCTTCACCTCCTTAGCCTTGGCCTCGTCATGAATCATCCATGATGCAAGGACCATTAGTTGTAAATCCCCTAAATTTGTGTTGGTGTCCCACACATTCAAATATGTGAAGGCCAAGTTGTGTAGGAAAAATTCAGATATCTTGGCCTTATCTTCCAGGGTACTCTTGTCACATAGTTCAATGAACTATCTATAGTCTTGGGAAGACATAGTCCCTTGTTGTGCTAGCATCTTGATCTAAAATTTCAGCCATTGATCGTTGAGGTATAGTGTGTATGATCTTGATGGCATCCTACACTAAAGTGCCTCCATGGAGAGGCTTTCCATGGTGGCCAGTTGGCTCTCTTTTTCCTGCAACTGCCTCCTTAGCCACGTGTTTTTTTCCTGTAGTTGAGATCTCATAATTTGTTCCCTGTATCTCATTTCACTCAACTCCTTTCCCATATCTAGGATTTTCTCTTCCATATGTCCCGCATCTTCTACCTACTTTGACTTGGCAATTTTCATCTAGCGATGTGTCCTTCCTCTCTCTTTCTCATTCTCAAAGAAGAGATGGATTGCAAATTTATGTGGTATTACTCTGCCTCCCTCAATTAAATTGTAGTATGAGCTCAGATTTGGCTATGGGCTAGGCTCATGCAGCTCTTGGAATTCACCCTCAGATGTTTTTGGAGAAGTTGACCCCTCTTGCACTTGTGGTGTTTCTTCCTTGCCTTCCTTGTGCCTCTATTGTCCTTCCTATATCTTTTTCTATGTTTCCTATATGACTGATAGAGTTTCATGTAGGACTGCCTGAGGATTTGATAGAAGGTTTATTCCTCTCTATAATTGGATCATAAGTGTCTTCTCTTGCTTTATTGATGTTGAGCTGGTGATAGGCTTCCTAATATAGGTGATGGGAGAATTTGGGATAGCTTGTTTCGATGTTCCTCTTCAACTTTCATTGCCAAGGAAGCTAGCTCTTCCTACTTTTTTGGTGACTCCTCAATTATGATGGGAGTCGTTGTGGGTGTTTGTAGCCTCTCCTGCTTGATCCTACTACTTCTTCTTGTTTTGAAACAGAGGGGAGTCTACCTCTATATTTTCCATTTTGACTCGATGAATGTGCTTAGGGTAGTCAAGGTAGAAATTTCTTCCTTCTCAGTAGGCTTAGGGGCCAACCTTGGATATTTCTCCCCTTCTTTGGTATCTTCCTCAAAACTTGCCTCTTCCTTTTTCTCTTCCTCTTCACATTTCTCTTCTTCTCCTTATTTTCCTTCTTCCTCTTCTACCTCCTCTTCTTCTTATTCTCCTTCCTCCTCTTCACCACTAGAGGTTGGGTCCCTATCATATTCAAGGGCTTGGATTTAGATTATAACCTCTCTGTCCATGTCTCTAAAATTGGACCATAGAATAGGAATTCTTAATTGACTTAGGGCATCCTATAGTATTATCTTAGTGAGTCCATGATTTGGAAATTGTTGATGTTTCCCTTCTTGTACCTTTTCACTCATGTCTATCATTGAATACAACAGGAAATAAGGCACACTAAGGCTTTGGTTTATGGGTAGATCCTCTCCAAATCTCAACTCATGGAGGAGTCTAAATTGGTAGCCATAGACTACACTGAGCCTCCCTTCACAAGAAATGTATTTGAGAATGTGATAGCTCACCTCATTCCAAGGATAGGGAAGGCTCTCCCTTCTGACCCCATTTTTGTCCTCAATTGGCTCTTCATCATCTAGGAAAAAGGTTTTCTTAGAAAAAGTGTTGCTAGCCTTATCCTCCTTTCTCCATTGCACCCCTTGAGGAAGTGTGCTGACTTTTTTTAATCACCTCAGGGTTGATTATAATTTATAGGACCCTCACCATAGTAGTAGCACTAGTTCTAGCCCGAGGGTTGAGTGCCGTGGAAAATTATTGAGCTATATCATCATCATATCCTCAGAGAAACTCAAAGAATCCCAACTAGTGATGCTTCCTAAATATATCTACCACAGGGGGCTGAAGGTGCATCTTGGATGTGTATGTGGGTTCCCTTCTATTGAATCCTTCTACCATTTCTCTTCTTCGGTTAGCTGACTGTAGGAGGTTTTGTAGGCTAGCATTAGTGTGAGTTCAGGGTGACTGAAAGTTTATAATTTTTGGTAAATGACTGAAATTTTTACCCTTTCGTATCTCCACACAATTTTCTTTAAAATTTACAAAACTCTATCTAAACCCCATGCCCACTGTAATTACTAGAAAATTTTAGACTTGTCCCTTTCTTTCTTCCCTAGCTATCAAGTCAAAAACACAAGAGAGATGGGCCACCTACCTTTTATTGTGATGCTCTAGATGATGATAATTGTTGACCAACTAGACCCTAGGCACCCCCTTGTAGATTTCTTGTGAATTTCCAGTGCTTGTTGTAGCTCCTTGAATTTCCTAGAGTTTCCTGTAGCTTTGTTTCCTTTAGGGTGCCCAAAATATGGTTTGCTTCCTCGATGGCTCTCCAACATGGTCTCGGTCTCTCTGACCATGAAATGGATAATGGGTGCATGAAATTTTGGAATTTTTTCTAATTATGGTTGATTCCTAGGAGAGTTGTGTTGGCTCGCAGTAGTAAGGATTTCCTCATTGGGACTGTTGGCCCACCATTGGTGATCATGCAACCTCCCCTTGTAATTATCACCCACTCTCACATAACTAAATCGACCACCTTTTTTACTGATGCTCCTTGATGTGACATTCCAATGTGGCATGCTGACTGGGAGTTTACTTTTTTTCTTTGAGCTGAGGGTGGCCAAGTTAACTGGCCACCTCTAGCTTATAAAAAAACATTTTCACATTCCTTACACTTTTAGCATATCGTACTCAGGGAAGAGTTTGGATGAAGTGACATACCTATGCCTACCTTTTCTAGTCGATGCATGTTGGAGGATGACCTTGCTGTGCTTCTTGTTTAGGTGAGTGCTCTCCTTTGGTCATTTTTTGTTGATTTCTTCCTGTTGATGTAGTTGTCTTCTGGTTGTTTCCTGTGTGCAGGTGCTTGGTATCCTTGCTACTGTTTCTGATCTCTGGACAAGAGGCACAAGGGTTTTAGAGATGCTGGATCCCCCTATTTTCATTGGTGGTGAAGGAGAATGCAGCAATGGCCTGTTGCAGTTGTAACACAAGCTGCTACAGGAGATCCTGTAGCTGCTATAGGAAACCATGTAGTTGCCTTTTCTTCATCATTTTTTTTTCCACTTAGAGCAAGGCTAGGTGGTGGTGTAGGAGTTGAGAAATGGTAATGAAGGAGATGGAGTGATGGCTGGATGAGGAAGATGATGACATGTCCTCTGGATTCTCCCCTTTTTTTGTATACCTTTTTTTTATGAACACAGGGGTAGGTATGGATATGAGTGGATCTTGGGTGAGAGATGGTGAGGTGTAGGTTCCTTTTTCCTTAACATAGAATAGGCCTGCATTATTGTTTTCCAATCGGGACCCCTTCCTATAGTATTTCAAGACAACCTGTAGCACTACAGGATCTTCTTGTAGTGCTACAGGATCTTCCTGTAGTGCTACAGGATCTTCCTGTAGCAACTACATGACATCCTGTAGAAATCTAGAAAATTGCTCAAAAATTGGTTTTTGATGCCTGAAAGTGGAAATGGATGATGGGGACATGGTAGGGATGCATGAGATGAAGTGGATGGAGGAATAATTGAGGTTATGCTTGGATTTCTTTCCCTGGAACTCTGAGTCCTTTGTTTTATTTAAGAACTTGCAAAATCACATAATTTTATTAGTAGGTAGGTTTGAGGTCCCTGCCATGGCATTTTGTTTTTGGTTTATTTTGAAAGACACATAGGTTTCCCCAAAGGAGGTTTTCAGCCTGTATGCCTACCCTAGGTGCCTCAAGGGAATTTTTCACCCCGATCTTTTCTTTTTCCTTTTTTCACTCTTGGGCTGCCTCAAGGAGGTTTTCAATGCAAGAGTTAGCCTCAGGTGCCTCATAGATTTTTTCACCTATGTCCCTTGTTTTTTTTTTTTTCAAAAAAAAAGAAAGAAAAAACTTCAAGAATTGGGTAAGTTGGAAGCTGAGACACTTCCAAGAACATTCACTTCCTTACTGATGATACTAATGAATTCCTCCCTTGATAGAGGTCTTTTATAGACTTTCAATATGTACCCATTGACAAGCAAGGGGATACCTTCTTCATCAATGATCGTGATTTGCTCAACCCCATTGTCATGGAACTTTTCTTTCAAATATGGGCCCAGCCACCTAGTCATCAATTTTCCTTTGAAGCCCTTGAACCTGGAGTCATATAGCAGAGCCCAATATCTTTCTTGAAAAAATTTGTCCTTGATGTTTTTGTCATGCCAAACCTTTCTCCTTACTTGAATAACTTTAGTGTGGAGGAGGGCATGCATCTTGAATTCATCCAAACCATTGAGCTGGAGCAGCCTCTCATGTTGTGCCTTTGTAACATCCAAATCCAACTGTTCTACCATTCTCAAAGTGTTGTACTCAAACTCAATGCAGAACATAGACTTCTTTCCATAGACCAAGTCATAATGGGTGAAGCAAGTGGTTGTTTTCCACCTTGTATTATAGGCCCAAGTGGCCTCCACTAGTCTGTTAGCCCAATATTTTCTGCTGTTGCTCACAACCTTGGTCAGGATTCTTTCCAATGCTATGTTAATAACCTCTAATTTTCCATCGACCTGATGATGATATGAAGTTGACTTCCTGTGTTTGATATTATGTTTCCTCAACAAATTCTCAATGAGGTGTGATGTCAATTGAGCTCCCTGATCACTGACTAGCTCTCTAGGGTACCCAAACTTGTAAAATACATTCTCCCTTAAGAACTCAACCACTTTCTCTATTGTTTCTATCTTGACAGGCTTGGTCTCACCCCACTTTGTTGAATAATCAGTGCATACAATTATGTACTTTTTCTGCCCTGATGGTGGATCAGTGGGCCCAATGAAATCCATGCCCCAATTGTCAAATGGCTCTAGAGTCACTTGAGGTTGCAAAGGAATTTCATCCTTGGGAGTAGGTTTCCCCAATCTATGGAACTGATCACATCGACTGGTGTATCTTCTTTCATGTTGGTGGAGAGTGGGCCAGTAGTAGCCAACTTGCAGTACCTTGAAGGTTGTCCTCGTGGCTGCAAAGTGGCCTCCACAAGGCGCATCATGATAGCCCCAAAGTATATCAAAAAATTTCTCCTTCCTGGAACATCTCCTCAAAATTTGATTTGGGCCTAGCTTGAAGAGATTTTCCCCCAATCCAAGTGAATGGGGCACTCTTTCTTGCAATTCTACTTTTTTCCTTAGAGGACAAATTTGGAGAGAACTATACAACCAATAGGTAGTTGGTTATGTTAGAAAGCCATGGAGGGAGAACTGAAATAGAAGATAAATTCTCATATGGCAGTTGATCATCAACCATTCATTCCTCACTTGCAGGCAAAGCAATTCTAAACAAAAGTATGAAACTACATTTTCTCTACCAGGCTTATCAATGATAGTTAGATCAAACTTTTGTAATAAAAGCAACCATCTAATAATTCTACCATTCACATCAGGCTTTTTCATCAAATATTTGATAACTGAATGGTTAGTATGTACAAAGGTCTGGTAACTTGTGATGTAGTGTCTAAATTTGTTCAAGGAATGGATAATAGCTAAGAGCTCTTTTTCAGTCACAGTATAGTTCAATTCAGCCATGGACATATTTTTGCTAATGAAGTAAATGGAATAAGAAAACTTGTCATCTATCTGGCTTAGAGCTGCTCCTATAGATTTATCAGAGACATCAACATGGATGTAGAAAGGAAGAGTCCACACAGATCCTCCATTTTCCATTCTTCTTTGGGACCAGAACTAGAGGAGACACCACTCACTATCTAAGATGGGGTAAATGGACCCCACATCCAACAATTCTGCAATTCTTCTTTAACTATGTCTTTGAGGGTTCGGTTCATTCTCCTCTAAGGTTAGCACACTGGCTTGTAGCCTTCCTTGATGTAAATGTGGTGAGTACACATTGAAGGGTGCACTCCATTCATTTCCTTATAACTCTAGGAAAAGGCATCCAGGTTGTCTCTTAGCATGTCACATAACTCCTTTTCCTAATGTGTAGAGATAGAGGGGTTGATTTTGAATGTTTTAGCTAGACCAAATTATGTCAATTTGACATGAGTAGGACTTGAGTCAGCTAGGCACAAATCAATCCAAGGGTTATCTTCAGATTTATTTAGTAATGCTTCAAGATACAATGTGTTGGGGGGCTGATTCTGGAGGATTTGATCAATCAAGTCATCTTCATCAGGTTTCCGCGCTCCTATAATAGCATCTAGGATATTGATTAGGTAAGATGTGGCAAGGTATACTTCATCTTCCTTCTCCTCTTCCAACCATAAGGGTAAGTCATTCTCTATAGATGGTTGAGTAGGAGGGTAGAAGACCAATTGTTTGGTAAAATGCCCATTTTTAATGGTCATATTCCCAACCCTACAACTTATGTAAGAACTAGCAGTGGCTAGCCATGGCCTTTGAAGGATGAGAGGATAACCATTGAATTTGGTCTTAGGTTGGAGAACTAAGAAGTCAGCAAGGTATTCCCAAGAATCAATGGTGACCATCACATCCTCAACAACTCCCTCAAGAGCTACTATGGATTTGTCTGCATGCTACGAGATTGTTCTGGCCTTCCTAAATGATCCTTGGACACTCTATTTAAGCATGGTCTCCTTAGTCATCAGATTGATGGTAGCTGTGTTGATGGTGCTGGACCCGCCAACATTTCGAGGGATATCCCTGGTAAGAAGTCCAAATTAGACCTTAGACCGTTTGGTGTAGGAGTCCCAATAGGGGGTCGTACGGTAATGCCTTGACCGTGGTTTCACATAGAGGCAAGTAAGATGTCCCCATTAGTAGCAAGGTTGTGACATATGCATTAAGCCAAGGAAGGTGCATGAGCGTTTCTAACACACGAAGGGTGAGGTGAGTGTGCCCCTTGGAAACCTGTGATAGCACAAAGTTAAGAAGGGAACACCCGAGCAAAGATGCATCACAACATGGAAGGCAATTTAGCGAGAAATCCAAAGTGATGGTTAATCAAGCAACACATTTCAAAAAGATTCATACATACATATACATAAATAGCTACACATGGATGTGTATGAAAATAGATACATATATCATTTAGAGTACTAAAGATAGCTGAAATATAATAAAAAATATGCATGAAACATGTTCGCTCTGTTATATTATGAAGTGTAAGTTCCAGTCATACAATACATCCATTTCCAACCACTAGTTCTGATAACAAAACATTACATCCACAACTACCTGCTCCTCCAAAGAGATATACTAGCTTTGCGCAGTGGAGAAGCCACGACTCATTACAATATTATCCAAGCTTTCTCTAAGATACTCCTATTGGAGGCTTGGCTAACCAAAAGCCTCTACAATGAGTTATGAGGGACTATTTATAGAAAAAGGTGGGGTGGCCCTTGACATTCCCCTTTGTGACAATTCATCTACCCTCATGACTCTTCATCTACTCTATGATTGTTACATCCAACTATCGACACTTGAATTTACACTTCAAAAGACATTACATTACAATGCACATGTATGCATGTGAGACAAAATGGCTTGAACAAGCCATGCAAGACATCACTATGACTTAGACAACTATTTGAGGACTAGTTGCTCGACATCCTCATGGTGGTAGACAGTAGCGAATTGATGCCAAGCTCGGTATTCTGCGATGGTGTCCGTGTACTATAAGGTGACATATTTCTGGAAATGAACTCTTGTCTTCATAGCATCCGGGTACACTACTCGGGCTCCTTTGTCCAACTCGTTTCATAGCATGCACATCATTGTCTTGAGTGTGACCAGACCACCAACATACTTGTGCATGATGTTTGCATTAATTGACAAGTCTTGGCTAGTGGCTATGCACATCAACTCGTCAAAGTACGAGTCAAGCTCTAGTCGGACCTGTGCCTTTGTCTTCACCTGGGTGAGTGTCCCAATAGATGGGATTGCATGTGTGCACACAAAACCATCCATTCTCTTGAATACATGTGCATGGGAAGCCTGTAGACTAGTGATGAACCGCAAGAGCTATTCATGGTTCCGGATCTGAATTCGGATGCATGCCTTCACCTCGACCACTCTGGGCTTCATCATCTTAGGCAAGTGAAGTGGGGCTCCCTTGCATCTCATCATCCATGTTTGCATGTAGTCAACAGTAGCATGCACGTTCGACAAGATACATTCTCTCCTAGCACATCGTTGTTGCCATCCATTGAGATGGATGACTACCTTATACACAATACCAAATTTGGAATATAACGCCCACATGGCTGTGTCAAGGGACAATACTTCATCGAGTATTTCCTTCTTCAATTTTTCTCATAGGATGTTGTAACCAATTCTCCTCCCTGCTTGGCCATATGTAGCTCCTTATCCATTCACTCATTCTTAGCTATCAGGAAGCGAACTCTCAAGTTAGTGGCTTTGGAATATGCTCTGGTAGCATCGGGCAATGTTGTTGGATGTTTACACACATCATACACGATCACTCATTCCTCAAATTGCGTAGGAGATGTATAATCATCCAAAGTCAACACTCTATGAGATTGCACAACTCTATGTTGGGACTCATTGAATGAGATGTTGTGCATCTCCTCCTCTGGATTGTCTCCAAGGATTTTAGTGTCTCCTTGGTCGCTTGGGACTTTCTCTTCTTCTGGAAACCGTGAAACTAGTGGGTTAACCTCTTGGTGGTGAGGCATGAGGTCGATGTCTTACTCTAACTCCTGTTACTCCATATCCGTATCCATCTTTTCAAGTGCTTTCTCTATCTCCTGAGTGAATTCCTACTCCCATGATGGTTCATCCTGTCTCCCTGATGCCAACTGTTCTAATGAGTCTACTATTTGTACGAGTGTAGTTTCATCTATCTGCACAAATTGCACCCCCTACTATATCTATTCCTACTACGCTTCCTTCTCCTGCCTGCGCAGCCCCTGTGCCTTCCGGAGTTGCTCCTTCATCTCATGCAACTCCTTCTCTCTTTCCTCCATTCTCCATTTATTTTTCTACCTTTGCACGTTTCTCTTGTCGCGTTGTTGCCTCTTTGCCTCTATTTCCAAAGCTTCTTTATGCACAAGTGGGTCTACTCAGAACTTGTAGCTTTTCTCTTCGTCTTTCCTTTGTCGTCCACTAGTATGTTTACCTCTACTGTTGCTGCTACTTCTAGTGCTCTAGGGGATGTTGCTTCACGTTTCTTCGCTACCCATTCCACAATGAGACCAACTGGTTCATTGACTCTAGAGGAGTTGTAAAACTATCTCCATAGGTCTTCCTCCACCCAATGACATGCCCCATGGATCTAGTTGAACTTGACTCTCGCACAGTGATCTTTCACAAGACAATGTGGGTCATACAGATTGTAACTTCAAAGGTCGAATGGATATTTTTTCATATAATCTGCTTCGATATCTGCATGCTTGAAACTCTGTATTTCATATAAATCAATCTGCAATGGAAGAGTGGGCCAAGGTGCCTTCTTCTTCCAGTGTATCCTAACTTTCAATCCTGCCGAGATGTGACATGATACTTCTTGCATGACGAGCATGTCCAAGGAAAACTTCGGTAGAACATGTGGAGGCTTCTCCGTGCTGTACACCTATATGAAGGTTCCATATGGTGAGGCAGACCAATCATCTATGTCGATCAATGCCCCCATTGTTGCCTTCGACATGTAGAGTGGATCCTGTTCGAATATCATCTTGTAAACCGGGGTGGAAAAATCATTAGACAACTGTGTGATAACTCCTTTGAAGCTGAATTTGGAAAAGATCTTACAATAAGTGTTCACAGAGGTCTCCGCTAGTGTCCATGCCCACTTCAAGCCCAAGAACTCCTGATGGGCACAGATCACATCCAAGATGGAGGAGGACATGTAGATTCCTTCTTGCATACCTTTGGGTGGCTGTTGAGCCCTTGTTACTTGTTCCTTCAGCTCATGATCCAACATGTCGGTCCAGTTGCATGCTTTGCCTTCCCTGGCTAGTTGGTCCAACATGATCACCCAACTTTGTGGGAAGATTTCCGTGATTTCTTGGCCATAAAAATGACATGTGAAGATGACCAAGTATTAATATGCCTTCCATAGTATCTTCATCTTGTAGACCTGGTTGGGTGTCATCCTACATTTAGCCGGCTCCTTCACCCAATTCTTTAAGGTATCTCTAGAGTTGGCATTGCTATTGGGTATACTGAACAGAGTCTCTATGGCGATCACGAGCCTCAAAATCTGATACATCTAATCATAATCCTGTGCCCTAAAGGTAGCAATCTTCGCCCTATTGACGCTGCTAAATGTCATCATCTCAGGATCAGAGTGCGAGATGATCCAATGTATCATGTCCACGCTCTTAGAGTCAGTATTTGCATACTGTCATCATTGATCAAAATTCCTCTTTTACATCATATTAGTGTCCCATGTTGAAATTTTTATCATTCCACCTAGGTCATCATGTAAAAAATTACTCACAGACGATAGCCCAAGTTCAAACCCCAAAGTCCCTCTCAAAAAATCAATATTTGTTGGCCCAACTTCATGTGTCTTGCTAAGCATACGTTCATTTTAAAGGCTTATGTCATCATGTCTTATGTCAGTCAAGTCCACCTAAAGTCTGCTTGTTCAAGGTCGCATTAGGTCACTAGGCTTCATTCCTCCAAGGTCCAATAAAACACCATTCACTACATAAGGCTAGAAAAAGCATGAGTGTAAGAAATAATCTCGCTTTTTCATTCAAAGAGGATTTTCAAACATGTAACTATGGTTGCCCGGGCTCTAATTTTCATTCCAAAGTCTGGGTTTGGTTTCATATTGTAATTTTATTTCAAGAAAAAGAAATGTAATATTTTTATTTATTTATGTAATTTTATGTTCATTATATGTAATAAGTTACTATTCCTAAGCTGTTCACTCAAACTCTCTTTCCAACATCATCCACCTGCAAAGGAAAATGTCAGAAGTCAAAGAGCATTAGTGTGAAAATTTGGAAAATGACATGAAACGTTAGAAAATGGGTTTTAAGTGCATAAATCAAACCCATTCAAGTATAAAATCCCTCAAAGACATAAATTCAACATTCATTTGCACTCATACACTCTCAAAGCATCCTCACCAAAAGGGAATTTTCGAATTTTAAATGAAATTGTGCAAAACAGGTGTAGAGGGCATGTTTTGAACTGGTGCTATGTGTTTGCCTTAAAACGATGTGTGTTTCCTAAGCGCGTTGCATGCTTATTAAGAGTGGTGCACGTTTGACTAGATTGCTGCACGTTTGCCCAAAAACATCCAGAGATTGCCCAAAAAGAACTAAATCATCTGCAAGCTTCAAAATGTGTCAACAACATGCTCCAGCAAACAAGTAGGTTGAAATCATATCACTCCTCTCCTCCATAGTTTAATTATATGGTGTTTCATTGTGTTTTGGTGTCCTACTAAATTCAAAACCCTAGTAACATAATCCCATTCCTAAATTTCATTTTCTAGCATCCTGCTACCATTCCTACATTTCAAAACTACCCCTTGTTACCTCCCTCATATCACACATCCCCATTTTCATTTCCTCAATTTCCTCACACCATTCCATACTCTCTACACCTACATTCCATTTCATCATATCCCTAGGGTTTGACTCCAATAACTCGTGGTAGAAGAAGAGAAAAAAAGTCATAGTGAGGAAGAAAGACATGAGAGGAGGCTATCTAAGAGAGGAGGGAGAATCATTAGACATGAGCCAACCAATACCAAAGAACTCATGGCATATCCCATCACTGTGACAATATTTAAGCATGTGGGATGTTTTGAGTTTTGTGAGAAAGTACAAAGGATCCAATATTATACTATGTTGACTAGATTATTCATCACCAACCTCCATGACAACCAGGTAACCCTTGTTGGCATCACCTTCACTGTATCTCCTGCTATCATATCAGCTATCTCTGGGATCCCAAATGTTGGGGAAAAATGGTTTAAATAAGGAGAATTGGATCATTTCTATTATGTGCCATATCTTAAACCAAGGTACAAGAATGAGAGAAAGAGGATTTTTCCTTTCTTTTACCTCCTAGACAGATATGTTCCCATGATGAAAGTCATCATGAGATACTTCACTTGTGTAGGAAGGTTCTCTAGGCCTTTATTCCTATCATATCTAGCTACTCATGTATTTCACAAGAGTAAAAATACTCAATATGCCCTACTATCTTTACCAGAGCATTGACAAGATGTCATTCATTATCCAAAAGAAATATTATGATCATCAAATGAAAAGTATCTTTCACCACTCCCTCATCAAAATGATATTCCTCCATTACCTTGATCAACTTAACATTGCATGGGACACCTTTATATCTAATGAGATTTTCATTGTCCCACCTATTCAGCATGGCCAAGAATCACCTTCATCATCTCATCCTTCCAAATCCATTCCTCCACCTCAGCCTACATTTCATACATCATCAGCAAATCAGTCTCTTTCACCTACCTCACCACCATCATCTCCATTTTACACTGAGATTGGGTCACCTAGCAGGGGTGAAATTAGCAAGCCTAAGAGGGCTGATTTGGGTATAATGGCACATACTTATCAGAGAGGCCATAGGTAGGTGTTTTTCCCACAGATTGTGGGAGGAGCCTTGCCTTCTTTATCAGCAAAGCAGGTACAGAAGGGCAAGAAGAAGATGACAGAGACAGAGATTCGGTAGCAAGAGGAAGGCCTCCATGAAACAGAGCAATATTTTGGCTTAGCTAACCTAAGTGAGCATGATTGCAGTGAAATCACAAGCATTGTCATCAAAGAAAAGGATTCACTCATAGGGGAGCTCTAGGTCAACTTGCAGAGGGAAAAATATATCATTTCGTACTATGAGCAGGAAAACAAGCAGTTTGAGACCAAATAAGAGCTCATGGAGATTCAGCTCATCAAGGCAAAGAGGGAGGTTGAAAAGACTAAGATTTTACTTGATGAAGAATATGGAGAATATGGTGAATCGCTTGATGAACAGGTACCAAGAAAAATGCCACAGACTAAAGGCCTAAAAAGAGCATTGAAGTCAGAGGAACAAAAAGAGGCTGAACTAGCTAATCAGCTCACCCTAAATGAATAGTTTGCCAAAATGATGAATGAGAACCGGGAGTATTGGCTCGAGAGGGTAAATGGTCATCTTGAGAAACTCCTAGTCAAGGCAAAAAGGGATAATGAAATTCAAAAGAATATGGCTAAACATTATGCCTACAGAGAAAGGATTTCCATGACAAAACTCAAAGCTCCAAAGGAGAAGATTGAAGCCTTGACCAAGCAAGAGGAGAAAAGGAGGCTAGACATTCTTTCTGAGGCATCACTCCATGCCTCCAACACATGATTAGCCATCATCCCACCAATTTTGACAAGTTTTGAGCAAATTTTGCAAGGTGTGAATTTATGTGTTTTTGAGGCATATTTAGCACAGTAAAAAGGTCAAACCCGCAGCACCTAGGGTGTTGCACTATTTTTTGGGGCATATAATGAGAAAAATGTCAACATAATTGGATTCAAAGTGATGAGGATAGACATTTGGAGACAAATGGGTCAGTCAAAAAGGTCAAAAATAACTAAAACACCATGTTTCTACCTCATTTCTGGCTTGGGCGCTGCGTGTTTACCAATCTTGGGAGATTGATTTTTATCAAGGAAAATGAGCTCCAATTTTAAAAATAAAGACATGTCTAGAAAGTAGACTTGAATTTATTTCAAACAAGCCATCTTGGAAAAAATTTGGACATCAGGAAGGCACCCAAAAGCAGTCCTGAACTTGAAGGGTGCATTTGACAGAGAGAGGGTGCATTTGATAGTCTTCTCCAATTTTCTCAGTTCCTCTCCTTTTTTGATTTTCACCCTGGAAAATGATGATTTTACCTCTGTAAATGATCAAATTGGATGTAATTATCATGTTCTACTGTTTGTTGGATGTGGATCATGATTATTCAGATATCTTTGTTTCAGCTGGATGTATACTCCAGGAAGCTGTACACCCCTCCACACGAGGGGGTGCGGGGGGGAATTGTCCCCCCCGCGGGGGTCTGGGGGGGCCGATCCCCCCCAGCTAGGGGGTCCGGGGGCCAGTGGTCCCCCAGAAAGGGTTCGAGGGCAACGCCCCCGAAGCTAAAAATACATGTAAAATTGCCTTATAAAAGTATAGTAATTTCTAGTCAATCTGGGCCATTCATTAGGAGGATGATCTGACGGTAGAACTTATGTTTAGTTTAGGGTTTTTTGCCCTAGAAGGAAACCCCTCTCTTCATATGAGGGTATTGTATTTGAGGCTGTGTAATAGATGTGTATTCCCCGAGCGAGAAGCAGAGAGGTGAGATTGTGAGAGAAAACAGAGGATATTACAACGGATTTGCTGTAGGTTATGTCTCTTCATTTTGTTGGATAATAGAAAGGAAGGACTGGATGTTCGAGGTGGACATAGCCCAAACTGGGTGAACCACATATATATGTGTCTCTCTTGTTTTATGTGTTTTCTGTGTTTATATTTTTGCAATATTTTATGTGTTCCATTGCTCCGTAATATATACTTTTCTAACAACTGGTATCAGAGCCGAAGGTCTATTTGGCTGATAAACTTGTAGGAAAGAAAGGTTCCTCGTTTGAGTGGGAGAAATGGCGGAAGATGGTAAGTTTAGGGTTGAGAAATTTAACGGCCAAAACTTCTCACTGTGGAAGATGCAGATGGAAGATTATCTGTATCAGAAAGATCTATACCTACCACTGGGTGAAAAAACAAAGATGCCGACGGGTATGACAGATGAAGAATGAAACCTTCTTGATAGAAAGGCACTCGGAATAGTACAATTGTGCCTCGCAGCATCGGTCGCCTTCAACATTTCGAAGGAAACAACGACAGAGGGTTTGATTAAGGTGTTGGAGAAACTATATGAAAAACCCTCGGCCTCAAACAAGGTATTTCTTATGAAACGGTTATTTAATATGAAGATGTCGGAAGGTAGATGTGTTGCATACCATTTAAATGATTTTAATACTATTACGAGTCAGTTATGTTCTGTAGGGGTAAATATTGATGATGAATTTAGAGCTCTATTATTCTTGTGCTCATTACCAGAAAGTTGGAATGGTTTAGTAATGGCCATTAGTAACTCTGTTTCTAGATCTAGTACTTTAATGTTTGATGATGTTGTTGGTGCTATCCTTAGCGAGGAAATGTGACGGAAAAGCTCCAGTGAGACATCGGGTAATGCTTTGAGTGCAGGTCTAGGGGAAGAAAAATGGAAAGAGGAAAGAGCTCAGGATATTGCAGTAAATCAAGGAAAGGCAGATCCAAGTCCAAATTGGGGATAGTGTGCTGGAAATGCGGAAAGAAAGGACACCTAAAGAAAGACTGTAGATCTCAGAAGGGAAAAGAAGGAGATGCACAACAAGAAAAAAATCATGAAGAAAATGTGACAGGTGAGGTGTTACAAGATGCTTTGATTCTTTCTTTTGAAAATATTACTGATTCCTGGGTGGTAGATTCAGGGGCCTCATTCCATGCCAAACTTGATAAGAAATACTTTCATGACTGTGTTCAAGGAGATTTTGAACAAGTTCGTTTGGGTGATGATAAACCCTGTAAGATTGTTGGAATGGGTAAGGTTCTTGTAAAATAGTGGAATGGAAACCAATGGCTACTAAAGGAGGTAAGGCATGTTCCAGATCTAAAGAAAAATCTGATTTCAACAGGGCAGTTAGGCGGTGAAGGTTGTGTGACAACTTTCACAGATAAAGCTTGGAAGGTTACCAAAGGAGCCCTGGTAATAGCAAAAGGTTAAAAGGTTGGTACATTGTATTTATGCAATGGTATTTCTAACTCTGTTAATGCTTTAACTTCCAAAGGAGCAGATGCAACATTATGGCATCATAGGCTCGGACACATGAGTGAAAAGGGGATGAAGTTTCTTCACTCAAGGAATTTGTTGCCAGGTTTGAAGAATGTTGATTTGGACTTCTGTGAGAATTGCATTTATGGAAAACAGAAGAGAGTTAGATTTCTCAGAGTTGGGAAAGAAAAGAAGAGCGAAAAAATAGAGCTTGTGCATACAGATGTATGGGGACTGTTGAGCTAATTTGTTTACCGAAATTAACACAAATATTTCTTATCAATCCGGGTTGTTTATTCTTTGAGGCAAGTTCACTATATGTGAAGATAAGATGTAATCAAACCTTGAAAGATAAGTTATTCAAAAACTTAAAGCAATACATCCTATAACTCTAATTCAATTAGTTTAAAAAGAGGAAGAATATTGAAATGGTTCTTGACTCAAGAAGTCCACTTTTGCCTCAGTTACCGCTTAATGAATCAGAGATTAAAACCAAGAACTTAAGATGGATAAATTATTAACGAAAGAAGCTCATAACTTAAGAGACACATAAGGTGTTTCATCATAATTCATTCATCTCAATACCAAAATCACATAAACAAACTACTTGCATGCAATCAAAAGAAACTAGTTTCAATTCATCATATTAGTAGAAGGGATGCTCAACATGAACACTTCGTTTCTCCAAATTAATAAGATGATGAATAAGCTGAGAACTAATGAAATCAATCACCATTCATTAACCATAAAGCAATCTGAAGTAAAGCTTTGAAAAACCAGTTCTACAATAACCAGATTACAAGAAATAAAACTAGTTAACAAGGAAGTGTACTTAGCTTGGAATGGGGGCCCTCCACCCTTGCCTTGCACACTTGAGAAGTGATATCAGAAGCTCAAATTAAGTCACACATCCATAGCATTGAACAGAAAAATAATAATAGCACAAGTCTTCAAATTAACTCTCCAATCCAAAAGTGTCTCAGCATAAAAGTATAATAAGTCAATACATAAGCCATCAAAGTCTTGGCTCTTAAATAAGAAGTCTCATGAAACAAACTGATCTATATTCACTCAAACAAACCCATCTACTCTTATCCATCTATCTAAGTCGAATTCATTACTCCCATCCCAAGAAATATGACCAATCCCATAGAATCTCAAAACTGCCCTATTTCAATGGGATTTCTGAATGACTAGTCATGATTGACTAGCACCAAATGGGCCTAATAAAGCCTGTTCTGCTCGAGCTAAGCATAGCTAGCTTAGTCCTAGTTCCCAAGCTGTCCATCCATGCATTCAATTCATGCCCAAGTGTCCTGCAACCACATCAACCATAGAGCTATTACGGGAATTTCTGAATCTGCCAATTTTGCACTTAAAACCAAACTTTCATAAAAACTTTAGAAATTGAAAAATTAAAATTAAATACCTGAATGGATATCAAATATGCATCAAAATGGGATGAATGAAGGGAAAATGGATGGCAAATAGATGGACTAGTAAGTTTCTTAGAGAAAAAATAAGACCAAAACTAAGGCCCAACATCTCTCCCTTGCTTATCATCAAGCATGTCCCCATGCTTGCTTACTCCTCTTTGATCTTCTTCTCTCTGTAGTAGATGCTGTACCTGTAGATGCTTCCTGTTGTGCTGCCCTGACCAAACAATCCAAACCTGAGTCATGTCTTTCCCTGAACAAAGCTGCTTTTACCTTTTGTTTTTCATACTTTGCCTGCCACATATTCTTTTCCTTTAACCATTTAAATGCTTGCTTAGAAAGTAGATCATTTTTCCATTTTAGTCTCCTTAGCTCTTCATTTAGCTTTTCATTTGCCTTGACCAACTTAGTATTATCCTTATTACTTGCCTTGTTTTCCTCTTTTAATTGTTTTTCTAGGATTTTACTAATTTCTAATTGGCCAGTTAAATCCCTGATTCTTCCCAAATTGATTTCTTTTTCAAAATCTTGTGTTTTTTTCATTAGTGATGCTATTGCTGCATCATCATCTGAAGAATACCTCTCAAATAATTCTTGTGCAATGTCATTTTCTTCCTATTTTCTTGGAGAATATGTATCTACTTCCTTGTCTAAGTCAATGGGACTTTTATTCCTAAATCTTCTAGGAATAGACATAATAGACGTTTCATTTTCCTGCATGGCCATGTTATTTTGTTGTTTAGCTCTTGTTCTGGGATACAAGGGTGAACTCATCAATCCTCTGTTTTCCTGCTCTATTTTATCCTGTACTTCATTAATCTATTCAATAAACTGATTTTTAGACATGAACTCTCTCCATACTATGCCTTGTGACCTCACTTGATACTCAACTAGGATTTTGATCAATCCCTGGTGGTAAATCTGTCTTGCTTTAGGCCTGTGTTCATGTCTCACTGTTTCAATCATTCTTAAGAGGCTCCTATATAGGAAATATGGCAAGTTAATCCTATCCTCTCCCTTAATATGCTGTAGAAGCCGGACATGATATAGGTGGGCAACACTATATCCTCTATCACAAGTCAAAAACTTCTGGATGACCAGAACCAACTCACCCCATGGTTCATTGAACCATTCCCTTGGTATCCCCTTTGTTCTATCAAAAGTCCCTTTCCGGTTCTTCTCAAGAAAGAAAGTCCATGCTTTCTCCTTGAAGTGCAGGCCTTTGTAACATTTCTCACCTATCATTGGTAGATCTAAAGCTTGGGAAAGGTATTCCTGATTCACAGGAATAATAACATCTCCTACCCGTGTCTGGTCCTGACTGAAATTGTTTATAAAGTCCCTAGTTATCTCTTTAGAGTGACCATCAAATTTTTGTAAAAAGCCTATCAGTCCTGCTTGGTAAAGTTTTTCTATAGTTTCCTTCCTCCAGCTCTCTATCTGAAATTTTGGCTCTACTCTGGCTGACATTGTTTCTGAAAACCAGTGAATGTATGCTTCTACTGTTACTAATTTCATCTTGACAATAAAAATTTATGACTATTGTTCTTTCCAAAATGAAATTCTGAAAGCAGAGAAGCTTACCTACTTCTTCACAACAATTTGACTTTGATTTCCTCAGCCTCTGTTTACCCTTTCTCTGCAGCAGCACTGTTTTAAATCCCTGTTCAAGCAATCAAACACCTGTATATCCTTGTCAATATGCTAAACTCTGTTCTGGTAAACAAAATACATATGAAAACAACTTTTCCATAAAGGGTCCTTAGTTTTCTAATGTATTTGTTTAGGCATTATTCTCATACTGTTCCATGTATGCCTATCACCCTACACTGTGTATACTGTCACCAAAATCAAGCAATATTTTTACTGTGTATATACAGTCATTGGAAACAAACAATGTTTTTACTGTGTATATACAAGCTCTTAAAACTAGCAGTGCATTCAAATGGCTCTCGGCCTCCAACATAAAAATTCGAAAATCACTAAAATGCTCTCCGCCTGTTTATCTAAAGCTTGAAAATCAACAGCGCTCGGCCTCAAAAAATTTTGAAAAACCAAATAGCACATTTAAATAAAATGGATTTTAAATGGCTTGGCCTTTACTCTCTTTCGCAATCAACAGCGCTCAGCCTCCTAAAAACTTAAACATTACACAGCTCTTTAAGTGTCTCTCGACCTACACAGACTTCAACCCATTGTTTTAACCAAAACAAAGACACATACTGGCAAAAGGTTCCAGAACAGAGACACATCCTTCATGTTTGTTCGCCTTACAGGCCGTTTCCATTCATAGGCATGTGATATATCAATCATATAAACAATGACATCAACCAACAACACGCAACAAAACAAGCATATCATCATAAAAATCACATCTTCGGCGCTATGAGCTAGACTCTGCCTCCTCTGTTTTATAGACTTTGTTTTGGTTTGCAATACTGCACTCCGTTTTGGTTTACAAAACTTCACATGCGAGCCCATACCACTAACGTGTTATACATGCAACAAGGTTGAACTTAAATTGTTGCGCTGTTTGCTAGTGTTTTATGCCATGATATACGCAGTGAATCTTATCGCCAAGCTTCATGTTTATTAACTGCTGTCAACTGACCTTAAGGTTGTTACTACTGAAGTTAATGCGTGGTTTCGGCGTTTTACCTGGCTGTCAATGAGCGCTGAGGAGTGTTAAATGGCGCTCCGAATCCCTGTTGCTTCGTTCAGCTGACTGGTGGCAAGAGCAGGATCATTAATCATTAATCACAGGCAGTATACAATCACATCCCATAGTTGCCGAACTAAACAAACCATACCGTTACCTGAATAGATCCCGAAAGTTCAGTGATCACTCGGCGTTAAGTTCGGGACAATTTCCTTCTTATATCCTCTCAAACCCGCTTCAGTTTCCTTTTTACTAGCTTGCAGCTCCAAACACAATCGTTCTGAGCTATTCGGCGATGAAGAATTAGTTTTGAACAGTGCAAGAACCATCGGTCAGTTCATGACCGTTTCATGGGTGTACTGTGCACTATGTTTATTGGTGCTTCAACGTATGGTTGATATGGTTGTCCTGTTGACCAGTCGCCCGACTGTGTCATGAGGATGGCCGAATTATGTTTTCAATTTGAACGTATGCGCATAACTCCCTCCACAGCGCACAGTCCAATGGGAAATGGTCGCCATGCCACGGTGTTTACCCCGTACCTGTGTGCTGGCCTGCGTTGTGTAATGTATTGATTTGGATTGTCGTTTTACTCATTGTGTGATGTCGTTTGATTTGGATGCTCTACCTTGGCTGCATGCAATATGATTTCCGCACATCATATAAACTGTCGTGTGCTTATAACCTTGCTTGGCACTCATTCTCATATGCAATGATTTTAAACGATGCGCTCTTATGCAATGAGTTTGGGCGATGCACAACTAACCTTTAGCCCATATGCAATACCCCGCTGCCACATATTCAATCATAGATTTGACTTTGTACGCGGTCTTGCCACATGTATTGCACGCGGTCTTCTCTTTATTTTATGCGCTATATGCACCTTACCTTATATCAAAGTTTATGATATATGCATATTATCTCACTCAACCATTTTGACTATAGCGCATATATTGATATATGCATATTATAACCATTTTGACTATAGCGCATATATTGATATATGCATGTTATAACCATTTTGACTATAGCGCATATATTGCATTTGTTTGTTTTGCATATGGCATATATAGATTTACATATAGCGCATGACTTATTTGGTTATATGCACATCTTTATAATTTTAAAATGACCATCTTGGGTCATATTTAAAATTATCACCATTACTAATCCTTGAGTTGTATGTGCAGGTTGAAAAGTTGTCCCAGTTTGGTCTTTTTATGCTTCTAAAGAAAAATACTTAGGGGTTAATGATCATGAAATAGATATAGGATATTTATGGATATGAAATGGAATATGATGTATAAGGGTTATAGGGTATGTATAGGGAATATAGGGTATGGAATGATAATGAATATCTTCAGGTACTAATTCCAACTTAACAAAGACTAAAAATTTCTAAGAAAAATTTGAATTTTCAACAACAAAATGACTATACATATACTCCCCTGGATGATGTCTATACAAGTGGGATGAAATCAGTTGATCAAATGTTGTAGATGGATTGAAAAGTAAACTTTATTGCTGCTCCTTGTTCTTCATGCTCTGGTTCTTGAATTGTTGTTCAGGTCCCTCTGTAATGATTTCTTGATTCAGGTCCCTCTGCAATGCTTATGGAATATGTACATGTTGTTTTGACATTTGCAGGTCCTTCAGGTCCCTCTGTAATGATTTCTTGTTTCAGGTCCCTCTGTTGACAATACAAGTTCCATCTATACTTCAGCTTTCCAGCTAAAGTTCTTGTGCAATTCTCCCCCTTGCTTAAGATTTGACTTGTCCTCAAGTCAGTTATCTGTGGAGAATTTCCTGCATTGAATTTATGTGAGAACAGTAGAACAAGAATAAGGAATTCATAGAGTCCAAGTTGCCCTGGTTTTCCCCTATGAATTCGTGTTTTTTTGGTGCCAGTTTCCTAGTTTTCACTAGCAAACAAGTTATTTAATTTTTTTTTATATATGTTTTATATTTTATATTTTGTTTTTTTTATTTTTATTTTTTATTATTATTCAGCTACAAGACTGGAAGATGGCTGAGCCTAGTGTGCCATGATTTCCAGTTCTATATCCTCTACCAGTTGTTTCATAAATGCTTCCTTACTAATAGACCTATTATAAACTTTGAGCCTATGTCCATTTACTACAAATGAGGTGGAGTCCTGGTTGATTGTCCTGATCTTTACTACTCCATTGTCAAAGATTTCTTCAATTTCATATGGGCCTAGCCAGTGTGTTGTGAACTTTGCTTTGAAGTCTTTGAATTTGGAGTCAAAAAGTAATGCTCAGTCTCCCTTGTGAAATGTCTTAGTTTTGATATATCTATCGTGCCACTTCATTCTTTGTTGTTGCACCAATGTGGTATGTTCTATGACTTGCTGACGATGCTCATCTAGTCAATTCAATTCCATTAGCCGCTACTGTTGTGCTTTAGACAGGTCTAGTCCTAGTTCAGCTGCCAGTCTGTATGTGTGTATCTAAAACTCTATAGGCAATAAGGCCACTTTCCATATACCAACTGGTATGGACTAAAACCAGTTGTATTCTTCCATGTGATTCTGTAGGCCCATAGTGCATCTTTTAATTTTTCAGACCAATCTCTTCTGTTCAGCTGTACTGTTTTAGTTATGATACTTTCTAGGACTTTATTTGCTGATTCAACCTGCCCATTTGCTTGAGGGTGATATGGTGTAGACTTCTTGTGTTTGATCTTGTATTTCTCTGTTAGATCTCGTACCAGCTTTGATGTAAACTGTGCTCCTTGATCTGTTACAATTTGTCTGGGTACTCTGTATCTTACAAAGATTTCTTCAAAGAGAAAGGTGACCATTGTATCTTCTGTTGCTCTGTTTACTACTTTGGCCTCCACCCATTTGGTGACATAATCTATACATACTAGGATGTACCTCTTTCCATTTGATGGTGGATTAATAGGTCCAACAAAATCGAGTGCCCATTGCTCAAATGGTTCTATGAGGACCTGTGGCTTGAGCGGCATCTCATTTGATATGATTGGTCTCCCTGTTCTTTGGCAACTGTCACATTGCTTGACATATGCCTTAGAGTCTCTGAAGATGGATGGCCAGTAATAGCCCAATTGCAGCACCTTATATGCTGTTCGTTTGTCTGCAAAATAACCACCACATGGTTCATCATGACATGCTTTCAGGATGTCTAATATTTCATCTTCTCGCACACATTTTCTAATCATCAAATCTGAACCAGTATAAAATAAATCACCATTTACCCAACTATACCTAGAACTTTCTCTAACAATTTTTTGTTTCTTCCTTTTAGAGAATTGTGTTGGAAACTTTCCAGAAGATAAATAATTTGCAATGTCTGCAAACTATGGTGTTTTTACTGTTATGGCAAACAGGTGTTCGTCTGGAAAGTTATCTACAACTGGATTTGGATCGTTGGGTGAATGTATGTGGGACAGAAAGTCAGCCACTTGATTTTCTTTGCCTGGCCGGTCTTGTATTGTGATATTAAATTCTTGCAATAACAGTAACCATCTTGTTATTATTCCATTGGTGATGGGTTTATTCATCAAATATTTGATTGCTGAATGATATGTACGAATGAAAACTTGATAACCTGTTATATAGTGCCTGAATTTGTTTACTGCATGTATAGCGGCTAACATTTCTTTTTCTGTGACTGTGTAGTTCAATTCTGCAGGTGTTAAATTCTTGCTTATAAAGTATATTGCATAATTGAACAGGTTCTCTTTCTTCCCAAGAGAGGCACCTATCACGGTATCAAATGCATCAGTTGAAATATGAAATGGCAAAGACCAGTTTGGCCCACGGAGAATGGGTGCAATTGATAATTTTTCTTTTAGAATTTGAAATGCATTTTGACAATCGTTTTTCCAGTGAAATTCAATATCTTTTGCTAATAGTTTGAACAGAGGTTGGGCTATTTTACTAAAGTTTTCAATGAATCGTCTATAGTAGCCTGCATAGCCCAAGAAACTTCTTACCTCTTTTTGTGTTGTAGGAGGCATTAAGTTAACTAGGACTTGGATTTTTGCTGGATCCACCTTAATTACTGGAGCGGAAATATGGTGTCCTAGAACTATTCCTTCTGTCAACATCATATAGCATTTCTCATTTCTCAATGACAAATTTGTTTCAATGCATCGTTTCAAGACTTTCTCAAGGTTATTTAGGCAATCATTATATGTGTTTCCATAAACTGTGAAGTCATCCATATAAACATCTACACATTCATGAATTAGATCAGCAAATATTGCAAGCACTGCTCGTTGAAAGGTTGCAGGTGCATTGCATAAACCAAATGGCAAAACATTGTATGCATAGGTTCCCCATGGGCAAGTGAATGTTGTCTTGTCTTGATCTTTTGTTGCTATTATAATCTGGTTGTATCCGCTAAACCCATCCAAGAAGGAGAAATTTTTTTTTCTAGCTAATGAGTCTAACACCTGGTCAATGAATGGTAGGGGAAAATGATCTTTTAATGTGGCTTTGTTTAGTTCCCTATAGTCCACACATACCCTCCACTTTCCATTTTTCTTTGGTACTATAACCAATGGAGAAACCCATTGACTATCTAAAATAGGATAGATGAATCCAACATTTAACAATTTTTGCAGTTCCTCTTTCACTATTTCTTTCATCATGGATTCATTCGTCTTTGAGGTTGCCTTATAGGTTTGAGTTGATCATCTGTATAGATGTGGTGGATACAGGTGCTGGGATGGATTTCGTGCATGTCAGCATAGTCCCAGGCAAAAGCTTTTGAATATTTCTGTAATAATGCAATTACCTCTTGTTCTTGTGCTGATTGCAACTGGTTTCCAATGTTCAAATGTTTTCCAGGATATACCTCAATTGTTTTTATTGTTGGATTGGAGATTGTGTTTATAGGAAAGATGTCTATAAAAGAATTCCGCAAAGTTTGAACAGTACAAGTTTCCTGAAAACATTGATTCAAAAGATTACTTGCAGCTTCATATTGGACTTCTCTAAGCTGCTCTGAAATACTTGGTTCTGAAATGAAAAGATCCATTAAGTCTTCATTCTCTTCTTCTTCTCTAAAGTCAAAGAATTGATTGATACTTAAAAATGATTTAGTTTGTTGTTTTTCTTGAGTTTCAAGTACTGATTCTAAAGAATTTGATTGTGCAGGTGAATAAAGAGCAATGTGTTTCCTTTCATCTCCATGTGAAATAATCATGCTTACTGATCTGCATCTTATAAAGGCATCAGCGGTAGCTAACCATGGTCTGCCTAAGATTAGAGGATGTCCTCCCAAATTTGTTTTTGGTTGCAAGATAAGGAAGTCAACAGGATACTCTCATGAATCGAAAGAGACTATGATATCTTCTAATATTCCTTCCAGAACAACTTTAGATCTGTCTGCTAGTTCTAAAATTATAGAAGTTGATCTAATGTTGTTTAAATGCAGAGTTTTCATTGTCTCCATTGTCATTACATTTATAGCTGCTCCCAAGTCTATTAATGTTTTTGGTACTGAGAAATTATTTATTGATATAGTAACCATAGGGATACCAGGATCAATATATTTCTCTACAATGGTTTGTGTAGACATGAGGCTTGCTAATTTACCAATGACTTGGATTGTAGTAGGATCCTTCTTCTTTTTCCCTGTTTTCTTAATGCACAAATCCTTTATTGTTTTAGCATATATTGGTATTTCTTTAATTGCCTTCAACAAAGGAGTTTTTACATAAGGATTTTTTAACTCATCTAAAATATCAAATTCAGGAAGGGTCATTTCTTTTTGTTGTTCCACTAACCTTTCAGGATAAGGTGGTGTTTGAGTTGTAATGGTTTTTCCTTTCTGAATTTGTATCTCAGTTTGTGATGTTTCAGGTGATTCTCCTTGTTCAGTTGGTTCTTCTATGATTGGAGGAGAATCCTTTTTAAGCACTTTTCTAGACCTTAGATGGACATCATTAAGAGGAAGAATCGAATATGTGGGAAAACATGCTGCTTCCTCTATAGTGTATGCAGATTTGTCCACCTTATTATTCGGATTTGCCATTGGTTGGGCTGATAATTGAGTTGGTCTGGGTTGATTTGTGGGTAGCTGTAACTGTTGTGGTTGGGTCAACAACGGTGGTGGATTCTGTTGTGGAAATGGCATGGATTGTGGATATGCAAAATGTTGTTGTTGAAATGGTATGGACTGTGAATATTGTGGATATGCAAATGGTTGTTGGTATTGTTGCTGGTATTGTTGTTGATACTATTGAGGTGGCTGGTTTCCATAACCATATCCTCTCCAACCTTGTGCAGGTTGTTGTGGATATTGTTGTGGAGGCCAAGCTTGCCATGGCATTGGAGGGGTCCAAGGATTTTGAGGTGGATAGAGGTAATTTTGTTGAGGGAATTGTTGTTGATTTTGTTGAGGCATCCTAGGTTGCCATGGTCTTCGTGGTGCTACATAATAAAACCCTTCTATTCCTGGCACTTCTTCCATTGAGTTCATTTGTAATTCTTTCAATCTTAGACAGTTTTCAGTGGAATGATTTTCTATACAAAGACCACACACCTTAATACTATCCAAAGGACATTCTCTCAATGGATGTTTCTTTCTACATTTGGAACAAAAGATTTCTAGAGCTTGTTCTTGTTCTTCTTTCCTCTTGTTTGCCTTTAGAACATCTACTTGTGTTCCTAATGTACTTAAGAGGTCTGTTTTGAAGTTTTCCAATAAGCTTCCTATTTCAGCTCTTGTTATCCCTCCTGTAGCTGACTTTGCTGCTTTTGAACTTGCTTCTCTCTTTCCGGGTTTTGATCTTCCTCTAGAATATTTTTGACATAACTCAACAATTTCTTCGAATGGTAGGTTTGAAATGTCTCCTCTACCCATCACATTCAAAATGTCAAGGTATTCATCCCTTACACCCTTGAGAAAGATTGTTCGAATGGTTTCTTGATTTAGAGAGTGTTGTTTAGATTTTTGTAGATTATATGCAAATCTTTCCAAATATTCTTCTAAACTTTCATCTTCTTGTTGTGTCATTCTGAAAACATCTTCCTTTGAATCTCTAGATCTACAATAAGCTTGATATTTTTTAAGGAATACTGATCTCATATCATCCCAAGAAGCTATTGTTATTTCTCCTAAACCCATGAACCATTTTAAAGTTGCTGCTTTTAATGTAGTAGGGAAAAGACAAAGTTTATGAATGTCATCAGTGTATCCATATGTTCTACATAGGATATCAAATTCAAACATAAAAGCATCAGGATCTTCCGTTGACATTCCATAAAAATTTGGCAATACAGAAGGTGGAATATTTTTCATTTTCACTTCTTCTCCTAATGTTGCACTTGTGTCTACTATTGGAAAGCCAAAGGTAGCCGCTTGATCATTACCATCTTCTTGTCTTTTCTGATCATTTTCTATCTTCCTATCATTTTCTTGTTTTGCTTCCTCCTCTCTCTTTCTTCTCCATTCTCTTTGTTGTCTTTCATACTCCATTCGTTGTTCAGGAGTGAAAATAGCAGATCCATGTCCCTCTTCTGCCATTGGTTTATTTGTTTCAATTTTGAGTGGAGATTCAGGTTGTTGAAAGACAGGTGGATTTATGGATGGAAAGACACGTTGTTTTTCATTGATAATTTCTTTTTGTTTTCCTGAAATTGAGGGTTGTTTTTGTTTTGCTTCCAAAGCTAACAAAGTTTGCCTCTCAATAAAAGTTAATCTTTGTCTAGTTCTTTGTTTTTTTGCCAATTCCTCAATTATTGGATTACCAGCAACTGGGGTGTTTGATGATCCTATCTCTATTTGTGGGGGGTTTTTAACAAATCTACCTTGAGGATCTCTATATCTAGGCATAAAGAAACATAACTAAAAAGGAATGTAACTAATGTTTTTGTTTTTTTTTTTTTAATTTATCTTTCTATTGACTATGCCGATATTTGCCTCCCCGGAAACGGCGCCCAAATGTTGAGCTAATTTGTTTACCGAAATTAACACAAATATTTCTTATCAATCCAGGTTGTTTATGCTTTGAGGCAAGTTCACTATATGTGAAGATCAGATGTAATCAAACCTTGAAAGATAAGTTATTCAAAAACTTAAAGCAATACATCCTATAACTCTAATTCAATTAGTTTAAAAAGAGGAAGAATATTGAAATGGTTCTTGACTCAAGAAGTCCACTTTTGCCTCAATTACCACTTAATGAATCAGAGATTAAAACCAAGAACTTAAGATGGATAAATTATTAATGAAAGAAGCTCCTAACTTAAGAGACACATAAGGTGTTTCATCATAATTCATTCATCTCAATACCAAAATCACATAAAGAAACTACTTGCATGCAATCAAAGGAAACTAGTTTCAATTCATCATATTAGTAGAAGGGATGCTCAACTTGAACACTTCGTTTCTCCAACTTAATAAGATGATGAATAAGCTAAGAACTAATGAAATCAATCACCATTCATTAACCATAAAGCAATCTGAAGTAAAGCTTTGAAAAACCAGTTCTACAATAACCAGATTACAAGAAATAAAACTAGTTAACAAGGAAGTGTACTTAGCTTGGAATGGGGGCCCTCCACCCTTGCCTTGCACACTTGAGAAGTGATATCATAAGCTCAAATTACGTCACACATCCATAGCATTGAACAACAAAATAATAATAGCACAAGTCTTCAAATTAACTCTCCAATCCAAAAGTGTCTCAGCATAAAAGTATAATAAGTCAATACATAAGCCATCAAAGTCTTGGCTCTTAAATAAGAAGTCTCATGAAACAAACTGATCTATATTCACTCAAACAAACCCATCTACTCTTATCCATCTATCTAAGTCTAATTCATTACTCTCATCCCAAGAAATATGACCAATCCCATAGAATCTCAAAACTACCCTATTTCTATGGGATTTCTGAATGACTAGTCATGATTGACTAGCACCAAATGGGCCTAATAAAGCTTGTTCTGTTCGAGCTAAGCATATCTGGCTTAGTCCTAGTTCCCAAGCTATCCATCCATGCATTAAATTTTTGCCCAAGTGTCCTGAAACCACATCAACCATAGAGATATTACGGGAATTTCTGAATCTGCCAATTTTGCACTTAAAACCAAACTTTCATAAAAACTTTAGAAATTGAAAAATTAAAATTAAATACCTGAATGGATATCAAATATGCATCAAAATGGGATGAATGAAGGGAAAATGGATGGCAAATAGATGGATTAGTAAGTTTCTTAGAGCAAAAATAAGACCAAAACTAAGGCCCAACAGGGAGCTGCTTAGGTATCATCTCTCGGTGGCTCTCATTATTATGTTACTTTTATTGATGATGCAACTAGAAAAACTTGGATTTATTGTATTAAGAATAAATCTGATGTATTTGATACTTTCAAGAAATGGAAAGCTTTGGTTGAGATTGAGACAGGAAAGAAATTGAAGTGTCTTAGATCAGACAATGGAGGTGAATATTGCAGCAAAGAGTTTGATAGGTACTATTCAGAGCATGGAATTCGTAGGGAGAAGACAGTTCCAAGAACCCATAAGAAAATGGTGTGTCAGAAAGGATGAACAGAACAATCATGGAGCATGCAAGGTGCATGAGATTGCATGCAGGATTGCCTTTACAGTTTTGGGCAGATGCTGTAGATACTACTGTTTATCTAATAAACAGGGGGCCTTCAAGTTCCTTGGACGGTGGTGTTCCAGAGGAAGCATGGATAGGTAAAAAGGTAAACTACTCCATTTTAAAGCCTTTTGGTTGTGAGGCCTTTGTCCATATTGATAAAGAAAATAGAACAAAGCTTGAGGCAAAGTCAAAGAAATGTGCCTTTATTGGATATGGTGTTAATGATTTTGGTTATCGCTTATATGATTATGAAAATCACAAAATCATTAGGAGCAGAGATGTAATATTCAATGAAAAGGTCTTGTATAAGAATCAGTTGCAGGAAAAGAAACAGGAAAAATAAAACAAGGAATACGAAGTTCTTGATGAAATCACTAAAAAAGTAAAGGTGCCTGAAAATAATAATAATCAACAACTACAACAACATCAACCACCACAATAGCAACAGGCACCCAAAACACCTGAAAGTGGTGTTAGAAGATCTACCAGGATAAGTAGACCCCCTGAACGATACTCTCCTTCATTATATTATTTATTGTTGACTGATTCTAGTGAACCCAAAGGTTATGAAGAAGCAATGCAGGTTGAAAGCAAGAAGAAGTGGGGGCTAGCCATGGAATAAGAGATGGACTCCTTAATGCATAACCAGACTTGTGACTTAGTCAGGTTGCCTGCAGGAAAAACTACATTGAAGAATAAATGGGTTTACAGGCTGAAGGAAGAAGATGGAGGAAAACAGAGGTACAAAGCTAAACTTGTGGTGAAGGGGTTTGCATAGAAGAAAGGTATTGATTTTTACGAAATATTTTCACCTGTTGTTAAAATGACTTCAATCAGAACTATTTTAAGTTTAGTAGCAGTTGAAGATTTGCATCTTGAGCAGTTAGATGTAAAGACAACCTTTCTCCATGGGGATTTGGAAGAAGAGATATATATGCAGTAGCCACAAGGATATGAAGTGAAAGGGAAGGAGAAACTAGTGTGCAGGTTGAAGAAGAGCTTGTATGGATTAAATAGGCTCCAAGGCAGTGATATCTAAAATTTGACAAGTTTATGTCTAAACAAGGTTATACGAGATGTCACTCTGATCATTTTGCTTATCTAAAAAAGAAAAATGATGGCAGCTATATTATATTGTTATTGTATGTATATGACATGCTTGTTGCAGGGTATAACATGCAAGAAATAAATGTGCTCAAAAGAAAATTGGCAAATTCATTTGCAATGAAGGATTTGGGAGCTGCAAAACAAATCCTTGGTATGAGAATAACTAGAGACAGGAAAAATTGTAAATTAACATTGTCTCAGAATGAGTACATACAAAAGGTGTTGAAAATATTTAATATGCACAATGCAAAACCAGTTAGTACACCTTTTGCTAGCCATTTCAAACTTAGTAAGGAAATGTGCCCAAAGACCCAGAAGACATGGATTATATGTCTAAAGTTCCATATGCATCAGCAGTTGGAAGCTTAATGTATGCAATGGTCTGCACAAGGCCTGCTATTGCACATGCAGTGGGAGTTGTAAGCAGGTACATGAACAATCCAGGAAAGGAACATTGGATGGTAGTGAAATGGATTCTTAGATATTTGAAAGGTACCACAAATCAAGCATTATGCTTTGGTGGTTCAAACATTTCTCTACAGGGATATGTTGATGCAGATATGGCAGGTGATAGAGATAATAGGAGGAGCACTACAGGATATGTATTTACTGTTGGTGGAATAACTGTCAGTTGGGTTTCAAAAATCCAAAGTGTTGTTGCACTTTCAACAACAGAAGCAGAGTATGTTGCTGCTACAGAGGCTAGTAAAGATATGATTTGGTTATAAAGGTTTATGGGTGAATTGGGTAAGGAGCATGATATGGGCACATTATACAGTGATAGCCAAAGTGCCATTCATCTTGCAAAGAACTCAGCATTTCATTCCAGGACTAAGCACATACAGCTCAAGTACCATTTCATACGATCAGTGTTGGAAGATGGAGAGTTGAAGCTGGAAAAGATACACACTAGCCAGAATCCTGCAGATATGATAACAAAAGTTGAAACCAGGGAGAAACTGAGAATATGCTCAGTTTCAATTGGTCTTCAAGGATGACGATGAAGATGAGAAATATCCAGGTCCAAAGAGGAGTCATTGTCTAGAAAATGAAGTAGTGATGGAGTTGCTACAATCATTCTCCAAGTTGGAGATTGTTGGATGTGGAGCATGATTGTTCAGAGGTCTTTGTTTCAGCCGAATGTATACCCCAAGAAGTTTGTACAACCCTCCACTCGGGGGGGACTTGTGCCCCCTGCGAGGGTCCGGGGGGGTGATCCCCCTTGGCTAGGGGGTCCAGGGGCAGTGCCCCCAAAGCTAAAAACAGATGTAAAATTGCCCTATAAAAGTATAGTAATTTCTCGTCAATCTAGGTTGTTCATTAGGTGGATGATATGATGGTAGAACTTATGTTTAGTTTAGGGTTTTTTTCCCTAGAAGGCAACCCCTCTCTTCATATGAGGGCATTGTATTTGAGGCTATGTAATAGATGTGTGTTCCCCGAGCGAGAAGCAGAGAGGTGAGACTATGAGAGAAAACAGAGGATATTACAGCAGATCTGCTGTAGCTTGTGTCTCTTCATTTTGTTGGATAATAGAAAGAAAGGACTGGCTGTTCAAGGTGGACGTAGCCCAAACTGGGTGAACCACGTATATCTGTGTCTCTCTTGTTTTATGCATTTTCTATGTTTATCTTTCTGCAATATTTTATGTGTTCCATTGCTCCGTAATATATAATTTTCCCTAGGGTAAATGCATTAGGTAAATCAAGTAGATGAGCTGTAATAAATCAGTTCACTTAAGATAGGAATGAGTCACTTGGACCATCCTATAATTTAGCTATCAGATCAGATTTTTGTGTAATATCTTCCTCACCTCATGGATTCAACCCTTGAGGATTAGGGGAAGTGGTTTTCAAGTGTATTTAGTCCCTTTCTTCATCATAGAAAAGGTTTGGACTTATTTGGATATTTGGCTATTGATCAAAGACACCATTGTAATCAGTATTTGGTAGAATTTAATGAATGAGTTGTATATATTTTAATGGAATACCTGTGGTATGGAATTTTGACACAATTTCTTCTTATGTTGCATATGTTTTAATGTTCTGTACTCCCATATTTCATTTCACTTCTATGATATGTTTATTTTCAAGTTGATGAGCATAATACATCTTATATGCTCTGTTTTGGGGAAGTCTTCATAATTTGTCCATCTTCTTCAGTTTAGAAAGAATACATGCTTGTCTTGCTCTTTCTATCACCTCACTAGTCTTATCCATCTCACTTCAGAACCTTTAAATGTTTGAATGCCTACCTACCTTGCTCCATTAGATGTCTACAATCATACCCTCATTTTCCCTGACCTAGTCTCTTTGACCTAATCCTATTCCAACAACCCCACCAAACCAAATCAAACAACCTATGCACTTTATACCTAGGCTAAAACCCTAATCCATACGGCCATCTTGGCTATCATCCTTTGGAGAGAGCCCTCTCTGGCTTGGTAGGGCTAGCTACCAAGTCAAAAATTTGGTTTGTGGTTACCTCAGTTGGACTTTTTCTCAGCCTTGGAGATTTGGAGGAGTGATAACATATTAGCATCATTGTTAGGGACAAAAGGTTCATTTTCCCTGGGTGTATGGCTAGTTTACATTGGAGTTTGGCCCTCCAGATGATGGGACTAAGCTTCATAAGGGTTGTTTCATTAATTGCAGTGTCATGATCATAGAGTTGGCCTAAAAGAGATAAATGAGACAAATTCTGCATCCTGATCCAGTTGATTTAGTTAAAGACAATCAGAGCTTGTTCAAAAAGAAAAGAAGATTACTAATCACAAGTTTGATCAGACTTCATTCCATTGATAAGCTCTCAATCATTACCAATTTTAGATTTCACTATTGAAGACTTTCCTTTGAAAATAATCTTTGTTCAGCTCAAAGTCTTAGGTATTTTACCTCATATAGTTTGTGACCCTGTTAATATACTGGCTCCGAAAAGATATACCATGTAAAACGATGACCCAAATCCTCCTTCTGTAGTTGATAATCCTGAAAGATTTTTAAGAAAGCCTAAAGTCCCTTTCCCCAAGACTGAAACCACAAAATTGGAAAGGACCACTGCCTTGCCAGATCAAATACATAGTATTGAGGATATACCTTTCGACATTAATTTTGAGTTATTCCTATTCCATTCAAAGCTTGAGTCTTGTCTTACCGAAGAAGAATTTGATTCCATAAAGTTTGACTCATACCTTCCTGCGTCAAAGTATTTTTTTAACCGACCTTCTACTGCTTCTCAGTCTTTAAAACTTGAGCACGAGGTTTGGTCTAATTTTGAGAAACTTCAAAGCCTAGGTGATCAATTACAAATTACTGCTGAAAAGGCCTATATTTAGTATCAACTTGAGCTCTTATCTTCTGCCATACCCTCTACTACACCTCCGAAATCATCCACATCACCTCCCCCATCTTCATCTCAACCAACAAAACCCATTGTAGTTCCCATCCACCATTCTCCAAGAGTTATGGTGAGATTTTCACCCGTAGTGTTACCTAGTCAGTTGACAGCTTTACCTCAGAACTATGGCCAGAGGCTTCCTCTATTTGATGGCATCCCAAGAGTCACAATGCAACAACATATTGATAAGATGGTTGATTTCATTGACTTAGAGGAAGTCGATGATGATCATGATAAAATGAGACTAATGGAAGTTTTTATGGAGATGTCAAAAAATGGTTCCATGGTTTGGTAGCAGGCTCCATTGATACTCCTCAGAGGTTGAATGAGTTTTTCTTAGCCAGGTGGTGGGAAAAGAAGAATTGATTACAGATCTTGGTGGAATACAATGCATTGAAGAGGAATCCTAATGAGACAGTACAGGAATTCACTATAAGGTTCAATCAGCTCTACAATTCCATTCCGGATAACATGAAACCTCTACCTGATTTGGCACCTCAGCACTATCCGAATGATTTTGATCTGGATATGGCTTATCAATTGAGGGAAATAGATCCCACAACTTTGGAAGACATGAAAAACAATGTGATAAGTGTGGAAGAAAACTTTAAAAAATCTCAATTGAAACATGAGAAACTGGAAAAGAGAGTAACCATCAAGGAAGAACCTTCTTCTTCCACCAATCGTAAGCTAGATACATTGATCAGAACCATGGAAAGAATGGTTGACTGGATGATAAATTCAGATATACCTCAGGAGCCCCAAGTTATGAATCCTAACATCAGAAATAAGTAGCAACCTCAGTATAGGATAAAAAAGAGAGAGCAGAAAGCTTCTGAAGCATCGACATATAAGCAGCCAATTCAGACACCCTTGTAATAGAATTATGCTCAAGGAGAGTTTGATGATGAAACAAACTTGACTGTTGAGGAAAATCACTTCTTTAGGGAAGATCACCATCCCATTTTCTTGACTGAAGATGAGAAGTATGTCGAGAAAGTGGAGGATCCTAAAGATGAGGATTACATACTGGCAAGCGACAATGCATTGGGGACCCAAACCAATGATTATCAACGAGGATATTTGAATGCACTCAGTTCTTAGCAGAAGCAATATTATTTGAGGAATAGGGATGTCTCAATCACTCCTATTTAAAAAAGGACATCACAGCAGAAAGATACCCAACAGAAATAAAATCCTTAAGGTAGTCAAAGCAAAGGTAAAGAGCTGGCAGTAGTTGATCAAAAAAGAAAAAAACAACCATCTACAAGTAGTCCAAACAAGGATCATGACAGTCAAAAGAAGGATCAGATACTAAGATATCTACCCAAGAAGAGAGACAATGTCCAAAAAGAGGCAGATAAATCTAGTTCTTTCAATCTAGAAACTGACATTTCAAAGTTGAAAGTGTAAATCCCTTTTACTGAACTAGTAAAAAATAGCCATTACAAGTTTGATATAGTCAAAATGCTCAAGGTTGATCCTACGTCTGACATGGTTAATATGGAATATGACCAACCTGAATTGATTTTTGGTCCATCCATAGATGGCCAGTCAGGAGATAGTGATGTTCCTCCATTTTATCTCAGTTTAAGAATCGTCCAATTCATTCTTCACAACTCCATGCTTGACTCTGGAGCCTCTCATAATTTAATGCCAAAAGGCATCATGGAAAGGTTGGGTTTAGATATAACACATGAGTACCATGACTTGTATTCTTTTGACTCCGGTAAGGTTCGTTGTCTTGGCCTAATCAAAGATTTGGTAGTATCCCTCGATCAAATCACTGCAAAGAATGTTTTAATGGATGTGGTGGTAGCTAATATACCACCACGGTTTGGCATGTTATTGTCGAGATCTTGGGGAGCAAAATTAAGAGGAAATGGTAGTTAGAATTCTCCTATGCTACCATCCCGACTTTCGGGAAATTGAGAAAGTTGTATCGAGAAACCAAATGAAGTTCATGATAACTAGCAAGGATAAGCCTAACAATCATCCTATAAATGTTGTACATAAAAATTTAGAGTCTTTTATTTTATATAATGATAGTGGACTAAATGATGTAGATAGTTAGCTTATGGAAATTAAAGATGTACCATAGGTTTTCAATTGTATAAGGGCAGTTTCAGATCATGAGAAATAACGACTGTCAAGTTCATCAGAACCATCACTGGACAAGGCAGAAAAAGGTCTAGAAAGGCCATCAGAGAAGGTAATAGAAAATTCATAACAGACAGAAGATAAACTTCAAAAAATTGACCCAAAACAGAAAAAAGATGTACAACCCTTAGAAGAGGAAAATCGCCTTTGGAGCATGGACTTTTATGGTGCTCTTGGGAAAGACAGAGTAGGTATTGGAATTTTTATTCGAAGTCCACATCACCATCAGCGAGGTAATCTCCCTCAACATGTTAGATTGTGCTCATATAAGTTGGCTTTTGATTGCACTAACAATGAGGTAGAGTATGAAGTGCTGATCACAGATTTGAATATCTTGAAGAGGTTAGGTGCACGAAGAATTTCTATGTATGGTGATTCAAGACTTGTAATCAAGGAAGTTAAAGGTGAATATCAATCTCACCATCCGTGAATGAAACAATATAGAAATTCAGTTTTAGATATTCTTAAGATGTTTCCTGAGTATACCCTTTCAGTTGTACCAATAAGTCAGAATCATATGGCGGATTCATTAGCTACAGTTGCAAGTAATTTCAAAATCCTCATCTTTTCAAACAAGAAGTTTGAGATTCATGTGAAGCATCGGCCCTTTGTTCCTGACAACTTTCAATATTGGCAAGTATTCTGGGATGACAAACAGGTGAATAAATTTCTTTAGAGTGAAGGAGAGTTTGAAAATTGTTCCATGGATGAAGTTTACGACAAGGATGATTAGTTCATTGATGCAACCCAAGTTGATATATTATAGCTGAAGGACAACAATATTCTGAAAGGTCTTGTACCTTTGGAAGACTTGTTTGATCAGGATGATGTAGCAAGGAAGCCTACATTGGTTCCTACAGAGAAAGGTGTCGAAGACGTGAACATCGGAACAAAAGACAAACCAAAAATGATCAAGTTGTCCAAAACATTGTCTCCTGAGGTAAAAGAGAAATACATTCATCTATTGTCTGAATTTTCTGATGTTTTCACTTGGGATTATGCAGATTTGAAGGAGTATGATAAGAAAATAATTCAGCATACCATCCCAATCAAGCCCGATCAAAAACCCTTCAGACAAAAGCTAAGGAGGATTAACCCAAGGTTGTTGCCATCCATAGAGAAATAATTTAACAGACTTTACAAGGCAGGCATCATTGTTCCTATCAGATTTTTTGAATGGATATCGAATCTAGTCCCGATGAGAAAGAAGACTAGGGAGATTAGGCTCTATGTAGACCTCAGAAACTTGAGCAAAGTGTCTCTGAAAGATAACTACCCACTTCAAAATATGGACCATATCCTTCAGAGAGTTGTGGGTGCTTCCCGACTGTCACTTTTGGATGGCTACTCCAGTTACAATCAAGTTCTAGTGCATGAATATGATCGGGACAAGACAACATTCACCACACCTTGGGGCACATTAAAATATGCAAAGATGCCATTTGGTCTCAAAAATGCAGGGGCCACATTTCAGCATGCCATGGACATAGCCTTTTGAGATGAAAAGGATGTTTTATCGGTTGTATACTTACATGATGTAACCGTGTTTTCATATTCAGATGATGAACAATTCCATCATTTAAGAATCATTTTTCAGAACTGTAGAAAGTTCAGGATCTCTCTCAATCCAAAGAAAAGTATGTTTGCTATGGAGGAAGGTAAACTTCTTGGCCACATCATTTCGAAAGATGGAATCTGGATTGATCTTTCACGAGTAGAAGCCATTCAATAAATTGATTTCCCTCTAAGCAAAAAGGAAATCCAAGCATTTAATGGTAAGATGAATTTCTTACGTAGATTTATTCCTAATTTAGTTGAACATCTTAGAGAAATGACCAATATGTTAAAAAGGGATAATAAGGTGAAATGGTCCAAATATGCCTGCAAGTCCTTTCATGTGGTGAAGCTTTCCTTAACCACTGCTCATGTTTTGATTAGTCCTGATTACACAGATGATTTTATTATATTTTCGTTTGCTTCTGAGCATACCATGGCAGTAGTATTGATGCAAAAAAGGGATAAAATCAAGCTGCCAATAGAATTTTTCAGTCGCAACATTAGGGATGCAGCCCTTAAGTACAACATCATTGAGAAACATGCCTTGGCTTTAGTAAAGGCAATCAAAGATTTCAGAGTTTACATTTTACATTCGCATACTCTTGCTTATGTGCCTAATGCAGTAGTGAAAGAAGTCCTTGTGCAGAATGACCCAGAGGGTAGAAGAGGTAGACGGATAGCAAGATTATTAGAATATGATCTTTAGATCAAGCCTACAGAGTTGATAAAGGGTCAAGGCTTAGCCAAACTCATGGCCGAGTCAAACATTCATGCTCTAGACATCAACCTTGTAGCAAAATTATCTGACAATCAAGAATAAGTGGATCTCACTTAGGTATCTGAAATTTTTCTATCATCCCCACAATATTTTGATATTATTTATGTGCTTCAGCATCTAAATTCCCTTCCAGGCATGTCTAAAGCTAAGAGCAGGTTATTTAAGTTGAAGGCTTCCAAATATTGTATCATGGACAATGTACTTTATTGGAAAGATCCAAGAGGTGTGTTGTTGAACTGTTTGACTGAAGATGAGTTCGAAGAAGTAATAAATGACTTCCAAAAAGGAGATTGTGGGGGTCACTTGTACTGGAAGAACACGGCCAACAAAGTACTTAGAGTGGGTTACTATTGGCCTACACTTTTTGTGGATATCTACAAGGTAGTGATGAGTTGTCACGAATGTCAAGTATTCCAAGGTAAAAGAAAGCTTCTTCCTTTGCCTCTACAACCAATATCAGTTAATGCACCTTTTCAGCAGTGGGGCCTAGATTTCATAGGTGAGATTAATCCATCATCATCCACACAACACAAGTGGATATTGACAACTACAGACTACTTTACAAAGTGGATCGAAGCAATCCCAACCAGTTAAGCAATTGATTCAATTATCATTCAGTTTTTAGAAACTAATATCTTGTCCTATTTTGGTTGTCCTAATAAGATTATCACAGACAATGCGACAACATTCAATTCCAACAAGATGACTGAGTTTTGTGACAAGTGCAACATAAAGTTGGGACATTCTACAACATACTATCCGTAAGGAAATGGTTTGGCGGAGTCCTCTAATAAGTCCTTAATCAATATCATCAAGAAACTGTTGGAGGCCAACAAAAATAATTGGCACAAAAAGTTGATCAATGCATTGTGGGAAGATAGGGTGAGTAGTAAGAAATCTCTTGGGATTTCTCCTTTTCAGATTGTGTATGGAGTAGATACTATTTTTACTACATCTTTAGCAGTCACGGTCATGAAATTATTACAAGAAGCAGGAAGTGAAGAGAATGATATTTAGCATTGTATCAATCAAATGATTCACTTAGAGTAGACATGGGATGACGTATTTCAAAAAACCTTCAAGCTTCATGAGAGAATAAAGATGATATATGACTGGAAAAAAGGAAGATGATTTCAAAATCAGAGATGTGGTGCTTCGTTGGGATGCCAGAAACGAAGACAAGGGTAAGCATGGAAAATTTGAGAACTTATGGAAAGGCCCTTATCACATTTAAGTTTTCCAAGGAAAAAATGCTTTCTTGTTGGACGAGATGAATGGAGAACCATGCTTAGGAGGACCAGTCAATGGTAGGCTCCTAAAGCATTATATTTTCTGAAATTATCCAGTTTCATTGTACATACAATTTGAGTTATCTCCAAGTGTGAACTAGAACATAATTGGAGTTTAGAGCCCAAAGTGAAGGCCATGGAGCTTCACTGATTTTCTGCCATTTTGGCATTTAGTCCTTAGTCGTGTAAGTCAGTTTGAGTCAGTTTTTCGAGTTGTCATCATTTACTCATGAATTTTAGTTTTTTTTTTCTTTTTTGACCGTATTGGCCCATATGGTTAGGCAATTGGTCTACGATGTTCTTGACACCTCCAAGGCGCTACCATCTCCAAATAAGTTCGATGTTAGAGTCAGTATTTGCATACTACCATCAGTGATCAAAATTCCTCTTTTACATCATATTAGTGTCCCATGTTGAAATTTTTATCATCCCACCTAAGTCATCATGTAAAAATTTACTCACTAATAGTAGCCCAAGTTCAAACTCCAAATCCCCCCTCAAAAAATCAATATTTGCTAGCCCACCTTCATGTGTCTTGTTGAGAATACATTCATTTTAAAGGCTCATGTCATCATGTCTTATGTCAGTCAAGTCCATCTGAAGTCTACTTGTTCAAGGTCCCATTAGGTTGCTAGTCTTCATTCCTCCAGGGTCCAATAAAACACCATTCACTGCATAAGGCCAACAAAAGCATGAGTGTAAGAAGTAATATCCCTTTTTCATTCAAAGAGGATTTGCAAACATGTAACTATGGTTTCCTGGGCTCTAATTTTCATTCCAAAGTATGGGTTTGGTTTCAGATTGTAATTTTATTTAAAAAAAAAACGAAATGTAATATTTTTATTTATTTATGTAATTCTATGTTCATTATATTTAATAAGTTACTATTCCTACGTTGTTCACTCAAATTCTCTTGCCAACATCATCCACCTGCAAATGGAAAAGTTAGAAGTCAAAGAGAATTAGTGTGAAAACTTGAAAAGTGACATGAAACATTATAAAATGGGTTTTCAAAGCGTAAATCAAGCCCATTCAAGTATAAAAGCCCTCAAAGACATCAATTTGACATTCGTTTTCACTCCTACACTCTCAAAGAACTCTCAGCAAAATGTATTTTTAGAGTTTTAAATGAAATTGTGCAAAACAGGGGTAGAGGGAGCATTTTGAATTGGTGCTGCGCATTTGCCTTAAAGCGATGCGGGTTTCCTAAAGGCATTGCGAACCTGTTAAGAGTGTTGCATGTTTGACCAGATTGCTGCGCGTTTCCCCGAAAACATCTGGAGATTGCCCAAAGCATCATCTCCAAGCTTCAAAATGTGTCACCAACATGCTGCAACAAACAAAAAGGTTGAAATCATATCACTCCTCTCCTCCACAGTTGAATTATATGGTGTTTCATTGTGTTTTGGTGATCCAAAATGGATTTTGGATAGATTCCTAAGTCTAAGTGTTCCTCACATAGGAAAAATGAAAGTCCAAGGAAGTTACTGGAACTAGCCCCATTGCAAAGATGTCTCATTTTGAATCTGTTGCAACTTGAATGGGAAAAATTGGACTTAGGATGAAGAAGTTATCGCTCAAAGAAGATGCCCTTTGTTCCTTAGAAAAAGAGGAAAAATCCTTTAAAAATGGCAAAAAAAAGAAACCCTTCAAAAGGGAAATCGCACCGGATCAGGGCAAAAGAGTGGATTTAAATGGAAAAGGGGAAGCACCCCCGATTTCCGATCCTCGAAAAATCGGGTCGGAGGAAGGCACATGCACATATAACATAAAGGCGGGACTGGGCTGATCGATATCGTGATCATCAATATCGACGGATCACAATCGGTGATACCACGAGGCAGAGGCGGGACCTTGCGACGAGCAATATCGTGATCACTGATATCAGCAGATCGCAATCGGTGTTGGCATAGGCCATGCCATATGCATAGAATCCTAGGTCCATGGTATACATGATGGCGACCAATCGCATCGCAATATCGCCTCGAAGTCATACGACAGAGCGGGGCCAGATATATATATATATATATATATATATATATATATATATATATATATATATATATATATATATATATATATATATCTGTGTGTGTGTGTGTGTGTGTGTGTGTGTGTGTGCGCCGATGCAATGCAACCAGACCTGAAAGGGTTATATAACATAAAGGCGAGACTGGGCCGATCGATATCGTGATCATCAATATCGACAGATCACAATCGGCGATACCACGAGGTAGAGGCAAGACCCTGCGACGAGCGATATCGTGATCACTGATATCAATAGATCGCAATCAGTGTTGGCATAGGCCATGCCATATGCATAGAATCCTAGGTCCATGCGATACATGATGGTGACCATCATCGCAATATCGTGTCGAAGTCATACGATAGAGTAAGGCCATATATATATCTATATATATATATATATATATATATATATATATATATATATATATATATATATATATATATATGCGCCGATGCGATGCGACCGGACCTGAAAGGGTTATAGATTTTACTGCATAGGTATTTGAAGTCCACCATAAAGCCCTTCGTCAGATTTTCAAAGGTTTTAATGTATTTTTGAAATACAAAGGGAAAGCCATGGAACAGGCATTTGCGACATGCTTAAGCGATGTGATATTACACCTAATGGTGGACCTGAGAAGGTTATAGGGGCGATTTAATGGATTTTCAAGTCCGAAAATCACTCCCAATAATGCATTTTTTGGAAATTCTTTGTGTAATGGGATTTTCCCAATTCTCGGGTTTTTACCAAAGAAATGACCCCGATCCATTTGTAACAGCTCCTAATCATCATGCCATGTTGCAAGCAGGCATTCTACAGGAAATGATGCATTCTACAGCCATAGAGACATAGAGCCAGGTGGCTAGTCTAACTGACGAGAAGAAGAAAAGCCGTAGAGCCATAGAGGGAAGATGATACACAGAGAAATGGCCAGGGAAGTTGAAAAGCCAAAATAATGCCTCAAAGAAAGCAAAGAAAGAAGTAGGGAGGTAGAGAGAGCTCAATTGAGCAGAGGGAATGAAAACAAGCAGTGCAGAAAGCAAACACTGAAGCACAAAGCAGCCAAGGGAGTCACTTTGAGTACAAGTGAAAAGCCAGAGAGTTGTACATTGCTAAAAGCCAAAGAAGCCAGAGTTGAAGAGCCAGAGTCAGAGCCAAGAGCCAGAGCAAGAGCCGAGAGCCAGAAATTCAAGAGCTTCAAGAGCCGAGGATAAAATGGTGTCTAAACCCATTGTTTCTGTGTAAAAATATTGGAGTTGAGCCAAGAGCTTGTAAAAGGTCTTTGCCATAATCCTAGAGAGCCTAGTTGAGTTGACTAGAGCTCATGGACACATAGCCCAAGAGTTTTGGGTGAACTCCAAATTAATATTTCTGTTATGTGTGTGTTTTATTTCTACATTGTGTTTTTTGCTTTATTTACTGTTATATTATTTATATATCAGTTTGAGCACATTAAATTACAACACATAAACAGTTTTAATAAACAACACCAGCATACACCTTCTGTTCAAGCACATATTTAATTCTGCACTGGTTAATCATAAATACTTGGAAATAATTAAGCTTTGGAAGTGGGAGAGGTTCTTATAAGTTAGACAAGAAGCCTAAGTGCCCCATTTTCAGATCATGTGGTATCAAAGCTTGAGATTGGTTAACCTTACCTTCAAAGAAGGTTATATCAGCATGCTTGATTGATAGAGTAAAGATTGTTTGTCTAAAGGTGTTTAAACAACCAGAGGTTGATTGTATTCTTGTTGCAGACTGAATATTGTTTGTCTGTAGAGGTGAACGGAAAGCTATTGATAGCTCAGTCTAGGAAGGACAAGAAGGAAAGAGAGCTGAAGGCACTCTTCTTATCCCAAAGGAAATAAAGGCAATCCTTGGAGCACAAGAGGTTTGTTGCAAAAGGTTGCTGAATAAGCTCTTTATTTATCTTGTTGAAGTTTTTTTGTTCATTGGCATAATGACAACTTCTACAAGTTGGTCCTCAAATTATGCTTTCTTCACAAGATTCTTTGATGAAGACATGAAGCAAGGATTCTCCAACATGATGGATATGGTGAGAGAAATGTATGAGGATGGAAGGAAGAGTAGAAGACTTTGAGAGAAGTTGAATTCCATGAAGGAAGAGAAGCAGTTTCTTTCTGATAAATTACAAGAAATGGAGAGGCAACTTCATATTGCAAATATGAACCTGAAAAGGATGCATGAGTTGGAGACATAGCTCTTTTTTGCCCAAGAAGCCTTAGTCATGTATCATCTTGAAGAAGAGGTAAACCATTCTTGTTTGTCTTCAAATTTCTCTAAGGATGCTTATATTGGTTCTTTTGAAAAACATACTAGAGGCATAGGTTCCAAGCTAATGTCCAAGATGGGCTATGAAGGAAAAGGCTTGGGTAGACATGCAAAAGGTATTGTTGAGCCAATAACGATTGAGGAAAGGCCTAAGTATTTGGGTCCTAGCTATGGACAAGCTTATGGAGAAAGTTCCAAAGCTGCCATGAATGCCATTGAAACAACTCCAAGAAGGAGTTGCATTACAGAGTGTGAAGATTGAATTCAGGAGGAATGCAATAGCTTGAAACATCATTTGCAGGATGTAGGTGTTCAAGAGCACACACTTGAACTAGAGAGTTTGGGAAACTCTAATAGCCTTGAAGAGATTGATGGTGTTCCAAACAGAGCCACTTCTTCATTTGATTCACCTCCTCATGAAGGCAATAAAGGTGAAAGAGAAAGGTATAAATATGGTTCTAAATTTTTTCCTTTTGATTGTGCAAAGCATGATAAATTTCCACATATGTATGGGAAAAGAATTGCATGTTCCTTTTGTGGGTTGGATAGCCATAATGTTTCTAGATGTTGGAAGAGAATGGCCACATATAGGAAACTTTTGAAGGAAAAGAAGCAAGAAGCCAAAGGTCCATTGGACAAGGAAAATCATGTTGTCAAGAGGATGCACATGCAGTGCACTTACTGCCATAAGCAAGGACATCTTGCTGCAAAATGTTGGACTCTAAATCCAACAATGCTTCCACAAAAGCTGAAGAAAGTGGAAAGAGAAGATGGCAGAAATGGAAAGGAGGATTCCATGAATGATGTGTCTCAGGATGATTCACATGATGATGCTGATGTGCAGAAAAAGGTAGTACATTTGAAAGGGATTGGTAAGAAACAGGTAGAGTTCTTATCCGATTAAGATTGTATGTCTATTGATGCATCTACATTATATTTCATTTCAGCTTCGAAAGTACAGTGTGCTTAAGTGAAAGTTGAAGTATGAAATGCATGCATGAGCAGGAGATGCATGAACAAAGGGATGTTAATGATTTCCTTGTTTTTAAACATGTATTTGTAATTAACTTGCAGGGTTGATTACTTTGAAATGCTTGTGATGCCATGTTGACTTGGGAGAAGTTAACTTGGTCTCCAAATGGAGATAATGATGAAGTGTTTCATCTTCTGAAAAAGAGTCCTAATGGTCCTTTTTTGCATGCTTGACTTGAAGGGTCATTTGTTTAAAGGCATGTTTTGTGGGCTTGTTATCTAGTCCATCATTTGTATGTAGATATAAGACATGGAGGTGTTCACAAGATGTGAAAATCTAGTTCTTTTGTTGAAGCAAGAGTTCAGGCCGTCTAATTGTTGTCTGTGTTTCTGTTGTTGTTGACAACTTTTCAAACATGTACAAATGAAAGTTTTGGGTAGCAGATGTACTTCAGATTTGTTTGAGCCACCTTGGATCAATGATCAAGGCAAAGAAGTTCAAACCACCTTCTATGACCATTTCAGCAGAAGTTTTGCAGGAAGGCAAGGAGGAAGAAAGTTCTTCCCAGGAAGAACAACCCATCCAAGAAGGGAAGTGGTCAGAGACTTTGGTTCAGAGGCACTATGCAAGGCAAGTGTGGGAGGTTGAAAGAGGAGGGTGAGTCACTCTCATTTACTGTTTAGATCAGTATATCAGTCTTTTGGAGACCAAAAGTTCTTTTAGTGGGAAGGCGTGATCCAAAATGGATTTTGGATAGACTCCTAAGTCTAAGTGTTCCTCACAGAGGAAAAATGGAAGTCCAAGGAAGTTCCTGGAACTAGCCCTATTACAGAGATTGTCTCATTCTGAATCTGTTGCAACATGAATGGGAAAAATTGGACTTAGGATGCAGAAGTTATCACTCAAAGAAGATGCCCTTTGTTCCTTAGAAAAAGAGGCAAAATCCTTTAAAAATGGCAAAAAAAAACCCTTCAAAAGGGAAATCGCATCGGACCAGGGAAAAAGAGTAGATTTAAATGGAAAAGCGAAAGCACCCCCGATTTTTGATCCCTAACAAATCGGGTCAGAGGAAGGCACATGCACATATAACATAAATGTGGGACCGGGCCGATCAATATCGTCATCGTCGATATCGGTGGATTGCAATTGGTGATACCACGAGCTAGAGGTGAGACCCCATGACTAGCGATATCGCGATCGCCAATATTGGCGGATTGCAATCGGTGTTGGCATAGGGCATGCCATATGCACAGAACCCCGGGTCCATGCTATACGTGATTGCAATCAATCGCATCGCAATATCGCATCGGAGTCATACGATGGAGTGGGGCCACACACACACACACACACACACAGATATATATATATATATATATATATATATATATATATATATATATATATATATATATATATATATATATATATATATATATATATATGTGTGTGTGTGTGTGTGTGTGCCGATGCGATGCGAATGGACCCGAAAGGGTTATAGATTCTGCTGCATAGGTATTTGAAGTCCACCATAAAGCCCTTCATCGGATTTTCAAAGATTTTAATGTATTTTTCAAATACAAAGGGAAAACCATGGAACGAGCATTTTTGACATGCTTAAGCGATGCGATATTATGCCTAATGGAAGACTTGAGAAGGTTATAGGTGCGATTTAATGGATTTTCAGGTCTGGAAATCACGCTTGATAATGCATTTTTCAGAAATTCTCTGTGTAATGGGATTTCCCCAATTCTTAGGTTTTTGTTAGAGAAACAACCCCGATCCCTTTGTAACAGCTCCTAATCATCATGCCACGCTGCAACTAGGCATTCTACAGGCAATGATGCATTCTACAACCATAGAGCCACAAAGCCAGGTGGCCGGTCTAACTAACAAGAAGCAGAAAAGCTGCAGAGCCGTAGAGGGAAGATGATACATAGTTAAATGGCCAGGGAAGCTGATAAGCCAAAATAATGCCTCAAAGAAAGCAAAGCAAGAAGCAGGGAGGCAGAGAGAGCTCAATTTACCAAAGGGAATGAAAACAAGCAGCGTAGAAAGAAAAAGTTGAAGCCCAGAGCAGCCAAGGGAATCAATTGGAGTACAAGTGAGAAGCCAGAGAGCTATACATTTGAGAGCCAAAGAAGCCAAAGTTGAAGAGCCAGAGCTAGAGCTAGAGCCAAGAGCCAAAGCCAAGAGCCGAAGCAAGAACCGAGAGCCAGAAATCCAAGAGCTTCAAGAGTTGGGAATAAAATGGTGTCTAAACTCGTTGTTTTTGTGTAAAAATAGTGGAGTTGAGCCAAGATCTTGTAAAAGGACTTTGCCGTAATCCCAGAGAGCCTAGTCGAGTTGACTAGAGCTCACGGAGACGTAGCCCAAGAGTTTTGGGTGAAATCCAAATTAATATTGCTATTCTATGTGTGTTTTATTGTTGCATTGTCTCTGCTACTTTATTTACTATTATATGTATTTGTATATCAGTTTGAGCACATTAAATTACCGTGCATAAACAATTTTAATAAACAACACTAGCATACACCTTCTGTTCAAGCACATATTTAATACCGCACTGGTTAATCATAAAGACTTGGGAATAATTAATCTTTGGAAGTGGGAGAGGTTCTTGTAAGTTAGACAAGCAGCCTAAGTGCCCCATTTTCAGATCATTTGGTGTCCTACTAAATTCAAAACCCTAGTAACATAATCCTATTCATAAATTTCATTTTCTAGCATCCCAATACCATTCCTAAATTTTAAAACTACCCCCTGTTACCTCCCTCATATCACACATCCCCATTTTCATCTCCTCAATTTCCTCACACCATTCCATACTCTCTACACCTACATTCCATTTCATCATCTCCCAAGGATTTGACTCTAATAACTCATGGTAGAAGAAGAGAATAGAAGTCATAGTGAGGAAGAAAGACAGGAGAGGAGGCTATCTAAGAGAGGAGGGAGAATCGTTAGACATGAGCCAACCAATACCAGAGAACTCATGGCATCTCCCATCACTATGACAAGCTTTAAGCATGTGGGTTGTTTTGAGTTTTGTGAGAAAGTAAAAAGGATCGAATATTATCTTGTGTTGACCAGATTATCCATCACCAACCTCCATGACAACCAGGTAACCCTTACTAGCATCACCTTCACTATATCTCCCACTATCATATCAACTCTCTCTAGGATACAAAATGTTGGGGAAAAATGGTTTAAACAAGGAGAATTGGATGATTTCTATTATGAGCCATATCTTAAACCAAGGTACAAGAATGGGAGAAAGAGGAATTTTACATTCTCTTACCTCCTAGACATGTATGTTCCCATGATGAAAATCATCATGAGATACTTCACTTGTGAAGGAAGGTTCTCTAGGCCTTTATTCCTATCATATTCGGCTACTCATGCATTTCACAAGAGTCAAAATGCTCAATATGCCCTACTATCTTTACCGGAGCATTAACAAGATTTCATTCATTACCCAAAAGAAAGATTACGATCATCAAATGAAAAGTATCTTTCACCACTCCCTTACCAAGATGATAGTCCTCCATTACCTTGATCAGCTTAACATTGCATGGGACACCTTTATATACGATGATGATGATGCTAAAATGAGACTAATGGATCAAATTTTTTCTGGAGACATCAAAAAATGGTTCTGTGGTTTGGCAGCAAGCTCCATTGATACTCCTTAGAGGTTGAATGAGTTGTTCTTATCCAAGTGGCGGGAAAAGAAGAATCCATTATAGATCTTGGTGGAATACAACACATTGAAGAAAAATCCTAATGAGACGGTTCATGTATTCACTATAAGGTTCAATCAGATCTACAATTCCATTACATGAAACCTCCACCTGATTTGGCACTTCACCACTTCCCGAATGCTTTTGATCCTGAGATGGCTTATCCATTGAGGGAAAGAGATCCCACAACTCTAGAAGACATGTAGAAAAATGTGGTAAGTGTGGAAGAAAACTTGATGATTAAAAAATCTCAATTGAAACATGATAAACCGGGAAAGAGAGTAACCATCAAAGAAGAACCTTCTTCTTCCACCAATCTTAAGCTAGATACATTGATCAGAACCATGGAAAGAATGGCTGACCGGATGATAAATTTAGATAGACCTCAAGAGCCCTATGTTATAAATCCTAACTTCAAAAATCAGTAACAACCTCAGTACAAGATAAAACAAAGAGAGTAGAAACCTTTTGAAGAATCGGCATCTCTGCAGCCAATTTGGACACCCTTATGCTCAAGGAGAGTTTGATGATGAAACAAACCCGATCATTGAGGAAAACCACTTCTTTGGGGAAGATCACCATCCCATTTTCTTGGATGAAGATGAGAAATATGTTGAGAAAGTGGAGGATCCTAAAGATGAGGATTACATACTGGAAAGCGACAATGCATTGGAGACCAAACCAATCATTATCAAAGAGGATATTTGAACGCACTGAGTTCTCAGTAGAAACAATATTCTTTGAGGAATAGGGATGTCCCAATCACTCCTATTCAGAAAAGGACATCACAACAGAAAGATACCCAACAGAAATCAAATCCTCAAGGTAGTCAAAGCAAAGGTAAAGAGCTGGCAACAATCAATCAAAGCAGAACAAAGAAACCATCTACAAGTAGTCCAAACAAGGATCATGACAGTCAAAAGAAGAATTAGATACCAAGAGATCTACCCAAGAAGAGAGACAATGTCCAAAGAGAGGTACATAAATCTAGTTCTTTCAATCTAGAAACTGAAATTTCAAAGTTGAAAGTGTCAATCCCTCTTACTGAACTAGTCAAAAATAGCCATTACAAGTATGATATAGTTATAATGCTCAAAGTTTATCCTACATCTAACATGGTTAATATTGAAGATGACCAGCCTGAATTGATTTTTGGTCCACCCATAGATGATCAGTTAGGAGATAGAGATGTTCCTCCATTTTATCTCAGTTTAAGAATCCACTAATTCATTCTTCACAACTCAATGCTTGACTCCAAAGCCTCTTACAATTTAATGCCAAAAGCCATCATGGAAAGGTTGGGTCTAGATATAACTCGTGAGTACCATGTCTTGTATTCTTTTGACTTCGGTAATGTTCATTGTCTTGGCCTAATCAAATATTTGGTAGTATCCCTGGATCATATCCCTTGTTCATATCCCTGCAAAGAATGTTTCAATGGATGTGGTGGTAGCTGATATACCACCACGGTTTGGCATGTTATTGTCGAGATCCTAGGGAGCGAAATTAAGAGGTACACTGTAAGTTATACTTTTCCTATGCTACCATCCCGGTTTTCAGGAAATTGAGAAAGTTGTACCAAGATGCAATAATTGCGTTCATGATAGCTAGAAAGGATAAGCCTAACAAGCATCCTATAAATGTTGTACATACAGATTTAGAGTATTTTATTTTATATAATGATAGTGGACTGAACGATGTAGATAGTTAGCTTATGGAAATTAAAGATGTACTAGAGGTTTTCAATTGTATAAGGAAAATTTCACATCATGAGAAAGAAAGGCTACCAAGTTCATCAGAACCATCACAGGACAAGGCAGAAAAAGCTCCAGAAAAGTCATCAAAGGAGGTAATAGAAAATTCAGAACAGTCAGAAGATAAAGTTCAGAAAATTGACCCAAAACAGAAAAAATATGTACAACCATTAGAAGAGGAAAATGGCCTTTGGACCATGGACTTTGATGGGGCTCTTGGGAAAGACAGAGCAGGTATTGGCATTTGGACTCAAATTCCACATCATGATTAGCAAGGTAATCTCCCTCAACATGTTAGATTGTGCTCATACAAGTTGGCTTTTGATTGAACTAACAATGAGGCAGAGTAATAAGCATCGATCACATGTTTGAAGATCTTGAAGATGTTAGTTGCATGAAGAATTTTTGTGTATGGTGATTCAGAACTTGTAATCAAGCAAGCTAAAGCTGAATATCAAGGTCACCATCTACGAATGAAACAATATAGAAATACAGTTTTAGATATTCTTAAGATGTTTCCTGAATATACTCTTTCAATTGTAGCAAGAAGTCATAATCTTATGGCGGATTCATTAGCTACAACCACAAGTAATTTCAAAATCCCCATCTTTTCAAACAAGAAGTTTGAGATTCATGTGAAGTATAAACCCTCGGTTCCTGACAACTTGCGATATTGGCAAGTATTCTGGGATGACAAATAGGTGAATAAATTTCTTCAAAGTGAAGGAGAGTTTAAAAATTGTTCCATGGATGAAGTTTATGATGAGGATGATTAGGTCATTGAGGGAATTCAAGTTGATATATTATAGCTGAAGGACAACAATATTCCAAAAGGTATTGTACCTTTGGAAGACTTGTTTGATCTGGATGATGTAGCAAGGAAGCCTACATTGGTTCCTACAGAGAAGGTGTCGAAGAAGTGAACATCAGAACAACAAACAAACCAAAAATGATCAAGTTTTCCAAAACATTGTCTCCTGAGGTAAAAGAGAAATACATTCATCTATTGTATGAATTTTTTTATGTTTTCTCTTGGAATTATGCAGATTTGAAGGAGTATGATAAGAAAATAATTCAGCATACCCTCCCAATCAAGCCCGATCAAAAACGCTTTAAACAAAAGATAAGGAGGATTAAACCAAGGTTGCTGCCATCCATAGGGAAAGAAGTTAACAGACTTTACAAGGTGGGCATCATTGTTCCTATTATATTTTCTGACTGGATTTCGAATCTAGTCTCAACAAGAAATAAGGCTGAGGATATTAGGCTCTGTGTAGACTTTAGAAACTTGAAAAAAATGTCTCTGAAAGATAACTACCCACTTCCAAAAATGGACCATATCCTTTAGAGAGTTTTGGAAGCTTCCTGACTGTCACTTTTGTATGGCTACTCCGGTTACAATCAAGTTTTACTGCATGAAGATGATCAGGATAAGACAACATTCACCACACCTTGGGGCACATTCAAATATGCAAAGATGCCATTTGGTCTGAAAAATGCATGGACCACTCTTCAGTGTGCCATGGACATAGCCTTTTAAGATGAAAATAATGTTTTCTTAGTTGTGTACTTAGATGATGTAATCGCGTTTTCACATTCAGATGATGAACATTTGCATCATTTAAGAGTCATTTTTCAGAAGTGTAGAAAGTTCGAGATCTCTCTCAATCTAAAGAAAATTTTGTTTGCTATGGAGGAAGGTAAACTTCTCGGCCACATCATTTCGAAAGACGACATCCGGATTGATATTTCACGAGTAGAAGCCATCCAGCAAATTGATTTCCCTCACAACAAAAAGGAAATCCAAAAATTTAATGTTAAGATGATTTTCTTACGTAGATTTATTCCTAATTTAGTTGAACATCTTAGAGAAATAACCAATATGTTGAAAAAGGATAATAAGGTGAAATGGGCCAAAGAAGCCTAAAAGTCCTTTCATGCAGTGAAGCTAGCCTTAACCACTGCTCATATTTTGATTAGTCCTAATTACACTGATGATTTTATTATATTTTTATTTCCTTCTGAGCATACCATGGTAGTAGTACTGATGCAAAAAAGGGATAAAACCGAGCTGCCAATAGCATTTTTCAGTCACAACATCAGGGATGCAGCCCTTAAGTACAACATCATTGAGAAATAGGCCTTGGCTTTGGTAAAGGTAATCAAAGATTTCAAAGTTTACATTAATTTACATTCGCATGCTCTTGCTTATGTGCCTAATGCAACGGTAAAAGAAGTCCTTGTGCAGAATGACCCAGAAGGTAGAAGAGGTAGATGTGTAGCAACATTATTAGAATATGATCTTGAGATCAAGCCTACAATGTTGATCAAGGGTCAAGGCGTATCCAAATTCATGGCGGAGTCAAACCTTTATGCTGTAGACATCAACCTTGTAGCGGCATTATCTGACCATCAAGAAGAAGCAGATCTCACTCAGGTATCTGAAATTTTTCTATCATCCCCATGATATTATGATATTATTTACGTGATTCAGCATCTAAATCCCCCTCCAAGCACGTCTAAAGCTAAGAGCAGGTCACTGAAGTTGAAGGCTTCCAAATATTGTATCATGGATAGTGTACTTTATTGGAAAGATCCAAAAGCTGTGTTACTGAATTGTTTGACCGAAGATGAGTCCAAAGAAGTAATAAATGACTTCCACAAAGGAGATTGTGGGGGTCACTTGTAATTGAATACCATGGCCAACAAAGTACTGAGAGCGGGTTACTATTGGTCTACAATTTTTGCAGATATCTACAAGGAAGTGATGAGTTGTCAAGTTTTCCAAGGTAAAAGAAAGCTCCTTCCTTTGCCTCTACAACCAATATTAGTTAATGCACCTTTTCAGCAGTGGGCCTAGATTTCATAAGTGAGATTAATCCATCATCATCTACACAATGGAGGTCGATATTGATAGCTACAGACTACTTTACAAAGTGGATCGAAGAGATCCCAACCAGGCAAGCAACTGATTCAATTATCATTCAATTTTTAGAAACTAATATCTTGTCCCGTTTTGGTTGTCCTAATAAGATTATCACAGACAATGTGGCAACATTCAAGTCCAAAAATATGACTGAGTTTTGTGACAAGTACAACATAAAGTTGGGACATTCTACAATAGACTATCCGCAAGGAAATGGTTTGTTGGAGTCCTCCAATGAATCCTTAATCAATATCATCAAGAAACTATTGGAGGATAACAAAAATAATTGGCACAAAAATCTGATCAATGCATTGTGGGCACATCGGGTGAGTAGTAAGATATCTCTTGGGCTTTCTCCTTTTAAGATTGTGTATGGAGTAGATACTATTTTTCCTACATATTTAGCAGTCCCGGTCATGAAATTATTACAAGAAGAGGGAAGTGAAGAGAAAGATATTCAGTGCCGGATCAATCAAATGATTAACTTAGAGCAGACATGGGATGACGTATTTCAAAACACCTCCAAGCTTCATGAGAGAATAAAGAGGATCTATGACTAGAAAACAAAGGAAGATGATTTCAAAATTGGAGATGTGGTGCTTCATTGGGATGCCAGAAATGAAGACAAGGGTTATGGAAAGGCCATTATCAGATTTAAGCTTTCCGAGGACAAAATGCTTTCATTTTGGATGAGATGAATGAAGAACCATTCTTAGAAGGACCAGTCAATGGTAGGCTCCTAAAGCATTATCTTTTATGAAATTATCTAGTTTCATTGTAAATACATTTTGAATTTTTTACAAGTGTGAAGTAGAAGATCATTGGAGTTTGGAGCCTGAAATGAAGGCCATGGAGCTTCACTGATTTTCTACCATTTTAGCATTCAATCCTTAGTCATGTATGTCAGTTTGAGTCCATTTTTTGAGTTGTTAGTATTTACTCATGCATTTCAATTTGATTTTTTTTTTTTTTTTACCGTATTGGCCCATATGGTTAAGCACTTGGTCTACATTTTTCTTGACACCTCCAAGGAACTACCATCCCCAAATAAGGCTGATGTTAGAGTCAATATTTGCATACGGCCATCAGTGATCAAAATTCCTCTTTTACATCATATTAGTGTCCCATGTTGAAATTTTTATCATTCCACCTAGGTCATCATATAAAAATTTACTCACTGACGGTAGCCCAAGTTCAAACTCCAAATCTTCTCTCAAAAAATCAATATTGGCTGGCCCACCTTCATGTGTGTTGTTGAACATACATTCATTTGAGAGGCTCATGTCATCATGTCTTATGTCAGTCAAGTCCACTTGAAGTCTGCTTGTTCAAGGTCCCATTACGTCACTAGGCTTCATTCCTCCAAGGTCCAATAAAACACCATTCACTACATAAGGCCAAAAAAATCATGCGAGTGTAAGAAATAATATCCCTTTTTCATTCAAAGAGGATTTTCAAACATGTAACTATGGTTTCCTGGGCTCTAATCTTCATTCCAAAGTATGGGTTTGGTTTCAGATTGTAATTTTATTTCAAAAAAAAATGTAATATTTTTATTTATTTATGTAATTTTATGTACATTATATGTAATAAGTTACTATTCCTAAGTTCTTCACTCAAAATCTCTTGCCAACATCATCCACCTGCAAAGGAAAAAGTCAGAAGTCAAAGAGCATTAGTGTGAAAATTTGAAAAGTGACATGAAACATTAGAAAATGGGTTTTAAAAGCACAAATCAAACCCACTCAAGTATAAAATCCCTCAAAGACATCAATTCAACATTCATTTGCACTCCTACACTCTCAAAGTATCCTCAGCAAAAGGGAATTTTCGATTTTTAAATGAAATTGTGTAAAACAAGGGCAAAGGGCGCATTTTGAACTAGTGCTACACATTTGCCATAAAACGTTGCGTGTTTCCGAAGGGTGCTACGTGCCTATTAAGAGTGTTGCGCATTTGACCAGATTGTTGCGCGTTTGCCCGAAAACGTCCAGAGATTTCCCAAAGAGCACTACATCATCTCCAAGCTTCAAAATGTGTCACCAACATGCTCCAGCAAACAAGTAGGTTGAAATCATATCACTCCTCTCCTCCATAGTTGAATTATATGGTGTTTCATTGTGTTTTGGTGTCCTACTAAATTCAAAACCCTAGTAACATAATCCCATTCCTAAATTTCATTTTCTAGCATCCCACTACCATTCCTACATTTCAAAACTACCCCCTGTTACCTCCCTCATATCACACATCCCCATTTTCATCTCCTCAATTTCCTCACACCATTCCATACTCTCTACACCTACATTCCATTTCATCATATGCCTAGGGTTTGATTCCAATAACTCATTGTTGGGAACGGGTTCCCCCAAGGATAGTTTTGGGGCTAAAAGCCCATATTTTGGGACAATTTTGTAATAAAGTTGTAAAGTCTCCACATTTTGTGGTCACAGAGTGCGAAGGTATCAAGAGTCATAAAGGGTTGCTATCCCTTATTTTGTAAAGTATAAAGTCTATTGTAAATATCCACCCATGGTCTGCAGACCATGGGATTGTATAAAAAGGAGCTAAGTAAGTAAGCTCTAAGTAGTTAGGTAGAAAAGAATGAAGTAAGGAGTTAAGCATTGAAGTCTTGGTAGATAAGTCGAAGTTGTCTCGGGTCTTAGAGTAGGTAGAGTTTTTGCAGCTGAGTGCGCAGAGGCCTAGGGTAGAAGTCTGCAGCTAAGTGAACAGACCCCTGCATTTATGTGCATAGGGTGGATAGTAGTGTAGGGATTTGTTTGGCTAACTAACGTTGAACCTGGGTAAGGCCCCACAAAGCCAAAAAATGGTTCCATTGCCGGGACCGGAATCTTCATGAGAGATGTGTGATGTCGTATCACTAGAATCCAACTAAGAAAGAGGTCGAAGACTGGTTGGATAGGAAGATCCATGAATTCACAGAACAGGAGAATATAAATCCATAGGTGACAAAGGAACAGTGGCTAGACAGTTACCTGTATACAAAAATCCACAAGATCTTTTTCTGTTCCTTCCCAGTTGAGTAATATGAGTGGATCGCGAAGCTAGTAGATAGCTAAGGAAGGTGGAGGCTTTACGGTCCTATTGTCTAGATCCTAGAGTTAGTACATAGATTGGAAACCTCTAAGGATAAGATCACCCACGCTTTCGATCATTGGCTTGATCGCATCATAGGAGGGTTTGTGACTGAATTCGGGGTCAATACCTCATTCAGTTATAGTGAGGCGGAGATGCACTTTTTCAAAGGTCTGCGAGGTAAGTACTTGAAGTCTTTAAACAATTGGATTAAAATGTTATTGTGTGAAAAACGGGTTACGCAACTACCTTGATGTTTGGAGTTACATGAAGTGGAAAGACTTATATCAAGGAAGAAAGAAAGGGTCCTGAATACAGCCCACTGATTTCACCTCCTTTGAGTGACGAAGAGGGAGTAGCGCAAGCTTCTCCGTGAAGTGTTCAGTTGATAAAGCAAGGGTTCCCGCAACTACCACCTCCACCCACACCACCTCCACCTTCACCACCATTGCCCCCTGCGACTTTGCCCACACCATCACCACCTCCCCCATAGTTCAACATGACGAATTTAGTGAAGTTGTGTTTGTTTAAGGGCTTGGGAAATGAGGACCCAGACTAGTTCTGGTTCATCATAAAAGGTCTATGGGAAGCTCACAGTGTCACAGACGATCACATGAAGAAGGTAACGTTGGTTAGTGCTTTACAGGATCTTGCACTAACTTGGTACATCAAGTACTCTAATAATAACCCAAACACTAGGTTGGCAGAGATCCAGACCACGCTAAATAAAGAGTTTAGTAGGCCTAAATCCGAGGCACAGTCGATTGTGGGGTTCAAGGAAATCGTGATGAATCCATGTGAGAAACCGTTGGAATTGGATTAGATATTGAAGTGCAAAATCCATGAATCTAATATGAACTTAACAGATGGACAACATCGCAAGTGGTTCATGGCTTCACTCCTGCCTCACCTCAGGGTTGCACTGTCACAACAGAAGATTATGACTTAGGCAGAGGCCTTGGAGATTTCCATAAGATTGCATGAAACACCGATGCAAGATCTGAATCTAGGGGTTCAATATATCCATGTGCAGTTGAAAAATCTTTATCTCGAAATGAAAAGTTTGAAGCAGGAGATAACAGTTTGACTGGAGGTGCGCGAAGAGATATGGTGCCTGAAATGTAAAGGTCATGGGCATGAAAAAGACCACTACCCGATCTTTACGAACTATATTGTAGGAGAAGGACCAATGCCTTTGAGGTTGGAAGCCCAAGCAGGACCGAGCACGGGGCCTGCATTGTGGTGCACTATATGTCAGGTAGCAGGGAAACACATGACTGATAACTGTCATTTGTTGTAGAAGTTTATACAAACACCGCAACAACTTTTCTTCAACTTCTGCAGGTCAGTAGGGCATGATGAGCACAACTACCAAAGTTATGAATTGATGATGGATAGAACACCTGCCTATAGAATTTAGGTAGAAATTTGGCCTCCTGACCAAAGCAATGGGATGGTGCAAATAGGCTTTCAAGGGCACGGACGAGGCTGAGGCAGAGGAGGACCTAGCAAAGGTCAGGGATAGCTGATCTATTACAATTGTGGGGGACCAGGACACTATGCTCATGAATTCACTAACCCAACACGTCCATCGTGTAAATATTTTACTCAGTTTGATCATGAGACAGAGGATTGTCCTATGTTGATAGCGAGGACACACAAAAAAGGGGTGCTACCACCGCAATCGATTCAGAACCTGCAGATGATGAGGGCTTAGCCTCGCGAAGGGGATCCAAATGTGAATATAGTGCTCCGAAGTGGAATTGCAATGGGTGATGATAAGGGGAAACAACCCGAAGACAGCACATGGGTTCGCAAAGCTCCAGAGAAAGAGGCTGAGTTTGATTTGGAGCATGCACGCGAAATGTTCATGGAAGAAATAAAGCTTCGTTGAGGCCTCTACCTCAGGGAGCCAGGATAATTCTATTTAGGAAATGGACTCTTATATGCTTACAACCTTTCTAGAGACCTGCATGAAGTTTTTGTGCGATAGCAAGGCTATGAAGGGGTTACAAGAACTTATAAATAGATGCGTATACGCTCCGGGTGAACTACGCGTGGTATGAAATATTGGTAAGCATAAAGCAAGGACAGGGTGTGAAATGAGACTCACCGTGCAGATAAGAGAATATGAAATGGATCAGGTTATTTTGGATCTAGGGTCAGACGCGAAGATTTTGCTGAAGCAGATTTGGGAAGGCATGGGGAGACCCGCACTATAGTGGTCTTCGATTCAGTTAAGGATGGAAAATCAACAGAAGATCATCCCGATGGGACGACTACAAGGAGTAACTATAGATATTGAAGGAGTGAGTGCATTGTTTGATTTTGAGGTAATAGAAATTGCAGATGACAACAACCCCTACCTTGCACTCCTTTGCATTGATTGGGCTACTAACATCAATGGGGTAATCAACCTAAAGAAGTAAAAGATGATATTTGAAAAGAAATCGCTTCACGTAATAGTACCCCTAGATCTTGCTGAAGGATCACACTATACTGAACCAGTCCATGATTACGAAAGCGATGAAGATTTGGACTGCATATATAAGATAACAGTGTGAGACCAAGATTGGGTGAATCTAACAGTGGATGGATGAATTATGTGGGATCGCGAGATTTCTTGCAACTCAGACTCGGATGAAGAATTAGAGAATTGGCAGAATCAGCTACATGAAGTAACCACGCTAAGCTGTAACATGATGACCTGGTTGCTGCACTATGTGTCGTCAGAGGTAAGAAATCTACCTAGTTATGATGGCTTGAATGATGTGGATGTGTTTTTGGATACATTTGAGAGGGAAGTAGCAGAGAAGCAATGCCTCTATGCTTTGGACTGGGGAACTACACGCTACGACCTAGAGATGGTGGGGTACGCACAAGGTTAGTTTTGATGATTGACGCCAATGTAGGAGGATGATGAGAACATGCTTTGGGAAGATGAACGTATGAATGACAGACAAGTATGATGGGAAGGATGATATTTGCGCACACTTGGCCAAATGGGCTAAGGCCTATGGAGCGAAGCACCAACCTAAATGGGTGCACCTGTTTTGTCACACCTTGGATGTGATCTCGATGAAATGGTACTTGGAGACAGAACTCTACCATGGCACAAGCAAGTGGGATATTCTACATGAAGGGATCATAATGACGTTCAACTTCGAAGATGGGTTTGACTGTATTGACGAAGTGCTACAAGAACTTAAAGCAGCAATCTTTAGGATACCACAGCATCCTTTGGATTTGGTTAAACCTGATTGGACTACTCAACTAAGCCACATGCTAGAATGCTATAATGTGACTGCTTAAGAAGAATACGAGGACCCCCAAAAATTAATATCCCTGAAACCGAGGGTCACTGTGAGGTCGAGGGACCGCAGATCAAGAATCCTGATATAATTGAACCACTAAAAATGAAGCAGGTAAATATTGGTACAAAGGCGGAGCCTGAATTCATGAATATTAGAGATTACTGGAATGATGTGATGGTAGATAAGGTTGCTGAATTGCTCTGTGAATACTAGGATTTGTTCCCTACCAAGTTTATGGAGTTAAAGGGGATAATAGGAGACTTGGGCATTATGAATATCACATTAAAACCTGATGTGAATCCTGTTAAGGAAAGACCTTACTGTCTCAATCTGAAGAATAAGGAGAAGGTCTACCTGGAGTTAGATAAGATGCTCATGGCAAATATCATTGAGCCTGTAGAAGAATATGATTGGGTAAGCCCAATGGTGGTATAGGAAAAGAAGCAGAAGGATGAAATAAGGATATGCGTAGATATCAGGAAGTTGAATGACGCTTGCGTGCATGATCCTTTCTCGACTCCATTCACTGATGAGGTATTGGATAATGTAGGTGGCCAGGAAGTGTACTCCTTTACTAATGGGTTCTCTGGGGACCATCAGATCAAAATCGTGCCTGAAGATAGAAGCAAGATGACCTTCGTGATTGAATGGGGATGTTTTCAGTACACTATAATGCCTTTCGGATCGAAGAATGTGCCTGCGATTTTTTCATGCATAGTCATTGCTGCATTCAAAAAATTCATTCATAAGTTTCTAGAGGTGTACTTTGTTGACTGGACTGTGTTTCGGCTGGTGAAATGCCATGTGCCAAGATTGCGCTTAATGCTAGATACTTGTCGAAGGTACCAGATTGCGGTCGATCTAAAGAAGTGTCTGTTTTTTGTTCCTTTTGGGACTTCGTTGGGTCATAAGGTTTGTAGACAGGGACTAATGGTAGATCCCGTGAAGATCATAGTGATACTTAACTTAGTTGCGCCAAGGAGTGTGAAATAGCTATGCGCAACCTTAGGACATTGTTACACAAAAATATCGTCACCATTATTATTTGCAGTCAGTATGGGTCTATCATCACTTGTATTGTCCTCCTAAGCAAGTCTCAGACCTCAACTCTTCAAGTCAAGCTTTGAAAATGAGAGAAAGACATTAAAAATCAATGAAACTCTGGTTCCGCACTTTCTCTCACTGTCACCTGCGGTCCCGCACCTTCTGTTTACAAAAACTACGGACCTGCCCGCTCTGTCCCTAAAGGTGTGGGTGCGGACCCCTGTGAAAGTCAAAAGGCGCAAGTTTTATCTTAAAAAACTCACTTTGGGTTAATTCTAGAGGATTCTAGAAGGAATTTTGACGTGGATTGTTCGCTCTGAGGTGGTTCATGCATCCCAAAAGAGAAGGAGCTAATCCCTTGATGAGAGGAGCTATCCCTTTGAAGGAGGGCTTTATCCCTTTAAAGGAGGACCTAGTAACCTCCCTCCATTGCACTATAAATTCAGGCATTGGGCTGGTTGCTGAAGAGGTTAGAAGCTGAACATTTTTGAGGGTAAATGCTGGTGAAATCAAGAGTTCCTAGTTGAGCTTAAGAGGAGAGATGAGATACCTTTTTGGCTTCATTGGGGAGTGAGTGAAACTTGTCAAAGTAGAGGAGACTTCTTGTTGGACCCTGGGAGGAGCTTGTACAACATCAAGGCACAGGTTGTAAAGTTCTTCTTCTTTTGAATTAATACAATCAAACTCATTTTTCTCAACAAATATCTCATGTTATTTGTTTCATGGACTCCTTGACTTTCATGTTAAATATGTTTTATGATATTGGCTTTTCAGGTGCTATTTAATTTGTTTGCCTTGTGTGTGTTTGCAGATTCGTGACAAAGGAGCTCATTTGGATCGAAGGAGCGAGGGCATCCACAAACTTGCATTGGACATAAGGTAGGCCCTAAAAACACTTGTTTGCCTTTGTTTATAAAAGCATATTTAGAGAAAGATAGTGTCTAGTTGGTTTGCTTGTCATTAGGTCTTCTTTAGATCCTAGGAAGGTTTATCTTGTCCGCAAGATCAACTTATTCCGTGTGACAAAATGGCGACTCCGCTGGGGACTTGATTGTTTTCCTTGTTTTTACTTTGACTTGAGAAACTGTGTTTTTGTTTCTGTTTTTGGCTTGTTGTGTGTAAAATTGGGTAGAGTTTGTAGATCCAGGGTTATTTTTCGTTTTTCATATCTTTGGGAGAGGACCGCACCCTAGCCTTTTGACACAGTGCGTAACTATCCACACCTTTGCTTTTAGCACAGAGCGGGACCGCACCTGTGTCAACTGTGGGCCTGCGGACCCTGTCAAAATTTTGAAAAACCTAAGATTTCCTCTGTTAGTCAGCTTAGCTTTTGTTTAGAAATTGTTATCCACTGCCCAGACCTGCATATAACCTGTCAGAAGCTTTCCTTAGGTTGATTTCATTAGTGTTAGGGTTTTAGGTGAAATTCCTAGGAGTTTTTCTTGTTGGGTTTGTTTTTCATTTTGGTTGTGTAGTGGCTCTGAGCTTAGAAGCTGTAGGGACTTCAGATCACCTTGGTGTCTACCAGCCTTCTTATGAGTCTGACCATTTATGAAATCTCCCCTTGTTGAGGAATCCGCTTTGAGTTTTCTCTTTACAAAACTTCGAAAAGCTTATGTTTAAAATTTTGGATTTTCATTTTCAAAAAGAAAACAAAATTGGTTGTTCTTGACTGATTTGTGATTCTGCATAAATTGGTCCTTAGCTCACATCTAGCTAAGTAAAACATCCTTAAAAAAGACATCTTGTAGGCTTTGACTTCAAATAGGTTTTTATAATTTATAGATCTCAAAGTTAGTCATTTCCATAGTTTTGAGTGTTTTATAAAAAAAATATTAAAAAAATCTCTTTTGGAAAAAGTTTGTTTTTGTAGTGGTTGAGTGCTTTGAAACGAAAAAGGGAAATTTTTGTGAAATAACTAGTTGTCTCGTTTTGAGTGCATTGGAAAGGACAAAGGCTCTTCTTTTAATTTGTTTCTTAAGAAGGATTTGTGTTTACAAAGTATTTGCATTCTCAAACTCTTTCTTAGTTTAGAAGTTCATCGAAGAGAAAAATATTGTTTAAATCATCTTAGGTGCATTTTTAGTGATTTTGAGTCGAGTCTTCATACCACGAGTTTCATCTCCGCACCTTTTGACTTAAACAAAAACCAATAAAAATAATGCTTAAAGTAAAATTCATCTAGTAACATTTTTATTTCTAGGGCTCTGATACACCAACTTAGCTTAGGCTAGTGTCTTGGAGTAGGAGAGTAATTAACTCTCCAAGACAGTAAAAGCAAACAAGTAGTTGTATCTTGTGGTAGGGAAGAAATCCAATTGTTGCATTTATGCTCTTGGAAAGCTCCTTTTAAAGGAGAAGCACGAGATCGTGTCCAAACCAGTGTGGGAATCAATCCTTCCTCATTGGGAACGATGCCAGATATTCACGTATTAAAAATGGTAAACCTCTGATTAACCATTGTCGAGGAGCCTGGGGTCACTTGTTGGTAAACCTTGGATTATGCCGAGGAGCCTTCAAGGGGATTGAGCTTGCTACTTTGCCCTTCCGTGCGTATCAGATCGTAGACTGTTCCCCCAGGTATATTTGTTTCAGTTGGCAACCTTAGTGGCCATATTCTTTAGGATTCTTCCTGAGGTGACAGTGGTGGGAAGATCCCACTGTACCTGGAGCAGACGTCAGCTAGAATCACTTGGATTTTCTGGGGGGTTCTCTTCACTCCAGACGGTTAAGTGGAGGAACTTGTGCTAGTCTATTCATTAAGCAAGTTTCCGAGGTAACTGTTCCAATCGCCATTTCTGTATTGAACTCGACGACGTTGGATTTCATCACCAACTAGTGTTTTCAGTACGGAAAGTTACTGTTTGTGTGTGTTTGATCTCCTAGATTCTTTAGGCGTGTGATTCAAATTTGTTTGGTTCTTTAGAGACTTTAGGTGGTTTTCATTGAGATTTTACTTTGTTTGCGTGTGAAGTAGTTAAAAGTTTTTAACCGTGGCTGAATTACCAAGGAAGTCCCGTAGACTTCAGGGCCAACCTCCTGAGTTTTTAACCATGGCTGAATTACTGAGGAAATCCCATTGACTTCGGGGCCAACCTCCTGAGGAAATCCCGAGCCAGCTTGAAGGCTTGAAAGTCCTCGTAACTCCTAGAGATAGTAGAGTTGGGTCACCTGAAGAAGGAGAATCTTCTTTGATAGTACAACCTGATTTTCAAGCGGCAGATTATAATCCACACTCAGTGTCTGTTTCCGAAGTTACTGGTAGCTTTTCATCTACTAGTGATATAGGTAAGGAGCCTGAAATATTTGAGCCTGAAAGTGAATTTGCTGCTACTCTGACATCAGGGTTTGCTTCTCCAGCTTCTAGTGGTCCTGGTTCACCTAGGGTAGAAAGAGTAATCACCCAAGATCTTCCTTCTGGACTTATTGCTATTGAATAACTTGCTACTCCGGAAGAAAAAGTAGGCATCCCTATCCCTGAAAATCAACCTGTTATTGAGCTAAGGGAGCGTGAATCAATTTTTTTACAGTCCACCTAGGAGCAATACTTGGTATCTTTCTTTGAATAATTTCTTAGAAAACCCAGGGTTAAGTTTTTCACCACCTCGCGCTCCTTATCACCCAACACCTAGAGGTTATTATCCTCCATTAAATATGTCAAGGCAGTCATCCATGTTTACTCAATCGCCTGAATCCTTTTTGTACGGCGGTCCTTTTGTTCCCTCTGTGTATCAGTCACTTTCTGGTACTTTTTCGGGAGCATCTCCTCAACCCATTGAGCAAGGGTTATTAACTGGAAGCAATGGTACTAAGCCGTTGAGCGTAGAAGACATTCTTATGATGTCAGGTTCTATTCCCAATCCTCAACCTCAAGGTGGCCAGTTACCGCCTTAGGGGCAGCCTCAATTATCACCTGGGGGGCAACCTCAAGGTACACAATTTGCATCTGGGGGGCAGCCTCAAGGATAGTACATACCTACGGGACAATACATTCCTCAAGGTCAACCCCAGACTCAATATGTACCCCAATGTCAACCCCAGTATCAGTTTATACCTCAAGGTCAACCCCAGTATCAGTACGTGCCTCAAGGGTATCAACCCCAAGGTCAGTACTCAAACCAAGGTTTCCAACCACCCTCCGGTCAAACGTATGTTCAAGGAATGGGAAATGTACCTTTAAATTATCAATCCTACCCTCAACCCGGTTATGGTCCTCAATATTCTCAACCTGTTATGGGTCAGTACCCCAGAATGAATATAGTGTGGGATCCATCGCAAACTCAACAGGTGTTGCAACCAAATCTACAGTTGTCATCTCAAACTAGACAACCCTTAGTTTCTAGTACACCCCAGCAACTTGTTCAGTCTAACATTCAAACTTCTGTACCTTCGGTAGTTTCTCAGCCTGGGCCTAGTACGCCTCGTACTCCACCTCAAACGACTGCTACAACTGCCGCAACATCTGTTCAATCTACCCCACCTACTTCTGGAGTATCGATAGCTCCAGTTTCTACTGTTCTTGTATCTACTCCTCAGACATCTTTACCACCATCTGGATCTACGATTCAAACTTCGGTTCAAATGCTTGTAGGACAACCTGGTTCAAGTACAGTTGTCACAAGTCAACCACAATTTACTTATCAACCATACCAGGGACAGTACCAATTCGGTCCTGCTGTGCAGCAGCCAATCTATCAGTATCAACCGTACCTTGGGTACACTTATCAACAACCTCAGCAACCCCAGTACGGTCCAGTTAATCCTGGTTTTCCGGGAGGATACAATATCCCAAACGCAATTCCTATTCCTAGTTATCCTGTATATCCTCCTCCTGGGACTGGTCTCATGACCCAGAGTTTTAGGGATCCTAACCGTCAGTTACCGTTTATCGCAACTTTGGACTTGCCTGACTTGTCACGCCTAATGAATGATCCCATTAATTATCTTCCGTTTTGGTCGCCAAAGCCAAATAAGTTGCCCAATGACATTCCTAAGTTCGAAGGTAAATCAGGAGAGGACCCATTGAACCATGTGATGACTTACCACCTTTGGTGTGCGTCTAAATCCATTTCAGATGATTCAATCCGTCTTAGACTTTTCCAGTGCACTCTAATTGGTCTTGCGGCCAAGTGGTACATTGAGTTACCGCGAGGCACTTTTTATAATTTTAGTCAGTTAGCTACCTCATTTTTAACTCATTTTTAGTTGCCAGTCCGATATGACAATGGCACGGAATTTTTAACTTCGTTAAAACAATCGACATCCACTTACATTTCAGATCATATTCATGAGTGGAGATGTCGACGACGTTTAGTGAAGGTGTTTATTCCGGATCAGATCTTGGCCGAGTGGTTTGTAAAATATTTGTTGCCAAAGATCACTGAAGATGTAGCTAAAGCCGGAGTTGTTACTGAGGAGAAAGTAATTGCTCAAGCACAGTACCTTGACTTGGTCTATACTTAGTCAGGTACGTTACACGAGAAAATCCCCGATATTCCCAAGAAAAATCAAATCGCTGCAGCTCCTTCGGGATATCATGCCGCCGATGGTATGATCGGTACGGTTAACACTAAAAGTAAGAAGAAGTCTTCCAAGAATTATTCTCCTATTATAAGCTTGCATGATTCCCCAACAAGAGATTCTTCTGCAGAGATTTCCGCTGATATTCACGTTGTAGAGTCATCTACAGCCAAATCAAAATCCAGTGGGAAGAAGAAAGGAAAGAAGAAGAATAAAACGGACAAAAGTTCAAAGGAGAAACCTGAAAAATCGGAATCCAATGATGAAAAGCGCAAACCTCGTTATCCTTGTCTCATTTGTGACGATGAACATTTTACAAGAGACTGCCCTCATCGTGCAGAGGTTGCAAAGATTGTCAAAGGTTCCCAAACTCGTACTGTTTTGAAGGATCCTTTTCCACCTCAAGACAGTAAGATGATAGGTTCGTCCTCGAGCGCCAATGAAGAACCCATACTGATGATGTCCCATGTTAGGATTGCGACTCGATCGCAAGATTATGGTAGTAAAAGTCCTGTTGATGGTAAAGAAGCAGAATCTTCTCATTCTAATCCATCAACCTCAGCTCCCGATTCCGATCCACTACAAATCGAGAAACCTAATCCAGACTTGGTAATCAAATCGCCCGCCAAGGGTATACTTCGAAAGTCAGCTTTCAATCCACATGCGAGAGCAGCTCAGAATTATAACATTGTTGAGGATTTAGCTGTTTCACCCTCAGCAATGTCAGCTTTGGAAGTGCTGCAATCATGTCCAGCACAACGTAAATTACTTTTGTCAGCTATAGGAGCTGTTGACATTCAGGACTCGAACCTAATAATTTTCGGTCTAGAAAATAGTACACTGCGTTTGCCTCATCAAATGGCTTTCCAGATTCCAGTGATAGTCAAAAATAGGCCTATTCATCGGACAGTAATTGATGAGGGAGCCTCAACATGTATTATGTCGATACAGTGTTGGAGATCGCTTGGTTCTCCTTCGCTAAATCAATCCACGACGATTCTAAAGGCCTTTGATTGCAGTGGGTTTCATCCTTTTGGCATTCTACAAGATTTGCCTATAGGGGTTGAAGGAAAAACCGTTAGTCTAGATGTGGAGGTGGTTGATGCCCCTCTAGATTACAACCTTCTCTTGGGTCGAAGTTGGTCTTACGCTATGACAGCGGTCGTTTCATCGGTCTTTCGAGTAATAAAGTTTCCACATAATGGAAAGATCGTAACAATAGACCAGCTGGCTTACTTTTCTTCTGACCTAGCCTCTTTTGAGAGTATTCAGCATGTCAGTAAAACGACTATCCCATATAAGGATGTTGGAGTAGGACTAGTTAAAGATGTTGGTTTACTGGGAACTTTTCCTTTTCCTCCGATCAACGCATCGTCCTCATTTGCAACCATTCATATGATTACATCAGACACCATTGTTTATGATGATCCTTAGATCATTGCTTCTGAATCTGAGATAGACTCATTTGGTGATGTCATGCCTTTGAGTCCATATGAAATTGCGTATGAGGCCGTGAAATCGTTTATCGACCCATTTTCAACTGAAAATGACTTCATGAATGTGGTCCGTGAGGAATCACTTTTCACATCAACCTCAGATTTAATCACATTTTCTGAACTTGTTCACTCCGACGAGCAAATTCGTGAAATCATATGTGTAGATGATTTACCATGGGAAGATCTCCATCACAGATCTTCGTTTTTACCCGAGAATGATCGTTTTGAAAATGATTTCTCATCAATTTTTACGACTGAATATGTCAAGGAACCTTAGAATCCAATGAAACATCCTGATTCAGAGTTAAATTTGGGAAACATCTCTCGAACTATTCCTATTGACATTTCGGTTAAGCCCGGAATTGTTGAGAACATTTATATAGGTGCCTCGTGTACATATGACGAAATTCAGATATATAAGGCCCTATTTCAAGAATTTCGCGACGTGTTTGCCTGGTCCTATGAGGAAATGCCAGGAATTGATCCCGTGATTATTTTTCATGAGATCAAGACTTACCCGGACGCTAAACCCGTCCGGAAACGTTTGCATCAGATTCACCCAAGAAAAGCTGCTGCAATTAAAGCAGAAGTTGAAAAATTACTCAAAGTAGGTTTCATTTATCTAATCCCGTTAACGGATTGGGTATCGAATATTGTTTCGGTTAACAAAAAACAAGGAACGATAAGAATATGCATCGATTATAGGGACATTAATCGAGCCTGTCCAAAGGACAATTACCCAACTCCCTATATCGATCAAATTATTGATGATTGTGCCGGCAGCGAAATATTCTCCTTTATGGATGGTTTTTCCGGATACAATCAAATCAATATTCTACCTGCCGATCAACCAAAAACGGCTTTCATTTGTCCATGGGGGACATTTGCTTGTTGCAAGTTACCTTTTGGGCTCAAGAATGCTGGAGCAACTTTTCAAAGGGCCATGTCTTATGCGTTTCATGACATCAAGCACATTGTGCAACCGTATCTCGATGACTTGCCTGCTCATTCATTACATCGAGCTAATCACCTTGTCCATTTACGAGCAATCTTTATGAGGTGTAGGCATTATCGGATTCGGTTGAACCCACACAAATGTGTCTTCTGTATAGAAACAGGTCGATTATTGGGGTTTGTAGTTTCGAAAGTCGGCATTCGTGTCGATCCCTCGAAGGTCAAAGCTATTGTCCAATTTCCTCCTCCTTCGAGTCTTCGCCAACTCCAAAGTTTGCAAGGGAAAGCAATTTTTTTACGACGATTCATTCCTAACTACGCCGAGGTTACAAAGGGTTTTACCCGGTTGTTGAAACATAATACTCCATTCTATTGGGATGAGATAGCTTAGAAATCTTTTGATGTACTTAAACACGCATTGACCCATGCACCGTTATTGCATCCTCCCAACTACAACTGAGATTACTTCTTGTATCTCGCCGCCTCTCATTCCACCATTGGAATGGTCTTAGTTCAGGAAGATGAATTTGGAAATGAACATGTGATATATTACCTTAGTCGAACTTTAAATCCAACTGAGCTAAAATACTCACATGTGGAGAAATTGGCATTGGCAGCTGTTCAAGCTGTCCAACGTTTTCGTCACTACATTTTACTACGTAAAACTACAGTAATTTCGGATTGCAACCCTATGATCTACATTTTGACCAAGCAATTTCTAGGGGGAAAGTACTCTAAATGGATTGTTATTCTGCAGGAGTTCGACTTGGAATTTGAGAAATCCAAATCTAAGAAATCTTTAGTTTTTGCGGAGTTAATGTGTGACTTCCCGCATGCTGACACGGAAACTGTGGTGGAAGAGCCCATTGCGAACGAATCCTTGTTTCTAATCAGCACTTTAGATCCGTGGTATGGGGATATCATCGTTTATCTCTAGACCCAATCCTTTCGGCCAGAAATTTCAAGGTCAGAACGTCGAAAAATTTGATTCCAGTCCCAACAATTCAGGATTATTGGAGATACTCTTTATCGTCGTGGGGCGGACTCTGTGTTTCGACGTTGCTTAACTCACGAGGAAGCTGAAAGGGTTCTAAATGACTGTCACTATGGAGCGTGTGGCAGTCATATGTCTGGGTATGCCACAGCCCAAAAGATATTGCGCGCTGGCTACTTCTGGCCGTCTTTATTTAAAGATTGTATTACGGCGGTCCGAAAATGCCACAACTGCCAAATTTTTGATCGAAAGATGCATGCTCCACCTGCTCCTCTCCACCCTGTAATTTCCGTTGGTCCTTTTGTCAAATGGGGTATCGATTTTATTACATGTAACCCTCACTCGGCCGGGGGGCATGCGTATATCATCCTTGCGGTAGATTATTTTACCAAGTGGGCCGAGGCGATGCCTACATTTGAGGCAGACGGCAAGACAACTGCAATTTTCGTGTTCAATCATATAATTGCTAGGTTTGGTGTCCCGCAAGCGATAATCACTGATCATGGGCGTCATTTTCAAAACGTTATGATGACAGAACTTATAGGCCAGCTTGGTTTACGTCACGATAGTTCAACCCCTTATTATCCACAAGCTAATGGTCTGGTTGAATCCATCAACAAAGTTTTAGTTAGCATGATCCGACGAATCATTAGGATTCATCAGTCGAATTGGCATAACATGCTATTTTCAGCGCTTTGGGCGTACCAAACTTCAGTAAAAACATCAACAGGGTTCACTCCTTTCCAACTAGTCTATGGTTTGGAAGCTGTGTTACCCATTGAATGCGAAATCCCGTCACTGCAAATGGCCATCGAGTTACTTCCAGCCACTTCCGAAGAGGAAAAGCGCTTGTTATACTTGGCTCAATTAGATGAGAATCAACGTGATGCTGCATTGGCGATCGAGACTCATGCAAAACGCATGAAAGCTCAGTATGATCTAAATGTGACTCCTTGAAATTTTTCGGAAGGAGATCTAGTCTTAGTTTACGATCAAGCTAATGATAAATTAGGCACTGGAAAATTCGTTCCTATGTGGCATGGTCCCTATGTTGTCAAGTGAAAGCTAGCAAAAGGGGCCTATGAATTGGTAGACTTTGACGGGGACTCTTTGGGTAAACCCAGAAATGGTCTTTACTTAAAGAGGTATTATGCTTAAAGAATGGGTATGGAGATTTTTAGTTAGAATAGTTTTTCTTTCTAGCTGGTGTTTTTTTAGTTTAAAGAGTGTGCTTAGCTTAGAGAGTGTTTTTTCGTCATTATTCCTGCTTATCATGGTTTTACTCTTGATATTGCAGATGTCGATGCCTCTCCAAACATACATTGGTTTCGCTGATGGTGCTTGTCGTAATACACGGAACATTTCTTCCGCAACTTGGGTTATCTATTCGCCCTCTGACGAGTTAGTATCTATGCATGGGGTAAGCCTCGGTCAAACAACGAACAACATTGCCGATTATAGTGCAGTGATTGAGTTATTATCTGAATCTATTTCGTTTGGGATTTAGAGTTTGATAGTGAAGTTAGATTCTGAACTCATTGTATTACAGCTTAATAGAGTGTATGCCATTAGAAATCCAGTTTTATTAAGATTATTTTTGAGAGTGCATCTCTTGGAACGTGAATTTGATTATATTGAATATCAGCATATTACAAGATCTTTAAATACATTAGCAGATGCAATTGCTTCTCAAATGTTAAATAGACATTTGCAATAATCATACATGTAAATTTAAAACCATTCCATAACATGATTTACAAGATAAGCCGATAATAGTGATATATATAGGACTGTGTCAAAAATACATCGTCCTCGATCATAGGTTGAAAAACACCTTATGATTAGCAAAAATGATAGGTACAAAAAACGAAAAATGTCATATGTGCCCACAATAGGCGATCATCCTATCACTGGTGATGATCTCGATAAGAAACCACTGCACGGGCCACCTTGCAAAGGAACCTCCTAAAAGGTCCCGGGACCCTAATAACATAGCGCTGAAGTCGACGAGGAATGTCATCTATAGTGGTCTCCGGAATATCTCCTGTCAAGCGCTCGAGATGACCCTCCAACTCGGCCAAAACCTCTGCTGATTCGTCCTGTGGGGCTGGCGCGGCTGCAACTGGTTGTTTCCTCTCGTAAGGCCAGAGAGCGGCTAGTCTCTGTGGACCCACATCTGCATTTGAAACTTTTAATATCAGTTTTGAGACGATGGAAAAATAATAAAAAAATTAAAATAGGGAAAATGTTGAAAATGATTTTACCTGAGTCATCCCACTACTCTCCTAGTGGAAGAACCATGTCTGGGTCGCCACGAAAATCTACCCCAGCGTAAGGGAAGTCCTGAATAGAAAAGACCTAGTTTTCTAGCCATTGGAAATACTCAGGTTTGAATCGAGCAACCTCTGTCCTCTCGTCCAGGTGACGGGCCATAACTGCGACCCATCGCATCAGTTTGGGCTCTCGAGGAAGCCCGGCTCCAACGGTAAGGTGTTGCGGGATCAACATGGGAACCCTCTCCAGGCCAAAACTCACAACCAAAGCCCCATAACCAAAGGTCTTTAGTTGTCCGTTTTTGGCCCTGGTTAGTTGGCCTTTCAGATTGGCCAACACGGCATCGCACCAGTTGAAGATGGAGCCTCGAAAGCAATCAACTGCCATACGCATCTGTGTTACAGGGAAAAGTGTCGATTTAGAACTACTCTATCCCACTAAGGTGTGGCAGCTGCCTTAGAAACAAACAGAGAAAAACTACTTTTGTTTTTCCTTTATGAATTATAGATAGAGAGGAACAGAAAGACCAACCTCTGTCTTGCGCTAATCCTTCGATTCGATCCCTCTCTTCTTTGATATTCCTCAGCTACCTGCTCCCTTGCACGCCTAGCTTCACAAAGTACCTGTAACATCACAGAAGCATAGCACTATACAAAGACATGGATCTATAATCATAAACAATCTAGGATCAGATGTAAATTGACCATACAAATGTAACAAGCATCAATGATACAAAAGCATGGAGGAAAACTCAAATAGTTTTTATTGATAAACAAGAAAAGATCCAGGAGCAGTTACAACCAGTTCTTTCGACCCAGCATCAACCTCCCAGCCAAGAATCCCCTCTTCACCTCAAACAAATTAGATCACCCAAAAATCTGATGTTTTGTCTCTAGAAACCAACAGCAATTCCTTACAATATGCAAAATTCCAGCCTCTGGATCTCTGGGATGAGGGATCCATATATAGATATCTGTAAGGGGGATGAGTCAGCTTGTGATTTGATTAGTGTCTTCTCTCTGATAGTTCTTGCTTCCACTTGGAGACTGAGGGCCTCTTACTCATCCTTGGTCGAATTCAGTGAGGGAAGTGTCACAGGAGAATATTCTGGAAGCTTCCATTGCCTCTCCACCTCGCGGAATGACACTGCCATTTGTCATTTCTCACCCATCGCACCCCACAGAAGGGACTTTTGAAATGCAACGCACCCTCACAGTGTATTTAGGTGAGATGCAACACACTTAACCAGTGGAGCAGCTGCAATGATCCTGTTTTGACCAATTCTGAGCAGTTTCTCATGGAGAACTTCTGGGAGAAGCTGTAATCTGTTGACCTTGTTCCTTTAAGGGTTAGAAAAACACTTTTAGGGACTTAGGAGCCCTTGGTTTATGGAAATTTCATGCTTGGGGTTGTAGGGCACAAAAATGTCTATAACAGTTGCCCCCTAAAGTATGAGGCCGTTAACCTTTTGGTGTTGGGTGAAATGCTTTATTATGAGGATCCGAAGTTCTTTCAATGCTGGGAGGAGACCTGTAATAAGATACAATACAATACATTATATTCATACTATTTTCATGATCTAGCTGAGGCGGGCATTCCCATGCTCAGCTTTATAAATTCATTTTCATGTACATAGGACAGACAATCGTCTGAGTGTAGACTGATGATTCTGGTAGAGCCATCATCCTTTTGAGTGGATGATTATCTGTGCAGCAATGATGTACATTTAATGTCTTTATTTTCCCTGAATATATATCGCAGCCTGGATGGATGAAACTAGATCCGGGGTCTTCAATCTCGTTCGATCTTCACTCGAAGTATAAGTCGATCCATGTGAGAAATGTTCTGAAGTCGAACATGGAAAGACATCGCTTGATTACTAGTCAATGATGTAAACTATTAACAAGCACGAGAGGAATCACTGATAATGATAATGACCCTCAAGGTACTACAGTACAATTCACATGGTATGAATAAAGGACTTGGCGTCGAACACCACGCAAAATATTTCGGTCGAAGGCCATTGATGTAAACCTGTCGTCGGAAGTGAGAAACTTGCCATTGAGGCATGCAAGCTTCAAAGTAATGAATGGGGTGTTCCTAGATCAACTTCTTGGATAATGAGCTGATGTCGACAAGAAGTGATCCGTCACAGGAGGGCCTCAATGAATCCCACATCAATGACACAGAACGGAGCAAATGATTTTAATGGAGGTGAAAACGATCTGGTGATATAAGGTTCAGGGTGGTGGTCATGAAAGAATGGAGTATAATGTATGGTAGTGGGTGAGACACAGGTGAATTCACTGAATGACTTCTCTTGAACATATCGGCAACACTGATGTGATGGATTGGTAGCATTAACCCCAAATGTGGATGGTATGGCGTGACCATGGTGATGTGACCGGTGAATGAAACAACACACCTTGACTCGGACATGGAGTGGAAGTGTCATGTTCAAGAGCGACTTGCTACCAATAAAGTTTCTTTGAGTTTTCTTCCCAATTTTCCCCAGTCATTGCTGACCAGTACCTCTTTATTTTTGTCAAGCTTGAGGAGTATAACATATGCTTGTTCTATAATTTTCCCTTCAGGCAAACACATCGCTATGTTTTAACGAGCCTAGCGATACTGAAACTCGTTCTCGTTTATAGACAAGTTTGTCGCTATTAATATTTTTAACGAGTTTAACGACAAAGATAGCTCGGTCCTTTTCAATTTTAGAAAGTCTGAAAAGGAATGTAAAGGTAACTCCAAATTTCCTTTTTCGTCATCTAATCCCTTAAGTCCGAAAAAGTATAAAACAATACAGAAGGGATGAATTTTCGATACTTTTAACGAGCCGAACAAAACAAGCGCTCGATCTTTTTGTGTAATAATCCCTCAGGTCCAAAAAGATTAAAATCTAGAGGAGGGATAGCACTTCCTGTCCCTTTGACGAGCTGGAGAGGCCAATGGCTCGGAAATCTTTTCATAGTTTACGAGTCAGTTGAAAAGAGCTTAAAGGAGACTCGTCTTTTGAGGAACGAGTGATAAGATCGGTAGCAGCTGATTCCAGGTAAGGTTTGGAATTTTCCAATCATGGCAGTGTCACAAGGATGGCTAGTGAAATCACTCTTCGCAGCTGTTCCTCAAAATGGGTAAACAATCAAATGGAGGTGAATGATCGGCCATTGAAAGAGTGGAGGTGACGGTGCAAACACGACCAAGGCTTTAATGGCTGAAGTACTACATTCACGATGGTTATTTACAAGGGAATAGTTCATTTTTTAACGAGCTTAAACGCAGGTGGAAACATTTGCTCATGTCTTATGTTTATTTTTTAACGAGCTTGAACTATGTGCTAAAACTCCTCGATTAATCCAGTCGTGTGATAAGAATGTCTCATATAAAACGACAATTTTTAGATTTTTGCCCCACATCCTTTCTTTATGCAAGTTAGGAGACGACCAATCCTACGAGTTTAAAGGGTTAGAGGACCTACAAATTTAAAAAAATAAATAGTCGCTCTTCGCTTGCACTCCAAAAGGTTTGCATGCCCCCAGGTATAAAACAGAATTTCAAGGTTACCCCTTCTTTAGTCCGTTAAAACATTTGTTTTACCGATAGAGGCCTACCTCTTACGGGTTATCCAAAGATTGTTCTATTCACAGCGCAAACAAAACACCTCTTTGGCGATGTCTACCGAGATAAAAAAAGGTGAGTGAAGGAGGCTACTCCACTCACATAACTTTGACAAGAGAATCTTGTTCTAGAATAATCCCCTCTTCCAATCACGGACGGGAGTACAGACTAGTCATATTCTCTCGTGGAAACCTACCCTATACCCGGAGTTTTCCTGCCGAAGCAGACCAAGGTGTATGCCCCCTGGGTTTTAGTCATGTCCCCCCGAATCACTCGCGCTCATCGGGTGGACGGACTGGGGATTGAGACAGTTCTTGCGTGAAAATACCATTCAGGGATGGTATATGACTATTTGCTCTGTATGATCAGGGAAATGAAAGCTGGTCCACGAGCTTGACCACTCTTCCTTCGTGCGGAAAACACATTACTCTAAAGAGTGAGGAGACAATTGCTCCCATGCAATAAATATAGTCTCGTCCAAGGAGTAGATTGTAATCCAGGGGTCCTTGAACTACCATTACGTTCATGTGAACGGTTTTCCCTCTCAATGTTATGGGCACATCAGGAAGGATCCCTAACGGTCGACTGGTTCCTTTATCAAAGCCTGTCAGATTTCTCATCTCAGGCAAAAGCGATGGCGAACCAAGTGCTTTCCAAGCAGTTGAGGAAAGGATACTCACAGAAGCCCCTTCATCTATGATGGTACCAGCCATAACCATTCTATATATTTGAACAATAATTCAGAATGGTATACTAGCTGGTAAACGGGGTCTGCCTAGTTGATTCCAGTCGAAGGAGACAACTAGGTTGCTTGGAGGTGGGACCGAATAGACGACTGGGTAAAACTCTGACGAACTTCCTTCCTGCGGTAAAGGAACGGGTAAATTGCCCCCATGTTCGTTGGAGTCTGCGCTTATGAAAAGAATTTGGACGGTGTCATCCTTGTTCTCTTCAGTGACTGTATCATCTGAAGATGGAACCTCTGAAGGCAAGACTGGGTCAACTGCCGCCTCGACCTTTTAACTTTCGTCTGATATGGATTCAGATGGTTTATCTTCAATGATAGATGCTTCAGCCGACCACCTGAGCGGGCCAACCGGATTTTCAACTGGTGACGGACTCGGCAAGAGTTTTTTATATCCAGGAGGAAGTCGTAACGGTGAAACCGGACGATCATCCAAAACTCTTTTAGCTTCGTCTAAGAAGGGACAATGGTGGACGGCGTGATCGCCTTCCTACAGTTTACAAGGAAATCTATATTTTCCTTTTTGTCCTGGGGCTTCACTTTCACTAGTTGACGGTGTGTTTTCAACATGATCATCAGAGGTTTACGACACTAGGTTGTGCAAACTGAGAGACCAGTCCCTTAAGATCCGAGGGATGCAAGGACAATCTTTGTGATAGTGGTCTCCCTTGCAAATGACACATGGCGATTTAGGCCTGGTCGGTGCAATGTGTGGATTTTCGTTAGATGACACTCGTTTGCCCCCATTCGCTTTTGGCTCCTTCTTCTTCTTCTCTTTCTTCTTCTTTTCATTCTTCTCCTTAGGTACTTGACTTTTGGCTTTACCAGGCCCATCAAGCGAAGAGGAAGGAGGAGAGGAAGAATTAGAGGAAGTAGAAGGTTGGTGGGTAACTCTGGACTCGTCTAATTGTTGATTCGATTGTTTAGGAATAGTGGTGTTCTGAACAATAGAGGTTGAGAAGAGCCATACAGGCAAACCAATTGTCAGTCCTGGAAGCGACAATGTGGCCATATGGGGTGCACCAACATCTCCCCAAGAAGAGAAGGGACTAGGATTTCCTCCAAGGGGAATTCCTTGGTTGGTGGACTCCATTTTCTCAACCCAAGATCAACGTAGGAAAGGGGTAATGAATATTCCGTTTAAAATAAATTTTAGACGCTTTGACACAACTTGTTTTTTCAGTTTTTAAGAGTCGAGAAAAAACAAAAGATGACTCTAGTCTCCTTCGATTTTTAATGAGCATGAAGTGACAAGTGCTCAGATGGACCTTTTCCATTAAGGAGTCTGAAAAGGAACGAAAGGGATTGCTCTAGAAATCTAGGTAGAGGGAGTACCAAACCAATCGCAAAACTACATAATACTTTTTACGGTATGGCAGTCAATCTTCCCGAATGCTGTGTTCAGTGCATTGCGATCGATAGGGCGGCAGACACGGCTTCCTATGGATAAAGGATTAAGCCTATTGGGGTCTCCCAAAATATACTCGACGGTATGTGGGAACACAAGTCCGTACTGGCACTTATCGTCTCAAAGTGGAGGAATCACCCAACCATCAGTGAGAACAATAGTTACGAGGTTTTACGACGCCGGAATAAGTCTCTAGCCTAGACCTCTAAATGTTGTGCGTTAAGTTCCAAAGCGTTGTTAGATTCATTGAATTTATTTTAAGTTGATCTTGTTTATGAAGTTTGCCTTTCAGGTTCACCACGAGATGTAGATGTAATTCCTAAAATGCAATCTAAGATGATAAACAAACTTTTTATCTCTTTTATGCAATGAAAATCCTAGCTACTAGGGAAAAGAAAGACAGAATCTTTTCACAAAGAGCAAAGAGCACACTCTAAATGCACTTTCCTAAATCAAGCCAATCAGACTGTCGATATGCAAATGCACATGCATGTATTTGTTTTTCGACTTTCTTAGTATATGGATGCTAAAAAGAAAGTTGATGCACAAATCTGAACTTCTTTTCGAGCGACAAATATCAACAAGCTTCTTTTCGAAATCAAAAAATGGAGACGATCAAAACACTTCACGATTTTGAACTGAATACTTGTTCTTGACACTAGAAAATTACAAATTCAGGCCGAAAGCAATAGTAACAGGATAATCGACCATCAACAGCAATCAAACTTTTTCCTACGATCGAAATCGACACTTGCGACAGATTCAAATCAAAGGATGACAGTACGACTATGCTACTTTTGCAAAGGAGAACTGTACATTTACTCAACAAACACACAAAAACATCTACAATTCTTTTGTACAAAGGAGGCGGAATAAAAACAAGGAAAAGGGGTTTCAAACAGACATATATTGATCACAGGCAGCAAAATTCAGGAATAGAACTGGAAAGAATGAACCACAGAAGCCACAACTGCACAGAGCTAGTCTGATCAGCGCACCTATAACACAGAGAATCTGAAATGCAGCGCAGGTTGTCCACTCGGGAAGTGCGCTGAAATTCAGAATCTCTGAACAGTACCTACGCTGGGCTAGAAACGAGACTCTGTTCGGTTCCGGGTCACAGTTTGCAGTTCAGTTCTTGGGTTTTGGCCGAGCAAAAAGCAATCAGTAATGCAACAATCAGGTGTATATCTAAGGAGGATCTAAGAGCTATCACAAGGGCAATCAGATAGTTTGTGAATTAGTTGTTTAAATCATAAACAAATCCAGTGGATGGATTGAAGCAGCAATTATCTACTTTGCATTTGTTATGACAAATGCAGTTCGAATGCTACTTGTAAGTTTATGAAATAGACAACAAGGAATGATAAACAAACAAACTAATTAGCTCCCCAGCGGAGTCGCCATTTTGTTACAGGGAAAAGTGTCTATTTAGAGCTGCTCTATCCCACTAAGGTGTGACAACTGCCTTAGAAACAAACAGAGAAAAACTACTTTTGTTTTTCCTTTATGAATTATAGATAGAGAGGAACAGAAAGACCAACCTCTGTCTTGCGCTAATCCTTCGATTCGATCCCTCTCTTCTTTGATAGTCCTCAGCTACCTGCTCCCTTGCACGCCTAGCTTCACAAAGTACCTGTAAGATCATAGAAGCATAGCACTATACAAAGACATGGATCTATAATCTAAACAATCTAGGATCAGATGTAAATTGACCATACAAATGTCACAAGCATCAATGATACAAAAGCACGGAGGAAAACTCAAATAGTTTTTATTGATAAACAAGAAAAGATCCAGGAGGAGTTACAACCAGTTGTTCCAACCCAGCATCAACCTCCCAGCCATGAAGCCCCTCTTCACCTCAAACAAAGCTTAGATCACCCAACAATCTGATGTTTTGTCTCTAGAAACCAACAACAATTCCTTACAATATGCAAAATTCCAGCCTCTGGATCTCTGGGATGAGGGATCCATATATAGATATCTGTAAGGGGGATGAGTCATCTTGTAATTTGATTAGTGTCTTCTCTCTGATAGTTCTTGCTTCCACTTGGAGACTGAGGGCCTCTTACTCATCCTTGGTCGAATTCAGTGAGGCAAGTGTCATAGGAGAAGATTCTGGAAGCTTCCATTGCCTCTCCACCTCATGGAATGACACTGCCATTTGTCATTTCTCGCCCATCGCACCCCACAGAAGGGACTTTTGAAATGAAATGCACCCTCACAGTGTATTTAGGTGAGATGCAACGCACTTAGCCAGTGGAGCAGCTGCAATGATCCTGTTTTGACCAATTATGAGCAGTTTCTTATGGAGAACTTCTGGGAGAGGCTGTAATCTGTTGACCTTGTTCCTTTAAGGGTTAGAACAACACTTTTAGGGACTTAGGAGCCCTTGGTTTATGGACATTTCATGCTTGGGGTTGTAGGGCACAAAAATGTCTATAACAATCTGGGATCCGGTGGAAATATGTAATGCGGCAGCCCCACAAAGTCTGGTGACAGTAAACGCAATCACCATGAGTTCAGGATGGGATATGGTCTTTATGTCTATCCCTTTGTCTCTAGCCTGGCTGTTGCAGTACTCTAGCCGGAGGCTATCGACAGACTGGCCACCTGGCCTAGCCCCAAACAGAGTCAAGTCTTCGCCTCTCTTAGGCAAACCAGTCAAGAAATATATGTCCGTCGGCTCGATTTCAGGCTGGTGGCCACCAATGAAGAAGCATTGGTCCTGTATGCTCCATCTGTCAACTAGCCACTGTAAGAAATCCACCTGAGCCCTCATGCCATGAATGGCCCAGAATTTGTACAAGCCGCACGCCCTCAAAGCATCAAGTGAAGGCTGATGATTCCATGCGGTAGTATCCACATCCTCATGCTCTCGTTCACGCCAATCTAGCATGATGTACTCTCTGCATCAAGTATAAAGATAAATTAAAATGCTAGAAATTATTTTTTTTGGTCCAATTTTGGGAATTTTTGGGTTAAAAACCCTTGCGACGGGGACCGCACCCTCCGGGTTAGACACAGTGTGTGGGATCGCACCTTGTCTACATGGAAGGTGCGGACCCATGGCGTTTTCCCAATGGAGAAAAAGTCGGGGTCCGCAGGCCAGCAGTGGTAAACCTGCGGGCCCCCGCGCGCAGGTTTTAAGCCTAAAAACCCTCCCAAAAAATGAAATGAATGACTAGAACAAAAATTGAAACGGTAAAAAATGAAGAGTAAGATGATGTGGATTACCTGGAGAAGACGTCGTTCGATTCCAATGGTTGGATTTTCCGCAATCTTCATGGGAAGTTTTCTGAACGAAAGCACTATTTTCTCACCCAAAACTCAAACGGTAAAAATGAATTGACGAAGGCCCTTCTTATAAGTTTTTTGAGTAAATAAATTGCAAATTTGTTTATGTTTCACTTTGGAAAGGTATTTTTGTGACATTTTTATCCATTTCAAACAGGTATGAGTAATGTTTGTGTTTTTGTGCAAGATAACGGATTATTTAGGCGAAATCTATCGTTTTCAACGAAAAAACATTTAGAGTCACCTTTAAGCTCTTTTCTGACTCCTAAAACATGAAAAGATCACCGAGTTTTTCTTTTAAACTCATTAAAACGAAATTAAAAGACGGTCCACTTACAGCTCTTTTTCGACCATAAAAACATGAAAAGATTGCCGGATTTTTGTCGTTTCAAATTCGATATTGGTTATAAAATGACGTGTCGTTGATCGCTTTTTTACTTTTTTCAGATCAGGGACGCTAATTACGAAAAGTACTCCTTGGTCGTAAAAGATCAAGCAGTTCTCTCAAGTATTATTTTATACTTTTTCGGGCTTGGGAGACACAAACTTACGAAAAAGGTCAACCCTGGAGTCTTATTAAGTTTTTTCAGACTCTCTAAAATTGAAAAACGCTGAGTTTCTTCTATACTGGACTCGTTAAAATTTCACAGTAAAGGACCTGTTCAATTACAAACAGGAACGTACCACTCCTTCTTGGGGTTCAACTTTAAACTAAGTTGGACTCATCCAAAGGATGAGCTTATAATCAAGAAAATGTTATCCTCCTCAAGCTTGTCAAAAATAAAGAGGTACTTTCCAGAAATGGTGGGGAAAAAGAGAGAAAAATGAGCTTGTTTTTCATACTTTGTAACCGCTCTTGAACACGAAATTTTTATTCACCTGGGTTGGGAAATCCTTTGCCTAACAGTTGATCAAACCACATTGAAAGTCTTCAGCTGGTTTCTGGGTATTAACTTTGGGTCAATTGTCACCAAACCATCTGTCGTGTCGTTATGTGTTCAAGAGGTCATTTCCAATAAGCCATTCATCTGCAAAATATCTGTCATCCATCTTGACCATCCCTGAGTCAGTCGTTGCAACTAAATTTCTTCGACTTGATCTATGATTTTGTGTTGTGGGCTTGCCTACGATGGATCGCTTTTTATCAACTTCAGCTCATTATCTAGAAAGATGATCTAGAAATCGTCAGTACCTTGAGATCTGCATGCCTCAATGGCAGGTTTCTCGCCTTTGATGACAGGTTTCATGATTGACCTTCGATCAAAGGATTCCGTGACATGTTCGACATCAACACATTTATTCGCATCTCATGGATTGTACTGGGTACTTTGAGAGCCATTGACATCACTGGTGGTTTCTCTCACACTTGTTAACAGTTTACATCATTGACTGGTAATCAAGTGGTTTCTACCATGTTCGACATCAACACATTCATTCGCATGGATAGAATCGTACTGTTTCGGGAAGTAGAAATGAAGACCCTGGATCTAGTTTCCACAATCTAGGCTGCGAGGAATTTTGTGTTCATTATATAATGGACTATTCATAAACAAATGGCTGCATCCATACTGTGTCCACATGAGTCTATACTTGTGATGTTTTACAAGATCATTCCTGTATCATAGCAGTAGTTAGTTTTCTAGTCAGTTTTGATCTGAGTATGGGAATGCCTACCTCAGCGATGATATGATCTCATATATATATCTTGCATTGAATGTTTTTACAGGTTCCAACCGGGCTGTCCACAAGATGATCCTCGAAATGATAAAGTACTTCACTCTTCCTAAATGATAAATGAAATCCTCATCTACTACAGACTTCGCACTTTAGGGGGCAATCTATTACAAAAAAATATCATCACCATGATTATTTGCAGTCAGTATGGGTCTATCATCACTTGTACTATCCTCCTAAGGAAGTCTCAGACCTCAGCTCTTCAAGTCAAGCTTTGAAAATGAGAGAAAGACATTAAAAATCAATGAAACTATGGTTCCGCACTTTCTCTCACTATCACCTGCGGTCCCATACCTTCTGTTTACAAAAACTGCGGACCTGCCCGCTCTGTCCCTAAAGGTGTGGGTGCAGACCCCTGTGAAAGTCAAAAGGCGCAAGTTTTATCTTAAAAAACTCACTTTGGGTTAATTCTAGAGGATTCTAGAAGGAATTTTGACATGGATTGTTCGCTCTGAGGTGGTTCATGCATCCCAAAAGAGAAGGAGCTAGTCCCTTGATGAGAGGAGCTATCCCTTTGAAGGAGGGATTTATCCCTTTAAAGGAGGACCTAGTAACCTCCCTCCATTGCACTATAAATTCAGGCATTGGGCTGGTTGCTGAAGAGGTTAGAAGATGCACATTTTTGAGGGTAAATGCTGGTGAAATCAAGACTTCCTAGTTGAGCTTAAGAGGAGAGATCACATACCTTTTTGGCTTCATTAGGGAGTGAGTAAAACTTGTCAAAGTAGAGGAGACTTCTTGCTGGACCCTGGGAGGAGCTTGTACAGAGTCAAGGCACAGGTTGTAAAGTTCTTCTTCTTTTGAATTAATACAATCAAACTCATTTTTCTCAACAAGTATCTCATGTTATTTGTTTCATGGACTCCTTGACTTTCATGTTAAATATGTTTTATGATATTGGCTTTTCAGGTGCTATTTAATTTGTTTGCCTTGTTTGTGTTTGTAGATTCGCAATAAAGGAGCTCATTTGGATCGAAGGAGCGAGGGCATCCACAAACTTGCGTTGGACCTAAAGTAGGCCCTAAAAACACTTGTTTGCCTTTATTTATAAAAGCATATTTAGAGAAAGATAGTGTCTGGTTGGTTTGCTTGTCATTAGGTCTTCTTTAGATTCTAGGAAGGTCTATCTTGTCCACAAGATCGACTTATTCCATGTGATAGACATATTGGGTACTACAGGAAATTTATCAAGGGCTATGCCAAGATCTCCGTGCCTGCAGAGTGACTTGAGGGCAAGTCACCATGTTTGTGTTAGGGGCCTATTGGGAATGGGTTCCTCCGAGGACAGTTTTGGGGCTAAAACTCCATATTTTGGGACAATTTTGTAATAAAGTTGTAAAGTCTTCGCATTTTTGATCGTGGAGTGCAAAGGTGTCAAGAGTCATAAAGGGTTGTCTGCCCTTATTTTGTAAAGTATAAAGTCAGATATAAAGATCCACCCATGGTCTGTGGACCATGGGATTGTATAAAAAGGAGCTAAGTAAGTAAGCTCTAAGTAGTTAAGTAGCAAAGAATGAAGTGAGGAGTTAAGCAGTGAAGTCTTGGTAGAGAAGTCGAAGTGTTCTCGGGTCTTAGCATAGGTAGAGGATCTGTAGCTGAGTGCGCAGAGGCCTAGGGTAGAAGTCCACAGTTGAGTGCGCGAACCCCTGTAGCTATGTGTGTAGGGTGGATAGAGACTGTATTAAGTTAAAGATATCAATAAAGAGAAGTATGCAATTATTGTGTATTTAGTTCTTGTTAATGCATATGACTATATTGTGTTTGGGTTTAATTTACAATGTTTATGTGATGTGTGAATATGTGTTATTGTATTGGTTAATTGAACGCAAGTAAGGATATCAGTTTATGCGGTGCTAACTATGATTGAATAGTAAGATAAGTAAAACACCTAAGATAACTTGGGAACCTATACAATACGATGTCATAGCTGCACGAAAGTACTTGGATCACGGGCTAGGGTTGCATGAAGGCCAATCGTACACCTTCACGGAGGTATTGAAGGGCAGAATAAAGGGTATATTGACATAACCCTAAGGCTTAGCGACTTGCGCAAAAGTAGGGGTTGAGAGTATAAACTGACATCACAACCATCTCATGGTGCGGAAACTTGGTTCTATCATCCCCCCATACTGCTTCAGGTGAGACTTCGGTCTGCGCTCCACGGGCTAATGCCGAAAGGGCCAGTAGTGTATGGATTTGTTTGGCTAACTAATGTTGAACCTTGGTTAGGCCCCACGAAGCCAACACTCATGGCAGAAGAAGAGAACATAAGTCATAGTGAGGAAGAAAGACAAGAGAGGAGGCTATCTAAGAGAGGAGGGAGAATCATTAGACATGAGCCAACCGATATTGGAGAACTCATGGCATCTCCCATCACTGTGACAAGCTTTAAGCATGTGGGTTGCTTTGAGTTTTGTGAGAAAGTACAAAGGATCCAATATTATCCTGTGTTGACCATATTATTCATCACCAACCTCCATGACAACCAGGTAACCCTTGCTGGAATCACCTTCACTGTATCTCCACCTATCATATCAGCTATCTCTGGGATCCCAAATGTTGGGGAAAATGGTTTAAACAAGGAGAATTGGATCATTTCTATTATGAGCCATATCTTAAACCAAGGTATAAGAATGAGAGAAAGAGGATTTTTCCTTTATATTACCTCCTCGACAGATATGTTCCCATGATGAAAATCATCATGAGATACTTCACTTGTGAAGGAAGGTTCTCTAGGCCTTTATTCCTACCATATTCAGCTACTCATGCATTTCACAAGAGTAAAAATGCTCAATATGCCATACTATCTTTACCGGAGCATTGACAAAATGTCATTCATTGCCCAAAAGAAATATATGATCATCAAATGAAAAGTATATTTCACCACTCCCTCATCAAGATGATAGTCCTCCATTACCTTGATCAGCTTAACATTGCATGGGAGACCTTTATATCCAATGAGATTTTCACTATCCCACCTATTCATCATGGCCAAGAAGCACCTTCATCATCTCATCCTTCCACATCCATTCCTCCACCTCAGCCTATAGTTCATACATCATCACCAAGTCACTCTTTTTCACCTACCTCACCATCATCATCTCCATTTCACACTGAGATTGGGTCACCTAGGAGGGGTGAAATTAGCAAGCCTAAGAGGGTTGATTTCAGAATAATGGCACATACTTATTAGAGAGGCCATATATAGGTCTTTACCCCATGGATCGTGGGAGGGGCCCTGCCTTCTTATCAGAAAAGAAGGTACAGAAGGACAAGGAGAAGATGACAGAGACAAAGATCCAAAAGCAAGAGGAAGACGTCCATGAAACATAGTAGGATTTTGGCTTAGTTTACCTAAGTGAGCATGATGACAGTGAAAGCACAAGCATTGTCATCAAAGAAATGGATGCACTCATAGGGGAGATCTAGGGCAACTTGCAGAGGGAAAAATATATCATTTCATACTATGAGCAAGAAAACAAGCAGTTTGACACCAAACAAGAGCTCATGGAGATTCAACTCATCAAGGCAAAGAGGGACACTAAAAAGACTAAGATTTTAGTTGATGAATCATATGGAGAATATGGTGAACAACTTGATGAATAGGTGCCAAGAAAAGGCCATGGACTAGAGACCTAAAAAGAGCATTGAAGTTAGAGGAAGAAAAAGAGGTTGAGGTAGCTAATCAACTCACCCTAAATGAACAGTTTGCCAAAATGATGAATGAGAACCGAGAGTATTTGCTTGAGAGGGTAAATGGTCATCTTGAGAAACTCCTAGTCAGGGCCAAAAGGGATAATGAAATTCACAAGAAGATGGCAAAACATTACGCCTATAGAGAAAGGATTTCCAGGGAAAAACTCAAAGCTGCAAAGAAGAAGATTGAAGCCTTGACCAAGCAAGAGGAGAAAAGGAGGCTAGAAATTTTTTCCGAGGCATCACTCCATGCCTCAAACACATGATTAGCTATCATCCCACCAATTTTGACAAGTTTTGAGCAAATTGTGAATTTCTGTTTTTTTTGAGGCATTTTTAGTATAATAAAAAGGTCAAACATGCAGAACCTAGGGTATTGCACTCATTTTTGGAGCATCTAATAAGAAAAAGTTCAAAATTATTGGATTTAGATTGATGAGGACATGCACCCTATGAATTTTCTAGGAATTTGGAGATAAATGGCTCAGTAAAAAAGGTCAAAAACCACCAAAAAATCATGTTTCTGCCTCATTTCTGGCTTGGGCATTGCATGTTTACCAGTCTTGGGAGATTGAGTTTTTGACAAGGAAAATGAGCTCCAATTTCAAAATTGAAGAAATTTCTAGAAAGTAGACTTGAAGGGTTTTCAAACATGCCATCTTGGAGCAAATTTGGACACCGGGAAGGCACCCAAAAGTAGTCCTAAACTTGGAGGGCACGTTTTACAAAGAGAGGGCACGTTTGACAAAGAGAAGGTGCGTTTGACAAAGAGAGGGCATGTTTGACAGTCTTCTCCAATTTTCTGAGTTTTTCTCTTGTTTTGATTTTCACCTTGGCAAATGATGATTTTACCTATGTAAATGATCAAATTGAATGTAATTATTATGTTTTACTGTTACCAAGGGTAAATGCATTAGGTAAATCAAGTAGATGAGGTGTAATGGATCAGTTCACTTAAGATAGGAATGAGTCACTTGGACCATCCTACAATTTAGCTATCAGTTCAGATTTTTGTGTAATATCTTCCTCACCTCATGGGTTGAACCCCTGAGGATGAGGGGAAGTGGTTTTCATGTCTATTTAGTCCCTTTATTCACCATAGACAAGGGTTGGACTCAGTTGGATGTTTTTCTATTGATCAGAGACACTAGTGTAATCAGTATTTGGCAGAATTTAATGAATGAGTTGCAGCTATTTTGATGGAATACCTATGGTGTGGAATTTAGACATAGTTTCTTCTTATGTTGCATATGTTTGAATGTTTTGTACTCACATATTTCATTTCACTTCTATGATATGTTGATTTTCAAGTTGATGAGCAACATACATCTTATATGCTCTGTTTTGGGGCATTCTTCATAACTTGTCCATTTTCTTTAGTTTAGAAAGAATACATGCTCTTCTTTCTCTTTCTAGCACCTCACTAGTCTTATCCATCTCACTTTAGAACCTTAAAGTTTTGAATGCCTACCTACCTTGCTCCATTAGATGTCTGCAATCATACCCTCATTTTCCCTGACCTAGTCTCTTTGACCTAATCCTATTCCAACAACCCCACCAAATCAAATCAAACAACCTTTACACTTTATACCTAGACTAAAACCACAATCCATCCAGCCCTCTTCACTGTGATCCTTTGGAGAGAGCCCTCTTTGTCTTGGTAGGGCTAGCTACCAAGTCAAAAGATTGGTTTGTGATTACCTCAGCTGGACTCTTTCTCAGCCTTGGAGGTCTGGAGGAGTGATAACATGTGCATGGGAGCACGAGATACCTGCATGCAATTTGATACATGCTGGACTTGTGGAAGTTCACATAGAATTGATAGTCTTCAAGGTATTCCCCAAATCTACCTGCAAATGCATTATTGACCTCTTGCCATTTCAGCTTGATGTCCTTGTCTACAATCAACTTGGTGTCTTCATAGATCAACAAATTTGTAGACACTCACTTAATTGTTGCTCCAGTTGCACTTCCGTCAGCATCCTTTGATCTTGCTCTCTTTGAGGCCATTAATCTTGAACTGCTAAGAGGTGAAGGAACACCTACTAGATCTGGAGACAAAGTGACATGCATGGCAAGAAATCTATTAGCTAAAACCAAAGAAAACTTGAGGAATGACATGCGACACAACCAGGGGTTGATTGACAAGGATTGTGCAATTTTTCTTGCTGGGATACAGGTTGCCAGAACTGCGCAAAAGGTAGTCTCAGTTGTCTGGGGAGGCTAGCTGGCTTCTGGATTTGTGTAATGTGTAATCTAGGCTGGCCTACTAGCAGCTGCAGCTGCGCAATGCGCCATTTCATCTGCCGGTGGTTGGAGGCCCAGTGACTACATTCTGCAATTTTCTGGGCTAGTAGTCACTGTCCCTCAGAATTACACAATGCAAGATGGGAGGATAGTCACTGGGTAGAAATGATCATTTATTGAGAGGAATAAAAAGCTTTCCCTCTCAGGATTGTGCAATGCTATCTTGGTGATCAAGAGTCCAAGCCAAGGATGCCCAGACCCGCCGATGGGCAACGGAAAGAAAATGTGACTGTGAATGCATGGAGATATTGAGTGTAAGCAGGAGTGAATGATCATGCACGCAAATAGTGAATGAAAGATTTAGAAAATGGAACAAAATGCATGTGGGTGAAGTGAGTCGCTGAATTAGTACCATTCGTGCAAAACAGTTTCATGCATGCTATAGCAGTGAGATGCTAACGAAAATAGAAACGGTGCTAGTACAAGCTAGTATGCATGTAAACGACAGCAAGCGTTCACAAAAATCAAGCAAACAACACTCACACAAGCGAAAACACAAAAGTGATAGAAATACTACAAAAGACATGTTAAGCCAACTTACCTGTGAATAACTGAGCTGGATGTGTTAAAGACTCCTGGATATGTTTTGGGATGTTAGAGCTCTAAGATCAATGGGAATAAGTGAGATCTAAAGCATCGAATAAAAAAGTTTGAGGCTCATGACGCACATGCCACAAATCTAGGAAAAAGTGACACTCGGTTCAAAGATTCTAAAACGATCTTTGCATGTAACCTCCAACTGCTAAAAATATCTCCCTAAAATCTAGGGATGCTATTTGCATGTTGCTTCTTCTATTCCAGGAAAAAGAAGCTGATGCATGCAAGTCAAGTTTTCCCAGTCCCAGATGGAACCGGTCAACTCAATGGCACATGCGACAACCTGCTCAGCTGAGGGGAAAAAATGCACATTTCTGGGAGGGAGTTGGGCTGGCTGCTGTGAAGGTTTATGTAATTTCTGGGCTGAGTAACAATTTCTGGGCTTAACAGTCGTGCTCAGAGGAATTGCACAATTTTCTCAGTGAAGCTTGACAGGCAGATTTGCGCAATTCTAGAGCCCAATGGGCTGCCATATAAAATTGTGTAATTTCTAGGGGGAAGTTTGATTCCCCTCTAGAATTGCACAATTTCTTGAGGGAGAGGCTCAGCCTGCAGCTGGACCAAGTTCGAAGAAACAACCTATGAGGGGAATGCAACAAGTTCTGATGCAGAGGCTGGCAATCCGCTAGAAAATGACTAAAGTTTGTGTACTTGACAAGGCAATACATGCTACTGAGGATGGTTGCTAGGGAGGCTCCAAAAAAAGCTAATGCAAAATTTTTGAGGGTTTTTTTAGCCGATACAACACATGGTGACACACTGGTAGAACTCCAACTCTCTGAATGGACCTTGTTCGTGAAAAGAAAGTCTAACACCTCCGGAAGTATTGTTTAGTTCTTAGTTTGTCTTGGTTTTCACAATAGCTTGATTGTAATATGTAGCATATACCAAGCTCTTGGTTGATTGACACACATTCCAAGCCAGGTCAACACAACTATTTTGATTGGGGTTGAGGGGTATATTGGTGCACAAGCCATATAGTCGTCAGAGTCTTAGTTTCATCTCTGGTGTTGCTCCACTGCCAGCAACCTTGGATAGTACCCCCGCGGAGTCACATAGGAACACAACAAAGTTACTTGCATCACCTCTCCGCATAGGAAGCCTTTCTCTTCTTTCGCCTCATTCATTTTTCATTTTTTTCGAAAATTTTCACTTTTCATTTTTTCAAAATTTTTCACTTTTCATTTTTTCATTTTTCATTTTCATAACTGTGCATAGAATTTATTCATTTTAGAGGCGGAAGAGGGATCACGACTTATTGAGAGAAGAAGAGATTGTTCCTTTAGAGAAGTAGTTTATTATATACCTCTAAAATGCTTGTTAAGGTTTTCCCCCTCACCTTACTCTACTTGAATGAACTGACAAGGGTTAACCCAAAAACAACCGACTAGAGTAGGTGTCACTAGTTAGCATGCAAGCATTGTGTTTTCACCAACATTCACTTCGAACAGTATGTATTTTCCATCAACGTATCATGGACCAAATGTAACAAGTTATTCACACACATTCAGGGTGATAGATAACCAAGTAGTGGTTGCTACACAAGGCCTCTTGTACTTTACACAACTTGTTTCAAGAGTCTCACATGGTTTCATGTGAAACTAACCTACGAACAAAACAAGAAAACACACAACAAAGAAATGCAGAAGCAGAAGTAAAAGAAAAGTGAGTAAGCAAACAAGCAAGTAAACAAATAAACATGCAAATAAAATAAGCAAACATGCATGCAAGGAAACAAACTGAAAGCAAACACTACTACTACTCCTAAGCTAATGGTGCATGGGCTTGATCACATGAAGTGATATTTCCAATGCATCCACCGGCACATTGGTTGACCCATGTTGGTGAAGGCTTGGTCTGCGAGCAACCCGGTTGTGCGAACTAGCAAACAAGAAAGATATAACAATGAAGAAAAACACACTTCATGTTTAAAAGTGTCCACGGGACATAAGTGAGTGCAAGTACATGACATGTAGTCTGTTGACTTATCATGGTGTTGTGCGAAACTACATGCAACTTTGAAGCATACACATACTCTTGACTGTGACATGGAAGCAAATAAAAGAAACAAAGACAAATTGCATCATGCACATGTGCTTGCAATGTAAGATTCCTCCAATGCATGAGTGATGGGATCGTGAAACTCGAGTGGAGGAAGCATGATTTGTGTGTGATATTAATCTTCAATTCATACAAATGAGTGATGAGGAGCCCTGGGTGATTGAACAATTTCTTGATCAGAAGTGAAACCAACCTCTGAATAGTGAGGGCCTGATATAACCATCATCTTGGGCTGAAGTGCCTCAACAGTGTGGGGTGTTTCGACTTCGTCGTTAGATAGATCATCATAAATTGGTGGCTTTGAAAAATCAACTACGAGAGAATGATGATCGTGACCAAATATGGGAATAAATAGGTCACGATAGCCATGATCAGAAAAATCAATGATTTCATCAGAATCCTCATGATCTGATGAATTAAACATGGGGTAGATGAGAAGCAGAAAAATCCATCCTCTGTGTTTCTAGAAAAGGCATATGAAAGATCAAGTGGATTTTCAATGAATAATTTATCCTCTCCGTTGTCAGATGATGGAATGACATCCAATGTGTCCTATGAGTGATCAACAATGGGTGCATCTGTGGATGAAGATACACATGCGAAATAATGGATGGCAGGTTCACCAAATATGTCGAGAAAGAATAGAGGAGGCTCAGACAGAAGGGAGTCATCATTCACCTAGTGTTGATGATCAAGCTCCTAGTCATACCCTTCATGAATGACAACACATGTTGGTTACGAAACACCAACTCCGTTGATGGCTTGATCCTCATTCACAACAAGTGAGAGTCCAAAATGGAAGAACAGAAGGCAATATCATCCAGAGGATCATCCGAGTAAGGAGATGGAGGTTGTGGTACAAAATGCATATGACAACTCGATGGACTCACAACCAAGTCTATGCGAAAATTAAGTGAAGTGATGTTGGGAGGATGTGATGGCTGAACATATGGGTGAGCATGATCTCCCACATCACTCTACAGTGGTGGAGCTGTTTGATGAGGGGGCAACACATAGTCACTTGTGACAGTGACCATATCCATCTCTGATTGTGCAGCTCCATCACTGAAGAATGTTGAGCCAGGATTAAGCTCCAACTTCTTCTCAAGATAGGCAGATTTCTTAAGAGAGTACTAGAAACTATCCCAAAGATAAGGAAATTTCATGTGGCTCTTTAGAGCTTGAAATGACAAATCATAGAAGCGTTCCGAAAAATCCTTAGGTGATTCATGTGGAGCCTTTTGTTGTTGTAACAATTTTTGGTCAAGATGTTCTTGATCAAAATGATAGAAAGCATCTTCAATGACATCAAATAAATGCTCAAGTGAGTGCATGCTGTCAGCCGATAGGCTACACAAACATTGATGTGGGGATTCACGAAGTGTGTATGCAAGTAGCAGACTGGCCTGTTCGTTAGAACATCCATCTTCCTCGTGAAGCATGGAAAGGAAGTCATGTAAGAACTTAGGCCAAGCTACTTCGCCTTCACCATCATATTTGTATGTGGACAAGAGATAAAAAAAACTTCACCGAGATAGTGACAAATTCAACATGCAGAAAACATCGTGGATAAAGGAGAGTGCAAGAATCCATGGTAGATATGCAAAGGTTCAAAACAAGATGAGAGGACACATCTTGTCATCTAGCCATCCTTCTAGTGCGAGAAATGTTGACAGTGATGGACCTGCCAACATGTCAAGGGATCTCCCCGGTAAGAAGTACCAATTAGACCTCAGACTATTTGGTGTAGGAGTCCCAGTAGTGGGTCGTACAGTAATGCCTTTGTCGTAGTTTCACACAAAGGCAAGTAAGATGCCCTGGTTGATAGCAAGGGTGTGACATATGCAGTAAGCCAAGGAAGGTGCATGAGCAGTTCTAACACATGAAGGGTGAGGTGAGTGCACCCCTTGGAAACCTGTGATAGCATGGAGTTAAGAAGGGAACACCCAAGAAAATATGCATCACAACATGGAAAGCAAGTTAGCAAGCAATCCAAAGTGATGGTTAAACCAACAACACATTTTAGAAAGATTCATACATACATATATAGAAGTAGCTACACATCTGTGTGGAAGAAAATAGATACATATATCATTTAGAGCTCAAGATAGCTTAAATACAATACAACATATGTGTGAAACATGATGGGTCTGTTATATTAAGAAGTGTAAGTTCTAGTCATACAATACATCCATGTCCAACCACTAGTTCTGATAGTAGAATGTTACAACCACAACTACATGCTCTTCCAAAGAGATATACTAGCTCTCTATAGTGGAGAAGCCAAGGCTTGTTATAATATTGTCCAAGCATTCTCTAAGATACTCCTATCGGAAGCTTGGCTTACCAAAAGCCTCTACAATGAGTTATGAGAGACTATTTATACCAAAGGGTGGGGTGGCCCTTGACATTCCCCTTTGTGACAGTTCATCTACCCTCATGACTCTTCATCTACTCTATGACTGTTACATCCAACTATCGACACTTGAACTTGCACTTGACAAGACGTTACATTACAATGCACATGTACCCATGTGAGACAAAATGGCTTGAACAAGCCATGAAAGACATCACTTTGACTCAGACAACTATTGGAAGTCCAGCTCTTAGACATCCTCATGGTGGTCGAAAGTAGCGAATTGATGCCAAGCTCGGTAGTCTGTGATGGTTTCCGTGTACTCTAAGGTGACATATTTCTGGAAACAAATTCTTCCCTCCATAACATCTGGGTACACTAGTCGGGCTCCTCTGTCCAATTCTTCTGATAGCATCTGCATCATTTTCTTGAGTGCAGTCAGACCAACAACATAATTGTGCATGGTGTCTCCACTGATTGACAAGTTTGGGCTGGTGGCTATGCGCATCAACTCGTCAATGTATGAGTGAAGCTCTAGTTAGACTTGTGCCTTTGTATTCACGTGGGTGAGTGTCCCAATAGATGGGATTGCACGTGTGCACACAACGACATAGAAACTCTTGAATACATGTGCATGGGGAACCTGTAGACTAGTGATGAGCTGTGGGAGCTCTTCATAATTCTGGATCTGACTTTGGATGCATGCCTTCACCTCGACCTCTGTGGGCTTCATCATCTTAGGCAAGCAAAGCGAGGCTCCCTTTCATCTCATCATCCATGTTCACATGTAGTCAACAACATCATGCACATTCTACAAGATACGTGCTCTCCTAGCACTTTGTTGCTACCATTTGTTGAGATGGACGACTGCGTTATGCAGGGTACCAAATTTGGAATACAACGCTCGCATGACTATGTCAAGGGACAATACTTCATCCAGTATTTCCTTCCTCAATTCTTCTCAGGCAGATGGTGTAACCAATTCTCCTCCTTGCTTGACCGTTTGTAATTCCTTAGCCATTCGCTCATTCTTAGCCATCAAGAAGTGAACACTCGAGCTAGTGGCTTTGGCATATCTTCTGGTAGCATCAGCCAATGCTACTGGATGTTTGCACACATCATACACGATCATTCATTCCTCAAACTTCATAGGAGATGCATGATCATATGAAGTCTACACTCTGTGAGATTGTAAAACACTATGTTGGGACCTGTCGAATCAGATGTTGTGCATCTTCTCCTTCGGATTGTCTCCAAGGATTTCAGTGTCTCCTTGGTCGCTTGGGACTTTCTCTTCCTCTGGACATGGTGACACTAGTGGGTCAAACTCTTGGTGGTGAGGCATGAGGTCTATGTCTTGCTCTAACTCATGTTTCTCCATATCCATATCCATCTATTCAAGTGCTTGCTCTATCTCCTGAGCAAAGTTCTGCTCCTATGATGGTTCAACCTGTCTGCCTAATGCCAGTTTTTTTGATGAGTCTACTATCTGTACAACCGCAGTTTCATCTATCTATACAAGTTGCATCCACTGCTATATCTATTATTGTTGTGCTTCCTCCTCGTGTCTGTGCAACTCCTATTCCTTCCAGAGTTGCTCCTTCAACTCATGAAACTCCTTTTCTGTTTCCTCCATTCTCTGTTTCTCTCTCTGCCTTTGTGTGTTTCTCTTATCACCTTGTTTCCTCTTTGTCTCTATTTCCAAAGCTTCTTTATGCACAAGTGGATCTACTCAAAACTTGCATCTTTTCCCTTCCTCCATGCGGTTGACAATCTTCCCCTTACATTTGTCGCGCACTGGTATGTTTACCTCTACTATTGCTGCTACTTCTGGTGCTCTTTGGGATGATACTTCACATTGCTTCGCTACCCATTCCATAGCAAGACCAACTGGTTCACTAAGCTTGGAGGAGTTGTAGAAATATCTCCATTGGTCTTCCTCTGCCCAATGACATGCCCCATGGATCCAGTTTAACTATACTCTTGCGCAGTGATCTTCCACAAGACAATGTGGGTCATACAGATTGTAACTTCGGAGGTCGAATGAATATTTCTTCATCTGCTCTGCTTCAACATCCACATGCTTGAAACATCGTATTTTGTATAACCCAATCCACAATGGAAGAGTGGTCCAAGGTGCCTTCTTCTTTCGATGTAGCCTAGTTGTCAATCCTGATGAGATGTGATATGATACTTCCTGCATGACGAGCTTGTCCAAGGCAAACTTTGGTAGAGCATGCAGAGGGTTCTCCGCGCTGTACATCTATATGAAGGTGCCAAACGGTGAGGCATACCAATCTGCTATGTCAATAAGTGCCTCCATTGCTGGCTTCAACATGCAAGGTGGATCCTATTCGAATATCATCTTATAAACCGGGGTGACAAAATGATCGGGCAACTATGTGATAACTCCTTTGAAGCTGCATTCAGAAAAAATCTTACAATAAGTATTCATAGAGGTCTCCGCCAATGTCCATGCCCACTTCAAGCCCAGGAACTCTTGACAAGCACAGATCGCATCCAAGATGTAGGTGGACATGTAGATTCCTTCTTGCATACCTTTGGGAGGCTCTCGAGCCCTTATTACCTGTTCCTTCAGCTGATGAGCCAACATGTCAAACCAGTTGCATGCTTTGCCTTTTTGGCCAGTTGGTTCAACGTGATCACCCAACTCTGTGGGAAGGTTTCTGTGCTTTCTTAGCCATACAGATGACATGCAAATATGACAAAGTGTTTATAAGCCTTCCGCAGTATCTTCTCCTTGTAAACCTGGTTGTGTGTCATCCTGAATTTAGCTGACTCCTTCACCTAGTTCTTCAGGATATCTCTGAAGTTGGCATTGCTGCTGGGTATGCTAAATGGAGTCTCCATGGTGATCACAGGCATCCATATCTAATAAATCTCATCATAATCCTATACCCTAAAGGTAGCAATCTCCACCCTACTAACACTACTCAATGTCATTGTCTCAAGATCATGTGCGAGACGATCCAATGTATCATGTCCGTGCATGGGAGCACAGGATACCTGCATGCAATCCGGTACATGTTAGACTTGTGGATGTTTACATAGAATTGATGGTCTTCGAGGTCTTCCCCAAATGTGCCTTCAAATGCATCATTGACCTCTTGTCATTTCAGCTTGATGCCCTTGTATGAAATCAGCTTGGTGTCCTCATAGATCGACAGACATGTAGACACTCACTCAACTGCTCCTCTAATTGCACTTCTATCAGTGTCCTTTGATCCTGCTCTCTTGGAGGCCATTGATCCTGAACTACTAAGAGGTAGATGAACACCTGCTAGATCTGGAGACAAAGCAACATGCATGGAAAGAAATCTATCAGCTAAAGCCAAAGCAAACTTGAGGAATGACATGTGACATACCTTGGGGTTGACTAGTAAGGATTGCACAATTTTTCTTGGGCGACTGGGAGACCAGCTACAAGAACTACACCAAAGGTAGTATTGACTATCTGGGGAGGCTAGCTAGATTCTATATTTGTGCAATGTGCAATCCAGGCTGGCCTACTGGCTGCTGGAATTGTGCAATGCGTAATTTTAGCTAGCAATGGTTGGAGGCCTAGTGACTGCATTACGCAATTTTCTGGGTTAGCAGTCACTGTCCCTCAGAATTCCATAATGCAAGACTGGAGGATAGTCACTAGGTAGAAATGCACATTTCTTGAGAGGAAGACATAGCTTTCCCTCTTAGGATTGTTCAATAATGTCTTGGTGAGGTAGAGTCTGGGCCAAGGCTGCCAGACTCGCCGACGAGCAACTAAGAGCAAATGTGAATGTGAATGCATGGTGAAACTGAGTGTAAGTGGGAGTGAATGATCGTGCATGCAAATATTTAATGAAATATTTAGAAAATGGAACAACATGCATGTGGGTGAAGCGAGTCGCCGAATCAACGACCATTCGTGCAAAACAATTTCATGCATGTGACAGCAGTGAGATGCTAACGAAAACTGAAATGGTGCTAGTACAAGCTAGTATGCCTGTAAATGACAACAAGAGTTCATATAAATCAAGCAAACAACACTCACACAAGGGAAAACACAAAACGTGACAAAAATGTTGTAAAAGACAAGTTAAGCCAACTTACCCGTGAATAGCGGAGCTGGATGTGTTGAAGACTCCTAGATGTGTTGTGGGATGTTAGAGCTCCAAGATCGATGTGAATAAGTGAGCTCTAAAGAGTCAAATAAATAAGTTTGAGGCTCATGATGTGCATGCTATAAATCTAGGAAAAAGAAACACTTGGAGGAAAGATTCTAAAGCGATTTTTGCTTGTAACCTCCAACTACTAAAAATAGCTCCCTAAAATCTATGGATGCTTTTTGCATGATTTTTCTATTTCGGGAAAAAGAAGCCCATGCATGCAAGTCAAGTTTTCCTGGTCCTAGGTGGAACCGGTCAACTCAGTGGCACATGCAACAGCCTACTCAGCTGAGGGGAAAAATGCACATTTATAGGAGGTACTTGGGTTGGTTGCCTAGAAGGTTTACACAATTTCTAGGCCGAGCAGTTGACTGCTACCCAGAATTACGTAATTTATGGCCTGAGTAGTCTTACAGGGAGAAATTGCGCAATTTTCTCAATGAATCTTGACACGCAGATTTTCATAATTCCAGAGCCTAGTAGGCTTCTAGACAGAAGTACGCAATTTCTGGAGGGAAGGCTGGTTCCCCTCCATAATTGCACAATTTCTTAAGGGAGCTACTTAGCCTACAACTGGACCAAGTTCGGAGAAATAGCCTGTGAGTGGAATGCAACAAGCTCTGATGCACATGCTGGCAATCTCCTAGAAAATCACTAAAGCTTGTGTCCTTGACAAGGCAAGACATGCTGTTGAGGATGGTTGGTAGGGAGGCTCCAAAAGAATCCAAGGAGAGATTTTGGAGGGTGGTTGTAGCCACTACAACAAGCCCCAAGATCAATCAAGGTACGGTGGAAAATGATGCCATCAATGTGCACATCTACCACAAGACTTCCAAGGTCTAGATACTTTGGGAAAATCACTCTCCCCAACATTAAGTCAGACAATTGTCCAATGACATTAATGGTAGGGTTGTCTTTCTTCCTCCTCCCAGAATGTTTGAAGCATTTATCCTTGATTAAATTGTTGTATATGGGGATATCCTTGATAGCTTAGACGAGTGGGATTTTAACACACAAGTTTTTCAATTCACCCAGAAGTTCAATCTCTTTTGGGGTGTGCTAGCTAGGATGGATTAGTCTCTCAGGAAAAGGAGGTGTAATTGCTTGAGGAACACTCTCTTCCTTTTCCTACTTGAGCTCCTCAGGTGGAGATGGAGTTTGGTTATCTAGAATCACTCTTCCAGACCTAAGGTTGATTTCTTGAATTTCCAAAGTATAGGTAGGGTAAGATGTCTCTCCACTATAGACTTGTTGTGAATACTTGTTGTTCAGGTTCAAATTTGGCTGAGTAGGCATCTGAGGTTTCTTAGGTGGAGAAGGGTGACGAAGCTGTGGTTGAGATGGAGGTGGAGGTAGTAAGGCTGGAGACTGATTGAATTGGGGTCTCCACCCGTCTGATGGGGTATTCCACTGAGGTTGGGGAGGAGCATATGGCTGAAATGATTGATTGATAGGTTGGGAATGGTATTTAGGTGTATAAGATCAGGGAGAAGGTGTGGACCATGAAGGATGAACAGGAGGACACCAATGGGGAATGGCTACATTTTGATTGGGGTTGTAATATGAATAGGATTACCCTTGCATTCCCTACTATTATGGTTGAGGTCCTTGAGGCCTCCTTTGGTTGATAGAAGAGTTGTTCATTCACACCTTCACTTCCTTGATACACAATTTTCAATTCAAATAGAAAAGGGCACTTGTATGTGGAGTAATTTTCCTCATAGATCGAGCATATCTCTATAAGATTCAATGGAAATTCATTTCTACGGCGTTTCCTAGTGCATCTAAGGCAAAAGATAACTAAGGCTCTTTCTACTTCCTCCCACTTCCTCTTGATCTACATGGTTTCCATTTGTACAACAAGGCTATGCAACATTTCACTCTTAAATTCCTCCAACACGTTCCAAATTTCCCTTTTTATGGATGTATTGGAGGAGGATGAACTGGCCAAAGGCTGATTAGCCCTACCCTTCTTTCTAGTTTCCCTATAATGATTTTTGAAAAGTGTCTTCATATCATCATAAGATAGCTAGTAGATGTCCCCTCCAGACAACATGTTTAGGGTTCCTAGGATATCTTTCCTGATCCATCTAAGAAGGACTAGCTTGAGTGATTTAGGATCGAGGGTGCATCTGGCCCTTTTGTAGCTGAGTTGGAACCTTTTGTTGGCTTGTATAGGCCTGACCTAGGTTCAGAGACGATTTAGCTAAACAAATCCCAGTACTACTTGCCCTTTTTGCAATAGCCTGCGGAGCATAGACTGAGGTCTCACCTAAAGTAGTATGGGAGGGTGCTAGAACCAGGTTTCAACACCCTAGAGATGTCTAATGGTTTTTCGATGGTCTGTAGTTTGACCCTGCGCGCATGTCGCTATGCGCATCTATCAGTCCCTCGTAGTCTGCGATGCTACCTTCGTGCAGCCCTGCTCGAGGCATGATCCATGTTATTACCCAATTTCCTTACTATTAACCCGATATTACCTGATTAGTTAACTTATCTGTACGAGCCAAATTATAGTTAATAGTGTTCAGTATTCATATAAGTGTCTGCATCAAACAAGACAGTATAAATGCATAGAAAGTAATACAAAATCAGATACATAGTATTTGGAATCAAACTTCTCTTTATTATTCTTCTTCTTGGGTTACAGATTCGACTCCGCCCTGCAGACTCAGCTGCAGGGGCCCGCGCACTCAGCTACAAACTCTACTAGGCCTCTATGAACTCAGCTGCAAAGCCTCTTCCTACTACTATGACCCAAGACACGTAGACCCTTCCTCTATGCTCTCTATCTTCTAGACTCCATTCCTATTTTTCTATCTCTAGGCCAATAGTACATTAGAAAACTTAGGGAAAACAACCCTATGACTCAACATACATTTCACGCTCTGCACCTTGTTGTGGCCAGCAACAACCCCCCCTTTTTTTATTTAAGTGTTATCCAAAATACTAAATGAACGGGGACCCTTAGTTAAAATTTAGGAAAAGCAAGAGTTTCCTTTCTTCAAAATAAGGTTATCATCGTAAGCTTAGGAAGATCTTTTGAATATTTTAAAACCTAAGTCTATGATAAGGGAAAAATCTTTAAAAGTCGCATTACATAAAGTGATAGGAAAGCACTTCCATTTGAGTATAATCCTGGTATGTACAAGACCCTCATGCTAAGCAATATATCGCATCGCAATAAAGTAATACTCATAACGGAAAAACTTCAAGATTTACAGATTTGCGATAACACTGATCGCAAGATCGCATATCGCAGAAAATGAGCTGACAAGATTTGGCAAGAATAAAACTTCTGTGATCTGCGATGTTGTGATCGCTGCAATGTTATATTCGTTTGTTTGCGCGATCTGCGATGGTGCGATTTGCGATGGCGCGATCTGCGATGTTACGTAAGCAAATCATAAAATCACTTCATCACAAATCCTTCGGGCACGCTATTCAAGAAAAGCCACTTATCATAATCTGACTCAAGATCATGCGCTTTTAATGATAGTAAAGGGATTAGTTGTCAGCTATTAAATGAAATGTAGACACGTGCTTTTGTAAAGAATTACTTCACGTAAGGTGGCATATTTGATATATCTGCTGCATTTAAAACTCTCCCATCACCTTTCTTGATCAGTCATTTCCATTTCATTTGTGAGCTGCAAGAACGAAGAGCGAAAGACAATACACAGCCATACGCAGGAAGAAATGGGAAAGAAAAATAGAGCTCAGGGCTCTAAGGCGAAGGAAAAGACGAAGGAAATGGTGCCTTTGTATACAGACACAGCCTGTAACAGAGACCCAGGGATATCGACGTGGGAAAGCATGTACAGACTGCTTGAAGAAGAGAATCCCAGAATAATGAAGGTTACTGCTGTCGCGAACTCACAACGCTCTTCCGAAGCGTCCTTAGAAGAGCTAGCATGCTCATTTCTTCATCGGATAGCAGCAAGGCCCAAAATTCTACCATATACAGATATGATCAAGTGGATACTTGACAATGCAGAGATGAACAATAGACAATTCAAGATTCAAGGACATGGGCTCATCGGATCATTCGCTGCACAAGACTTAAAGCTTATGTATCATCTTCCTGAACCGCGGGCGACTTACAATGCACAATTCGTTAAGAAATTTGTGGCGGAGAACCCAAACCTAGCAGAGACCACCAAAGATTGGTCCAGAAAAGAGGAGCCGCTCAAGAAACACAAAAACGGTATGTACAGCACTGGTTCCCTCACCTCTCCGTATTGTTTTGCTGCGGCCATGCTTTGTAGATTATTTAGGATGTCGGATATCAATAAGTTTTCGTCTGAATGATTACCATTAATAGATGCTGCCACAAATGCCGATATTATGGATTGGGCCAAGATCTTTTTTGATAATCTATACACGGCTATTATCAATTACCAGTCTAAAAGATCCTTGTCTCAAAGGATCTATCCTCCTTTTTATCTATCCGCATATGTTATGGATTCTATTTGTTATGTGTCTAAATTTCCCATTATGGGTTGGAAATGGACTACCCAGGACCCATTACCTATCCATGTTTATCATAAGATATTATGGGATTCTCAGTTCATCCCACATTTCTACCAGATTTGTCACGGGCTTATCTTACCCTTGTATAGAATGATGTATGATGAAGATCCCCCGAGGTGCTCGCCCGAAGCACAGATAGATATCATCCCCATCCAAGATGGTTTGGAGAAGAACATTTCACCTATGTTAGAGTATTTGGAAGCACTGTACCTCCTCACGCTGTGCCTCTGTATATCCCCGATAAACTTTTGGCTCGGGAAATTGCATATCAAACCTGTTCAGAAGGCGGCCTAACTAAAGACCTAAAAGACAAAAAGAAGGCCATATGGCCTCAATTTCCTGTAGCTTGTGGGGCCTTTTCATTGTTTGATGTAGGTCACGTGTTCACCGAAGTGGAGAATGTGACGTGTCTACAATTATTTAAATTCCCAGCAAGGCCATTTGACCCTAATGAAGTTGCTCAAGATTTCACAACGAATGTCAAAATAAAGGTATTCGTTGGAAAGAAGGATTTATTTGATGATTTATTTCAGAATAAACGCTCACTCTAGGAAATTTTGCGGGAAGCTCAGTCAAAATTGTCTCCAGATGACCTCCAAAGATTCATGGTATACAGGGGAAGAAGACTGGCCAGTGTTCCTTTAGAAAAGCTGCGACTGCCTGCCAAAGAACCGACTCCAAGCGTTAGCCTCAGTGGGAACTCAAGCACTTCCATATCTAAATCTAACACTGCGAAAGGAGTACCTGAACATTCTAAAGGGTCTGGAAGCGAACAAGGAAAGAATGAAAAGGCAGCTAAAGACACGGCTCAGTCAAGAGAAATGTCGCAACAGCAGGTTATCGCCTCCCCGCCAAGAGATGTCCCCCCTCTCGTCATTGAAATGCAACCCATCACGACAGAATTAGACAAAGAATGGGAAACCTTCAACGAGCTGATCAATCTTGAAGGGCAAGCCCCAAGAACGCCTGTGAGCAATACACAGGTAGCACAAGAAGTGGTTTCGACCATAGTCAGCAGTGTCACGGAAAAGGAGCACATTCCTATCGCTCCACCTTCTGAGCTTCTACTTAATGTAGAAGAAATTCCCCCACTGGACATATTCTATAGTCCCCAACATAAAGCAGTTGTAAGAAGACAGAGAAAGAAAAGAAAACTAGAAAATACACTGTCACAAGATGCTGAACAATTGGACGTCTTATGGAAAGACCCCAACAATAACCCAATTGAAAATCTCACTAAGTTGTCTCAGATCGCAAGAGCATATGCTTCTGCAACTATTGACAAGGCATCGGAAGTTTAGCAACTGTTGAAAGAACAATAAGATCAAATATAGCTACTGCAACGACAATTGCAACAAGCCAATGCTAATATTGAAGCTAACAAACAGCTCGAGAAGTTGCAGGAAGACTTTCAGCAGATGCAGATAGGCTATCAAAGAAGTCTAGACGAGAAAGGAAAACAATTACAAATTTTCCAAGAAATGCATAAAGATGAGCCTAAGCTTACCGAATTTATTTCAGTGTCTATTGGCTTAAATGAACAACTACTGCAGCAACAGGAAGAGTTGGGACGTAAGATATCACAGTGGAGTCATTATTGCAAACTGAGCGATAAAATCACCAATCAAGTGGTAGACTTGCGGAGTGACTATGATCAGAGTGACAAACGAGTGACGGAGTACTTGGCTTGGCAGGATGAAGATGAAGGGAAAAGAGCAAGTGCACCCAGAATAAACGAGAATCATAAAGAATTGCTCTTTGATAAATGGGACGATCAAATCAGGCAGGCGGAACAAGCAGCGGAGACAGCGGCCACGCAAGCAAGCATTCTTATCGACTGTGTAAATGAGAATTTTCACAGGGCCAATTTAATCGAAGAAACCACCCCAGGGTATTTACCAAATAAACTACGACTGGAAGCAGAATGGAAGCAGAAGGCGCATGAAAAGGGAAAAGCGATCCAAGCATTAAACAGGTTAAATTGGGAGTGTTACTGGGCATACTTGGTCAAACCGCATAGTCAATGGATGACTGTGAAATGCATCATAAACGCGGCCGAAAAAGTAGTGCCAACTCTCATAGATTCCGTTTTCGCAGCCCAGCTCAGAGCAGAAGTCAGCCAGCCGACTCTCCTCAAGCCCATGATGAACACTTGCAGCTTTAAAGATCAGATTCAGAAGTAGCCTTATTTAGAATGTTGTTTTTTCTTTAAAATTAGATTAGAAAAAGGACGGTCATTTGAAAACCGCATCCTAAATTTTGTAAATAAACTATTATTAGAATTAGGAAGTAGTATTTTAACCCTTCTCATTGCATTTGGAGAAGGGTCTAGAAATTTGTCAAAAACTTGTCCTCAGAACATGCACTTCTGCACCCTCAGAGGAGGTTTTGATGAATGGATGGATCGAGGTTTATTAATGTTTGCATTTGATGTCTGCTACTGATGTTGCACTTTTGTACTCTTAGTAGATGTTAGAACAAGTAGAGATAAATCATTTTTGCTTGAAGCTTATGAGTAGGACCAGTCATAAATGGTACTTTTATCTCTTGGCCATTTCTGCTTATATTCTTAAAGTGATATACAGTTTTAGTTGTTTATATGTTATTGCATGAATGTGTGAGTTACCATTTGGCACTTTTGTATGGTGGAGCCATTTATTTATGTCTGATATATGAATAACTTATTATGCGATATGCTGTTCACAACTGTTTTGCCTAACTTTTTATGCAAAGTAGTTCATCTTAATTGATTTCTATTCTTATGATAGCTGAATGATCTTTATTACCAGTTATTGTCTGAAATCTTTTTAGATCGCATAATAGAAGAGATACACCCCGGGTTAGCATAGATTAGATGTGATGTTTTTCATTAGATTACAATAGCATAGATTTAGTTTAAAAGTTTGAATTAGATTAGCTTTAAGTATTCTTAGATCAGCAACATCCAACTCTGCACACACACACACACACACCCTTAGATTGGGAAACTGGTCCCATTATCCCCAGTCAGACCCGCTATACCAAACGGATAAGGAGCTGTCAACCAAGGTCCGGACCGAGTGGGTATCCCCCTTGTTGTCGACCCGATTTTCGGGGCTTCAACATATTTGGCGCTAGAAGGAGGGCCTGAAGCATATTATCTGTTGGAATGGTTTGAAATCATAACATTTGAATTAGGATGGCTGCTTAGAAACTTCCCATTTGGAGTTGCATCCATGTTCGTGCCTCTTCCAACACTCCACCTGAAGTGGTAAGACTCTTGTCTCAGGTAAAATTCAATGGTAAGAACAATTCTTCTACTTTTAATCATGCTCTTCAATTTATTCAAAGAGTTTCAAGTTCGAACATTCAAAGAATTGATGAAGGCATTTTATGTAGAATTTTTACTCTTACATTCATGGCGGAAGCTAGAAAATGGTGTAGAACCCTCCCAGTTGCCTCAATTCACAGCTGGGACCAATTCGTCAAGGCATTCATTTGTAAATTTGATTGTTATGACTATGACCAGGTATATGATGAAATTGATTATCTACGGAAACAAGATGAATCTGTTAGGGATTTTAATATGCGATTTCATCTTAATTGTCTAAAGTATGATCTTGAAAGTGAACTCATGGATGAAGAATCTTCAGATTATGCTGAGCATTCCCTGCCTCCCATGTCTGATCCAGCAGAAATTAGTCCAAGTTGTGTCTCATTTTCTTCTAATATGAATGAGAATTCCAATTTGAATATACAAATCAGCCATGATGGAGAAGGTTCCCAAAGCCTAGGAGACATGCATGCTCTAATGCAAGAAGACGAAAGCGAGAATGTTGGAGGAAAGCCTGCCTTGGAACCAGGAGATGACTTTGATACAAGGTCAGATAATATCATTGCAAGTCAACAAATGCAGATGCTAAGGTTAGAACAAAAAACTAATTCTCTTTCGAAAAGTATCAGTACACAAAGGTATGATCTAAAGCCCGATGTCTATGATGAATCTGATGAACAAAGATTTTTCCACGATGATATTTTCAAATGCATTGTTCCAGAATCACATTTTTCTCTTTATCCTGATGTTTTTAGTGATGATAATTTTCCCCCTCTCAGTATTAAAGATATCTCAAAAAGTACAGAGGATTACTCAAATGAGTCATCATTAGGTTTTCAAGATAAAAAGGCAGCTCTAGAACATCCTTTGATCATTTTCAAACAAGAACCACTTGACCTTCCTTGTCTGAAAATATTGGATAAAAAAGAGAAATCTAGAGAAACCTGTAAAGTCATTTATGATAGCTACTTTGATGATGATGATGTTGATTTATCCCAAGTAACTCAACAAAGCTCAGATAATGAGAGATATTCTAATTCAAGAATTATATCAGTCAATCCTCATTTCAATGTAAAGGATCATTTGCATGATTTTACTATCCAAGACAATACCCCGATCTATGATTCATATCATGAGGAAACCCCCATGCCTGTTCACAATCATAACTTGTCTTCTGATTCACAAGACGGAATTCGAAATTGCTCGGATCCCATAATTCTGGCTAGTTCTTGTGAAAAAGAAGACATTTCAAGTCAATCCCAGTTGTGCTGTAACATTAGCTGTAAAGATAATCATTACATTCTTTCTCACTTGCACTCATTTTGTACAAAATCGAATTCTATTTTAAATTTTCAGACTTTTGGTAGATTACTATGGTATACTGAGCACCTTATCAAAGAACATTCGAAAGATCTGCTACCATTTTGGAAAACTAGATTGTGTCAAGGAAGTATAGAACTTTTTCAATTCCAAGATCAATCAATATCAGACTTCCTTAAAAAACTTCTATGTCCTCCAAGACATCATCGACGAAAGAAAGTATTTTTGGAAACTTGCCAGCAATTCGCGTTAATAAATAAATCTCTTGTCAGAAATTTCTATCTATTCCTCATTGATTTATTTAGTGATTTATATATGGAAACTTTCCTTTTTCCAGAAATTGCTAAAAGCTTAACTTTGACGCATAGTAGGTTACAGGCCATTAAAACTAAAAAGTCATATTCGCAATCTCGCTTGTCATCTTTCCTATTACATGATCACCAATCCATAACATAAATTCATCCCGATTTTTATGATCCAATAGGTATCCAATTGGACAGAAGATTTCATAAGAAAGAAATTTCAGGCAGAATTTCGACTGAAGTTACACTTTCTAATTTCACATCCAATGTTCACAATCCAAGAAACGTTTTATTCTTGACACTGATGTTTAAAAGGTACATACGTGTAGGAATAAAAATGAAAAGATGGTTTCACTGGAAATATCATTTTACATAGTCAATTTTTCTCTGTGTATAATTAGAATAGGAGTAGGAGTAATTTAGCTAGGTTGTTAGGTGGATAATTTGATTTTGAAATATTGGTAGGCAAAATAAGAGAAGAAATTATCCCTATCATGTACATAATCCAAGGGAATAGTTACCTCTCATTCCTTTAAATTTTCCTCCCTAATAAAATTTGCCTGTGGTTAACAGCATTTGACATTTACTAAAGACACCATTTCTCTATCAGATTTTGAACTTCTGCTTGTATAAATAGCAAATCTTTTGGAAACTTGATCTTTATTATTATAAGATACAGTTAAAAAACTTTAAACCAGATATGATACTAGTTTCAACTTCAGAAAAAATTGATGAAAGCAATCTTAGTGAAGAAATTGTTTTATATCAGTACAATGGAAGGTATCAATAAAAAAATAAGGATTCCCTGTAGAACAACCATTTTCAAAAAACTCTATTATTGTCGTCCAGGGCTTTCTTAAGGAAAACAATGATATCCTCCCTGTTAAAGAGAATCGCAGCATTCAGAGGGACAATCCAAGAAACACTATATCTTAAAGAATAAGAGGTCTCATCACGAGCCGACTTATCATGATCACAGATATTATAACTTTGCTGACTTTGCCAAACACTGTCCACCAAAACAGGGCAATGACTCAAGATTGTTGAAATCAAAAGACAAGGGTTCTCATCACGAGCCAGCTTGTTCAGCAAAAGTGTAAATCAAGTGAATGACTGTGTCATAATTTGGCTACCAAACAAAGACATTGTTCTTTAGGAATAAAAAAGGAAAAAGCGTCAATCTGGATTTTTTCTTTGAAAGTTGTAGATCACCTTAAGCAGGATAAAGGATCATTACTGGGTAATAGGTAACCCTGTCGAGGCTATGGACGCCTGCTGGCAGCAGAGGCTCTACCTGCGACAAAGGAGCATATTTAAAAAGCTGCTACACAGGGAAGACTTTATTTTATATTTACAAGACCAAGTAATGGCTGATGTAAATGCAAGGACAAGCTGAGGAAACAAACAATTAAAATAGAAATAAGTTGAAACAAAATATCATTGACAGTTTGGAGTATAATATGCTTTATCTTTTTATAATAAAGTTTAATTTTCTGAAATTTTTTTTGTTGTTTCGGAAGTTTGAAAAATTCAATAGAAAATGCAGAGATAACTGGTTCTCCCAAGTGAATCGCCAATTGTTGTGGCCAGCAACAACCCACCCCTTTTTTCATTTAAGTGTTATCCAAAATACTAAATGAATGGGGACCCTTAGTTAAAATTTAGGAAAAGCAAGAGTTTCCTTTCTTCAAAATAAGGTTATCATCGTAAGCTTAGGAAGATCTTTTGAATATTTTAAAACCTAAGTCTATGATAAGGGAAAAATCTTTAAAAGCCGCGTTACATAAAGTGATAGGAAAGCACTTCCATTTGAGTATAATCCCGGTATGTACAAGACCCTCATGCTAAGCAATATATCGCATCGCAATAAAGTAATACTCATAACGGAAAAACTTCAAGATTTACCGATCTGCGATAACACCGATCGCAAGATCACATATCACAGAAAATGAGCTGACAAGATTTGGCAAGCATAAAACTTCTGCGATCTGCGATGTTGCGATCGCTGCGATGTTATATTCGTGTGTTTGCGCGATCTACGATGGTGCAATTTGCGATGGCACGATCTGCGATGTTACGTAAGCAAATCATAAAATCACTTCATCACGAATCCTTCGGGCACGCTATTCAAGAAAAGCCACTTACCATAATCTGACTCAAGATCATGCGCTTTTAATGATAGTAAAGGGATTAGTTGTCAGCTATTAAATGAAATGTAGACGCGTGCTTTTGTAAAGAATTACTTCACGTAAGGTGGCATATTTGATATATCTGCTGCATTTAAAACTCTCCCATCACCTTTCTTGATCAGTCATTTCCATTTCACTTGTGAGCTGCAGGAACGGAGAGCGAAAGACGATACACAGCCATACGCAGGAAGAAATGGGAAAGAAAAATAGAGCTCAGGGCTCTGAGGTGAAGGAAAAGACAAAGGAAATGGCGCCTTTGTATACAGACACAGCCTGTAACAGAGACACAGGGATATCGACGTGGGAAAGCATGTACAGACTGCTTGAAGAAGAGAATCCCAGAATAATGAAGGTTACTGCTGTCGCGGGCTCACAACGCTCTTCCGAAGCGTCCTTAGAAGAGCTAGCATGCTCATTTCTTCATCGGATAGCAGCAAGGCCCAAAATTCTACCATATACGGATATGATCAAGTGGATACTTGACAATGCAGAGATGAACAATAGACAATTCAAGATTCAAGGGCATGGGCTCATCGGATCATTCGCTGCACAAGACTTAAAGCTTATGTATCATCTTCTTGAACCGCAGGCGACTTACAATGCACAATTCGTTAAGAAATTTGTGGCGGAGAACCCAAACCTAGCAGAGACCACCAAAGATTGGTCCAGAAAAGAGGAACCGCTCAAGAAAGACAAAAACGGTATGTACAGCACTGGTTCCCTCACCTCTCCGTATTGTTTTGCTGCGGCCATGCTTTGTAGATTATTTGGGATGCCAGATATCAAAAAGTTTTCGTCTGAATGGTTACCATTAATAGATGCTGCCACAAATGCCGATATTATAGATTGGGCCAAGATCTTTTCTGATAATCTATACACGGTTATTATCAATTACCGGTCTAAAAGATCCTTGTCTCAAAGGATCTATCCTCCTTTTTATCTATCCGCATATGTTATGGATTCTATTTGTTATGTGTCTAAATTTCCCATTATGGGTTGGAAATGGACTACCCAAGACCCATTACCTATCCATGTTTATCATAAGATATTATGGGATTCTCAGTTCATCCCACATTTCTACCAGATTTGTCACGGGCTTATCTTACCCTTGTATAGAATGATGTATGATGAAGATCCCCCGAGGTGCTCGCCCGAAGCACAGATAGATATCATCCCCATCACAAGATGGTTTGGAGAAGAACATTTCACCTATGTTAGAGTATTTGGAAGCACTGTACCTCCTCACGTTGTGCCTCTGTATATCCCCGATAAACTTTTGGCTCGGGAAATTGCATATCAAACCTGTTCAGAAGGCGGCCTAACTAGAGACCTAAAAGACAAAAAGAAGGCCATATGGCCTCAGTTTCCTGTAGCTTGTGGGGCCTTTTCATTGTTCGATGTAGGTCACGCATTCACCGAAGTGGAGAATGTGACGTGTCTACAATTATTTAAATTCCCAGCAAGGCCATTTGACCCTAATGAAGTTGCTCAAGATTTCACAACGAATGTCAAAATAAAGGTATTCGTTGGAAAGAAGGATTTATTTGATGATTTATTTCAGAATAAACGCTCACTCCAGGAAATTTTGCGGGAAGCTCAGTCAAAATTGTCTCCAGATGACCTCCAAAGGTTCATGGTATATAGGGAAAGAAGACTGGCCAGTGTTCCTTTAGAAAAGCTGCGACTGCCTGCCAGAGAACCGACTCCAAGCGTTAGCCTTAGTGGGAACTCAAGCACTTCCAGATCTAAATCTAACACTGCGCAAGGAGTACCTGAACATTCTAAAGGGTCTGGAAGCGACCAAGGAAAGAACGAAGAGGCAGCTAAAGACACGGCTCAGTCAAGTGAAATGTCGCAACAGCAGGTTATCGCCTCCCCGCCAAGAGATGTCCCCCCTCTCGTCATTGAAACGCCACCCATCACGACAGAATTAGACAAAGAATGGGAAACCTTCAACAAGCTGATCAATCTTGAAGGGCAAGCCCCAAGAACGCCTGTGAGCAATACACAGGTAGCACAAGAAGTGGTTTCGACCATAGTCAGCAGTGTCATGGAAAAGGAGCACATTCCTATCGCTCCACCTTCTGAGCTTCTACTTAATGTAGAAGAAATTCCCCCACTGGACGTATTCTATAGTCCCCAACATAAAGCAGTTGTAAGAAGACAGAGAAAGAAAAGAAGACTAAAAAATACACTGTCACAAGATGCTGAACAATTGGACGTCTTATGGAAAGACCCCAACAATAACCCAACTGAAAATCTCACTAAGTTGTCTCAGATGGCAGGAGCATATGCTTCTGCAACTATTGACAAGGCATCGGAAGTTCAGCAACTGTTGAAAGAACAAGAAGATCAAATACAACTACTACAACGACAATTGCAACAAGCCAATGCTAATATTGAAGCTAAAAAATAGCTCGAGAAGTTGCAGGAAGACTTTCAGCAGATGTAGATAGGCTATCAAAGAAGTCTAGACGAGAAAGGAAAACAATTACAAATTTTCCAAGAAATGCATAAAGATGAGCCTAAGCTTACAGAATTTATTTCAGAGTCTATTGGCTTAAATGAACAACTACTGCAGCAACAGGAAGAGTTGGGACGTAAGATATCACAGTGGAGTCATTATTGCGAACTGAGCGATAGAATCACCAATCAAGTGGTAGACTTGCGGAGTGACTATGATCAGAGTGACAAACAAGTGACGGAGTACTTGGCTTGGTAGGATGAAGATGAAGGGAAAAGAGCAAGTGCACCCAGAATAAACGAGAATCATAAAGAATTGCTCTTTGATAAATGGGACGATCAAATCAGGCAGGCGGAACAAGCAGCGGAGATAGCGGCCACGCAAGCAAGCATTCTTATCGACTGTGTAAATGAGAATTTGCATAGGGCCAATTTAATCGAAGAAACCACCCCGGGGTATTTACCAAATAAACTACGACTGGAAGCAGAGTGGAAGTAGAAGGCACAAGAAAAGGGAAAAGCGATCCAAGCATTAAACAGGTTAAATTGGGAGTGTTACTGGGCATACTTGGTCAAACCGCATAGTCAATGGATGACTGTGAAATGCATCATAAACGCGGCCGAAAAAGTAGTGCCAGCTCTCATAGATTCCGTTTTCGCAGCCCAGCTCAGAGCAGAAGTCAGCCAGCCGACTCTCCTCAAGCCCATGATGAACACTTGCAGCTTTAAAGATCAGATTCAAAAGTAGCCTTATTTAGAATGTTTTTTTTTCTTTTAAAATTAGATTAGAAAAAGGACGGTCATTTGAAAACCGCATCCTAAATTTTGTAAATAAACTATTATTAGAATTAGGAAGTAGTATTTTAACCCTTCTCATTGCATTTGGAGAAGGGTCCAGAAATTTGTCAAAAACTTGTCCTCAGAACATGCACTTCTGCACCCTCAGAGGAGGTTTTGATGAATGGATGGATCGAGGTTTATTAATGTTTGCATTTGATGTCTGCTACTGATGTTGCACTTTTGTACTGTTAGTAGATGTTAGAACAAGTAGAGATAAATCATTTTTGCTTGAAGCTTATGAGTAGGACCAGTCATAAATGGTACTTTTATCTCTTGGCCATTTCTGCTTATATTCTTAAAGTGATATACAGTTTTAGTTGTTTATATGTTATTGCATGAATGTGTGAGTTACCATTTGGCACTTTTGTATGGTGGAGCCATTTATTTATGTCTGATATATGAATAACTTATTATGCGATATGTTGTTCACAACTGTTTTGCCTAACTTTTTATGCAAAGTAGTTCATCTTAATTGATTTCTATTCTTATGATAGCTGAATGATCTTTATTACCAGTTATTGTCTGAAATCTTTTTAGATCGCATAATAGAAGAGATACACCCCGGGTTAGCATAGATTAGATGTGTTGTTTTTCATTAGATTACAATAGCATAGATTTAGTTTAAAAGTTTGAATTAGATTAGCTTTAAGTATTCTTAGATCAGCAACATCCAACTCTGCACACACACACACACCCTTAGATTGGGAAACAGGTCCCATTATCCCCAGTCGGACCCGCTATACCAAACGGATAAGGAGCTGCCAACCAAGGTCCAGACCGAGTGGGTATCCCCCTTGTTGTCGACCCGATTTTCGGGGCTTCAACACACCTATAATTCACAAAGTCTTACAACATTATTTGACCAAAACTTGGGCTTTGAGCCCCAAAACATGCTGTGGGGGGATTCTATGCCCAATAGGCCCCCAACACAAACATCATGACTCGCACTCGAGTCACTCCATAGGTGCGGTGATATTGGCATGGAGTCCCTCCAACTAGTCCTGAATGGCCTGAATGTCTGCAGCACACTGCACTACTACCTGCTGAACCTGCTCCATTCTTGCTTCTAAACCCTCTGTGTCTGAATTGTGTCCTTACCTCTGTATTGGCATCCACTATGTATTTTTATAGTCCCATGCCCTTGTCCAGCTCCTCGGGTTAGGAATATTGTGCTTTGGCTAGTTAGTCAGATAGCCAGCCCACTCGTGTAGGGCTTCAAGAGACTGTCGTTTACTTTGCCTCAGAAAGGTTCTCCATTTAGTTTGACTAGCTGGACTGTGCCTCCATCTGTGACCTCCTTAACCATGTGTGGTCCCAGCCAGTGCATTTTGAATTTTCCCAGAAATTTTTCAAACTTACTGTCATATAGCAGCACTAAGTTGTTTATCTTGAAGGTGTGCAACTTGATATGGCGGTTGTGCCAGTCATTTTCCCGCTACTTTTGTACCTACTGATGAAATCTAGCCAGAAACCATTCTTCCTTGAGTTCTTCTAATTGCATGAGCCTTTCTTCCAAAGCTTCGCAGTCTGTCATGCCTGTGAGCACTGCTATTCACAGACTAGGTACGATGTATTCCATCGGCATGACAGCTTCTGTGCCATAGACTAACTGGAAAGGTGTTTGTCCCATCAATTTTTTGCACATTGTCCTGTAATCCCATAGTACGGCAGGTACGCGAAGGTCCCAATCGTTGCGCTATGCGTTGCACACTTTGGTCAGGGTAGTGTCCAGTATTTTGTTGAATGCTTGTATTGTCCCATTAGCTTGTGGTTGGTACGCTGTACTTTTCTGATGACACACCTGGAACTCGTCCGCAAACGCGTTGATGGTTTCATTCAGGAACTGTGTTCCGTGATCACTCAGTAAGATTTTCGGACAACCAAATTGGGTCAACACATTTTCGAACAACAACTTCGCACCCGTAGCTATTGTGCAGTCTTTGACCGGTTGTGCTTTTGCCCATCATGTCAAGTACTCTGTCGTGGTGATGATGTAGCATGCGCTTGTCTTTCCCTGAGGTTTGATCGGTCCCACAAATTCGATTGCCCATTTTTCAAATTCCTGTAGTGTCATTTGCGGATTTAATGGCATCTTGTCCCTCCATGATGGTTTTCTTGTCCTTTGACATATATTGTAGGCCTTACAGTGCACTTTCGAATTTTGGTGTAGGGTTGGCCACCATAACCCATGCGCGAAGAATCTTCTATGTGGTCATGCGTCCTCATAGTGTCCTCTTGTAGCACCCCCATGTGCTTTCGCGAGGATCTGACCTCGTTCAAATTCAAGTACGTATCTTCGAAATATCTCATCATTGCCCATTTTGTATAGGTGCCCCATGATGACAAAAAAGTCCTTCGACCGCACCACCAATTCCTTTTTCTATTGGACTGAGTATTCCTTCAGCTCAGTCCCTATTGTTATAAAATGGATTATATCTTCGAGGTGTCCATCCGTGACGTGCAATGCAAATAGCTGTGCATCAAGTAGTCCCTCCTCCAAATTCCTTGGTTCCTCGTCTGTCTCAATTCATGACAAGTGATCTAGTCCTACATTCAAGAAGCCTGGCTTGAATATGACCTCAAAATCATATTCTTGGAACAGTAAGAGCCATCTGCATATGCACCCCCCAACACAGGCTTATTCATTAGGTATTTCAACACGGAATGTTTGGTATACATCTTGAAATGTCCTCCGAGTAAATAGTGTCGGTATTTTTAGAGCGCGTACACCATCGCTAACCCCTCGTGATCAGTGGTAGAATAATTCTTTTCTACTTTGGACAATCTCCGACTTGCAAATGTAGACGGGTGATCCACACCCTCCACGCCCTCCTACGTGAGTATGACTCCCAGCGCAATACAGACGCATCAAAATGTACATGAAATTCCACATCCCATTTTGGGAAGACCAGGATTGGAGCGGAGCCCAGTTTCCCCTTCAGGACATCCAAACTCTTCATTCAATCATCATGCCAACAATATGTAACATCCTTTTTTAATAGCTTTTCCATTGGCACCGTTATTTGGGCATAACTTTGGATGAACTTCCTATAGTATCCAGCGTGTCCCGAAGTAGCGTGCATTTGTTTAGCACTTCGTGGTGCTTCCAAATTTAGAATAACGACAATATTTACAGGGTCCACCATTAGTCCTTGTTTTTAGACCACATGTCCTAGTAGGTTTCCATAGGGAACAAGGAATGTGCACTTCTTAAGGTTTAACGCAATCTGTTGTCGGTGGCAAGTATCCAACATCAAGCGTAAGCTTGCTACATAGTGCTTAACTAATTCAAAGATAGTCCAATCATCCAGATAGACCTCCAAGAACTTGTGGATGTATTCTTTGAACGTAGCTACAATGATGTGTGAAAAGATGGCTGGCGCATTCTTTAGTCCGAATGGCATAATGGTGTATTGAAAGCAGCCCCATTCTGTTTTGAAGGTCATTTTGCTCCTGTCTTCTGGCATAATATTGATTTTATGGTACCCTGAGAACCCATCCGTGAATGTGTTGGAAATAATACTGAGAGGGGGGGTGAATCAGTATTATCAAGTTCTTTTAATAAATCTTCCTTATTTATACTTTGAATTATTTTTGCATGTCAGTACCATAAAATAATGAGCATGAACAAAGAAAACAGATAGTCACACCAAAGAACACCAGATGTAAGGTGGAAACCCAATGTGGGTGAAAACCACCTTGCTGCAATATGTCTCTATCTTCTTTCAAATTAGAAACTCCTTTTACAATGGTTTTGTACTGGTGCAGTCCTTTACCAGCATGCAGGCTGCAACCTGCAGAGAGCTACAACTCTCTCTCGTTTTCCAGTCTCTCCTAGAAGGGAGCTACAACCCCCTACTTCTTTTCTTTCAAGGACCACTTTTCATAAATTTTCAAACTGGATCCATAAACATCAAGAGATCATCAAGTACAAGTAAATCACCCAGTCAACTGCAGTAACCAGATCAACAATAACAGTAAACTAAACCCAGAACACCTTATCAACAAAAAAATTCAGCCAACAAAAGTTCTTAAGACAGATACGCAGTTTTTCTTTATCTGGCCTGTGTGGCTCCGCACTTCACCTTCTGCTCCCCTGCGTATACGCGTAGAGAGCCTTCTGCTGCACCGCGTACCCACACACTGTTTCTTCAATCACGCTGCATACTGTTACTATAGGTATGCACCCACATATGCTATCGCGCCGCGTACTGCTACTGTAGCCACGCATCCACAGATGCTATCGCGCTGCGTACCTACGCACCTGTGGCTTCTGAAGCACCGCGTACTTTCACTGTGCCTACGCACCTGAACCTCTGTCGTGCTACGTACCCACTCACTGCGCCTTCTTCTGCTCTGCGTACCCATGCACTGCTCCTTATTCTACTCTACGTACCCACGCACTTGCACCGTTAATCACCTGCGTACCTCTGATTAGGGCCGAATTGGCAGTCCCCCTGTGTGCCACAGATAGTCAGATGCTCAGATCTGATCATGCGCTCGAGAGATCACCCTTCATAGATTCGCTTTCAACTTCACTTTTATATAGATCAAGCTTTTAAAACAATAACCCAATATTTCAAATCTTAAGATATTCAATTTGCAAAAGATGCATTAGCCAAGTGATCTCCTTCCCTATTTATAGTCAAGCCCTTATTCACACCATGGGGCAAAACCATCAATAACCAATACAAGGGATCCAAACCGGGGCTAAAATAGATCCTATACCACGGGCTAAAACCATAGAATCAAGAACGGTGGGCTAAATACCACGGGCCAAACATAGGAAACCCCACGTGAACGCGCTTCTTTGCCTTGAAGTAAGTGAACTGGGGGTACGCACCTTCTGAATGGGTGACCTGCGTGTCTGGCCGCAGTCCCTTCATGGCGTACCTGTGGGTACGCACCTTTTGAACTATTCTCCTACGTACCTCTTAATTTCCAACATTTTGAGAGCCTGATCAGAGCATTGCCACTTGAGGGTGTTGCCATCAAGTACAACATCTGTATCATAGAGACATACCAGAATCATAATGCCAACAATCTCCCCCTTTGGACTTGATGGCAACCTCAAGATCCTCAAAGTCATTCTCCCCCTTTGACATCAAGGGCAAAGGGTTATGCTCCTCCTAAGAACATGCTCCCCCTGACTATAAACCAGATCTGCAAATAAGAACCATAAGCCACCAAAACACCATAAATGACCATGAAAGAGATAGAGACATATTGCAGCAATATTCAGACCAGCATCCATGATCTCCTTCTGTACGTCCTCCATAATGCCAACAATGCATTATATGCTCCCCCTGAACCTGTGCCATTCGATCTTAAACCAATCCGCAACCCAGCACCTGTACGCATATGCCCCAGATGAGCCTTGCGTACAACCAACCATCAGAAGAGATTCAACAAGATGATGCGTCAACAACCCCCAGCTTTTGCCTGAGGTATTCAAAGGTCTCCCTGGGCAATGGTTTGGTGAGTATATCAACAACTTGTTCCTTAGAAGGAACATACTCCAACTTGACCTTTTGTTCAAGTACTTGTTCTCGGAGAAAATGATACTTGATCGGTATGTGCTTGGTCTTTGAATGCATGACTGGGTTCTTTGAAATGCTGATTGCACTTGTGTTATCACATAAGATGGAGATAGGTGGTGTACAAGTGATTTGAAAGTCCTGCAAGGTCTGCATCATCCAAAGGAGTTGAGTGCAGCAAGATGCAGTAGCAACATATTCTGCTTCAGCTGTAGACAAGGCAATCGAACTCTGTTTCTTGCTGAACCAAGATACTAATCTGGAACCCATAAAGAACGCACCACCACTTGTGCTCTTCCTGTCATCCACGCTTCCTGCCAAATCTGCATTTGTATAAGCATGAAGTGTGAGATCTGTATCTCTAGGATACCATAAGCAATAATTTTGAGTCCCTTGAAGATATTTAAAGATTCTCTTCACTGCCTAAAGATGAGTTTCCTTCGGATTTGCTTGAAATCTTCCAACTATTCCCACTGCATGCATGATGTCTGGTCGGGTACCTGTCAAATAAAGTAGACTTCCAATCATAGATTTGTAGGTTGGTTGATGCACTGCTGCTGATTCATCATTTGCACTGAGGCTACATCCTGTGACCATGGGTGTACATACTGGTTTTGCATCTTCCATGCCATATTTCTTCAAAATCTGCTTGAGATACTTGGTTTGAGACAAAAAGATCCCTCCTTCTTTTTGTTGGATTTGCAAACCAAGAAAATATGTTAGTTCTCCCAGCAAGGACATTTCAAATTCTTTCTACATCACCAAGGCAAAGCTTTGACTCATAGCTTCTTCATTGTTGCCAAAGATAATGTCATCTACATACACAACAAGTATTAGCAATTTGTCATTTTCAACTTTTATATAAAGATTGTTGTCTGCTGATCCTTTTGAAAAACCTTGTTGATGAAGATATTTGTCCAAACGATAGTACCAAGCCCTTGGAGCTTGTTTGAGACCATAGAGAGCCTTTTTCAATCTGCATACAAGATTTGGATCATTTCCAAGAATGAAACCATCTGGCTGCTCAATCTATACTTCTTCTTCCAAGTCTCCATTCAGAAAGGCTGATTTCACGTCCATTTGAAATACTTTAAAGTTTTGAAAGCTTGAGAGAGCAAGGAACATTCGGATGGCCTCAAGTCTTGCAATAGGAGCAAAGGTTTCTTCAAAATCTATTCCTTCTTGCTGTGCATACCCTTTACAAACAAGTCTGGCCTTGTTTCTAATTACTTCTCCATTTTCATTCAATTTATTTTTGAAGACCCATTTTGTCCCTATAACATTCTTATCCTTTGGTCTAGGAACCAGCTCCCAAGTGTTGTTCTTTTCGATCTACTAAAGTTCTTCATCCATTGCTTTCACCCAACATTCATCTTTGCATGCCTCTTTCACATTTTGTGGTTTAGTGGAAGAGAGTAATGCCAAATAGCTTGAAGCTTCTGCAACTGATCTTCTTGTTTGTACACCTGCTTCTTTCTGCCCCAAAATCTGAGATTCTGGATGATTCTTCTGAACATATCTGGATGGACTCTTCTCTTCTATCCTTATCTTTTCCTCTGGTTCTTCTTGAGGTTCTTCTTCTTCATCATTCTGTCTTTGAGGGTAGTCTTCATCTTCTTCGATATCTTCATGATTTACTTGCCCAGGAATGTATCCCTTCTCATCAACCACTACATCAATGCTATCAACAATTCTTCCAAGTCTTTTATTGTAGCACTTGTATGCTTTGCTGTGTGGAGAATAACCAAGAAGAATGCCTTCATCTGCTCTAGGTTCAAGTTTGCCAAGTTGCTCATCAGTATTCTTAATATAGCATTTGCTCCCAAAGATTTTGAAGTGCTTTACCGAAGGAGTCTCACCATACCAGAGCTCATGAGGAGTTTGAGTGCTGTTCACCCGGACATTTGTTTTGTTGAGAATAACAACCGCAGCATATGTAGCTTCACCCCAGAAAGTTGTGGGAGTTAGAGACTCATCAAGCATAGCATGAGCCATTTGTTGGACTGTTCTGTTCATTCTTTCCACTACTCCATTTTGCTGAGGAGTTCTAACTGTAGAGAATTCTCTTCTTATCCCATGTTCTTCATAGAAATCGAAAAATTCATTTGAGGTAAACTCCCCACCTCTGTCGGATCTGAGGCACTTAATTTTGTATCCTGATTCATTTTCAACCAAGGCTTTAAAGGATTTGAATTTTTCGAATGCTTCATCTTTGTGCTTCATAAGTCCTAACTAGACAAACCTGGAGAAATCGTCAATGAATAATATCAAGTATTCTTCTCCTCGAGGTGTCCTTTTCCTGAATGGTCCACATACATCTGTATGTACAATCTCAAGAGGCATGCTAGCTGATCCTTCCTTCTCTGGAAAGTTAGTTCTGGTTTGCTTTCCAAACTGACATGATTTGCATATGGTGTTGCCTGGAATTTTGATATCTGGAAGACCGCGAACTGCCTGATATTTGCATGCTTTCCTTATTTGTGAAAAGCTTAGATGCCCCAACCTCCGGTGCCATAACCAGTGTTCATCATCCTTGCTTAGATAGCATTGTTGTTGTCCTTCTTCAAATATGTATAGATTATTTGGAGTTCTTTTACCTTTGATCACCGTTTTACCTGTATCAAGATCACGAACAAGACATCCATTTGTTCTAAATATCACCTCGGTTCCTTGATCACACATCTGGCTGACACTTAGAAGATTATGTTTCAATCCATCAACATACAAAACATTTCCAGCTTTGACCTTTTCTTTTAACTGAGCAGTGCCTTTTCCTTTTATAGCTGCAGGAGTATCATTTCCAAAAGAAACTTTCTTTCCCTTTTCTAGAGCAGAATATGATTCACATTTTTCTTTATCACCTGTCATATGCTTCGAACATCCACTGTCAATGTACCATAGATTTTTCTTGTCCCTCTGCACAAATTCTATCCCACATCTTTCTATTTGTGGTTCCTTTATTCTCCATGTTTTGGTGCTTGAGGCTTGTTCCTTTGTCTGCTGAAACCTGCTCCTGCATTCAGAATCTTCATGACCAAAATTATTGCAAATAGAACATTCAACTTCATTTTCAAGAACCGAAAAGTTGTTATAGGTCCTTTTTGTAATCCCGGTCATACTTCTTTGTTTATGAGCTTCTCTAGTCATGATCGTTTTATATGCAACACATTGAGCTGCTTTCTGACCAAAGTTATGGCAAGAGAAGCATTGTCCATTGAAGAAACTTCCGCGGTTATCAAATCTTCCTGCCAAACGATTGTAATTTCTATTGTCATTCATTCTTGAAGCAAATTGAGAGGATTTTACCTGTGGCTGGTTGTAGCTTTTGTTCATCCTTAAGATGGATTGCCCCTGGTTTGCCTGATAGTCTTTGTTTGTAATTGGTCCCTACTTTACCTGGTGATCTCCATTGTGCTTTTGCTCATTCCTTCTTGCTGCATCAAGATAACTCTTTGAGGTGGATGCTGGAGAAGTTTCTCCATTATACCCCAGACCTGTCTTGTTTAGTGGAGAACGCTGTACATTGATGATCTCATCCAGAGTTTTAGATCCTTTGACAAACTTAAGATTAATAGCCTTTGTTTTCTCAATATCTTTTCTAAGACCAACAATTTCACCTTCTAACTTTTCAAGATATTTTTCTTTTTCATCAATCTGAAATTGTAGAGTATCAATGATCATATTATTTTCTTCTATACATGTCTTGAGTCTAGAAATTTCTTCATGAAAGTTATCCACATCTATAGCATCCATGTAATCATCATCTTCAAATGCCATTAAAAGTTTATAGTCATTACCTCGTTCATCTTCATCACTATTTGATAGACCATCACTATCTTCATGAGTGTAGTAGCTTTTCTTATTTGCATTCTCTTTCTTGCTCCATCTAGCAGGTTCCTTTCCTTTGTCAATCTCATCCTTATGAGTACATTTCGCAGCATAATGACCTACTCTTCCACAAGAAAAAAATTTAAAAGGTAACTTACCTCTGAACCTTCCAGTACCGCGTTGAAGATTTCTGACAAAATTTGATTCTTCTTCTTCTTCTGGCACGTGACTTGCTTCATAGTAGTCTCCTTTGCCTGAAGCCTTGAAAGCAACTTCTCTCCTGTCTAATGGACCTCCCTTTCTCATTTCATAAGCAGTTAGAATTCCGTGTAGCTGAGACATAGTAAGAATTCGTAGATTTTCCTTTTCTTCTATTGCAGATACTTTAGATTCAAACTTGGGGGACAATGATCTTAAAACTTTTTCAACCACAATAGCCTCTTTTATTTCTTCACCCAAGTTTTTCATGCAATTAACAATCTCGTCTACCCGAAGAAAATAGTTAGCCACACTTTCATCATTATACATTATGAGATTCTCATACTGAATCCTGATGGTTTGAAGTTTAGCACGCTTTACCTATTCATCTCCTTCGTAGCTCAAGACAATCTTGTCCCATATTTCCTTTGCGGATTTATATTGCATAACCTTTATGAATTCTGTTTGATATAACCATCCTAGCAGAGTATTGACTGCTTTAGCATTTGTTTCATATTTCTTCTTCTCGGCCGAATCTGTAGGAGTAGCTGAAGGAAAAGTGTAGCATGTATCTATGATATCCCAAACTTCTGTACCAAGAGATTGAAGATAGGCAGTAACTCTTACCTTCTAATAATTGAAGTTTGTCCCATCAAAGATTGGTGGCCTGATTGGTGCTTCCCTCTCGTAGTTGCTCATGATGAATGATCTTCCTTCAAGCGATCAAGCTTCTCTGAAGGACCTGCTCTGATACCAATTGTTGGAAATAATACTGAGAGGGGGGGTGAACCAGTATTATCAAGTTCTTTTAATAAATCTTCCTTATTTATACTTTGAATTATTTTTGCATGTCAGTACCATAAAATAATGAGCATGAACAAAGAAAACAGATAGTCACACCAAAGAACACCAGATGTAAGGTGGAAACCCAATGTGGGTGAAAACCACCTGCTGCAATATGTCTCTATCTTCTTTCAAATTAGAAACTCCCTTTACAATGGTTTTGTACTGATGCAGTCCTTTACCAGCACGCAGGCTGCAACCTGCAGAGAGCTACAACTCTCTCTCGTTTTCCAGTCTCTCCTGGAAGGGAGCTACAACCCCCTACTTCTTTTCTTTCAAGGACCACTTTTCATAAATTTTCAAATTGGATCCATAAACATCAAGAGATCATCAAGTACAAGTAAATCACCCAGTCAACTACAGTAACCAGATAAACAATAACAGTAAACTAAACCCAGAACACCTTATCAACAAAAAAATTCAGCCAACAAAAGGTGTTACGACAGATACGCAGTTTTTCTTTATCTGGCCTGCGTGGCTCCACACTTCACCTTCTGCTCCCCTGCGTATACCTGCAGAGAGCCTTCTGCTCCACCGCGTACCCACGCACTGTTTCTTCAATCACGCCGCGTACTGTTACTGTAGGTACGCACCCACAGATGCTATCGCGCCGCGTACTTCTACTGTAGCCACGCACCCACAGATGCTATCGCGCTGCGTACCTACACACCTGCGGCTTCTGAAGCGCCACGTACTTTCACTGTGCCTATGCACCTAAACCTCTGTCGCACTGCGTACCCACGCACTGCGCCTTCTTCTGCTCTGCGTACCCACGCACTGCTCCTTCTTCTGCTCTGCGTACCCACGCACTTGCACCGTTAATCACCTGCGTACCTCTGATTAGGGCCGAATTGGCAGTCCCCCAGTGTGCCACAGATAGTCAGATGCTCAAATCTGATCATGCGCTCGAGAGATCACCCTTCATAGATTCGCTTTCAACTTCACTTTTATATAGATCAAGCTTTTAAAACAATAACCCAATATTTCAGATCTTAAGATATTCAATTTGCAAAAGATGCATTAGCCAAGTGATCTCCTTCCCTATTTATAGTCAAGCCCTTATTCACACCATGGGGCAAAACCATCAATAACCAATACAAGGGATCCAGACCGGGGCTAAAATAGATCCTATACCACGGGCCAAAACCATAGAATCAAGAACGGCGGGCTAAATACCATGGGCCAAACATAGGAAACCCCATGTGAACGCGCTTCTCTGCCTTGAAGTAAGTGAACTGGGGGTACGCACCTTCTGAACGGATGACCTGCGTGTCTGGCCGCAGTCCCTTCATGGCATACCTGCGGGTACACACCTTCTGAACTATTCTCCTGCGTACCTCTTAATTTCCAACATTTTGAGAGCCTGATCAGAGCATTGCCACTTGAGGGTGTTGCCATCAAGTACAAAATCTGTATCATAGAGCCATACCAGAATCATAATGCCAACAGAATGAGTATGCTTCCTGACCACCAACATTCTCCAGTACTTCATCTGTGAATGGTGTATGGAATAGATCGTGTACACAGGCGTCGTTCAGCTTCCTCAGGTCCACACATATTCTTATTTCACCCTTCTTCTTTTTCTCCTACAGTACCATAGGACTCACCCAGTCAGATTCTTCAACTGGCTCAATAATTCCGGCTGCAAGAATTTTGTCTAATTCTTCGTGGACCTTTTCTTTATATTTCAGATTCAAGCAGTAAGGTCGCTGCTTAACTGGCTTTGCTTTAGGTTTCAGGGTGATCTTCATCATCCCAAAGATCATCATCACTATCATCATCGTGCACTGGTTCAGTGTATCGCGTTCCTTCGGCTAGATCTAGCAGTACTACTGCGCATTGTGACTTTTTCTCCAAAATCATTTTGCGCTTCTTCAAATGTATGACTTTGTTCATATCGGTGGCCCAATCTATTCCTAGTAATGCGGGATAGGGATTGTTGTCATTGACAATCTCTATCACTTCAAAATTCGCTTATGCGTTCGCACCTTCAATATCCACAGTTACCCCTTGTAATCTTCCCATGGGAAAGATCTTCTATTGGTTCGCCATTCACAAATGAATACGAGACCATTGTAGCATGGGTCTTCCCATGCGTTCCCATGTTTGTTTCGACAGTACATTCACATCTGATCCGAGATCTAGGATTACCTGATCCATTTCATACTCGCTGATTTTCCCAGTCAACCTCATTTCCCTTCCTATGCGTAATGCTTGCTTTCCAAGTTTCCGGACCATGCACGGTTCTCCTGTCCCCGTGCACCTAGTGATAAGTTCCTATAGTCCTTTTACTGCCTTGCTGTCACATAGCAGTTTCATGCATGTCTCCAGAAAGGTAGTGAGCATTGAAGGATCAATCCCTGGTTCTAGTTGATCCTTACTACCTAAAGTGGAGGCCTCCGTGAAGCTCTTCGTAGGAGCTTTGAATTCCCCCCTCAACATGTTTTCGGGCTCAAAGCCCAAGTTTTGGTCAAATAATGTTATAAGACTTCGCGAAATACGAGCATGGAGCACAAAATGTATGTTGAGTCATAGGGTTGTCTGCCCTAAGATTTGTAATGTACTGTTGGCCTACCCATGGTCCACGGACCATGGGCTTGTATAAATAGAGTGGACCATGGGCTTGTATAAATAGAGCGAGGCTCTAAGTTGTAAAGAGAATTAGAGATAGAAGAAAAGGAATGGAGTCTAGAAGATAGATAGCATAGAGGAAGGGTCTACGTGTCTTGGGTCATAGTAGTAGGAAGAGGCTTTGCAGCTGAGTTCATAGAGGCCTAGTAGAGTCCGTAGCTGAGTGCGCGGGCCCCTGGAGTCAAGTCTGTAACCCAAGAAGAAGAATAATAAAGAGAAGTTTGATTCCAAATACTATGTATCTTCTTTTGTATTACTTTCTATGAATTTATACTGCCTTTTTTATCACGTGCACTTATATGAATATTGAACACTGTTAAGTATAATTGGGCTCATACAGATAAGTTAAGTAATCGAGTAATATCAAGTTAATAGTAAGGAACTTGGGTAATAACATAGATCACGCCTCGATCAAGGCTACGCGAAGGCAGCATCGCAGGCTGCGAGGGACCGATAGATGTGCATAGTGACGTGCGCATTGGGTCAAACTGCGGATCGCCAAAAAACCATCAGAAATCCCTAGGGTGTGGAAACCTAGTTCTAGTTGATCCTTACTACCTAAAGTGGAGGCCTCCATGAAGCTCTTCTTAGCTTCCATGAATGTCTCCTTCACACGTTCTAAATCAAATTCGGGTTCCTTTGTAGGATCCTTGAGAACCCATGCACTTTCTTCTGACTGCTTACCTTTATCATCGCCAGTGGTCATACCACTCCTGAGCACTATGTTTACATTTAGGTCTTCTTCTCATGGCTCAAACCTCATCATCTGCAAATTCTAAGTCGGATGAGGCTAGAGTACCCCTTTTTCGCACAACCTTGCTATCAATGTAGGGTAGTGTTCTGCCTCAGGATCAAACCAAGTATAGTACAAACATGATGACCTTGTTGGGTTTGTACAATTGCGGGCATAGTGCCCTGGCCCTCTGCAACTGAAACAAATTAGTTGTCCACAACCCCTTCCTAGTCCCATTCCACCTCAACCTCATCTGCGCCCCTGAAATTCAGTGTGCGCCATTCCTATATTTGGGTCGAGGGCTCACATTTTGGTCTGCACCCTGTAGGCAGGAGTCTAATCCATCATTAGTTCATAGCTTCTACAGGTGCATTCATCATGGCATACTGACCTACAAAAATTACAAAACAATTGTTGGGATGTCTGTGTATACTTCTGCAATATATGACAATTATCCGTAGTGTGTTTTCCTCCTATCTGATAGATCACACACCATAGTGTAGGCATCGTGCTTGGTCTTGCTTTTGCCTTAGGTCTTAACGACAGCGACCCTCCTCCTGCCATGTAATTTGTGAGCACTGGAAAATGGTCCTTGTCATGCCCCTGGCCTTTGCATTTTATGTACCATACCTCCTTGTATGCCTCTGGCTGAGATGTCATGTCTTGTTTCAAAATCTGCATCTCCAGAAATAGATTTTGCAGTTGTGGGTGGATTTGTTGGACTCCCAGACTGGGGTCTTGTATAGGGGTCTCATGTAATCTCATTGCCATCTCCAAAGCTTTAGCCTGGGTAGAAAGCTTTTGTTGTGATAGCGCCATCCTTAAATGCAGTGTTAGTGATGCTACAAACCATGTGTGGTGTTGTCCATCCGTCAAAGTCATGTTGGCTTCGCAAATCATACTCTTCAGTCTTTGGTCTAGATCCTAGGGGGTCTCGCCTGGGAGCATCACAATCTCCTTAAACCTGATAATTGATTGTGTCTCTGACTTTGGCCTACTAAATTCCTTGTTCAGCATGGTCTAGATTTCTGTGATTCTTTTGTTTGGATGGTCATTAGAATGCTTAATGTACCATGTTAATGCGTGATCCTGCAACGTGCTTACCAGTGTATCCTTCTTGATATTTTCATCCATGATGCCTTATGCTTCCCATACTGCCCTTACCACGAACCAGAATTGGTCCGAATCTTCATTCCTTACTCCTTTGAATACCGGTAGTTTGATCGAACTTGTCATACTGAACTGTGGTGGTGCTGGAGGTGGGGTGGCTGGAGATGGAGGTGAGGAGGGTGAGATGGGTGGAGGTGTAGGTGGAGGTGGTAAGCGCGGAATTCGCTGCCTTATTAGACTGACTGTGCTTCTTGGAGAAACTCTCGCGAGCTCTTCCTCGCTTTCCCGTGAGGGTGAAATTAATGAACTAGTTTGTAATTCTTCACTACCTCAGCTTCTATAGATCTTCCCACTTTGCGTAGTCCCAAACATTAATTTATTCGCATAACCTGTTTTTCAAAGATTTAATATACTTACCTCACGGTCCTTTAAGGAAGCGTCATTCCGCCTCACTATAGCTGACGGTCGTATCTACCATGAATTCAGTGATAAATCCTCCTATAATTCAATCGAGCCAATGGTCCACATCTCACGTGATATTATCTCCTGAAGCTTCTATACTGCGCACTAATTTCGGAGTCCGCACAATTGGTTTATTGAGCCTACACCTTCCGTGACTGTTTGCTAGCTTCGCAATCCACTCATACAGCTCAGAAGGAAAGGATGCAAAGAAAATTTCGTGGATTTTCGTATATAAGTAGTGCTCCAACCACTGTTCCTTAGATACTTGCGGATTCCTGTTTTCCTGTGTCGTGAAATCATGAATCTTCTTGTCCAACCACCCTTCAATTTCTTTCTTTGTTGGCTTCCAGACATCAGACATCCCTTATGCAGATCCTGGTCTCAGAAACAGAACCATTTGTTGGCTTGTATGGGCCTGACCCAGGTTCAGAGATGATTTAGCCAAACAAATCTCGGTACTACTAGCCCTTTTGGCAAGCTCAAAGGCCAAGTTTTGGTCAAATAATGTTGTAAGACTCCGCGAATTACGAGCACAGAGTGCGAAATGTATGTTGAGTCATAGGGTTGTCTGCCCTAAGTTTTGTAATGTACTGTCCGCCTACAAGGCTCGAAGTTGTAAAGAGAATTAGAGATAGAAGAAATGGAATGGATTCTAGAAGATAGAGAGCATAGAGGAAGGGTCTACGTGTCTTGGGTCATAGTAGTAGGAAGAGGCGCTATAGCTGAGTGCGCAGAGGCCTAGTAGAGTCTGTAGCTGAGTGCGCAGACCCCTGCAACTGAGTGTGTAGGGCGGAGTCAAGTCTATAACCCAAGAAGAAGAATAATAAAGAGAATTTTGATTCCAAATATTGTGTATCTGCTTTTGTATTACTTTCTATGCATTTATACTGTCTTATTTATCGCACTCACTTATATGAATACTAAACATTGTTAAGTATAATTGGGCTCATACAGATAAGTTAAGTAATCAGGTAATATTGGGTTAATAGTAAGGAACTTGGGTAATGACACAGATCATGCCTTGAGCATGGCTGCACGAAGGCAACATCGCAGGTTGCGAGGGACCGATAGATGCGCATAGTGATGTGTGCGCAGGGTGAAACCACGAACCACTGAAAAACCATCAGACATCTCTAGGTGTGGAAACTTGGTTCTAGTACCCTCCCATACTACTTTGGGTGAGACCTCAGTCCACGCTCTGTAGACTGTTGCTTAAAGTGCCAGTAGTACCAGGATTTGTTTGGCTAAATCATCTTTGAACCTAGGTTAGGCCCATACAATCGAACACCTTTCCTCATAATATTCCAATGATTCATCATGTCCCAAGGTCATTCTGAATATTTCTTCTCTTGTATCCTTCGAACTCTAGTAGTCCCTATACTTGTCATTGAAGGATTGTTCGATCTAAGCCTAGGTTGGGATGTCCCCCGGTAAACCCATGAACCAGTGCAGGGTTGGATCCTTAAGGGTGGATGGGAACAATTTCAACTTCTGGTCATGAGAGGTATGGTCATAGGTTCTCCAAATGACAACAAACTCAAACAAAAGGGTATTAGGGTATTCTGAGGTTAAGCCATGGAAATGACGAAGCGCAGAGGGGCTTATGTTTTTCATCCTAACATCTCCATTGGTTTCCCTGATGGGGAAATTACCTTCACTTCTATTTGAAGCCATGTTGTAAGTGTTTGGAATGGTTTCTTCTTCTTCTACCCCAATAGGTTCTTCAAATATCCCTTGTTTCCCACCTATTGGGTCCTCCAACTCCCCTGTAACTAGAGAGGGGAGCTGACAGCCACTAAAGAAGAGGGAAGGTCAGTTGTATGATGGTGTGGGGGTATTTGGAAATTTTTTTCCTAAATTTTTTATACTCCTATGAGGCATGAAAGATCTATTTTTCTTTTAGTTTATTTTCAGAATTACTTGGAAGATAGAAAGAAAGTATAAATTGAAACTATCTATTGAATGAAATATAGAAAGAATGTAGAAGTTGCAACTATTTACTGAATTTCAAATAGAAAGGAAAGCGTAAATTACATCTACCTAGACACCTCCCCAGCAATGCACCTAAAAGTGATGAGCCTCAGTATTGCAGCAAGGATGCTGGAAATCCTAGAGCTACCAAATTTACTTTCTCAACCCAGGGTTTCATACAAACTTGGAGGTGACAGTGTTATATGCACAGTAGATGCAACAATATACTCTTGTCACTTTTCAACCGGGGCAATAGATCACTATGGTTTTTAAGATATTCTTCTATTGACTGGAAGGAGTCTCACTATTAACAATGAATGTAAAGCTACTCTTTAATGCAAGAAATTAAATGATTGTCTATTTAGGAAATGAAAGTGCTGAATGTAAAGTGCTATGAATTGGCATGAAATAATCTAGCTAGGAAATGACACACATTACTTTCATAAAAGAACTAATCTAACCTTGCATTTTATCATTTGGATATTTGGACTAGGCGGACATGGGAAGTTATCCTATCACTCTATGACTAATGTATGCATACACTTTATATCTCATGATGAAATGGTAGAAAAAGAGTCTTTTGATTTTTGATTTAGAAATGTAAATGCTAAGTTAAACAATCTGATCTTTGCAGGGGAGAAAGGCATGGAGGATCTGGTCTAAAATGGGACTAAGAGTCATGGAATTCAAGTGGAGGGCCTACCATATGCTTGAAATATCATTTCTACTCAAAAACGTGTTTAAACAGGCTGTTATAGGAGATCCTGTAGCTACTATAGGAACTCCTATAGGATGTCCTAGTTTTTTATAGGAAGTTAGCTGAAGGCCATAGGAAGGTAGGAAAAATGAAATGAAGTGCTGGAAAGATGTCTGATGGTGAAATAGGTTGTAGGGAAGGTGCACATTACCCAAGGCTCTGCCCAACACTTCAGGATTGTTGGATTTTCCAAGGTGGCTATAAAACAGAAATTTGGATTAGGGGTTGGTAGGCCTTTAAAGAAGGTGGAGAAAACTCAGATGAGGCTAGTGGGATGAGTTCCTCCCTACAGACCAAAAATCCCTGCAACAAAACATGTTCTTCTCTTAATTTACGCATAAAGTCATATAAAGAGGGAAAAAATGAGTTGAATTTGAGAAAATTGATTTATTGATGGCTAATGACTAGAACTATGAAATCAAATGCCTTCTTAAACTACATAAAACTCAAGAAACAAGATGAAAAATACAAGAGCTTCCAATAAATCATAAACAATGATTTATTCAACAATGAACCCTAAGTTATGCAATGATCAAAAGATAAATCTATTTTTGGGGCTGTGAGAATGCGACTCTCAAACCATGATCCCATGAGGGAGATGAGGAAGAGGCCACTGTCACAATATTGTATGAAGTATTCCTTCTCACTACTATACCATTGATCTACTTCTTCAACTAATGGAAACAAGGCTAGACAATCATTCAAATACTTGTTAAACTAAACAATGCAGAAATAACTTCGGCACCTCACTATGATTTTAATCTAAGAGTACATGTACAAAAAGAGGAACCTCTACTACTAGGATTTGGCCCTAACCCAAGAGCTTCAGCCCTCTGAGTCAACTCAGTTCTGGATCAAGGTAAACCTTCTCATTATCATCAAAATGTCAAATACAATATAAGATTAATCACAGTGTTTCGCTCTAAATTACCTCTTGGATACCACAAAAAATCGAATCCTAATGAGGCCCTTGGCCTTCTTATTTATAAAAACTGATGCTAACAATAGCTTCCTAAAAATTAGGGAGAGTTGGCTCCCAAACTTGAGAATGAATTGTCTTCACTATCACTGGATTGGCTGCTAATGAACTCAATTGGCTTGGATACTTGTAACTCTGAGCTGATGGGATATGGTGGAGGAATCATTGAATTATTTGAGCAGTTAAGGAGGGAGACAAATCTCCTAAAATCCCTCTTGCTTTTCCACTTCAAGTTCTTACAATTAAATTAGCCCAAAACTACTCCAATTCCTAGAATTAATGCATATTAGGCCACATGACATAACATCTCACGTTTACCCTTCTCACTAAGAAAATTATAATAAAATATGTAAGTAGATGTGACAAAAGTTAATTTTAATACGCTGGAGAGTGGCTTTAAGACTCATATAGTTTACCTACCGATTAGCTTCATCATCTCCTACCTATAATCTTGGACTACTCAACACCTCTCTTATTTGGTGTAGTTCTATTTGTATCAAGGAACAAGGGATTAGAAAATGGTATCAAGGAATAGTGCAACAAATAACCCATAAGATGTAGTCACCTTATAAGTTCTTGAATTTGTAGACATAATAAACTCATAAGAGAACAAAAATGAAACATAGCAGATATAACAGAGAGAATTCTAAGTTATAATTAAAAATTATAAAAGGGGTTGAACAGTCCAATCATCAGTAAAAAACACAAGTATTTCCCGCAACTCCTCTTTCAATATTAACTATATCATTACATCATAAAAGTCTCATCAGGGGAAGCAAAAGCGTGGATCACCATTCGATCAGAATACATAATAGAATTCTACGAATGATAAGAGACGACATGAATTCTTTCAAACATCACAGCCACAACATTTTGACATATGCTCTTGATCTCCCTCTCTTCCATCTCTCCTTAAGCTTTTATACATTTCCTTCTCTTGATCTCACTTTCTTGATCTAGTCCACTTTGACAAAATATGGGTGTTTTGGTCCTTATCACCTTTTTCTCTTTCAAATTCAACTTGCCTATTCTTATTTTGTGGCTTCTAGAAATCCAACTGTAATTGCATTTTTATTTCCCTTGTTGCATCTTTCCAAACATTCTTGGCATATGGTTGTTTTGGAAATTCATTTTCCTTTTTTTTGCGATCTCTTGTGCAACTATTTTTTGACCAATAACCTAATCAAAATTTGCCAAAATTTCTTATCCAAAAAATGAAGGACCCAATGCCTATTGTTTGAGAGATAATAGAAATTTTTGAGGATTCAAGTGGTGGATTCGCATCTCCAATAATGGATGTCATGGGCATTCCATGCGATGGTGTTGTGAATATTGCAGCTTAATTTTTGAAGCTCTTTGTGCCCGAACATGAAATTACTTACATGTATTGTTGACCATTGTGAGACTATTCTTGTAGTGATTTGATGGTATATATTTTGTTTCCATGTGTTTATTAACTCACTAAATTTTTTATTTAATCATATATCATACATGGGATTGTATGGATTTAAATGCTTTCATGTTTTTTATTGATTAGGAACTATTTCATAGTCATTAAACAAATATTTCCCTTTACACATGTGTTTTAATTGAAGTCTTGTAACATTGCTTCCTTTAAGATTCATGTCATGTTATTTAGTTGTTGTCATGTTCACAACATCACATATGTTATGTTTAAATAAATATACTTAATTTTTTTTGTCAAAAGATCTATTTATTTTCTAATTCTTGTTGTTCATCTTGTCCAAAACAAATCTCTAAGAAACATGGTGGAAACCAGGACCACATACCGGATGGGACTCCTATCCCAAATGGTGTAGAGTCTAGTTAGTATTTTGCACTGAGGAGATGCCCTAATTGTTAGTGGAAAAATTTGTCCTCTCAATAGGTACTTGGAATTGCTATGATGGTTGTCCTAGAAGCCACTGGACTATGAGTTGGAGGATTTTGATTTGATACCTGGGCTATCTAACGTCCAGAAGGTACTAGAAGGCTTGTGAGGGAAATGGAACTCCTAGAAGCCACATGACTGTTGGTTGGAGGCTGTTGAGCTTATTACCTTAGTTGGTAGCTATTGGTACTAGGTATTACCAGGTTTTTAGGTAAGTTGATGTTGATACCCACGGAGTGAAATATGTAGCTCAAGGGTGCTCTACTATTGAAAGAAATGAACAATGTGATTTATGGTTGGGTGGAATGTCAAAGTTTTGGAGCTAGGTGTACAATTTTAAAGATAAGTAGTTGTCGTTTGTTACATTTATTTTTGTAGTGTTATTAGATGTATGTTAATGAGATATCTAATTTTTAATTGAAAATAAATAATTTTGTTAAATTATGTTTGTGTCTATGTTTTACATTTTAGTAGGAATTTAGAATATGCTTTACATTATGTAAATTTGTAGGTGGAACTTTCCCAAAAAGGGGAAAAAACCTAGAACACAAGTTTCCATAAGTTATTTGGCATGAAATTAGGCATCAAGAGAGGAAATAATGATCAACCAATATGTGATATCTTACATAATGTGTAAATATAGCCATGTGGAAAAGGAAACACAAACATTAGCCAAATGTTGGACTATGATTGGTTACATGGGAATGAGGTGGTAAAGTTGATGTCCTCATACTTATAACCATACCCATTTCATGAAATACTTTCCTCTATATATTTTTTCGGCTAGTTCCATGATCTACTAATATGGATTAACATTTGGTCACAAAGTTGGTCACAAAGATCCAATAGGCTAAATCATAAGGCTTGAGTGTCTTCATACAAAATAGTAGCATCATGTGTATTTCAATAGCTAAAAAGCTATTAAATTAGTTAATCATACCATATCATAAGACTTCTTCATAGGGCATGAGGAAGTAACTCCCAAGGGCTAAGTGCTCCTAGAGCATTAGAAATCTAGGGTAATGTTTTACAAAGGCATGGTGCACATATTGCTCAATACATTGGAATTCATCATTTAACAAGCCTGTGAGATAGAAAAAGTTGTCGGCAATTGATGGAATTTTTGGCATCATCTAGCCCCTAGAGCCTTGGTATCCTGAAGTGATGTTTTACAAATCAATGTTTGAGTGGTTTTGATAGAATGGGGACATAACATAGAAAGGAACTTGGTCATAATATGTGGTTCTATCCACTCATCTAGTTAGCTCTCGAATATATGATAACTTGATATCCACTGAATGAAGGTCCCAGAGGTCAGAAATATGGGCGACTCCTAACATAAAACATTATCGCCAAAGGGTCCATTAGAACTTATCTTGGTGAGGGATTCCTATTTAAAAAAGAAAATGTATTCTCTAAATTCTTCAATGTTTCCCAAACTCTTAACAAAAATTCAAAATTTTAGCATTTGTGCATTGGTTAATTCAATTATGAAATATTGGGGCTTCAAGGTTGGATGGAAGGGAGATTAAATAATAAGTAAGACCTTTCACATAATTTCTGGTCAAAATTTTTAATGAGGTTAGACCAAAGGGAGATTTAAAATTATTTCATATGCATATGTCCAATATCCATATCAAAAGTTCCAAGTTGGAGATGAGGAAGCCATCCATAAATTGAAAAGAGCCAAGAGAGACATTGTAATCCTAACAATGGATGTAAATGAGTGAAATGAGGTGAAATACAATAATTATAGCTAGAAGAACTGTTTTAACTATAATAAGAGAAATAATGATCTCTAGTGAAGTGAAAAAGTGGTGAGAAGAATGAGAATTGTATATATTAAACTGCAAATGTACTGAGCAAAATGAGTTGGTTTATAGTGAAATGTGAGAGCAAGAATAATATTGAGTGAAGTTCAAGATTAGTGAGCAATAGAGATGAATATTCCTAGTGAAGAGAGCGAATTATATGGAGAAAATATGATGTTGATGACATAGTTGGGATGAACTAAAGAATAATAGAGAATAATAGAGAAAATCAAATTTTGAATTAGAGAGCAGAGTTCCCATAGGTTAGTGCCTAAAACATAACATAGGGGATTGGTGTCTCATGTAGGTTGGTTCCTACAAGGAAGCAAAGGGGATTGGTGTCTCTTGTAATTTGGTGTCTAAAAACCAATAGAGCGAATTGACGTCACCTATAGGTTGGTGCCAACAAACTAATGTAATAGTATTTTGGTGCTTACAATATGTTGAGAAAGTTGGAATTTGTTGTCATTGATTTCAATTATAGTCATTAATTTCAAGTGATGAATGGTTTATGGGGAGATTGTTTATGTTATTATTAATGTGTGCTATGTTTTCTAACTACTATATTTTTATACTAATATCCTATCTTTAAAGGAATTTTGTTTGTAGGTAACTTGTTTAAAATCACTTTCAAAGTGCTTGGTTGGATATCCCTCTCATACATATTTACAATTGTATATGTAACTTGGTAAAAATCCTAAGGAATAAAGAGAAAAGGTGGTGGAGGATTAGCAGGTAGATATGGATTCAAGGAATTCGAGCATTCAGGGCATATAAGGTTCAACCAAGTCAGAGCTAATAATAAAGAGGTGGATGCTGGATTCATCTAGATATCTAGAATATCTAGGATTATCTGAGAGTTCATGTATCTGGGTGTTCATGTATCTCAAAATTGACTTATCCAAGGGTCACACAAGGAAACTACTTAAGAAAAAACCCAAATCAGGATTCAATTCAAAGGTAGCCAACTAAAGGTTCTGGTTAGAAACGTTCTACATGGAGGAAGGGATATCCAATAATCCATGTATCCATGGGTTGCACAATGCAGCCACCTAAGAAAAGACCTGGAACCAAACTCAATAGAAGATTGATGGCTCACAACTCCATATTATTCATGTTTCCATAGTGTACAATTTATTTGAGTACCCAAACCTCTTGGAGGTGTAACAAGGAATTTCTTAATAAATCAACCAGATAATACATTTTCTCAAACAAGCAAGAATGTGCCAACCGAGTGATAGAAATGACAGGTGGTAGATATTGATTGGTTGGCATAAATGAATTGGAAATTAAGTTTGGTAAATTACGTAGCATGTTAATAGGTTGCAAGAGGATGTATCTAGGTATCTCAGCCTCTGGGCATGGTGCATGTTTTCTAGTTCAAAAAATAGTTGAATCAAATTTTTTCTAGAAATAAACAAGCAATGTACCCCAGATAGGTGGAAACATGAGCTGGCATCTAAGTGGTGACAGGTGGAACTGATGTGATTACATGATGAAATGGAACTTTGATTGTTAAATGTAGAAGGAATATTTGGCCATTTTGGGTGGCCAAGTGGCTCATTTTGAAGTGACAGATAGTAGTAATGTGGCATGACATATGGAAAAATGATGACATGGTAGGCGAGGTGGAAGGACCTCGAGATTCACTCTAGGGAGAATCCTTTTAAAGTTTCAAAGTGAAAAATAAATTTTCCAATGGATATAAAATTATTATTTTATTTTATACAATGGATTATTAGGCCCTATGATCGATGTGGAATCATTCTAGATTAAGGGTGCAAAGGATAAATGTTAGACCCCTTTGCCCTCATTAGAACTTGGAAAAACTAGGGGAACTGAAGTATGGTCCTTGTCATTAGATCATATTAGTCTAATGAATTTTCCTAGCATGGTCAGATTAGATAAGAGTTATTAAGCCACATATGTGAAAAATATTTGAACCCCCTGCCCCCCATTTATCAATGGTTAGTTAAGAAATGGTGCCTTAGGATGTAGTTTCAATCGTCGATATAATTTGAATTACTTAGAGCACCTGCGGAATTTTTTTGTGGTTTAACCATTCAGTAAACTACTTAGGGATAAGTGAATTATGGTTTTGGTTTTCTTATATGGTTATAGGCACCTGGGAGCTAGCCATCAAAGGCTATGAGATATAAATTGTGTTTGGGTGCCAAATTCCTTTAAAAATGAAAGTCTGTAGGGATGAAGACTAAAGTGTCAACACCTATAAATAAACTATATCACAACATGATAAGTTAATTTTTCCATGTATAACTAAGAGAATAGGTTGCACCAACATAGAAACAAACAAGAAGATTTATCTATATGTAGATATGAAAAGGGAGCCATAAATACATTTTGAAGATTGAAAACCTAAAGAAGAATTAACTAGATTAGTGGATTAAAGGGAAGAGAGGTTGTTGCATAAGATAGTGAGAAGATCTAAAAACTATTTAGTTGTTTAAAATATATTTTAATGGCCATGGATATAAATTTTGAAATGAATGAAAAAGATATCTAAGTACCTACAACAGGTTAGTATTTGTAAATATGAGGGGGTTGGTTCCTCTACCAAGTTGGTGCCTACAAATAGTGGGAGTTGGCATTTTTACAAGTTAATGCTCAGAAATAAAAGGGGGTTGGAGCCTCTTGTAGCTTGGTGCCTACAAAATTTGATGTAATCTAAATTTTGAGCTTAATTTTACAAAATACTAAAAGAGAATTTTTGGTTTTTTTGGTATCATGATTTCACATTAGTTCGTTGTGTAAACATCTTATGTGATTGGTGCAGTGTTGAATTGTTAATTATATTTGATTGATTAAATAGTTGTGAAAATTTTTATGATACTAATTCACCCCCCTCTCAGTACTACTTTTATTCCCAACAATTGGTATCAGAGTAGGTTCTTTAAGGAACAATTTATTAACTAGAGGTTACAATTAAGGTGAATCAATGGTTAGTTGGGAGGGAATTTTTTCAAATAGGCAACAATCTTTGATTGGACAAATTATGAATTCTAGAATATAAGGATTGAATCATACCTAATTTCTATTAAAATTGATGTATGGACATTAGTTGAAGTTGGATACACAATGCCAACAACTAACAAATTGAAATGAAATAAGGTCCCACTCAAAAATGCAAATGGAAGTAATGAAACCTTGTTTGGTCTTAATCAATCTGAACATGTCAAGGGAATGCATTGTATATATACTAAGGAAGGTTGGGAAAAGATCAAGAAAATCTATAAGGGATATGATATGATAAATAAATCTAAATTTCAAGGACATAGAATGAGGTTTGAAATTTTAAATATGAATGAGGATGTAAGTATTACAAAATTCATTCTTAGAGTTGATGAAGTAGCTAACACCATAAGAGGCCTTAATGAAAACATTAATGAATAAGTTGTTTTTCATAAAGTATTCATATTTCTTCCTATGAAATTTGATACGAATATCTTGTTGTTTCTTCTACAACACCCTCCAAAATTTTGGATTATGCTCAATTTTAGATCCTTCATTGGTCTTGTACATTGTCATCGCAAACTTTGAAACTCATTCAATATATTTTCCTGAGGAGTTTTTGTCCCTTTTGCAATATAGGAAAAATGTCATATTTTCACATGTTAGCTATCATATCATGTACATAAGCCTCTTCTGGTAGTTTCAAGAGGTCGCCTTTATGTAAATGAGTTGTTCTAACCATGAAAAGATTTGTCACAGTTATTTCAAAATTTTTAAGCATTATCACACAAGGGTCATCACGATTGTCGCAAAGTGTATATTAAGTGTCACACTCATTGTAAGTTGTCGTAAAGTCGTCACATAAAGGGAAATGCATTATCATGTGTCCTGGATGATCTATGTTGTTCTGTTATCAAGTGGTCTAAGTATGTGATCACAGTCAAAGTCTTATCACTGTTCACATCAATCTCACCCTTCCCACACTTAGTCATTTTCTAAAAAACTTCCAGATCAAGCAACCTAGCTTCACTTGGCCTGCCTAAATTGCACACTACATAGTCTCAGTCCCCTATTTGTGACCTTTCCTCTTTGAACTATGCAATGCATAGTTCCTACCTCGTAGGATTGTTTCACTGCACAATTCCATTCCTCAAACCCTGACCTTTCTTCTCAGAATTGCATAATTCATTTTCCAAGTGTAGCCTTAACTGTTTATTGGGTAGTCTCTAGCCTCAAGTTCATTGTCGAGCTCCTGAAATGCGCAACTGTATAATGGCCTAGCCTCCCTTGTCTCCATAAACTATCCAATGTTCTCACCCAGTGCTCATCCTTTCATCCTGTCACACTAATCTCCATAATTACACAGTATGCTCCCTCAACCCAACCTGAACTATGCATTGTGTAGTCTCAAGGCTCAAGGATCCCCTTGAATGCTTCAACTATGTAACTGTACAGTCAATCAGACCTTTTCCTAGCTTTCCATCATGTTTTGGCTCAGTCAATTGATAAGTATGCACAATATTAGACTAGGGGGTTTTCAAACTGATGTCATCTTGTTATGAGTGCATTGCATAAACATGTACCTTATCATGCCATGGCGAGATGATGAAGAACGAGTTGAAGGAGCACAACATTCTAAAACAAATTCTTATAGCTGAGTATGCAAGATGATCAATCAAGAGAAAGAAAAGGGGCACCAGTTTCGATCACCATTTAATATTTGAGATCATTCAAGATCCCTTATCACCAAGCCATGTCAAGGTGAAAAGAAAAGTATTATCAAGAAGACTTGTAGCACACAATAGAAGCTATGGCTTGGCATTTCCACATCATCAAGCAGTCCATGTTAGCAGTGTCATGTCATGAGTTGTCACATGCCACACCATTGTGGTTAATGATGTAAATTATGTTTCAAAAATATATTGTAAAGTGGAAGTCCAAAGGACATGTATGAAATCTGAAGATTCATGTAAAGTTGAAAATTCATAGGAAGTCAAATAGTTATGAGGGTAGATGAAGAGTCATAAGTAAGGTGAAGCATCACTTCCTTATTGTTATATGTACACCCTCATTGTAAGATCAAAGGAATTTCCACCTTGGATCCTCCTCCAAGGCTTTAGAGAGATAAGCTAGTTCTTTTGAGGAGCAAGGAGTGGATACAATGCTCCACTATTGGAGCTAGTGATGTTCGTTATATACATGTGTCTTAGAAATTTTACTTGTTATAAGAAGCCCTATGCACCAACACGTTCTTCATGCATGGATTATGGATGTTTGTAAGACTATTCTGTGAATGTTTGTAATTCATGTTCGCCCTCCTCTGTGCTAAAGAAGTTGAACTATTTCAGTTATTTCGGTACTTATCACATTGATAATTCTATTTAATTGTTACTATTCTTTTCGCATCCTTATGGACTATTCGGATGGATATTAGATAGATCTTCCTTGTTACATTGGTTGCAATGACAGTTTCATCTCGGTGAACTATTCTTCTTGGTGTTATACATATCCTTCTTGTTTATGTGTGTCTCTACTAGGGTGGTACTACTACCTCTCTCTTAGAGGCTCACTTCTCCTCCCCTCCGCAGTGAAAGAACTTTGACACACGTACGATCAAACACTCAACAAGCACATCTCCTTGCTTTTCGAAGGAACATTTTCACTCCTCTCTCTTAGTGACAGTTAGAGCCAAGGAATATCGTTAAGATAATCGGTAACTGTGTGATATTCTAGATGGGGCTCCTATCAAAAATGGTGTGAGATCTAATTGGGATGACGAATTGGGGAGATCGCTTGCATGTTGGTGGGTCTAGTACGGTCAACATTTTTGGTGCTAGCATGATGGAAGCCAAATTTTATGGCTGATAACGTCACCAACCCCAATCTTAATTCCTTTGGTCAAGGCGGTAACATTCCCAGCACCTCCCCTGTGCACATTCCTGAAGTTGGTAATTTTTTTCAACCTGAAACTGTACAAGATTACAAAATCTCTTACGATTGGATCTGGGCCATCTGCCCCATCACCTGAAAGTTTGCAAGAGCTATCAGATTGATACAAGGAATAGATAATATTACATATTTTCCAAAGAAGAACCAAACAACCCCCACCAAGATAATGCTCTCAATAGTTGAATATTAGGTTCTCACCACCCTTGAAGAGTTAGCACATTTTGAAGAAAAACAAAAAAACCATAGCAACCTCCAACCTTCAACGGTGGTGATTTGTAGTACTCTTGGACAATAATTTCCCTCGATTAGGTGGTGAAGAAGAAGAAAACAAATTAGATTCTGATGAAGAAGGAGAAAATAATGATGAAGACATTGAAGACCAAGATCTAGACTGGATGACTTAGGGTCCACTTGCACTTTTAGGTGTGTTACACAAAATTCCAAGGCACTCAGAGAAGCTACTAATGAAGTATAACACTGACAAAGTAATAAACACAAAGGACTATCTAGAAAACTTCTACCTACATGTGAAAACACTTTAGGTATGTTATGATGATGTTACATGTAGACTCTTTTCATGTACCTTAGATGGAAGAGAAACTGTATGGCATCATATCATTCCTCTAAACTCGATCCAAAATTGGAGGGGTTTTAAGAAATTATTTCTTGCAAAATTCACTGATGATAAAACCCTCACCGTGCTTTTAAAAGAGCTCGAAAATCTCTATATTGAGTGGAAAGAAAGGGTGAAATATGTTAGTGAGAGGTTTATCCATATATTGAATATATTTCCACCAAACAAAGAACCTCATGACTCCATCACTATCGAATATTTCACATCTGCCTTACCATCAAGCATTGCACAATTCGTGAAAAGAACTGTGAAAGAAAATTTGGCTAAAAATTTTGGAGAGTCGACCATAGTTGGAAATGAATTGTGTGCGATTGGAGACATCATAGATGGTGAATCAACAAAGGAATCCAAACACATGAGGAAAAGGTCTCAAGCCTCCATAAGAAAGGAAAAATAAAAAGAAGCAATTGATCTTGAGAGATTGACATGCACTATCAAGTATGTATCCAATGAGTTGGAAGAATTGAAACAAAGTTCGAGAGATACCACTGTGAGAAGCACGCCTCCTAGGTTTAACCTTATAATAAATACTTCCACCTTCAGCAGCAACAATAACCAGCTAACCAAGTCTATGTAGATCTTAAACGTTGTGCTAAATATCAAAAGTATGGGCATGGACCAGTATTGTTCATTTCATCAAGAATACCATTTAGGGAAAACATGCCCACAATGGAACCACAACATGAACGTTCTGGCTATGCATTTTATTGACACAGTGCTTATCAATGAGCAGACTGAGCCTGCGGAAGAAAAGGAAGAAACTGTTGTGACCAAAGAGACCCTAAGAATGAGGCATGCAATGAACACATTCAGTTGTGTACTCACAACTGGAAAGAGAAATGATCAAAAGAAACCATTGAGTAATGAAACAACCCAGAAGTAGACCACTCAATATAAATTAAGAAGTTAAGGGTCGCCTCCCACATAAGAGTTGATGAAGAAAAAATGAAAGAAACATTTGTTGAGGAAGATCAGTGCGCCTGTCAACCCAACACATAACACTTAGAACAAATCTGGAAATGAAGTTACAAAGAAAAGTACTTCCACAAGCAACAAAAGTAAGTCCATCACTCCAGAAGTAGCAAATATGCCAACTCACCTAGACACTATGACAATCTCTCCCACACTAGATTACAACATATTTGAAGAAATGAAGAAGGCTCATGTGAATATCTCACTTTTGAATTAACAAATATCACGAGCCAGTGGGATATGCTCCTACGTGAACCTCGATAGTCCTTCTCAAGTGACAATGCTTCTTCACAGAAGGGATTTAAATCTGGTAAGTCCTCTAGTTCCTTGGAGTCTGTACTTAATGTTTTAACTTTCAATGTAAATACACTTTGCCTTCCATTTTTGTTGACATTTGAAATTTTCAATTATAATGTACACAATTTCTTAGTTGATTTTGGTGCATTGTTAAATTTAATGCCCCTATATTACTTGAATAAAATCAAATCAAAATGGGATAAAATAGATGCATAGATCATTCAGCTGGATAGGACTCTTGTCCATGCAATTGGTGAGCTCAAAAATGTGCTTATTCATTTATCATCTAATCACAAAGCTCACCAATGTATAAAAATAGTAATTGTGGACAGTCCAAAAGTATATGGTGTATTATTGAGAAGACTAGTCTAGCAAGTTACAGGGGTACTTTGTGACAAACTGGTCACATTTGTGGCTTCTGTATAAGGGTAGAAACAATCAAATCAGGGTGAACTCAGAGCGGTACATGAAACACACAGTAAGTCCCTTATAGGGTGAGAATGATCTAATCACTTTCACAGATATTATCTTTGGTGACTACTTTTTAGAAACTGAACTGGGGTGTTATCTTGCTCAACCATCCCTAATCCGACCAAATACATGGTATGAGCTCCTTACTAATCCAACTAGTGAAAATGATATTTGTAGAGTGAGTAGTAATAATAATAATAGTAATAGTGTAGTACATAGCCCTTCTACATATGATATTTGGAATTTTTATTTTGATGGTTCCAAAATGCAGGAGGGCTTTGGAGTTGGTTGTTTTTTATTAGACCTGCAACAGAGAAAACATATGATCTCTAGCTTCTTGCAACTCGAGTGCACAAACAACACTGCGAAATATGAAGCACTCATCTTGGGTTTGGAAAGAGCCATTGACCTCAATGTTGCAGTTCTCAAAGCAATAGGTGACTGAAAAATTACTGTACGACATGTACATGATACCATACACTGTGTGTCATATCATCTCAAAGGTTACCAACAAGAGGTATGGCATTTTCTTTCACATTTCCAATATTTTAATATTATCTTTGTTCCTATAATGTGAAATGTATTTCTGGATGCATTGGAAAATGCTACTACTAAGTTATCACTGCTTAGGGATGGTTTTTTCTATAGAAATTCTTTGTAAGACATTTGTCCCTAATAATATTACTAATTTATGCATTTCTAATGATGACCTGTAGGTACTTCATTTATGGTGAATACTGATTTATTCAAAGATGCAACTATCGATGAAGATGAGCATGAGAAGGCATCATAGGATGCAGCGAACATAAGAAAGGAAAACCTCATGCTATGACTTGCTAAATTGCTTCTGAGGGCCAGTCAATGCAAAAACCCATAGCTCAACATTTTCGCATGAGAAGATAAATATGGGAATATAAAATGATCCAAAGTATGTCAACCTTGGTACTTGTTTCACGCGATAGGAGTGACAAGCTTCTATCCTCTTATTCAAGCAATAATGAGATGTATTTGTGTGGACGTATGATGACCTCAAAACTTATGACACGTGAATTATCCAGCATGTAATCCCAATCAAAGAAGGGGCCAAGTCATTCTAACAAAAGTTGCAGAATGTACATCCAACACTTGAGCCTCTCATTTAAAAGGAGTTAAGGAAGTTGTTGGATGCTTAGATCATATACAAGGTGCGACGTTCTACCTGGATATCAAACTTGGTCCCAGTAAGGAAGAAGTCTGGGGAAATCTACTTGTGTCTTGATTTTTGAAACTTGAACTGTGCCTCAGACAAAGAAAACTACACTGTGTCATCTACGGAATAGATACTACAAATAGTATCGGGGTGAGAGATGTTTTCTTTATAAGATGGGTATTTGGGATACAGCTAGGTTCTAGTCTCAAAGCTTCATAGACTTAAAATAAAATTTTGCATAAAGTGGGGTACCTTCACATTTAAGAGAATGCCATTTGTGTTGATTAATGTAGGTGCAACATTTCAACGCATTATGGACATTGCATTCCATGGATTTATTTAACCAAGCATAGTGGTCTGCCTCGATGATGTCACAATGTTTTCTAAGAAGAGATCCGACCACATACGCCATTTGTGAAAAAATTTTGAGTGATGTCATAAATATGAGATATCCCTTAATCCTAAAAAGAGTATTTTCAAAGTCTCTGAGGGTAATTTGTTGGGCCGCATTATTGCCAAAAGTGGGATTAAAGTAGACCTAGAGAGGGTCAAAGAAATTACACATATTCCCTTCCCTGTGAACAAGAAAGCTATGTAGTCCTTCCTATTGAAAATCAACTTCCTCTGTAAGTTCATCTTTGATTACGCTAAGATTTTCAAGCCAATACAATATATGGTAAAGAAGGATGCAATCTACAGATGGGATAAAAGAGAAAAGGACACATTTTCCCAAATCAAGCAAGCTATCATAGAAGCACCTTCTCCATATAGCCAATATTTCAGTAAATATTTTCTACTCTACACGTTGATTCTAACACTTGTCTCACCATTGTGCTTACACAAAAGAATGATTAGAACAACGAGTGGCGAATATCTTTCATGAGTGCTAGTATTTAGGGACCTGAACTTAGCTATCCCGCCATTGATAAATAATATTACACAATATACAAGGTGGTGAAGCACTTTTATCCATATCCTTTGAAAAATCATTATATCATCTTTGTTCTACACCCAATGGTCAGATCATTGTTTGTTCATCAAGAGTTGGGTGAGAGAAGAGTGAACTAGATGACTAGTTTACAATAGTATGATTTAGATTTCAAACTAGTTCACACAATCAAGGGCCACAGTTTACATTAGCTATCAGTATAAGTAGTGGATGAAAACTAATTAGAAGATCCCTCTAGATGGGAACAAAAAATCATAATGTATAATGTAGAGTGAACTTCTCCCACTATTATCACAGACTCTTGGTACACAAATGTGCACCAATACCTTCAACATGACAATGTTCCCTACCATTTATATGCACAAGAGAAGAGGGTACTTATACTCAAAACATTATGTTATCAGTTAGTGCATGGGGTGATTTTCAAAAAGCACCATAATGGAGTATTTCTCAGGTGTTTGGAAGCGCATGATTCAGAGAAAGTGTTGTGTGACCTCTAGGATGTACTAGTTGGGGACATTTTGTGGGAAACAAAACTGGGCATAAAATCATGTGGCCCGGTTTTGTTGGGCGCGGGATCCCCTAAGGGAAGTTTTTCGGTTTAAAGCCTAGATTTTGACTAAATCCAATGTAAAGACTCCGCGTTTTGTGGGCACGGGGAGAGAACATGTAAATGAGTCATAGGGTTGTCTGCCCTCATTTTTGTAATGTAATGTTAGCCTTAGAGATCTACCCATGGTCCGTGGACCATGGGATTGTATAAATAGAGTGAGGCTCTAAGTTGTAAATCAATCAATAGAAGTAAGAGAATGATGATGAAATAGAAGGATAGCAGAAGATCTAAGTGTAGAGTCATGTCTTTGGGTCGTAGAGTAGGAGAAGGCTCTACATCTGAGTGTGCAGGGCAGGTTGAGTTTGTAACCGATTGAAGGATTAATAAATAGAATTTTTATACCATTCATGTGTATTTATTTACTATCTTTTGCATTGAATGTATTAAGTATAAATTACATTTCTGTTGTTTATATGATGCACGAACATATATGATTGTGCTGATTAAGTATAAATTACATTTCTGTTGTTTATATGATGCACGAACATATATGATTGTGCTGATTAAGTGAATATAAGATAAAGTATCTATTTACGTGAAGTTAACTAATAGTTATAAGAAGATAAGTAGGATCCGTGGTGTAACTTGGGGAAATAGCACAGATCACTGCCTTAGTAGTGTGAAAGCACCTCAGCCCCTAGTTAGGGTTGCGTGAAGGTGATTATAACAGATCGCGAAGGCCTCACAGGTCAGGGCAGTGTGCGAAGCACAGGGGCTTCACTCAATGAACCTTTGACAAATCATGTGCATTTGTGGCATACTAAACAATACCCCTGATTTGACTACATATTGGAAAATACCTCTAAAAATCAAATTAATTAACCCCCTACTAATATGAACCCAATACACCTTCCCAATAAAAAAACCTCCTACTTTCACTAGATATTGTAGGTATCGTTTTTTGATTAACATTTTTTATACCCCTTTATATTTTTCCATTAACTTTGAGCTCCATTTTTTATACCTACCAATATAAAAACCCTTCACCCCCTATATATCCCCCAATATATTATGCCATTTTTTCCTCAATATATACCCCCAATATGAACTCACATGGTATGGTATTGATCCCCTGGTGAAGCCCCCTGGCGCGAAGTGACCTGCGCGAAGCCATTCACAGTTGGACTAAATTGACCCCTCAGACATCTCAAGGGTGCGGAAACTTGGTTCCAACATCCCCCCATATTGCTTCGGCTAAGACCTTAGCCCGCACTCCATGGGTTGTTACCAAAAGGGCCAGTAGTAGGGATTTATTTGGCTAGTTAACTTTGAACCTAGGTCAAGCCCCATCAATCTGACAAATGGTTTGATTGTCAGGACCGGAATCTGCATAGAGATGTCTGATGTCGTATCATTGGAATCCAACTAAGAAGGAAAATGAAGGTTGGTTAGACAGGAGGATTCACGAGTTCGCGGTGCAGGAGAACAAGAATCCATGACTGACAAAAGAAGAGTGGTTAGACTGCTACCTCTACACAGAGATCCACAAAATATTCTTCGCATCCTTCCCTACCGAGCTGTACGAGTGGATCGCAAAGCTAGCAGAGAGCCAAGGAACATGGAAACTCGACAATCCTATTGTGTGGACCCCAGAGTTGGTGCACAGATTGGAAGCATTGGAGGATAAGATCGCACACGCTATTGATCACTAGGTCGATCGGATTATAGGAGGATTCATTACTGAGTTCGCGTAGATACCTTAGTCAGCTATAGCGAGGTAGAGTGATGCTTTCTCAAAGGACTGCGAGGTAAGTACATAAAGTATCTAAATACTTGGATTAAAATGCTACTGGGTGAAAAGAGGGTTATGCAATTACCTTAATGTTTAGAGGTACGCGAAGCGGAAAAACCTACAAAAATGAAAGGAAGTAAGGGACTAGAGAATAGCCCTTTGATTTCACCTCCACGAGGGGACAAGGAAGAGCTCGTGAAGATCTCTCCGCGAAGTGCGATCCATTTGATAAGGCAGAGGATTCCACGCATACCACCCCCACCCACACCACCACTAGCTTGATTGCCTTCACCTCCATCTTCACTCGTACCACCTCTGCCACCAACACAATTAAATATGGCAAGCACGATAAAGTTGCCTATGTTCAAGGGAGTAGGAAATGAAGATCCAGACCATTTTTGGTTTGTGATAAAAGCCATATGGGAAGCACAGGGAGTTACAGATGATAATATAAAGAAAGAAATGTTGGTCAATGCTCTGTAGGATCGCACGCTGACCTGGTATATTAAGCATTCCAATGATAATCCAAATGCAGGGATCATGAATATCCAAGCAACGCTAAATAGAGAATTTAGTAGGCCAAAGTCAGAGGCACAGTCGATCATTGGATTCAAAGAGATCACAATGCTACCAGGCGAGACTCCTTGGGAGTTGGATTAGAGGCTAAAGTGCATGATTTGCGAAGCTAATATGAATATGACGGATCGACAACACCGTGAATGGTTTGTAGCATCGCTAATACCACATCTGAGGAGCATGCTATCATAGCAGAAGTTAATGACTCAAGCAGAGGCCTTAGAAATCGTGATGAGGCTACATGAAACCCCGATGTAGGATCCTAACTTGGGAGTTCAGCAGATCCATGCGTAGTTGAAAAACTAATGCCTTGAGATCCAGAATCTGAAACAGGACATAACAGCTTGACCAGAAGTGCCGAAGAAGTGTGGTGCGTAAAATGTAAGGGTCGGGGTCGTTATAAGGACCACTGCCTGGTGTTCGCAAATTACCTTGCAGGAGGAGGATCGATGCCATTAAGACTGGAGGCACAAGAATGACTTAGCGCGACACCTGATTTGTGGTGTGGGATTTGTCAAAGAGGGGGGAAACACGCTACAGACAACTACCATTTGTTATGGAAGTATACTCAAAATTCGCAGCAATTGTTCAGTAACTTTTGTAGATCAATGGGACACGATGAGCACACTTGTAGAAGCTATGAGCTAATGATGGATAGAACTCCCACCTATAGAGTTTAGGTTGGATCATGATCCCTAGAACCGAATGTAGGAGTTGCGTGAACTGGATTTCAGTGGTGTGGATGAGGCTAAGGTGGAGGAGGACCTAGAAGAGGTCACAAACAATTGATATGCTATAATTGCGGAGGGCTAGGACATTATGCCCATGATTGTATGAACCCAACGCATCCATCATGTCTTTATTGTACCTTGTTTGATCATGACATTAAAGATTGTCCTACACTGATAGCTAGGATACGTGGAAAGGGAGCGCTACCGCCTCCCCCAACTCAGAACCTACAGATGATGAGGTCTGAGCCACATGAGGAAGATCCAAATGTGAACATTGTGCTGCGAAGTGGAATCCTGACGAGAGATGATAAAGGCAAACAACCCAAAGATAGTACTTGAGTTCACAAGGCTCCGATGAAAGAAGCAAAGTTTGATTTGGAGCATGCTAAGGAAACCTTCATGGAAGCTAAGAAGAGATTCATTGATGCCTCCACTTCAGGAAGCAAAGATAAACCAGAGCTAGAAATGGACCCATCTATGCTTTTGATGTTCCTAGAAACATGCATGAAGCTACTACATGATAGGAAGGTTGTAAAGGGACTATAGGAACTCATTACCAGATGTGCTGGGACCATGCTAGGAGAACCGCACATAGTCTGAAAGATTGGAAAGCATATGACGAGGACGAGAAGAGAAATGAGGTTAACCACGTAGATTGGAGAATATGAGATGGACCAAGTAATTTTGGATTTAGGATCGGACATGAATGTTCTGCCGAAGCAGACATGGGAGCGCATGGGGAGGCCTACACTGCAATGGTCTCCTATTCAGCTGTGAATGGCGAACTAGAAGAAGATAATACCTATGGGGAGATTGCAGGGAATCATTGTGGATATTGAGGGAGCGAGTGCGCTAGCAGAATTTGAAGTAATAGAGATTGTTGATGACAACAATCCCTATCTCATGCTCTTAGGAATTGATTGGGCCACTGACATGAATGGGGTGATTAATCTGAAGAAGCGCAAGATGATTTTTGAGAAGAAGTCTCTGCGCGTAGTTATACCCTTGGACCCTGCTAAAGGATTGTTCTATACAGAGCTGGTGCATGACTATGAAAGTGACGATGATTTGGACTACATCTACAAAATAACCATGTGAGAGTAAGATTGGGTAAATCCCACCATGGACGGATGGATCTCATGGGAGTACAAAAGATCTTGTACGTTGGATTCTGATGAGGAGGTAGAGTGATGGCAGAACCGGTTACACGAGGTAACCACGCTGAACTGTAATATGATGACAAGATCATTGTGCTCCATGTTGATGGAAGTGAGGGATCTGCCTAATTATGATGGGTTAAGTGAGGTAGATACTTTCCTAGATAAGTTTGAAAGGGAGGTGCTATAAAAGCAACGTTTCCAGGCCTTGAATTGGGTACTACGCACTACGCCCACGAGGTGGTGGGGTACCCACAAAGGGAGCTTTGAAGATTGGCGTGAATGTAGGAGAATGATGCGCACATGTTTTGGGAAGCCTAAGATGTGACTAATAGACAAGTATGATGGATGGGATGATCTGTGCACGTATCTGGCCAGGTGGATGCCGACATATGGAAAACAACCTATGGGGATATGCATGAACTTCACACTGAGAGGTATGGTCAATAAACTTGTGTTGGGGGGACAGATGTGTAGTTAGCTCTTAACGTTAGATAGACAATATGTGGAAAGAGCAATCACTCAAAAGTCTATCCATGCAGAAGCAGTTGATAAGGTGTGCAACACGTTGAACAAGGCAACCAATGCACAACGAAGCAGTTGGGACCTACGCATACTTGGGCATACACCTTTTTGGTTGGTCGATAGAATAGAGGCCATAATACCTATGAAGTCTATCGTGTCTAGTCCATGCATAGTGGCTCTTACAGATGTAATGGACCGTGGAGCCCTGGAAGAAAGGCTTGTGCCATTAGAAGAGCGTGAAGATGAATGGTTGGGACTCGATGAGGAGATCGAGCAGGGTGATCTTAGGTTCAAAGAAATCATGAATGAAAGAGTTCGATTGAGGGAGAAAAGTGCCAAGTCGAAAGCGGAAGTCAAGAAGCTTGAGGAAGCAATAAATAACGACTTTGTTGATAGAAAGACCGTAGTGATAAAGCAGGACGAGCTCGATTACATTGGCAGACTTGGGGAACACCGCCGAAAGTTTCTCAGTTTTCTGCATGAGATGGGACCATATGTTATTAAGGTCACAGATGGTGGCGTGGTGTAGCTCGTGAAGTTAAATGGTGAACTCTTTCCAGGAAAAGTAAATGGTAGTCAGTTGAAGCCGTATCCAGGTGGATCAGCCATCTGAATAGCCGCGGGAAGCACAATATTAGAGCTCTATGTAGTTGAAAGGAGGTGCAGGACTATAAATTTCTCTACCCAGGAGTTGTGTGATGTTAGGACTACACGTAGGAGAGAAGTGTCACAAGGTCCACAACAGTGCAAGGGTAGCTGTGTTGCTATGGGGGTAGGCTGGGAAGTGACCGTTGCAATCACTATTCACAATGTGATGCTTGGTTTGATACCAAATGGATCTGGTGACAAGCATTTAAGGCAAACTTTATGGGCTAGATTTGGGAAAATCTGCTGCTAAGGGAGCATTAATGGACTAAATTTGGGGGGAACGATCAAATTTGAATTCAAAAGGTGCTATAAATTACAAAGGGCTACCCAGAAAACAACACTTGGCCATTTGAGAATTGAGCTATTGTGCATCCTGAGATTCAGTAACTCTGATATGTTCAATTCTTTGAACTGTAAGGAATTATTTGAGCTCATAATTGAACCGTTGAAAGATTTTTGGAACAACAGTATGACCATGCCACAGGAAGCCATGGATATCGATGAAATTATAGTTGAAGAGGCCGCGCATGCCATGATGATAGGAGACGCCCCCAAAATCAACAGGATCATTGTATAAATCCCTAAATCACCATGCATGCCGAGGCCCAAGAAGGACAACCAACCCATGGTACTGGTGCGCATGTCCCCTTGAAAACTGCTGAGAACTAAACTAACCGTGGAAGAAAAGGAGAAAGTGGTTAATGTGGAAACCGACGAGGAGGAGGAATACCTTGAGGAAATCTTGGTGGAAGAGGAGGAGGATGAAGAAATGGAGGAAGAAACCCAGGGTGCAGACCCTTTGACCAGGTTACCCATGTATGTTCCTCCACAGAAAGGGAAAGCAAGGGTGCCTAAGGACCTAGATGAGAGAAAAAGCTCTTTGTAGACTCTGCTTCTCCCTGATGATATCATTTTTGAAGGAGTTCACTTAGGACAGGTGCCGGCTCTAAAGTTTGAAGATTGGGATCTCACGGACAATGAGAAATTCCCACACTTGGCAACTGCATAGCTAATGCGGCCAAAGAAAAACACAGCGGCAGGAGTCAAAGAGTTGAAGCTGCACAAGTGGTTGCACGGAGTAGAGAAAGTAGGGTTGTTAAACCTGCTCTGGGTGTCGCATTACCATCGCGCCCTAGTAACTATTTTTGTCATCATGCAGCTGCTCTACCTGGTGCATGATGGGTGTTTGTGGCTAGAGGAGCCCATCCTCGTCATGGACCACCTAATCCATAGAATTACCTGACTTCCTTGCAAGGGGGAAGACCAAACGGATATTTTGGAGGGTAACAGTAACGATCTAGCCATCGCAGAGGCCATGAAGAAAAAATTCAAGCTGGAGAAGAAGAAGAGGGGTTACACAATCTCCAGTATCAACAATAATGTAGTCAGAGTTGCGACCCAGATACTGGTTGGCAAGGTTATGCAGAAGTGCCGCATGGATGAGGTGCCCACACCAGCAGTAGCAATTTCCACGCAGTGCGCAGAGGGGGTCTAGTTTAACTGGTCTAAGTACTTGTGTAAGGAGTTCTTGGAAATTTTTTGCGAGGCACAAGAACAGGGGAAGACCTTCCACTATGCATGGGTTCTACTCTCCATAGTGCTGGTGGCTTGGGAATTGCCTAAGGATAGCTAGTTCCCCACACTTACGAAGGATCTTCTAGAGGTAGCGAAGTACGCTTCACTGTAGGCAATTAAAGACGTGCAGAGGATCAGAGACAACAAGATATTCTAGGTGTTCATGAAGATGAACATCAGAATGGGGATTAACCACAAGCCATGGTTATCACCCACTATCTACAATAGTCTGCAGAGCTTCGAGGAGTTCAAGGTATACTTTCATCACGTATATATTTGAGTGTGCAAGGACCCTGCGAAGAAATGGAATGAACTCCCCTACCTGGCCACGGACGATGTCATCTTCACTAAGCTAGAGTCATGGCTCTCGAAGTGGCACGCTCCAGCCATCTCCGTGGTGGAATCAGAGAAGTCCGCTGCAGAGAGGAAAAAGGAGGAGGCAAAGCTATCGATGGCATAATTGGCCGAGAAGAGAAGGACCAAAGCAGCAGTAGCAAAGGCACAGGAGGTGTGGGATGTTGCGAAGGCAGCGACAGAACAACAACAGGCATCTAAGAAGGAGTGCGAAGGCCAGAAGACACCCTCGCTTGAACAGGAGCTTGAAATAGAGAAAGGTGACATGGATTGACAAACAACGTCCACATAGCTGAAGCAGAAATGCTTGAGAGAGTAGGTGGGGCAGCGAAAGAAGTCAAAAGCCTCCAAGATTTCTTTCGACTCGATCACCCTCACTAAGGGGGATCTGCATGACATAGTGGAGATGGTGCATGAAGTCACCACGGAGGCCCTCCAGTAGTTCGCAGAGGAAAATTAGATGGTGTTAGGGGCCCTCCGGACATAGATACAGGAGTTGCAGGTGTGCACTCCTCAGGCTGGTACTCTATCAACCAACCTCGTAGTAGGCATGGCTGTGGCTGAGGAAATGTTGCGCGCCTACATGACCAACACTATAGTGTTGCCAGAGGGGGCACTGGTTATAGAAAATGAGGTCGAAAGGCCTATGCATAGTGCACTGAAAGGAGTTGGGATCAACATGGCTACACTCCCTTTGGAGACGCTCTATGTTCTGCAGGTTGGAGTGACTGCTGACCTGTGGGCCAGGGAGAATCGTGCGCTCGAGGTATTGAGAGAACAATGAATTAACATGGAACAACTAAGCCTGCAGCGCGATGAGGTAGTGGTGCAGAACCTACAGATTGTGCAGGTGGTTGAAGAAGCCTGCTAGATGGTTCTTGAGTTTACCATCGCAGCAGAGGCACTAGCAAAGGAGCACATTCGAAGGCTAGCAGCAGGGGTGTGTGAGGTGAAAGAAGAGATGGCTAAGGTTCAGCTAGAGCTGAACCTTTAGATAGCTGAGCTGAAATTGAAGGTGCAGCCTACAACTCCACCAGAGGTGAGGGAATAATGCACCAGTGCCATTATAATGGGAATAGAGGAGATCAACAGTGCAGTGAAGGACTACACCAAATTATTTGAAGAGTCGTTCAAGGTCCTCACCACTTTGTAGGAGGACCCAAACATACAGCGCTTAGAAACAGAGGTGTGTGAGCTATAGCAAAACTACGATGATATAAAAGGGACCACGCAGATAGTGGCCTTTACACAGAGGCTCACGCGGATGCAACAGGAAAAAGCGCTCAAGGAGCAGGTAGACGCAGCATGACATAAATAAGTGGTTTTGAAGCTACGTGTACAACCTTGGATCGATGAGGCATTCATCATTACAACCTTGATCGAAGCCAAGCTCACGCAAATGTAGTGAAGCGGTTCAACTACAATAGTCTCTGAACAACGAATCCAGGAAGTACAATAGGTAGTCACTCAGTGCGCTGCCGACCTTGCAGCGGTCTGGGCAGAGTTGGGAGGTCTCCACATGAATATCTCTGCACTGACAAAGTGACTCGAGGGTGAGTCACGATGTTTGTGTTGGGGGCCTGTTGGGATCCCCTAAGGGAAGTTTTGGGGCTTAAAGCCTAGATTTTGACTAAATCCAATGTAAAGACTCCACGTTTTGTGGGCGCGAAGCACGAGCTTGTAAATGAGTCATAGGGTTGTCTACCCTCATTTTTGTAATGTAATGTCGGCTTTAGAGATCTACCCATGGTCCCCGGACCATGGGATTGTATAAATAGCATGAGGCTCTAAGTTGTAAATCAATTAATAGAAGTAAGAGAATGATGATGGAATAGAAGGATAGCAGAATATCTAAGTGTAGATTCAAGTCTTTGGGTCATAGAGTAGGAGAAGGCTCTACAGCTGACTGCACAGAGGCCTAGTAGTCTGCAGTTGAGTGCACGGACCCCTGTAGCTGAGTACGTAGGGCAGGTTAAGTCTGTAACTGATTGAAGCATTAATAAAGAGAAGTTTTATACCATTCCTGTGTATTTATTTACTGTTTTCTGCATTGAATGTATTGGGTATAAATTACATTTATGCTATTTATATGATGTGCGAACATATATGATTGTGTTGATTAAGTGAATATAAGATAAAGTCTTTGTTTACATGAAGTTAACTAACAATTATAAGAATATAAGTAGGATCCATGGTGTAACTTGGGGAAATAGTGCAGATCGCTACCTTAGCACCTTAGCCCATGGTTAGGGCCGCGTGAAGGCGATTATAACAGATCATGAAGGCCTCATAGGTCAAGGTAGTGTGTGAAGTGACCTACGTGAAGCCATTCATAGTTGGACTAAATTGATCCCTCAGACATCTCAAGGGTGTGGAAACTTGGTTCCAGCATCCCCCCATATTGCCTCGGGTGAGGCCTCAGTCCGTGCTCCGCGGGCTATTGCCAAAAGGGCTAGTAGTATAGGGATTTGTTTGGCTAATTAAATCCAAACTTGGGTCAGGCCCCACCAAGCCAACATGTTTCTTTTGGCCCACATTATTCAAATATGCTCACACTTATGCTTGCAAATGTCTGGTCCATCAAAGGTGCGCTAGACGAAACAAGAAGTCAGTCACCCCATTATTGCCTATCGCAGTGGAATAACCTTTTCAATAGTGGGGCTTCATTGTTATTAGAGAAATGTCTCTGCATTGGGCAAATGAGCACCATTATATTCTCACTACCACATACTACTTTACACGGCGGATAGAAGAATTTTTGCTTAAACAGGTGAATGATTAGGTTGTCTCCAATTTCCTTTAGCAGAATATAATTTCCAGGTTCAGCATCCCTACTTCACTTGTTTTCAATAATGCAACATACTTTTCATTGCTAAAAAATCTATGATTTTGCATTAGGAAATCAAATTACATTGAATAATTTAGATAATTATTATCCATAGGGGAAAGTTCTTGCTAAGTCCACAAATAAGAACCTCATATGTATCATCAAAAAGACTATATTCTCTGAACATAGGAACTAGCACTCTTCTTTGGTAAATGATTTATGGGTTGACCGAGTCATGCCAAAGCCATCTCTGAACACCTCCCCTTACTTCTTGGTGTATGGAAAATAAGTTATCCTCCCTCCTAACATTTACTTTCCCGCTCTCCAACTTTCACAAGAATCTAAAGCAAAGCCATGCTTATTAGTGCAGCGTAAGATTGATACTCTTCACAAGTTGTAGGAAGAAAGGTTGAAAGAAAAAGAAATATTTTGACTCCATCATAACCGTATCAAGAGGTGTTTCAACAAGAATTATACAGGGAAGAATAAATTTAGTGTGGGTGACTTAGTCTTGAAGTGGGATAAAGCTCATGAGGACAAAGGAAAACAAACCAAGTTTCAATCCTTGTGGATTGAACCATTCACAGTTCACGAAAATCTTGGCCAACACATGTATCATATTCATTCACTTAATGAGAGGATTGACTCTCTCCTCATCAATGACCAAGACAAAGAATTATTTTCAATGATGATCTGGGGTTGTTCCCTACACTATGTAGGTAGTCTTTCCTTGGTTGTTTGATTTTATTTTTTGTTTGTTTCATGTAAATAAATGTTGTGTGTCAATGTGTTTCTTGGCTTGTTTGTGTGTGGTTGAGTTAAAAGAGAGTTTTGTGGAACTTAAACATTTGGCTAACCTTATATCCATCTTCCTTGCCTTGGTTATATCTTTTGGTCGATGAAGTTTCAACATAAAATATGACCTGTCTGTGAGGTGAGTTTTGGTTAAACCATGAACATGTATATATTCAGGAAAACCTCAGGCCCACAATCAGTTTTTATGTTTCAGTTTTGTCATGCCAATACAATTAGTAGAGAAGGAGAAGGGGGAAAATTTAAGTGAGAAAACCTAAATTAAAGGTATCTATATGCTTCTCTGAAGGAACAACCTATTTTTCTCTCAATAAGTTAATATCCCTCTTCCGCCCATAAAACGAATATGTTCCAATGCACAATCCTATAAAATATATAAATAAAGGAAAAAGAAGAGAAAGGCTTCCTGCATAGAGAGGTGAAGCAATAAACTTTGTCATGGTACTATCCAGGCTCATTGGCATTAGAGCAATGTTTGTGTTCATATAGTGACTCTGTTGGTGTACTGTCTAGGGCTACTGGCAGAAGAGCAATACCAAATATGAAAAAAACATACTCTTTAAATATTAAGCTCGCAAACTTCACTACCCTTCCCAACTCAAAACTTTGCGATATCGTTGAATCTTATGATGTGTTCAACCGAGAAAGGTATATAGGGGACCATGTTTATTAATGAGGTAAGTGAGGATATCAAAGTAATATACATGATGAATCAATACTCCTCAAATAACCAGGACCCTTTACAAAAGAATTAATCAAGCCAGAGAAGCTTGAATTCTACCAGTGTGATGCCAAGTGTTGTCATTGCTACAACACCCTCCTGTATTTTGCCTTACGCTAAATTTCAAAGCCTTCCTTAGTCTTGTACATTGTCATTGAAAATTTTGAAACTCATTGCATATGTTTTCTTGAGGAGATTTTGTCCCATTTGTAATATAGGAAAAATGTCATATTTTGACATGCTAGCTGTCCTATCATGTACATAAGCTTGTTCTAGTTGTTTCAAGAGGTCACCTTTGTGTAAATGAGTTGTTCTAAACATGTAAACATCCATCACACTCATTTCCAAAGTTTTAAGCATTGTCGCACAAGTGTCGTCACGGTCATCGCAAAGTGTATCTTAAGTGTGGAACTTGTCGTAAGTTGTTGTAAAGTTGTCACTGGAGGGAATCTCATGTACCCTAGATGACCTATGTTGCTGTGTTTTCAAGTGGTCTATGTGTGTGATCACAGTCAAAGTCTTATCACTGTTCACATCAGTCTCACCCTTCCCACACATAGTCATTTTCTAAAAACATTCTCGACCAAGAAACATAGCTTCACCCAGCCTCCCTGAACTGCACACTGTGTAGTCTCAGTCCTCTATCAAAGACCTTGCCTCTTGGCATTGCATAATGCAAATTTCCAACCTCCAAATACTGCTGCACTACGCAATTTCAGTGCTCAAACCCTGACCTTGGATCTCATAATTATGCAATTCCTTCTCCCATCCTAGCCCTAAATGTGCATTGCATAGTATCTAACCTCAAGCTCACCCTTGAGCTCCTAAAATCCACAACTATAAAATTTTCTAGCCTCCCTTGTTTCCCTAAACTACACAATGTGCTCACCCAATGCTCATCCTTTTAGCATGTCACACTGATCTCTAGAATTTCTATGTTTTCTCCTTCAGCCTAGCCTAAACTGTTCATTGTGCAATCTCAAGGCTCAAGGATCCCCTTACCTGTTCATTGTGGTAGAATTGTTCATTTTTCCTTAAAATTTCCTTACTTTAAAGCGGAAAAAGAATTAAAATGAAAGAGATCAAATGAATAGATGCAACTCTCATAAATTCCAAAAGGAAAAGTCTCAGAGAAAGGATAACTTATACACCAAAGAACATAGTTGTTCATCTGGAGATATGAATCAACAAACATCTGATGAAGAGTATGATGAATTTTTTGTCACATGCTATCACCTAAAAAGTGATTACCTAGCCATATTTTACTAGGTTGATTGAAATACACCATTTAATATGGTTTTTGACACATGAAAACCCACTTTTACCATAGGAAATAGTTTAGTGAACTACATTTTATTTCCATTTAATTATTTTACAGACATGGAAATAATTCATGCTATTTTCATATTTACCCATTTATTGTAAAAAAATTTAAGAATATTGTCACACACTTTTAGCATTTCCATTTGAATAATTAAATAAAAATGATTTAATATCACTTTCCTCCTAAGAAACAATTATTAAATCATTATTTAATAACTATTTCTAACCCATTTGACCATATCAGCCTGGAATAATTAAGAAATCATTCTTTATTTATTAATTATCTCACCCACATTTCTTAATTAACTTGAGTAATAATTATTTTATTAGTTAGTTAGATAAATAAATGTTAATGACCATTTATTTAATCTTTCCATTCCCAAAAATAATAAAATACTCGTAATAGTTAGGTCTTGATTTGGTCTACCAAATATTTTATTATTTGAATAGATCAAGACTAATATAGTATTTTATTATAAATCGAGAGTTTTTTCACCACTCAAACCATGACAACTTTCTCATCATCGAAATTATGGTCCCGAGTCTTTTGAGATCACCATCTAATTTCTCTCCACTATTCTTTTCCCACTCACTTACAAGAAATGAGAATGTCTTTTGCAACAATAGTAGAAGGGAGCAAAAGTACCTTCTCAGAGAAGAGGAGTTAACAACCCACATTGATAAACCTTGCTCAATAGTTGTTTCTTTCAATTTTATTATTAGCAAAAATATTTCTTCCATTGATATATACTTGCAACATTTTATGTATGTTTTCAATTTATGGTTTTTTACTGTAGGGATTTTCTAATCATTTTCTATGTAAATCTAAATACTAACATTTTTGTTTTCTTTTACGATTACATTTATCACTCATGTTGTTATCCTATCTAATTCATTTATAGTAAAGGTGTAATTTTTATCTCACATGCTAAGAAATCTATTTCTAACATCTTAGCCATATAATTTGAATACAATTACAAATATAATTCAGACATTGAGGAAGAAGTTGAAGGGGTAGTTGATCATGAAGAATAATTAATTATTTCTCTATATGCACTGAAGAAGACTAGAAGAAGAAATAAACGATTGAAGAAACAATTTTTGAAAGAATAAGAAGTTAATAATTATTCTAGCGAAGAATAATTTAACCCTAAAAGATTTAAGTAGAAGAAGAAAATTGAATTGAAGAAATTATTCTACAATAACTAAAGGATAAACAAAAGAGTCAAGATAGATTAGAGGATACAAATGCATTTCTAAAATAGGCGATATCCAAGAAGCATGCAAAGAATGATTCAAATAAATATGAATAATTTATTCTCTCTCTAAAAACACAACTTGAAGATATAAAGAGAAAATATGAGATCCTAAAAAATCAGTTGACAAAATGGGAGAAGAATTATCAAAAGTTAGAAGCAAAGGTTGTGTCTCTAAGAAAATTTTGAGAAAACCAAATCCAAAATAGATCTAAATATCAATTTTTCTAAAGGATCAGAGGTAGTAGAAAACATTCTTATAAATGAAATGTCCCGATCAATCAAAATGGGTTTGGATTGCAAATATCCCTATGTGACTATGATGGTTTTTCCTAGTTCACTGTCCCTAGAAAAGGTAGAATATTGTAGCTATGAAAATTTACTTAAAGGAAAGGTTAGTTATATTAATAGATGATATGAAAGAAGGATGAATCAAAAGTGGAATGATCCTATCAGCTCCACATATCGTATTATAGGTAAATTTAAGGATCAACATGAAAGGAAGAAAAGGTTCAACAAAACTGATGAGCACCAGTATTGCAGCAAGAATGCTACAACTCCTAGAGCTACCAACTTTACTTTATCAACTCGAGTTTAATACAAGCTTGGAGGTGACAGTGTTGTATAAACAAGTACAAGTGATGGTTCTGCCTTTTGTCACTATTCAGCTAGCGAGAGACCACTAAGGTTTTCAAGCCAAACATCTATGGATTCAGAAGAAGCTTGATTGCTAATGAAAGAAAGAGAGATATACTCTAGGAGAAAGCTTATCTACTGCAAATAACGAAAATGACTAAAATCCTATGCTAAAAACACACCCTTCTCTAACTAATTGCTGAGAAACTATGCTTTACATAAATGCCAAGACAACATGTATGAAATGCTTATATCTAAAGAATGGAAATTCAAGACATCAAACATCACTACTGTGCATGTAAAGGACTAAAATAAATTTGTTTTGTTCTTTTTATTCCTTTTCTAGAAAGTCAAGTGTAAACCCTAATTTCTTTTGGTGATGTGACAGGTGGTTTAGCGATGATGGTGGATGGATGGGAGGTTTCGGATATGGTTGGAAGGTTTAGGAGACCCTTGGGTGACCTGGTGTGATTTCCTAGAGGTTTTCCCTCAAATCGGCCTCAAAACATGTGTCTACAGGAAAACCTATAGGATGTACTAGAAACCTACAGGATTCCCTGTATTTCTATAGGATACATCCGAGAGAAAAATGATGGTTTTTGGAGGTGATGGAAGGCTTAGGGAAGGTGGTGGATGGGTAGAATGGAGTGTGAAAATGCCTAGGATCACTCAGAACTCAATACCCAGGTTAGGAGATGGTTGGGTTCACTCAACATGCTTGGAGGAATTTCTATGTAAAATGATGAGATTGTCGAAGATCTTGGTGAAAGAAATGGATGATTATGAATGGACGAAGTTGGAAGGTGGTTTACTGATATGAGATCCCATTAGATTTCTGAAGCACCTGCTCAGCATCAAACGTTCATAATTGCCACAAAGTCATGTAAACAAGAAAAATTCTAACAAGCTAGAAAAGAAGAATTTAATGGACTAGCTGTCTACTTCATGCATGAAGAAAGTTGCTGAACAAAATGGAATCATGGATGAGATCTACTGAAATACTAAATATGGAAGAGATGGCAACTAAATCCTCCACTTGCAAAAATGATCAAATGCTAGTTTAAGTACAGTAAACTCTAAATCTTATGAAGAAATGGAAATCTCTCTTTTTGGGGTTGCTTAAGGGTCTTTTCCTCAAATCATGATCCCCAAGGGAAGAGGTGAGACCAAGACACCTATTGAAAATTTTTTGGTGCTCCTTTTATCTCTTCTAACCTGCTACTGAAGTAAAGCACAAATGGAAGCAAACTAATAAACAACTAATCAAATCCACAGTACTTGCAATGAAATACTTCTAGAGACAATTTAACCACGAATCTATGAAACTAAGCCAAGCATACATATACAAGAACAGGAGCCTCTACTGCTGGGTTGGGCCCTAACCAAAGAGCTTCAGCCCTTTGAGTTAACTCAGTGCTGGATCAAGAAAAAGCTCATTTTCATTATCAAAACAGAAAATTACATCAATGTCTTCCACAAGTCCGGAGCTCGAAAATAACTAGTGTTTTTGCAACAAAAATTTGAATCCTAATGAGGCTCTATGCTTCTCTACTTATACAGCTAAAGTCTCCAATGACTCCCTTAAATCTAGGGAGGCTCAGCTCCCAAACTCGAGAAGAACTAACTCTTTGTCTATCACTTGCTCAGTAGCCTTTTGATCTTCATGACTTGGCTACTTGCACTCTAATCTGGTGTGATTAATGGATGAATATTCAAATGGGCGAGGAGTAAATGAGGAGGATTTACCTCCTACAATCTCTCTCCCTTGTCCCATTTGAGTTTCAAACCTTATTCTTGCCAAAATTCCTTGATTTTCTCTTCCAAACCTGCATTCAATGCATATTAGTCCACTAGGTATAATTGTTGGCATTATGATACATATGTTGTACTTGATGGAAACCCACTCACCTCAGATGATAAATTATAGTGCAGCAAAGTTCACGCACTTATATGCAGAGAAAAGTTTATTTCATGTAGAGAAACGTTCACGCACTTTTATGCAGAGAAAAGTTTATTTCATGTAGAGAAAAGTTCACGCACTTTTATGCAGAGAAAAGTTTATTTCATGTAGAGAAAAAGTTCACGCACTTTCATGCAGAGAAAAGTTCCTTTCATGAAGAGAAAATTTCACGCACTTTCATGGTTGGCTCATGGTATTAGTCCGACAGTTTTTGATCCTATGGTTTTGGTCCATCGTATTGCATCCAAAAGTGTTGATCTCACACACTTTCATGGTTGGTTCATGGTATTAGTCTAACAGTTTTTGATCCTATGGTTTTGGCTCGTGATATTGCATCCAAAAGTGTTGATCTCACGCACTTTCATGGTTGGTTCATGGTATTAGTCCGATAATTTTTGATCCTATGGTTTTGGCTTGTGGTATTGCATCCAAAAGTGTTGATCTCGCGCACTTTCATGGTTGGTTCATGGTATTAGTCCAATAGTTTTTTGATCCTATGGTTTTGGACCGTGGTATTGTGGAAGGCCTAAGACTATAAAAGAGGAAGGAGATCATTTGGCAAAGTATCATCGAATGAATTGAATATCTAATAAGTGCTAGATCTGAAATATTTGTGATTGGGTTATGGTGCAGATCTGGATCTGAATGAAGGAGGAACCTTAGCGCATAAAGGAGGATAAGTTCTTTTGATGGGTCATAATCTTTATGCTTGAATAATAGTATCTTTGCATGATTTTGATCTGTTATATGAGGCGCATGCTTGATCTATAAATCTGACAATCTGGGTAAATTAGTGTCTGAATATTTGAAAGAAGGAATTATCCTTTATAGATCTGCACGCAGGTTTCAGGTTGTTGAAGTAGCGTATATCTTTAAATTATGATCTAGCTGCTTCTGTCTATTGTTGCAGTATTCTGGGTTCAGAATTTGGTGTGTGGTTACTATTACTGTGTTCTGGGTATAGCTGTCAGAGAAGTGTTTACTTCATTCAGTTCTAATTGGGAAAAGGAGATTGTTTGATGCAGATATACTTGATGATTGATTGATGTTCATGGATCCAGTCTGAAATTTATGAAACGTGGTCCCTGGAAGAAAGAGAAGGTTGTAGCCTTCAGTAGGCCAGCACCTACGTACTAGTATCTTGGCTAGTACAAGAGCTAAGAGGATTGTAGCTCTCTGTAGGTTGTAGCCTGCGTACTGGTAAAGGACTGCACCAGTACAAAATCATTGTAAAAGGAGTTTCTAATTGAAAGAAGATAGAGACATATTGCAACACGTGGTTTTCACCCACATTGGGTTTCCACCTTATATCTGGTGTTCTTTTGTGTGACTATTTTCTTTTCTTGTTCCTGCTCATTATTTTATGATACTGACATACAAAGTAATGATCAATATTTGAAGAATTATTCAAAGTATAAATAAGGAAGATAGATTGATAAGAATTTGATAATACTGATTCACCCCCCCCTCTCAGTATTATTTCCAACAATTGGTATCAGAGCAGGTCCTTCTAAAGAAGCTTGATCACTTGAAGGAAGATCTAACATCATGAGCAACTACGAGAGGGAAGCATCAATCAGGCCACTGATTTTTGATGGAACAAACTTCGTATATTGGAAGGTAAGAGTTACTGCCTATCTTCAATCTTTGGGTACAAAAGTATGGGACATTATAGAAACAGGGTATACTTTTCATCAACTACTCCTACAGATTCAGCTGAGAAGAATAAATATGAAACAAATGCAAAGGCGGTTAATACTCTTCTAGGATGTCTATCTCAATCTGAATTTGTGAAGGTTATGCAATATAAATCTGCAAAAGAAATATGGGACAAGATTGTTTTGAGCTACGAAGGAGATGAACAGGTAAAACGTGCAAAACTTCAAACCCTCGGGATTCAGTATGAGAATCTCAGAATGTATAATGATGAAAGTGTGACTAACTATTTCCTTCGGGTAGACGAGATTGTTAATTGTATGAAAAACTTGGGTGAAGAAATAAAAGAGGCTGTTGTGGTTGAAAAAGTCCTAAGATCATTGTCCCCCAAGTTTGAATCTAAAGTGTCTACAATAGAAGAAAAGGAAAATCTACGAACTCTTACTATGTCTCAACTACACGGAATTCTAACTGCTTATGAAATGAGAAAAGGAGGTCCATCAGACAGGAGAGAAGCTGCTTTTAAGGCTTCAGGCAAAGGAGACTACTATGAATCAAGTCACGTGCCAGAAGAAGAAGAAGAATCAAATTTTGTCAGAAATCTTCAATGGGGTACTGGAAGGTTTAGAGGTAAGCTACCTTTTAAATGTTTTGCTTGTGGAAGAGTAGGTCATTATGCTGCCAAATGTCCTCATAAGGATAAGATTGACAAAGGAAAGGAACCTGCCAGATGGAACAAGAAACAAAATGAAAATAAGAAAAGCTACTACACTCATGAAGACAGTGATGGTCTATCAAATAGTGATGAAGATGAACGAGGTAATGACTATAAACTTTTAATGGCATTTGAAGATGATGATTACATGGATGCTATAGATGTGGATAGGTTTTATGAAGAGATTTCTAGACTTAAGACATGTATAGAAGAAAAGAATATGATCATTGATACTCTACAATTTCAAATTTATGAAAAAGAAAAATATCTTGAAAAGTTAGAAGGTGAAATTGTTGGCCTTAGAAAAGAAATTGAGAAAACAAAGGCTATTAATCTTAATTTTGTCAAAGGATCTGAAACTCTGGATGAGATCATCAATGTACAGCGTTCTCTGCTAAACAAGACAGGTCTGGGGTATAATGGAGAAACATCTCAAGCATCCACCTCAAAGAGTTATCTTGATGCAGCAAGAAGGAATGAGCAAAAGCACAATGGAGATCACCAGGTAAAGCAGGGATGAATTACATCAAGAACGAACAAAGACTATCAGGTAAACCAGGGGAAATCTGTCTTAAGGATGAACAAAAGCTACAACCAGCCACAGGTAAAATCTTCTCAATTTGCTTCAAGAATGGATGACAATAGAAATTACAATCATTTGGCCGGTAGATTTGATAATCGCAGAAGTTTCTTCAATGGGCAATGTTTCTCTTGCCATAACTTTGGTCACAAAGCAGCTCAATGTGTTGCATATAAAACAGTCATGACTAGAGAAGCTCAAAAACAAAGAAGTATGATCGGGATTACAAAAAGGACCTATAACAACTTTTCGGCTCTTGAAAATGAAGTTGAATGTTCTATTTCCAATAACTTTGGTCATGAAGATTCTGAATGCAGGAGCAGGTTTCAGCAGACAAAGGAACAAGCCTCTAGCACCAGAACATGGAGAATAAAGGAATCACAAACAGAAAGATGTGGGATAGCCTTTTATGCAGAAGGACAGGAAAATCTATGGTACATCGACAGTGGATGTTCGAAGCATATGACAGGTGATAAAGAAAAACTTGAATCATATTCTTCTTTAGAAAAGGGAAAGAAAGTTTCTTTTGGAAATGATACTCCAGCAGCTATAAAAGGAAAAGGCACAGCTCAGTTAAAAGAAAAGGTCAAAGCTGGAAATGTTTTGTATGTTGATGGCTTGAAGCATAACCTTCTGAGTGTCAGTCAGATGTGCGATCAAGGAACCGAGGTAATATTTCGATCAAATGGATGTAGCGTTCATGATCTTGATACAGGGAAAACAGTGATCAAAGGTAGAAGAACTCCAAATAATCTATACATATTTGAAGAAGGACAACAACAATGCTATTTGAGCAAGGATGATGAACATTGGTTATGGCATCGGAGGTTGGGGCATCTAAGCTTTTCACAAATAAGGAAGGCATGCAAATATCAGGCAGTTCGTGGTCTTCGAGATATCAAAATTCCAGACAACACTATATGCAAATCATGTCAGTTTGGTAAGCAAACCAGAACCAACTTCCTGGAGAAGGAAGGATCAGCCAGCAGGCCTCTTGAACTAGTCCATACAGATGTATGTGGTCCTTTCAGGACGAGGTCACCTCGAGGAGAAGAATACTTGATATTATTCATTGACGATTTCTCCAGGTTTGTTTGGTTAGGACTTTTGAAGCACAAAGACGAAGCATTCGAAAAATTCAAATCCTTCAAAGCCTTGGTTGGAAATGAATCAGGTTACAAAATTAAGTGCCTCAGGTCCGACAGAGGTGGGGAGTTTACCTCAAATGAATTTTTTGATTTCTGTGAAGAACATGGGATAAGAAGGGAATTCTCTACAGCTAGAACTCCTTAGCAAAATGGAGTGGTGGAAAGGATGAACAGAACAGTCCAACAAATGGCCCGTGTTATGCTTGATGAGTCTGAAACTCCCGCAACTTTCTGGGGTGAAGCTGCATATGCTACGGTTGTTATTCTCAATAAAACAAATGTCCGAGTGAACAGCACTCAAACTCCTCATGAACTCTGGTATGGTGAGACTCCTTCGGTAAAACACTTCAAAATCTTTGGGAGAAAATGCTATATTAAGAATACTGATGAGCAACTTGGCAAACTTGAACCTAGAGCGGATGAAGGCATTCTTCTTGGTTATTCTCCACACAGCAAAGCATATAAGTGCTACAATAAAAGACTTGGAAGAATTGTTGACAGCATTGATGTAGTGGTTAATGAAAAAGGATACATTCCTAGGCAAGTAAATCATGAAAATATCAAAGAAGATGAAGACTACCCTCAAAGACAGAATGATGAAGAAGAAGAACCTCAAGAAGCACTAGAGGAACATATAAGGGTAGAAGAGAAGACTCCATCCAGGTACGTTCAGAAGAATCATCTAGAATCTCAGATTTTTGGGCAAAAAGAAGCAGGTGTACAAACAAGAAGAACAAGTGCAGAAGCTTCAAGCTATTTGGCATTACTGTCATCCACTGAACCACAAAATGTAAAAGAGGCATGCAAAGATGAATGTTGGGTCAAAGCAATGGATGAAGAACTTGAGCAGATCGAAAAGAATAACACTTGGGAGTTGCTTCCTAGACCAAAGGATAAGAATGTTATAGGGACAAAATGGGTCTTCAAAAATAAGTTGAATGAAAATGGGGAAGTAATTAGAAACAAGGCCAGACTTGTTTGTAAAGGGTATGCGCAGCAAGAAGGAATAGATTTTGAAGAAACTTTTGCTCCTGTTGCAAGACTTGAGGCCATCCGAACGTTCCTTGCTCTCTCAAGCTTTCAAAAGTTCAAAGTATTTCAAATGGACGTGAAATCAGCCTTTCTGAATGGAGACTTAGAAGAAGAAGTATACATTGAGCAGCCAAATGGTTTCATTCTTGGAAATGATCCAAATATTGTATGCAGATTGAAAAAGGCTCTCTATGGTATTAAACAAGCTCGAAGGGCTTGGTACTATCGTTTGGACAAATATCTTCATCAACAAGGTTTTTCAAAAGGATTAGCAGATAGCAATCTTTATATAAAAATTGAAAATGACAAATTGCTGATACTTGTTGTGTATGTAGATGACATTATCTTTGGCAGCAATGAAGAATCTATGAGTCAAAGCTTTTCCTTGGTGATGCAGAAAGAATTCGAAATGTCCTTGCTTGGAGAATTGACATATTTTCTTGGCCTGCAAATCCAACAAAAGGAAGGAGGGATCTTCTTGTCTCAAACCAAGTATCTCAAGTAGATTTTGAAGAAATATGGCATGGAAGATGCAAAACCAGTATGTACACCCATGGTCACAGGATGTAGCCTCAGTGCAAATGATGAATCAGCAGCAGTACATCAACCAACCTACAGATCTATGATTGGAAGTCTACTTTATTTGACAGGTACCCGACCATACATCATGCATGCAGTGGGAATAGTTGGAAGATTTCAGGAAAATCCAAAGGAAACTCATCTTCAGGCAGTAAAGAGAATCTTCAAATATCTTCAAGGGACTCAAAATTATGGCTTATGGTATCCTAGAGATACAGATCTCACACTTCATGCTTATACTGATGCAGATTGGGCCGGAAGTGTGGATGACAGGAAGAGCACAAGTGGTGGTGCATTCTTTATGGGTTCCAGATTAGTATCTTGGTTCAGCAAGAAACAGAGTTCGATTGCCTTGTCTACAGCTGAAGCAGAATATGTTGCTGCTGCATCTTGCTGCACTCAACTCCTTTGGATGATGCAGACCTTGCAGGATTTTCAAATCACTTGTACACCACCCATCTCCATCTTATGTGATAATACAAGTGCAATCAACATTTCAAAGAACCCAATCATGCATTCAAAAACCAAGCACATACCAATCAAGTATCACTTTCTCCAGGAACAAGTGCTTGAACAAAAGGTCAAGTTGGAGTATGTTCCTTCTAAGGAACAGGTTGCTGATATACTCACCAAACCATTGCCTAGGGAGACCTTTGAATACCTCAGGCAAAAGCTGGGGGTTGTTGATGCATCATCTTGTTGTTGAATCTCTTCTGATTGTTGGTTGTACGCAAGGTTCATCTGAAGTATATGCGTACATGTGCTAGGTTGCGGATTGGTCAAAGATCGAATGGCACAGGTTCAGGGGGAGCATATCATGCATTGTTGGCATTATGGAGGAAGTACAGAAGGAGATCATGGATGATGATCTGAATATTTCTGCAATACGTCTCTATGTCTTTCATGGTCATTTATGGTATTTGATGGATTATGGTTCTTCTTTGTAGATCTGGTTTATAGTCAGGGGGAGCATGTTCTTAGGGGGAGCATAACCCTTTGCCCTTGATGTCAAAGGGGGAGAATGATTGGTTGTTGTTGCCATCAAGTCCAAAGGGGGAGATTGTTGGCATTATGATACATATGTTGTACTTGATGGAAAACCACTCATCTCAGATGATAAATTATAGTGCAGCAAAGTTCACGCACTTTCATGAAGATAAAAGTTTCTTTCATGAAAAAAAAAAGTTTCCTTCATGTAGAGAAAAGTTCACACACTTATATGCAGAGAAAAGTTTATTTCATGTAGAGAAAAGTTCATGCACTTTTATGCAGAGAAAAGTTTATTTCATGTAGAGAAAAGTTCACACACTTTTATGCAGAGAAAAGTTTATTTCATGTAGAGAAAAAGTTCACGCACTTTCATGCAGAGAAAAGTTCCTTTCATGAAGAGAAAATTTCACGCACTTTCATGGTTGGCTCATGGTATTAGTTCGATAGTTTTTGATCCTATGGTTTTGGTCCATGGTATTGCATCCAAAAGTGTTGATCTCACGCACTTTCATGGTTGGTTCATGGTATTAGTCTGACAGTTTTTGATCCTATGGTTTTGGCTCGTGATATTGCATCCAAAAGTGTTGATCTCACGCACTTTCATGGTTGGTTCATGGTATTAGTCCGACAGTTTTTGATCCTATGGTTTTGGCTCGTGGTATTGCATCCAAAAGTGTTGATCTCACGCACTTTCATGGTTGGTTCATGGTATTAGTTCAACAGTTTTTTGATCCTATGGTTTTGGACCGTGGTATTGTGGAAGGCCTAAGACTATAAAAGAGGAAGGAGATCATTTGGCAAAGTATCATCGAATGAATTGAATATCTAATAAGTGCTAGATCTAAAATATTTGTGATTGGGTTATGGTGCAGATCTGGATCTGAATGAAGGAGGAACCTTAGCGCATAAAGGAGGATAAGTTCTTTTGATGGGTCATAATATTTATGCTTGATTAATAGTATCTTTGCATGATTTTGATCTGTTATATGAGGCGCATGCTTGATCTATAAATCTGACAATCTGGGTTAATTAGTGTCTGAATATTTGAAAGAAGGAATTATCCTTTATAGATCTGCACGCAGGTTTCAGGTTGTTGAAGTAGCGTATATCTTTAAATTATGATCTAGCTGCCTCTGTCTATTGCTGCAGTATTCTGGGTTCAGAATTTGGTGTGTGGTTACTGTTACTGTGTTCTGGGTACAACTGTCAGAGAAGTGTTTACTTGATTCAGTGCTAATTGGGAAAGGAGATTGTTTGATGCAGATATACTTGATGATTGATTGATGTTCATGGATCCAGTCTGGAAATTTATGAAACGTGGTCCCTGGAAGAAAGAGAAGGTTGTAGCCTTCAGTAGGCCAGCACCTACGTACTAGTATCTTGGCTAGTACAAGAGCTAAGAGGGTTGTAGCTCTCTGCAGGTTGTAGCCTGCGTACTGGTAAAGGACTGCACCAGTACAAAATCATTGTAAAAGGAGTTTCTAATTGAAAGAAGATAGAGACATATTGCAGCAGGTGGTTTTCACCCACATTGGGTTTCCACCTTATATCTGGTGTTCTTTTGTGTGACTATTTGCTTTTCTTGTTCCTGCTCATTATTTTATGATACTGACATACAAAGTAATGATCAATATTTGAAGAATTATTCAAAGTATAAATAAGGAAGATAGATTGATAAGAATTTGATAATACTGATTCACCCCCCCCCCCCCTCTCAGTATTATTTCCAACAATAATATCTCACTTTAACTCATCCCATTAAACAAAATATAATGAAAACATGTAATAAGTTGTGAGAAGAGTTGATTTGACTAAGCTAGGAGGTGAATCAAGGCCCATATAATTACCCAATGATGAAGCTCATCATCATCCCTCTAACAAAAGTGTTTCTCATCCTCTGAGCAACTCAATCAATATCCATGTCTTTTAGAGCTCTATTGGCCTCCATGACATCCCATGCCTCTATTGTGGTTTCTTCTTCTTGTGCATAGAATCCTGCCTTATTTTCTACCTCCTCCCACCAAGGAAAATTTTAAGGATGGAAAATTTTCTTGAAGTTTAAAAACATTGGCGAATCTCACTAATCCCTAATATACAAATCATAAAATGTTTATTGATATATTTGTAAAATTATTCAAATTTATAATGATTTTATATATAGTCTCTATGTAATGTTGGCAATTTTTAAGGTAAAACAATTTTACATTCTAAAATTTGGGTGAATTGTCTTTTATAAAAATTGGAAATTGGCGAATCTTTTTTGTGGAAAAGTCATGGAAAATTATCCCATTGGGCAAAGATTAGCCCCTAAAATTTTCCATGCCTCCCACTATCTTATTTCTTCCTCTTCCTTCCTTCCTTCTAACATCCCCAAGAGTAGTGGGGGACTGAGTTTCAGGCCAATCCAATTGACTTTAAGCCTTTGGATGGATTGCTTGTACATGGGTGTCATGTTCAGTGCTTCTCTCATCCTTTGAGGAGAGTGGTACTCTCTGATCATCAAACTATATGGCAATGTATTCCATCTCCTTAGGTAAGCTTGCATGCTATCATCCCCTAATAATCTGAACATGGCCTCAAAATGTGTCATTGCTTTCTCTTGGGTAGTGTTGATGCCCCGAAAATCGTTGTATCAAAATTGGGGGATAACCACCCGGTCCGGACCTTAATACAGCTCCTTTTCTGTTTGGAATGGTGGCTCCGACTGGGGATAATGGGACCAGTTCCCCAGTAATGAATAAAATGGATGGATGAATGATTGGTTGTCTAATTTAATGATAGGCGAATAACTTAATCTATCAGCAAAATAAAAGAACTACTACTAATCCCGGGAACTATTGTACTTTGAAGTGTAGCGCTTGATGATCTATGTCTATTGACAGGCATATAGATGACTCCATCTAATAGACATGGACATTTATTCATTCAAGGATTACTTTGCTTAAATAGTTAAACAAAGTGATTAACACAATATTGCTACACTTATCATTTATATCATCGATACATATATGATCAAAAGAAAAGCATACCATAAACATCCAATAGTGGAGGGAATAAAGAAATGTTGTTAAAACACATACATATATTCGATAATAGCAAAGGCGATCAAATGACAATTCATATAAAAAGAATGAATTCAGACATAGATAATAGTACCATATGAGCTGCGAGTCACTCCCAATATCAATCGCTATTTGAGATTCTTCTTCCGACTCAGAAATACTTTCAAACAAAGACAGTAGTGCACATTCGCATAAAAGCTTCCTTGCCAAAATTAGAATAATTGGTCCAGTTTTATAAAAGAATATGCCTGAAGTACAGTAGTGCAACTTCAGGCTTTAAGTCATGTACAAAACTTTACGACCCTTTCCAAATACAATGAAAGGGTCTATAAATACTAAATTAAGCTAACTATCTATGAAACTGAAATCCTACTTAATTGGTATCAAACGATCTTGAATATCTCCTTCTCAGCAATCTGGCAGTCGGCGGCATGAATCATCATGTAGGCTGTTTGCCTTTAAACATGAGCTGACATATCGCAAGCATTGGCTCCACTTCGGGCGGTCTGTTGAGGTGAGAGTTGAGTTGGGCGGCATAGGTGGCATCCTGAATATCGGGAATAATATACCCGATTGCATCTGTAAGGCATTTGAGGGCGGCTCTCTGGCTGTGTGGTTTTACTAAGAAGAACCAATAGGCGTCCCATGTTAAATTGTTAATTCCTACGATTAATCTCCCATTTTTCTCTAGATCCAGATAACATGACTGCTCCAATGTTTTCGCCGCTGTCAATTTACCTGGAGTGCATTGGGAAATCATGTTAGACAAGTAGAGAGTATTATTAACCAATTCAACCAAATTACTTGTGGTTGATTTGCATCTTGAAATTGCCCTCTCTGCTTTCATTAACTAGGACTGCCATTCTGTAAATAATATTTCCTTATGTGATTCTAAAATCTTTGGTAAATTAGCCGCCTGTCCCTGATTGGTATCTTGCCACTCAAGAAAATCAGTTAATGTTTCATCAGCTTGATCCAAATCTGTTCTAGCTTTTTCTGATTTTTTACTTATTAATGTCGTGAAATCGCATAATGGTTCCGCCTGGGCGATTTGTTGACATAAAAGCTTGATTTGTGTTATTAATGCCTTATTTATCTGTAATGCTTCTGATTTGAATTCGGCTATCTGTGGAAGACTCTTTGTCTTCTCAAGCTGAGCTGATAGTTGAGCAATCTGCTCATCTTTTGACTTGAGCATTTGTTCATTTGCTGCCTTCAGTTGTGCCAATGCCTCAGACAACTCTTTCTGCTTCTGGATTGTGCTGTGATCAATCCTCTGTTTCTCTTCCTACAATTGTTGAGTTAATTGATTATTTATTTGCTATTGTGTTAACAATTGCCATTCTGCCTGCTCCGCCTTCTGCTGTGCTTCTGATAGTTGCGCTTGCAATGAAAAGGTCTCCTGGTCTTTTATTTTTAATAGAAGACTCACCTCTGCTGCCTTGTCTATTGTTGCTGCCGAATAGGCTCCAGCATATTGTGATAGTTTTGTTAGGTCATCAGAGGGGTCAAATTCCTCCTTCCAAACCACATTGCCCGTGACCATTTGTTCTAGGAATAGGGAAGGTTGATCAGTCCTTCTCCTCTTCCTCTGTCATTTTACCACAGCTTTGTGTCTTGGGCTATAGAAGACATCCAAGGGAGGAATTTCTTCTATCTGCAAAATAATTTGATCGGAGGGATCCTTTGGGATTATCTCTACTTCTTTCGAACTGGGTAGGCCACTGGTTCCACTTGGAACCTGTTTTGAAGTGGTCTCCTGTGTATCTGCCACTTTTGAAGTTTCAGTGTCCTTTGAGCACTCAAGATTACTGATAATTGAATCAAATTGCTGCCATTTCCGGAGCAATTTGGGATCAATTTGAGTATCTACATTTACCTCTATGCTGCTCTGTTCCTGCTCTTTAGTCTGGGTTTCCTCTTGCACTTTCTCCTGTTCTTTTGATGTAACTGGAGGTTCCTTAGTATGTCGCTGTTCAGGCTCGCTTGATTCTGTTGTTGGGGTTGTTGCTAACAGATCTAGAGGCAGAGTTTGCAACCTCTGTTCTCTAAGTCTGTTGAATTCAACTAACCCTTCATCTTTGTATTCCATTATGGCCAGCGATCTAACTTGATACATTGATTCAGCTGAGGAGAACAGGTCATCAAACTTATCCTCTTTATGGTCAAACTTTGTCAATTTGGCTTGTTCAAGTGCATTATAGGTGACTTTGTTGGGATCAAATCGCCTATTAGGGAGAGTTGCTAGAGTTAATGATTTCATCTTTGTAGCTTCTTTCTCTACATGTTTAAAATCATTCAAAGTGTAGACACCACATCTCAGAGGAAAAGAGGGCTAGACCTGCTTCTTATTTTTCTTTAGAGTTTGTGTAACTCCTTCGGAAATAATCTGATAGGCTATCTCCCTCGCCAACAGTTTATCAGGTATGTACAAAGGAAGGACATGAGGTTCGGCTTGGCTGCCGAAAATTCTTATATAAGTAAATTTTTCCTCTTCGAACCATCTTCCTATTGATGTCAAATCAATCCCTGCTTGGTAAGAAATTTTGGGAGCAGGTTTATCAAAAATAGAGTAATGAATGGGTAACATGAAGCCATTGCAGACTTGGTATAAATGGTGCTTATAGGAAGTTTTCCACAATTTCTGATGGTATATGTGAATAGGCATGGGGTCTTGTGCAGTCCACCTCCAGCCGAGCACGGGAAATTCAGAATTAAAACACAGGGTATCTAGTATATAAGCACTGTAGTAGAATAGGGGAATAAGCCTTTCGGTGACGCGGGTTTTAGTTCTAAAATCGAGAATTGCTATTGCTAGCTTATCTGATGGCATAGTTGCCCAATCCATTATTTCGCTATTATACGCCGCTTCCATCAAGGGAACCATTTCTATAGTGAAATTAGCGGAATCGTGCAACCCCCACAATCTACACATCATTATCCCAGCATAACAATAAGGAGAACATAGGGAATCAACAGAGTACTTACCGGAAGTTTCATGCTTGTGTTTTGTCGGATTTTGCCTCCAGTCCCGAATGGGTTCAGATTCAGTTTCGTTCTCATTTCGAAATTTCTCCAGAAATGCCTTGCTGTACTTCTTCTCTGGCTCAGGCAAATGATACATTTGCCTCAAATCATTAGCCTGAAATGAACCGAAGATTCTCCCATCTCTGGTGCAGAAGGTTCTGTCTGTGATTGGGATTTCCTCAATTGCCCACCTCACTACATCTGTATATGGGAGAATTTGTTCCCGAGCCGCTATCTGATGAAGGAAAGAGTCGGCTAAGTCCTTTAAAGTACCATCAGATTTTTGATTGGTATCCGCTGTGGCTTGTACTGTTGTCACCTTTGGTTCTTCGGCCTCAATCAAATTATAGGTACTTTGCCAAGTAGTTCTGCCGAGTCCTAAACATGTAGTATCAGATATCAATCCTTTCTTTTTAGTTCCTGGATCAGCGACGACTTGTCCTGTGGCTGGTGAAGCGGAAGCAATTGTAGTTTTCTTAGACTTCTTCCCCATTCTGCTTGAATCTATTACTTCGGAAGAATTCTGCACAGGAGTGAAAATAAGCGTAACACAGAGAATTGGTAGCGAAAACCAAATACGAGCGAGATATATTGATCAATGCACGATGAAGGATTAACTTAAAGTGGCTGCGGATACAATATGTGAAAAGATTTTTAAGCTTACTATTTCATTAAATGGCTGTTAATACCTGCCAATCCTTTAAATGCCCATCATATCGTTTATCAGCCGAATGATTTGTTTAAGCGTGCCTTGGATGTTTTGGCGATTGAGTGCAGGTGAATCACTGTTTGAAAGATAAGGCCTTTAATACGAATTAATCGTAATATCCCTTCTTTAACAATTTTTGAAGTTTGCGCTTTTGGCTTTATCGCAATCAAGTGTCGGGGGAAAACTTGAATCATTATATTGGTTCCTTTTGGAATCCCCGATCACCGATAGCGATATCGCATCGCATCGGGAGTATTAACTGGGGTACTTTGAAAAGCATGCATGGTACATCCCCGATCGCCGATAGCGATATCACATCGCATCAGAACGAAAGGGACTTGATCGCATCGCATCGGAGCGAAAGGCACTTTATTGCATCGCATCGGAGCGAAAGGCACTTTTGTTATGGAAACTTATTATTGCCGATATCCGATAGCCTATTGCATGTTGTCGCGTCGGAGAAAACCAATGGGTCTTTAAGTTATGCCTCCTTTGTCATTGTGATATGCGATCTTGTGATCGCTTTATCGCAATGATAAAAGATTAATCATTTATATTATAAGACCAAATAATTGGTTTGTCAAAAAGGTTTTTTAATGTTTTCACTTTGTTTTCGGATCTTTTTGAATAATACAAAGTTGATACCAATTAAAATAAAAAGGGACCCATTTCATATTATAGTTTTGTGAATAAAAATGATATGAAATGGGGGGTTGTTGTAGAGCACAACAATTGGCGATTCGCTGGAAGAAACAGTTATCTCTGAAAAGTACAGAAATACTTAAACTTTTTCAAAATAGAGTTCTCATCAAAGGGGAAAATTCTAATATAACTAGGTATATATGCATTCCGAGTAAAATGAAACTATTTTTGCTAATTTCCTCTCTTGTTTAAAATTAGATACATTTTAAGTTTTAAATTGGCCTCTATTGGTTGATAATGATAAAACAGAAAACTTTTCCAAATCAGCTTTTAGAATTGACTCCTTTGTCATAGGTAGAGCCTCTGCTACCAGCAAACGTTCATAGTTTCGACAGGGATACCTTTTAACCATGTTATTGTCCATTGTCCCATTCATTTCAGGGTATGATTAACAGAATGAATTCAAAACATGCTTTTCTATTATTTTGTAAGATAAAAAGCCATTGTCCTGGCTTGGTGACCAGCTAAGTGACAATTCCATTCACTGGTAGTAATTTAACCGAACAAGCTGGCTCGTGATGAGACCCCTTGTCTTATAATTCTAAGCCATTACCCTGTTTTGGTATGCAGTATTGGTAATTTCGGTTAAACTATTTCCCTATGATCATGGTAAGCAGGCTTGTAATAAGACCTCTTATCTTTTATATTAAATATTTTAGAATTACACTCTGAGTAATCATAGGCTTTGGTGAGTGGGATGGACAATCTTCTCCTTAAGAGTAAATGGATGACAAGGTAAGAGTTAAAGATGCTGAAGTTGGATTAGTTTCTATTTTGATATTGATAACCCTTTTTGTGACCAATTTGAAAACATAAAATGATTTACAATATTTCTAAACTTTGAGAAGCCTTCACAAAAATTGGAGTGTTGTTTCAGAATGCAATTACACCTAGTTTCCTAGAAATTATCCCCTTCGATAAAGACTTCTATTATTTTAAAAGTAAATATCAACCCTACTTGTTTTGAGAAACTTTCAAGTACAGCAAAGGTCAATGGAAGATATCTCACAACTTTATTTTCTAATGATCCTACAAACTACAAAATTCTAAAAAAAGGAGAAGGGGTTACCTTCTCAATTGAAGAATTTCTTTAAGATAAGGCCATTAACAGGGAGAGAATCTCTCAAACCTGATAAATCTTGTAATATAAAGGTCGAATGCCCTATCTCCTCACAGATCTGAAATGGCCCAAGCCACATCTTCTAGAACTTGGTGTGTTTTCCCTTGTCCTCATGGGCTTTGTCCCATTTGAGAACTAAATCACCGACTTGAAATTGTTTTAAACCGGATGAGACTGAATCAAAGGATGACTTGATGATTTGCTGATGTTTTGCATGAATAATCTTGGCCTTTTCTCTTTCCTCTTCTAATTTTAAAATTTGGTCATGCCTAAGTTGAATAGAAGAAGAAGGGTTTTCCTCAATAAACTGAACTAGGGCTAGAGAAGGAAGGACAAGATTTGTTGATAGCACTGCTTCTTTTCCATACAAAAGGTTGAATGGAGAAGAACCTATGGAAGCCTTCTGTGTTATCCTATCATCCCATAGCGCAAATATTAAGGATTTGTGCCATTTTTTATGATTCTTTTCGATAGTTCGCTTAATAATTTTAATCAGATTTTTATTTGTAGACTCCGCTAAACCATTACCCTGGGGATAGTAATTAGCAGAATATTTTAATTTAAATCCTCTTTTAATAGCGAAATCAAACATAGCATTGCCTGAGAAATAAGATGCATTATCAAAAACAAGAGCATTTGGGACACCAAACCTGGTAATGATGAATTGATCTATGAATTCAATGATTGCCTCAGAATTTGTTATCTTCAAAGGAATTGCTTCAACCCACTTAGTAAAATAATCAGTAGCGGTAAGGATATACTTATGTTGTTTGGAAGAATGTGGAGTAATTTCTCCAATGATATCCAATCCCCATTGCTCAAATGGTTGTTCAATGTTGACTGGTTGCAAAGGGAAAGCTGGTTTTCTTTGTCTTCCACTAGAAGTTTGACAATTTCGGCATTTCCTTACATATTCATGAACATCTCTAAACAGAGTGGGCCAGTAATATCCAGCATGAATGATTTTGTGGGCTGTTGTATCAACTCCAAAATGTCCTCTTGCTGGTCCATCATGTAATTCCTGCAAGACCTTTTGTGCTTCAGGTTTTTCTAGGCATCTTAATAAGATTGAATCATAATTTTTCCTAAAAAGCGCATCATCAATAATTGTGAAATTTTTTGCTTTTAATCTAATGGCCCTTTTGTTTTTGTAAGACAGGTTAGGAGGTGCATATCCATTTTTCAAATAAAAGATTAAGTCAGCATATTGTGATTCAGAATCAGTAATACTTATCTGGTTGATTTCTTTGGTTTGATCTGTATCACCTGATTCTGGAATGTTGGATGCTCCTGCCAATAATCTGCAAAAACCTTGGCCTCTAACAGTCTTGGCTGGTTTAATTTCTAAATCATATTCTTGAAGTGCGGTAACCCAGTTTGCCCTTTTTTCACCTAGTTCTCTTTGGATTAATAGTTGTCTTACTGCAGGGAAAGGAACTATAACTTTTGTATGGGCTTTTAAAAGGAAGGGTCTGTAATGTTTGACAGCTTTATATACAGCAAAGGCTTGTTTTTCTACTTCGGAGTAATTCAATTCAGCACCCTGAAGATTTGAACTATAGAATGAAATGGGTGCTTCCGAATTGTGATCATTAATCTGTGTGAGTATTGCTGCATAAGACAAATCGGATGCGATAGTATACAATGTGAAATGATTAGAAAAATTAGGGGTATTTAAGGCGGGGGCATTAATTATTGATTGTTTGATTAAATCAAACGCTTCCTTTTCTGTTGATCCCCTCTTAAAGACTGAATTTTTCTTAATCATAGTTTGAAGTGGCAAAATGATTTGAGAAAAGTCTGGAACGAATCTTTTGACAAAATTGATTTGGCCTGAAAATGACTGCATGGATTTTTTATTATGAGGGAAAGGGATTTCAGAGATTTCTTTGATCCTATAGGGATCAATATAAATGCCATCTTTAGAAACAATAAAGCCTAAGAGCTTTCCTTGGTCAAGAGCAAAGAAGGATTTTTTAGGGTTAAGTGAAATACCATACCTTTTGCAGCGTTGAAAGATTTGATTTAAATCATGCAAATGATTGGATTTCTCTTTAGAAAATACAGTAATATCGTCTAAGTAGACGACTACTATTTTGTTAATCAACCCTTTAAAAGCTATATCCATCGCTCTTTGGAACATGGCTTCTGCATTAATAAGTCCGAAAGGCATTTTCTGATACGCATATGCTCCCCATTTTGTTCTGAATGTGGTTTTGAGTTGGTCATTAGGATGGACCAAAACATGGTTATATCCTGAAAAACTGTCTAGAAAGGACATTAACTCAGAGCCTGCCACTGATTGGAGTATCTACTCCATAGTAGGTAATGGGAAATTATCTTTTAAGCTCGCCTTGTTCAAATTTCTGAAATCTATACAAATCCTGATGTCGCCATTTTTCTTTCTGACTGGCACCATATTGGAGACCTAGTTTGAGTGTCGAATGGGAAAAATAATCTTAGCTTTAAAGAGTTTATTAAGTTTAGATTTTATTTAACTCTCTAAGTTCGGATGTATTTTTCTCAACTTCTGCTGAATTGGTTTCTGTTCGGGAAGCATTGGAATGGTATGCTGGATGATGGATGTATCATATGTCTTTAAATCATCATATTTCAAAGCAAAAACATGTTTATTTTTCTGTAACAGTCTAATGAATGCTTCCTTTTCTTCCATGGAGAGTCCTAATCCTAAATTAATATTTTGAGGAGTTTGCTCAGTACCAAGGTTTATCAATTCAAACCTTAAGGTAGAACTTTGGAGCCTTGTATTCGTCACAGGTTTAAACCTGTCTTTAATATCATAAAGATCCTCAAGCTTCACCACAGGCTTTGGGATTGAATTCTCCTCGTGTTTACCTCTCATTTGAAGGTCATGCTCATTTCCCTCAATGATTTGATCATCATAGGACTTTTCGGAAGTTAAAAACTGTAAAATGTCTTCATCGTGGTTCAATACTCTCCAATTAGTGACATTGTCAGGAATTGATGGCCTAAAAAGTAATTCTACTGAAAATCTATCAGGGCTATAGTCTTCGGAAGGTAGGAGCTTGGAAGCAACATTGGCTAGCAGGTCGGCTGCCGAATTTTGAGACCTGGGAATGGAAGAAATATTGAATGCCGAAAAGTGGGAGGTGAGTTCATGTACCAGCGATTGATAATGTTTGAGATGGATGGAAAGAAAATGAATTGTATTCCTTACCTGTTTGATAATAATTTCAGAATCTCCAAACACTTTCAAATATTGGACCTTAAGGTCAATAGCTTTATATAGTCCTTGGACTAAGGCTTCGTACTCTGCTGTATTATTCGTGCATTCAAACTCTAACCTACAGGACAGCATTGTTTTTTCTCCTTGCGGGCTAATCAAAATACATCCTGCTCCTGAGCCCTCACTAGACTTGGACCCATCGAAATATAATGACCAAAATAAAGAAGTATTAAAAATTTTATTTACAGTTTCCTCAGTATCATTAAAACATCTTGACCTATCAGTTTGTGAATAATTTTCGATCTGAGATGTAGAATGGTTTACTGAGAAAGGAGATGGTTGGGCAGCGAAGTTGCCAAAGAATGACTCTGATGAATAATTCCCCAAAATGTTGTTATTAAATGCTATTGGTTGGTTTTCTTGTTCAAATTCTGTAACTGTATGGGTCATATGTTTTTCCCGGTCGATTTTTATTTGATTTGGCTTACCCTTATAGGGAAGCCACATATGGGACCAATCGGTAGAAATATACCCATGTAGTTTTTCAGACCAATCCCTACTCAAGATCAAACCATAAAATTCAGGTATATCGGTGATCAAGATATCAATTCTTTGTACTACTCTAGGATCAGCAGATAGCCTGATAGTTACGGAGTTGATTTCTCCCAAAACTTGTACTTTAGTCCTGTCCAATTGCACAATATGAATAGCGGAATTTTGGGGTTCAATGTTCAGTTTGGAACAAACTGAAGTTGGCATTATATTAGAGGATGCCCCTGAGTCAATCAAACAGTTGTGCAGGTTTCTATTGTAGATCTCATAGGTTAGAAGGAAAGGTGGAGTATGAGAATTTGATCTATCTCCTATCAGAACTGCATCAGTAGCTTCAACCATACCAGAAGGTGGTTGACCTGTATCATTTGCAGCTTTAGCACTGGGAAGGGGTGAAGTAGGAACAACATTTAATTCTTTGAGAAGCAATTTTTGCTGATGTTTCAATTTACTAAGTTCAAACATGGTAATGTTTGCCTTAGTCTTTTTCATGTCATCAACAATATTGTAATCCATTGAATCAGACACTACCAGTGTCTTAGATGTTGATGGGATTGTTGAGGTTGAAGGTTGGTTTTGTGGAACTGTTACAGGTGGATTTTTCGGGGGTACCTTTTCCTTTTTTGTAGCCGCACCTGCACTTCTTTTCTTCGAAGTTGTCTGAACAGGTTCGGAGGTACCTTTACTCCTGGTAGTGACAGGAAACGCTTCTTCTTCATTTTCTGTATCGGAGTTAGGCAATATTAAATCCCACATTCCATGACATTCAACAACTTCCTCTTCTTCATCAGTTGATGTAGCTATTTCTTCTTCTCCTTCTTCAAGATCTGAATCTGCATTAGATATAACATTCGATGGTTTTGATTCAGTTTCCTTGTAATTCCTAAAGGGTCTTTTGGTTGAGGTTTCAGCTACCTGTTTTTTGATTTCAACCATTTCATTTGACATAGTTTTGAGGACCTTTTGTAGACCCTCCATGTCATATGGATCTTTAGGGGTTTTCTTCTTTGAATCATCTTTAAAAGAAACTTTTTTGGTTTTTCTATCTTCAAGAGCAGCTTTCTTTTCTAGATCATTAATACGTTTCTCCACAGCAAGTGCTTCTTTCATGTTTTCAGCTAAAGTTGGTTTTCCAGCCCTGTCTACAAAAATAGCTATATTAGTAGGTAGGGCAGTTATATACCACTCGCTTTGGATTTTCTCACTTGGTTTGGAAGCCGTTGGGATTTTATTCAAGATTTTATTGAATCGTGCATTGAATTCTTTAATTGGTTCCATATGCTCTATCCTAAGATTGGAGAGATCATTTATTAGTGTAGCCAAAGACATATCATCACCTTACTTAGTAAGAAACTGTTCTTGGCAAGTCGTCCAACTAGTAATGGAACCAGAAGGTAAAGAAGAATACCAGGATCCTGCTGATCCTTGCAAGGTATAAGGGAAAAGCCTAACGACAACATCTTGCTCCGTTACTCCCTTCAAATTAACTGCCAACATGAAGTTATTAATATGTTCCTCAGCTTGTGTTCCATCATCTAGATTAAACTTGGGTAGCCATTTTTCAAGGTGCATCAGGTAATGCATGCAATGGAGCAGGCATATTGACTGCAGCAGGCCTGGTCCATGGATCTGCCATTGTAACCGCAGTAGTGGATGATATTACTGTTGAACTTCCAGAAGTCTGGGAAGGAATTGATATTAAGGATTGCGCAGTTTGGGATGTTGCAGTTGCTAATCCCTGATGAACAACAATGTGCGATGAGAGAGTGGATGGTTGAATTCGCACGGGGAAAGGTGAGATGGAGGATGTGGATGAAAGTTCTTCACTGTCAGATCCTTCAGTGTTTTTCTTTGTCTTTTTCCTTTTGGGTAAAGGGAACTCAGTAGGTTCAATACCGAGCTTTCCACTCTGAATTCTGGTGAGAGGGTGAGGTAAATTGAACTGCGAAGTCGGACTGCTTTGAGAAACCTTAGATTTCTGTGGTGATATCGAGAAGCTCTAAAGTTTGTGGATAAGAGACTGGACTTCAGGGGATTCAAGACTTAGTTGTTCTAGAGTATGATGAGTTTGAGCAGTGGTAGTTGATTCCTCTTGTTCTTGTTTGGATACTGGAGAACCAGCATGCAATTGGGAAGTACGAGGTGATGCGGAGGGAGAATTACTCTTAGAATGGTTTGTAGATTTGGGTTTGCTTGCCATTCACAGTTGATGCCCTCCTTCTAGCGCCAAAAATGTTGATGCCCCGAAAATCGTTGTATCAACATTGGGGGATAACCACCCGGTCCGGACCTTAATACAGCTCCTTTTCCGTTTGGAATGGTGGCTCTGACTGGGGATAATGGGACCAGTTTCCCAGTAATGAATAAAAGGGATGGATGAATGATTGATTGTCTAATTTAATGATAGGCAAATAACTTAATCTATCATCAAAATAAAAGAACTACTACTAATCCTGGGAACTATTGTACTTTGAAGTGTAGCGCTTGATGATCTATGTCTATTGACAGGCATATAGATGACTCCATCTAATAGACACGGACATTTATTCATTCAAGGATTACTTTGCTTAAATAGTTAAACAAAGTGATTAATGCAATGTTGCTACACTTATCATTTATATCATCGATACATATATGATCAAAAGAAAAGCATACCATAAACATCCAATAGTGGAGGGAATAAAGAAATGCTGTTAAAACACATACATATATTCGATAATAGCAAAGGCGATCAAATGACAATTCATATAAAAAGAATGAATTCAAACATAGATAATAGTACCATATGAGCTGCGAGTCACTCCCAATATCAATCGCTATTTGAGATTCTTCTTCCGACTCAGAAATACTTTCAAACAAAGACAGTAGTGCACATTCGCATAAAATCTCCCTTGCCAAAATTAATTTGTCCAGTTTTATAAAAGAATATGCCTGAAGTACAGTAGTGCAACTTCAGGCTTTAAGTCACGTACAAAACTTTACGACCCTTTCCAAATACAATGAAAGGGTCTATAAATACTAAATTAAGCTAACTATCTATGAAACTAAAATCCTACTTAATTGGTATCGAACGATCTTGAATATCTCCTTCTCAGCAATCTGGCAGTCGGCAGCATGAATCATCATGTAGGTTGTTTGCCTTTAAACCTGAGCTGACATATCGCAAGCATTGGCTCCACTTTGGGCAGTCTGTTGAGGCGAGAGTTGAGTTGCGTGGCATAGGTGGCATCTTGAATATCGGGAATAATATACCTGATTGCATCTGTAAGGCATTTGAGGGCGGCTCTCTGGCTGTGTGGTTTTACTAAGAAGAACCAATAGGCGTCCCATGTTAAACTGTTAATTCCTGCGATTAATCTCCCATTTTTCTCTAGATCCGGATAACATGACTGCTCCAATGTTTTCACCGCTGTCAATTTACCTGGAGTGCATTGGGAAATCATGTTAGACAAGTAGAGAGTATTATTAACCAATTCAACCAAATTACTTGTGGTTGATTTGCATCTTGAAATTGCCCTCTCTGCTTTCATTAACTAGGACTGCCATTCTGTAAATAATATTTGCTTATGTGATTCTAAAATCTTTGGTAAATTAGCCGCTTGTCCCTGATCGGTATCTTGCCACTCAAGAAAATCAGTTAATGTTTCATTAGCTTGATCCAAGTCTGTTCTAGCTTTTTCTGATTTTTTACTTATTGATGTCGTCAAATCGCATAATGGTTCCGCCTGGGCGATTTGTTGACATAAAAGCTTGATCTGTGTTATTAATGCCTTATTTATCTGTAATGCTTCTGATTTGAATTCAGCTATCTGTGGAAGATTCTTTGTCTTCTCAAGCTGGGCTGATAGTTGAGCAATCTGCTCATCTTTTGACTTCAGCATTTGTTCATTTGCTGCCTTCAGTTGTGCCAATGCCTCAGACAACTCTTTCTGCTTCTGGACTGCGTTGTGATCAATCCTCTGTTTCTCTTCCTGCAATAGTTGAGTTAATTGATTATTTATTTGCTGTTGTGTTAACAATTGCCTTTCTGCCTGCTCCGCCTTCTGCTGTGCTTCTGATAGTTTCACTTGCAATGAAAAGATCTCCTGGTCTTTTGTTTTTAATAGAAGACTCACCTCTGATGCCTTGTCTATTGTTGCTGCCGAATAGGCTCCAGCATATTGTGATAGTTTTGTTAGGTCATCAGAGGGGTCAAATTCCTCCTTCCAAACCACATTGCTCGTGACCGTTTGTTCTGGGAATAGGGAAGGTTGATCAATCCTTCTCCTCTTCCTCTGTCGTTTTACCACAGCTTTGTGTCTTGGGCTATAAAAGACATCCAAGGGAGGAATTTCTTCTATCTGCAAAATAATTTGATCGGAGGGATCCTTTGGGATTATCTCTACTTCTTTCAAACTGAGTAGGCCCCTGGTTCCACTTGGAACCTGTTTTGAAGTGGTCTCATGTGTATCTGCCGCTTTTGAAGTTTCGGTGTCCTTTGAGCACTCAAGATTACTGATAATTGAATCAAATTACTGCCAATCCCGGAGCAATTTGGGATCAATTTGAGTATCTACATTTACCTCTATGCTGCTCTGTTCCTGCTCTTTAGTCTGGGTTTCCTCTTGCACTTTCTCCTATTCTTTTGATGTAACCGGAGGTTCCTTAGTATGTCGCTGTTCAGGCTCGCTTGATTCTGTTGTTGGGGTTGTTGCTAACAGATCTAGAGGCAGAGTTTGCAACCTCTGTTCTCTAAGTCTGTTGAATTCAACTAACCCTTCATCTTTGTATTCCATTATGGCTAGCGATCTAACTTGATACATTGATTCAGCTGAGGAGAACAGGTCATCAAACTTATCCTCTTTATGGTCAAACTTTGTCAATTTGGCCTGTTCAAGTGCATTATAGATGACTTTGTTGGGATCAAATCGCCTATTAGGGAGAGTTTCTAGAGTTAATGATTTCATCTTTGTAGCTTCTTTCTCTGCATTTTTAAAGTCATGCAAAGTGTAGACACCACATCTCAGAGGAAAAGAGGGCCAGACTTGCTTCTTATTTTTCTTTAGAGTTTGTGTAACTCCTTCGGAAATAATCTGATAGGCTATCTCCCTTGCCAGCAGTTTATCAGGTATGTACAAAGGAAGGACATGAGGTTCGGCTTGGCTACCAAAAATTCTTATATAAGTAAATTTTTCCTCTCCGAACCATCTTCCTATTGATGTCAAATCAATCCCTGCTTGGTAAGAAATTTTGGGAGCAGGTTTATCAAAAATAGAGTAATGAATGGGTAACATGAAGCCATTGCAGACTTGGTATAAATGGTGCTTATAGGAAGTTTTCCACAATTTCTGATGGTATATGTGAATAGGCATGGGGTCTTGTGCAGTCCACCTCCAGCCGAGCACGGGAAATTCAGAATTAAAACACAGGGTATCTAGTATATAAGCACTGTAGTAGAATGAGGGAATAAGCCTTTCGGTGACGCGGGTTTTAGTTCTAAAATCGAGAACTGCTGTTGCTAGCTTATCTGATAGTATAGTTTCCTAATCCATTATTTCACTATTACACACCGCTTCCATCAAGGGAACCATTTCTATAGTGAAATTAGCGAAATCGTGCAACCCCCACAATCTACACATCATTATCCCAGCATAACAATAAGGAGAACATAGGGAATCAACAGAGTACTTACCGGAAGTTTCATGCTTGTGTTTTGTCAGATTTTGCCTCCAGTCCCGAGTGGGTTCAGATTCAGTTTCGTTCTCATTTCGAAATTTCTCCAGAAATGCCTTGCTGTACTTCTTCTCTGGCTCAGGCAAATGATACATTTGCCTCAAATCATTAGCCTGAAATGAACCGAAGATTCTCCCATCTCTGGTGCAGAAGGTTCTGTCTGTGATTAGGATTTCCTCAATTGCCCACCTCACTACATCTGTATATGGGATAATTTGTTCCCGAGCCGCTATCTGATGAAGGAAAGAGTCGGCTAAGTCCTTTAAAGTACCATCAGATTTTTGATTGGTATCCGCTGTGGCTTGTACTGTTGTCACCTTTGGTTCTTCGGCCTCAATCAAATTATAGGTACTTTGCCAAGTGGTTCTGCCGAGTCCTCAACATGTAGTATCAGATATCAATCCTTTCTTTTTAGTTCTTGGATCAGCGACGACTTGTCCTGTGGCTGGTGAAGCGGAAGCAATTGTAGTTTTCTTAGACTTCTTCCCCATTCTGCTTGAATCTATTACTTCAGAAGAATTCTGCACAGGAGTGAAAATAAGCGTAACACAGAGAATTGGTAGCGAAAACCAAATACGAGCGAGATATATTGATCAATGCGCGATGAAGGATTAACTTAAAGTGGCTGCGGATACAATCTGTGAAAAGATTTTTAAGCTTACTATTTCATTAAATGGCCGTTAAAACCTGCCAATCCTTTAAATTCCCATCATATCGTTTATCGGCCGAATGATTTGTTTAAGCGTGCCTTGGATGTTTTGGCGGTTGAGCGCAGGTGAATCATTGTTTGAAAGATAAGGCCTTTATACGAATTAATCATAATATCCCTGCTTTAACAATTTTTGAAGTTTGCGCTTTTGGCTTTATCGCAATCGGGCGTCGGGGGAAAACTTAAATCATTATATTGGTTCCTTTTGGAATCCCCGATCGCCGATAGCGATATCGCATCACATCGGGAGTATTAACTGGGGCACTTTGAAAAGCATGCATGGTACATCCCCGATCGCCGATAGCAATATCGCATCGCATCGGAACGAAAGGGACCTTATCGCATCGCATCAGAGCGAAAGGCACTTTATTGCATCGCATCGGAGCGAAAGGCACTTTTGTTATGGAAACTTATTATTGCTGATATCCGGTAGCCTATTGCATGTTGTCGCGTCGAAGAAAACCAATGGGTCTTTAAGTTATGCCTCCTTTGTCATTGCGATATGCGATCTTGCGATCACTTTATCGCAATGATAAAAGATTAATCATTTATATTATAAGACCAAATAATTGGTTTGTCAAAAAGGTTTTTTAATGTTTTCACTTTGTTTTCAGATCTTTTTGAATAATAGAAAGTTGATACCAATTAAAATAAAAAGGGACCCATTTCATATTATAGTTTTGTGAATAAAAATGATATGAAATGGGGGGTTGTTGTAGAGCACAACAGGTAGCAAGATACCTGGGTGCAAGTTGAGGATCATTTGCAATTAAATTATGTTTAATGATGAGTGCCATTGGATTGGACTGCTCAGTTTTGATCATAAGAGGCTATGTTTGTTCTCTTGCCAATACCTTCTTTATTTCTGTAGCCCTTGCTTCCTCATGGTTCATCCATGATGCCAAAGTCATCAACTGCCCTAACTTTACATTAGGGTCCCATAGATTCATGCCTGTCAAGGCCATGTTATGCAAATGAAACTCAGACATCTTGGCCCTATATTCCAATGTGTTTTTATCACAAAGATTAATGAAATGTCTATAATCCTGGAATGTCATAGTGCCTTTTTATGTGATGGACTTGATTTGGAACTACAGCCATTGTTCCTTAAGGTATAGTGCATAGGACTTAGCTGGCATCTTGCACTGGATTGCTTCCAAAGAGAGATTGGACATGGATGCCAATTGATTCTCTCTTTCTTGCAGTTGTCCTTTCAACCATGTATTTTCTGCCTCTAATTGATTTTTCATGATGGCTTCTCTATCCCTCAAGCTACTTAGCTCTCTTCCCATCTCTCTGAGTTTCTCCTCCATGTGACCAATGTCCTCCACTCCCTTAGACTTAGCAATTTGCATCCTTCTATGAGTTCTGGCTCTCTCTTTCTCAATCTCAAAGAATAATGGAATGGAGAATTTTTATGGAATGACCCCGCCCCCCTCAATAAATTTGTAGTAGGAGTCAAGGTTAGGTTGAGGACTAGGTTCCTCTAGCTCTGGGTCCTCTCTCTTTGTTTCTGGCTGCTTACTTCTTTCCTCATCCAATTTTTTAGTTTCCTGTAGGTTTAGCATAGTTTCTTGTAGGACTACCTCTGCTTCTTGTAGGTCCTTCTGTGTAGCCTGTAGGATGCCTTTTCCTTTGGATGCGGTAGACCTGGTTACAAGCCTTCTCACATAGGTGATAGGAGACTTAGGGGAGGTTTGGGTTGAGGATCCTTCTTCTTGAGTTTCTATAGGAGGAGCGATCTTCTCCTGTTGTTTAGGTGAGTCCTCAATAACAATGGGAACCTTTGTTGGAGTTTAGGGTTTCCCCTTCCTTATTCTTGTGCTTTTCCTTGTTCTGAAATATAAGGGGGTTTGCTTCTGTATTTTTCCTTTTTGTTTGATAGGGGTGCTAAGTGCAGTGAGGGTAGTTGCTGCCTCTTTCTCAGTGTGTTCTGGAGACACCCTAGATGACTCCTTCTTGTCTTTTGCCTCCTCTTTTTCATTGCCCTTTTCCTCTATGTTTTTTCCCTCTTCTTCTCCTTCTAGATCCTCATCTTGTTTATGAGTTTCCTCCTTGACATCTTCCTCTATTTCTTCATCACCTACCTTCTCTTTCTCCTCTTCTTCCTCCTCATCTATCTCATCTTCACCCCTCTCTATTTCTTCTCCTTTTGTTTCAATTTATTCCTCATCCTTTTCACTGACAGTATGACTAATGTCATATGTGAGGGCTTTCATATCCTCCTCTATCTGCATGTCTCTGAAAATTTCCCATTGGATAGGAATTATAACGTTTTGGAGGGCATATTTTATGATGATTCTAATTAACCCATGGTGGGCTAATTGTTTATGGTTTCCCTCCTGGACCTTTATGCTTGTATCTATCAGTAATTGCAGAAGGAAATATGGTATGTTGAGCCTGTGGTGAGGAGGTTTTTCTTCTACAAACCTCAATTCTTCAAGAAGCCTAAAGTGATATCCATAAACCACACTACACCTACCTTCACATGATATGTATTTAATAAGGTGGTGGCTTACCTCATTCCAAGGGTATGGTAGGCTTCTTCTCCTTACTCCATTTTTGTCCTCAATGGGCTCTTCTCCCTCTAAAAAGATCTTCTTCTTGGCAATTTGGTTATCTCCCTTGTCTTGCTTTCTCCAAGGCACTCCTAGGGGAAGTGTGGTAATCTTGCTTATGAGTTCAGGGGTGAGCTCTATGGAGAGGCCTCTCACCACAACAATGGCATGGGCTCTGGTCAGTGGAATGAGGGAGAGAGAAAACTCTCGGGCCACTCCATCATCATACCCCCTTAATTTCTCAAAATATCCCATCCAATTATGCCTCGTGAAGATATCTAACACAGGAGGGTGTTGGTGGATTCTCATAGTGTTAATGGGATCCGTTCTATTAAACCCACTGTCATTTTCGCTAGTGAATTTCGAGGAGTAGAAATGGTTGATAAAAATTTTAGTGCAGAAGTAAATGGGACTGAAATAATTGTGGAGTCAATTCCCTTATACAGCTGCCAAATTCCATCAAACTAGGAGATTTTTCTGAGCAATTCACTTGGAAAAAGGGAAGTAAATACAAATCCTACCTCCTCATGGTGTTTTTTGTAGCCAACTCCTATGTATCCCCTTCCAAAATTGCTCTCAGCCAATCTTGTAGACTGTCTGATTATATCCTGTAGGATTCCTGTGTGATCTTGTAGGATTTCCTGTGTAATCCTGTAGGAAGTCCTGTGTAGGAGAAAGGTGGAATTTTTTCTTCTGTAGGTTGCCTAGGTATGAGAGCGACTTTGCTAGAGTAAGCCTCGAGGAGATGGACGCATGAGTGTATGGGGATCAGTGATTATTTCCTCTTACGGTTGAGTTGAGTGAGGTGGTGTGCTGGCAGCCGAGGTACGTTTTCTATTTTTGGACCGTTGGTCCCCACTACCACCTCATCATTCCCTTCTCCTCGTAATCAACTCCCACTTCATGCATCCATAGAATTAATTGCTCTTGTCCTTATTCTCTCGTTTTTTTGACTTGACTGCTACCACATGTGGGAGGACCAACTGTTTTGTCTTCGTCGACTAAACAGAGGTGGCCAATTTAACTAGCCACCTTTCACTTATAAACCAACTCACTCACAACCTTTACATTTTTTGACTACATAATGCAAATGAGAGAGTGAAGAGAGATACTTACCTGTGGTGCTAATACCTTGCTGCAGTTTGTCGAAGACATAAGGTGTTTGTTGTGTGTTGGTTGCATGTTATTTTTCCTTCCTTCTTTATTTCTCTCTAATGATTCCCTTGATGTGTAGGTACCTAGTGTTGAAGATGATGGTGCGCTTGCTACTTTGGAGCTTATTCTTCCCTTGGATCTTCATGCTGGAAGCTTGCTGCTACTCCTGATTTTTATTATGTGGGATAGGTTGCTACAAGATGTCCTGTAGCTGCTTCTCCCTCATAATTTTTAACAATTTCCTCTGCTGGGACTTTGAAGATTATGACATGGATAAAGAGGGGGTATAGGAGTGTGAATAATGAGGAATACACTTAGGTGGTGTTCCCTTCTGCCCCTGGTTTCATTTTTTCTCCGTGTTTTCTCTTGAGGACTGTGAATTTTGTTTTTGAAAACTAATTTTTTTTACGATGAATGCAGGGGTGATCAAGGTGGAGAGTTGTATGGTAATGAAGTTGTGATGTAGGGATGTTATTTTTTGACATGGCAGGTCATTTTCTCACCCTAAGGTCAAATCCTGTAGGATTCCCGAGCCACTGTAATTCCTACAGGATCATCCTGTAGGTTTATAGGGGATCCTATAGAAAACACAGTCCCCTTGTAAACTGAAGCAAAGGAATGAAAAAATGAAAGAAATGGTGGAGTGATGAATGATGATGGGTGGAAAAATAAAAATGTGAGTGAAATAGGTCCCTTTTTTTATCATCATTTGTTCTCTAATCGTCCTCCTACTTACTTGCAAACAGAAAAATTTCATGAAATTTTTTCTTTTTTCTTTTGTCTTTATATATATATCTTTTATTTTATTTTTGAAGACAACTAGTCTTCCTTTAAGAGGTTTTCATTCTAGTTGTTTTCCCTAGGTGCCTCAAGAGAGGTTTTTCACCCAAGGATCTTTTTAATTCCTTTTTTTTTGTCTTTTTTTATTTTTGACACCATTGGGCCGCCCCAAGAGGTTTTCAGCCCAATAGTGGGACTCAAGTGCCTCATGGAGGTTTTCACCTGAGTCCTTATTTTTCTTTTTTCTCTCAGTGATTTGATGAGGCAGCAGTTGAAAATTGCTCCACCACCATCACTGTTTTATTGATACCATCAATGAACTCTTGTTTTGACAATGGCCTCTTGTAAACTTTCAGTCTGTGCCCATTAACAAGGAAAGGAATGGCCTTTGTATCTATGGTTCTTATCTACATTGAATCATTATCATGGCATTTCTTTATAACATAAGGCCCTAACCATATTGTCCTTTACTTTCCCTTACAGTCTTTATATCTGGAATCATATAACAAGGCTCAATCACCTTCTTGAAATTGCTTATCCTTGATGTTCTTATCATGCCAGATCTTCCTCTGAAGTTGAGTTACCTCTGTGTGTAGGAGGGCTTGCATGCTGAATTCATCTAAACCATTCAATTAGAACAATCTCTCATGTTGTGCATTACTGAGATCTAGATCTAGTTGGGCTGCCATCCTTAATGTGTTATACTCAAAATCAATGGCAGCAGGGCCTTTTTCCCATAGACCAGCTCATAGGGTGTGAATTCAATGGTGGTCTTTGAAGTGGTATTATGGGTCCAGGTAGACTCAATTAGTCTATCTGCCCAATCTTTCCTTTTGTTGCTAACCACTTTGGTTAAGATGCCCTCCAGCACTTTGTTGGTCACCTCCACTTGCCCATTAGCTTGTGGGTGATAGGGAGTGGAAGTCCTATGCTTGATCTTGTGCTGGCTGAGCAAGTCTTCAATCATGTTGGAGGTAAACTAGCTGCCTTGATTAGTGACCAGTTCTCTAGGGTACCCAAATTTGTAAAATACATTCTTCCTTAAGAACTCAACCACTTTCTCCTCTGTTTCTACCTTAATTGCCTTGGTTTCACCCCACTTAGTGAGATAGTCAGTGCACATAATGATATACTACTTTTGCTTCGAAGGAGGGTCAATAGGTCTAATGAAGTCCATGCCCCACTTGTCAAATGGATAAAAATTCACTTGATGTTGCAGAGGCATTTCATCTCTTGGAGTGGGCTTTCCCATCCTTTGGCATTGATCACACTAACTAGTATATATTTTCACATCTTGATGAAGAGTGGACCAATAATACCCAGCTCGTAATACTTTAAATGTTGTCCTCTTTGCTGCAAAGTGACCTCCACAAGGTCCATTATGACAGGTTAGAAGGATGTCAAAGACTTCCTCCTCCCTGACACATCTTCTCAGAATTTCATCTAGGCCATCTTTGAAGAGGTTTCCCCCAATCTAGGTGAAGGGGGCACTCTTCCTCACAATCTTGCTTTTCTCTTTAGAGGATAGATTTGGTGGGGAATGTGCAGATACCAAATAGTTTTCTATGTCAGAAAATCATGGAGAGAGAACTGAAATGGAAAATAAGTTCTCATCCGGTAACTGATCATCAACCATTCCCTATTCACCTGTAGGCAAAGTTAATCTGGACAAAAAGTCTGCAACAACGTTTTCCTTGCCAGGCTTATCAACAATAGTTAGATCAAACTATTGTAATAAAAGTAACCATCTAATAATCTGGGCATTCACATTCAGTTTATTCATTAAATATTTGGTTGTAGCATGGTTAGTATGTACAAATGTTTGATAGCCTATAATATAATGCCTAATTTTGTTCAATGAATGCACAACAACCAAGAGATCCTTTTCGGTCATTGTCTAGTTCAGTTTGGCCTTTGATAGATTCTTACTGATAAAGTAAATGGCATAAGGAAATTTCTCATCTATCTAGTCTACAGCTTCTCCTATGGATTTGTATGAGGCATCAACATGAATGTGAAAAGGAAGGGCCAATTTGGGCCTCGAGAATCGGTGTAGTGGTTAACTTATCCTTTAGGGTGTCTAGGGCCTCTTGACAACTTTTTGACCATACAAACTCAAAGTCTTTGGCCAATAACCCAAATAAAAGAGAAGCCAACTTGTTGAAGTCTTGTATAAACCTTCGGTAGTATCCAACTAACCCTAGGAAACTTCTGACATCTCTCTGCTTTTGTGGAGGTGGGACCCTTTGGATGATATCTATTTTGTTTGGGTCCACCTGTAGTCCTTGCTGAGATATTAAATGACCTAGCACGGTCCCTGTAGTCATCAAGAATTCACATTTCTCGAGACTGAGAGATAGGTTCATTTCAATGCATTTGTGTAGAAGCTTACCTATGTTAGACAAAGCTTCTTCGAAATCACCTCCATAAGGTGTGAAATCATCGATATCGATTTCTACCGCATCATGGACTAACTCGGCCAAGATACTCAGGACTGCTCTCTAAAAAGTGGAAGGAGCATTGCATAGGCCAAAAGGAAGGACCCTATAGACGAAATTACCCTAAGGACAAGTGAAGGTGGTTTTATACTAGTCTTCCGGGCTATTCTGGATTTGATTGTACTCGCTGAATCCATCTAGGAAAGAGAAAAACTTTTTCCCTGCCAAGCCATCTAGCACTTGGTCGATGAAAGGTAGAGGGAAATGGTCCTTCTTTGTGGCTTTGTTTAACTCCCTATAATTGACACAAATCCTCCACTTACCATTTTTCTTTGGAACCAACACCAAAGGAGAGATCCACTCACTATTTGAGATAGGGTAAATGAATCCTGCATCTAGCAGTTTTTGCAGTTCTTCTTTTACTATATATTTAAGAGTTGGATTCATCCTCCTTTGGGGTTGCCAGACTAGCTTGCAACCTTCCTTGATATAAATATGGTGAGTACACACCAAGGGGTGCACTCCCTTCATTTCTTGGTAACTCCAAGCAAAGGCATCCAGGTGTTCTGTAGGGAAAGGGGTAATGAATATTCCGTTTAAAATAAATTTTTAGACGCTTTGACACAACTTGTTTTTTCAGTTTTTAAGAGTCGAGAAAAAACAAAAGATGACTCTAGTCTCCTTCAATTTTTAATGAGCCTGAAGTGACAAGTGCTCAGATGGACCTCTTCCGTTAAGGAGTTTGGAAAGGAACGAAAGGGACTACTCTAGAGATCTAGGTAGAGGGAGTACCAAACCAATCGCAAAACTGCAGAATACTTTTTACGGTACGGCAGTCAATCTTCTCGAATGCTGTGTTCGGTGCATTGCAATCAGTAGGGCGGCAGACACGGCTTTCTATGGATAAAAGGATTTAAGCCTATAGGGGTCTCCCAATATATACTCGACAGTACGTGGGAGCACAAGTCCATACTGGCACTTATCGTCTCAAAGTGGAGGAATCACCCAACCATCAGTGAGGACAACAGTTACCAGGCTTTACGACACCGGAATACGTCTCTAGCCTAGACCTCTAAATGTTGTGCGTTAAGTTCCAAAGAATTGTTAGATTCATTGAAATTATTTTAAGTTGATCTTTCTTATGAAGTTTGCCTTTTGGGTTCACTACGAGATGTAGATGTAATTCCTAAAATGCAATCTAAAGATGATAAGCAAACTTTTATCTCTTTTCAACAATGAAAATCCTAGCTACAAGGGGAAAAGAAAGACACAATCTTTTCACAAAGGGCAAAGAGCACACTGTAAATGAACTTTCCTAAATATTTCCAAACATACTGTCAGTATGCAAATGCACATGTGCATGTATTTGTTTTTCACTTTCTTAACATTGATGCCTAAAAAGAAAGTTGATGTACAAATCTGAATTTTCTTTCAAGTGACAAACACAAACAAGCTTCTTTTCGAAATCAAAAGGTAGAGATGATTACGACACTTTATGATTTTGAAATAAATACTCGTTTCGACACTAGAAAATCACAAATTTAAACCAAAGGCAAAAGTAAAAGCATAATCGACTGTCAACAGCAAATAAACTTTCTCCTATGATCAAAATCGACACTTGCAACAGATCTAAATCAAAGGACGACAGTATGACTATTCTACTTTTGCAATGGAAAACTGTAAATGACGCAACAAACACACAAAAACATCTACAGTTCTTTTGTACAAAGGAGGCGGAATTATAGCAAAGAAAAGGGGTTTTTAAACAGACACATACACTGATCACAGGCTGCAAAAATCAGAGACAAAACTGAAAAAATGAATCAAAGAACCTCAGCTGCACAAGGCTAGGCTGATCAGCGCACCTGTTACACAGAGAAACTGCATTGCAGCGCAGGTAGCCCTCTCGGGAAGTGTGTTGAAATGCAGAACCTCTTCACAGAGCCTGCACTGGGGCAGAAACGAGAATTCTATCCGGGTTCTGGGTCACGGTTTGCAGTTTAATCTATGATTTTTGGCCGAGTAAAAGCAATCAGTAATGCACAATCAGAGGGTAGAATTAAGGAAGGTCTAAGAGCTATCACAAAGGGAAATCAAATCATTTGTGGATCAGCTGTTCAAATCATAAACAGATCCAGTGAATGGATTGAAGCAACAGATGTCTACTTTGCATTTGTTAATGGCAAATGCAGTTCGATTGCTACTTCTAAGTTTATGAAATAAACAACGAGAGAAACAAAAACAAACTAACTAGACATGATCCCCAGTGGAGTCGCCATTTTGTTAACGGGAAAAGTGTCTATTCAGAACGACCCTATCCCACTAAGGTGTGACAGTGACCTTAGAAACAAATAGAGAAAACTACTTTTGTATTCTTCTTTATGAACTATAAACAAAGAGGAATAGGATGAACCAACCTGTGTCTTGCGCTAGTCCTTTGATCCAATCTCTCTCTTCTTTGACAGCTTCCAGCTACCTGCTTCCTTACTTTCCCAGCTTCACCAAGTACCTGCAAGATCACAGAAGAAGGAAACTATACAAAGACATGGTTTTATATTCATAAAAAGCTTAGGATCAGATTTAAGCTAAACATACAAATGTAACAAGCATCAATGATACACAAGCATGTAGGAGAAACTCAAATAGTTTTATTGATATAACAAGAAGATCCAGGAGGAGTTACAACCGATGATTCCTGATCCAGCATCAACCTCCCAGTAAAGAAGCCCCTCTTCACCTCCAACAAAGCATAAATCACCCAATACTCTGATATCTATCTCAAAACCAACAACAATTCTTTGCAATGTACAAAATTCCAGCCCCCTGGATCTCTGGGATGAGGGATCCATATATAGATGTATGCAAGGAGGATGAGTCAGCTTATGATTTGACTAGTGTCTTCTCTATGTCAGTTCTTGCTTCCACTTGGAGACTAAGAGCCTCTTACTCATCCTTGGTCGAATTCAGTGAGGCAAGTGTCATTGGAGAAGATTCTAGAAGCTTCCATTGTCTTTCCACCTCGCGGAATGGCACTGCCATTTGTCATTTCCCGCTCAACACACCCTGATAGTGCATTTAGGTGCGTTGCAACGCACCTAGCTAGTGTATTTGGGTGCTATGCAACGCAGCTAGCCAGTGGAGCAGCTGAAATGATCCTGATTTGACTGATTCTGAGCATTTTCTGGTGGAGAACTTCTAGGAGAAGCTGTAATTTGTTGACCTTGTTCCTTTAGGGGTCGGAACAACACTTTTAGGGACTTAGAATCCCTTGGTTTATGGACATTTCATGCTTGGAGCTGAAAGGCACAAAAATGTCTATAACACTTCTGCAAGCCTTTTCTGTCTCACATGGGTACATGTGTAGATTGTATGTAATGTCTTGTCAAGTGGAAGTTCAAGTGTCGATAGTTGGATGCAACAGTCATAGAGTAGATGAAGAGTCATGAGGGTAGATGAATAGTCACAAAGGGGAATGTTAAGGGCCACCCCACCCTTTGCTATATATAGTCCCTCATGACTCATTGTAGGGGATTTTGGTCAGCCAAGCTTTTGATAGGAGTATCTTAGAGAAATCTTGGAGATTATTGTAATGAGCCTTGGTTTATCCATTGTGCATAGCTAGTATATCACTTTGGAGGAGCAGGCGACAGTTCTTGTAAAGTTCCGCTGTCGGAACTAGTGGTTGGTCATGGTTGTATTTTATGACTGGAACATTCACTTCTTAATATAATAGAGCCACCACGTTTCATGCATACGTTGTTATTGTATTTAAGCTAACTTGTTTACTCTAATTATATATGTATTTGTTTGCTTACGCATGCATGTATGAATTTCTTATATAAGTATGTATGAATCTTACTGGAATATGATGTTGGTTTAACCATCACTTTCGATTTCTAGCTTACCTGCCTTGCAATTTTTCATGTGCCTTTGCTCGTGTGTTCCCTTCTTAAATCCATGCCTTCACAGGTTTCTAGGGGGTGCAATCACCTCACCCTCTGTGTGTTAGAACTGTTCATACACCTTCCTTGACTTGTTGCATATGTCACACCCTTTCTACCAACAGGGACATCTTACTTGCCTTTGTGTGTAACCACGTCAAGGCGATACTGTACGATCCATTGCTGGGATTACTACACCAAATGGTCTGAGGTTTAGTTGGGACTTCTTATCAGGTAGATCCCCTAACATGTTGATGGGTCCAACACTGTTAACACTTCGTCAACCAGATAACTTCTCTCCTAATTTCACAGGCTGCAATATATTCATCCTCGACACTACTCAAAGAAATTGTATTTTGCTTTTTTTTCATCCATGATATCATGGAAGATCCCAAACTAAAACATCCTCCTGTAGTTCTTCTTCCATCCTGCTCAGAACCTCCCTAGTTAGAATGTGTATATCCAATCAAGTGGACATCGTTCCTCTTATTATGTCTTAGGTAGTAGTGGATTGTTCCTTCCAGATATCTAGGTATGTATTTGGCTTCTATCTAGTGATCATGCTTCAGCTCCACTTGGAACTGACTGAGAACATTCACAGTAAAACATATGTTTGGTCGAGAATTCACCAAGTACATTAGTGATCCAATCAATTGTCGATACCTGGTTGGATCCACAAGCCTAGATTTAGAATTTCTTAGTCTTCTCAAGTTTGCGATCATTGAGGTTGTCATTGGTTTGTAATCCATCATGTTGAACCTATTCATCATATTGATCACATACTTCCCTTAACCTAGATAGATCTCATGAGGTCCCTGCCAGACTTCTAGTCCCAAATAATAGTGCACCAGCTGAAGATCCTCCATATCAAATTCTGCTACTAGATGATTATTGCATTCTTCAATTAAACATTCCATGCCTGTCAATAGAATATGATCCACATACAAAAGAATTATTACAGGTTCACACTTTACAACCTTGAAATAAAGGTTCAGACCAATGAATTTTTTTTTGAATCCCAATCTTTGAAGGTATGCATCTATCCTTGCATACCATGCCCTTGGTGCCTTCTTAAGGCCATATGATGCCTTCTTTAGCTTACAAACATATGCCTCTTTATCTTTAACTTCAAATCCCAAGGGTTTCTCTACATAGACTTCTTCATCAACTGTGTCATTCAGGAATGAAACATTAACATCCATTTGATGTATATTCCATCCCATCAATCCTTCCAAAGAAACCAATGATTGAATATTCGTATACCTTGTTTTTGGAGAAAATGTCTCTTCACAATTGATGCCTTCTTGTTGAGAGAAGCCCCTAGCCATAAATCCTTCATTATACTTGTGAATACTTCCATCTACAGCATGTTAATCTTGTAAAACCACTTGGAAATTACCACAAACTTGTCTTCAGGCCTAGGTATCATCTCCCATACTCCATTTTATAGTATCGATTGGTATTTTGTTTTAATAGCATCTTTCCATTCTTTATGATTAACATATTCCTCAAAATGGAATGGCTTTGCTTCTATTAACGCTATCATATATATTACATATTCTGAATATATGTTAGGATTCTTTCTTTCTCTAAATGTGCCTTTAGCTACTCAATAACCCTCTACGTCTAATAGGGTGGATTTCAACCAATTAGGTCTATTTCTAGTCTCGGGGATTACCAGAGGTTGTATAAATTCACTAGGACCTTCACCTTCATGATTTGATTCTACTTCTTCCCTAATAACTTCTTCTTCAAATAAAAAAGTTCTTCATCATCAGAGTCCATCGTGAGATCTTTTGATTTTTTGATTGCAATACTTTCATCAATATCACATCTTGACTGACTTCTAGTCGATGTCCTTTTATATAGATCTTATAGGCATTAGAGGAATTATTGTAGACAACAAATGTTTCCTTCATGCATGATGCATCCAAGTTCTTTCTCTTGTCCTTCAATATATGAATATTAAAAGGACAACCAAAAATTTGGAGATGATCTATTATTGGCTTCTTCCTAGTGAATACTTCTTCAGGATCTTCTATCTAGTGACTTGTGGGGATTTTGATTTTGTATGTATACAATTGTCTTTGTTGCTTCACACCACAGGAATTTCACAAATTCTTCATCATGTAGCATTGCTTTTACACTTTTTTTAATGGACCGATTATTTCATTCCACAACTCCATTTCGCTCGAGATTATATGGGACTATTAGCTCCCTCTTAATCCTAGAATCCCTACAGAAGATTATAAGTTATTTTGAAGTATATTATCCTCCATTATCGCATCATAATATCTTGATTCTCCTTTCTGTAAGGTTTTATACTCCATCTTTGAATTCTTGAAATTTTATGAATACTTCATCCTTGGATTTCATCAAGTAAACCCAAGTTTTCCTAGAGTGGTCATCTATAAATGTGACCTAATATGGATGAACTTCAAGTGATTTTTGAGTCATAGGACCACAAACATCGGAATGAATAAGATACAAGATTTCTTTTGACCTTGAAACACTACTTCCAAATGGTCTCTTAGTGTTCTTACCCAACGCACTGTTGGCATTATGACACAGGTTTGGCATTATGGCACAGGTGTTGTCCTTGATGGAAACTCACTCAGATGACAGATCATTGTTCAGGCTCTAATAATATAAGAAAAATAGGTATACATAGGTTTCCTTTGACGAAGTCACGTATACACGTGGGATTTCTGATCAAAAGTCACGTATGTGTATGCACGCACTTTCATGCATGGAAAAGTGCATACATGTGGGAAAGCTTATTTTTAGGACCATGGTATTTGGACCTTGGTATTGCGTCCGAAGTATTGAACCCGGGTTTTGGGTCCCTAGTATTGGTTCTCTATGGTTTTGGACCATGGTTTGAGTAAGGCCTAAGACTATAAAAGGAGGGGATCATTTGGCAAAGGCATTGACTAAAGGATTGAATATCTTATGAAGAGCAAGATCTGGAATACTGGCGATTGGTGTATGGTGCATAGCTGAATCTGAATCAAGGAGGAACCTGAGCGTAAGATGATGGATATGTTCTATTGATGGGTCAAAACTCAAGACTTGAATAGTAGTATCTTTGTGTGGTTTTGATCTGTTACATTTGGTGTATGACTTGATTTATAAATATGATAATCTGGGTATAACTGATGTCTGAATATTTGAAAGAGTGAACTATCTTTTATAGATCTGTATGCAGGTTCGGCACATCAGAGGCACGTATACACGCTGGTTCAGTAAGTAAAAATGGCGTATATGTTGGTTGGACTTAATTCAGAAGCGTATGCACACATGTTGTACACATTGAAGTAGCATACGTCTCTTGAAATATGTTTTAGCTACTCTTATTTATTGCAGGTCACATTAGGTCATCCTCAAACACCAAAAGAAGGATAAAGCAAAGTGAAGGTATGAAGAAGCCTTGGCAAGCCAAAATAAGTTCACACATGTGGCAAGAACTGCAACTGAAGGGCCAAAAATTTCAGACCTGTAGTAGAGGCAGAAATTCTGAAGCTGGGGGTTGAAGTTGTGTTACTAGAAAATATTTAATTGGGTTTTACTTGGACAAAGGAAGCAAATCATCCGTAAGGATTGAACATGGTATTGGAGGGTATTGGTCTTAGTCTATAGGTCTTGGAATTTTTCAATTGAAGAATCTATAAGAAGAGAATATATTTGTGGGTTTTCCTCTCAAGTGGAGAGGTTTTGGCCTTGGCTTGCAACCTACATTCTGTGTTATTGTCTACTATTGTTGTTCTTGTTTTGGTAACTTTTTGATGATACACAAACATAATAATAAGTGAAGAAGATAATAAGTAATAAAATGTAAAAATACATCACAAGCAGTTATGAAGAAAAGGGAAATCATCCTAACTATTACCCTATATATTTCTCAACATGGTATCATAGTTAAGGTTGGCTAAGTGCATAACGAAGATATCCTCTACATTAAATAAGTAACTAAATAAGTGTACAAAGGTGGAAATTAATCTCAATAACCACATCAAAGAACTATGGGATATCCTATTTTATTCTAAAGAGGAAGTAACCAAGAAATCTACAAAGAATGAAGGATTATTCTTAGCACTCACTGACGCTTTTCAAGATGATAATATTTCGGTGGTTGACAATGGAGCATCAAGACATATGAAAAGTCAACACAAACAATTGAACATAATATCAAAATGGAAGTCCTCTTACTTCATAGAACTTGGTGATAATAAAATCTACCCTATAAGATGAATTGGATCAACATTGCTTGAGCTGGAGAATGGAGGAAACATCCATCTCAACAATAACTTATTTATTCCAAGTTTGCACAAAAAATTACTTTCCATTTCATGCTTAAAAGACAAGGGTGACTGAGTTGCTTTCATTTATGGAAAGGTTATAGTATGGGGTAAAAATTCGAGCATAGAAGATGTAAGAATGATCGGAATTCATGAAGGAAGACTCTATAGATTAATAAATCCCCTCGCTCAAGCCTTGGTTCACATTGAAGTTAGCCCATGTGAACTTTGGCATAGAATATTTGGTCATATCCACTACAAAATCTTACCAACCCTCAATACCATAGTAAATGGCATCCCTGAACTAAAAGAATATCATGAAGGACTTTGCAAGGGATGTGCATGTTGGAAATAATACTGAGAGGGGGGGAGTGAATCAGTATTTTCTAATCAATATAACTTTTTCATTTCCAAATTCAGTTTCATATATGCTACTTCAGTTAAGGAAAACTGTGTGTATACGCAACTGTGTGTAATGCAACAAGCGTATATCTAGTAAACTTAGAATTCAGTTAGTTGCTTCTTAATGAGTGCATCAAAACATTATTAACCATATGAACAGTAAACAGGAGCAGTAAAGCAGAACAAATCACAACACACATGAACACCAGGATGTAAGACCTTAGTATCCTCCAAAGTCTCAACCACTCTTACCAAACTACCAAATGCCAACATCTCAAAAATAAACTATAAGTTCTCAATTACAACTACCTTGTATCCAATAGTCTAGGCTGAACCGGTTTCCTATTCAACATGTCACTAACCCAAATAATAAAGTAACACAGTCTGTCCTCGAATCTAAGTTGTATCCCTTCCCAAACTATGTTATGACTCTTGTATAAGTTCAATATATTCATTTATGGACAGGGAAAGTGCTGCCAAATTACAACCCCATTTTTCTAGCTGAAGAAAGAGAGGAAGAAGTTCTTACTCTTATAAAAAAGAACCAATGGACCTACATCCCCTCAACAACTATCAAATCCCCCTTTTTTTCTGAGAGATTGGATGAGAGAAAACTGATAAACCTCATGAACATGACGTGATTAACAAATTGAGGACAATTTACATTAAAATTCCCTTGCTACAAGATATTCGAGATATACCCATTTATGTTAAAATAATGAAGGAATTGTGTCTGAAGAAGACATGGAGGAAGCGAAAGGATCCATTGACTATTCATATTTTTGGGGAGTACATTGTGCGATTATTAGAAATACTTTAGCAAAGAAATATTATGATCCTAGAAATCCTATCATTTTAGTGCATATTAATGGAGTATGCATTCCTAATACTTTGATTGATCTTGGAGTGTCCATCAATATCATGAACACACATACCATGAATCTGCTTGAGCTAACTGATATTTATCCTAATCCAATTTTTCTCGAACGTTTATACCAGTCTACAATTAAGCTAGAAGGAGTTTGGACAATGTAATTGTTTCCCTTGATTCATAGGAATACCTCATGGACTTCATGGTCATGCATACCAATTCTATGGCTGGAGGGCATTTGATAATCCTTGGGAGGTCGTGGCTTGCTACAATAAATGTGTTCATATGATGTAGGTCTATTAAAATGTTCATTTCCCATGGTGGAGTTGTAAAATATATTACCTTAGATTCACTTGCAAAATCTCCCATGGAATTGGAGGAAGCTCCCTAGTTCAATGACTCTACAAGTGACGAGGAAATGATCTGGCCAATGCATATGATCAATCAAGTAAACAATTCCCAGGAATTTTTTGAAGAAAGTTAGCTTAATTTTTTTTAATGTAATTCAGGTTCTTATGGTTCTAACACTCATCCATTCAAGCAGATTTTAAAGAATGATATGTAGGAAAAAATAACTTGACATCTTTTTCTTCATTATGCAATGTTATTGAAGGACCATTTCAAGAAAAAAACCATTTTGTATTTCTATTGAAGTAAGTCCTGACCAATGTTTGAATATCAGTGTTTAACTTACTGATGAGTAGTGAAAAAAACTAATGCATATGGGATTACTGGGACATGAAGGGGATCGATCCTGCAATTTGTTCTCATCATGTCTATATGTGATATGATGCTTGTCTTATATGGAGACCTAAGATTTGTATGAAGTAATCACTCAAGGAGGTTTTAAAATAATAATTGTGAAATCTCCTTGACGCAAACTTAATTACCTAATATTTGATAAAAATGGGTTTCTTCCTTAGTTGTGGTTCCAAAATCTTTAGGAAAATGGAAAGTGTGTGTAGAATTCTAGGAGTTGAACAAAACCACTATGAATGATTATTTCCCTTTTCCACTTTTTTATAGACATATTTGGGCACTGTAACCCCAATCACATATGTCCATAAACCAAGGGCTTCTAAATCCCTAAAAGTGTTGTTCCATACCCTAAAGGAGCAAGGTCAGTTGATTACATCATCTCCTAGAAGTTCTCCCTGAAAAACTACTCAAAACTAGTCAAAACAGGACCATACAGACTGCCCAGTGCTAAGGGTGTGATGCATACTAGAAAACCCTTCTGTAGGGTGCGATGAGCGAGAGAAGACAAATGGAAGAAGCAGTTTGCTAGGTGGAGACCCTGAGAATCTTCTAGAAGCTGCTCATTTGACACTTGCCTATCTGAATTTTCCCAGGGATGAGTAAGAGATCATGCAATCTCCAAGTGGAACCAAGAACTATCAGAGAGATGACACTAATCAAAATCCCAGAAGCTGACTCACCCCCTTGCAAACATCTATATATGGATCCCTCATCCCAGAGATCCAGAAGGCTGGAATTTTTTAATTTGCAAGGAAGTGTTGTTGGTTTCTCTTTGAAGACATTGTTGGGTGATATTGCTTTGTATGAGGTGAAGAGGGCTTTCATGCTGGGAGGATGGCGCTAGTTCAAACCAATGGGTTGTAATCCTCTCTTTTACTACTTCTATCAATAAATCTATTTGACTTTTCCTCCACATTCTTGTATATATCTTAATCTTGTATTGATATATGCATTTGTATGGTTAATATACATCTGATACTATGTTTTTTATGGTTATAGATCTCTATGCTTTGATGGTATCATGCTACTTTGACTCTACAAGTGTTCTTTGAACCGGGACAATTAAGGAAGGAGTGGCGAAATTCTGTCAAAGGGGAAAGGAAACAAGTAAGGAGCCAAGCAAAAGACTGAGATTGGTACTCTCTGCTTCTTTCTCATCTATCTCTCATAAAGGAAAACACAAGTGACTTTAGTTTGTTTGTTTCTAAGATAGCTACCCATCTTAGTGGGACTAGCAGCTTTGAATAGACACTAGTTTTCCCAATAAAAAAGTGGCGACTCCACTGGGGATCGAATAGTTTGATTGCTTGTCTCTATTTGTTTGCTTCATAAACTACAGGCGGAGACTAAAGTTAAGCCAGCTAGCCTTTGAACTGCAAGTGAAAAGTAGATCAATGTTGCTTCAATCAATCTCCGAGTTTTTTTATGAATTGAACAATTGACTTGCAAACATCCTAAGTGCCCTAGTGGTAGCTCAAGTAACCTCATTAGATCAGCCCCTATACTTTGTATTTATTGACTATCATTAGCCTCAGCCTAAATCCCTGAACTAAGTTGCAAATTGTGACCAAAAACCAAGTTAAAGTCTCGTTCATGGACCATCGCACTATCTCCTTTTGGCAGACTGGATGCATCGCACCTCCCTTGTGTAGTAGGTGGGATGCATCCATGTTTCCCTGTGTCACAGGTGGGATGATCAAATAAGACTGTTTCTGCCTCAAGATTTTGGATTTTTCTTCACTGTCTTTAGCTTTATTCAGGAGTTTTGTTGTCTTTGATCAGTATACCACTGTTGAAACCCCCTTCCTTTGCATTATTCAGCCTCCATTGTACAAAGAATTGTGAATGTTTTTATGTATTTTTCGCCATTTACAGTTCTCCTTCACAAAAAAGTAGCTTAATCGAACTATCATCCTTTGATTTGAAAGTGTTGCAAGTGTCATTTTCAATCAAAGAAAAGAATCCTACTCTTTTTGATGGTTGATTACACTGTTACTCTTGTATTTGATCTGAATTAATAGTATTTCAAGTGTTGAAAGCAATTTTCAATTCAAAATCACAAAATGTCGTCCTTGTCTTCCTTTTGTTTTTTGAAAAGAAAATTATTAGTACTATCACTTTCAAAGAAAAGATAATTCAGATTTGTGCTTAGCATTCTTTTTATCATTCACACATTAAGAAAGAGGAAAACAAATACATGCATGTGCATTTGCATTCAGACTGCTTGTTAATTTTTATTTAGGACAGTGCATTCTAGTGTGTGCTCTCTGCTCTATGTTGAAGGAATTTCACTTCTCTTTCCTTAGTAGCTAGGATTTTTATTGCAAAAAGAAGAGTAAATGACTGTTTATCATCTTAGATTGCATATTTAGGAGTTGTATATCTACATCATGTGGTGAACCTTAAAGGAAAACTTCTTAAGAAAGATCAACTGTAAAATAAATTCAATGAACATAAAAACACTTTGGAACCTAACACACAACATCTAGAAGTCTAGGCTAGAGACATATTCTGGTGTCGTAAAGCCTAGTAACTATCGCTTTCATCGTAGGTTGGGTGATTCCTCCTCTTTGAGACGACAAGTGCTAGTATGGACTTGTGCTCCCACATACTGTCGAGTATATATTGGTAGACCACAATAGGCTATATCCTTTATCTTTAGGAAGTCGTGTTTGCCACCCTATTAATCACAATGCACTAAACACAACATTCAGGAAGATTGATTGCCATACCGTAAAAATTATTCTGCAATTTTGCGATTGGTTTGATAATCCCTCTATCTAGATTTCCAAAGTAGTCTCTTTCGTTCCTTTTCAGACTCCTTAAAGGAAAAGGTCCATCTGAGCACTTGTCAGTTCAAGCTCATTAAAAATCTAAGGTGACTAGAGTCATCTTTAGCATTTTCTCGACTCTTAAAATTTGAAAAAGCAACTTGTGTCAAAGCGTCATAAAATTTATTTTAATCGGAATAATGCCACTGTTCCCTCGTTGATCTTAGGTTGAGAAAATGGAGTCCACCAATCAAGGATTTCCCCTTGGGGGAAATCCTATTCCTTTCTCCTCTTGGGGAGATGTTGGTGCACATCATATGGCAACATTGTCCCTTCCAGGACTGAAAATTGGCCTGCCAGTATGGCTCTTCTCGACCTCTGTCGTTCAAAACACCGTGATTTCTGAGCAATCAAATTAGCAACTAGATGATACTAGAGTTACCCCCCAACCTTCTACTTCGTTTGTTTCTCCCTCTCCTTCTTCCTCTTCACTTGGTGAAACTAGTAAAACTAAAAACCAAGTAACTGAGAAGAAGAAAGGGAAGCAGAAGAAGAAGAAGGAGCCAACGGAATAAAGGGGCAACCATACATCGTCTAGCAAAAATCCACACACTGCACCATCCAAACCTAAATCTCCATGTGTCATCTGCAAAGGGGACCACTATCATTGAGATTGTCCTTGCATCCCATGGATCTTAAGGGACTGGTATCCCCGCTTGCACAATCCGGTGTCGTCAACCTCTAAAGATCATGTTGAGAGTACATCATCAACTAGTGAAAACGAAGTCAACGGAAAAAATGGAAGATCTAAATTTCCTTGTAGACTGTGTGAAGGTGATCATGCCATCCATCGTTGTCCCTTCCTAGACGAAGCTAAAAGAGTCTTGGATAACCGTTCTGCTTCACTGCTACGGCTTCCTCCTGGATACAAGAAACTCTTGCTGAGTCCATCGCTAGTTGAAAATCCGACTGACACACCTTTGTTGTCAGTCTAAGCACCTATCATTGAAGATAAACCCTCTGATTCCACACCAGATCAAAGTCAACAGGTTGAGATGGTAGTCGACCCAGTCTTGTCTTCAGAAGGTTTACCTTCAGATGATACAGTCACCAAAGAGAATGAGAACGACATCGTTCAAATTCTCTTCGTAAACACAGACTCCGATGAACATGGCGGCAATCTACCTGTTCCTTTACCGTAGTAAGGAAGTTCATCAGATATGTATCCGGCCATTTATTCAGTCCCACCTCCAAGCACCTAGTCATTTCCTTCGATTGGAATCTACTAGGCAAACCCCATCTACCATCTAATGTACCATTCCGAATCATAGTGAAAACTTACAGAATGGTCATGGTTGGTACCATCGTAGATGAAGGGGATTCTGTGAGTATCCTTTCTTCAACTGCTTGGAAAGCACTTGGTTCGCCATCGCTTCTGCCTGAGATGCGAAATCTGATAGGCTTCGACAAAGGAACCAGTCGACCATTAGGGATCCTTCCAAATTTTCCTATAACTTTGAGAAGGAAAACCGTTTATCTGAACGTGATGGTAGTCCAAGGACCTTTAGATTACAATCTACTCCTTGGGCATGACTACATTTATAGCATGGGAGCTATTGTTTCTTCACTCTTTCGAGTGATGTGTTTTCCGCATGTGGTCCAACTCATAGAACTGTTGGAAATAATACTGAGAGGGGGGGGTGAATCAGTATTATCAGATCAGATAAAACCTTTTCAATTTCATGCTCAGAAACATATACGCGACTTCAGTTAAGTGAACCTGCGTGTACACGCGACTGTGTCTAAAGCAACTAGCGTATATGCAGAGATCTTATGATTCAGTTAATCTTATCTTCAGTAAATGCATCAGAATATTATTAAGCATATTAACAGTAAACAGGTGCAGTATAACAGAACAGATCATCACACAAAAGCCACACACATGAACACCATGATATAAGGTGGAAACCCAATGTGGGTGAAAACCACCTGCTGCAATTTGTCTCTTTCTTCTTTAATGAGAAACTTCTTTTACAATGTACTGGTGCAGTCCTTTACCAGCACGCAGGCTACAACCTGCAGAGGGCTACAACCCTCTTAGCTTTTGTACTAGCCGATCCATTTACTAGTACGTAGGTGTCTACCTACAGAATGCTTCTTTACTCATTTTCCAGCTGCTAGTGGAAGGGAGCTACAACCCCCTGGCTCTTGTACTGGCTGATATGTTTACCAGTACGTAGGTGCCGGCCTACGATCTACCCGGGACTACGTTTCATACATTTTCATACTGGATCCATAAGACAATCATCATTGTAGTACAACCTGCATCATCAATCACTGAAACACCCAATTCTGAATCACTGTAACCCTGTCAACAACAACCAAACAACATAGCAATAACCAGATCCAGCTCCATATTCAAATATCATACTTCACATTGTATACGCTACTTGGATGAACCCAACCTGCGTGTATACACTCTTTTACCAAAACCAACCCGCGTACAGATCTGTAAATTCAACCTTAAAACTCTGTAGCTATATCAGACATCAAAACATACCCAGATCATAATGATAAACATGCGTCAGTAGATCTAGTCTATCCAGAGTCAAACCATATGAAGATAATCATTCCAACCCTTGAGATCTCGTTCCATCATTCATCATCCTCCACATGAGTGAAACCTTGGTTCAGATCACCAACCCATAACCAGCACTTGGATCTCACACTTCCTCAGATCTTCATCATTCATACTCATCTTTTGGCCTAATGATCTTCTCCTTATATAGCCTTAGGCCTTGTTCAATACCAAGAGCCAAAACCATAGTAACCCAATACCATCAACCTCGAAACTAGGGATCAACACGTTCGTCGAGACACCAAGGTCCAAAACCATAGGCACAACTTCCAAGGACTAACCGCCATGGACCAAAGGTACTTTTCCACATACACGCGCTTTTGCTGAAGCCAACCTGCGTGTACACGCGACTTGGGCTTAACGAACCTGCGTGTATGAACTTTCTTGCCATGCTGTACTAAGATCTGTCCTCATCTGTCCTCTGATTAAGTTGCCATCACCTGTACCAACCTCTGAGCACCTGAACCAACCTCTGAGTGAGTTGCCATCAAGGACAACACTTGAAACATAATGCCAACAATCTCCCCCTTTGGACTTGATGGCAACCACCACACCAAGTCACTCTCCCCCTTTGACATCAAGGGCAAAGGGTGGACCAAGATATTCTCTTCTTTGGTATACCTTCTGCTGTCCATACTCCCCCTGAGTACCTGCTGAAATCTCCAAATGTGCTCCCCCTTTGTGTATGCCAAAGTGTACCAATCTATCCATCCTGCTCTTGCTGAATTGTGCTGTTCATGCTCCCCTTGACTGTAGGCAAGATCTGTAAAAGATGTTCTTCAAGAAGAACAAAGACTTATACATCATAAAAGACCTTCCTATCACCAAAAGACTCAACATACATTCATCACCCAACCTAGTGGGGATATACCAATATTGACTCATCCACCTAACCATGTGGAGATACATGATAATACATGAACATTTCATCATTCATCCCAGGCATAGTGGGGAAACCAACATAGGTCGTTACATGACCTTGACATCATAAAAGAGATACATGACATAGTGATGAAATATCTAGACCAAGACTTATGAAAGCCACCAGCAGCATCATGATCTGTACCATAAGCATCAACCTGCAATACCATTCCTAAACAGTAAGATGTATCATTTAGCTTCATAGACTTTATCAACAACTTCTAACCATAATGCCAACAATGCATTATTTGAAGTATATGCTCCCCCTGAGCCTGTGCCATAAGTATCAAGACATTTCCAGACATCCTCAGCAGACTGTAACTGTTAACCAATAGAGCATATACTGGACTGGATTATATCAGACCCCTTTTTTTTTTTGAGTCTGTCCCCACTGCTTTTTCACAAACTGACATATACGCGACTTTGCAGTGTGAAACTCGCGTATATACGCGCCTTTCCTTCATGAAACTTGCGTATGAGAATTAGAACACTGAAGTTTTACACCTTCAGCTCCCCCTGAGTCTGTTATGTCTGTGTTGTGCTGAGTACCCTGTGCTGTGCCATATTTTTCTGACTGAACCTCCTTCTTCTTCCATATCTTTAAGCATGTTGATGATTTCTTCTTATCATGAGCTTTGTTCCTGCAATCTCTTGCTTTATGTCCAAACTTGTTACATGCATAGCATCTTACATGTTTCATATTCCTCCTGTAGCAATCAGCAGCTTTGTGGCCAAACATATTGCAAGAAAAGCAATATCCATTAAAGTACCTTGAATGTGATGATCTTTCTGCATGATGGTCTTGAAACCTTCTTCTTCTACATATGGCTACAACATGTCCAAGATTATGACATACATAACATTCAACATTATTCATGGGAGGGGTAAAAGATTTTCTTTGAGGAGCCTCTTTCCTTGTTTGTTGATGGAGTTGTCCTTTCATCTCCTTGATGAGCCTTTCAGACTTTGCATTAGAGTTTCTTGTCTTACTTTGTGAACCATATTCACCTTCAATAGACTCATGAAAACCAAGTCCAGTTTTGATAGCAGGGGACCTTTGACTATTAAGAATATCATCCAAGACTTTAGAGCTATCTTGAAATCGTAAAAGCTTATCCTTTTCTTCTAATTTACTTTTCAAGATATTTACCTCAACTTGATGTTGTTCTTCTTTTTCCAGACATTGCTTCTTCAAGGTCTCTTCAGCTTTCCTTCCTTCATCCAACTGATGCCTTAGTTTGAGGATCTCGTTCTCTTGCTCTTTATTCAGCGCTAGCAGCATTTGTCGAATTCTGGATTCACATTCCAACTGATCTTTTAATATGATGAATTCTTCTTTGAGGGCATTCTCCCTTTTTCTAGGTAGATCTATGATTTGATCTGGTGCTTCATTTGCTTGTCCATCTTCAATCTGAGGTGATTCAGGATCTAAGTACTTGCTTCCACTCAATGGCAGGTTGTCATTGTTCCTTTGAGCTGTTTTCTTCTTCTGACGTGCTTTCTTCCCCATTGCTCTACGAATCTCCTTCAAGCGATCAAGCTTCTCTGAAGGACCTGCTCTGATACCAATTGTTGGAAATAATACTGAGAGGGGGGGTGAATCAGTATTATCAGATCAGATAAAACATTTTCAATTTCATGCTCAGAAACATATACGCGACTTCAGTTAAGTGAACCTGCGTGTACACGCGACTGTGTCTAAAGCAACTAGCGTATATGCAGAGATCTTATGATTCAGTTAATCTTATCTTCAGTAAATGCATCAGAATATTATTAAGCATATTAACAGTAAACAGGTGCAGTATAACAGAACAGATCATCACACAAAAGCCACACACATGAACACCATGATATAAGGTGGAAACCCAATGTGGGTGAAAACCACCTGCTGCAATTTGTCTCTTTCTTCTTTAATGAGAAACTTCTTTTACAATGTACTGGTGCAGTCCTTTACCAGCACGCAGGCTACAACCTGCAGAGGGCTACAACCCTCTTAGCTTTTGTACTAGCCGATCCATTTACTAGTATGTAGGTGTCTACCTACAGAATGCTTCTTTACTCATTTTCCAGCTGCTAGTGGAAGGGAGCTACAACCCCCTGGCTCTTGTACTGGCTGATATGTTTACTAGTACGTAGGTGCCGGCCTACGATCTACCCGGGACCACGTTTCATACATTTTCATACTGGATCCATAAGACAATCATCATTGTAGTACAACCTGCATCATCAATCACTGAAACACCCAATTCTGAATCACTGTAACCCTGTCAACAACAACCAAACAACATAGCAATAACCAGATCTAGCTCCATATTCAAATATCATACTTCACATTGTATACGCTACTTGGATGAACCCAACCTGCGTGTATACGCTCTTTTACCAAAACCAACCCGCGTACAGATCTGTAAATTCAACCTTAAAACTCTGTAGCTATATCAGACATCAAAACATACCCAGATCATAATGATAAACATGCGTCAGTAGATCTAGTCTATCCAGAGTCAAACCATATGAAGATAATCATTCCAACCCTTGAGATCTCGTTCCATCATTCATCATCCTCCACATGAGTGAAACCTTGGTTCAGATCACCAACCCATAACCAGCACTTGGATCTCACACTTCCTCAGATCTTCATCATTCATACTCATCTTTTGGCCTAATGATCTTCTCCTTATATAGCCTTAGGCCTTGTTCAATACCAAGAGCCAAAACCATAGTAACCCAATACCATCAACCTCGAAACTAGGGATCAACACGTTCGTCGAGACACCAAGGTCCAAAACCATAGGCACAACTTCCAAGGACTAACCGCCATGGACCAAAGGTACTTTTCCACATACACGCGCTTTTGCTGAAGCCAACCTGCGTGTACACGCGACTTGGGCTTAACGAACCTGCGTGTATGAACTTTCTTGCCATGCTGTACTAAGATCTGTCCTCATCTGTCCTCTTATTAAGTTGCCATCACCTGTACCAACCTCTGAGCACCTGAACCAACCTCTGAGTGAGTTGCCATCAAGGACAACACTTGAAACATAATGCCAAAAGTCAACAGGTTGAGATGGTAGTCGACCCAGTCTTGTCTTCAGAAGGTTTACCTTCAGATGATACAGTCACCAAAGAGAATGAGAACGACATCGTTCAAATTCTCTTCGTAAACACAGACTCCGATGAACATGGCGGCAATCTACCTGTTCCTTTACCGTAGTAAGGAAGTTCATCGGATATGTATCCGGCCGTTTATTCAGTCCCACCTCCAAGCACCTAGTCATTTCCTTCGATTGGAATCTACTAGGCAAACCCCATCTACCATCTAATGTACCATTCTGAATCATAGTGAAAACTTACAGAATGGTCATGGTTGGTACCATCATAGATGAAGGGGATTCTGTGAGTATCCTTTCCTCAACTGCTTGGAAAGCACTTGGTTCGCCATCGCTTCTGCCTGAGATGCGAAATCTGATAGGCTTCGACAAAGGAACCAGTCGACCATTAGGGATCCTTCCAAATTTTCCTATAACTTTGAGAAGGAAAACCGTTTATCTGAACGTGATGGTAGTCCAAGGACCTTTAGATTACAATCTACTCCTTGGGCATGACTACATTTATAGCATGGGAGCTATTGTTTCTTCACTCTTTCGAGTGATGTGTTTTCCGCATGTGGTCCAACTCATAGAACAGCTTTCATTCCTCGGTTCACACATAGCTAATAGTCAAGTTCCATCACTAACTGGTCCTTTTATGTAAGGAATGTCTCATCAATCTCCAGTCCATCCACCTGATGAGCGCGAGCGTTTTGGTGATTGTGACTGAAACCCAGGGGGCATGCACCTTGGTCTGCTTCAGCAGGAAAACTTCAGGTATAGGGTAGGTTTCCGCGGAGGATATATGACTAGTTTGACACACTCGTCCGTTTAGGAAAATGGGATTAAACTGGAATAAGATACCTCTATCAGAAAGTATGCCTTTCCCGACAGAGAAAGTGTTTTGTCTGCAAATTGAAGGGTAACCTAGAAACTCTACTTCGCTATACCTGGGGGCATGCAAACCTTTTTGCATGAAAGTGAAAAGTGACCATTTATTTTCTTAGTTTGTAGGTTCTTAACCCTTTAAACTCATAGGATTGGTCATTCCTAGCTTACATAATAAAAGGATCCGGAGCAAAGTTCTGAATGGGGCAAGCTCCCTAAAAAATGAACCTATTGATGAGACATCCTTATTATACAACTGGAACGAGCAGTTTTACGTGAAATTCAAGCTCATTAAAAAATAAACCTAGCAATGAGCATATTTTCCACCAAAGTTTAAGCTCATTAAAAAATGAACCCACCTCCGGTAAATAACCATTGCGATCACATAATTGTCAGCTTTTGAGCCTTGGTCATGTTATTACTATCACCTCCACTCTTTTTTAGCCGATCATACGCCTCCATTTGATTGTTTACCCCTTTTGAGGAATAGCTGCGATGAGTGATCCTATTAGCCACCTTCTTTACACTGTCATGATTGAAAAAAGTTCCAAACATTACCTAGAACCAGCTGCTATCCGAAAGCATCACTTGTTCCTAAAAAAACAAGTCTCCTTTAAGCTCTTTTCATCTGACTCGTAAAATATGAAAATATTGCCGAGCAATTGGCCTCTCCAGCTCGTTAAAGTGATTGGAAGTGCCATCCCACCTCTAGATTTTAATATTTTTTGACCTGAGGGATTATTACACAAAAATATCGAGCATTTGTCTTGTTCGGCTCGTTAAAACTATCGGAAATTCATCCCTTTCGCATTGTTTTATACTTTTTCAGACTTAAGGGATTATATTATGAAAAAGGAATATTGGAGTTTAATTTCTGTCTCTTTTCAAACTCTCTAAAATTGAAAAGAACCGAATTATCCTTGTCGTTAAACTCGTGAAAACAATAGCGACAAACTTGTCCATGTAGACAAGAGCGAGTCTCACTATCGCTAGGCTCGTTAAAACATAGCAACAGGTTTGACCGAAGGGCAAATTATAGAATAAGCATATGTTATCCTCCTCAAGCTTGACAAAAATAAATAGGTACTGGTCAGAAATGACTGGGGAAAATTGGGAAGAAAACTTGAAGAAACTTTATTGGTAGCAGGTCGCTCTTGAACATGACACTTTCACTCCATCACCATGATTGAGTCGGGTTGGGTTATTCCATTCGCTGACCATATCACCATTGGTCCACCGTACCATCCACTTTTGGAGTTAACGCTACCAATCCATTTCAGTTTCGTCGATATGTTCAAGAGAAGTCACTCAGAGAATTCACCAACCTAGCTTGTGTCTCATCTGCTGCAATACCTTCATGCTTCATTCTTTCATGACCGCCACACTGAACCTTGCATCATCAGATAATTTTCACCTCCACAAAATCATTTTCTATGTTCCATGTCATAGATGTGGGATTCATTAATGCCCTCCTACGAAGGGTCACTTCTTGTCAACATCAACTCATTATCGAGGAAGTCAACCTAGGAACAACACTTTCAGCACTTTGAAGCTTGCATGCCTCAATGGCAAGTTTCTCACTTCTGGCGACAGGTTTACATCAATGGCCTTCGACCGAAAGATTTTGTGTGGCTTTCGACATCGACTCATGTATTCACACCACATGAATTGTACTGCAATACCTTGAGGATCATTATCATTATCGGTGATTCCTCTCACGCTTGTTAACAACATCATTGGCTGGTAATCAGGTGATGTCTTTCCATGTTCGATGCCAGAACATCTTTTCACATGGACCAACTTGTACTTCGGGTGAATATTGAACAAGTTTTGAAGACCCCGGATCTAGTTTCATCCATCCGGGCTGCGATATATTCAGGAAAATAAAGACATCAAATGTACATCATTGCTGCATAGATAATCATCCAAGCCAAAGGATGATGGCTCTACCAGAATCATTAGTCTGCCACACAAACGGTTGTCTGTCCTATGTACATGAAAATGAATTTATAAAGCTGAGCATGGGAATGCAAGCCTCAGCTAGATCATGAAAATATTATGAAGATAATGTATTGTATTGTATCTTATTACAAGTCACCTTCTAGTTCGAAAAAACCTCGGATCCTCATGATAAAGCATTTCACCTGACATCAAAAAGATTTACGACCTCATGCTTTAGGGGGCAACTATTATAGACATATTTGGGCACTGCAACCCCAATCACATATGCCCATAAACCGAGGGCTTCTAAGTCCCTAAAAGTGTTGTTTCATACCCTAAAGGAGCAAGGTCAGCTGATTACATCATCTCCCAGAAGTTCTCCTTGAAAAACTACTCAGAACTGGTCAAAATAGGACCATACAGACTGCCCAGTGCTAAGGGTGCAATGCATCTCACCTGCCACATGCAAAAAGTGTGATGCATACTGGAAAACCCTTCTGTAGGGTGTGATGAGTGAGAGCAGACAAATGGCAGAAGCAGTTTGCTAGGTGGGGACCCTGAGAATCTTCTAGAAGCTGCTCATTTAACACTTGCCTCTCTGAATTCGCCCAGGGATGAGTAAGTGATCATGAAATATCCAAGTGGAACCAAGAACTATCAGAGAGATGACACTAATCAAAATCCCAGAAGCTGACTCACCCCCCTGCAAACATCTATATATGGATCCCTCATCCCAGAGATCCAGAAGGCTGGAATTTTGTAATTTGCAAGGAAGTGTTGTTGGTTTCTCTTTGAAGACATTGTTGGGTGATCTTGCTTTGTATGAGATGAAGAGGGTTTTCATGCTAGGAGGATGGCACTAGGTCAGACCAATGGGTTGTAATCCTCTCTTCTACCACTTCTATCAATAAAGCTATTTGATTTTTCCTCCATATTCTTGTATATCTCTGAATCTTGTATTGATATATGCATTTGTATGGTTAATATACATCTGATCCTATGTTGTTTATGGTTATAGATCTCTATGCTTTGATGGTATCATGTTGCTTTGACTCTACAGGTGTTCTTTGAAGCAGGACAAGTAAGGAAGGAGTGGGAAAATTTTGTCAAAGGGGAAAGGAAACAAGCAAGGAGCCAAGTGAAAGACTGAGGTTGGTACTCTTTGCTTCTTTCTCATCTATCTCTCATAAAGGAAAACACAAGTGACTTTAGTTTGTTTGTTTCTAAGGTAGCTACCCATCTTAGTGGGACTAGTAGCTCTGAATAGACACTAGTTTTCCCGATAACACACTTATAGATCAGGTCATAGACACCTTAGCAAGAAAGAAATATTTCTCATTCTTAGATGGGTTAATGGGTACAAATAGATTCAGGTAACTGTAGAGGATCAAGAGAAAACTACTTTCACTTGTCCTTAGGGAACTTTTTCTTGCTGGGTTTTACCTTTTTGGTTGTGTAATTCCCCAACAACATTTCAAAGAGAAGTACTAGGTATTTTTTCAAATTTTATCCATGATTGTGTGGAGGTGTACATAAACAACTTTCCTATTTATGGGGATTCCTTCATGGAAGCATTGGAAAATCTTTAAAAAGTATTAATCAGATGTCAAGAAGAACATCTTTCCTTGAGTAATATCAAATACAGGATGATGCTAACTAAGGGTTTTATGCTTGGTTGTTTTCTTTCTATTGCAAGCATTGAGGTTGATCTCACCAAGATCAACATCTTATCCCAACTACCAGTTCCCCCAATGTAAAATGAGGTGAAAATTTTCCTTGATTTTTTAAATTATTATTGACTCTTCATTGAAGGTTTCACAAATATTTCTACACCCTTGTTAAGCTTATTTTTTAAAGATGTTGTTTTCTTATGGACTAACCAATGCCAGGATGCATTTAGGACTTCGAAAGAAAAACTCTTCTTTGCTCATGTTCTAACGGGGCCCAATTAGGTTTTACCTTTTCATATTTCCATGAATTCCTTAGACATAGCTTGGTATTTGTTCTAGGGAAAAAGGATGAGTTGTGTTATTATGTAATTTATTACACTATTATAAATTTAATCCCTGCTGAATTGAAATATATTGTGACAGACAAGGAGTTTCTCATGGTGGTGCATTCTATAAACAAATTTAGGAATTATATTACAGGTTATGAGGTCTTCATCCATACACACCATGCAATGACATGACACCTCATGAATAAGCTGGTAACCATTGATCGGATCATGAGATGGCTTCTTTTATTAAATGAATTTAATGCTACCATTGTATATTGGTCTAGTAAAGATAATTTGGTTGTTGATTTAGTTTCTAGGTTGCAACATGAAGAAAATAATGTTCCTTTAAATGTGGTTTTTCCTTATGAACAACGAATTTTTTATTCCTACTTACCTGCCTTGGTTTGCAAGTATTGTGAATTATCTTGCCACAAGAAAACTACATGTGAAGTTGCTCGCTCGTGAGAAGTGAAAGATAATAAATTGAAGTGCCTATTATTCTTGGATTAATGATGATTTTTTTTTATACAGGTGTAAATATTATCATTAGATGATGCATATGGGAGGATGAAGTCCCTGACATTTTAAGATCTTGTCAAAATGAGCCTTGTGGAGGCCATTGTTAAGATAAGTGCACCGCCTACAAAGTATTGTAAGTAGGGTATTATTTTCCTAATCTATTAAAAGACGTGAAGAAATATGTGTAGTATTGTGATAGCTACCAAAGGATGGGGAGGCCAGTTCAAGAAGATGAAATTCCATTACAACCATAGGTGTCGGTCAAGTTGTTTGAGAGGTAGCCCTAGATTTTGTAGGCCTAATCATGCTAGTGTCCCAAAAAAGGAAATATATTTTTGTATGTATGGATTATGTTATGAAATAGGTTGAGACCAAGGCATCGGCTTGATTAAATGAATAGTCAATCACAAATTTTCTATATAAGAATATTTTTACCCAGTTTTATGTGCCAAGGGAGATGATTACAAACCAAGGGACAAAAATTACTTCCAACTTAATCAAAGCTATTATGGAAATGTTAGGTTCCTATACCAATAGGTATCATATTTCATGATTGACTATTGAAGTGCCAAATATGATCATCCTTTCCTTGCTACAAAGGTTCCATATTTTCAAAAAATCAAAAATTGAAAAATTGAAAAGTGGGTATGCCCTAAAAGAAAAATCAAATGGTAAGAAAAATAAATTGGTCAAAAGACAGAAAATGAACCCCAAAGAAAAGACCAGGAAAGTGGGCTGATCAAAATGCCACTACTGTCCTATTTTTTTGCAAAGAAGTTCAAATTGTGCAATCAGTGACTTCTGTCACATTTGATGGATGGCCAAACCGCTCAATCATGGTCAGTCCATGTTTAAATTTCTTGTTTTAGAACTAGAGAATAAGATCTGTTCAAACAGTTTAAGCTTGGCAGATTAGTAGTTAGGTAGAGAAGCAAGGGTGCTCAACAGTTAAATCTGAGCCCCTAGAAGAGATAACGGCAGACTTGGATAAGAGGGCAGTTGAAAGAAAACAAGGGAGAAAGGGTTTGCTAGTTCAAATGCACCCAAGAAAAAAGGAAGAAAAAATGTTAGGTTAACTAGGCTGGGTAGGCAGTTTTGATGTTGCAGAAGCAGGCTTGTGAGCAGTTTTGTCTTTTTGAATATGATCTATCTCATGAATATCATTAGTACCATAGCAAGGTGACTGCAAAGAAATTGAAGCATGACTAATTTCCCCTCTCATTTCTCCAAGAACATTTACTAACATCCCCTTAAGGACATTGAGATCTGCTCAGTGTTCCTAGTTCCCTTCATTTCATGAAAAGGATTAAGTGAAATCCTGGTTTTGCTTAAGAGAACTAAGCCACATTTCTTGTGTAAAAGTCCTGTTCTTCCATTTATGCTAAGTCTTTGAAAGTTCATGGCTTGGATCCCTTTCTTCCCTAAGCCTAAGTTTCACCTTTTGCTTAGTGCTTTGTTTGAAAACATTTCCCATATTAACATCCTAACTCTATTTATATAACTCCTATGCAAACTTTTCCCTGCCCCTATTATATGTAAAATACATAAAACCCCAAAGTTTTAATACTTCGCCCTAGGCTTGATTAAAGCCATATGTTAATATTTACGGGGGTCCAAGGTTTACCCGAAACCTTGTGGACAATCCTTCCCTGCGCGCATATAACATTGGGATTTATTCAATGTTTGGTTGAATAAATAACCGCGCATGAACGTTTAACCAAAGTTTCAATACACACAAAAACATTACAAAACATTAAAAATTAACGTGGGTCCCATACTCCATACACCTCCGCCAACTCCACCTACCTGTCAACCATCCAATCCAGGCTTTCCCATTGGACGACCCACGTCGATATCATGACCCCTCTGATGACCGAACGATAGCGTCCGGGAAATCGGCGGTTTTCCTGCCGTACACAATCCATGCATTGCCACCAGGTTTTATCACGTCCGCTCCACCCAAAACCATCGCTGTCCAATAAGCAGTGCGATAAAACCATATACCGACCCCGCTCCCCGCCGCTAATGTTGTCGCCCACGTCAGCACCCACGTCGGTTGCCACCTCACCGCTGTATCATCCGCCTGTTCGCCATGTCACCGCCAGGTCAGCTTCCGTACCCACGCTACGTGACAAAGATGACATCATGCTAATGTCACCCAACCAAAGTGTACCAAAAACCCGCCAAAATATTTTTTTTGTTAAAATGTCATTAAACGCCATTTTTCGTTCATTTCGCTTTATTTCTTCTGCGCGATTTTGCATGGTCTTTTACGTTCAAAGCAGAATTTCCACTGCACAGTTTGCCACCTAGGGAAATTGACTCCGCAGCTCGGCCCCTCAGCTCAGTCTTCCACCCACATTTCGCACCAAACATCCATTAAATAGGTATTTACCTGAAACCTGCTCATAAACCCTGTTTTTCTAGCTTTCTCTGTGAAAATCGCCTGGAGAACCCAAATTCAAATTGAAATCACGTGTTTCCTTCGAACCAACACTCTATGACCTTTGTTTTTATCCATTTTACTGAAAAAATTCCTCAAAATCTATCTCCCTCTGCAATTTCGCCCATTTTAGCTAAATTCAAGCTTATTTCGACCTGCAAATTCTCTAAGAAACCCCCACAAACTGTCATTTTACCTGCTGTTGTTGCAAAAGCCCAAACTCCATTTAAAAAATTCATAAAATAATTTGAAAATGGAGGCTCCAGTGGCCCTTAATGTTGCCCCCTTGAATGCACCACATAAGGAATTGGAATGGTTGCCCCTTGCTGACAGGCATTTCCAAATTAAGGATATGATTGGTGACAAGCCTCACCTTCAAGCTTTTTGTGAAATTAGGAATAGCTACCGAAGCAACACTAATGTCTTTGAAATCTGGGAGTCCAACATGCCTATCTACTACCTCCCTTCAGTAAATGTGCTTCCTGATCTCATCCATTTATGCTGTGAAAATTATGACCCCACACAAAGTGCAGTTATGGCTTCATCTGGGACTGTCCTCTTCTATATTACCCCTCAATCCATAAATGAGATGCTGCACTTTAAGCAAACTCAGCCTCTGGCTCCTCTCACTATGGAATTCTTGCTTGACCAAGGTGCCAAACTACCCAATTCAGAGATAACCAGAATAACTCAATTGTTCATGAGACCAGATAGCCAGCCCAACCAGCCACCTCCTTTTAATCAGGTCTGGTTCAATGAAGCTGAAATATTCGTTACTGATATGATTTCCTATATCTTGGGATTCAAAACCAATGACCATATTGATGAGTCTGTCCTAGTTTTGATGTCCATATTTACTCCCGGACAGCCCCCTGCTGTCAAATATGATTATGCCACCTTCATAGCTAATAAGATCCATGAGAAACTCATGAGCCTGGACAGAGAAAGAGTGTTCAAATACAAATACTACATATATCATTTTCTGCTGTACAATCAACCTGATAGTTTTCAAATTCCTCTTAGAAAGTTGGACCTCAAAGGAGAAAGGAGGTCTGTAATTTTCTGGACCTCAGTATTCCATGAAGTCCATAACTCCCCTTATACATATTGTGAGTTCACTGACCTGTTCATATATCCATCCACCTCTTTATTGATTACAAATCCTCCTGCTAAGCTCTTTGTTGAAATGTAGAAAATTTTACATCTCTCAAAAGACTACAGCATAGGTGACTGGTACTTTTACCAGAATCACACAGAGATCCGGATATATGGGTGTGAATTATGCCCCTACAAGCTACCAAAGTATGTACCTATGAGATTGTTTGCGCTGGAATACTTCAGGTAGTTTATTAGTTCAGATTTGACTCATTTCTATGGTGCTACGAAAAAGACACAGCTCAAAATAAGAAATCAATTGGGCCCTTTTATCTTTAATAAAAAGGAAGCCTGGGAGGAGGCAGATAAGATTTTAAGGGAGCAACTTATGCTGAAACAAAGCTTTTATTGGGCACCATATGACCCTGAACATTTCATAAGTTATAGGAAAGTGAAAAACAAGCTTACAGGATATGTTCACCACCAAATACCTGAAATTCAACAATATGCTAACCAGCAAGAATGGGTAGAAGGCAAATTAGTAGAAGAGACTACTGAGGAAGAGAAATTTGAAAAATCTATGAAAGAGCTTGAAAAAACACTTGACCTGGATTCTTTTGGACATGTATCCTTCAAGCTGCCCCAGCACATAGGAGGTGATACATCTTTTGCAGGGACTTCTCAGTAGCCCACACAAAAAGCCAGCACAGGGTCAGCAAAGGGCAAAGAGGTAATAGATCCAGAGTAGGACATAATGATAGACCAGCCAGCTACATCAAAGGAACAAGGCCAAGGGCAGGTCCCCCCAGCACAAACAAAGGCCCCAGAAATCCCTATACTACAGACTCCTCTAAATGAGGAGAGAGGCAAGAAAAGGGATAGGCAAGAAGACACATCAATTAGTGGTCCTGAAGACCAACCAGGGGAGAAAGGGCAGAGATTGAATCCCCTATCAGAGGAGGAATTCATTCAGGAGATCACGTACAGTCCAAGCGAAGAAAGAGTGGTAAGCCATGATACATCTCCAGTCATAGAAACATCAGCCATTTCACATAGACAGGAGATTGGAAGACAAAATAGTGTGGAATTCTCTTCTGCCAGGCAGCAAAGTAAGAAAGGCTCATACATCAAGAGAAAATTCACTGAAATAAAAGCAAAGAATGAGCCAGCAAGGATTCACCTTTACAATCACTTGCTGAAGATGGCACCCACAAATCAACAAAGGCTAATGTCAGCATATGACATCCAAGAAGGAAAGATGATCCTGAGTCACTTCAAGCCCAAAATGTTGCAGCCACAGTCAGCTGCTAATTACATCAGGACCAATCTTGAAGTATTAGCCAAGGATATCGAGCCAATGTACCAAATTGAATTACATAAGCAAACCGGGGAAATGGTATACTACACATTGGCAAACAAAGCATTCCTGGCCCACAAATTGTAGAATTCTTTGAACAATACTTCTGCCCAATTGGAATTGGAAAAGGCTTCCTCTCTGGCTAAGGATAATAGAATTAAATCCTTAGAAGAAATTATCATAGAGCTAGGAAATGATCCCAAGGATCCCAAAGGCATCCAAGCGTTAATAAGAAAGAAAGAAGAAGACATTGCAACTCTCAGGAAACAGCACAAGCTGCCCATTACCATGCATCCCAAAACTACAGATATTGTTGAACAAAAATCACAGGAAGATGCAATGGAACTATCGATGAAAATGAATGAGAGATTGGAAGAAACAGAGAAGGCATTGGAGGAAGTACTACAAGGAAAATAGGGAGAGTTGGCCTCTTAGCCATCTCAAACAGCTCCAATTGTTACAAACGCCCCTTCTACAGTCACAACAGCAGTCCCTCCTACTGACCCGGCATCGACAACACCAAGCACTTCAACAGCAACAGTATCAAGTAGCAGCACTATCATGTCTACTGAAGAACTGATAAACGCCATGGAGGATCTAAAACTCCAGGTGTCAAAGTTAAAGGGTGCCAAAGAGAAATTGGAAAAATTGGAAGTAAGTTATGATAAATCCAAGATGACTGTAGCAGAAAAAATGAGGGAGGTGAAAGCATTGGAAAACAAAGTAAAGGCATTGGAAAAGGACCTCTTATTACACAAACCTCTGGCAGAAATCAAGAGCATTCTATGGGCCAACATTAGCCGATCCATCGTTGATATGTGGAAATCAATACAGATAATTCATGAGCAGATTGATTTGGTGGCAGCAGCTCAAGAAGAAATGAAAAAGGCCAGGGATGCATTGGGAAACATGCCCGAACAGGCCAATAGGCTAATATATTTCATGAACACCCACACCAAAGAAGATCTGGCAAAACTAGATATCAGGGATAGGACAAGCACTATTTTAATAATTAAAAGGGTCCTGACCATGAGGAATTTCATACAAAATCTGGAAAGGAAGTGCCAGGAAATGCAAATGGAAATAAATGCTTTCACACAAAAATTTAGATTTTTGGAGGAAAAGGGTCTACCCAGTTTGTTAACTGATGACTACAGACTAATGTCACATGCAGCCTATGTACACAAACTAAATACACATGTGGGTAGTCAAGCTACAACATCATCAAGTTCTACAGGAGAGAAAGCACTCCCATCTGGATAGAGCCTATATGACAATTTGGAGAATTTATTTTTTATTGGACATGAAGTGAGGCATCTTTTCACAGTCCAGCCCACTTTTTTCAGGTATACAGATGCAGATGAAACTCTAATTAAAATCCGTAGGCACCAATTACTAGATGATGAATGGTGGCAGAGTATGCTGGAAATCCTGTAGGCGGATTTCAAAGTTTTGTTTATTTTTTCCAGAACATAACATATGCCATAAAGTGTAAAAAAGAGTAGGTAAAATCATGCTCGACAGCAGTTAATTGAAGCGCAAGGAAAAGCACCCAGGAAAGCAACCCCAGCAGCACGAGATTTCACTAAATATCCATTGGCTGATTTACTGGGCAAACAATCAATGCATCTCACCAACAAAATGGCCAGCAAAACATCTCTTACTTTTGCATTCATTTCTCTCTGTTCCTAAGAGCATTTACTCCTTCTGTAGAGTAAGTGAAAGAAGTTGTTGCAAGATATTATTTCCTTGGAGATATTTTGTAAACATTTTGTACAAATACCTCCCCAATCTAAGTATTAGGGGTTGGTGAATATCATTCTGGAACTACGCTGTAAATTTGAGAACTCTTCTAAATAAAGATTACTGGAATGCTTTGCTGATGAACTCTTTGGTTATGGAATTGATGGCAGAAGCTCATGTTGAAGAATTCTTGAATTATTTCATGGATCAATAAGTCTTTTTGTCTCCTGTTTTACTATTTCTGTGTTTTATACATCATCTATATATCATGTTCTAAATTGCAGGAAGAAAGAATAGCCCAGAATTTACTTAACTGTACTCTGTGTTCAATTCCTGTCATTTTTTATGTTTTCTTCAGGACTAGCATAGGTAGGAATTCTTAACTACTCCTGTCTCCCTAGTTCTTACACCCTGAATATAATCAAGGAATTCTTAACTGCTCCTTGATAATATTTACCCACTTTCCCTCTGTTAGAATGGTGAAATATTCTTAATTGCCTTTCATTCTCTGACTCCATTTCACCTCATTCCAGCTTGAAAATTGTTCCATGGTAAGTTATCTTGCTCTATAGTTCCTCCTTTTTCCAAAGAAACCATACCCAGAAGTTTATTTTCATTGAATCCATTAACCCAATGGTCTGAACTTCTCATACTTCGCACCCTTATTCTATGGAAATATCACCATCCAAAAATCAAACAAATACTTGTGCTTCATAACTAGCCTAACATATAGAAAAACAAGGCTAAATCATAAAGAGAGAGCCCTCTCTGGCTGCAGATTGGCTAGAATCTGCATCCAAAATATTGGTTATTGGTTACCTGGGCCGTATTCCCTTTTCTCACAGCTTTTGGGGAACAACCTGAGTGATGACATCATTGGCAACTCCACTAGGGAACTGAATGACTGTGTTTGTTATTGCTGTCTATTTTCTAAAGCTACAGATGGAGCCTGAATTTAGCCAGGTAGCCTTTGAAACTATTCTTGCCATGCAATTATAGGAGTAAATAAAAGTTGCTTCAGTCTATCTCCAGTCTAGCCTTAGGCTTTGAACAGTTGTCTAAAAAATTTGATCAGTTCCTTTTGTTTTCAAAATATCTTCAGGAACATTCAAGACCCTCACAATTTATAATTTCCTAGAAAGATATTGTCAAAAGAAATGTTCTTCAAATACTTCCAAAAAATACCAAAACAGATTTAGAAGCTGGCTCCAAAGAAGAAAACCTGTTACACTAGATCAAATCCAGACCCCAATCCTCCAGCTATTTTTGAAAATCATAACTTGATCTCTAAGAACCTTAGAAGACAAGAAAATCTAGAAAATTCAGCTGATTTAAACCTTGATATACCTCAGCAAAACATTACCAAATCTGAGCTTACTCCTGGAAAAGCAGCAGTCCTTTCTACTGTTGCTGCAGCTTCTTCTAGTTCACCATTAGCACTCCAAAGCATCTTTTCCACTCCCCCATCTACACCACTTATCTCAGTTGTCATCCCTATGCTTCTAGCTGTCCCATTTATACCTGCAAATATGGGAAACTGATATGCTCCTCTACAGTTTCCTGTAAATCCCGAGGCTATCCCTCAATATTATCAAAGTAAAATCACCTATTTTGATGGTACTAGCACCTACACGGCACAACAACATACTAAGAAAATGATGGACTATTTTCAGAACTATGAAATTGATGATAATGATGTCAGGATGAAAATTTTTGTCCAAAGCTTAACAGGTGATGTAAGGACTTGGTTTAGGGCACTCGCTATAAACACAATTTCTGATCCAGATGCCCTTTACCAAACCTTTTTGAACAGGTGGGAAAAGAAGAAGGACCCATTACATATCCTATCTGAATATGAAAGCTTGAAAAGAGGCCCACAAGAAACTGTCCAAGACTACTGTGCTAGATTCAATAATGTGTACAATGCTATTCCTCAAAACCTTAGACCTCCACCTGACTTAACCTTGATCAAATTCCCTGATGGATTTGATTCAGAAATGGAATATCAGCTAAGGGAAAGAGCTCCTCCAAGCTTAGAAGACATGCAGAGCATAGCTGTTAGTGTAGAGGCCAATCTGATCTCTAAAAGAGCTCGAGCTAGAGCTAAAAGGACTCCCTTCAAAGAAGAGCCTTCTGCATTTGAGCAAAAACTAGATGCAATTATCAAAGGGATGGATAGATTGGGTGATAGAGTGGAAACCATTGAAAGGAAATCCTCTTGGGAAGGTCAACCAAGTATCAGTGCAAGAAATCCAAACTTTAGGAAAAATCAAAAGCCTAACACCGGGAAGGCTGGTCCTGACCAAAATATCAGACCTCCATTTCAAGAAAACTATGTTGAAGCTTCAACCTCTAGTGAGCCAACAAAGGATACTCAAATCAACTTAATGGGTCTAAATAGGGAACAAAAAATATTTTTAACCCAAGATGACCAAGAGGCTCACGCTTTCAACCAATTTCAAACCAAATCCAAAGAATCATTTGATTTCAGAGAAGGGTATGATGCAGCTGTCTATGAGGTTCATAAACAATACAAATTGAGAAGTAGAAAAATAGATGTCCCTAAACCCAACAATGTTATAGACATTTTTGGGCACTGCAACCCCAATCATATATGTCCATAAACCAAGGGCTCCTAAATTTCTAAAATTATTGCTTAACACTCTAAAGAAACAAGGTCAGCTGATTACATCATCTCCCAGAAGTTCTCCATGAAAAACTACTCAGAAATGGTCAAAACTGGACCATATTGATTGCTCAGTGCTGAGGGTGAGATGCATACTGAAAATTCCTTCTATAGGGTGCGATGGACGAGAATAGACAAGTGGCGGAGACAGTTTGCAAGGTGGATGATCATGGAATCTTCCAGAAACTTCTCCTGTGACACTTGCCTCTCAGAATCGCCCAAGGATGAGTAAGAGATCAATGAGATCTCCAAGTGGAATCAAGAACTATCAGAGAGAAGACACTAATCAAAAACCCAGAGATGACTCACACCTCTGCAAATATCTATATATAGATCTCTCATCCCAGAGATCCAGAGGTGGGGAGAGGCTGGAATTTTGTATCTTGTAAGGAAGTGTTGTTGGTTTCTTGATGTAACATCATAGTGTTGGGTGATCTAAGCTTTTCATGAGGTGAAGAAGGGCTTTCTTGCTGAGAGGATGATGCTGGGTCAGAACAATTGGTTGTAATCCTCTTTTCTATTCTTGATTATTAATAAAGCTATTCAAGTTTTCCTCCACATTTTTGTATGATTGATGATATATGCATTTGTGTGGTGAATATATATCTGGTCCTATATTGTTTATGATAGTAGATCTCTGTTCTTGGATAGTGTTATGCTGCTTTGATTCTACAGGTGCTCTTTGAAGCTGGGTAGACGAGGAAGCGAGTGGCAAAGATCTATCAGAAGGGAGAGGAATCAAGAAAGGAACCAAGCGCAAGACGGAGGTTGGTCTCCTTTGTTCCCCTCTTATCTACTTTTTATAAAGGAAAACAAAAGTGGTTTTAGTTTGTTTGTTTCTAAGGTAGCTACCAGCCTTAGTGGGACTAGCAGCTCTGCATAGACACTAGATTTCCCAATAACAAACAAGCAGAAAGATACCAAGCAGCCTAAAAAAGCAAAGGATAAAACTTCCCTTACAGAACTCCTTGCTAAAATAGACCTCAACCTAAAAGAGCCCATGGTTGAGGATATGTCAGACTTATAGCCATCAAAAAATCAGCCATCCACCTCCTTTCCTCCAAAAGAAAATGCAAATAGCTCTCCTGAAAGTAACTTCAAAGCAGATGCGGTTCATAACAGCACTCTTGTTAGAGAAAAAACCACTAAAAACATAGAAGAGATGGAAAATCTTGCTACCCAGAATGCAAAAATCCAAGTGGAAAAAACTTTTAACCTAGAAACTGAAATAGGCAAGTTAAAAATAGCCATTCCACTGTCCAAATTGGCTAAACATGTGGTTTATAGAGAACAAATCAGCAAGTCAATTCAAATATCAGAGAATAGAGATGCGGTGAATGTTTTAGATGACCAACCAGAACTAATTTCTGGCCCTAAAGTAGATGGTAAAACAATATATGGAGGAGTTCCTCCATTCTATGTAAGGCTAAACATTCATGACAAAGTACTACATAATGCAATGTTTGATTCGGGAGCTTCCCATAATCTAATGCGTACGTCTATGATGGAAAGATTGGACCTAGATATCACAAGGCCATATAAAGACTTGTTTTCATTTGATTCTAGCCAGGTCAGGTGTCTAGGCCTAATCAAAGATTTGTGTTTATCTCTATTGCAATGCCCTGCCAAGACTATTTTAATGGATGTAGTGGTAGCTGATATCCCACCAAAGTATGGAATGCTTTTGTCCAGATCTTGAGGTGCAAGACTCCAAGGATCTTTGCAGCTAGATATGTCCTATGCCACCATTTCAGTCTTTGGCCAGCCAAAGAGATTGTACCGGGAAACTTTGATGAAATATGTGGTTAGCAGTCAAGAGAAGCCCCAAAATTTCCCCATTTATTCCATGCATTCTGATATGGATTCTTTCATCTTATACAATGCTAAAATGTGTCCCAAAACTGATGACAAACTTCTAGAATTAGCACAAAAAAGAAGCATTAATAAAGAATCCACTGCTCAAGATCTAGAAATTGTTGAAGTGATTGATGCAACACACACACAAGACAAACCATATGAGTTACAATATCCAGATTTGCCCACTGAGAAAGTATTCAAAACTCCTAATGCTAGTTGCAATCAAGAAATCATATGGTACTTAGAGTTTGATGGGTCAGTAAATAAGTTAGAAGCAGGGGCAGGGATTTTGGTACACAATATGCAAAATGATCATGCTGAAGGACATGCATATAGGCTGAATTTCAGATGTACAAACAATATATCTGAATATGAAGCCCTTCTGCTAGGACTCAAACTAATTAAAAATCTAGGGGCAACTAGGATTTCAATTTTAGGGGACTCAGATTTATTTATCCAACAGATGAAGGGAAACTTTGTTACAAACGATCTCAAGCTAAGAGCTTATAGAGGGGCAACAATCGAAATACTTAATACCTTTCTAGAATCACAGCTCACCAAAATCTCAAGAAACCACAATTTACATGCTCACAGTTTGACAACATTTGCCAGCACTTGTAAGCTGCCATTTGAGACTAACCATCATTTTACTGCTGAAATTAAACACAGACCTGCTGTTCTAGACAATGTTAAAAATTGGCAAGTATTTGACAATGACACACAAATCAACAATTTCCTGACTTTGAGAGAGGAATTTTCAAGTACAAACATAGACACAAGCACCATTTGTGAAGAACAACAAACACAAAAAATAGAAACTAATATATCAGCTAAAATAGCAAATCAGATTTTGCATCCAACAATCTTTACCAGCAAAAATTTATAAGAGCTGAAACAAATGGACCTTGATGAAATAGCTGAGGGAGAATCTGAAGTAATTGATTTGAAAGATAATTTTTTACCTATGGGCTTGACTCCTCTGGAAGATATTTTTTATTCAAATGATATTCCAAGAAGGCCAAAAATGCAGCCTTTGAACGCAGAAATTGAGGACTGTAATATAGGAAGTGCAGAAGATCCTAAGATGGTAAAATTGTCCAAAACCTTGCCTCCCAACCAAAAACTGAAATATATTGAGCTGTTTAAATAATTTCAAGATGTTTTTGCATGGAGCTACGAAGACCTCAAGTCCTATGATACTTCAGTAATCCAGCATACAATACCTTTAAACAAAAATCAAAAACCTTTTAAACAAAAGCTTAGGAGGGTGAATCCCCTCCTCCTTCCCCTTATTGAAAAGGAAGTCAAAAGAATGTACCAAGCTGTAATAATTGCACCCATCAGGTTCTCAGAATGGATCTCAAATCTAGTGCCCACTAGGAAGGAAACGGGAGAGACAAGACTGTGTGTTGACTTACGAAATTTGAATAAGGTTTCTCTCAAAGACCACTACCCCTTACCCAAGATGGATCACATTTTACAAAAGGTAGTGGGAGCTTCTAGAATTTCACTGTTAGATGGATTCTCAGGCTTTAATCAGATACTAGTTCACCCAGATGATCAAGATAAAACTACATTTACAATGCCTTGGGGAACTTTCAAATATGTAAAAATGCCTTTTGGACTTAAAAATGCAGGGGCCACATTTCAACGAGCAATGGACATAGCCTTTGCAAAAGAAATCCATGATTTTCTAGTCATATATCTTGATGACCTCACTGCTTTTTCCAAATCAGATCAAGAACATTTAGAACATCTCAGACAAGTGTTTCTAATTTGCAGAAAATATGGCATATCATTGAACCCAAAGAAATCATTGTTTGGCCTAGAAGGCAAACTCTTAGGTCACATAATCTCAAAAGATGGCATTAGAATTGACCCAGATAGAATACAAGCTATTCTCCAAGTTCCTCACCCAAGGAATATCAAAGAACTACAAGCCTTCCTAGGAAAGATCAATTTTCTAAGAAGATTCATACCCAACTTGGTTGAACTAATAAGATTGTTGAACAACATGTTGAAGAAAGATTCCAAAGTAAAGTGGATAATAGAAGATAAACAAGCCTTTGAGGAAATCAAAATAGCTTTAACCAAAACATCGGTCCTCACAAGCCCGAAATTTGATAGAGACTTCATAATATTTTCCTTTGCATCTGAGCATTCTATTGCTGTTGTCCTATTACAAAAAGATGATCAAGGATGTGAGAAGCCCATTTCTTTTTTCAACAAAGCACTTAGGGATGCACCTTTAAAATATCAAATCATGGAAAAACAAGCTTATGCCCTTGTAAAAGCTATTAAGGACTTCAGAGTTTATATTTTATACTCTCATATAATAGCTTATGTGCCAAATACTGTGGTCAAGAATATTCTAACTCAAGAAGGAATTGAAGGCAAGAGAGGCAAATGGATAGCTAACATTTTGGAATATGACATTGAAATTAAACCAACAAAGCTGATAAAATGACAAGGATTAGCTAAGTTGATGACTGAAACCAATTTTCAAGCCCTTGACATCATTGAACTAGATAACGAATAGGAGATGGCGACTCCACAGATCAATCAAGCCTTTTTACAATCACCTTGGTATGCTGATATAATTTATGTATTGTTAAACCTGCAGGCTCCTCCAGGGTTGTCCAGAACTAAAAAAAGATTCTTGAAAATGAAAGCTTCAAAGTTTTTTATTCTAGATAATGCTTTGTTTTGGAAAAATCATGAAGGCATTTTGCTGAATTTCTTGACAAAGGATGAAACTGACAAAGTTCTTAAAGAATTTCATGCAGGGGATTGTGGTGGACATTTGTATTGGAAATCAACAGATGATAGAATCTTAAGAGCTGGTTTTTATTGGCCCTCCATGTTTGCTGATGTAAGGAAGTTTGTAATTTCTTGCCATAAATGTCAACTTGAAGGCAAGAGAAAGTTGTTACCTTTACCCCTAAAACCCATTTCCACTGAAAGACCATTTCAACAATGGGGTTTAGATTTCATTGGGGAAATTCACCCTCCCTCTTCTGGCCAGCATAGGTGCATTTTGACTGCCACGGACTACTTCACCAAGTGGATAGAAGCCATCCCTTGTAGGCAAGCCAATGACTCAATCATCATGCAATTCCTAGAAACCAATATCCTATCTAGATTTGGTTGTCCAGAAAAGATAATAACTAATAATGTTCCTGCATTTAAATCCAAAAGAATGATCAATTTTTGCCACAAATACCATATTACCCTAGGCCACTCTACAGCCTATTACCCTCAAGGTAATGGTCTGGCTGAATCATCCAATAAAAGCTTGATCAATATCATAAAGAAAGTATTGGAGGAAAACAAGAATAATTGGCACAAAAAGCTTGTTAATGCACTTTGGGCAGACAGGTTGACTACAAAGAGATCCATTGGATCAAGCCCCTATGAGTTGGTTTATGGCATGGAGGCAATATTCCCTTCTTCTTTGGGAGTTCCTATGATAAAATTGTTGCAAGAAATACAGGCAGAACCTAATGACATTCAGAGAAGAATCAATCAAACCATTCACTTACAGTAGACTAGAGAAGAAGTGTATCAAAGATCCCAGATTCTCCAAGAAAAAGTTAAGAAAATATTTGACAAAAGGACAAAGGCAGAGGATTTTTTCATAGGAGACAAAGTGCTGAAATGGGATTCCAGAAGAGAAGATAAAGGAAAACATGGAAAATTTGATTTCCTATGGAAGGGACCTTTTGTTATTCAGGTTGTACAAGGAAACAACACCTACTTTTTGAAAAGCCTGGATGGTACAGAAGCAGAGAATGGGCCAGTCAATGGTCGGATGCTCAAGCATTATTTTGATCCACTCTGTTGAGATTACAGCACTGTAATTTGTACATAATAATGTTTATTTTCTGCAATTTATTTCAGCAATAAGATAGGGAATAAGATGCAGCAAGTTTTGAGGAAAAAGCAAGGAATTGTGCCACCTTTTGTAGTACCTTTTCAGTCTATCAGAAGACTTGAAGAAAAAGACTTGGGAGCTAAAAATCTGATGGCAAACACTCAGACAAACTATCAGAGACAGAGCTGTAATTGCTCAAATCAGCTCATAAGAAATGTATATATGTAACAAAGATACAGTTTTGTTTGTTTACAACAAAAGGAGATTTCAGATTGCAGCAAAAGTTGAATATAAGGCCATCTGACTTGTTGTTCTTGGCTTTTCACATGGAAAATCCATCCCCAAGTGGAGCCACTATTAGGATCCTATACCAATAGGTGTCATATTTCATGATTGACTGTTGAAGTGCCAAATATGATCATCCTTTCCATGCTGCAAAGGTTCCATATTTTCAAAAAATCAAAAATTTAAAAAATGAAAAGAGGATATGCCCTAAAAGAAAAATCGAAGGGCAAGAAAAATAAATTGGTCAAAATAAAGAAAATTAACCCCAAAGAAAAGACCAGGAAAGTGGGCTGATCAAAATGCCACTACTGTCCTATTTTTTGCAAAGAAGTTCAAATTGTGCAATCAGTGACTTCTGTCACATTTGATGGATGGCCAAACTACTCAATCTTGGTCAGTCCATGTTTATATTTCTTGTTTTAGAACTAGAGAATAAGATTTGTTCAAACAGTTTAAGATTGGCAGATCAGTAGTTAGGTAGAGAAGCAAGGGTGCTCAACAGTTAAATCTGAGCCCCTGGAAGAGATAAGGGCAGGCTTGGATAGTAGGGCAGTTGAAAAAAAACAAGGGAGAAAGGGTTTGCTAGTTCAAATGCACCCAAGCAAAAAGGAAGAAAAAATGTTAGGTTAACTAGGCTGGGTAGGCAGTTTTGATGTTGCAGAAGCAGGTTTGTGAGCAGTTTTGTCTTTTTGAATATGATCTATCTCATGAATATCATTAGTACGATAGCACAGTGACTGCAAAGCAATTGAAGCATGACTAATTTCCCCTCTCATTTCTCCAAGAACATTTACTAACATCCCCTCAAGGACATTGAGATCTGCTCAGTGTTCCTAGTTCCATTCATTTCATGAAAAAGAGTAAGTGAAATCCTGGTTTTACTTAAGAGAACTAAGCCACATTTCTTGTGTAAAAATCTTGTTCTTCCATTTATGCTAAGTCTCTAAATGTTCATGACTTGGATCCCTTTATTCCCTAAGCCTAAGTTTCACCTTTTTCTTAGTGCTTTGTTTGAAAACATTTCTCATATTAACATCCTAACTCTATTTATATAACTCCTATGAAAACTTTTCCTCGCCCCTATTATATGTAAAATACACAAAACCCCAAAGTTTTAATACTCTGCCCCAGGCTTGATTAAAGCCATATGTTAATATTTACGGGGATCCAAGGTTTATCCGAAACCTTGTGGACAACCCTTCCCTGCGCGCATATAACATTGGGATTTATTCAACGTTTGGTTGAATAAATAACCACGCCCGAACGTTTAACCAAAGTTTCAATACATGCAAAAACATTACAAAACGTTAAAAATTAACGTGGGTCCCATACTCCATACGCCTCCGCCAACTCCACCCGTCCGTCAACCGTCCGATCCGGGCTTTCCCATCGGACGATCCACGTCGATATCGCGACCCCTCCGATGACCGAACGATAGCGTCTGGGAAATCGGCGGTTTTCCTGCCGTACACAATCCACGCGTCGCCACCAGGTTTTATCGCGTCCGCTCCACCCAAAACCGTCATTGTCCAATAAGCGGTGCGATAAAACCATATACCACCCCTGCTCCCCGCCGCTGACGTCGTCGCCCACGTCAGCACCCATGTCGGCTGCCACCTCACCGCTGTATCATCCGCCGTGTCCGCCATGTCACCGCCAGGTCAGCTTCCATACCCACGCTATGCGACAAAGATGACGTCATGCTGACATCACCCAACCAAAGCGCGCCAAAAACCCGCCAAAATCAAATTTTTGTTAAAAAGTCGTTAAATGTCGTTTTTCATTCATTTCGCTTTGTTTCTTCTGCGTGATTTTGCATGGTATTTTACATTCAAAGCGGCATTTCCACTACACAGTCCGCCACCCAGGGAAATTGACTCTACAGCTCAACCCCTCAGCTCGGTCTGCTACCCACATTTCGCACCAAGCATCCATTAAACAGGCAATTATCCGAAACCTGCTCATAAACCCTATTTTTCTAGCTTTCTCTATGAAAATCGCCTGGAGAACCCAAATTCAAATTGAAATCACGTGTTTCCTTTGAACCAGCACTCTATGACCTCTGTTTTTATCCATTTTACCAAAAAAAATTCCTCAAAATCTATCTCCCTCTACAATTTCGCCCCTTTTAGCCAAAATTCAAGCTTATTTCGGCCTGCAAATTCTCTAAGAAACCCCCACAAACTATCATTTTACCTGCTATTGCTGCAAAAGCCCAAACTCCAATTAAAAAAGTCATAAAATAATTTGAAAATGGAGGCTCCAGTGGCCCTGATTGTTGCCCCCTTGAATGCACCACATAAGGAATTGGAATGGCTGCTGCTTGCTGACAGGGATTTCCAAATTAAGGATATGATTAGTGACAAGCCTCACCTTCAAGCTTTTTGTGAAATTAGGAATAGCTACAGAAGCAACACTGATGTCTTTGGAATTTGGGAGTCCAACATGCCTATCTACTACCTCCCTTCAGTAAATGTGCTTCCTGATCTCATCCATTTATGCTGTGCAAATTATGACCCCACACAAAGAGCAATTATGGCTCCATCTGGGACTGTCCTCTTCTATATTACCCCTCAATCCATAAATGAGATGTTGCACTTTAAGCCAACTCAGCCTCTGGCTCCTCTCACTATGGAATTCTTGATTGACCAAGGTGCCAAACTGCCCAGTTCAGAGATCACTAGAATAGCTCAATTGTTCATGAGACTAGATAGCCAGCCCAGGTAGCCACCTTCTTTTAATCAGGTCTGGTTCAATGAAGCTGGAATATTCATTACTGATATGATTTCCTATATCTTGGGATTCAAAACCAGTGAGCATATTGATGAGACTGTCCTAGTTTTGATGTCCATATTTACTCCCGGACAGCCCCCTGCTGTCAAATATGATTATGCCACCTTCATAGCTAATAAGTTCCATCGGCAATTCATGACCCTGGACAGAGAAAGAGTGTTCAAATACACATCCTACATATATCATTTTCTGCTGTACAATCAACCTAATAGTTTTCAAATTCCTCTTAGAAAGTTGGACCTCAAAGGAGAAAGGAGGTCTGTAATTTTCTGGACCTCAGTATTCCATGAAGTCCATAACTCCCCTTATACATATTGTGAGTTCATTAACCTGTTCATATATCCAGCCACCTCTTTATTTATTACAACTCCTCCTGCGAGGCTCTCTGTTGAAATGCAGAAAATTTTACATCTCTCAAAAGACTACAGCATAGGTGACTGGTACTTTTACCAGAATCACACAGAGATCTGGATATATGGTTGTGAATTATGCCCCTACAAGCTGCCAAAGTATGTACCTATGAGACTGTTTGCCTTGGAATACTTCAGGCAGTTTATTAGTTCAGATTTGACTCATTTCTATGGTACTAGGAAAAAGGCACAGCTCAAAATAAGAAATCAATTGGGCCCTTTTATCTTTAATAAAAGGGAAGCCTGGGAGGAGGCAGATAAGATTTTAAGGGAGAAACTTATGCTGAAACAAATCTTTTATTGGGCACCATGTGACCCTGAACATTTCATAAGTTATAGGAAAGTAAAAAACAAGCTTACAGGATATGTTCACCACCAAATCCCTGAAATCCAACAATATGGTTATCAACAAGAACGGGTAGAAGGCACATTAGTAGAAGAGATTACTGAGGAAGAGAAATTGGAAAAAGCCATGAAAGAGCTTGAAAAAACACTCGACCTGGATTCTTTTGGACAGGTATCCTTCAAGTTGCCCCAGCACACACGAGGTGATACATATTTTGCAGGGACTTCTCAGCAGCCCACACAAAAAGCCAGCATAGGGTCAACAAAGGGCAAAGAGGTAATAGATCCAGAGCAGGACATAATGACAGACCAGCTAGCTACATCAAAGGAACAAGGACAAGGGAAAGTCCCCCCAGCACAAACAAAGGCCCCTGAAATCCCTATACTACAGACTCCTCTAAATGAGGAGAGAGGCAAGAAAAGGGATAGGCAAGAAGACACACCGATCAATGGTCCTGAAGACCAACCAGGGGACAAAAGGCAGAGATTGAATCCCCTATCAGAGGAGGAATTCATTCAGGAGATCACAGACAGTCCAAGGGAAGAAAGAGTGGTCAGCCAGGATACATCTCCAGTCACAGAAACATCAACCAATTCACATAGACAGGAGATTAGAAGACAACATAGTGTGGAATTCTCTTCTGCCAGGCAGCAAAGTAAGCAAGGCTCAGACATTAAGAGAACATTCACTAAAATAAAAGCAAAGAATAAGCCAATAAGGATTCAAATTTACAATCACTTGCTGAATATGGCACCCACAAATCAACAAAGGCTAATGTCAGCATATGACATCCAAGAATGAAAGATGATCCTGAGTCACTTCAAGCCCAAAATGTTGCAGCCACAGTCAGCTACTGATTACATCAGGACCAATCTTGAAGTATTAGCCAAGGATATCCAGCCAATGGACCAAATTGAATTACATAAGAAAACCGGGGAAATGGTATAATCCACATTGGCAAACAAAGCATTGTTGGCCCACAAATTGTAGAATTATTTGAACAATACTTTTGCCCAATTGGAATTGGAAAAGGCTTCCTTTCTGGCTAAGGATAACAGAATTAAATCCTTAGAAGAGATTATCATAGAGCTGGGACATGATCCCAAGGATCCCAAAGGCATCCAAGAATTAGTAAGAAAGAAAGAAGAATACATTGCAGCTCTCAGGGAACAGCTCAAGCTGCCCATTACCATGCATCCCAAAACTACAGAGATTGTTGAACAAAAATCACAGCAAGATGCAATGGAACTACTGATGAAAATGAATGGGAGATTGGCAGAAACAGAGAAGGCATCGGAGGAAGCACTACAAGGGAAACAGGGAGAGTTGGCCTCTCAGCCATCTCAAACAGCTCTAATTGTTACAACCGCCCCTTCTACAGTCACAACAGCAGTCCCTCCTACTGACCTGGCATCAACAGCACCAAGCACTTCAACAGCAACAGCAGCAGGCAGCAGCACTACCATGTCTACTGAAGAACTGATAAAGGCCATGGAGGATCTAAGACTCCAGGTGTCAGAGTTAAAGGGTGCCAAAGAGAAATTGGCAAAATTGGAAGTAAGTTATGATAAATCCAAGATGACTGTAGCAGAAAAAACAAGGGAGGTGAAAGCATTGGAAAACAAAGTAAAGGCATTGGAAAAGGACCTCTTATTAGACAAACCTCTGGCAGAAATCAGGAGCATTTTGTGGGCCAACATTAGCCAATCCATCACTGATATGTGGAAATCAATACAGATAATTCATGAGCAGATTGATTTGGTGGCAGCAGCTCAAGAAGAAATGAAAAAGGCCAGGGATGCATTGGGAAACATGCCTGAACAGGCCAATAGGCTAATATATTTCATGAACACCCACACCAAAGAAGATCTGGAAAAACTGGATATCAGGGATAGGACAAGCACTATTTTAATAATTAAAAGGGTCCTGACCATGAGGAATTTCATACAAAATCTGGAAAGGAAGTACCAGGAAATGCAAATGGAAATAAATGCTTTCACACAGAAATTTAGAGTTTTGGAGGAAAAGGGTCTACCCAGTTTGTTAACTGATGACTACAGACTAATGTCACATGCAGCCTATGTACACAAACTAAATACACATGTGGGTATTCACGCTACAACATCATCAAGTTCTACAGGAGAGAAAGCGCTCCCATTTGGACAGAGCCTATATGACAATTTGGAGAATTTATTTTTTATTGAACATGAAGTGAGGCATCTTTTCACAGTCCAGCCCACTTTTTTCAGGTATGCAAATGCAGATGAAACTCTAATTAAAATGCACAGGCACCAATTACTAGATGATGAATGGTGGCAGAGTATGCTGGAAATATTGTAGGCAGATTTCAAAGTCTTGTTTATTTTTTCCAGAACATAACAGATGCCATAAAGTGTAAAAAAGAGCAGGTAAAATCACACTGGAAAACAGTTAATTGAAGCGCAGGGAAAAGCACCTAGGAAAGCAACGCCAGCAGCATGAGATTTCACTAAATATCCATCGGCCGATTTACTGGGCAAACAATCAATGCATCTCACCAACAAAACGGTGAGCACAACATTTCTTACTTCTGCATTCATTTGTCTCTGTTGCCAAGAGCATTTACTCCTTCTGTAGGGTAGGTGAAAATAGTTATTGCAAGATATTATCTCCTTGGAGATATTTTGTACACATTTTGTACAAATACCTCCCCAATCTAAGTATTAAAGGTTGGTGAATATCATTCTGGAACTGCGCTGTAAATTTGAGAACTCTTCTGAATAAAGATTGTTGGAATGCTTTGCTGATGAACTCTCTGGTTATGGAATTGATGGCAGAAGCTCATGTTGTACAATTCTTGAATTATTTCATGGATCAGTAAGTCTTTTTAACTCCTATTTTACTGTTTCTATGTTTTATACATCATCTATATATCATGTTCTAAATTGCAGGAAGAAAGAATAGCCCAAAATTTACTTAATTGTACTCTGTGTTCAATTCCTCTCATTTTTTATGTTTTATTCAGGACTAGCATAGGCATGAATTCTTAACTGCTCCTGTCTCCCTGGTTCTTACATGCTGAATATAATCAAAGAATTCTTAACTGCTCCTTGATAATATTTACCCACTTTCCCTCTGTTAGCATGGTGAAAGATTCTTAATTGCCTTTCATTACCTAACTCCATTTCACCTCATTCCAGCTTGAAAATTGTTCCATGGTTAGTTATCTTGCTCTGTAGTTCCTCCTTTTGCCAAAGAAACCATACCCAGAAGTTTATTTTCATTGACTCCATTAACCCAACGGTCTGAACTTCTCATACTTTGCACCCTTTTTCGATGGAAATATCACCATCCAAAAATCAAACAAATACTTGTGCTTCATAACTAGCCTAACATATAGCAAAAAAAAGCTAAATCATAGATAGAGAGCCCTATCTGGCTGCAGATTGGCTAGAATCTGCATCCAAAAGATTGGTTAGCGGTTACCTCGGCCGTATTCCTTTTTCTCACAGCTTTTGGGGAACAATCTGAGTGATAACAGGAACAATATCAGATTCGACACCAAAATTCAACGCCTAATCACCCTTAAGAAAATGGCAAGTAGAATCCATGCATAAAGTATTAGAGGGCATTATCACAAATATTGTTTAGATCCATCATAAAGATTGTGTGAATCGATTAACTGAAGCTCTTTGGGCTTACAAAATAACATGGAGGAGTATTATAGGATGCACACCATATGAGTTAGTCTACAGGAAACAAGTCCTACTACCGATTGAGTTTCAAATTCACACCTTTTAGAATAATTCTAAGTTGGGATTAGATTTAAGTGAAGCAACAAAACAAATAAGTGTTGCATTTGAATCAGCTTGATGAAATTGGGTAGGACATAGTCCAACAGAAAATACTAGTATGAGAGCATTGAAAGAAGTGGCATGATAAATTCATTTAGCAGAAGTAATTCCAACAGGAATACTAGGTTCTCCTTTTTTATTCTAGATTCAAGTGATTTAAAGAGAAATTCACAACCCACTAGTTGGTACCATATGAAGTATATAATCTTTTTTAAAATCGGTCAATTCAAATTTAAAAAATTGACAAACAACAAATGTCTTTTCTTGTGAATGGACATAGGTTGAAGTTCTATTAGAATTCAATATCCAAGGAGAAATTTCTACCTGAAATATGCAAGGACAATGGGATGGAAGTGGTGAAGTAGTGAGATTCTCTTCCCACTATTATTTCCTCTTAACTCTTTTCTTTCTATTTAAAATAATAATAATAATAATAATTAAAAAATAATAATAATAATTAATTAATTAAAAAATAAATAAATAATAATATATTATTAATATATATATATATATATATATATATATATATATATATATATATATATATATATATATATATATATATTGGGGCCTAGTTATGAAAACCACCTTATGGCATGATTAGGTTGTTAAAATGTTGTTATCATTTCTTCATTCTCTAACTCATAAATCTTCCAAATTTCTTTTTTTTGTCTCATGTTAGTTGATGAGGGATTCCTTAAGGCCCTCCTTCTAACAGTTATTCCTCCATCAACTTCAACATATTATCACGGAAGAAGGAGTAGGGATTAGTATAGTACCTTAAGACTTGCATGCATAAATGGCAGGTTATCTCACTGAAAATCGATGGGAATACATCAATATCTCTTGGTTACCCAATCTTGTAGGTGACTCGACTTCAGCACATTTAATCATACCTTACAAGATGTAATGGGGTACCTTGGCGTTCATTGACATTAAAGGTGGAAGGTCTTACATTGGTTAACAACATACATTAATGGTTGGTATTCCAATGTGTTATCACCAAAAAATGATCACCTAGCCATTTCTAAATGGGTGGATCGAAATACGCCATGTGGATTTAATTTTACCATAGTAAAATCACTTTCACTATGGAAAATAATTTGGTAAACCACTTTTATTAAATTATTTTCTTATTTAAATAAAAAACCCCATGAGAATAATTAAATAAATCATTATTTATTTAATTTTCTCTAGGAATTATTATTAAATCATTATTTAATAATTATTCCTTGTCACATTTAACTAAATCCCTTAGGAATATTTAAATAAATCATTATTTATTTAAATTTCCTTATTTATGTTATTAGAATCATTATTAAATCACTATTTAATAATTATTTTGATTTCACACATTTCTTGTTTCTCGCGAAATAATTGATAAATCATTTTATTTGTTAATTATTTCTAAATAAAATAATTTAACCATTTTAAATTCCTTTTCCCTCTCTAATAAATATAATAGAGTATTCCAAGTAGTTAGATCTGAATTTTGTCAATAATATTTTATTATTCTCCATTTTCGAGATTAACAACATACTTTGCTATATAAAGTAGGGTTTTTCATCCATTATTCGCCATGATCATTATCACCGTCAACATTATCATCATTTTCTTGAGCTCCCATTCGAGTTCTTCGCTTTGTTTAGGTTTTTCACACGATTGAGAGAGGGAATTCTATTTCTGAAGAATCAAGGATATCAAAGGACCCATCCCACAAAGGGGGACCTATAGACCAATCTGTAGATCTCCTTCACCAGGTGTTATCAATAAACATTTATTCATTTAAAAGTGTCTTTCCACTCGGTTATTATTCTGGATACATTATTTTTCTCCTATTTGTTTTGGATCTTGTTTTCTTTAATTGTAGATTTCCCATTTGTGTTGCAGATCTAGAATGATATCAGACATCAACTTGTTGTTAGGGTCACTTGTCACCTAGTGACTTAAGTGAGGGTTTTTGGTACATCTTTAAGGGCTAACACAATGATTCTCTCACATGCTCGACTTCGACTCCTTTATTTGCATGGTGGGAGATTGTGCCAAAAGTGGTGGAATGTGCGAAGACTTGTGATTTTGTTTGAGATGACAACTATCGGATTTAGGGTTGGTTAGGTAAGTTATTAGATTTGATTGTGATAATTGTGACAAGAACCTCTACCTGCAACAAAATTTTATCCTATAAAAGTTATCAATGACAGCCAGAGCAAGAACACAGGGACAGAGTCACCAGACGAAGTCTGACACAATGCCAAGTTAATTGTTAAAGTCATCAAGTTCATACTTTCTTTACAATTTATCAATTACCAAATGAATAATTTGATGTGAATCAACCATATTTCCTAGTAAAAATGAGCCAAAATTGTATGTTCAATGCAGCCTATTCCTATAACCACCTAATAAGTGCACACAATTGTTTTATGGCAATATTTTTTATCACATGAGCATCCCAATGAAAACACATCGGTAAGAAAAATTCCCAAGGTACTTAAGGTAATCATGGGTGTTTTTTCTTTAATGCATGACTTAATTAGGTAAGGATTATAAAATATCATGATACTCGAGACTATTATTTATTGTGTTTTCACCTTATCCTATCATAATGGATCGCGCATGCATAGTCTTCCCATGCAATCTAATGATTTGAGTTTTTCATTCTGTGTGATCTTTCCCCATAGTAGAAACTTTATGTTCCAATTCTCCCATTGTCTTGTTTTTCCTCCCAATCTTGCAAAGAGTTGAGATTTATGATTCCTCCCCCACAGAGGGTAGTATGGCACCAAAATCTCCAGTATCACGCTTTGAAGCTACCAGCCTTGAATTTCTTGGTAAATTTCCCTAAGGTCATAAATAGTTCAAGGAGGCTAAATGGATAAAGTTTTTCCAAAAATCCCACGGATATAATTTGAAAGTGACAAGAGCCTTTGTAGATAAATTCAACGAAAGAGTGGCTCATTTCAACCAGCTCGAGCTATGTGTCTCAGAAGAATCAATTTCATAGTGTACAAGCCTTTTACAAGGAGGTAAGTGTTGGTTTAAAGGTGCAATTCAGGACTTAGATTGTGACCAATTTCTGATACCAGAGAAACAAAAGCCAAATTGAAGTGATGGCATACTACAAGAATGGGTGACGAAGAAGTGGCATGAACCCTTGTATCTAGTCCAGAAACACATCACATGTGAAGGTAGATATATTGTTAGTTTAGGGTCTGATAGTAAATTTAGGGTTTTTTCTAAGCATACATAGAAAATGAGTCCCCCTTTCTACCTGTTAAAAAGCCTAAATAAATGGCCAAGAATATTCATGCTTGGCCTGAAGATGCCGAGATCAGTATGTTTCACCATGGCATGATTAAAAAACTTGGTAGAAGTAGAATTATAGAAAAAGGGCAAGTTGTGGGACAATTTCCTTTTTTGGGCTGGATATGGGAAAAGTTATTTGTCATCTCCCTCAAAGGGGTCGTCATCTATGTTAAAGAGAGAGAAATATTCTAAAGATGAGTTTTCATATAAAGACATCATGTGTGGAGGAAATGAGAAAGACTCTAGTAGATCTGGAAGACTCTCATCTCAAACAGAAGTAAAATCCTCCAGATAGAAACCCTAAATGACCCTATTCCTGAGAAAGAAGATGAAGAAGTGGATGAGAAGGGGAAAGAAACTTCATATGAGGAAGAGGAAGTCCCATTTATAGAGAAGAAAAATCTGAAATGGAAAGGTTATTAGCAAAAATAAAAGAAGGTGCTCATGAAATAGAAAGGGAAAAATAAAAAGGTATTGAAGAAAACCTCTCATGCAGTTGACCTTGATGAGGAAAAGAAATATGAATTTGGAGGAAATTTGGATGAGGTGGTGGTCGTCAAGAGTCTAACTCTCCAATCCCACAACCATTCATTAGTTAAATAATCTGCAAATCGGGAAGGGACAATTGAACCTACTACAACCTCAGCTAGCTTAGGTAAGGAGTCAGATTTGTTGAAAATGGTATCATAGGTATGTCATGAGTTTATTCAAGGTTTGTTTCATTTATTGTATTTTGACTCTGAAGGAGATGATATTGGGAGCCTTGTTTCCAAATATGAATTGGTAAAAGATGGAAATGTTATTATGAAGATGTCTCGACCCTAGATGGTCCTGACATTGAAGAAGAAAAGGAAGTTCAGGCACCAAGTGCCCCTAAATAATTTAAAGAAATAGTTCTAGTGTCAAAGTTGCCTAAAGTTGGTGCTGAGAAAAAGGTAGAAGTTGTCAATAATCTTTAATTAGAAAGGTATATGAATATTATGGAATTAACCTCAGAAATGGAAGCCTACAAAGAAGACGTGAAGTCTCTATTAGGGGACCTATGGAGTTGAATTTACATCTATCACCGATGAAGGAAAAAAATACTAAGAAGAAGTGTTGAATTCTCCTAAGCTAGAAGAGGTTAAGAATACCAAGGATTTACCATAGGTTGATACTAAGATACTAGTAGACATAGAGCTAGATCAAATATGTCGAGGAAAGCATCTAAAGGTAAAGAAACTCCATAAGAAGGTTAAGAAAATCAAGGTTAATTGTGTTGAAATAGAACTAGAGAATCGAGCTCTGGCTCAGAATAATTATCGTTTGAGAAGATGCCGAGATAGGTTGGTTTTTAAAAATTAGCTATTAGTTAAGTAGGACGAGCTCTGGAAAACTAATATTGACCACCTAATGCAACATTGTCAAAGAATGAAAGCTAAATACTATCAGAGGAAAAAATAGGAGAGTCAGGAAAATCTTGACCATTTGGGTTAAGATTCTAAGGGAATTGTACACGAAGATGTGCAACTAACTGAGCATGGGTAGGGCGAGGGGGTGAAGAACCTTAGAATCAGCATATTCAAAGAACCTCCCAACCATCTCTTGTGCCTAAAAGCTCTAAGCCTCACCTCTCATTTCCTTACACTTCACTATTATTTATTCCATTTTGTGCCTTTAAGTGCATCTAGAATACTAAAGGTGATTTTTATTATTTTTGTGTTTTCTTGCTAAATTGGTCTGCATTTCAATAAATTTGCTTATCTGATGCTTGTGAGACATTGTAGTCTCATTCATTCCTAATTCCTAGGGTGGATGATCATTGGTTACTGGATCGAACCCTATATCACATTTATCGAAAGGAGTTATCCTTGATAGCTACAGGAAGGAGCATTGCACTGTTTAGTTTACATGCCAACTTTGATCATTTTGATCATAATGCACATAGTCAAAGTATCTATTATTTCATTATTTATTTTTATATTGTTTTAGTTTTATTTATAACGAGACTGTTCATCGATAGATAGGCATTTTTTTCCATGGTCATTTTTGTAAATATTAGCCACTTAGTTATAACAATATTCCCTATTCTTAAGATTGGATTGGTCGATGATAATATTGTATATTTATCTACAAGTAGCCGAAGAAAGGATTCATAATGTTACTATGAGATGTTTGATGTGGCTAAGCTAAGTTTTGGTGTCGGAACTACATTTTGACGACTTTATAATATAAATCACACTGTTGTTGTTTTTTGGTTAGAATAACATGTTATTTTACTTGTAGTGCTTCCATCCAAGAAGGCCCCCCTGGTTTGAAATGCACTTGCATGGATTATGTATGTTTAATATATATTTAATGTTATGCTTTATGGTTTCCATAGATGTGTAATGTTAATGTTGTGAGAACACTTTTTTCAATTAATCTCATTATAATTGATTAATATTATTGATTCTTTTTTTAGAATTTCATTTGAATTTGAATGTGCGGGATTGTTATTGTGTGTTAAGGGGGGCGGTTGTTTGTATATGAAGAGAATACTAACCCAGGCATCTACTGAAGGGTTAAAATATACCCCTAGGACTTGAACCTATAGTTTTCTTAATTCCATGGTTTTTTTTATTCTATTAAGCATGAGTGTGAATTGATGGTTAGTTTTTATTGTTACTATACTTTGTCATACATTGATGAATGAGAGTTTCTTTCAAAGATTGGTGACTATTGAATATCTATTAATTGCATGAAGTACAAATCGTGTCTAGTAGAAAGTAATTACTAATTGAATGCTGTAACATGTGATATAATTTACTAATTAAACATAATCTTACATATATTGTATGGGTGCCTCATTAGCTTATGAAGTTGCAATTTAAGCAATTAAATTTCCCATCAGGGACCACTGTTAGGACCATGTTTGATGGCGATAAATTACTGTGGCCCCCGATTATGTCACAGGTGCTATGAACCACTTCAATATCATTCTTCATGTCATAAGTAGCAATTATTGGGTCTCAAACATTTGTATCACCATTATAAAATACAGGGTCTTTAGTTTTCTCAACTATTGTGTCATCATTGGAGTTTTGAGTAGAACAAGTTGTCATTGGGGATATGTAATTTGTTGAAAGGTGGCTAGTTAACTAAGGAGTGAGAAAATGACTAAAGTATGATTCGCAAATGGAGTAACCAACCAATGAATTGGTGCCACTTGGATAAAGGAGATTAGCTAGTGAGGTGGATGGAAGCTTATTTAAAACTTCTCAATTGTGAGACTCGCTAATGCACGGAAAGGTCAAATTAATGGCTTTTGAAAAAATTGAGCTTGAATTTGGTAAATTCAAAATCCAATTAGCTTGTGAAAGAAATCATAGGATTAATTGGATTAAATGAAGAGCTTATTCACTAAAAATATGGATTTTGTATACAAGGCACATGTTTTTCCATCAGGACAAGCTAAGGTTTCTCTTTGAATTTGAATTCTCTTAAAACTTAGCTCGACTATTATTGCAATAAGTCTAATATATGAAAAGAAAGTGAATTAACTAATTATACTGTGGATTTTGCGCTCAAATGATGTGGAATGAGAAAATTTGGTTTACGGGAGCATCGAGATGAGCTGGAGGTGAAATAGGACATAATAGCAACAAAATCGGCCCCAAACCCTTTTTATAAAATTTGGCTTGACACATGGAAAAATATTATTGGGAGTGAATTTGGGTTTTTCATTGTGTTAGCATCAAGGTGACTTCAGTGTGACAGGTGGACCCTGCATATGTTTCCAGCGTGGTGCCATGTGGTAGGTAATGATCGGATGCAAGGGTGACTAGGCAGGGTAATATGGTGCAAGGCATAACATGGTAGGAGGCTAATGTTGATTACTTGTTGTGGCAGGAAAAGGTTTTTGATAGGCTAACATGGTATCCCATGTGGTAGCCTCAACAAGCCTTTTTGATTGGTAATTAAAAGTTTCAAAGGGGTGTTGGAGGCACAGGAAGGCATTACGTGGCCCCCTCTGAACCCTTTGTATAGGTTGATGTTTTTGCACCTCGGTGTTGTGGGGTGTTGTGGGTCGTTGAATTAAATGACACATCCATAATTATATATACACACCCACAAGTTTGTATGCTCTCTCACCAATGACCATCATTGTCATGCATTTGCATCGATGTTTGTTCCTCAGTTCCCACACATTGACACCATCGAGTAGGGCTTTTACCTTAGCTGACTTGTCTCGTTTACATTCTTTATGAGCCTTTTGTTGAAATCAGTCCTTTGAGACCTTCTTAGCTTCGAGTCTCAGGAAATATTTTAGGCGTGGTCCTATTGATGCTAACATTAAACCATGAGCAAGGATTCCATGATACAAGTCAAATCCCACCTAAGAGGGAACCTTTGCACCTAGACCTTGATACGCCACAAGGGCCTCACAATGCCTAAGAAAAATGAAGGGGAAGGGACTCATATAGAGTATAACAACCTCAAAATCTATGTAAATCTAAGTTTATGATACAACATCACCAAGTGAGTGGGGTGTGCTCGTAAAAGGTCCCAAAACAATCGTCGAGACTTTTAAGGTTTTACAAATAATGGTGCAGTCGAAATCCCGTCTCCTCCACAAGTTCAGGGTTTCATAGAAAACCCACATACAAGTTTTACTATTGGAATTGGATGGTCTAGGTCAAATACACTGAGGAAAAGTAAAGGTATTTTTATTGCTTTGAATTTTTTCATTTCTGTAGCCTTAGATGCCAATTTTTTTTATTTTTTGAAGGAAACGAGTAGTTTTATATTATCAAACTGCTAAATTGTCTAGTGCCATTACATTCAAAAACTATTCATCAACTCCTGAATTCCAAAACTGATCAAAATTCATTCTACTACTACCTCTCCTATATCCTACTATGATTCTAACCGAGATTATCTTGTATAGTCTAGAATACATGTCATTATAGAGCATTGGTTTACATAACATTAATAAAAAGTAAATATTTCTATATTAAATATATGTACATTCCTAAAAATTCTCCATTTTCCACCGTGTTGCCATTTTTTGTCTCTATTTTCACTCGAACCTCCACATTTCCAACTCCTTGGGCTCACCTATATTTTCTACATTAGGAGGAGGGTCATTTTATAACAAAGACTTCCTTAAGTACCCCAACAACTATTGTTCTATGCAACCAACTTAAAAAACAAAATATTAGATAGATCAACGACTTATAAATTATCCTCATCAAGGGGGAAACCTCCTTTACATTACATAGAACAATTATTGGATGAGAAAATGATAAAACCTCCTTGGTATATATAGGAGTCTAAAGCATCACAATATAATCAGATCCTACATAACAATAATAATGTAAGGGCATAACAATAACAATAGTGGGATTCTATGGGGCAAAATAATAATAACATGGGGGATACAAGGGCACAATAACAACAATAGTGGGCTACACTAACAATAACAATAAGGGGGATACACTAGTATTATATGGACTTAACATGCCCCTCTCCTTTAGAAAATGGTTGTCCTTAATTCTTGAGTAGTTCCAGATGCTTTTGTATAAAATTATCAGCGTCCCTTGTGGATTGTTCAGTGGGTAATTTCTTCCACTAAATGAGATACTCTGAAATTAATCGATCTTGTAGCTGTCAGGCTCTTATTTCCGTGACTACTTTAGGTCCAAATATGATTTCTCCTTCTTGGTCAAGTTCTAGAAACACTATTTAAACTGGTTTCTTATCACTGATAATCTTCTTTAAGCATGAAACATGGAAAATTGGGTGTACCTGGGAAGATGCAAGCAACTTCAATTTGTATGCCATAGTACCAATATTTTGCAACACTTTGTAAGGACCATAGTACTTTCGTGATAATTTATTATCCGTAATAGCTTGCTTAAGGCACATTTTTTTGTATGGTTGTAGCCGTAAAAATACCCAGTCACCTACATCAAAACTTCTTTCACTACAATGTTGACAAGCCTATTGTTTCATTTGATTATGCACTAGAGTGAGGTTATCCTTTAAGATTTGGAGAACTTGTTGTTGATGCTGGATGTGGTCTTCCACTTTTTGAACATTAGAATTTTCTCTTAAATATTATGTGATAGATGGTGGATGATATCCATAAAGTGCCATAAACTGGGTCAATTTTGTTGTAGTACGGAATGAACTGCTATACCACCATTCAGGTAGAGGTAACCACTTGACCAATTGTGTTTGTTTATCAAATACAAAGCAACGAAGATATCCTTCCAAAATTTTGTTCACTATCATAGTTTATTCGTCAGATTGAGTATGATTAGATGATCTATGAGCTAATTGAGTACAAGACAAGAAAGTAATTTCATCCAAAAGAATTCAGTGAAAATGGGACCTCTATCACATACAATAATCTTTGGGTTTCCATGTAGCTTTTGAATTGTTTCCATAAATTTAGTAGCAATTTCACTGGCTTTAAAAGGATGAGATAATGCACAAAAGTGTGCATACTTCATAAGCCTATCAACTACCACCATGATGACACTCTTTCTCTCAGACATGGGTAAACCTATGATAAAAATCCATTGAGACCTCCTCCCAACATTGACTTGGAATAACTAAAGGTTGTAACAAACCCGAGGTATTAATTGTCTTAAATTTATTTTATTGGAAAACCAAACATTCTACCACAAAATTTTGAATATCATGTTTAAGGCCATCCCAAAAAAAATCCTTCTTGAACCTATGGTAAGTTTTTAAAAATCTTGAGTTCCCTCCTAAGGGGGAGGTGTGCAATTCCAAAAGAGAATTTTTCTTGAGTTGGGACTTCTTACAAAGATATAAGAAATCTTTGTACCATAATGAATCATTTTTCCATCTAAATGTATCAGATGTACTGGTATCTTGTCACAAATTTTGAATGAGTGTCAACACCTCTTGTTCATTCTTCCATTCATCCCTTACTTCAGTTATCAAATTAGGTTGGATAATAGAAATGACATAAAGCAATGGTTCCACCTCCTCATCCTCTTTTGAGAGTGCATCTACAACAAAATTTTTCTTCCCATTTTTGTAGATGATTTTAAATTCATAACCCAACCTATTTGTGACCCATTTTTGTTTCTCTTCTGAAGAAATACTTGTTCCAAAAAGCATTTAAGACTATCATGATCTATTTTTACCTCGAAGTATCTTCACATTAGGTAGGGTCGACATTGGTTTACTGCACATAGTATTTCCAATATTTCCATCTCATAAATAGGTTTGTGTAAATACTTTCCTTTGATTGGATGACTTTTAAGAGCAATGGGTCTTCCTTCTTGCATTAAAAAAAACCAATTCCATTTCCTGAGGCATCACATTGTACAATAAAGATTTTTGTGAAGTCTGGTGTAGCTAAGACCTATCATTGCCACATTGTCTCTTTAAGATGTTGAAAGGCCTTAATTACTTTTCGCATCCAAGAAAATGAATTTTTATTCAGTAATGTTATTTATGTGTTTCTATTCTCCCATAATTCTTAACAAACTTGCGATAATACCCTGTCAACCCGAGAAATCCTTGAAGATGCTTTATGGTTGTGGAGATTTTCCATTCCTTAATGGATTTAATTATGTTAACACCCTCATGAGATACAATATCATCCAAATATTCCACCTCAAGTACTCCAAAGAAACATTTGGAGGTTTTTACATATAATTGTTTCTCCTACAATAGTTTGAGCACCCTGTCAATATGTTGAATAATTTCCTTCCAAGACTTGTTGTAGATTAATCCATAATCAGAAAATACTAACACAAATTTTCTAATGAAGGGTTTGAAAATGGAATTCATCAAACCCTGAAATGTGGAAGGTGCATTAGTAAGGCCAAAAGGCATGACCAAAATTTCATAATAACCCTCATGAGTTTTGAATGCTTTTTTTAGAATGTCTTTAGTCTTCATTCTAATTTGATGATATCCTGAAAGAAGATCCATATTAGTGAAGTAAACTTCTCCATGTAATTCATCCAATAACTCATTAATGACAGGAATGGGAAATTTATCTTTAATAGTGGGCTTATTGAAATCCCCATAATTTAGACACATACACCATGGCCCATCCTTCTTGTGCATCAATACTACTAGAGCAGAGAAATAACTTTGACTAGGTTGAATTATACCAACCTCTAGCATTTCTGAAACGATACATTCAATTTCATTATTTTGGGCATAAGGATATCTGCAAGGTCTGATGTTTGGAGGAACACTTCCTGGAATCAAGTGAATAGCATTATCTTGATCATGAATAGGTGGGAGGCCTTTGGGAGTCTCAAATCCTTTGGAATGATTGTCCAATACTTTTTCGAGATTTGAACAAATAGATGATTTCAATGTTTGAACCTCCAGCAAGCATAATTGTGGAATTATTCCTTGTTGTTCTTTATTTGAATATTTATCATTCCATTAGAGCTGATTATATTTCTTGGTTTCCTTGTGATACCCCTTAATTCAATTTCCTTTCCTTCCCAACAAAAAATCAAGAAAGTTCTTGAAAATTAAAAGTTATCATCCCCAAAGATTGTAACCATTGGATTCCTAGTATAACATCAACACCACCCATTGGAATGGAAAGCATTGGACTATTTAATACATATTCACCCATATTTAGCTTCATATTATGGCACTTTCCAGAGCATTTTATAGTTCCTCCATTTGCAACCATCACTTGAAATTTTGTGTTGGATAAAGGAAACAATTCAATTCCTTGGGTATCTTACAATGAATAAAATTAGGGGTACTACCTAAAATAATCAACACTATTGCCTTTTTATTCTTGATATATCTTTCTATCTTGACAATTTGAGGAGTTTTAATTCCTACCAATGCATTTCAAGATATGGTTAGATCCATTTATTCTTTCTCTAGGGTTGGTTCCTATTTTATATCCTCCTCTTTTGATGTTTATTGTTTCTTTTCTTCCTCCTCTTCACAATCTATGTAGAATAATTTATTCTCAGCACACTTATGACTTTTAGTGTATTTTCTATCACAAGTATAACAAATTTCTTTTGCTCTTTTTCCCTCCAATTGTTGTGGTGTCAACCTTGTAGTTTGTGGAATTCCAGGAGTGGAAACACTTCCATCTTTATAGTTGTGAGTGGTAGACCTTCTTGTTTCCATAATTTTGCTTTCAACTTTTTTTTCCACCCTAAATGCCTTTTCTAATGGATCTGGTTCCCAAAGACGAACCTCATGTTGGATGTTATCCTTTAAAATACCATATGAAGGTATCAATCCTATGCTCCTCTAGAATATCAGTTACCCTGATATTCAGTTTTTATAAGTCCTCAATGTGCTCCTCCAATGAACCCTTTTGTTCGAGATTTATCAATTTTCTAAGAAGGTGTTGCTCTTTGTATCCTCATAATGTGCTATCATTTCCTCCTTGAAAATTGACCAAGATGTAATGTGTAACTTTTGTGTGTGTTGCACATCATGGAGATCAAAATATCGCTCCATCTCTAGTATTCATGTTACTAGATCGTTTCCATCAAAATTCCCCATATCTATATTTGGAATCTGGTGGTTATTAAACTAGACACTTGAGTCTCTATAATCATAATTCATATTCCTTTTTTCCTCATCATGATTTTCATGGATTACCTTGTCACCACTGGGATGCCTTTCTTCTAACAACTTTGTAAAACCTTCCTTCAACCCTTCTATCTTGACATTCATCATTGCTTCCATGTTTGGTTTTAAAGCATCATTAAAAACTAAAAGCTACCATGTCCCTTTTTATACCATCTATATTAACATCAACCATGTCTTACAATTCATTTTTTGTTACTTTTTGCGAGAGCGAATTTTTTTCCACTCAATCTTGTAATTTTGATATATCATGCTGCATTTCTTCCTCTTCTTCATGCGTCATGGAAGAGATTTCTACTTACTTACTAGGTGTGTTCATTTCTTTTTCAAGGCATTTTGGAATCAAACAATGATATATATGATTCATTATTCCCTTTGAATCACTTCAAACTAATTTTTCAAACAAAATTTATGCAAAATTAAAAAAAACTACACACCTCTTTTTTTCTTTTTTTTTAAGCTCAATATTGAAAATTTTGTATCTCTGTAATTTCGGATCTTCAAGGTCTAAAATTTTGAATATTTTTGGCCCGCCAATTCTTCTTTCCAACATCACATGTCAGACCAAAATTGGATTCTTCAAGATAATTTTATGCCTAATCTCCTATGATGACTTGATTATGGATTGGTTCAGTAGAGTGAACTTGTAATGAATTGAAAGTGTCATTGTTTCAACATTCAAACCTTAAAATGATACATGAAAAACTATAGTCCATTAAATTTCAGTCAATTTTTTCAAAATTCAAATCTAATGATCTTACAGAAAGTTATGACGATTTTCCCAAGGTCACCTGTTTGTGACTGAATTCTGGAGCATGAAAAACCCCTAACTTCTTCGAACCATATCTCAAAAAATATAGCGAGACAAGATATTAAAGTTTTACAAGAGGTTCATTAGGATTTCAGCTCCATGTGGTCACAATTTTAGCTTCTAAACCTTCGTAATAAAAAAATTATAGTGAAAATTCCAAGATGACCTATTTGAAGCAGCGAAACCCTAGAATCCAAAGCTATGATACCAAATGTTATGCAACCAACTTACAAAACAGAAGAAAATATAGATCAATGAATTAAAAAATTATCCTATTCAAGGGGGAAACATCTTTTACATTACATAAATTAAAAATTCTTGGATGATACAAATGATAAGACCTCCTTGGTATCTATAGGAGTCTATGGGGTCACAATATAATCAGAGCCTACATAACAATAAAATGTAAGGGCACAACAATAACAATAGGGGGCTTTTATGGGGCATAATAATATCAACATGGGAGATACATGGGTACAAAAATAACAATAGTGGGCTACACTAACAATAACAATAAGGGGTATACAGTAGTATTATAGGGACCTAACACATCGCTTCCACATTACCTTGATTTCATCCACCTTTGCACAGAGATTGTCAACCTTCATAGCCAAATTCACCACTGTAAGATGAATTCTTTCCATGCTCTCCCTCATTACTTGGACCTCTCACATTAGTATAAAAAGAAATTTTCACTTCCTCCATTAGCTGAGCTCAAATACCATCTAATTTGGAGAATTTCTCTTCCATTGACACCATCTCCTCAGTTGTTCATGACCTCTCTACACTTGTCTCAACTGAGCATGCCATTCTCGACTTTAAACAAATTAATAATGAGACTAGACATAGTTCCTTTTGGGTTTCTTTCCATTTATAGCCATTATTATTTCCCATTCCAATCTTTTTTTCATTACTAAGCTGTGAATGCCCTTGTTATTCATTCACTCTATGGTTTTACTTTTGTTCTGAAACCTTTCCATAATTCAACTATCAATATTACCACATTTACTCCACTTGTAGGGCAATAAAGAACCAGCATGAGGTATTTTATATTCCATGTAGAAATCACGTGGGGAACTTCTACATGTGTCCTTTGTTGTGGCTTGTTCCTTCATTGTTTTACATCTAGATGGGCTTCCTACCATTAATTATATTCGTGAGAGTCACCACTTCATTGCCTTCTCTATATTCATTACCATGTTATTAATGGATACCCATACATACCTCAGGTCCCTATCATTCCATCGTGTCCTCCAAAGCTTGATGATTCTTATCATATATTTATCAAAGTTTTTAAATATCATGGAATATAATGATATGGTTTATCTCCTTGATTTAGAAGTAGACCACCTTGTTCAAGGAAAGCCCCAATGTTTGCATGCTCATCAGTAATTTTATTATTTTCTCTTCTTATGTGATAGAAAAAAATAGTCTCAATATTTTTAATTTTCTTTATAATCCTTAAATCCAAGGGAATCGAATCATGTTCACTAATCTCTTTATATTTATGGAATTTTTGGATATTTAAAATCTAGTCTCCCAGAACAATTAATTATTGTATACCTCTACCTATGGCTAGCTTTAGACCTAGACATAGATCTAGTGCTTCTTCCTAGTTATTGGTGGAAGTTCCTAATCCCCAAGCATATTTATCTCTATTTGTTCATCAGGGAGACAAATTACCACTCTTTCTCCTCCCTCCCCCTTATATACCAAAATCTTTACCAATAGAATAAGAAATTAATAATCCAAAATCTTAAGCTCAAGGTTGGATTACATAGAGATAAGGAAAATATCAGTAATGTAAACACTTTATTTGATGCCATAGTCCAGGACGAATACTCGGAATCTAGAGAAAAATAATTTTCAACGAGGTGTTTTGAGGAAGCCCAATTAATCAATGTCATCTTATATGACATTATTACCAATACTTATGCATTTCTCTAGTCAAAATACTATGGGAGACAAAATAAGATCTATTTGAATTGGGAATTATCAATAAATAAATTTACAAATAGGTGATTTAAAAATGTGGTACAGATGATTTTCTATGTACATGACCAATAAGAAAAACAAAAGGCCAAAATAAAAAAGTGGAATGACCTCCACCTAAAAGAGCAACAAGTCAAACACACTACTTGTGAGTTGGTGTTAGAGGCCTCATCCTATCGGGTACCTTCCCAATTTTACCCTATCTACTTGCATGATCGGTGGACTATGTCTAGAATTAGCTAGATAAGTGATGAACAACCTCCTGAAATTGGACAACCACAATATATTCTTGATGTTTACTATAATGTAGATATAGCAAAGGAAAATATTCTCTATGAGCTTTACTTATTTAATTTCATTTTATAGGAAAACTCTACATGGAACCTGACCCCTTTGCTATAGATGTGAAGTTAAGGGCCTTCATGCCCTATATGACCAAATTGGTGAAGTGGAAGAAATATTTAGAGTTCGGTGATCGAACAGAAACTACGGCCAATCTAATGGTTAGAGATAAGTATCCGCTTACAGGTTTGAGTATTAGTGATTTATAAAGGCTTGTGGAGGATCTAGGGGATTCAATCACCATCTAGGACAACCAATGGTGTGCTATTATTGAATATCTTGAGATAGATAATCCACATTCAATTTAAGCCTTTTTGTTTTCCTATGACATATGGGAAGGATTTCTAGTTTACTTACATGATCAACACCCTATGGGTTATCCCTACTTCAGTTTTTCTCTCAATAAAAAAATGTTCTATTCTGATTCATTTTTAAACATGGACCATGATGGTTCGGACTATGTTTTCACTTTCCCCTTATTTGGTGCCCTACAAGATTTTATAAGGCTCCCATTCAGTAACATAAGTACGAATAGAGATCACACTAGTTACAAAAGGAAAATACCTTAGGGTACTATATCGTTGGTGATTTTGGACAACTTCCATTTAGTTGGGGTGATTTTCATGTGATTTTCCTTGATAAAGAATGAATTGAATGGGGACATGCAACTAAATTAGTGGGGGGGAGATGATGAGCTGCAAAATTGACATCCTTTTTTCCACCAAACTACCCCTTTTTTATTCAATTCATTCCTCCTTCATGAATTTTGAACCCTTAAAGTGTTTCTTTTGTGATCTCTAAGCTCAAGGTATAATACTTGTTATATCTCTTTCAATTTCTTGTTTAGACTAGAATTAAGGTATGTTTTAGAGAAGTTATCAAGTCTAGCTGTTATATACATATATGAATGATTGTGATGCATGTGTAATAAGTGGACTAATTATGGTTGAAAAAGGCTTTACCACATGTGTATAGTCATCAAGGCATGCATTCATCAAGCTACAAGTGTAAATACATGAGGGAAGGCTGCAAATACATTAGTAGTTGTGTAAATTGATGTAGGAAGCCTCCCATTTTGGACATAACCGAACCAATTTACCCTTATTAAATAGAGAAACCTCATTAGAGTTGCAACAGTTCCAACTCACTAAAAAATACCCCATTGGACTATTATAGTCAAATGTCAATGACCTTACAAGGCACCCCAACCGAGCACAAGAATCTCATAGTCTGTTTGAGGAAGGTGTATCACGATTAAGGAAGGATCGAATCAAGTGCTCCCCTAATGTTTTGGAATGAAACATTAGTGGAAACAATGCAAGCTCACATATCCATCAAATACTAGAACTATACACATGAGGAGCATTTCCTTTCATGGTAGCCTAAACAAGTTTAATTTCTTCGTTTCCTTTACTGTAACTAAAAATTGATCTTTGCCTTGTTTTTAAACTGACTAGTCCTCAAAGATAGAGAAGTCTTGATATTTTTGGATGATGTCTCCTTTCATTTATAAGTGTGTGTGTCTGTGTGGGTGTGTAGGTGTGTGCGTAACCATCTATGAAGAGATATATACTAGTTTGTGGAAGTTAATATAAGTAGGTGTGTATTGTTATGTGACTTGCATTGAGTTATTTCGTGTGCATCATCTCAGACTGCATTTGAAGTATTTTCTGGTAATTTTACAGAATCATGAGCATAGTCTGAGCTTGAGGAAGGGCCCACTCAAGGTAAAACTTTTTCTTGCTAGTTTCTTTTCTTCTGTCTTGTGTGTAATAATGTAATGTTAATGCAGTAATTTGTTCCTATTCACACAATAATAGCTTGGCTCTATTCTAATGTTTTTAAGTGTGTCTTAATCTTAGAATATTATTTATCATTATAGATGGTAGTATAGAAATATATCATAGTGTAGCATGTTCTTTTATTTTATGAATGATATCATTTGGTAATGTTAGGATTTATTTCATTGAAGCTTACTTATTGGGGGATGATACTTGTAGCTAACTATTATAGAATTGACTTACTACCAAATTGTGTCAAGTGTCATCTATGTAACTACCATGTTATGAAATTTCTTGGATTTGGCTTACCTAGTGACACAAATATAAGCACCCAAGGAAAGGGCTCAGGTGCATGAGGCACCATTTAGTTGAGCTATGGGAAATCCTGAAGACTAGCCCAATACTATAACCATGTCCCCATAGGTTTTTTTACCATTTAGTATCCTAGGTTGTTTAGAATAAGTGAAGAACCTACTTCTTGTTTATACTGCATGTAGTATCTCCCAAGTTTACAAACCATGGGTTGAAAAAATAAATGAATGGTGTATCCTAAAATTCCATTAAAATTGGAGACATATAAAGACATTTTCACAACCTCTACTCCTAGTGTGACCTTCCTTGCCCAAAAAACACGCAAAAATGTAGCTCTCTTTTGTAGCTCATGTCAAGTACACTTGTGCTTAATTTTGTTAGTGAGAAAATGAATCTATTGATATTTTTCTATTTTACCATAAATTAGAACTTTTTGTCACATTTTTCCTCATATTTTTTCCCTAGAACCATTGTTGTGCATTCCTTTCTTACTTCTCACAAATGGGATGCATTCTACCCTCTTAATATGAGGATTCATGTGTCAAGTCAACAATTTCATTATTCAAATAAGCAATTTCTATATGGGTACCTTCCCATACTTATGAGGGATGTTTTTGTACAATCCTACTACTTATCATAATTATGGGAAGTTTCTTGTTTTACTACCAACTCCATCATTAAATGACTTGCTAGAGACCAAGAAAGAATGGGTTTTAAATTTCATATTAGCCAAAGAATTTTGCACAATAGTTATTTTAATAGGAAACAAACCACGCCATTCTCCCTCGCTGATTTCTACTCATGAAATCATAATTAATGTAGGTGTTCCACCTATTTTATCAGTTATTCAACATTTTTATTAAAGATATAATACATACATAATTCCTCTAGATTATTTGCACATGTATGTGATCATATAGACCTCCTTAACATAATTAATTAAATAATCAATAAGGGATCAAAATGGGGGTGTTATTATAGAGATATTGGACTTGAACATGGGTGCATGCTTATTTTTTGTAACAAATAGATACAATTTATTTCCAAAAGAATCTTAACTTTCATCCATTGTCAAAGCATATTGGGGTTAAATTCCATTACATCGTACAGATGGTACAATTTAGTGAGGTAATTATTTTGAAGTATAGTGTTGAAGATAATATAGTAGATTATTTAAATAAGGTAATGGATTGAAATAAGTTTGCATGGTGTAGGTGCAAGGTAGGGATTCAACCTTGGTTAATGTAACTACAAAGAAAGAGATTGGTAATATTATGCTAGGTACATCATGTGTGTAACTAGAATTTTCCATTTTTATATGGAATGTACAAATGGTCTATAAATTGTTGTGGAAACTCAACTAGAGAAATTCATCACAATAGACCCTAGAAGTTTTTGCAAAACAATTCTATTATGCAATGTTTACTTAATATTATAAATTAATAATATACTCATAGCACTAAAATTACTAAAACAAACTAAGAATGCAATAAAATGGAGTTAAATGATAAACATCACATCATCCATACAATGAAAATAAGATATGATTGGGAAACCAAATATGGGAAAATTGTGTGAAAAAGTGAGGATTATGGATTTCTCTTTTTATTCTCAAGCATGAAATGCAAATAAAAATAAAAATAAATCCATTGCCTACTTACCATACAAATTGTGCGTCAAATTGACTTTGGAATTCTCGTAACCCCAAATCAAACACATAGTACTTACACCTAAAATGCGCCCTATATTTAATAATTTCAATTTTTCCACTCAAAAAAGTACTTAAGTAGATGAAAGTTTATAGTATGATTAATTTCAAAACAATAAAGAAATATATGGACTAGATTTTTCTAGTTTAGAAGCAAAGTTGTTATCCATTTGTATCTCAATGTTGTTTCTATGTTTGTGCATTCTTTATAAAATAAAAGGAAAAAGATGGAGTGGAAAAATTGATTTATTGTTGGGTGTACCTTTTTGCTATAGTTGTGCTATTATTTTGAATTTGATCTCTATATTGAATATCTTTGTGTATGGAATTTTCTCCATTTGTTGTAGGTCACTCTACATGTTTCATTTGTAAACTACATTGGATATATTTCTAGAAAAAATCATTACAAAACATACTATATTGCGTAGAAATATTTCATTACATAGGTTTATTTAATTAGATCTCCTATTGATTACACTAGTTTATTACTCATATTTATGAACATAAGCCTAACTGTTATTACTCAGATTTTCCTAGAAGATGTAAGAAGAGGAAAGGGGTCCGAGGTAACCACAAACCAACTTTTAGATACAGAATATAGCCAATCTGTATCTAGAGAGGGCTCTCTCTTTAAGGTTTAGCTTTGTTTTGGAAAGGTTTTAGGCTAGTTATGAAAGCTTTGGGATTTTGGTTGTATATGGTGGTGAAATTCAATAGCAGAGGGGTAGAACTAAATATTTTAGCCCATTGGGCTAATGGAGTCAAAAGAAAATGGCTCAACTAGATTTGGTTTCTCAACAAAGGATGGCTTCACAAGGCAAGATAGCTAGAACAGGGAGCAAATGCTAACTTGATAGGATGGGATGGGCTCAAAGGGGAAGAAGGGCAATTAAGAATCCTTCCACATGTTTTGAGAAGAGGGAATTTGGATGATCACTAGTAGAAAGCAATTAAGGATTTTTTACCAAATGATCAAAATGATAAACTAAAAAGTAGGAGCAATTAAGAATTCCTTGCCTATGATAGTTTAGAGGAAAACATTAAGAATAAAAACGATTGAAAATAGATTACAATTAAGCACTTTCTAAATTAAGCTTTTTCGTTTTAATATTCAGATATGAAACATAATTGAAATATTTAAACCAAAGAACAATAACACATGAGTTACAAAATACTTATTTGTCCGATGTATTGCACATGAATCCTGTGAAAAGTCCTTTGTATTAATTATTCATCCAGCCAGCCATGCAAATTTTTTCCAATGGCACTTTATTCCAAAATAATCAGTTTTACAGCAATGTCTAGGAATCCACCCTCAATACTCTGAATGGGGAAGTATTTATAAAAAAAAATTACAATAAAATATCTCATAACAAAGAGAGATATATTCTAGGGTGACTAACTATAAATTACATGAAAATAGAGATAGATGGTCTCGTAGATAGCAGATAATGTAAACTGATGGCTTGTTGTCCATGCTTTTTATGAATGAGCTCGAGGTAGGCCCTAAGATGAGGCATATTGTTGTCTTCTTTGTAACTTAGTGTTGGTTGTTCTGCTTTTCACTTTCTCACTGATACACTTTGACCTGATCTAATACTCTTTACCTGTTTGATCTCTGTTTATCCTCTTTTACCATCATTGACTATAGTAAATAACCAAAATTTACTTTTTACCAAGGATAAATTACAAAATTTCTAGCATTTCTTCCCACCATTTTGGCTGTGGTATTTTGGTCCTTTGAAGTTTTCTGAGGATTTCATCAGTCTCGGTGTACCTGAAAAAGGTGGGCTGAACTGGAAACAAATGATTTAGCTCATGCTTGACATAGAACAGGTTCTCTAGGCTATCATAGAGAACTCTGCCTGTAGGCAGTGCCTTTGGTGTCGATGCATTTGTTGATGAACTTGCCTGGTTACCTGCATATTGATTCAATTTGTCCACACAATCTATATCCCTCATTAATTTATTATTAATAACTAAAGGACTAGGTAGCCCTTTGTTCTGAAAAATACCAAATTTCTCCATAAAAGCATCAATTTCCTCTTGCATTTTTGGCATCTTCTTTCTAAATTTTGCGTCAGAGACCTTTTAGTTAATACCTTCTTGATTTCCAAAATTGTCCCTATTCTTTCTTCGATGCCCAGTTTTTCAAGCTGGTACTTATTCTTAGTATTCAAAAAATTTATGAGCCTGGTGGCTTCCTCAGGCATCCTTCCTAATTCTACTTTTGTTCTCTAAATTTCTTCTAGGGCTGCCTTTACCAAACAATTTTCTCAAAGATTATTTGTATTGATGGCCAAACATCATTTATTCAGTGAGTGATGTTGGTCCTAAGAATCTTCTTAATGTCTGCCAAGGGCTTGTCAAATGTAAGGTCTTTTTCTAATGATTTTACCTTGTTTTATAATCCTTTAATTTCCCTTACCTTTTTTGCAAAATTTATCTTTGAAACATCATATCTCTATTCTAAGGTAACATATTGTTATTTTACCTTTTGTAACTCTGAAACTTGGATTTTCAACTCCTCCATTGATCTTATTAATTCTTCTGTACTTTGACCTGAAGTTCCTGCTGGTGTTGTTCTTGTACCTGTGACTGCTTCAGCTGTCGCCAAAGGAATATTGGGTGTCACAGCTGTTGCTAGAGTTGAAGGGACTACAGTGGAGACAAGCGGTATTACATTTGATGGCTAGGAGGTCGACTCTCCCTGCTTGCTTTGAAGTGATCTTTCTAACTCTTGCTCTGTCTCCTTTAGTTGTTCATTAAGTTGTAGGACTAAGTCCATAAGCTCCTCTTCAGACTTCTTTTGAACAACTTCTGCAGTCTGTGGATGTCTTGAAGGTGGTAATTTTAGCTGCTTTCTCAAGGCAGCTATGTCTTCATATTTTTTCTTTATTAAGGCTTCTGCAGCCTTCACATCCTTTGGATTATGTCCTAATCCAATCACTAATTGTTCCAAAGATTTGATTCTGTTATCTTTAGCCTATGAGGAGGCTCTCTCTAGTTGTAATTGGGCAGTCGTATTACTTAGAGAATTCTCTAATCTTTGGGCCATCATGGCCTTACCAGTCAAAGTAGAATAGATCATTTCTCCTATTTTCCTATGTAGCTCAATTTGATCCAAGGGATGAATATCTTTTGCCATAACCTCAAAATTGGTTTGAAGGTAATCTGTAGCTATTTGAGGTTTCTGCACTTTAGGCTTGAGTAGGCTCATTTCCATTTTTCTCTCTTTGATGTCATAGGCTGACATCAACCTATTCTGATTGGTAGGAGCCATTTTCAAGAATTGATTATAAACTTGCATTCTCAATGGCTCATTTTTGGCTTTTATCTCCTTGAATTTCTTTTTAATATACAGGTTATCATTTCATGGAGGCTTAAAAGGTGATGCTTCAGTACTCTGTTGTCTTTCTAGCTCCTGTCTCTGTGAGCTAGAAGGTGTCTCAACTTCCGAGAAAGTCTGGTGACTATCTGCCCCTTCTTTTCTTTGGCTCTCTGTAGTTTCCTCAAAATATTCTTCTTTAGAAAGAGGTTTTAGCCTGTGCCTTTTAGCACCAGGATTGTCTGATGGACCACTGGCAGGGGTGATTTCTTCCCTGTCTCTCTTTTTGTTCCTTTCCTCATTCAGAGGAGTTTAAAAAATTGGGGGCTCTTCTACATTAACCTGAGTTTGGTGAGCTTGTGTTTGAACTTCCCCTGAGAATTTTCAGGCTTCTTTGACATTGTGGATTGCTCTGTGGCTTGAGTGCTAGTTTCTGGTCTCTTTCCCCTAGATATCCTTGTAAATGGTATGCCATTGTCCTGTGAGTACTGCTGAGAGGTTTCAGCTATGGAAGCACTGATCCCTGACCTTTGAGAAGACTCAAATCGTACCTACCCAAAAGAATCCAGGTCAAGTGTTTTTTCAAGATCTCTCACGACATTTTCTATATTGACCTGTTCACTATCAGTTTCTATTAAAGTCCCTTCCCTCCATTCATTCATGTTGGCAAACTTTTCAATCTCTAGGATTCTGTGATGTATGTAAGGTGAAAGTATGTTTTTCATCCTTCTAGCACATATGAAGCTATGAGGGTCATATGGGATCCACCCAAAACTTTTGTGCAATTTGAGATTATCTTCTAGAATGTGTTCTGCTTCTTTCCATGCTTCCTTAGCGTTGCAGATGAAAGGGCCTAATTGACTCTTGATTTTGAGTTGTTCTTTCTTTTTGGCTTTGTGAAAATGAATCAAGTCTGAATTTGTCATTTGTCTATAATATTCTAATGCAAACAGTCTCATTGGAACATACTTTGGTAACCTGAAAGGGGGAAGTTCACACCCATACATCCTGATTTCAGTATAATTCTAGTATAAATACTAGTCACCCACTCTATACTGTTTGGAGAGCTAAAGAATCCTATTGATTTCACCACTGATCCTAGGAGGGGAAACCCCTGACAATAAGGTAGTTGCTGGATGAAAAAATTGATCAATGAACTCATTATATGAGTAAGGGGAGTCAAAGGATGCATGGAAAATGGAAGTCCAGAAGAAAGCAGACCTTGGATTACCCTTGGTGTCAAGTTTCATGATAGGGAATGGGAAATTATCTGACTGATAATAGAGCATGAGGTGGTATATGAAGGTGGTGTACTTCAAAACCCTTTCATTTTCCAGTTTCATGAACTGCTCATGAATTTTATCAGCAATAAAGGAGGCATAATCATATTTGACAGCCGGGGGCTGTCCAAGAGAAAAGATAGACATCAACACTAGGTTCAGTTCATCTACATACTCACTAGTGTTGAATCCCATAATAGCAGATATCATATCAACTATGAGTTTTCCCATATCTGTGAAGAAAACTGACATATAAGGAGGTGGATATTTAGTTTGATATCTTTATTATATGAAGGTCTGACAGAGGCAATTAAGTTCAACTTGGGATAATTTAGTTGATTTCTCAAGTAAATTTCCAATATAGATGGGGGTGAGAGCTTCACTGGAGTGAAATTGCAACATCTCATTGATTGATTCAGCAGTTATTAGGAAGAGGACTGTTAGACTGGGAGGCATAACTACTTTGCGGTTAGGGTCATAATTGGCATGGCAATGATGGATTAGTTCAAGGAAAACATGAACAGAGGGGAGAAAGTATATGGGAAGGTTGGATTCCCACAATCCTATGGCATCATAGCCATTCAAGTGGTTGTCTCTACATTGGCAAAAGACTTTGAGGTGGTTTTTATCAATGGTTAAGTCTTTTATCTGGAAATCCTTATTTGCAAGAGGCAAATAGTCTAAGTTTCGATGAGGAGCATTCATAGGTGCAACATTCAAAGCTACTGGGGTTTCCATTTCTGGTTCTTGTGGATTTAGAAAGGGAATTTAGGTTTTCTTTGTGAAAAGGGCACAATAGAGGGTCTAGGGGACTTAAGTGACGAAAGAAATAACTAAATTGTAATGAATTTGGTCCTTTTTCGTCAATTTTTAGTGAAAACCAAGTATTTATAGGGTTTTTGTTGGGAATTCGATAAATACCTGTTTTCGTGGAGTGAACAGCGAAATGCAGGTACTGGGTGTGGCTAGAGGGCTCTCGGCTACGCGTTTTGGAGTAGGTTGGTGACTGAAAGCTTGAGTTAGTTGACTTCGACGTTATTTTGCATGGGCGCAAAGGTTTACAGTGTAAAGCAGTGAAAATGACTTGTTTGTTTTATTTACAAAGTCAAGGGTTGTCGGGGTTTTTGGATTTCGGATGAATGATGTCAGTGGCAAGTGATATGAAATTTTTGTTATATGTGGGAAGGTGGTAAGCGGTTTCATATCGCACCACTTTTCGGGAAGGGCGGTAATGGACCTTAAGCTAGTGATTCTATAGATCTTTCGACACGTGGTGGAGTACTGTTCAGGAAAACCACTTTGTGATCGCACGCTAATGCGTGGTCACAAAGGGTCACGTGATATTCATAATTGTTGTTAGATCCTAAGAACCTGATCGGACGGTTGACAAAAGATGCGATATGATGGGGTTTAACAAAGGTGGGCCCGACATAATTAAGGGTTAATTTAATCATATCAGGAGCAGCAGGATAGGTCAGGGAGGTTATTAATTAACCATAAGGGTTAACTAATCCCATATTGATGCGGCGGGGGATTAAGGGCTATTAATTAGTTACCGTTTAAATAATTAATCTCGATTAAGGATGCATTATGATTATAGTTAACTAGGGGCGGGATATATAGAAATTCAGGGTTTTTTCAATTTAAATAGTATGGGAGAGGGTAAACGTTATAAGGGATTTATATAATATAAGTTAAAAGTTAATATGATAATGAAATGGAAAAGCTCTAAGTGTAAAAACATTTGATGTGTGTATTTAACTTAGGCTTAAAGTGACAAAGGGTTTTTATGAGAAATATTTGAAATTTTCCTAAGTAAAATAGGATTTTACTTAGGAAAAGACTTGTGAAGGTGAGTGGATAATTTATGAATGATTTTAAATACTTAGGCTTTATAAATTATTGGTCTGAGGGTCTGGTCCCTCCAGAAGTCAGAGAAATGCTATGAGCCCCTCTAATTTAGCAAATACCTTAGTACTTAGGGGAAATTAGTGAAAATTTAGGGAAAATGAGAAGGGGAGTTAATCATTCTGACTTTGCTTTGCTTGAGATGTGTTCAATATAATACATGCCTTGGCCTTGTGATGAAGGTAAAATATTAACACATTTAGAGTCATCATCCATAACATATAATTCTGCAACCATCATCTGCTTACCCTACCTACTTTATCCTAGCATTTTTACTTCTTTATTAGGGTGCACTTAGACTGGAAAACCCTTTTCACACTTTTTCTTTTACATAGTGGTATATATCAAAATCTACACTTATTACATCCAAAGGCTCAGTTAAACTGTTGAGCTCCTTTTATTCACTCTACCTATCTACTTATCTGCAAAGATTACACTGTTTGGTCAGATCTTTATTCTTTATTTCTACAACATGAAATTTAAAAATGAATTAGCCAAGTTTAAATTGTTTGACTATTCATGAATTGTGGCATAAGTGACAAGCTACACACAATTTTTTATTATACAAAAGTGAAAAAGTAATGGCATTTAGACTTGCACACTTTCCTGGTCTTTCTTTTTGTTGGGGTTCATTTTCTTTCATTTTTTTGACCATATTTTATTCTTTTTACCCTTTGATTTTTCTTTTAGGGTATACCCTCTTTACATTTTTTAAATTTTTTGATTTTTTGAAAATATGGAAAACCTTTGCAACAAGAAAAGGTATGAACATATTACATAGCTCATCAAGTCAATCATGACATACGACACCTATTAGTATAGGGGCCTAATAGTGGCTCCACTTGGGGATGGCTTTCCTTGGTGGAAAGTCAAGGAAAATAGATTAGATGGCCTCTGAACGACTTTGACTATGTTGTGCAATCTTCTTTTTCCTGCTATTTTATTATATTTATGACAATGATACTTCTTAAGCTTAGGGCCTTATCTTCCGGCTTCAACTCCAACAAGTTATTGTCCAATCAAAGCTGTAACATTACAAAGGATATAGTATGTACATGTTAATCATCATAATATATCCTAATAAGTAGGATCAAATTAATGTTTTAACATTCAACCATTGATTGGTCCTTCTTCTGCTTTTGTGCCATCCAAGTTTTTTAGAAAATATGTATTGTTTCCTTGTAGGGCATGGTTGATGTATGGTTCTTTCCATAGGAAGTCAAACTTCCCATGTTTCCCCTTATCTTCTCTTTTGGAATCCCATCTTAGCACTTTATTTCCAAGGTGGAAATCTTCTACCTTGGTTCTTTTGTCAAATATCTTCTTGAGCTTTTCTTGCCATATTTGGGATCTTTGGTACACCTCCTCTCTGGTCTATTGTAAATTGATGGTCTGATTTATCCTTCTTTGGATATCATTAGGTTCCACTTGAGCTTCTTGGAGTATTTTCATAACAGGAACTCCTAATGATGAAGAAAATACAGCCTCCATACCATATATTAACTCATAGGAACTGATGCCAATGGATTTTTTGGTTGTCAAGCTGTTTGCCCATAGTGCATTTATTAGTTTCTTATGCCAAGTCTTTTTATTTTCTTCCAGCAATTTTTTAATGATATTAATGAGGCTCTTGTTGGAAGATTTAGCTAAACCATTCCCTTGTGGATAATAGGTTGTGGAATGGCCCAGGGTAATGTGGTACTTGTTGCAAAAACTGATCTTCTTTTTTGATTTGAAATCTGCAGCATTATCGGTTATGATTTTAGTAGGGCATCCAAACCTAGACAATATATTGGTTTGTAGGAAACCTATGATTATTGTGTCATTGGCTTGTCTGGAGGGGATAGCTTCTATCCATTTGGTAAAATAATCAATGGCAGTGAGAATACATTTATGCTGGCCAGAGAAGGGAGGATGGATTTCTCCAATGAAGTCAAGACCCCATTGTTGGAAGGGCTTTTCAGTAGAGATGGATTTCAGGGGTAAAGGTAATAGTTTTCTCTTGCCCTCAAAAATTTGGCATTTATGGAAAGAAGTGACAAATTTCTTCACATCAGCAAATAAGGTTGGCGAGTAAAAACTAGCACTTAAGATCTTATTTGCAGTTGATTTCCAGTAGAGGTGTCCACCACAATCTCCTGCATCAAATTCTTGGAGAGCCTTCTCAGCTTCATTTTCTAGCAAACAATTTAATAAGACCCCTTCATGGTTTTTCCAAAAAAGAGCATCATCTAAAATACAAAACTTTAAAGCTTTCATCTTTAAAAACCTATTTTTTGTTATGGATAACCCTGGAGGAGCCTGTAAGTTTTGTAACACATAAATTATATCAGCATACCAAGGTGAGTCTAAAAAGGCCTGGCTCATTTTTGGAGTCGCCATCTCCTGTTCGTCTTCCAGTTCATTTATGTCCAGGGCTTGACAATTTGTTTCTACCATGATTTTAGCCAACCCCTATCCTTTTATCCATTTTCTAGGTTTTATTTCAATATCATACTCTAATATGGTAGCAATCCATTTGCCCCTTTTGCCCTCAATTCCATCCTGAGTCAGGATGTCCTTGACAACATCATTTGGTACATAGGCTATCACATAAGAATATAGTATGTAAACTCTGAAGTCTTTAACTGCTTTAACAAGTGCAAATGTTTTTTTTTCCATGATCTTGTATTTCAGTGATGCATCTCTAAGTGCTTTACTAAAAAAGGCTATAGGTTTTTCACATCCTTGGTCATCCTTTTGTAGTAAAACAACTGCTATAGTGTGCTCTAAGGCAAAAGAAAAAATTATGAAATCTCTATCAAATTGGGGACTTGTAAGGACCGGTGTTCTGGTTAAAGCCATTTTAATTTCTTCAAATGCTTGTTTGGCTTCTACCATCCATTTTATACTTGAATCATTTTTTAACATATTATTAAGTAACCTAATTAGTTTTGCTAAGTTAGATATGAATCTTCTCAAAAAATTTATGTTTCCTAAGAAAGCTTGAAGTTCTTTGATACTTCTAGGATGAGGTATCTGTAAAATTGCTTCTATTCTGGAAGGGTCAATTCGAATGCCATCCTTTGAAATGATGTGACCTAAGATTTTACCTTCTTCCAGGCCAAACAAGGATTTTTTAGGATTTAAAGAGATACCATATTTTCTGCATTTCAGAAATACCTGTTTGAGATGATCCAAATTCTTCTTATCTGATTTATAAAAAACAATTAAGTCATCTAGATATATGACAAGAAAATCATGAATCTCTTTAGCAAATGCAATGTCCATTTCTCTCTGGAAAGTAGCTCCTACATTTTTAAGTCCAAATGGCATTTTGATATACATAAATGTGCCCCATGGTGTTGTAAAGGAATTTTTTTCTTGGTCATCAGGATGAACCAGAATCTGGTTATACCCTGAAAATCCATCTAACAACGAAATTCTAGAAGAACCTACTACCCCTTGCAAAATATGGTCCATCTTGGGTAAAGGGTAATTATCGTTCAGAGAAACCTTATTCACATTTCTTAGATCTACACATAATCTTATTTCCCCAGTTCTCTTCCTAGTAGGTACTAAGTTAGATACCCACTCTAAAAATCTTATAGGTGCAATTATCCCTACCTCATACATACGTTTAATTTCTTTTTCAATCAGTGGTAGTAATACAGGGTTGATTCTTCTGAGTTTTTGTTTGAATGGCTTCTGGTCTTCTTTCAAAGGTATAGTATGCTGAATTATTAAGGTGTCATAAGATTTCAAATCCTCATAACTCCAGGAAAAAACATCCTGGAATTCTCTCATCAGTTCAACATATTTTATCTTCTAATCATGTGGTAAAGACTTTGATAGTTTTATCATCTTTGGATTGTCTTCTGTTCCTAAATTATATTCCTCAATATCTACCTTCAATGGTTCCATCTTTGGTTTCTTAGGAATGTCATTGGAATCAAAGAGGTCCTCTAGAGGGGTTAATCCCTTAGGCAGATGATTTTCTTTTAGATCAATGACCTCTGTTTCTTCTTCATTTATCTCATCAAGGTCCATTTCTTTTAGGTCTTGAACTTCCTTCCTAGTGAAAGTTGTGGGATGAAGAATTTGAATTGAACTTTCTTCTAAAATGTTGGTATCTACCTCATCTATTTGTTTAGAGTTACTATCTGTATCAATATCTATATGACTGTGAGAAAATTCTTTGTCTAAAGTTAAAAAATTATTAATTTGTTCATCGTTTTCAAAAACTTGTTAGTTCTTCATATTGTCAAGGATAGCTGGCCTATGCCTAATTTCAGCAGTAAACTGATGATTAGGTTCTAAAGGTAATTTATAGGTGCTAGAAAAAATAGCCAGACTGTGAGCATGTAAGTTGTGTTTCCTAGGTACTACAACAAGCTTAATTTCCAAAAAAGTATTAAGAATCTCTATAATTGTTCCTCTATAGTATCATAATCTAGGATCCCTAGTTAAATATTTCCCTTTGATCTATTTTATGATTAACTCTGAATCTCCTATGATAGATACCCTAATTGCTCCTAATCTTTTGACAAGTTTAAGTCCTAGCAAAAGAGCTTCATACTCTGCCATATTATTGGTGCATTTAAAATTTAATCTGTAGGCATGGCCTTCAGCATGGTTGTTTTCCAAGTTATGCACCCAAATTCCTGCTCCTACCCCTAATTTATTGACTGAACCATCAAATTCTAAATGCCAAAGAATTTCATGGACATAATCAGTGTCAGGGGTGATGGGAATTTGTTCAGCAGGGGGATTTAGTTTTTTGTTCTCATATGTTTTTTATTTGTTGCCAAATCATCATTGGTGTCTGAGATTTCCTGAATCTAAACACTTGTTTTTACTTTTTTAATTTCTTTTGGTTTTGCTGCTAAAACTTGTTCATTGTTGGTAGGATTGGTTTCGGCATTGTACAAAATGAATGAATCCATATCAGAGTGTACTGAGTAGATAGGGAAATTTTGTGGTTTTTCCTGACTACTTACTACATATTTCATTAATGTTTCTCTGTATAGCTTCTTAGGTTGGCTGAAAACAGAGATAGTAGCATAAGACATGTCCAATTGAAGTGATCCTTGAAGCTTAGCACCCCAGGACCTGGATAATAACATTCCATATTTTGGAGGTATATCTGCTACTACTATATCCATCAGGATTGTTTTTGCAGGGTATTGAACTAAAGAAACACACAAGTCTTTTATTAATCCTAAACATCTCACTTGACTAGAATCAAAAGAAAAGAGATCTTTATATGGTCTAGTGATGTCAAGATCCTTTTCTCCATTACAAACTTGGGCATTAGGTTATATGAGATGCCCCAGAATCAAACATGGCGTTGTGAAGGATTTTATCATGAATATTTAAGCTCACATAGAAGGGAGGAACACTTCCTTCTAAATGTTTCCCATTTACTTCAGGGCCAAAGATTAATTTTGGTTGGTCATCAAAAACATTAACAGAATCTTCAGTTCCAGTGATGTTCAGTGATCTGTTAATTTGACTTCAGTAGGCATCATGTTTAGCTAATTCGGACAATGGAACAACAATATTTAGCTTGCCTACTTCAGTTTCCAGATTGAAAGGTTTTTCTGTTTGGGCTTTTGTGTTTTGAACAGTGGGATTCTCTTTGTTTTCTATATTTTCTGTGTTTTTCTCCTTTTCAGGAGTAGGGTTATGATTAGCAGTTTCTCCTAAATCAACTTCTGGAGGTTCTTCCACATTTCCTTTGGAAGGAGGAGGAGTGGAGGAATGTCTATTATTTGGTTGATTGTCAGAGACATCCTCTATTATTGGATTAGAGGGGTTATTGTTAGATCTAGACAAAATCTGTACATGTGGAGGGATTGCTTTACCTTTGATAGGCTATTTTGGAGCTTTCTATGTGTTTGCTTTAGGAACATCAATTCTTCTATTTCTTAAATTATAATGTTTATGTACCTCGTAGATCGTTGTGTCATATCCCTCCCTGAAGTCAAACGATTCTCCTGATTGAGTTTGAAATTGTTTGAGAATGTGGGCCTCTTGATCATCTTGAGTTAGGAAAAATTCTCCTTCATTGTTAAGTCCCATTAGATTTATCTAAGTGTCTTCTTGTGGATCTTCGATGCTGGAATCTTCTACATAATTCTCCTGGAAACGGGGTCTAATGTTTTGATCTGGACCAATCTTTCAAGGGTTCTGGTTTTGGTTTTTTCGGAAATTTGGATTCCTCCCTGTGTTGGTTGGCTGACCATCCCAAGGAGATTTTCTTTCTATTGTTTCCACTCTATCTCCTAGCCTTTCCATCCCTTTCATTATAGCATCTAGTTTCTATTCAACAGGTGAAGCTTCTTCTTTTAGTGGTATCCTCCTTTCACTCCTAACTTTGGCTCATTTAGACATCAAGTTGGCTTCAACACTGATAGTTATACTTTGCATCTCTTCCAACGTTCTAGGGGCTCTTTCCCTTAGCTGAAAAGGAATATCCAAATCAAATCCATCTAGGAATTTGATTAGGGCCAAATCAGGTGGGGGTCCAAGGTTTTGAGGAATGGCATTGTAAACAGTGTTGAACCTAGTGCAGTAATCATGCATAGTTTCTTGTTTTCCTCTCTTGAGGTTTTCATACTCGGATAAGATCTGCAGAGGATCTTTCTTTTTCTCCCAATGATTCAGGAATTTTGTGTAAAGGGTTTCTAGGCTATCTATCATGTTTACTCGTAGAGCCCTAAACTAGGTTCTGACTTCACCAGTTAGGCTCTAAACAAATATCCTCATTCTTACATCATCAGTATCTATCTCATATATTTCAAAGTAGTCAAACATTTTTTTGGTATGTTGCTGAGTTGTGTATGTACTAGTACCATCAAATGGAGTGATTTTACTTTAGTAATATTGAGGCATGGCACCTAAATTGGCTGGTAAAACCAACGGGGTATACCTGTTTGCCATGGTTGCAGGTAGTGATGGAACAACAACCGAGGTAGGGGTAACAATGGGAATTTGAGTTGTTGATGGAGGGGTAGAAGGAGGGGTCTGTGGTGGGGTAGTTTGGGGCTAAGATGTATGAGGGAATGGTGAAGAAATTGCAAAGGCAGCAATGATTGTAGAGGGATTAGGTGTTCCTTCGGAGGTAAGCTCAGATTATATTGAATTCTGAAAATGGTTGTCAATTGAGGAACTGACAACTTCAAATTGTAACTCTTCAATAAATACTAGGTCTAGGACCAAATCATACAATTCAGATTCAGAAGATGTTCTAAACAAAGAGGTCTCAAATTTATCATCAAAGGGTTCATCCTCAAGATAAATCCCCTTAACAGGACAGGATCTTGATCTGTAGGTGAGATGAGAACTAGCAGTACTTTCTTAACTTTCTTGTCTCCTAAGAATTCTAGGGATCAGATTTGGGTTCTCAAACACTGGTGGTGGATTTGGATCAGGATTTGCTCTAGTGCAACGAATCCTTTCTGAAGACAGATTTCTTGGTTTTGATTTTCTAAATTAATATCAACAACAACTTTTGTAATCTCTTTAAGATGCTTTAGATTTGAATTTAAACATTCCTAAAGATTTGTGTGATTGAGGAATTGGTTCATGTTAAGTTCATAAACTAAACCAGAGATTGACTAAAGTAGCATTTATCTACTTATGCACTTGCAAAGCAAGAGCAGTTCGAAGGCTACCTGGCTAACTTCAGGCTCCGTCTGTAGTTTATAAAGTAAACAACAATAACAACAAATTTTTCGTTCCCCGGTGGAGTCGCCACTATGTTATCACTCAAATTTTCCTAGAAGTTGTGAGAAGAGGAAAGGGGTCCGAGGTAACCACAAACAAACTTTTAGATACATAATCTAGCCAATCTGTATCTAGAGAGGGCTCTCTCTTTAAGGTTTAGCTTTGTTTTGGAAAGGTTTTAGGCTAGTTATGAAAGCTTTGGGATTTTGGTTGTATATGGTGGTGAAATTCAATAGCAGAGGGGTAGAACTGAATATTTCAGGCCATTGGGCTAATGGAGTCAAAAGAAAATGGCTCAAATGGATTTGGTTTCTCCGCAAAGGATGGCTTCACAGGGCAAGATAGCTAAAATAGGGAGCAAATGATAACTTGATAGGATGGGACGGGCTCAAAGGGGAAGAAGGGAATTTAAGAATCCTTCCACACGTTTTGAGAAGAGGGACTTTGGATGATCACTAATAAAAAGCAATTAAGGATTTTTTACCAAATGATCAAAATGATAAACTAAAAAGCATGAGAAATTAAGAATTCCTTGCCTATGATATTTTAGAGGAAAACATTAAGAATAAAAACGATTGAAAACAAATTGCAGTAAAGAACTTTCTAAATTAAGCTTTTTCGTTTTAATATTCAGATAAGAAACATAACTGAAATATTTAAACCAGAGAACAATAACACATGAGTTATAAAATACTTATTTGTCCGATGTATTGCACATGAATCCTGTGAAAAGTCCTTTGTATTAATTCTTCATCCAACCAGCCATGCAAAATTTGTCCAACAACACTTTATTCCAAAATAATCAGTTTTACAGCAATGTCTAAGAATCCACCCTCAATACTTTGAATGAGGGAGTATTTATACAAAAATTTTACAATAAAATATCTCATAACAAAGAGAGATATATTCTAGGGTGACTAACTATAAGTTACATGAAAATAGAGAAAGATGGTCTCGTAGATAGCAGATAATGTAAACTAATGGCTTGATGTCCTTGCTTTTTATGAATGAGCTAGAGGTAGGCTCTAAGATGAGGCATCTTGTTGTCTTCTTCATAACTTAGTGCTGGCTATTCTGCTTTTCACTTTCTCATTGATACACTTTGACCTGCTCTGATACTCTTTACTCGTTTGATCTCTGTTTATCCTCTTTTACCCTCATTGACTGTAGTAAATAACCAAAATTTACTTTTTACCAAGGATAAATTACAAAATTTCTAGCATTTATTCCCACCATTTTGGCTATGATATTCTGGTCCTTTGAAGTTTTCGGAGGATTTCATCAGTCTCGGTGTACCTGAAAAAGGTGGGCTCAGCTAGAAACAAATGCTTTAGCTCATGCTCGACATAGAACAGGTTCTCTAGGCTGTCATAGAGAACTCTACCTGTAGGCAGTGCCTTTGGTGCTAATGCACTTGTTGATGAATTTGCCTGGTTACCTGCATATTGAAGCAATTTGTACACATAATCTATATGCCTCATTAATTTATCATTAATAACTAAACGAATAGGTAGCCCTTTGTTCTGCAAAATACCAAATTTCTCCATAAAAGCATCAATTTCCTCCTGCATGTTTTGCCATCTTCTTTCTAAATTTTGCATCAGATACCTTTTAGTTAATACCTTCTTGATTTCCAGAATTGCCCCTGTTCTGTCTTCGATGCCCAGTTCTTCAAGCTGGTACTTATTCTTAGTATTCAAAAAATTTATGAGCCTGGTGGCTTCCTTAGGCATCCTTCCTAATTCTGCTTTTGTTCTCTGAATTTATTCTAGGGTTGCCTTTACCAAATCAATTTTCTCAAAAATTATTTGTATTGATGGCCAAACATCATTTATTCACTGAGTTATGTTGGTCCAAAGAATCTTCTTAATTTCTGCCAAGGGCTTGTCAAATGTAAGGTCTTTTTCTAATGATTTTACCTTGTTTTCTAATCCTTTAATTTCCCTTACCTTTTCTGCAAAATTTATCTTTGAAACATCACATCTCTATTCTAAGGTAACATATTGTTCTTTTACCTTTTGTAACTCTGAAACTTGGAGTTTAAACTCCTCCATTGATCTTATTAATTCTTCTATACTTTGACCTGAAGTTCCTGCTTGTGTTGTTCCTGTACTTGTGACTGCTTTAGCTATGGCCAAAGGAATATTGGGTGCCGAAGTTGTTGCCAAAGTTGAAGGGACCGCAGTGGAGACAAGCAGTATCACATTTGACAGCTGGGAGGTCAATTGTCCCTGCTTGCTTTGAAGTGATCTTTCTAACTCTTGCTCTGTCTCCTTTAGTTGTTCATTAAGCTGTAGGACTAAGTCCATCAGCTCCTCTTCAGACTTCTTTTGAACAACTTCTGCAATCTGTGGATGTCTTGAAGGTGGTAGTTTTAGCTGCTTTCTCAAGGGAGCTATGTCTTCATCCTTTTTCTTTATTAAGGCTTCTGCAGCCTTCACCTCCTTTGGATTATGTCCCAATCCAATGACATAAATTCTTCCAAATATTTGATTCTATTATCTTTATCCTATGAGCAGGATCTCTCTAGTTGTAATTGGGTAGTGGTATTACTTAGAGAATTCTCTAATCTTTGGGCCATCATGGCCTTACTAGTCAAAAGTAGAATATATCATTTCTCCTCTTTGCCTGTGTAGCTCAATTTGATCCAAGGGATGAAAATCTTTTTCCATAACCTCAAATTTGGTTTGAAGGTAATCTACAGTTGTTTGAGGTTTATTCACTTTAGGCTTGAGTAGGCTCATTTCCATTTTTCCCTCTTTGATCTCATCGGCTGACATCAACCTATTCTGATTGGTAGGAGCCATTTTCAAGAATTGATTATAAACTTGCATTCTCAATGGCTCATTTCTGGCTTTTATCTCCTTGAATTTCTTTTTAAAATCCAGGTTATCATTTCGTGGAGGCTTAAAAGATGATGCTTCAGTACTCTGTTGTCTTTCTAGATCCCCTCTCTGTGAGCTAGAAGGTGTCTCAATTGCCGGGAAAGTCTGGTGACTTTCTGCCCCTTCTTTTCTTTGGCTCTCTGGAGTTCCCTCAAAATATTCTTCTTCAAAAAGAGGATTTAGCCTGTGCCTTTTAGCACCAAGCTTGTCTGATGGAGCACTGGCAGGGGTGGTTTCTTCCCTGTCTCTCTTTTTGTTCCTTTCCTCATTCAGAGGAGTTCACAAAATTAGGGGCTCTTCTACATTAACCTCAGTTTGGTGAGCCTATGTTTGAACTTGCCCCTGAGAAGTTTTAGGCTGCTTTGACATTGTGGATTGCTCTATGGCTTGAATTCTAGTTTCTAGGCCCTTTCCATTGGATATCCCTGTAAATGGTATGCTAGTGTCTTGTGAGTGCTGCTGAGAGGTTTCAGCTGTGGAAGCACTGATCCCTGAACTTTGAGAAGACTCAAATCATACTTGCCCAAAAGAATCCAGGTCAAGTGTTTTTTCAAGATCTCTCATGACATTTTCTGTATTGACCTGTTCACTATCAGTTTCTATTAAAGTCCCTTCCCTACATTCATCCATGTTGGAAAACTTTTCAATCTTTAGGATTCTATGATGTATGTAAGGTGAAATTTTGTTTTTCATCCTTCTATCACATATGAAGCTATGAGGGTCATAAGGGATCCACCCACAACTTTTGTGCAATTTTAGATGATCTTCTAGAATGTGTTCTGCTTCTTTCTATGCTTCCCTAGTGTTGCAGATGAGAGGGCCTAATTGACTCTTGATTTTTAGTTGTGCTTTCTTTTTGGCTTTGTGAAAATGAATCAAATCTGAATTTATCATTTGTCTGTAATATTCTAATGCAAACAGTCTCATTGGAACATACTTGGGTAACTTGAAAGGGAGAATTTCACACCCATACATCCTGATTTCAATATAATTCTGGTATAAATACCAGTCACCCACTCTATACTGTTTAGAGAGCTGAAGAATCCTCTTGATGTCACCACTGATCCTGGGAGGGGAAACCCCTGTCAATAAGGTAGTTGCTGGATGAACAAATTGATCAATGAACTAATTATATGAGTAAGGGGAGTCAAAGGATGCATGGAAAATGGAAGTCCAAAAGATAAAGGACCTCGGATTACCCTTGGTGTCAAGTTTCACGACAGGGAATGGGAAATTATCTAATTGATAATAGAGCATGAGGTGGTATATGAAGGTGGTGTACTTGAAAACCCTTTCATTTTCCAGTCTCATGAACTGGTCATGAATTTTATCAACAATAAAGGAGGCATAATCATATTTGACAGCAGGGGGCTGTCAAGGAGTAAAGATAGACATCAACACTAGGGTCAGTTCATCTACATATTCACTAGTGTTGAATCCCATAACAGCAGAAATCATATCAACTATGAGTTTTCCCATATCTGTGAATAAAACTGACATATAAGGAGGTGGATCTTTAGTTTGATATCTTTGTTCTATGAAGATGTGACAGAGGTGATTAACTTTAGCTTGGGATAATTTAGTTGATTTCTCAAGTAAATTTCCAATGGAGATGGGGGTGAGAGCTTGACTGGAGTGAAATTTCAACATCTCATTGATTGATTCAGCAGTTATTAGGAAGAGGACTGTTTGACTGGGAGACATAACTGCTTTGCGGTTAGGGTCATAATTGGCATGGCAATGATGGATTAGTTTAGGGAAAACATGAACAGAGGGGAGAAAGTATATGGGAAGGTTGGATTACCACAATCCTATGGCATCATAGCCATTAAAGTGGTTGTCTCTACATTGGAAAAGGACTTTGAGGTGAGTTTTATCAGTGGTTAAGTCTTTTATCTGGAATTCCTTATTCGCAAGAGGCAGATAGTCTAAGTCTCGATGAGGAGCATTCATAGGTGCAACATTCAAAGCTACCGCGGTTTCCATTTCTGGTTCTTGTGGATTCAAAAAGGGAATTTAGGTTTTCTTTGTGAAATGGGAAGAACTGAGGGTTTAGCAGACTTAAATGATGAAAGAAATAACTGAATTGTAATGAATTTGGTCCTTTTTCATCAATTTTCAGTGAAAACGAAGTATTTGGAGGGTTTTTGTTGGGAATTCGATAAATACATGTTTTCGGGGAGTGAACAATGAAATGCAGGTACTGGGTGTGGCTAGAGGGCTCTGGGCTGCATCGGCTGTGAGTTTTGGAGCAGGTTGGCGACTGAAAGCTCGAGTTAGTTGACTTCGACATTCTTTTGCATGGGCGCACAGGTTTACAGTATAAAGCAGTGAAAATGACTTGTTTGTTTTATTTACAAAGTCAATGTTTGGCAGGGTTTTTGCATTTCTGACGGATGATGTCAGCGGCAAGTGATATGACATTTTTTCGTATGTGGGAAGGCGGTAAGCGGTTTCATATCGCACCAATTTTGGGGGAGGGCGATAATGGACCTTGAGCCAGAGATTCCATAGATCTTCCGATGCGTGGCGGAGTACTGTTTAGGAAAAGCGCTTTGTGATCGCATGCTAACGCACGGTCACAAAGGGTCGTGTGATATTCATAATGGTCGTCAGATCGTAAGAACCTGATCGGATGGTTGACGGAAGATGCGATATGATGGGGTTTGACAAAGGTGGGCCCGACATAATTAAGGGTTAATTTAATCATATCGGGAGTAGCGAGATAGGTCGGGGAGGTTATTAATTAACCATAAGGGTTAACTAATCCCATATTGATGCAGCAGGGAATTAAGGGTTGTTAATTAGTTACTGTTTAACTAATTAATCCTGATTAAGGATGCATTATGATTATAATTAACCAGGGGCGGGATATATAGAAATTCAGGGTTTTTTATATTTAAATAGTACGGGAGAGGGTAAACGTTATAAGGGAATTATATAATATAAGTTAAAAGTTAATATGATAATGAAATGAAAAACACTAAGTGTAAAAACATTTGATGTGTGTATTTAACTTAGGCTTAAAGTGACAAAGGGTTTTTATGAGAAATATTTGAAATTTTCCTAAGTAAAATAGGATTTTACTTAGGAAAAGACTTGTGAAGGTGAGTGGATAATTTATGAATGATTTTAAATACTTAGGCTTTATAAATTATTGGGCCGAGGGTCTAGCACCTCCAGAAGTCAAAGAAATGCTCTGAGCCCCTCTAATTTAGCAAATACCTTAGTACTTAGGGGAAATTAGTGAAAATTTAGGGAAAATGAGAAGGGGAATTAATCATTCTGGCTTTGCTTTGCTTGAGATGTTTTCAATATAATACATGCCTTGGCCTTGTGATGAAGGTAAAAGATTAACACATTTAGAGTCATCATCCATCACATATAATTTTGCAACCATCATCTACTTACCCTACCTACTTTATCCTAGCATTTTTACTTCTTTATTAGGGTGCACTTAGACCAGCAAATCCTTTTCACACTTTTTCGTTTACATAGTTGTATCTATCTAAATCTACACTTATTACATCCAAGGGCTCAGATCAAATTTTTGAGCTCCTTTTATTCACTCCACCTATCTACTTATCTGCCAAGATTACACTGTTTGGTTAGATCTCTATTCTCTATTTCTACAACATGAAATTGGAAAATGAATTAGCCAAGTTTAAACCATTTGACTATTCATGAATTGTGGCATAAGTGACAAGCTGCACACAATTGTTTATTATACAAAAATGAAAAAGTAGTGGCATTTAGACTTGCACACTTTCTTGGTCTTTCTTTCTGTTGGGGTTCATTTTCTTTCATTGTTTTGACCATCTTTTTTTCTTTTTACCCTTTGCTTTTTCTTTTAGGGTATACCCTCTTTACATTTTTTAAATTTTTCGATTTTTTGAAAATATGGAAAACCTTTGCAACAAGAAAAGGTATGAACATATTACATAGCTCATCAAGTCAATCATGACGTATGACGCCTATTGGTATAGGGACCTAACACTAACTACAAAAAGGAAATAATAACCAAATGAAAAAATCTTCCACATAATTGAACATGAGAGGTATCATGGGAAACCCAACATGGGAGAAAACCTAGCTGGAAGGTGAGGCCTATGCTTTATTTTCTTTCTTCAGTTATGAAAATGCAAGTACAAAAATGGGGTACTTACAATGGAGCTCTCTTTGACAGAATGGCCTAAATGGTTGTTATATAATCCTATATTATGTTCTCAAATCCCACTCCTAAATACTCTAATTAACTATAGAACAAGTAATGTTGAAGGAATGGAACAACTTCTCCTCCTAATGGCTCAATATTTAACATAATTTGATGACCAATATAGGGTTAGGGTATTTGCATATCTCAACACTAAATTAATCTTATGGTTTTGGACCTTCTAATATTTTCTCAAAGGTCAACATGTGATTACTCCATGTGAATAATGAGGGTTGATATGGAATACATTTAATACCATGGTGGTGAAAATGGTAGGTAAACTTTCAGGAGGAATAACTTTCACATACTAACTTAAATTGAGATGATTTTCACATAATTGAGTGTCTTTGTATATCTCAACCCTAAATTAGTGTTATAGTTTTGGACCTTCTAAAATCTTCTTGAAATTCCACATGTGATCACTGTGTATGAATAATGGTTTTTGTGGCATCCATTCAATACCATGGTGTTAAACAAGGTAGGTCAACTTGAGGGAGGCATAAATTACACATATGAACTTATATTGAGGTGATTTTCACATCCTTGGAAAGGTCTCATTATGTAAATAAACAATGAGGGGCTAAGATCAATGTTCCCAAAATTTTGACCCCAACAAGTATTTAATACTTCAAAATAGTTTTGGATGGTTTTAGAGCCCAAATCTCAAACTAAGACTATGACAAATTATAATAACGCTTTCTAAATCAATCTTTAAAACTCGTAAAAAACAAATTATTTATTACATTTAAAAATATAAAAACAATTTTAATAAATTTTAGAAATATTTGAAAAACATTATTTCAATATTAATTAATATTATTAATTTAATATACAAATGATTGAATTAACTAAAAATAAGCACATTTATAAATAGTTATATAATTATAACTTATTGTGTCGAAAGACACTCTATAAATGTAGGGAGATGTTGTCTAGTAACATTACATTTAAAAATAATAATTATACTTACATTAAAGAATTAAAAAATAGTAATAACAAAAATTTATTTCAATGTTCAGCATAAATAAAATACTTCAATTTTCATATTAACCTTATATCAATTTTAGACGGACACAAATAATTGAATGTTTTTACTTTTTAATATAACAAGAAGATGTAATTTCTTCACTATTCAATATTGATTTCCTTGAGAGGCACATTCTACAGGGATTATTAGAGATATGTGTAATTCCTTCCATCCTCAACCTTAGATTGACACTGTAATATCCCTATAAACTGCATTCAAATTGACATTCACAATGGAAAAGACTATTTTGACCATGTTTAACGAAATAGTTGAAAACAAGAACGATTATGATTTAGTTGGAAACTAATTTGAATCAAATAAAGAAAATTATAACGCATAGAGAAAAATAAATTTTTACAAGTTCTTTAAATTCATTAATAAATTGGAAAAAAATGACTTTCATCTTCATCCACTAAAGTTTTCATCATGTGAAGGCTAGAGGAATTGATCAACACAACTTTGGTGACAAATGTTTTGGCTCCAATGAAAGGTATTCCTAAACATGAGGTATGCACATGGGGCTTCATGATTATTGTGCATAAAATATAAATAAACATGATTTTTTTTGGAAAGAAATTGCATGTGTTTTGCGCAAGGAATGATAGGTTATTTTATTAATTGGAAATATTGAAAGTTGGAGGGATATTTTTGTAGAGGAATCAATTATTTCATTGGAAGGTTGTGTATGGTTTCTATGTAAAAAAAATCTAAAAACATTGTAAGATAACTTTACATATTAAATATAAAGAAATTGTGTTGGTTTATTAAAAAAATATATTATAGAGACGTGGTTTGTTTTGAAAAGAAAATGCACATCAATCATGCACACAAAAAGATTTAAGAATGCATGCTATTTTTCATAAAGAATGAATGTGAGCTTTGTGATTTAATAATTCATACTACTTTTCATAAAGAATGCATGTGAACTTTGCATGGTAAACAGTAAAGAAATCATATTACTTTCTTGAAAGAAAATTGCAAGGTAAAAGAAAAAGAAATCATATTACTTTACTGGAAGAAAAATGGTGAAATATAAGTTAGGGATGTTGTTTTATTGTAAAAAAAACACACGTGAAACCTACAAATATTAAATAAATCATGATCCATCTAGAATCAGGTCCATCTAGCAAAAAGAGACCCTAGCACCTTTGCAAACCATTTTAAGGCAACACCTTACAATAATTCTTTTTATGAAAATAATCTACTCATATTCATAATTCTTTTTATGAAAATAATCTACTCATATTCACTTGCCTCTTGGACAACCATAATCCTTACCATAATTCTTTTTATGAAAATAATCTACTCATATTCATAATTCTTTTTATGAAAATAATCTACTCATATTCACTTGCCTCTTGGACAACCATAATTCTTTTTATGAAAATAATCTACTCATATTCACTTGCCTTTTGGACAACCATAAGCTTCCAATAGAATAAACTCCACACCTCTCAAAATGAAAACTTGGTTGAGGGACACAGTGATGTGGACAAGGCAACTAGGTTCATTGAACAAATCTAAGAGATCCACCAGGCAGTATAGGAATAGCTGGAAAAGAGCCAAGCCAAATACAAGGCAAGGCACGACAAGCATCGGATGGAGCATAGTTTCCAAGTTGGTGACCAAGTCTGGTTGTATATCAACAAGGACAGGATGCAAGGTGTATATTCATAATTTTTTTCATGATCATAATGTATGTAAGATTTTGTTATGAAAAGAGAAAGAAAATAAGTTATTTCATTAAAGAAAAGATTGAAATTAGGAGAGAAAATTAGATTATTAATTTCCTTGGAGATATTAGCATGAATCCTATACACTCTTAATAGGAATATGTGCATTATACTGGAATTATTGAAATACATTTCTATCTTAATTCTTGAAAAAAAAAATATATTGCATGCATCATTGCATTACATTTCCAAGTGAAATGTTTTTGCATACATTATCATATTCATGCAACAGAGAAAAGATAATTAGTTTAATTCTCTTGGAAGGGTTTTCATGAATATGTATGCATATATTAACGATGTTGTGTATTTAAACATTGCAAGGATTTGTGTATAGGACAACTTGCATAGGAGTTTTGTGCATTAATTGGTGAAAAATAAAGATTGGTTTCTTAAAACATAAATATGAATCTTGTTCATACAAAAACAAGAACACATGCTTGTTCCTTGAAAAGATTGAGTGCATTGAAGTAAGGGTCATTGTGTTAAACAAAAAAACACATGTTGCATGCACAAAATGTTAGTCATTGTGATATAGAAAATATGTTTTTGCGTGTAAATAGAGAAAGTTATTATGTTAATTTTCTTGAAAAGATTGTCTCGCTAGGTGAATTGTATTAATTTTCTTATTTAGGTGCATAAAAGATTAAGTTAACCTTGTGTTGATGCCTCGAAAATCGCTGCAACAACATTGGGGGATAACCACCCGTCCGGACCTTAAAAGCAGCTCCTTTTCCGTTTGGTGTGGTGGCTCCGACTGTTCATCTAGGTCCAGTTACCTTCTCCCTATTGCTATTGGTTTATAATGTACCTTTAACTACCAATAGACAGGGACATCAGATCACTTCTTCTTGCTGATCAGGCAAGAGAATGACCCTTAAGCTGATTTGGGTTCAGCCAAGCCACAACTAAAATTTTGCCTCTTTGTGGAGACGACTTAAAAGAATGTAGAATTTACTCTAAATGCAAGCTTATTCTATGATGCAAGCAAAAGAAACTAATCTAAATCCTATCTTAATTAGGCAGATATAGATCTAACCCAACTAAGAGCAAGATAATTAAAGTATTGGGATTTAGATATGTCTTGTTTATAATGAATACCAAGTTAATGAAGTAGTTCAATTAACTGATATTATGGATATCAAAACACATCCTATTGAGACCTTTTTACTGAAATAATAAACCAACAACACTCAGGAAGTAGTTCACATAAATGATATTGATTATCAAATCAGCAAACCCAATAACTAAACAATAATATGTGGAAATAGTTCACAACATATTACCAATCAATAAATCAGTTTTAATAAGACAGATTTCTGAGTAAATAGTTACTCAGAAATCAGAAATTAATCCATAAAACACAGAGATACATAATAAAAAGATTGAGACAAATTACCCATATTGACAATAGTGCACAAACATGAATAAAATGAGACATCCCTGTCACTATAAAAATGAAACTGATATTTAAAACAGTAGTATTAGAAATACCAATTTATTGCATCCATTTCTCTGTCCTTGGTCTCCAACAGCCCTTTACATTGCTTGAATTTCTGCCTTCAAAACTAGACCCACAATAGTGCAAGCTTTGTTCTTCATGCATAATTCAATATACAAAGGGAAAATCCTCAATAATTCCCAGATCTGAGATTTTTCACTCCTCCCTCCTACAACTCTAAATTCCAATTACAATAGTGCTTTCAGAACTCTCTAAAATTGCAGAGGAGAGCAGCCCATATTCCATTTTGCGATCTGTTATTTATACTGTCTGTGAAGGAATTCTTGAGAGGAAAGTTTGGTGAAGAGAAATCTGCCAAATATAATTTTAATTGCTCATAATTCTGATCTTCAATTGCTGGAGCATTCTTATTGCTTGAAATCCTTTTCTTCATATCTTTTCCACTGTTTTCTTGCAAAAGAAATCAAAATAAATTAAAATGCAATCAAAATATCATTTCTGGCAATTAAATCCAATCCAATCAAATTCTATTTAAATAAATAATTAAAACCAAAATATAAGCTCTGTATTGATGCTTGGAATGATTTGATTGGCAAAGGATATCATTGGCCAATGGATCTGCAATTAGAAGAGGTTTTGGACAAATGAAATTGAAAACAATAACTCAGAAAATTGATTTTGTTTTCAAAATTCGGAGCCTGATCTTCTGCCTGATTTTTGGCCCAATAAATGATCAAATCTGTTGGTGAAACCTCCTTCAAAATGTTCTCCTTGTTTTTCTCTTTCTAATGAGCCATCCTGGGCCTCATTTGGCCAAGTAGAACTCAATTTATGAGCTTCCAAAGTTGATGGGTCAAATCTGATGTAAATCTAGAAATTCTGTTGCTGGACTAAAAAATGAGAATTTAAATTAAAAATTAAATCCTAAATTAGTCCCTAATTAATTCTAATTTAATTGCTAATTATAAACTAAACTATTTATTAATTTAACTAACTAATGATTTATAAACAAATCCATTCTTAATTAAAAACTAATCAATATTAATCTAACTGATATTTAAATTAATTACATATTACATATAATTAATTAATTTAATTAATATAATATATTACATATTAATTAATTTAATTAATATAATATAATATATTACATTTAACATATATAAACTAATTAATATTACAAATACAACCCAACCATATTAACATATCTAATATATATATATAAAATACTAACACTTACCATATTACCATACCATACGTATGAGTCATGGAACAAGTCGTTGGAACCAACGTATAAGACTTTGATTTTATTCCTTTTTGTTATCGGCACCTTCCTCATCGCCACATACCTTATCGGCACATCGCATCGGGAGATGGATGGGTTAACGAACTTGTTTCGCATACATATAAGTTCCGATGCGAACGGTTATTGCCTTTTGCTTCATCGCATTGGCAAATCGAGAAGGAGGTGTCGGGGCTTTTTAATATAATGCGAAATGCCGATGCGATATATCGCATCGGGGGTGACTAATAAGCTTGTCGGGGTTCCTTAAAAATTGTTGCGAATAGAACTCCCGATGCGATCTTTTATTTATTTTTTATATTCTTTTTTTTTGTTTGTTTTAAATTTTAATTTAATTTAATTAATTATATAATATATTAATTAATTTAATTAATTTAAAATTTAATTTTAAAACTTAAATTTTCATTTTTTGTTTTGTTTTTATGAACATATGTTTTTAAACTATAGCTAAAAATAAAACTACAACCACTTAGAAAATAAATGAAAAATAATAAAAATAAACTACAGCCACTTGAATGTTTGGTTTTTCGAGATTAAGATTTGATTAGAAAATTGGAGTGAATTTCTTAAGTCCCGATGCTTAATTATTCGGCTGCATAATGAAAAATGTTAGTAAAACCCTCTATGAGTTAATATTTAAACTGAATGCGTTATTGGACAAATTTATTTACAAAATGCGATATTGTACATTTTATGCATTTTTAACCCAGGCTAGATAAATGATGAGATTTCAAAGGAGTGCCATTTTCAAACCAGTTGACCAAATGAGGTGAAACAAGCGTCAATGGGAAGCTTGTAAAAAAAAGAATCGATTCTATCGAAGCAATCAAAACAAGAATCCAAAGAAAACTAAAAATTAACAAAAGCGTAGGGCAATTAACTAAAATAAAAATCCAAAAAGGTGCTTAGCCAAAAATTTTATAGAAAGGGTCCCCATTATTCGAAGCAGACGTATCAATAATGGGGGGGGTGTTGTGTTTTTACCACAACAATTGGCGACACACGGGAGAAGAACCAATTATCTCTTTTTGTTATGAATGAGATTTTCCTAAAATTAAAGTAAAAATAATTAAAGAAGAGAAAATTATGCTTGAAATGCTTGACTAAGTTTATTAGTCTGAACAAAAACCAGAATCATCTAACTGTAATTTTTCTTAAAATTCCTCGTAAATTAGAATATTTCAAAACTCTATATCAGTCATTAATTAGTTGAAGGGATAAAGCAGGGGTCACTTTACAGCTTAGCTTTCAAAATATACTCATTTGTCACAGGTAGATCCACTGTTGCCAGCAAACATCCATAGTTTCGACAGGGTTACCTTTTAATCACCAATGATTTCAGAATTCCATCTGTTTAAGAATTATTGATCTAAAGATAAATCCATTTATATATGTTTTTTTTGTTTTTTTTTTTTTTTTTATTAAATCTTAAAAGCCATTGTCCTAGTATGGTAGCCAGATAGTTGACAATGCCATTCACTGGTTAAAATTGGACTGAACAAGCTGGCTCGTGATGAGACCCCTTGTCTTATAATTGTTTGCAATCATAAGCCATTACCCTGGTTTGTTTAGCAGTGTTGGTAATGTCAGCCTATTTTCCCCTATGATCATGGTAAGCAGGCTCACGATGAGACCTCTTATCTTTTAAGTTTAAATATATTTCTAGATTATTCTCTAGAAAAATAAGACTCTTTGGGACAGGGAGAATCATTGACTCCTTAAGAGTTAAGAATGACAATTTCAGAGTTAAAGGTGCTTTGCTGTAAAGTGTCTTTACTTGGTTATAAATAACTTTTCTTGACTGATAATAAAACTTTGAAAGATCTTAATAAAATTTTGAAATCTCAAAATGATTACAGCTTGATGAAAAAGAAATTTTCAGATTTTATGATACTTTGCCAACTTCTCTTGATTGGTAATCTCTTCCTTAAGTATATCTACTTTTATAATAAGAAAATCAAACTCTACTAAAAGATGTAAGAAAAAGCTAATAGATGACTATTAACAATTTTTCTCCATGTATGCTGACCATTGTTAGGTAACAAGAAGGCCTTCCATATAAATCACGGCAAAGTCACCAAAATCAAAACTGAAAACCAAAAGAAAAGAATTCTTATGCTAAAGTGAGAAAAGAAATCAGCAATAAAAATAAAAACAAAGAAATCTTTAAAAATGGACAGGAAAATCCAAGTTTCGCATGATAAACTCAAACAAGAATGTTTATACCAATGTCTCCAACAATATGAAGAAAAAGAAAATAAGCATGTAATCATTCCTTCTTATGTTGAGATTTAGAAAAACATACCTTGCAGAGTTGTGAATGCTTTAGGCTTTTAGATAACAGTGATTGTAAAATTCAGCCACAATGAATACTTTCTGTCTGATATGAATCTTCTTGTTTCCAAGCATCATCTTAATCATTTTCTAAAAAGGAATGCTTAAAGAAACAAACTAAAGGTTCAGAAACTTCCTGGTGTAGCTGTTTCATGGAAGATCATCGCTGCTTCATGAAATTAAGCCAGGAGAAGAGTATGGACTTCGAAAATATGATCTAGCAGAGGATTGAAAGCTTTAAATGGAGAGCTGCAAAACAGAGTTTTATATCAGCATAATTTAAAACAAAAATGAAACTAGAATGATGAAATGGAAATTAATGAAAATGGGCATATGAATCTTACCATTGGATAATTGCTTTTGATCTTACCTGAAAGGTATCAGTTTCTCCAAACTAGCTGACTTCTTATTTTAATTAACATTAAAAATATGAAGAAGCCAAACTAACCAAAATCATATAACCCCAAAATCATTATTTATTTTACTTACACTAAAGCAAGCAGAAAAATGTAAAAATGGAATGCTTAATGCTCAAGGGAATTGAAATAAAAGAAATGCATCAGAGATGAGAATGAGAATTTGCAGTAATGACTATCCCTCAACATATTATATGTTTCATATAAACTCCACGATTTGATAAATTGTTCAGAATCAAGACCAAATCCAAGATAATAAAATTTAAATATAAAGATAGAGGTCTTGAATTCCATTTTTAATTATGGAATTATATATTTAAAACTAAAATGTATGAGAAATTGAAATGATTTTTGTATGCTGCAAATTTGTCATCAATTGCCTTTTTACCATAGTGGTTTCCCAAGCTCGCTTTGACACATCGCCTCATCGGATGATCCACACAACATGTTTCTTCATCATGCTTTAAGTTTAATTTGCAAGACTTCAATTTTATTGCTATGCCATATATTGATTAAATGTTAACGGCTTAGAGGCATGCATTGGAAGTTCTTGCATCAAAGGTTGCAATGGCAAATTGCCGATAAGAACATGTGCAATGAAATGAAGTGATCGCATCATTAAAGAAATATTATATCGGGGATCAGAGAATAAATTGCATCGTGCTTCCCATATTGCAAAATACACATTGTAGATTCAGAGAGGTGATGTGACCGTAAGAATGTGATGAAATGATTGCAATATCGGCGATGTGATGGATGTCGTAGCTTAATCGGCAATCGGCAAACTTTGGGTACCCGATGTAACACATTATATTTTTTTGCGATGCCGATATGCAATAAAGAGCGGACCTGATAACTTTTATGATGGGATTTCAATAATCAAATCAGATCCGAGATATCGGCCGTAAATAAAACTGCAAGGGAGCGATTGCGATATCAGCGATGCGATGGATGACGTAAATCGGCGATCGGCAATCTTAAGCACTCGATGTAACACAATATGATTGTTGCGACGCCGATATGCGATGAATGACGTGGCTAATCGGCGATCGCGATCGGCAATGTTATGCGCATGATTTAACAATTCTTAATATGCCGATATGTGATGAAGAGTGGACCCGATAATTTTATGTTGAAAATTTGATAACATATCGGATCCGAAACATCGGCCTCCTTTAAAGTTATACTCCTACCATTATTGCGATTGAACAGACGCGATATTTTTTATGAATTTGCTTTGAATTTCATATCGGGTCCGGAATTATGTGTTTATCGCAATATCAGTAAACTCGATTATCGGCGATTCATGTTCATAGAAGTACACTTCGCTTGGAAAGCTCCGATATGCGAAATGCGATATGGCATATGAGTAAGATAATACATCGGAGGTCTTTAATGAACAATTCTTTATCAAAAGAAATACTAAGAACTACTTCCGATGAAATCTTATGATGCGAATGGGTTTTCTAATGAATGAAAGCAAAGCTAAAAAAAATGCTTAAATTCTAATGAATCAGAATTGAATTTCCCTGAACCTGTTTGCAAATTTGGAATGAGTTTGCTGCTTACTTCATGTTTTGAAAACCAATGAAAACCTGCAAATAAAACATAACACAAATCAAAAATAAACTAAGGAAAAGACGAACTAATAATGGATGAATAAAGTTGTAAATACGTACCTGAAAGGAATTTGTCTGTAAATTTTACCTGATAAATCTTCAAATTCTTCCTTTGATTAAAATCATCTCATTATTTATTCTAATTCTAAGTGTGCAATCAGCCTAAATGAAATCAATCATTCATGTTCATGGAATATAAAATTTTCCAGAAATAAATATGAAACTATGCTTCCCTTTCGAAGTGAAACAATAATTTATTACCTCTGCTCATTCCGAATTAATCTTGAGAAAAATCTGTATTGTTATAGTGACTGTTCAATAATGCCTTTAGTAAATAAAGATGATGCATTTTACAGCATCAGATAATAAACTAAAGATCAGAATGGGATAAAGCCACTAATTGAGGAAAAATGTCAAAACAGATTTGAATGTGTGCACTTGACAAAATGGATATCCTTAAGATCAGCTTTTGGCAAATTCCGAGGAAGATAATATGAACTTCATATGATTACCGTGAAAGGTTGGACTGACTAATAATGATGGAATTAAAATTAAGCTTATCATAGACGGTCATTCATTTCATGGGATAATGAGATCATGAAGCTTTTATATCTTCAACCTTTATCATATAAATTTTAAAATAAAACCTTAGAAGGAAATCTCAAAATAAAGAAAAGTGGCTTTGAAGCGATCGATGCCATGTGCAACTTTAATTGAATCAAGAGATTATTCAGAATAGGCAGAGTAGAGGTATTGCTGTAAAAAATTTAAAAGAAAGCAAGAATTAAAATTTTCTGATAGGGAAAAATGTTTTTACTGAACATGTATGAGAAGGCTGATTGCTTTGTTTTATTTTTTTAATCTACAGAACTAATGCAAATAAATTAACTTCATAAAACAAGCTAACTAAGTTAATTCTACTCCTGTTCTAACCATATGCATGAAAATGACTAGGTATAGTCATATTTCCAGTGTAACCATTCTCTCATTTTTATTCCCGCGTTTATGTGTAGTTCAAATGTTAGTCATAAGAATAAAAATCTAAATAAACTAAGGAAAATAAATATGAAATCAGAATGTACAGTTATTGTTAGAAATTTAATTAAAATCTCTCTCTCCTAAAATTTCCTTTCCAATTGACTACCAATTGGATCATAAAAATCTGGATGGATTTCCATTAAGGATGGAGAAATGTTCAAGGGAAGAGATAACAGGCCGAATTGTGGATATGAGTTTTGAAATTCAAAGGCCTGGAAAGAATTGTTAGTATTATGTACAAATGTTAAATCATTGACAATTTTCCTTGAAGGAAAAACTTCCAAATGATCTTCAAATGAGTCAATGAAAAATGAATGGAAGTTTGTCAAATGACATGGAAAATTATTAATTAAATTGAATAGCTGGCCAGATTGCAAACATACACTCTCTTGTTGATATTGCCTTTGAAAAAATAGAAGCTTCTGATGAAACATTAGCATTGATTTAAATTGGAATATTAATATCTTTTCATGCGGATGATTATAATATGAAACTTGAATTTCCTAATTGGGCAATGCATCGATTGAGTGTTTGATAGTAAGGCGCTCAATCTGCCAGTGAAGAGTGTAAAAATTTTGCAAAATAAAATCAGAAAATAAATCTAAGTTTAAACAAAATAGCTGTGAAAGAAAAACTAAAATGAAATCATTATTTGTACAACTAATGTTATAGCACATTTGGGATCGTTTTGAAATGATTTCATTTTCACAAGGAATGGCCAGAATTATGGAATTTGAAAAATTTTGAATTCCAACTTGTGAAATAGAAAACGAATTATGATTATGAATAGGAATGAAAGTTTGATCCTCATATGAATCATAAATTGGAATGTTTTCTTGAATGGTGAAATCATGAAGATAATTTGCTGCTCTAAAATGAGGATTAGTTGAGATAATTCCTAAATTGAAGCGTTCTTCATCCTCAGATGTTATTTGAATTTTATCATGAGGATTCTCTTGAGAAAAATTGAAATCAACATCTTCAATATCAGAGTAATCATCATAAATGACCTCACAAGATTCTCTAGAATTCCCTTCAATCTCATCCAATATACCCAAACAAGAAGGAACAAGAATTTCATGTTCATTAATGGCAAAAGAATGATCAATTATTATTTCTTTATCTTGATAAAAATTTAATGGTAATTCATTTAGATCAGCCTCTTTAATTTCTGGAATATCATTAGTACCAAGAGGAAAAATATTACCATCATTAAAAATATCAGGATAAAGGGAAAAATGTGAACCTGAAACAATGCATTTAAAACTGTCTCTGTTTGAGAACTTTTGTGCATTATGCTCATTGTAAATTTCAGATTGCAGATCATTCCTTTGCGTGTGTATGCTTTCTTGAAGAACGCTGCTTTGCTTCTCTAATTTTGGCATTTGCTTGTCATGGAGAAATTCGGAAATTTGTACAGCAGTTTGCATTTTGATTGTTGGTTGTACTTGCTGATTTTCGATTTGATTTTCCGAATTTACTTCGAAGTAGCTTTCAGATTTCAAGGCGGCTTTTTCTCCGAAATCTCTGCTGTTGTCTTCTTGCATTTGATTAGAAATACTTTCCAAGCTTTGTAAAACCACTTCATCACCATTTATTTGCACATCCAAATTGGGATTCTCATTTGTATTGGAAGGGGATGGAACAAAGCTTGAATCAATCTCATATGGATTGGGAATGGTTGGAAGAGAACAAATATATTTAAACCAATCTAATGATTCTTCTTCTGTAGGTTTATCTTCGTCCTTAAATCTTAAATAATTCAAGTGAAATCGAATATGAAAATCATTAACAGACTCATTTTTAAACCTTCTTAGATATTCAATTTCTTCACATACCTGTTCATAATCGTAGCCGTCAAATTTACAAATGAAAATTGTAACAAATTGATCCCAGCTATGGATTGAGGCAACTGGAAGAGTTTTGCACCAGTTTCTGGCTTTTGCCGCAAATGTGAGAGTAAAAATTCTGCATAAGATGCCTTCATCAATTCCTTGAAAATCATAATTTGAAACATTTTGAATGAATTGAAAGACATGATTAAAAGCAGAAGAATTTCTCTTACCATTAAACTTTGCCTGAGACAAGAGTCTTACCACTTCGGGTGGAGTATTGGAGGATGCACGTCCATGGATACAACTCCAAATTGGAAGTTTGAGAGGAGCCATTGTAATAAATAAAACATTAAAATTGAAAAGACTCCAATAGACAAAAAGTCTCAGGCCCTCCTTCTAGCGCCAAAAATGTTGATGCCTCGAAAATCGCTGCAACAACATTGGGGGATAACCACCCGGTCCGGACCTTAAAAGCAGCTCCTTTTCCGTTTGGTGTGGTGGCTCCGACTGTTCATCTAGGTCCAGTTACCTTCTCCCTATTGCTATTGGTTTATAATGTACCTTTAACTATCAATAGACAGGGACATCAGATCACTTCTTCTTGCTGATCAGGCAAGAGAATGACCCTTAAGCTGATTTGGGTTCAGCCAAGCCACAACTAAAATTTTGCCTCTTTGAGGAGAGGACTTAAAAGAATGTAGAATTTACTCTAAATGCAAGCTTATTCTATGATGCAAGCAAAAGAAACTAATATAAATCCTATCTTAATTAGGCAGATATAGATCTAACCCAACTAAGAGCAAGATAATTAAAGTATTGGGATTTAGATATGTCTTGTTTATAATGAATACCAAGTTAATGAAGTAGTTCAATTAACTGATATTATGGATATCAAAACACATCCTATTGAGACCTTTTTACTGAAATAATAAACCAACAACAGTCAGGAAGTAGTTCACATAAATGATATTGATTATCAAATCAGCAAACCCAATAACTAAACAATAATATGTGGAAATAGTTCACAACATATTACCAATCAATAAATCAGTTTTAATAAGACAGATTTCTGAGTAAATAGTTACTCAGAAATCAGAAATTAATCCATAAAAAACAGAGATACATAATAACAAGATTGAGACAAATTACCCATATTGACAATAGTGCACAAACATGAATAAAATGAGACATCCCTGTCACTATAAAAATGAAACTGATATTTAAAACAGTAGTATTAGAAATACCAATTTATTGCATCCATTTCTCTGTCCTTGGTCTCCAACAGCCCTTTACATTGCTTGAATTTTTGCCTTCAAAACTAGAGCCACAATAGTGCAAGCTTTGTTCTTCATGCATAATTCAATATACAAAGGGAAAATCCTCAATAATTCCCAGATCTGAGATTTTTCACTCCTCCCTCCTACAACTCTAAATTCCAATTACAATAGTGCTTTCAGAAGTCCCTAAAATTGCAGAGGAGAGCAGCCCATATTCCATTTTGCAATCTGTTATTTATACTGTCTGTGAAGGAATTCTTGAGAGGAAAGTTTGGTGAAGAGAAATCTGCCAAATATAATTTTAATTGCTCCTAATTCTGATATTCAATTGCTGGAGCATTCTTATTGCTTGAAATCCTTTTCTCCATATCTTTTCCACTGTTTTCCTGCAAAAGAAATCAAAATAAATTAAAATGCAATCAAAATATCATTTCTGGCAATTAAATCCAATCCAATCAAATTCTATTTAAATAAATAATTAAAAACAAAATATAAGCTCTGTATTGATGCTTGGAATGATTTGATTGGCAAAGGATATCATTGGCCAATGGATCTGCAATTAGAAGAGGTTTTGGACAAATGAAATTGAAAACAATAACTCAGAAAATTGATTTTGTTTTCAAAATTCGGAGCCTGATCTTCTGCCTGATTTTTGGCCCAATAAATGATCAAATCTGTTGGTGAAACCTCCTTCAAAATGTTCTCCTTGATTTTCTCTTTCCAATGAGCCGTCCTGGGCCTCATTTGGCCAAGTAGAACTCAATTTATGAGCTTCCAAAGTTGATGGGTCAAATCTGATGTAAATCTGGAAATTCTGTTGCTGGACTAAAAAATGAGAATTTAAATTAAAAATTAAATCCTAAATTAGTCCCTAATTAATTCTAATTTAATTGCTAATTATAAACTAAACTATTTATTAATTTAACTAACTAATGATTTATAAACAAATCCATTCTTAATTAAAAACTAATCAATATTAATCTAACTGATATTTAAATTAATTAAATATTACATATAATTAATTAATTTAATTAATATAATATATTACATATTATAATATATTACATATTAATTAATTTAATTAATATAATATAATATATTACATTTAACATATATAAACTAATTAATATTACAAATACAACCCAACCATATTAACATATCTAATATATATATAAAATACTAACACTTACCATATTACCATACCATACGTATGAGTCATGGAACAAGTCGTTGGAACCAACGTATAAGACTTTGATTTTATTCCTTTTTGTTATCGGCACCTTCCTCATCGCCACATACCTTATCGGCACATCGCATCGGGAGATGGATGGGTTAACGAACTTGTTTCGCATACATATAAGTTCCGATGCGAACGGTTATTGCCTTTTGCTTCATCGCATCGGCAAATCGGGAAGGAGGTGTCGGGGCTTTTTAATATAATGCGAAATGCCGATGCGATATATCGCATCGGGGGTGACTAATAAGCTTGTCGGGGTTCCTTAAAAATTGTTGCGAATAGAACTCCCGATGCGATCTTTTATTTATTTTTTATATTCTTTTTTTTGTTTGTTTTAAATTTTAATTTAATTAAATTAATTATATAATATATTAATTAATTTAAAATTTAATTTTAAAACTTAAATTTTCATTTTTTGTTTTGTTTTTATGAACATACGTTTTTAAACTATAGCTAAAAATAAAACTACAACCACTTAGAAAATAAATGAAAAATAATAAAAATAAACTACAACCACTTGAATGTTTGGTTTTTCGAGATTAAGATTTGATTAGAAAATTGGAGTGAATTTCTTAAGTCCCGATGCTTAATTATTCGACTGCATAATGAAAAATGTTAGTAAAACCCTCTATGAGTTAATATTTAAACTGAATGCGTTATTGGACAAATTTATTTACAAAATGTGATATTGTACATTTTATGCATTTTTAACCCAGGCTAGATAAATGATGAGATTTCAAAGGAGTGCCATTTTCAAACCAGTTGACCAAATGAGGTGAAACAAGCGTCAATGGGAAGCTTCTAAAAAAAAGAATTGATTCTATCGAAGCAATCAAAACAAGAATCCAAAGAAAACTAAAAATTAACAAAAGCGTAGGGCAATTAACTAAAATAAAAATCCAAAAAGGTGCTTAGCCAAAATTTTTATAGAAAGGGTCCCCATTATTCGAAGCGGACGTATCAATAATGGGGGGGGTGTTGTGTTTTTACCACAACACCTTGTTATTGTTGCTTGGGTTTTATGCATAAAATATGGTTATCTATGGTAATTTCTTGAAAGGGAACCATGAGAAACTTGCATGTAGAAAGATAGAGAAACTGCATTATATTAACATCCTTTCGAAAAATAATTATGTATTTGTTTACATGAAAATAATAGCTAATGATGGTAGAACTCTAGAGAAGAGAATATGTATTACATACAATAAAGAAGGGCTATTATGATAATCTCTTTCTGACACAAAGAATAGTCATTGTCTTATATAGATATGTTCTTTGCATGGATAGAAGAACTATTGAGCTATATTTCTTTAGAAAAATTATATGTCATTATTTTTATGCTATCATAACTATTACGTTAGTTTCATTTGGAAAAAAATCATGTATATTCATGAAATATTTGTATTAGCTTTCCTTTGGAACGAATATACATTTTCACGTGGGAAATGATAACATGTTGTATTAGCCTACATTGGAAAATATTCTTCAAGAAAAAAGATGAATTTATGTGCATAAAAACCATACTAATGTGTTGGTTTTATTTGAATATATATATATATATATATATATGGATATCGATAACCTTGGTATAATCTTTGGAAAAGAAAACATGTTTTATTGTATTAGTTTTTGTAGATATTCCTTGGAGATTCAAACTGCAAATTGTAATATGCTAAAACAATAGAATTGAATCTAGTATACTCATAAGAGGAAACAATAAATAATCAATGAAATCACAGAGCATATAAGAGAAAGAATTCAATCAAACATAACACAATGATTTTCTGGGGAAAGCCACAACTAAAAACCGATGCTATTTGTATATTGCATTAGTCAAAGCATCTGGGTGAATACAATATGCTCTACTCAACCTTGAGCTCAACTTGCACAAGTATTTTCTACCATTCGCCTGACTGACTACCTTTGGCCAATACTTAGCCACATTTCCAAGCCTCCAAGCTCCTAATTCCTTACGTTGTTTCCTTCGGAATTAGCCCCTATTTAATGGGGAAATTCCTCAATTATGAGTTGTGAATCCTCATAGGTCTTCCTCTGACTGCATGCACCATTTGTTTAATTTATATGATTTTAAAACTAATAGCACACTATCCCTAAACTCCAATATCAACTGGGTCTTTCTCTGATCTGACATGCATGATTTAATTATGAGTGAATGTTTAGTTTACTAGTTGATCATTGCAGGCAACACCCCACTATTCGATAGGTTACACACCACCACCACAGGTTACACCCCAACACTACATGTTACACCCCACTACTGCAAGTTACACCCCACTACTAGACCTCCCACTAATTCTTCCATCAGTTGGAACTAGTTTAACTGACTTTAACTCAGTTAGACTGAATTAAATAATTACAACTCAAAATAAACTCAACTACTGCTCCTAATTGTAGGAGACACTCTACATGAATCTAGTTAGACCCTCAACTCAAATTAATTGAGCTTACTAAGTCAAATTAACTTAGTTAACTATTACAAGTTGTTAAGAGATGTGGAATTACAATTTAATTCCCAATTTAATTCAAGGACAAAATTAAATTAAGATTTTCTTTCTTGATGTTATTTTTAACATTTCTTGTTTCTATTTTCAACACTCCCTCTCAACAAGAAAGGAATTCAACTCTATCCCAATGTGGCACCTTTGGAATGTTCTACATTCAACTCTTTTCTATTGTTGTTGTTATTGTAATATTTGCAACCAAAAGGAATCCAAATAAAATAAACTATATCAAATGCATCTGCAACTATCTACTGGGGAAAAAAATGATGTTGCTACTAACTCTGCTACTAAGCCTCCTGCTTTGTTGTCAACACTCCTCTGCACTCCTTAGTATCTGACTTACATTGATCCTCCTGCAACTGAACATTGTGGGCCCCCCGTAGCAAAGTAACGATCCATGAGACAATAAAAAAACACCTCAATGTATCCTGCCCAATTTCTGAAACCCTTGGACTAAGGCTTCATATTGACCCACCTCACATCTAGGGGCATGGATGAATTTTCTCCTTCTGCACACTTGACTCGAAATTCCCCCCACTAGATGTCTCTTCTTGAGTGGATGTCTCCACTCAATCTCCTCTCTTCTTCTTGAATTGTGGCTACCCCACAACTTGTTGAAAACAAGAATCGTTATGATTTAGTTGGAAACTAATTTGAATCAAATAAAGAAAATTATAACGCATAGAGAAAAATAAATTTTTACATGTTCTTTAAATTTATTCATAAATTGGAAAAAAAAATGACTTTCATCTTCATCCACTAAAGTTTTCATCATGTGAAGGCTAGAGGCATTGATCAACACAACTTTGGTGACAAATGTTTTGGCTCCAATGAAAGGTATTCCTAAACATGAGGTATGCACATGGGGCTTCATGATTATTGTGCATAAAATATAAATAAACATGACTTTTTTTGGATAGATAGGTTATTTTATTAATTGGAAATATTAAAAGTTGGAGGGGTATTTTTGTAGAGGAATCAATTATTTCATTGGAAGGTTGTGCATGGTTTCTATGTAAAAAAATTCTAAAAACATGCAAGAGAACTTTACATATTAAATATAAAGAAATTGTGTTGTTTTATTAAAAAAAATATTATAGAGACGTGGTTTGTTTTGAAAAGAAAATTCACGTCAATCATGCACACAAAAGGATTTAAGAATTCATACTATTTTTCATAAAGAATGCATGTGAACTTTGCGATTTAATAATTCATACTACTTTTCATAAAGAATGCATGTGAACTTTGCATGGTAAACAGTAAAGAAATCATATTACTTACTTGAAAGAAAATTGCAAGGTAAAAGAAAAAGAAATCATATTACTTTATTGGAAGAAAAATGGTGAAATATAAGTTAGCGATGTTGTTTTATTGTAAAAAAAACACACGTGAACCCTACAAATATTAAATAAATCATGATATTTTTCATGATTATAATGTATGTAAGATTTTTTTATGAAAAGAGAAAGAAAATAAGTTATTTCATTAAAAAAAATATTGAAATTAAGAGCGAAAAATAGATTATTAATTTCCTTGGAGATATTAACATGAATCCTATACACTCTTAATAGGAATATGTGCATTATACTGAAATTATTGAAATACATTTCTATCTTAATTCTTGAAAAAAAATATATTGCATGCATCATTGCATTACATTTCCAAGTGAAATGTTTTTGCATACATTATCATATTCATGCAACAGAGAAAAGATAATTAGTTTAATTTTCTTGGAAGGATTTTCATGAATATGTATGCATATATTAACCATGTTGTGTATTTAAACACTCCAAGGATTTGCGTGTAGGACAACTTGCATAGGAGTTTTGTGCATGAATTGGTGAAAAATAAAGATTGGTCTCTTAAAACATGCATATGAATCTTGTTCATACAAAAACAAGAACACATGCTTGTTCCTTGAAAAGATTGAGTGCATTGAAGTAAGGGTCATTGTGTTAAAAAAAAAAACACATGTTGCATGCACAAAATGTTAGTCATTGTGATATAGAAAATATGTTTTTGCGTGTAAATAGAGAAAGTTATTATGTTAATTTTCTTGAAAATATTGTCTCGCTAGATGAATTGTATTAATTTTCTTATTTAGGTGCATAAAAGATTAAGTTAACCTTGTTATTGTTGCTTGGGTTTTATGCATAAAATATGGTTATCTATGGTAATTTCTTGAAAGGGAAGCATGAGAAACTTGCATGTAGAAAGATAGAGAAACTGCATTATATTAACATCCTTTCGAAAAATAATTATGTATTTGTTTACATGAAAATAATAGCTAATGATGGTAGAACTCTAGAGAAGAGAATATGTATTACATACAATAAAGAAGGGCTATTATGATAATCTCTTTCTTACACAAAGAATAGTCATTGTCTCATATAGATATGTTCTTTGCATGGATAGAAGAACTATTGAGCTATATTTCTTTAGAAAAATTATATGTCATTATTTTTATGCTATCGTAACTATTATGTTAGTTTTATTTGGAAAAAAATAACGTATATTCATGAAATATTTGTATTAGATTTCCTTTGGAACGGATATGCATTTTCACGTGGGAAATGATAACATGTTGTATTAGCCTACATTGGAAAACATTCTTCAAGAAAAATGATGAATTTATGTGCTTAAAAACAATACTAATGTGTTGGTTTTCTTTGAATATATATATATATAACCTTGGTATAATCTTTGGAAAAGAAAACATGTTTTATTGCATTAGTTTTTGTAGATATTCCTTGGAGATTCAAACTGCAAATTGTAATATGCTAAAACAATAGAATTGAATCTAGTATACTCATAAGAGGAAACAATAAATAATCGATGAAATCACAGAGCATATAAGAGAAAGAACTCAATCACACATAACACAATGATTTTCTGGGGAAATCCACAACTAAAAACTGCTGCTATTTGTCTATTGCATTAGTCAAAGTATATGGGTGAATACAATATGCTCTACTCAACCTTGAGCTCAACTTGCACAAGTATTTTATACCATTCACCTGACTGACTACCTTTGGCCAATACTTAGCCACATTTCCAAGCCTCCAAGCTCCCAATTTCTTACGTTGTTCCCTTGGGAATTAGCCCCTATTTAATGGGGAAATTCCTCAATTATGAATTGTGAATCCTCATAGGTCTTCCTCTGACTGCATGCACCATTTGTTTAATTTATATGATTTTAAAACTAATATCACACTATCCCTAAACTTCAATCTCAACTGGGTCTTTCTCTGATCTGACATGCATGATTTAATTATGAGTGAATGTTTAGTTTACTAGTTGATCATTGCAGGCACCACCCCACGGTTCGATAGGTTACACCCCACCACCGTAGGTTACACCCCAATACTACATGTTACACCCCACTACTACAGGTTACACCCCACTACTAGAACTCCCACTAATTCTTCCATCAGTTGGAACTAGTTTAACTGACTTTAACTCAGTTAGACATAATTAAATAATTACAACTCAAAATAAACTCAACTAGTGCTCCTAATTGTAGGAGACACTCTACATGAATCTAGTTAGACCCTCAACTCAAATTAATTGATCTTACTAAGTCAAATTAACTTAGTTAACTATTACAAGTTGTCAAGAGATGTGGAATTACAATTTAATTCCCAATTTAATTCAAGGACAAAATTAAATTAAGATTTTCTTTCTTGATGTTGTTTTTAACATTTCTTGTTTCTATTTTCAACACTCCCTCTCAACAAGAAAGGAATTCAACTCTATCCCGATGTGGCACCTTTGGAATGTTCTACACTCAACTCTTGTCTATTGTTGTTGTTATTGTAACATTTGCAACCAAAAGGAATCCAAATAAAATAAACTAAATCAAATGCGTCTGCAACTATCTACTAGGGAAAAAAATGATGTTTCTGCTAACTCTGCTACTAAGCCTCCTGCTCTATTTTCAACACTCCTCTACACTCCTTAGTATCTGACTTACATTGATCCTCATGCTACTGAACACTGTGGCCCCCCCGTAGCAAGGTAACGATCCATGAGACAATAAAAAAACACATCAATGTATCCTGCCCAATTTCTGAAACCCTTGGACTAAGGCTTCATATCGACCCACCTCACACCTAGAGGCATGGATTAATTTGCTCCTTCTGCAAACTCGGCTCGAAATTCCCCCCTACTGGAGGTCTCTTCTTGAGTGGATGTCTCCATTCAATCTCCTCTCTTCTTCTCCAATTGTGGCTACCCCACAACTTGTTGAGGTTGCATCTAAGGTTGCATGTTGATAGGTAATTCGTGCTCCCTCTCAACCACCAAGTCTCTAAACTTTTCCTTGCTCCTCAAGGCTTTGCATGCATCTTTTACCTTATGTGCATACAGGTTTTTGACTCAACCACTGATGTGTTTCGCATATACCATGGTGATGTGTATAAGGAAAACATTTCCTTTGCTAAATATCACATCATAGCCACAATCTTCCAATACTGTGATGGAAAAAAAAATTATTCTTTAGTCCTGGAACATACATCACATCTGTGAGTATGAGAGTTGAGCCAGACTCCCACTGAAAAGTAATAGTACCAATTCTAGTTGTGTTATACCTCCCATCATCTCCAAACTCTATGTTATGCTTGAGGTCTTTCTCCTCCAAGTCACTAAAGAGATCTCTATTCCCCATCATATGGAATGAGGCACCATTGTCGAGATACCACATGCTTCCCATTATAGTGCTTTCCATGCATGAAATGAGAGTGAAATCAAGTTCAAATTGTGAAGCTAGAGCTTCACCTGCTGCTGCTACTGTAGGCTCCTTCTTTCTTTCTTTCTTATGTGGGAATTTCATGGCATAGTGCCTAAACTTGTGACAGTGAAAACACTTGATGTTCGACAAGTCCTTCTTCTTGCCACCCTCCTCGCCTTATGATTACTTTCCCTTGGATTTTTTTCTTTTTTGACTAATGCAAAGTCCTCTTCCACTTCTTTGGATGAGGTCTTATCTCTCATGTTTCCCTGAATCTCTTCTTGCACCAAGTTGAACCATAATCTCTCCAACTCTGGTAGCTTCTCCCTCCCATTAATTGAGTCTTGGTAGTTGTGTCAGCTCTTGGGAAGGCCTAGAAGTGCTAGGCTCACCATATCATCTTCAGCAACTGTGACACCGACATTTCCAAGCTCATCCTGACATTGGGTGAACTTGGTCAAGTACATCGCACTACAAGAAAAAAGGTCATTAGTGAGGGTCATGCCCATGACGGACCTTTAAGATCCATCACCAATGTCGCATATGGTGACAGTCTTTAAAAAAGCGTTGTTGTAAGTGTATATAGTGATGGTCCTTTAAGGTTTGTCACTAAAGCCATTTTCAATGACACTTTTGGTGAGGGTCGTTAAAGGCCCATCACTAATTCTCTCTTTGGTGACACTTTTGGTGAGGGTCGTTAAAGGCCCATCACTAATTCTCTCTTTGGTGACACTTCTAGTCTTTTATTGACCATCACCAATGATATTTTTGGTTACTTTTGGTGACGATCAATAAATCTTCATCATCATTGATCATTCCAATGAGTTTTTGATGATGCTTCATGCTTGTGACAGACCTTTAAGGTCCGTCACCAATGTCACATATGATGACGGTCTTCAAAAAATCGTTGCTGTAAGTGTATATAGTGATGCTCCTTTAAGGTTTGTCACCCAATCCATTTTCAATGACACTTTTGGTGAGGGTCGTTAAAGGCCCGTCACTAATTCTCTCTTTGGTGACACTTTTGGTGAGGGTCGTTAAAGGCCCATCACTAATTCTCTCTTTGGTGACACTTCTAGTGACGATCTTTTATTGACCCTCACCAATGCTCTTTTTGGTTACTTTTGGTGACGGTCAAAAAATGTTCATCATCATTGATCATTCCAATGAGTTTTTGATGACGTTATGTACCTGTTACTATATTTTTTGTCAAAAGATAACTATTTAACACCATTATTGTGGAGTATTTTTCATTATGTGTCCAAGGTCATAATGGTTATAATAGTCATTCAATTTGTTAAGAAGTAATTACTGTGTATCATTTCCCTCAAGTCATAATAATATAGTTTTCCAATGAGTCAACACATGATTCATCTCTATTAGGTTTATTGTCTAGAAAATTTCCTTTAAATAAAGTTCCACTGGTTTGTGTAGGAGCTATATTACTTAATACATATTCAAGCTCTGTTAATTCTATTAATGAGAAAGACCTAGCACTCCTCAACACTCATGGCACACCTTAACATGCTTTGGAACAGTACACTAACATTCCTTGGCACCTCGCATGTCTTGGAACATCTTTGTACCTAGAACATCTTGCCATGAGTAGGATGCCCAAGCACATGTTTGCATGCCCTAGCATAGCATAGCACTCCCCTATCATGTGTTGGAATTCCCTTTAGTCCCTAGCATGCCCTAGGACACCTTGGCATAATATTTCATTGACAAACACTAGCACTTGGAACACATTGGAACTTCGCATGTATTGGAACATATTATTAGTGTGCCTAGCATGCCCTTTTTGAAAAAGATAAAGTCCCAACTTATTAACCGTCTTATGTGTTCATTTCCTTGCATTTTAGCTTGGTTATTCCTTTTTTGCCTTGAAACTCCTTGACATATAATGGCATACTTTGTCACCTTACACATCCTAGCATGTCTTAGCACCTAGAATGCCTTGGCACTATTTGGCACATGTTAGCACACCCCGGAACTACCTAGCACACTCTAGCACTTCTTGACATTCCATGATATTCCTTGGCATTCCTTACCCATTCTTAGCATACCTTGTCACTCCCTCCTTGGCATGACAACTAGCACTCATTGACACTCCTCGACACACTCTCATATTCATTCAATTCCATGCATTTTGACCTAGTGCTCCCTTGTGTTGTCCTAGTACTCCTCAACACTCCTCAGCATGCATTGGCACTCTCTAGCACACCTTAGCACTCTTCTATATGCTCTGCCACTTCATAGCATGCATCACACTCCCTAACGGACATTGGCACTTGGCACATGTTGGCACTTGGCAAGTCTTAGCATGTTTGGCATGTGTTGAGATGACTTGGTATGCTTTGGCATGGTTTAATATTAAATTTATTTGAAATCAATTGCTGGAAACTAGATGAGAAGAAACAGAGGAAGATTTGGCACTTAGAATGCATTGACACTTGGCACTTGGCACCTATTGGCACCTAGTGTTGGTTCCAATACCCATTTTGCACACCCTGGCACCTGACACATCTTGGATGTATGTTGCCCTGACACTCTAGCATGACTTATCTCTACCTATCATACCATGTCACTCCCTCCTTAACACACCTGGAACTCACTGACACTCCCTGTCACACACTCTTATTTATTCATTTCCATGCATTTTTACCTACTGATCCCTTGTGTTTCCCTGGTACTCCCTAACACTACTTAGCATGCATTGCCACACCTTGGCATTTGACACATCTTGGTATGCTTACCTAGCATTCTATCATGTGTTGGAACTACCTATCATACCTTTTCACTCCCTCCTTAGCACACCTAGAACTCACTGACACTTTGTTGTGCGTGGGATCCCCCAAGGGAAGTTTTGGGGCTTAGAGCCCAGATTGTGGTCAAAAGTTGTAACCCCGATGTAAAGACTGCATTTTCTGGGTGTGGAGCACGTAGTTTGTAAAAGAGTCATAGGGTTGTCTGCCCTCAATTTTGTAATGTAATGTCACTGTAGAGATCTACCCATGGTCCACGGACCATGGGATTGTATAAATAGAGCAAGGCTCTAAGTAATCAATAGAAGATGGAATAATAAGGATAAGGATGAAGGATTGAGTCGTATCTGAAGTGTAAAGTCTAGTTTTGGGTCATAGAGTAGCAGAAAGCTTTACAGCTGAGTGCGTAGAGGCCTAGTAGTCTGAGATGAGTGCGCGCACCCTATAGCTAAGCGCCCAGGGTAAGTCGAGTCTGTAACAGTTGGAACATTAATAAAGAGAAGTTTCATATCCATTCTGCGTATTTATTTCCTATTTTATGCATCTGTTACATTGAATATACATTACACTTTTAATGCTTATATGATGCGCGAATATGTATGAATGTGTTGAATAAGTGAATGCAAGATAGAATATCTGTTTACGCAAAGTTAACTAAGACTTTTAAGAATATAAGTAAGATATGCGGTGTAATTTGGGGAAATAACGGAGGACGCTGCCATAGTAGCACAAAAGCATCTCAGCCCCTGGTTAGGGCTATGCGAAAGACGATTATAATAGATCACGAAGGTATTGAAGGTCAGGATAGTGCACGAAGTGACCTGCATGAAGGTAGGCACAATTGGACTAAATTGGCACCTCAAACATCTCAAGGGTGCGGAAACTCGGTTCCAGCATCCCTGCATACTGCTTCGGGTGAGACTTCAGTCCGCGCTCCATGGGCTGATGCTGAATGGTCCAGTAGTGTAGGGATTTGTTTGGCTAATTAACTATGAACTTGGGTCAAGCCCCCTCAAGCCAACAAATGGTTTCGTTGTCGGGACCAAAATCTGCATAGAGATGTCTGATGTTGTATCATTGGAATCCAACTAAGAACAAAATTGAAGGCTGGTTGGATAGAAGAATTCACGAGTTCACAGCATAGGAGAATAAGAATCCGTGACTGATAAAAGAAGAGTGGTTAGACTACTACCTATACACAGATATCCATGAAATCTTCTTTGCGTCCTTCCCTATTGAGCTATGTGAGTGGATCGCGAAGCTAGGGGATAGGCAAGGAAGGTGGAAACTTGATGGTCCTATTGTGTCGACCCTAGAGATAGTGTTAAGGTTGGAATCATTGGAGGATAAGATTATGCATGTCGTTGATCATTGGCTTGATCATATTATAGGAGGATTCATTATTGAGTTCGAGGTTGACACCTCAGTTAGCTACAGCGAGGTAGAGCAACATTTTCTCAAAGGACCATGAGGTAAGTACGTAAAGTCTTTGAATACTTGGATTAAAATTCTATTGTGCAAAAAGAGGGTTATGTAGTTACATTGATGTTCAGGGCTACGCAAAGTGGAAAAGCTTACAGGAATGAATGAAGTAAGGGACCAGAAACTATCCCCTTGATTTCATCTCCACAAGGGGACAAGGAAGAGCTCGTGAAGGTCTCACTACAAAGTGTGATCCATTTGATAAGGCAAAGAATTCTATGAATACCACCTCCACCCACACTGCCACCATCTTCACCACCATCATCTCCATCTTCACCCGTACCACCTCCACCACCACTGCGATTCAATATGGCAAGCACAGTGAAGTTCCCTGTGTTCAAGGTTTTGGGAAATGAGGATCCGGACCAATTCTGGTTCGTGGTAAGGATTGTATGGGAAGTGCAAGGAGTTACAGATGAAAATATAAAGAAAGCAACACTAGTTAACACTCTGTAGGACTACGTGCTGACCTGGTATATTAAGCACTTCAATGATAACCCAAATGCGGGAATCGAGGATATCCAAGCATCACTAAATAGAGAATTTAGCAGGCTGAAGTCTGAAGCACAGTCAATCATTGGATTCAAAGAGATCAAAATGCTACTATGTGAGACTCCTTAGGAGTTGGATCAGAGGCTGAAATGTATGATTCACGAGGCTAATAGGAATCTGGCGGATGGACAACATCACAAGTTGTTTGTAGCTTCGCTAATGCCACATTTAAGAAGTGCACTATCGCAGAAGAAGATGACAACTCAGGTAGAGGCCTTAGAGATTGCTATGAGGCTACATGAGACCCCGATGTAGGATCCTAAATTAGGAGTTCAGTGTATCCACGCACAAGTGAAGAATTTATGCCTTGAGATGCAGAGTCAGAAATAGGATAGGATAACTTGACCAGAAGTGCACGAAGAGGTATGGTGCGTAAAATGAAAGGGTCAGGGTCATTGTTATAGACGTTTTTGGGCACTGCAACCCCAATCATAAATTTCCATAAACCAAGGGCTCCTAAGTCCCTAAAAGTATTGTTCCGACCCCTAAAAGAACAAGGTCATCTGATTACATCATCTCCCTGAAGTTCTCCATGAAAAACTACTCAGAACTAGTCAAAACTGGACCATCTCACCTGCTCCATGGTCAAAGTGCGCTGCATCCCACCTAAATACACAAGGGAGGTGTGATGCATACTGAAAAGACCTTCTATGGGGTGCGATGGGAGAGAGTGGACAAATGGCAGAGTCAATCTGTGAGGTGGAGGATCATGGAATCTTCCAGAAACTTCTCCTGTGACACTCCCCTCTCTGCATTCGCCCAGGGATGAGTAAGATATCATCAATCTCCAAGTGGAATCAAGAACTATCAGAGAGAGGAAACTAATCAAATCTCAAAAGCTGACTCACCCCCTTTGCAAAAATCTATATATGGATCCCTCATCCCAGAGATCCAGAGGCTAGAATTTTGAATCTTGTAAGGAAGTGCTGATAGTTTCTTGGTGTAACATCATGGTGTTGGGTGATCTAAGCTTTTCATGAGGTGAAGAAGGGCTTTCTTGTTGAGAGGATGACGCTGGGTCAGAACAATTGGTTGTAATCCTCTTTGCTATTCTTGATTATTAATAAAGCTATTCAAGTTTTCCTCCACATTCTTGTATGATTGATGATATATGCATTTGTGTGGTCAATATATATCTGGTCCTATATTGTTTATGATAGTAGATCTCTGTTCATGGATAGTGTTATGCTTCTTTGATTCTACAGGTGCTCTTTGAAGCTGGGTAGACGAGGAAGTGAGTGGCAAAGATCTATCAGAAGGGAGAGGAATCAAGCAAGGAACCAAGCGCAAGACAGAGGTTGGTCTCCTCTTTTTTATTAACTAAACAATCGATTTACAAGCTCTCTAATTGCCCTTGTGGTGGCTCTAGTAACCTCTTTAGATCTACCCTTGTGATTTATTTACTGATCACCACTTGCTCGGCCTAAATCCCTGAACTGTTCTGCAAATTGTGATCAAGAACTGGATCAAAAGTCTCGCACTGTACCATCGCACCGTCTCTTCAAGGATATCATATGCATCGCACTTCCCATGTGTTGTAGGTGGGATGCATACTGGAATCCCTATGTAACAGGTGCGCTGATCAGAAAGGGCTAATTTTGCCTTCAAACTTTGGTTTTTTCACTCTTTTCAGCTCTATTCAGGAGTTTTGCTGTCTATAGTCAGTATACCTCTGTTGGAAACTCCCTCCCTTGCCATTATTTCACCTCCATTGTGCAAAGAACTGTAAATTTTTTATGTATTGTGAGCCATTTTAAGTTCTCCTTTACAAAGAAGTAGCGTAATTGAACTGTCGTTTCTTGATTTGGAAGTGTCGCAAGTGTCGTTTTCAGTCATAAAAGAGAATCCGATTGTTCTTGATAGTTGATTACACTGTTACTCTTGTATTTGATTTGAATTAGTAGTTTTTTAAGTGTCGAAAGCAAGTTTTCAATTCCAAATCACAAAGTGTCGTCATTATCTTCATTTTGTCTTGAAAAGGAACTTGTTAGTAATGTCGCTTTGAAAAATAATTCAGATTTGTGCTTAGCTTTCTTTTTATCATTCACACATTAAGAAGGCTGAAAAAAAATACATGAATGTGCATTTGCATTTAGACTGTTTGTTGGTTTGATTTAGGATAGTGAATATAGTGTGTGTTCTCTGCTCTATGTTGAAAGAATATTGTCTCTCTTTCTTTAGTAGCTAGGATTTTCATTGCAAAAAGGAGATTAAACGATTGTTTGTCATCTTAGATTGCATTTTAGGAATTGTATATCTACATCACGCGGTGAACCTGAAAGGAAAATTTCTTAAGCAAGATCAACTATAAAATAAATTTAATGAATCTAAAAACGCTTTCGAACCTAACACACAACATTTAGAAGTCTAGGCTAGAGACGTATTCCAGTGTCGTAAAGCCTGGTAACTGTTGTTTTCATTACTGGTTGGGTGATTCCTCCACTTTAAGATGATATGTGCCAGTACGGACTTGTGCTCCCATGTACCATCGAGTATATATTGGGAGACCACAATAGGCTATATCCTTTATCCATAGGAAGCCGTGTCTGCCACCCTATCGATCACAATGCACTGAACACAGCATTCGGGAAGATTGACTGTCGTACCGTAAAAAGTATTCTGCAGTTTTGCGATTGGTTTGGTAATCCCTCTGTCTAGATTTCCAGAGTAGTCTCTGTTGTTCCTTTTTAGACTCCTTAAAGGAAAAGGTCCATCTGAGCACTTGTCACTTCAAGCTCATTAAAAATCAAAGGCGACTAGAGTCATCTTTTGTTTTTTCTCGACTCTTAAAAATTGAAAAAACAAGTTGTGTCAAAGCGTCTAAAATTTATTTTTAATCGGAATAAACATCACCTTTCCTACGTTGGTCTTAGGTTGAGAAAAATGGAGTCCACCAACCAAGGATTCCCCCTTGGAGGAAATCCTAGTCCTTTCTCCTCTTGGGGAGATGTTGGTGCACCCCATATGGCCACATTGTCACTTCCAGGGTTGACAATCGGCTTGACCATATGGCTATTCTCGACCTCTGTCATTCAGAACACCGTGATTCCTCAACAATCAAGTCAACAACTAAATGATACCAGAGTTACCCCCCAACCTTCTACTTCGTCCAATTCTCCCTCTCCTCCTTCCTCTTCGCTTGATGAAGCTGGTAAAGCCAAAAATCAAGTAACTGAGAAGAAAAAGGAGAAGAAGAAGAAAGAGAAGAAGAAGAAGGAGCGAAAGGCGAAAAGGGGCGACCAGGCATCGTCTAGCGAAAATCCACACACTGCACTATCCAGGCCTAAATTGCCATGTGTCATTTCCAAAGGAGACCACTATCATCGAGATTGTCCTTGCATCCCTCAGATCCTAAGGGACTGCTCTCCTCGTTTGCACAACCCGGTGTCATCAACCTTTGATGATCATGTTGAGAATACACCGTCAACTAATGAAAGTGAAGCCCCTGGACAAAAAGGAAAATGTAAATTTCCTTGTAAACTGTGTGAATTCGATCATGCCATCCATCGTTGTCCCTTCTTAGACGAGGCTAAAAGAGTTTTGGACGACCATCCAGTTTCACCATTACGTCTTCCTCCTGGATATAAGAAACTCTTGCCGAATCCGTCACTAGTTGAAAATCTGGCTGACATGCCATTATGGTCGGCTGAAGCGTCTATCATTGAAGATGAACCCTCTGAATCCACACCAGACGAAAGTCAAAAGGTCGAGGTGCAGTTGACCCGTCTTGCCTTCAGAAGGTCCATCTTCAGATGATACAGTCACCGGAGAGAACAAGAATGACACCGTTCAAATTCTCTTCGTAAGCACAGACTCCGATGAACATGGGGGCAGTCTACCCATTCCTTTACCGCAGGAAGGAAGTTCATCAGAGTCATATCCGGCCATCTATTCGGTCCCACCTCCAAGCAACCTAGTTGTTTCCTTCGATTGGAATCTACTAGGCAGACCCCGTTTACCGGCTAGTGTACCACTTCGAATCATTGCTCAAATATATATAATGGTCATCGCTGGTACCATCATAGATGAAGGGGCTTCTGTGAGTATCCTTTCCTCAACTACTTGGAAAGCGCTTGGTTTGCCATCGCTTTTGCCTGAAATGAGAAATCTAACAGGCTTTGACAAAAGAACTAGTCGACCGTTAGGGATCCTTCCCAATGTGCCGATAACATTGAGAAGGAAAACTATTCACATGAACATAATGGTAGTCCAAGGACCCTTGGATTATAATCTACTCCTTGGATGCGACTATATTTATTGCATGGGAGCCATTGTCTCCTCACTCTTTAGAGTAATGTGTTTTCCGCATGAAGGAAGAGTGGTCAAGCTCGTAGACCAGCTTTCATTCCCCGGTTCACACATAGCAAATAGTCAAATACCATCCCTGAATGGTCTTTTCGCATAAGGAATGTCTCATCAATCCCCAATCCGTCCAACTGATGAGCACGAGTGATTCAGAGGACATCACTGAAACCCAAGGGGCATGCACCCTGGTCTGTTTTGACAGGAAAACCTTGGGTATAGGGTAGGTTTCCGCGAAGGATATATGACTAGTTTATGAGATTAGACTGGAATAAGATTCCTTCGTCAAAGTTATGTGAGTGGAGCTAGTTGCGCCACTCACCTTTGTTTATTTTGGTAGACATCGCCGAGGAAGTGTTTTGTCCGCATTGCGGATAGAACAATCTTTGGTAACTTGGAAATTTTTCACTATACCCAGGGGCATGCAAACCTTTTGGCGTGCAAGCGAAAAGCGACCATTTATTTTTTTTAATTTGTAGGTCCTCTAACCCTTTAAACTCGTAGGATTGGTCGTTTCCTAACTTGCATAAAGAAAGGATGCAGGGCGAAGCTCTGAAAAAATGCCATTTTAAATGAGACATCCTTATTATACGACTGGATCGAGCAGTTTTAACGCGGAATTCAAGCTCGTTAAAAAATAAACATAAGCAATGAGCAAACATTCCCCCAGAGTTTAAGATCATTAAAAAATGAACCAATTTCCGGTAAATAACCATCGTGAATGTATTATCATCAGCCTTTGAAGCCTTGGTCATGTTCCCATCATCACCTCCACTCAGTATTGGTCGATCATTCACCTCCATTTGATTGTTTACCCCTTTTGAGGAACAGCTGCGAAGAGTGATCCTGTTAGCCATCCTTGTGACACTACCGTGATTGGAAAATTCCAAACCTTACCTGGAATTAGCTGCTACCCGAATTTATCACTCATTTCTCGAAAAACGAGTCTCCTTTAAGCTCTTTTCATCTAACTTGTAAAATATGAAAAGATTGCCGAGCAATTGGCCTCTCCAGCTCATTAAAGTGACTGGAAGTGCTATCCCTCCTTTAGATTTTAATCTTTTTGGACCTGAGGGATTATTACACAAAAATATCGAGTGCTTGTTTTGTTCGGCTCGTTAAAATTACCAAAAATTCATCCCTTTTGTATTGTTTTATACTTTTTTGGACTTAAGGGATTATATGACGAAAAAGGATTATTGGAGTTTTCTTTACATCCCTTTTTAGACTCTCTAAAATTGAAAAGGACCGAGTTATCCTTGTCGTTAAACTCATTAAAACCGCATAGTGACAAACTTGTCCATACAGACAAGAACAAGTTTCACTATCGCTAGGCTCGTTAAAACATAGTGATGGGTTTTCCCGAAGGGGAAATTATAGAACAAGCATATGTTATCCTCCTCAAGCTTGACAAAAATAAAGAGGTACTGGTCAGCAATGACTGGGGAAAAATTTGGAAGAAAACTTGAAGAAACTTTATTGGTAGCAAGTCGCTCTTGAACATGACACTTTCACTCCGCATCCGAGTCGGGTTGGGTTGTTCCGTTCACTGGTAATATCACCATTGGTCCATCACACCATCCATATTTGGGGTTAATGCTACCAATCCATCATGTCAGTGTCGCCGATATGTTCAAGAGAAGTCTCTCAGAGAATTCACCTGTGTCTCATCCACTGCAATACATTTACGCTCCATTCTTTCATGACTGCCACCCTGAACCTTATGTCATTAGATCGTTTTCACCTCCATTAAAATCATTTGCTCCGTTCCGTGTCATTTATGTGGGATTCACTAAGGCCCTCCTATGACGAATCGCTTTTTGTCGACATCAGCTCATTATCCAGGAAGTCGATCTAGGAATAACCCTTTCAGTACTTTGAAGCTTGCATGCCTCAATGGCAAGTTTCTCACTTCCGGCAACAGGTTTACATCAATTGCCTTCGACCGAAAAATTTTGCATGGTGTTTGATGCCAAGTCCCTTATTCACACCACGTGAATTGTACTGTAGTACCTTGAGGGTCATCATCATTATCGGTGATTCCTCTCGCGCCTGTTAATAGCTTACATAATTGGCTGGTAATTAGGCGATGTCTTTCCATGTTCGACTCCAGAACATCTCTCACATGGATCAACTTGTACTTTTAGTGAAGATCGAATGAGATTGACTACCCCGAATCTAGTTTCATCCATCCAGGCTGCAATATATATTCAGGAAAATAAAGACATCAAATGTACATCATTGCTGCATAGATAATCATCCAATCCAAGGAATGATGGCTCTACCAGAATCATCAGTCTGCACACAGACGATTGTCCATCTTATGTACATGAGAATGAACTTATAAAGCTGAGCATGGTGATGCCCGCCTCAGCTAGATCATGAAAATATTATGAAGATAATGTATTGTATTGTATCTTATTACAGGTCGCCTTCCAGCTTGAAAAAACTTCGGATCCTCATGATAAAGCATTTCACCCGACATCAAAAGATTAACGACCTCATGATTTAGGGGGCAGCTGTTATAGAAATTTTTGGGCACTGCAACCCCAATCATCAATGTCCATAAACCAAGGGCTCCTAAGTCCCTAAAAGTGTTGTTCTGACCCCTAAAAGAACAAGGTCAGCTGATTACATCATCTCCTAGAAGTTCTCCATGAAAAACTACTCAGAACTAGTCAAAACTGGACCATCTCACCTACTCCATGGTCAAAGTGCGCTGCATCCCACCTAAATGCACACGGGAAGTGCGATGCATACTAAAAAGCCCTTTTATTGGGTGCGATGGGCGAGAATGGACAAATGGCAAGGTCAATTTGAGAGGTGGAAGATCATGGAGTCTTCCAGAAACGTCTCCTGTGACACTTGCCTCTCTGCATTCGCCCAGGGATGAGTAAGAGATCATTAATCTCCGAGTGGAATCAAGAACTATCAGAGAGAGGACACTAATCAAATCTCAAAATCTGACTCACCCCCTCTGCAAACATCTATATATGGATCCCTCATCTAGAGATCCAGAGGCTGGAATTTTGTATCTTGTAAGGAAGTGCTGCTGGTTTCTTGGTGTAACATCATAGTGTTGTGTGATCTAAGCTTTTCATGAGGTGAAGAAGGGCTTTCTTGCTGAGAGGATGACGTTGGGTCAGAACAATTGGCTGTAATCCTCTTTGCTATTCTTGATTATTAATAAATCTATTCAAGTTTTCCTCCACATTCTTGTATGATTGATGATATACGCATTTGTGTGGTCAAAATATATCTGGTCATATATTGTTTATGATAGTAGATCTCTGTTCTCGGATAGTGTTATGCTGCTTTGATTCTACAGGTGCTCTTTGAAGCTGGGTAGACGAGGAAGCGAGTGGCAAAGATCTATCAGAAGGAAGAGGAATCAAGCAAGGAACCAAGTGAAAGACAGAGGCTGGTCTCCTTTGTTCCCCTCTTATCTACTTTTTATAAAGGAAAACAAAACTGGTTTTAGTTTGTTTGTTTCTAAGGTAGCTACCAGCCTTAGTCGGACTAGCAACTCTACATAGACACTAGATTTCCCGATAACGGTCATGACAAGGACCACTGCTTAGTTTTCATGAACTACCTCGTAGGAGGAGGACCGATGCCATTAAGGCAGGAAGCACAAGCAGGACCTAACGCGGCGCCTGCTTTGTGGTGCGCGATTTGTCAAATAGCTGGAAAATATGCCACGGACAATTGTCACTTGTTATAGAAGTATATGAAAAATACGAAACAGTTGTTCTACAACTTTTATAGGTCAATGGGACACAATGAGCACACTTGTAGAAGCTATGAGTTAATGATGGATAGAACTCCCACCACAGAGTTCAGGTTGAAATGCAACCCCTTGACCAGAATGTAGGAATGGCGCGAATAGGATTTCAGTGGCACAGATGAGGCCGAGGCCAAGGAGGACCTGGAAGAGGTTGCATATAGTTGATATGCTACAATTACGGAGGGCCAGGACAATATGCCGTGATTCTACAAATCCAATGTGCCCATCGTGTTTGCATTGTAACTTATTTGATCATGAGATAGAATATTGTCCTACACTGATAGCTAGGATCCATGACAAAGGAGAACTACCACCTCACCTAACTCTGAACCTACAGATGATGAGCTCTGAGCCACGCGAGGAAGATCCGAATGTAAACATTGTGCTCCAAAGTGGAATTGCGACGGGAGATGACGAAGGCAAACAACCAGAAGATAGTACTTGGGTTAGCAAAGCTCTAGTGAAGGAAGTAGAGTTTGATTTGGAGAGAACTCGTGAAACCTTCATGGAATCCAAGAAGAGCGTCGTTGATGCCTCCACTTCAGGAAGAAAAGATAAATCAGAGCTAGAGATGGACCCCTCTATTCTCAAAACGTTCTACTGTGCGATAGTAAGGTGGTGAAAGGGTTACAAGAACTCATTAATAGATGCATTAGGACCGCGCCATGAGAACTGCACGTAGTCAAGAATATCGGAAAACATTAGCCAAGGACGGGGAGAGAAATGATACTAACGACACAAATCGGAGAATATGAAATGGATCAAGTCATCCTGGATTTAGGATTGGATGTGAATGTTCTGCTGAAACAGACATGGGAGTGAATGGGGTGACCTGCACTGTAGTGGTCTCTAATTTAGCTGCAAATGGTGAACTAGCATAAAATAATACCCATGGGGTGATTGCAGGGAATAACCATGGACATTGAGGGAGTGAGCACCCTGGCAGACTTTGAAGTGATAGAGATTGTTGATGACAGCAATCCCTACCCTGAGCTCTTAGGAATTGATTGGGCCACTGAAATGAATAGGGTGATTAATCTGAAAAAGCAGAAAATGATTTTTGAAAAGAAGTCACTACGCATCATTATACCCCTAGACCCTCCTGAAGGATCGTGCTATATGGACTCGGTGCGCGACTATGAAAGCGATGATGATTTGGACTGCATCTATAAGATAACAGTGTGAAACCAGGACTGGGTGAATCCCACCACAGATGGGTAGATTGCATGGGAGTGCGAAAGCTCTTGTACTTTGGATTCAGTTGAGGAGACGAAGCAATGGAAGAATTGGTTACATGAGGTAACTACACTGAATTGTAATATGATGACAAGGTCGCTGCAATCCGTATCAACCTAAGTAAGAGACCTGCCTACTTATAATGGTCTAAGTGAGGTAGATACCTTCTTGAATAAATTTGAAAGGGAGGTGTCGGAAAAGAAACACTTCCAGGCCTTGGACTGGGTACTGCGCACTACACCCGCAAGGTGGTGGGGTATGCACAAAGGGAACTTTGACGACTGGTGTGAATGTAGGAGAATGATGCGCATGCGATTTGGGAAGCCTAGGGTGTGATTGACAGAAAAATACAATGGACGGGATGATTCGCGCGCGAGTCTAGCCAGGTGGACGCATGCATATGGAAAAGAACATATGCGGATGCACATGAACTCTGCACTGAAAGGTATGATCAATAAACATGTGTTGAGCAAACAAATGTGTAAATGTCTCTTAATGTTGGGGAGACATTACGTAGGAAGAAAAATCGCACAGAATGTTATCCACGCGGAAGCATTCAACAAGGTATGCAATGCTTTGAACAAGGTATGCAATGTGGTGTGAAGTGATTGGGACCTACGCGTACCCACAGTATTATGGGCTTATAGGACAACATGCAAGAAGATGATGGGATAGACACCTTTTACGCTTGTCTATGGAGTGGAAGCTGTAATGCCTATGGAATACATCATGCCTAGTCTGCGCATAGCAGCGCTCACAGGTATGACAGATCGTGGAGCCCTAGAGGACAGGCTCGTGCAGTTGGAGGAGCTCGAGGAAGAACGATTTTTGGCTAGATTTCACCACTAGGTCCAAAATCAATCTGAGAAGGCTTGGCACGATAAACATATTAAGTTCTGCACCTTCAAGGCAAATGATTTGGTGTTGTTGTATGATAGTAAGTTTGATAAATTCTCAGGGAAGCTCAGAATTCATTGGTTGGGACCGTATGTTTTTAAGAAAATCACAGATGGTGGCGCAGTGCAATTGGTAAAGTTGAATAGAGAAATATTCCTGGGAAAAGTCAATGGCAGTCATTTGAAGGTGTACAAAGGGGGCTCGAAAATATGACTACCCAATGGAAGCATAGTCTTAGCACTCCAAGAAGCTAAAAGGAGGCACGGGACTATAAACTACTCTGCCCGAGAGCTACGTGATGTCAGGACTGGGCGTAGTAGCGAAGTGTCGCAGGGTCTGTGACAGCACAAGGGTAGCTATGCTGTCATGCGGGTCAGCTGGAAAGTGACCACTACAGTAACTATTCATGATCTGATGCTTGGTTTGAGACCAAATGGAGTGGGTGGTAGGCATTTAAGGTGAACTTTATGGTCTAGATTCTTGAAAATGTGCCGCCAAGTGAGTATTAATGGACCGAATTTGGTGGGAATGGTCGAATTCAAATTCAAAAGGCGCTATAAATTGTAAAGGGTTGTCTAGCAAACAACACTTGGAAATTTGAGAACTGAGTTGTTGCGTGCCTAGACATTCATGAACCTAGACTTGTTCGATCTGTTGAAGGCAAATTCATTGTTTGAGAACTTACCCGAACCATTGAGAGAATTGTGGAATAGCACTATGGCCGCGCCTGAGGAAGCCATGGATACCAGAGCAATGACCACTGAGGAGGCCGCGCAGGCCATGACGGTAGGAGAAGCCCCAGAAAGTGTCGGGATAGTCGCAGAAATCCCTAAATCACTATGCACACTGAGACCCAAGAAAGACAAGCAACCTATGGTACCGGTGCGCGTGTCCCCTAGGAATCTGTTAAGGACTAGGCTTACCATGGAAGAAAAGGGGAAGGTGATCAATTTGGAAGCCGATGAGGAGGAAGACTTTGAAGAAATCCTGGTAGAGGAGGAGGAGGATGTAGAGATGGAGGTAGAAACCCAGGGTGTGGACCCTCTGGCCAAGTTGCCTACATTTGTTCCTCTGCGGAAGGGCAAAGAAAGGGTGACCAAAGATCTTGATGAGAGAAAAAGCTCTTTGTAGACTCCGCTGCTCCATAATGACATCATTTTCAATGGAGCACACTTTGGGCGAGTGCCTGCGCTAAAATTTGAAGACTGGGAACTCACGGACCACCAGAAGTTCCCATAGTTGGCAATCGTGCAGCTCATGCGCCAGAAAAAAAACACGCCAACGGGAGTTATAGAGTTGGAGCTGCATAAATGGCTGAGAGGTGTAGAAAAGGCAGGACTTTTAAACCTACTCTAGGTGCCGCATTATCATCGTACCCCAGTGACTATTTTTGTCATCAGGCATCTACTCTACTTGGTGCGTGATGGGTGCTTGTGGTTGGAGGGGCCCATCCACATCATGGACCAATTAATTCATAGAATTACCCAGCTCCCTTGCAAAGGGGAGGACCAAGTGAACATCTCGGAGGGTAAAAGTGATGATTTGGCCATCGCGGAGGCCATGAAGAAGAAGTTCAAGCTGGAGAAGAAGAAGAGAGGATACGAGGTGTCCAGCATCAACAACGTTGCAGTCAAATTTGTGATGTAGATATTGGCCGGAAAGGTTATGCAGAAGTGTCGCACGGATGAGGTGCCCGCATCGATGGTTGCACTTGCCACACAATGTGCAGAAGGGGTTTAGTTTAATTGGGTAGACTACTTGTGCAGAAATTTCCGTGAGAACTACCACGAGGCATCGGAGCAGGGGAAGACTTTTCATTATGCATGGTTTCTTTTGTCCATCATGCTGGTGGCAAGGGAATTTCCCAAGGACAGACAGTTCCCGACGATTGCGTAGGACCTTCCGAAGGCAGTGAAGTACGCTTCGCTGTGGGAAACTAGAGATGCACAGAGAATCAAGGACAGTAATATATTCTATGTGTTCATGGAGATGAACATCAGAATGGGAATTAATTGCAAGCCACGGTTATCACCCACGGTCTATAATAGTTTACAAAGCTTCGCAGAGTTCAAGGTAGATTTCCACCATGTATACATCAGGGCAAGGAAGAACCCCGCAATGATGTGGCGTGAGGCAAAGGAAGAGATGGTAATGCACGAGCATTCGTCAAAGCTTATAAGACTATGAGCCTTATTTCACATTTACTAAAGCGAGTGGATTCCCTTAATCATTTTATTTATTTTCCTAAGTTTAGTTGAGTTTGAGGAAATTTTAAATTGTAAATTTAAATTGTGGAGAATATGTCATGAATGAAGAGATTTTAGAGACAGTTGAGTAATCCTAGGAAGAATGAGAATTTAATGGATTTAAAAACTTCATTTAGGATTTTGTTTGAGAAAAGAGTGGAGCTGAAGAGATACTTTAGGAAAAAGTGAGAGATTGTTGGATCTGAACTAAATTGGTTCATGAATCTGTATTTGTATAAATTGTGATCTTTTGAATAATTAGAAAAGAGGAGCTAGAGGTTAGAGAGTAGAGGTGTGTGTGAGAGGGATATGATGAAGGCCATTTGATTGCATATCAGGCCTGTGAATTGTGTAAATTTCTTGTGTGATTATAAATTAAAATTTGGCAGAGTTTGTCAAGAAAGCTTGTATGTGTATTTATGTAGATTTTTGAATTATTGAAGGATTTGAACGTAAAATTTGGTATCTTTCTACACCTCTCTAATTTATGCGCATGGATGGTCAAACCCCAGATGTTTTTTATTCTCCCTTCGAAATAATTGAAGTTAATTGATTTACAAGTTGAAAGCTTGGTTTTCTTTGGTATAATGAGCTTGAAGTATTGGAATACTCTGGGAAATTAACTGTGGAAGACTAAAACCTTTCTGCACCATATTTTTCCTTAGAATTGGACCGCAAGTCTATTGTGAACCCTTAATTGTATCAGGTGATCTCTTGAGTTTTGGCATCGATTAACAGTGAATGGAAGTATATTGTTTATTGATTAATCTACAAAGGGATAATAGTGACAATCTAAATCTGGTGGACAAGGAAGAAACATAGTGGAAGTGCAAAACGCAGTTTCCTAAAGGAGAACGTGAGATCATTGTGATTATCCGATCAAAGTGATCCAATGGTGATCAAGTTCGAATTAGAAAGTGTGTTAACCCAGCTAACGGAACCAATTGGAATTTTAAATAGAGTTTAATTTCCGTGTGATTGTGGTTGTGTGTTTAGGGAAGGATCAGACACATATCGCATGCGAACAAGCACATGATTTAACACAGAAAATGGACCTGAAATGATTAGAAGGAGGAGTTAAACTTCATTGGGTTCTGGTCATACAAGTTAAAGAGATCACGCTCGTTCTAGTGATTGCTTGGCATTGGAGATTTCCATAGCGTATTGATTGTTGACCATTGCCAATTGATTGTCAAGGCAATATCAAATTGGATCTACAATGTTGGCTCTACACAGATTTGATTTCTGATTGGTCAAATTGTTTCAGCATAGATCTGATTAACAGATGTCGAATTTCTTGTTTTACAATCAGAACCTTGTTGCACGAAGTGGAGGAAATGGAAATTTTCCTAAACCCATGTACCCTACCATCATTAGTGGAGCTCTACCATCACTAGAGGTGAAAGATGCAACTTTGATGCATAAGATGGCTAAGGTTCAACTGGAGCTGAACCTTCATATAACTGAACTACAATTGAAGGTGCAGCCTTCAACTCCACCAGAGGTTAAGGAACAACATGCCAGCGCAATTACAGTAGCAATAGCGGAGGTCAACAGTGTAGTGAAAGACTGCACAAAGTTGTTCGAGGAGTCGTTGGAGGTTTTCACCACTCTGCAGGAGGACCTGAACATACAGTGCCTAGAAACATAGGCCTGCGAGCTACAGAAGAAATATGATGAAGTAAAAGGGACCAAATAGATGGTTTCCCTTACACAGAGGCTCGTGCGGATGCAACAGGTTAAATCACTCAAGGAGGAAGTGGATGTTGCTTGACATAAGGAAACAATTTTGAAGGCGCGCTTACGGCCGTGGATTGATGAGGCGTATACCATTACAACCTATATTGAAGAAAAGTTCGCGTAGATGTAAGGAACACAGGAACAAGTTCAGGGAGGCAGTTCAACTACAATGGTCTCTGAACAGCGCATCCAGGAAGTGCAGCAAGCAGCCACTCAGTGCGCTGCCAATCTTGCAGTGATCCAGGCAGAGTTGGGAGGTATTTTCACAAAGATTTCCACACCGACAGAGTGACTCGAGGGCAAGTCACGATGTTTGTGTTGGGGGACTATTGTGCACGGGATCCCCCAAGGGAATTTTTGGGGCTTAGAGCCCAGATTTTGGTCAAAAGTTGTAACCTCAATGTAAAGACTCCACATTTTGTGGGCGCGAAGCACATAGTTTGTAAAAGAGTCATAGGGTTGTCCACCCTCAATTTTGTAATGTAATGTCGGCTGTAGAGATCTACCCATGGTCTGTGGACCATCAGAATGTATAAATAGAGCAAGGCTCTAAGTCATCAATAGAAGATGGAATAATAAGGATAAGGATGAAGGATTGAGTCATATCTGAAGTGTAAAGTCTAGTTTTTAGTCGTAGAGTAGGACAAGGCTCTATAGCTGAGTGCGTAGAGGCCTAGTAGTCTGCAACTGAGTATGTCGACCCCTGCAGCTGAATGAGCAGGGTGAGTCAAGTCTGTAACAGTTCGAGCACGAATAAAGAGAAGTTTCACATCCATTTTGCGTATTTATTTCTTATTTTATGCATCTATTACATTGAATATACATTGCACTTTTAATTCTTATATTATGCGTGGATATGTATGAATGTGTTGAATAAGTGAATTCAAGATAGAATATCTATTTACGCGAACTTAACTAAGACCTTTAAGAAGATAAGTAAGATACGTTGTGTAATTTGGGGAAATAACGCAGGACGCTGCCATAGCAGTGCGAAAGCATCTCAACCCCTAGTTAGGGGTGCGCGAAAGGCGATTATAACAGATCGTGAAGGTACTAAAGGTCAAGACAGTGTGTGAAGTGACCTACATGAAGGTAGGCATAGTTGGACTAAATCAGCACCTCAGACATCTCAAGGGTGTGGAAACCTGGTTCCAGTATCCTCCCATACTGCTTTGGGTGAGACTACAATCCACGCTCTATGGGCTAATGCTGAAAGGGCTAGTAGTTGTTGGGCCTTGAAATTGTCATTCACTTCCATTACATTTTCACTTATATTTTCATATTGTCACCTTCACTCAACCTCTATTTCATTACACTTACCTTACCATTATCATTATTGGGTCACATTTATGTTTTTCCAAACTTTATTAATTCTTAGCATTTTTAAGTGAATTTATGGTTAAAAATTAGAAAATAATGTGAATATTCTTATATGTAATAAGTGGGATGAGATTGTTGACATGTGTAGGTCAAAAGGAAGCTTCTAAAAGACCCTTATGTGGCCTCCCAAAACCAAATTCGAATTTGAGTGGAGAAGATCATGGAATCATGAGGATATGTGTCTCATTTCCTATTTGTATTGAAACTCTAAGAAGACATGCGTCTTATCATTTCCTATTTTGATTGTAACTCTATAGATATAGGGAGAGATTCATGGACTCTCATTAATGAGATAACTTCTCATATTTTTGTATAAATAGAGGAAGTTTTCTCCTATCATTTTAGATGTGAAAAGTTGGGGAAATGCTCTTGTTTTGAATATAGAATTTGGATTTGGCACCATGCTCATGAGTGATGTTCAATTTGATTTGGTTATGCTTGTATCTAGAGCCTCTCAACATTCCATCCCTCATGCTTTTGGATTGGCCATCTATAATGTGTGAGATTTATTGTTTTTCATAGATTAAGATTTATTGCTTTCATAGATTAAGATTTATTTCCTTCATATCTTTTCCTATGTAAGAGGTTAAGAGTGATTGTTTTTATTTGCTTTCATATCTAGAGGTTAAGAATTATTGTTTTTGCTTTCATTTCATATCATGTGGTTTTGATTATTCATTTCATAGGATCTTGATTTGATAATTCACACATGATCCCTTAGAGTAGATTTCATTTCATGAAATTTCATTTTTGAAAGAGTGGTGTGCTTTTCAATTCCCACAAGTGTGGTAGATTAAGATTTAAATTCCTGCAAGTGTGATAGATTAAGATTTAAATTCCAAGCACTGTACTATAATTTCCTTTGAATTGATTGTTGAATTAGAATAGGTGAATTTGGTTTATCGTTATTTGGTTTAGCAGTTAGATTGATCTAAATTGGAAGTTAATTTCTATCATATATAGTGCACGCATTCTTCGCAAGTTTTACAAAACCCCCGGGTTGACAATTAAATTATAAGTAATTAATTTTCCTCAACAGTAGTGTAGGGATTTGTTTGGCTAATTAACTCCGAACTTGGGTCAGGACCCCTCAACCCAACACACCTCATTTCCATGCATTTGAAACTGGTGCTCCCTTGTGTTTCTCTGGAACTTCATCCTCACACTCCCAAGCACACGTTCACGCACACCCTAGAACCTAACAGATCTTGGCATGCCTATAATACCTTGGAACCATCTAGAAAGTGCTATTACTTCCTGGCATTATCTGACACACCTTCATACTCCCTAACTTTCATTCCCTCATAGATAGCCTTACTTCTTTTGCGACCTAGGAACCCAACCAAGTCATTGGAAAAATAAATATTGTGCCCAACCTAATGTCTCCATTTGTCTGAAAGTACTTTGTCCAACCCCTTATTATAACCATAGGATTTCATCCTAAAAGTATTATTCTGACCTTTTCCTAACACACTTTATCCTTGAGACACTTGGAATCAATTGACACTCCTTGGCACACACTCGTATTCGTCCATTTCCATGCATTTTTACCTAGTTCTCCCTTCTGATGTTTTTTCACTCCCTAATGTTCCTCAACATGCATTGAAACTACCTGGCATGTGTTAGCATGACTTTTCATTCCTTGGCATGCCCTGAAATTCCTTAATTATCATGCCCTCACAACTGGACTTACTTTTTTTGGACTTGGGAACTGAACCAAGTCTTTCCTCGACTACAACAACCTGACCAAGTTACGGTTACTAAAACTGGATTGTGCCTTGTTCATCTAAGAACTAAATATAACTCATATTACGCTACTCATGTCCAATTTCAACTTATCCCACTTAAAAAGTTACAAGTTACCAAGTAAGGCTCACATCTAAACATGGCCATAAAATAACTAAGCAACATAGTTTACATCTTGACATGCCATAACACCTGCCATGTCTAACAATCCCTTGGAAACATATTTTACATCTTCTTGACTTGGGAGTTATTCTTTTGTAAATGTGACCCTTGACTATGCCATGAAAATCCTCCAAATCATTCCTCAATTATGGGAACTCCTCTTCATGCGTGAAGCCAGTGAAATATTTGATTTGTGCCTAACGGAATGTAAAAGATACCCTTAATAGAAAACATGCATACAAATTTGTATCCAAGTACCCTAAATGTGAGATGTTTCCACTTGTGCAATTGTGCTTCCAAATATGTGAACTCAACAACAAAACACACCTTAAAATACATAATGTCTCTCAACATTCGAAAGAAAAAGTAACCCTTACACTAGTCTTCCTTTGTTGGCAGTTTGGGCCTTTTGTCACAAGGTATCTTCTCTACTTTGGAAAGAGGACATAAACAAGATTTTAGATGTTTCTAAATGGAGTACTCTTCACTTATGTCCTTATCCTTTATGCCACGTGATAGAAATGCCAATTTTCATATTCTTGACTATGACAATCTTCTTTTATACATGTGACCCTTGACTATGCCATGAAATTCTCCAAAATATTCTGAAAGGATGGGAGCACCTCATCATGCATGAAGCAAGTGGAATGCGACAAGTCATCCAAAATTCCTCCAAATATGTGATTTATGCCTTAGGAAATGTTAAAGGTACTCTCAATGGAAAAATGCATAAATATTTGTGGCCAAGTGCCCTAAATGTGAGATGTTGCCACCTGTGAAATTGTGCCCCCTTTTGATTCTCAAATTGGCACCCTAATTGTGCAAGATTCACAAGTTGTCACTTTGGGTCAACTCAGGGTTGTTGGCATTGTCACCTTATCAACGAATCCTCTCACTTTGGATTACTTATTGAATCTTGGGGGTATCTCAAAGCACAAATTTATGGGGTCTTTTATGTGACTAGATCACTAGCACTGAAAACCATCTTTACATTGGATGGCTAAACATCTTGATGATCCCAATCCTATTGACCACAACTTTTGTATTCATTATTTCTTTAATTTCAACCCCTCTAGTAGATATTGATGGCATTCATGAGCCTATTTTTGGTTCTCTTCTTTGTGGAAACAATATTATCTCCAATGCCATTATTCGATGAATGGCTACACAACAGGGACCCTATGAGACAATTGTTCATGTTATTGATGTAGTGCCCATACGACACAAACATTCAATGGTCTATCATAGCCAAACACTCTATGATGGGTTTCAAAGATACCCAACCTATGACAACAAGCTACATTCTATTGCCAAAGCCTGTAAGCAGTGGAAGAATTATATTATACCAAAGGAAATGAGCATCCACACCAATTGTAGGCATTTGCCTACTCTAGATAATCCTTGGGAGTTAGTGCCCCTAGATTTTATGTCATGTTTTCCCTCAACCAAGCATGGTAACATATGTGCTTTTGTTTTGGTTGATTGCTTCCTTGGGATGGGATTTTTGGCACCTTGTAAGAAGATTGTCGCAACAAAATCCACTCATAAGTTCTTCTTCAAGCATATTCTGCTTCACTTTGGGTTTCCAAATACCATATTTCTTGATAGCTATAATAGGTTCCTTAGTATTTTTTGGTTTAACCTTTGGTACATGATGGACATCAAGCTTGACCAAATCCACTACATTCCATCCCTAGATTGATAAATAGAAAGTAGTAGTCAATAGGATTATTATAGATGTCTTTAGAGTATATAATTCCAAGCATCCACATACACATGTTGAAATCCTTCCATATTTTCAACATAAATTCGACATAACTCTTTATATTTATATTGACACAAGCGTTTTTAGGTGTGCTTGGGGTCCCAACAATTGGCACAAATTGATGTAGCTATATTCATGGTATAACACATGAAGATACCTCCTATACTTGGAACGAGATAAGTAAAGAAACCAATTTTGAGGAACATATACGACAAATTCAATAATGAATTCATGATATTTTGTAGAAAGTTGCCAACTCCAAGTACAAGTAGATACACAATCCATTGGGTTTGACATAAGTTTCAGGTTTGCGATGACTTATGGTTGGACTTGCATAAAGGGAAATTGACAAACTCCTATAAGAATCTCATACCACTTTGACACGAGCCTTACAGTATCACTAAGGCTATGGGTGATAATTCTTTTAAGGATAGACATAGGATGATTTATATTACTTCAAAAGCAGGTATATGTTAAAATGATTTATGCTTGATGGGGTGTAGGTCTACAAAAAGTTCATTAAAAAAAATAAAAGAAATGATCACACCATTACTGACATAAATTATTGTGATATTATACTTCACAATAGATAACTACACAAGAGATTTTAAAAATTGACATTTTAAAATTTTATTTTATATCAAAGCATATGGATCATTATGACTAAATTTTTTAAATATTACACTTCTCTAATATTATTTCTCTTATGAATAAATATTTTAAATATTAACACTCTAATATTATTTCTCCTATGACTAAATTTTTTAAATATTATCACTCTAATACTATTTATCTTACACACTCCACATTCGAGAGATGAGAAGACCATTACAAGCGGGCCATATCTCTACCTTGCTTGTTTTACAGTCCTCTCTACCTCGGATTTCCATAACCGAAAATGTTTTTCTATCCATTTGGGGGAAGAAATTTCCTCTGCCAATGTGGGAGTGGGAGTGGGAGTGGTAGCTTAGTTGAACCACTCTTGCAATCGATATGAATCTAAAACCATACCCAGATGCAATCACAGATGAATATGAGGGATGGGATTCGAACCCCACCATCGTGGTTGTTGTGACAATGTTGTTGAAGACGTTAGGGCCAAAATGTCAACCAAGATGGATTGAAGAAAACTCCACTACGTTTTACTAATGTGTTCAGGGATGGAACAAGAGGTATGCATTCAATATGCCTATTTTTGGATTTGTTGACCTCCTATTATCTATTGCTGGTGTTGTTGGTATCTACTGAGGACAAAGATCAGAACTCTTTTCGCTTATGTTGATGTACTTCTTAGAGAAATGCTCCTTAATCGTGGTCTTTCCTGTGCCCTATTTTTACTAGGAAAGGGTTATATTTTTTTTCATGTATATTATTCTAAAAGAGTAGACCTATTAATTTCTAGATGTTACCTCTAAAAAACTATGCATCTTTGTTAATTTTAGGTATGTTCTATGCTAGAGCAATTTTTTTCAATTTCTTTTCCACATTAGCAATCACATCAACATAAAGTAAACTACATATAGAACATAAATATAAATTGTAGAATACTGTTATGAAACCAGCTCAAGAAAAGATAGAAAAGATAGATCAACGCCTTAGAATTCAGCCTCTTCGAGGGGGCAACCTCCTTTACATTACACAAATGAACAATTCTTGGATGATACAAATGAAAAGACCTCCTTTCTATATATAGGAGTCTAAGGGGTCATAACATAATTAGAGCCGACATAACAATAATAACGTAAGGGCACAATAATAACAATAGTGGGCTTCTATGGGGTACAATAGTAACAATATGGGCACTACATGGGTACATCAATATAATAAGTGGGTTATACTAATAACAATAAGGGGTTACACTAGTAGTATAGGGGCCTAACATGCCCCTCTCCTTCAAAAAGTGTTGTCCTCAACGCTTGAGTAGTTCTTGATGCTTCTGTATAAAATTTTTGTCCTCCCATGAGGAATCTTCAGTAGGTAAGTTCTTCCACTTTATGAGATACTCTGAAATTGATCGATTTCGTAGCTGTCGGGTTCTTGTTTCTGTGACTGCTCCAGGTTCCAATATGACTTTTCCTTCCTCTTCAATTGCTGGCAATATTGTTTGAATTGGGATCTTTTGCAACTTTTGAATAAGTGGCCATACTTCTTCGTCCTTCTTCCATTCATCCTTTGCTTCGTTTATCCAATCTGGTTGGATAATATAAATAGCACAAAACAATGCTTCCACATCCTCATCCTTGAAGAGTGTTCCCATTCGGTAAGGTCGCCATTTTTTAAGTGCATGTAGTATTGCCAACATTTCCGTCTCATAAATAGCTTGCTTGAGATGTAGCAGTAAAAATACCCAATCACCTACATCAAAACATTTTTACTAGGATGTTGATCTACATGTTGTTTCGTTTGATTTTGCACCGAAGTGGCATTATCCTTTAAAAGTTGGAGAACTTGTTGTTGATGCTCGATGTGATCTTTCACTGCTTGAACCTTTTTCTTCTTGATATGTCCTTCTATATTTAGAGTTTGAGGAGTGGTAATTTCTTCCAATCCTTTACAAGATATGGTCAGATTCATTTCTTGACGCTCGATGTGATCTTTCACTTCTTGAACATTTTTCTTCTTGATATGTCCTTCTATCTTGATAGTTTGAGGAGTGGTAATTCTGACCAATGAATTACAAGATATGGTTGGATTCATTTCTTCTTTCTTGATGTGATCTTTCACTTCTTGCACCTTTTTCTTCTTGATATGTCCTTCTATCTTGAGAGTTTGGGGAGTGGTCATTCTTGCCAATAGTTTACAAGATATGGTCTGATTCATTTCTTCTTTCTCTGGGGTGGGGTCCTGGTGTATATCTTCTTCTTTTGATGTTTCTTGATCCTTTTCTTCCTCCTCTTCATATTCTATGTAAAATAATTTCTTCTTAGCACACTTATGACCTTTAGTGCATTTGCTATCACAATTGTAACAAAGCCCTTTTTCTCTTTTTTCTTCCAATTGTTGTGGTGTAACCCTTGTAGGTTGTGGAAGGCTAGGAGAAACAACACTTCCATCTTTATAGTTATGAGGGGTAGACTTCCTTGTTGCCATAATTTTACCTTCCAATATGTCACAAAGCTCTTTTACTCTTTCCAATTGTTGTGGTGTTGCTCCAAAAAAGGTGTTGCTCTTTGTATCCTCATAATGTGCTATCATTTCCTCCGTGAGAATTGACCACGTAACAAGTTGTTTACGAGAACAAAGCCCTTTATACCATAAAAATTGATCCGGTTCTAAATATTGAGATGCAATACATACCTTTTGTAATAGTGGTACACCATGTAGATCAAAATATTGCTCCATCTGAAGTATCCAATTTACCGGATCCTTGCCATCAAACTTCCTCATCATGTTTTTATTTTAGGAGCTCGATCTTGAAATGGCTATAACTCTGTACTTTTGGAACTTTAAGTTCTGAAATTGCTACCTATAGTAGCCCTCTATGTCCTCTTTCTAATGCCACCAGTTTGATCCAAATTCATTCTCCAAGAAAAAGTTATGCACAATCTCCCAAGATGACCTGATTATAGACCTTTCCAGAAGAGCGAACTTGTATGAAGTTCCACGTGTACAATTTTTGATATTTGGTTCTGAAAAAGATATACAAGAAACTACAGTCTGTCCTCGTTCTGTACCTTCTTACAAAATTTCAATCTAATTCCCAGAGAGAAAGTTATGACAACTTTCCCCAGGTCACCTGTTTTGAATGTAATTCAGGAGTTTGCAAAAAGACCAACTTCCTCAGATCATATCTCCGCAAATATCACGCAAAAAGCTCTGAAATTCAGACCCAAGGTTCAGCGCGATTTCTTCTCAAATGGGTTTTTTTTGCGACTTCTGAAACGTCAGAGAAAAAAAGTTATAGCGAAAATGCCACGATGACCTGTTTGGAGCAGCGAAACCCTAGAATCCAAAGCTCTGATACCAAATGTTATGAAACCAGCTCAAGAAAAGATAGAAAAGATAGATCAATGCCTTAGAATTCAGCCTCTTCGAGGGGGCAACCTCCTTTACATTACACAAATGAACAATTCTTGGATGATACAAATGAAAAGACCTCCTTTCTATATATAGGAGTCTAAGGGGTCATAACATAATTAGAGCCGACATAACAATAATAACGTAAGGGCACAATAATAACAATAGTGGGCTTCTATGGGGTACAATAGTAACAATATGGGCACTACATGGGTACATCAATATAATAAGTGGGTTATACTAATAACAATAAGGGGTTACACTAGTAGTATAGGGGCCTAACAAATACAAGCCAAGACAAGAGGACAGAGGATGTGGCACTAGCCAGGGACAAACCCCAATGTGGGGAAACCCTTGATCAATTCTTCTTTTATGTTCTTCAAAGTTCAGCAGAGAAAGTGAGAGAGATAGTACATTTACAATAGAAGTCAATCACTTTGACTTTTGATATCGGCATGAGATCAGTTGAAGAAATATTGCTTCAACTAATTCTCTAAGGTGACTCATTCAACTATCATAGTGCTGCATCTCGTCTATTTGCTGCACATTACCATGTGACACCTTGTTGTACTGTCACATGTGTTGAACCTTAATGACTGAGCTACTCTCATCTTCATGCTGCATCTTCCATGGTCTTATTCATCATCAAGCCGCCCATGCTCATGATCTCATTCATCATTATGTTGCCCATGCTCATATCATCATGCATCATTATGCTGCCCATGCTCATATCATCATTCTACATATTATGTTGCCTATGATCTCATACATCATGCTGCCTTCCTTCAAAGACAGATGCTCCGGCTGTTTCGACAGTTCCCGCTAGTTCTGGCTTTTCCAGCAATTTTGGCCTTTCCAGCAGTTCCAACAGTTCCGGCATTTCTGGTTTTTTCGGTTTTTCTGGCCTTTCTAGCTTTTCTGGCTTTTCTGGAATTTCTGGCTTTTCCATTGTTTCTAGCTTTTCTGGCAGTTCTAGCTTTTACGTCTTTTCTAGCTTTTCCATCTTTTCTGGCTTTTTCGGTATTTCCAGCTTTTTCGGCGTTTTCAGCTTTTCCAGCATTTCCAGCTTTTCTGGGATTTTTGGCTTTTCCAGCAGTTCCAGCTTTTCTGACAGTTCCGGCTTTTCCAGCTTTTCTGGCTTTTCCAGGTTTTCCGGCTTTTCCAAATTTTCCGGCTTTTCCAGCTTTTCCGGCTTTTCCGGTAGTTCTGGCTTTTCCGGCTTTTCTGGCTATTCCAACTTTTCCAGCTTTTTTGACTTTTCCTTAGGATCTCTCCTCCTACTAAAACCAAAAGACAAGTAGAGAGAGGAAGAGATCCAAGTGTGTGTAGAAATGACTTGAAGTCCTCTTCTATTTATACTAAAACGTAGAGGTTGAATAGACATGACTGTTGGGCTTCTGAGCCTACATAAGTTGTTGGCCGACTTAACAATTTGTCCATAACATAAATATATTCATAACTTCATAAATACTTATCGGAATCGGATGATATTTAGATTAATCCTACACCTCTCAACGAGAGGGATCCAATAAAAATATCAACTACCATAAACAATATGACCCACATGGATTTTTTCCCTAGTTGCCAATTTTAACACTCCCTCTCAACTAGGGAGAACTCCATCCGCTGATCCATATGTCCAACTGTACTATCTCTAATGTCAGTGCCCTGCACTGCTCTGCTCAACTGTGCATAGCTCTGCTAGCTCTGCTCAACTCTGTTAGCTTTTCTCTGCTATGCTCAGCTCTGTTGGCTCTACTCTGCTCTGTTGGCTCTGTTGGCTCTGCTCTGCTCTGCTCAGCTCTACTGGCTCTGCTAGCTCTGCTCTGCTCTACTCAGCTTTGTTGGCTCTACTGGCTCTGCTCTATTCTACTCAATTCTGCTCAACTCTGTTGGCTCTGCTCAGCTCTTCTAGCTTTGCTCTGCTGAACCATGAAGAACATGAATTGATCAAGAATGTGCATACCATTTTCCACTGACCCGAAGTCAGTCTCAGAGTGTGTACCACTGGTCCCAGACCAGTCCTCAACTGACCCGAAGTCAGTGTCATAGTAGGTACAACTCCTACCACTGGTCCCAGACCAGTACCCTACTGACTCGAAGTCAGTCTTAGAGTATGTGCCACTGGTCCCAAACCAATCCTCAACCGACCAGAAGTCAGTGTCATAGTAGGTACACTCCTACCACTGGTCCTAGACTAGTACTCTACTGACTCAAAGTTAGTCTCAGAGTATGTACCACTGGTCCCAAACCAGTCCTCAACCGACCCAAAGTCAGTGTCATAGTGGGCACAACTCCTACCACTGGTCCCAGACTAGTCCTCAACCGACCCGAAGTCAGTGTCATAGTGGGCACAACTCCTACCACTGGTCCCAGACCAGTATCATTGATCCCAAATCAATGAAGGTCATCCTAGCATAGGGAGTACAATAGATACAAGGATGCGTCCATCAGTACTACTATGGTCCCTATCCTCATTTCCCTGCTCATTGATCAGATGAGAGGTACTTCCCATGAGTCCCAGACTGCATGGGTAGGATGCCTCGACAAGAGAACTTAATCAATCATGTCCTCACAGGAGAACTAATCATCCTACTACACAATCGCCATGGAGAACACATCATCCAGGACTCACAAGAGAACTAATCATCCTGCTACTCAATCGTCATGGAGAACACATCATCCAGACCTCACGGGAGAATTAATCATCCTGCTACACAGGAGAGCGAATCATCCTGTCCCACAAGAGAGCGAATCATCTTGTTCCACAAGAGAGCGAATAATCTTGTTCACAGGAGAGCGAATCATCCTGTCCACAAGAGAGCAAATCATCCTGTCCCACAAGAGAGCGAATCATCTTTTCCCACAGGAGAGTGAATCATCTTGTCCATAGGAGAGCGAATCATCCTATCCATAGGAGAGCGAATCATCCTATCCACGGGAGAGCAAATCATCCTATCCCAGTGCACACCACCAGGGGAGGGTGAGTCACCCTGTGGTCGTGTGTTGCTCCAGTAAGAACCACAAGCCCCAGAGCTCCCAGAGCTCAATGTCTACAACATGCAAGACCCTTGTACAAGGGTTTCTTAACGACTCCAATTCATTCGGGAAAATCAAAGATTTGATCTTTCCCCCAGGGCTTAGACAAAGTGTAGCGACTTGTACATCATCTCATAGCGATGGAGCTTCCTTGCTCATAGACTTAGCATATCCCAGATAAGGTAGTATCTGATGTCTATCTGCTGGAGCAATCATCGAGTACAAGATTCCTCAATAATCAAATCCCACCTCTGGTTGTCATAGAGAATCATAGTGGTACAAAGAGCTCACTTGAAGAGCCTCCCTAACCAGGTAGCTTCATAAGAGATCATACTCATAGATATGTATCCGGTCTCAGTGGTGCTTATAACAATCGACTTCTTCTTCCTGCTCATCCATGATATCGAAGAAGAATCCAAAGAGAAACAATACTAAGAAGTGCTCTAGTGATCCTCCACACTGCTTGCCCAATCAGCATTCAAATAATCATGCAGTTTCATATTTCTGACAGTGCATCTCAATCGATGACAGATTGTGCCCCGAAGACATCCCAGAAGATTCTTGGCACCAATCCAGTGAGGTTCAACCAAATATGAGCTCACCATGCTAACTGCAAAACATATGTCTAGACGGAAGTTCACCAAAAACATCAACGCGAATGAGTTTATGAGATTTAGAGGCATTTCCCAAATATGGTTTGACATCACTACCATATAACTTCTGAATGTTAAGATCCTCGAGGTAGTCACGGGCTTGCAATTCACCATTCCACATCTAGAATCCAACTCCCTCTTACTTCTGCAAATGAGAGGGTCTTACCTATTAGAAGTAGGTCGTCCTCATAAGGTGCTGGTATGAGAAGTCTATCATCCACAACCTTCATATGGTTTGGATTAGTTTCACTCCTAGTGAACCTCAACTTTATCAGACAGCTATCGATCCTCTCATACTATGCTCGGGGTGTTTTTCTTCAAGCCATACATGGATTTCTTCCACCTGCATATGCAAGATTTCTGATTATCAATCTCAGACCACTTGGGTTGTTCCAGACCTGTGGACCTGCTACATGAGGAGAATGGTACCCTTATAAGATTTTCCTTTGGTACATCTCAGACATGTACTTTCATGGTCCTTTTGAATTCAGGCATCCCTGTCACCATCTGACTCATAGACCTTCAGTGGTACATGATAATGGACATGATCCCTAGTGGACTTCCTGCAATTTGATACAACCCTGAACTCAAAAACATCTTTGAAAATTCTATTTCCAAACACGTACATTTCCATCGATGAGTGCCACTCTGAAACCTTTGATTTCCATTTCTAAGATGGACACCAGGTTCTTCTTACGATTAGGTACATAAAAGTGATTCAGGGTTCCTTGCTTTCTTTGAAGAGTCGACCATTTCCTTGATGACCTGTATTACCTTCAGACACTCCTTCACATAATGGCCAAACTTATTGCAACCAAGGCATCTGCCTTTCCTTCCACCCTTAGATCCGAACTTCCCAATGAAGTGATATTTAGATGGGCCATCAGAAACTTCTGCTACGCCATTCTGATAATATGTTCTGCTTCGAATTCACCCTTTGTGAACTTAGAAGAGAGATGTCGAACCCATTGATCCTTTTTTCTTGTCCCTATTGTCTTTGGTGATTGTTGTTTCACTCTTGCTTAGGTATTGTCTTCAACTCAGCTCTGATTCCATGTTAATTTTAGGTATGTTCTATGCTAGAGCAATTTATTTCAATTTCTTTTTTACATTAGCAATCACATCAGCATAAAGTAAATTGTAGATAGAACATAAATATAAATCGCAAAAGACAAGCCAAGACAAGAGGACACAAGATGTGGCGCTAGCCAGGGACAAAGCCCAATGTGGGGAAACCCTTGATCAATTCTTCTTTTATGTTCTTCAAAGTTCAGCAGAGAAAGTGAGAGACATAGTACATTTACAATAGAAGTCAATCACTTTGACTTTTGATATCGGCATGAGATCAGTTGAAGACATTGCTTCAACTGATTCTCTAAGGTGACTCGTTCACCTATCATAGTGTTGCATCTCGTCTATTTGTTGCACACTACCATGTGACACCTTGTTGTACTGTCACATGTGTTGAACCTTGATGACTGAGCTGCTCTCATCTTCATGTTGCTCATCATGCTGCATCTTCCATGGTCTTATTCATCATCAAGCTGCCCATGTTCATATCATCATGCATCATTATGCTGCCCATGCTCATATCATCATGCATCATTATGCTACACATGCTCATATCATCATGCTTCTTCTTATGTTGCCCATGATCTCATATATCAAGTTTCCTTCCTTCGGAGACAAATGCTCCGGCTGTTGCGGTAGTTCCCAGTAGTTCCTGCTTTTCCGGTAGTTCCGACAGTTCCAAAATTTCAGGCTTTTCTTGCTTTTTTGGTATTTCTGGTGTTTCCAGCTTTTCCGGTAGTTCCGGCTTTTCCGGCAGTTCTGACACTTCCAGCTTTTCTGGTAGTTCCAAATTTTCCAGCTTTTCCGGTAGTTCTGGATTTTCCGATAGTTTCAGCTTTTCTGGCAATTCCAGCTTTTCTGGAAGTTTCAGCTTTTCTGGCTTTTCCGACAGTTCTGGATTTTCCAGCAGTTCTAGCTTTTCTCGCAATTACGACTTTTCCGGTAGTTCTGGCTTTTACAGCTTTTCTGGCTTTTCTGGCAGTTCCGGCTTTTCCGGCTTTTCTGGCTATTCTGGCTTTTCCGGCTTTTCCGGCTTTTCCAGCTTTTCCGGCAATTCTAGCTTTTCCGGCTTTTCCTTAGGATCTCTCCTCCTACTAAAACCCAAAGACAAATAAAGAGAGGAAGAGATCCAAGTGTGTGTAGAAATGACTTGAAGTCCTCTTCTATTTATACTAAAATGTAGAGGTTGAATAGACATGACTGTTGGGCTTCTGAGCCTACATAAGTTGTTGGCTGACTTAACAATTTGTCCATAACATAAATAAATTCATAACTTCATAAATACTTATCGGAATCGGATGATCTTTAGATCAATCCTACACCTCTCAATGAGAGGGATCCAATAAAAATATCAGCTACCATAAATAATATGACCCACATGGAGTTTGGCCCTAGTTTCCAATTTTAACAATCTTTTGCTTCTTTTTGTTGTTGCATACCTCTAGGTAGGCTAGCATACAGTTTTGATCCAAAAGAAATAAACAATCCTCTCATACAAAAAATGTAAATTCAACCATGAGAAATAAAAAAAGAATCCAAGAGTCCATTTATCAAAGGAAAGAAAAGTGGGAATATTCAGTGTGCAACCCATTTAAATCTTCTTAAACAATCTATCCCCCAGGCTAAATCTCGAGACCTTTTGATAAGAGATCTGCCCCTTGACTTCTTTCTCTGAAAATGTGAACAAAGGAAACTTGGGTAAGCCCCTCAACAATACCAAGAATTTCCTCATTAGTGATGGTAGATATTTGTAGAGTATACTACTTATTGTCATTTTATAGCACATTGAGAATTGTCAAATATTAGAAATTCTGGAATCCCATATTCTACTCCCAGAATTTAGATAAGCTTTAGTTCCATCAACTCAACCTTGTTGTTGAACCCTTTACCAATGCCTAAGACTCACTAGTATGCAAAATGTTTCCTGCCCCTCCCAGTAGGGCTCACCTTGAGAGGCACCATCAAAATAGGCTCATGGCTTTGAGTGATCAATTTTGGTTATGCTTATATTTGGAGCCTCTCAACTTTCCATCCCTCATGCTTTTGGATTGGCCATCTATAATGTGTGAGATTTATTGTTTGTCATAGATTAATATTTATTGCTTTCATAGATTAAGATTTATTTCTTTCATATCTTTTCTTTTGTGAGAGGTTAAGAGTTATTGTTTTTATTTTCTTTCATAAATTAAGATTTATTTCTTTCATATCTTTTCCCGTGTGAGAGGTTAAGAGTGGTTGTTTTTATTTTCTTTCGTAGACTAAGATTTATTTCTTTCATATCTTTTCCTGTGTGAGAGGTTAAGAGTGATTGATTTTATTTGATTTCATATCTAGAGGTTAAGAATTATTGTTTTTGCTTTCATTTCATATCATGTGGTTTTGATTATTCACTTCATAGGATCCTGATTTGATAATGCATACATGATCCCTTAGAGTAGATTTCATTTCATGCAATTTTATTTTTGAAAGAGTGGTGTGCCTTTCAATTCCCGCAAGTGTGGTAGATTAAGATTTCAATTCCTGCAAGTGTAATAAAATAAGATTTCAATTCCAAACACTATACTATAATTTCCTTTGAATTTATTGTTGAATTAGAATAGGTGAATTTCGTTTATCGTTATTCGGTTTAGTAGTTAGATTGATCTAAATTGGAAGTTACATTCTAGCATATATAGTGCACACATGCTTTTCAATTTTTACGAAACCCCTGGGTTGACAATTAAATTATAAGTAATTAATTTGCCTGAACAGTAGTGTAGGGATTTGTTTCGCTAATTAACTCTGAACTTGGGTCAGGCCCCCCTCAAGCCAACACACTTCATTTCCATGCATTTGAAACTGGTGCTCCCTTGTGTTTCTCTGGAACTTCATCCTCGAACTCCCTAGCACGCGCTCACGCCACACCGTGGAACCTAACAAATCTTGGCATTCCTATAATACCTTGGAACTGTCTAGCATGTGTTATTACTTCCTGACATTCTCTGACACACCTTCATACTCCCTAACTTTCATTCCCTCATAGATAGCCCTACTTTTTTTGCGACCTGGGAACCCAACCCAATCATTGGAAAAACAAAGTCTCTGTTTGTATAAAACTACTTTGTCCAACCCCTTATTATAACCATAGGATTTCCTCCTATAAGTATTATTCTGACCTTCTCCTAACACACTTTATCCTTGAGACACTTGGAATCAATTGACACTCCTTGGCACATGCTCCTATTCGTCTATTTCCATGCATTTTGACCTAGTTCTCCCTTCTGATGTTTTTTCACTCCCTAATGCTCGTCAACATGCATCAAAACTATCTAGCATGTGTTAGCATGCCTTTTCATTCCTTGGCATGCCCCAAAACTCCTTAATTATCATGCCCTTACAACTGGACTTACTTTTTTTGGACTTGGGAACCGAACCAAGTCTTTCCTCGACTACAACAACCTGACCAAGTTATGCTTACTACAACTGGATTGTGCCTTGTTCATCTAAGAACTAAATATAACTCATCTTAGGCTACTCATGTCCAATTTCAACTTATCCCACTTAAAACGTTACAAGTTACCAAGTCAAGGCTCACATCTAAACATGGCCATAAAACAACTAAGCAACATAGTTTACATCTTGACATGCCATAACACCTGCCATGCATAACATTCCCTTGGAAACATAGTTTACATCTTCTTGACTTGGGAGTTCTTCTTTTGTAAATGTGACCCTTGACTATGCCATGAAAACCGTCCAAAACATTCTTAAATGATGGGAACTCCTCTTCATGTGTGAAGCCAATGAAATATTTGATTTGTGCCTAACGAAATGTAAAAGATACCCTTAATAGAAAACATGCATACAAATTTGTATCCAAGTACCCTAAATGTGAGATGTTTCCACTTGTGCAATTGTGCTTCCAAATATGTGAACTCAACAACAAAAAACGCCTTAAAATACATAATGTCTCTCAACATATGAAAGAAAAAGTAACCCTTACAGTAGTCTTCCTCTATTGGCAGTTTGGGCCTTTTGTCACAAGGTACCTTCTCTTCTTTGGAAAGAGGACATAAACAAGCTTTTAGATGTTTCTAAATGGAGTACTCTTCACCTATGTCCTTCTCCTTTACGCCACGTGATACAAATGCCAATTTTCATATTCTTGACTATGGCGTTCTTCTTTTATACATGTGACCCTTGACTATGCCATGAAATTCTCCAAAATATTCTTAAAGGATGGGAGCACCTCTTCATGCATGAATCTAGTGGAATGCGACAAGTCATCAAAAATTCCTCCAAATATGTGATTTGTGCCTTAGGAAATGTTAAAGTTACTCTCAATGGAAAAACGCATAAAGATTTGTGGCCAAGTGCCCTAAATGTGAGATGTTTCCACCTGTGAAATTGTGCCTCCTTTTGATGCTCAAATTGGCACCCTAATTGTGCAAGATTCACAAGGTGTCACTTTGGGTCAACTCAGGGTTGTTGGTATTTTCACCTTATCAACGAATCCTCTCAGTTTGGATTACTTATTGAATCTTGGGGGTATCCCAAAGCACAAATTTATGGGGTCTTTTATGTGACTAGATCACTAGCACTGAAAACCATCTTTACATTGGATGGCTCAACATCTTGATGATCCCAATCCTATTGACCACAACTTTTGTATTCATTATTTCTTTAATTTCAACCCCTCCAGTAGATATTGATGGCATTCATAAGCCTATTTCTGGTTCTCTTCTTTATGGAAACAATATTATCTCCAATGCCATTATTCGATGAATGGCTACACAACAGGGACCCTATGAGCCAATTGTTCATGTTATCAATGTTGTGCCCACACGACACAAACATTCAATGGTCTATCATAGCCAAACACTCTATGATGGGTTTCAAAGATACCCAACCTATGACAACAAGCTACATTCTATTGCCAAAGCCTGTAAGCAGTGGAAGAATTATATTATACCAAAGGAAATGAGCATCCACACCAATTGTAGGCCTTTGCCTACTCTAGATAATCATTAGGAGTTACTGCCCCTGGATTTTATTTCATGTTTTCCCTCAATCGAGCATGGTAACATATGTGTTTTTGTTTTTGTTGATTGCTTCGTTGCGATGGGATTTATGGCACCTTGTAAGAAGATTGTCGCAACAAAATCCCCTCATAAGTTCTTCTCCGATCATATTTTGGTTCACTTTGGGTTTCCAAATACCATATTTCTTGATAGGTATAATAGGTTCCTTAGTATTTTTTGGTTTAACCTTTGGTACATGATGGACATCAAGCTTGACCAAATCCACTACATTTCATCCCTAGATTGATAAATAGAAAGTAGTAGTCAATAGGATTATTATAGCTGTCTTTAGAGTATATAATTTTGAGCATCCACATACACATGTTGAAAGCCTTCCATATTTTCAACATAAATTCGACATAACTCTTCATATTTATATTGCCACAAGCCTTTTTAGGTGTGCTTGGGGACCAAACAATTGGCATAAATTGATGTATCTATATTCATGGTATAACACATGAAGGTACCTCCTATACTTGGAACGAGATAAGTAAAGAAACAAATTTCGAGGAATGTATCCGACAAATTCAACAATGAATTCATGATATTTTGTAGAAAGTTGCCAACTCCAAGTACAAGTAGATACACAATCTATTGGGTTCGACATAAGTTTCAGGTTTGTGACGACTTATGGTTGGACATGCATAAAGGGAAATTGACAAACTCCTATAAGAATCTCATACCACTTTGACACGAGCCTTACACTATCACTAAGGTTGTGGGTGATAATTCTTTTGAGGATAGACATAGGATGATTTATATTACTTCAAAAGAAGGTATATGTTAAAATGATTTATGCTTGATGGGGTGTAGATCTAGAAAAAGTTCATTAAAAAAATAAAAGAATTGATCACACCATTACCAACATAAATTATTGTGATATTATACTTAACAATAGATAACTACACAAGAGATTTTAGAAATTGACGTTTTAAAATTTTATTTTATATCAAAGAATATGGATCATTATGACTAATTTTTTTAAATATTACACCACTCTCATATTATTTCTCTTATGAATAATTTTTTTAAATATTATCACTCTAATATTATTTCTCTTACACGCTCCAGGTTCAAGAGTTGACAAGACCATTGCAAGTGGGCCATATATCTACCTTGCTTGTTTTACAGTCCTCTCTACCTCGGATTTCCATAACCCAAAATGTTTTTCTATCCATTTGGGGGATGAAATTTCCTCTGCCAATGTGGGAGTGGGAGTGGGAGTGGGAGCGCAGTTGAACAACTCTTGCAATTGATATCTATCTAAAATCATACCTAGATGCAAGCACAGACGAATATGAGGGATCAGATTTGAACCCCGCCATCATGGTTGTTGTGACAGTGTTGTTGAAGGCATTAGGGATGGAACAAGAGGTATGCATTCAATATGCCTGTTTTTGGATTTGATGGCCTTCTATTATCTATTATTGGTGTTGTTGGTATCTACTGAGGACAAAGATCAGAACTCTTTTTGCTTATGTTCATGTACTTCTTAGAGAAATTCTCCTTAATCATGGTCTTTCCTGTGCCCTTTTATTCATGCATATTATTCTAAAAGATTAGACCTATTAATATTTAGACATTACCTCTAAAAAACTATGCATCTTTTGCTTCTTTTTGTTGTTGCATACCTCTAGGTAGGCTGGCGTACAGTTTTGATCCAAAAAAATTAAACAATCCTCTCATACAAAAAATGTACATTCAACTATGAGAAATAAAAAAAGAATCCAAGAGTCCATTGATCAAAGGAAAGGAAAGTGGGAATATTCAGTGTGCAACCCATTTAAATCTTCTTAAACAATCTATTCCCCAGGCTAAATCTCGAGACCTTTTGATAGGAGATCTGCCCCTTGACTTCTTTCTCTGAAAATGTGAGCAAAGGAAACTTGGGTAAGCCCCTCAACAATACCAAGAATTTCCTCATTAGTGATGGTAGATATTTGTAGAGTATACTACTGATTGAGACATTTTATAGCACATTGAGCATTGTCAAATATTACAAATTCTGGAACCCCATATTCTCCTCCCGGAGTTTAGATAGGCTTTAGTGCCATAAAATCAGCCTTTTCATTTAACCCTTTACCAATGCCTGCCTTAAATCTAATTACATGAGACTCACTGGTATGCAAGATGTTTCCTGCCCCTCCCAGTAGGGCTCACCTTGAGAGGCACCATCAAAATAGGCTCAAGGGTTTGAGCGATCAATTTTGTGTTCTGCAATAGGAATGGAGTAGCACATTGGAGAGGCTTGTTCACTAAATATTTGAAAGCAGAATGATCAGTGAAAAACTCGAATGGGCCTCCTAGTAACTAGTTTTTGAACTTTTGGAGTGAATGTACCATCGCAAGTGCCTCCCTCTTAGTTGTAGTATAGTTCTTTTCTACTGTGGACAATTTTCTACTGGTAAAATAAATCGGGTGGTTGAGGCTACCTTCCCCCGACTGAGCTAGAACAACACCCAGAGCAACGCCTGACACATAAATGTGGACATGGAACTGTTTGTTCTAGTCTGGGTAGACCGAGATCAATGTAATTATCAGTTTTTCTTTCAGTATGTTGAGTGCACCCTCACATTCTTCTGACCACACGAATCATCCAACATTCCTCAATATCTTTTCCATCAATGCAGTAATCGAGGCATAGTTGCAGATAAACCTCCTGTAGTACCCAGTATGTCCCAAGGTGGATCTGAGCTATTTTACACTTGCAGGTGGGTCCATATTCATGATCACTGCAACCTTAGAAAGATCTACACATTCTCCTTCCTTGCACACTATGTGGCCCAAAAGTGTGCCAAAACAGATTGCAAATATGTAGTACTTATTAAAATTTAATGAGATTTGTAGCTGTATACATCAATCGAACATGATTCTGAACATACTGTAGTGTTTCTTCAGCATACTATAGACTATCCAGTCATCCATATAGACTTCTAGGAACATGTGGACGTAATCTCTAAAGGCGGAAATCACAATTCTTGACAACAACGCAGATGCATTATTGAGACCGAATGGCATAACATGGTAGGAATAGGATCCCCATTTCATGGTAAACGTAGTTTTCTTCTTATCCTCTTCTATGATCCTAGCTTGGTGATAACTAAAGAATCCATCCGTAAAAGAGTAGGCTTCATTCCCCGCTACATTATCTAGAACTTCATCACTGAATGGTCTAGGAAAATGATCATGCACTCAAGCATTGTTCATACTGTAGCAGTCCACATAGACTCTTATCTCTATAAGGTATTTCTTTTCTCATATCACAATAAGACTTACCCACACTTCCTCGTCCATCAGAAATTTAATCCATACTTCTAGCACCTTGTCTATTTTTTTTTCACTTTCTCGTTAACCCTCAGGTTCTGTGGGTATGGTCGATGATTTACTGGCTTTAAATATGGTTTTAGCATTATTTTCATCTCCCCTATATCTCCCTTGATACCCTTCATTTTCGCGACTGATGAAGGGAACAAGTCTTCATATTCTCTGAGGAGGTTGAAAATTTCCTTTGTAGTCTGCTTATCCTAAAAATCTCTAATTGACGCTAACTTGGGTTTCTCATCGGTCCCGATGTTATGTTTCCACAAGTTCAATAGGAGTAAATCTGGATCATAGTTGACAGGTCCATCCTTGATATCCCTTCCTCTTCAGTTTTGAGGAATGACATATGTTGTAATTCCTCTAGATCATCTTTATTCGTGTCTTTGTCCACCTTCCCACAGGCTATTGCTTCATGATATCTGGACTCGTAGATATGTTGTAAAGTATAATGATCTATGCACCCCTCCATTAGCTGAATCGAGGTGAGAAGAATCCACTTGACAGCCTGCAACACCTCAGTCAACCTCTTTTTGTGGTATAAAAATCAAAAGCTACTAACAAACTAATCAACCAAACTGTCCCAATCTCCAGTATGTTTCCATATTCCTTCTTGTACATACCAAGATTTTGGAAAGGTTCTCAAGGTGTGTATAAAACCATGCATCCATAAATCCGTTGGAACTCCTTCCCAATTCCATCTTTCCTTACAATTTTGCAAATGTTGTCAAGGGTTAGAGTCCCCTGTGTCTTTGATGAAATATTGAGTGTACTCCCCCACTTGTCTGAATCTTACTTCCATGGCTATTTTGATCTTCTCCCATTCTCGGAGGTAGTTGCAGTGAACTCCCCACCATATTGGTGGTGTCGCTTGTAATGCGACATTTAGTAGAGGTACTTTATGTTCTTCAATAACCGTTGCATCAATCTTGTTGATAAATGAATTTACTGAATCTATACCATTAAAGATAGGGAAATCTCGTACCTCAGTGCATTTCCAATTGATCCAACATATTGTGGCGCAACATCTAGTGTTGATTTCATATCCACCCTGCTGCCAATTATCCCCATTTCCATTGGCGGGGGTGGGTCCCTATCACCTTCCGGACCCACTTTGGTTGCAGTCATCTTTGCCCTTCCCACTGAACTTCCTTCCATACTTTCTCCCTCTTCCGGATCTCTTAACACCACTCCTACTTGGTGCAATTCCTTCTGTCACCTTTTAATCGCCTACATGGCCCTTAGCCATTTCTACACCATACATGCTCTCCTTTGCGCTCTTAGATCCCTGGCCTTTCAAAAGTCATCTTCATCCATCCTCATGACATTCTCATAGTTCCCCGCTTAGTAGAATCCTTCCCTTTAGGTCCTTCCCCCAATACTAGGTGTTTACACTATCATGCTTCGGTTCTGGAACACCAACAAGCCCTCTTCCACCATTAAAACCTTAATCCACAGGGTAACCTCTTTCTGTAGCTTCCCTTGCAACCCTGATCAGAACATGACTTCAAATTTCATTAGTGTTTTAGTGTTCATTGGTTTCTCTATAATCTTAGGCTTTCATTGGTAGCTCATATTGTCAATCCATTTGGATATCTCAAATCTACTTACTAAGTGTGACCTATTTTTGCTATCAACAATAACATTCCCCCCTCAATGTCAATAAACAGGGATAATATTAGCATTGAGTGTTCTAGGTATTTGTTTAGAATATTTTGAAAGGCCTTGTTCATGAGAAAGTTAGTGAAAGATAAACATTGTAAACTTTTACAATATTGAACAATTTCTCCAAAACCTTCAAGTAGAGGTTTCTTATCACATGATCTAATTTGTTGGGATCAATAATATACATTATAAACTAGTGAGAAGAGAGAAATTTAGTTTCTTGCAACAATAACCAAAGCTTCATTTGTCATTTGACAAAAGAAGTTAGTACATAGGTGAGGCTAGCCCAACCCCTTAAAAATAACGATATGGTCTTACTCTTTTGTAGTTCCTTGACCAAAAGGGTCTAATTGAAAAACATATAGTTCCTTTAAATATTTATAGGTCGAGGCAATCACTTCAAGCACTCGAACTTCAAGATAATCTAATATTTGTAATTTTTACAATAATAAATCCATTATGCACACTCCTCATCATAGAGTTGGGTAGAGAGGGAGAATTCTTGAATGATTCCAACCTTGTAAATGAACAACCTTTCCTACTCATTAGCTAGACTCTCCACCACTAGTTGAAGAGGTATATGTGCTCTAAATCAAGGATGATATCTTAACATGGGTTATCGACACTTGAACATAGTTTCCATGGATCTCATGGACAAAATATGGAGAGACTCTTTGAATATTAAAAAAAAAATCTCATAATCTACTTGATCTATAGGTAGTAGGGCTTCAATTTTTTCCATTTACTCAGAAATCTCAGCCAAAAGGTCAACCACTGAAGAATCAATCCTATGCTAAATTGCACCTACCTTCTCATTTTTAAGATCTTTGTGAGCTTTCACCTATGACCCTTAAAGTTAGTTCCCTTTAGCACCTTGAATGGTGTAATAGAAGGAATTGCAATAGGAGGAAAACTCCATTCCACTTTACCTTTGTCAAGACCTTTAGAGACACCTGTAATCTATACCCTTCCTCTAACTCAACATGAGTTTTATTTTTTCCACTTCTTTTACAAACGCTCCCTTCAATGGAATCCTCATAGGAATATCTTGTGGTTGAAATATTATAAAAAAAATAGGGCACACTATCTCTTTACAAGGTTTCAAGGGATGGGTATTGGAAAATAATTGTCTTATCCTCTATAACCCTTAAGACCTTCTCAACACATAAGTGAAACAACAAATTGATAATTGGACTGAAAGATAGATCTCAACGTTCAAGGCCAAACTCAAATAGAAAGAATCACACCATGGATTAAGCATTGGAATTAGGTTTTGGTAGAATAAAGGACTTCCTTTCAAGACAATGACCTTGTTTTTAGCATTCTCAAATGGAAGGTTTAAAACCCACATTAAAAAGGGGATATTTTAACCTTAGCCTTTGCAACCTTTTCCCAAGACGAATCTATTTAATGGACTATCTTGGATATGTTAGGTCTTGGATTTATAGAGTACCCAATCATTGCTTTTGAGGCCAACTCCCTAGATCCAACTAAAATTTAGTCCTATTGAATAGGCAACTTGAAAAATCATGTTAATAGGAGACATTTTTCCTTCCTTTTGATTTATTTACAACAAAATTTAGTGCCTCTCCTTTCTTATCTTCCTCATCCATTCCCAAATAGAAAATCATTAATCTTATATCATAAACACTCTATATAGGTAAGCATTGGAATCATTTTCCTCAACTCATGGGGTACCTTTACACCTCAACCCATGCAAGTGGACCTAAGTCCATGGTACAACCCATCACACTCTAAGATGGTTCTAATTGTCTCTTCAAAACTAGGGCATAACACACCTTACAATGTGAAATGGTTAAGCCATCTAAAACTCGTGCGCTTTTTGCCTTCATGGAACATATTCTACCTAGTGTTAATCAAACACACTGCACTAACACCACTAACGCACACCAAATTTCCAAGATAACCGTAAGATGTGGCCCACACCCAAGCATTTAGACTACACCTCCACAAAATGCACCTTCAAATTTGGATGCCCAAAAAAAATACTACTCTAATCCAATATGGCCTATTTGTTAGATTTGTGTAATTCAATCTTTATCAAATCCTTGCACCTCCTTAACACCCCATGAGAAATATACTCCAATGGTCACCTTCCAAGTTCCAATACCTCCTTCTACAACATGAAAAAATCACCTATATATATTGCAACAACCTTTCCAACCTCTTTAGTGGGTTTCACATATATTTCACATTTTTTCTTCATTTTGGAAAGTGGTAGCGCAAGGAGAGGCTATCAAATTTGATCAAAGAATGTTCACTTAGTATCACTGCCAAGTTGTCTTTCTGCAACTTGTCAAATGTCTTAAGTTTATTGGAAATAATACTGAGAGGGTGGGGTGAATCAGTATTAGCAAATCAATAACTTTTTCATTTCCATAATCAGATTCATATGCGCTACCTCAGTTAAGGGAAATCGCGTGTACATGCAACTCTGTTTAATGCAACTAGCGTATATCTAGCAAACTTATGATTCAGTTAATTCATCATATTTTGATCTTTAATCAGTGCATATTAACCATATAAATAGTAACCAAGTGCAGCAAAAACAGAACAGATCATCACACATAAGAGACACACATGAACACCATGATATAAGGTGGAAACCCAATGCGGGACAAAAACCACCTGTTGCTATTTTCTTTAAGATAAGAAAAACCTGTTTACAATCTTGTACTAGCACAGACTCATACCAGTACACAGGCACCCACCTGCAGAAGGCTACAACCTTCTCTCATTCTCCAGCTTCTACTGGAAGGGAGCTACAACCCCTTAGCTCTTGTACTAGCCAATATATTTACTAGTATGTAAGCGCCAGCCTACAGAAGGCTACGACCTTCTCTTTTATTCCAGGGATCATGTTTCATTTTTCATAATGGATCCATCAATACAAAATCAATCACCACTGCAATAAAACTATCAACTATATCTGCATCATCAATCTCTAAATCACCCAACAACTAAATCGCTGAAACCTTGTCATCCAAACATAGTTACTAGAACATAGAGCAGAACCCAGAACTCTACAACAACCACTAGAACCAATAGCAACCTTAAAGATCAAATCTCATAATGTATATGCTACTTGTCTATGTCGAACTAGTGTGTATACACCCTTTCACCAAAGGGAACCAGCGTACAAATCTGAAAATAATTACTTATACCTTCGCTGCAGTTTTCTACTTCAGATCTACCCAAATCATTAGATATAAAGGATAATACATGTGTCAGTATTCAGATCTGAACTATTCATGATCATACCATATAATGATAATGCATTTTAGTCTTCATGATCTCGGTCCATCAACCTTCATTTGCTACATAGGTGCATCCTTAGCAAAGCATCACATACCCATAACCTACATACTAGATCTCACACTTCATCAGATATTCATCACTTGCACACTTTCTCCTTGGCCTAATGATCTTCTTCTCCTTATATAGGTTTATGCCTCTCTCAATACCATGGTCCAAAACCACATAGGACCGGTACCTTGGACCCAATACTTGGGGTCAATACCTCAAACCAAATACCATGGACTAATACCAAAATATCATGGACCAAATACCAATACCCAATACATGTACGCACCTTTCCTTCTGTGAAAGTGCATGTGTACGTTATACGTGCCTTTGTATATAGTGAACCTGTGTGTATACATGGCTTGGTGAATGGTGAACCTACGTATACCTTTATTTCTTCATTCTTTGTTGTTTACCTTCTATACTGTGATCTTTCATCTAAGAGAGTTGCCATCAAGGACAACACCTGTATCATAATGCCAACAATCTCCCCCTTTGGACTTGATGGCAACAACCACGCCAAGTCACTCTCCCCCTTTGACATCAAGGGCAAAGGGAAGACCAAGATATTCTCTCCCTTGATATACATTCTACTGTCCATACTCCCCCTGAGTACATGCTGAAATCTCTGATTGAGCTCCCCCTTTGTACATGCTAAGATGTATCAATCTGTCCATGCTCCCCCTGAGGACACGCCGAGTCTGCAACAATATTTTTCAAAAGAATAACATGACTCTACAACTCAACTAAGTGAGTATGACCTTCCTATCACCAATGACTCATACATACATCAATCTCCCAACTAAGTGGGGATACTCCATTTTGACTATCCACCCAACCAAATGTTTATACATGACTGAAAATATAAATTATTACATCATCCTTCCCATGCATAGTGGGGGTACAAATTAGGTCTTTGCAAGACCTTTACACCAAATGATATTCATGACTTTTATAACAAAGACCAGCAATCTAAACAAGACCATGATAGTCATCAGCAACTATCGTACACCATACATGATCTGCACCATAAGCATCTGTCACGAGCATCCATACCTGTAACCTGCAATACCATTCTCTTGGCCAACCAACAATAAGTAGAAAGATGTATCATTTAGCCACATAAGCATCATTACCAAGGACTTCTAACCATAATGCCAACAATGCATTATTTGAAGCATATGCTCCCCCTGTACCTGTGCCAACCAACACATACCATGACCGAACCATATCAGACTTCTTTTCCCGAGTCTGTCGTGCTGATTTTTCTTCAAAGCATCATATACACGACTGTGCAGCCTCTAACTCACATATATATGTGACTTCACTTCATAATAGCTGAATATGAAGATTGGAATACTGAAGGTTTACACTTTCAGCTTCCCTTGGGTCTGTTATGTCTACTAACTGAGTTATGCCACATCTTTTTGACAATAATTTTGTCTTCTTCAATACCTGGGATTGGGATGATGTATGCTCCTTTTTCTTTGGTGTCTGAATTTTGCTCCTGCATTCCTTTACTTTATGTCCAAACTTGTTACATGCATAACATCTTACGTGTTTCATAATCCTTTTATTGCAATCTATAGCTTTGTGACCAAACATATTGCAAGAAAAACAATATCCCTTAAAGTACCTGGAATGTGATGATCTTTCCGTGTGACGGTCTTGAACCATTCTACTTCTACATCTAGCTACAACATCTCCAAGGTTATGACATACGTAACATTCAACATCATTCATCGGAGGAAATAACCATCTATCACTTCCACAGTTAGGAGTAGACGATTTTCTTTGAAGAATTTCTTTACTTGGTAGTTGATGGGGTTGTCCTCTCATCTCCTTGTTGACAATTTCATATTTCTCATTAGAGTTCCTTGCCTCACCTTGTGAGCTAGATTCCCCTTCAACAGATTCATGAAAACCAAGACCGGTTTTGATGGTAGGAGACCTTTGACTACTAAGAATATTATCTAAAATCTTAGTACTATCTTGTAATCATAATAGTTTATCCTTTTCTTTTAATTTATCTTTTAAGATATTTACCTCAACCTGATGTTGTTCTTCATTTTCCAGATATTGCTTCTTTACATTTTCTTCAACTTTTCTTCCTTTTTCCACTACTTGCCTTAATTCGAGAACTTCATGTTCTTGTTCTTCAAGAGCTTATTCATTCTTCTTCTTTGATTCTTCAAGATCTTCTTTTAGAGAGAGGATCTTAGATTCAAGTCTTTGGATTGTTATGCTCTGATCATTTACTACATCCTGCAACTGCTCCCTTACTCTTGTTACTATCTCTAGCTCATCTTTTAATCTGGTAACTTCTTCTTTTTCTACGTCATTATTTTCATATGCTATGAGAAGTTTAATTTCTTGTTTATCTTCATCACTATTGGACATGCCATCACTATTATCATGAGTATAATAACTTCTATTACCTTCTTCAAACATCTTTCCTTTGTTACGAGGGCATCTAGCAGCATAATGACCAACTCTACCACAAGAAAAACATTTGAAAGGTGGCTTACCTTTGACCCTTCTAGATCCCTGTTGAAGCTTCTTGACAAAATTTACCTCATATTCTTCTTTTGAAATGTATCCTGATTCATTGATTTTTTATTTTTCCTTTGTTGATACTTTAAATGCAGTTTCTCTCACATCTGATGGTCCTCCTTTTCTCATTTCAAAAGCAGTTAAGATTTCGTGAAGCTGTGTCATAGTGATATTCTGCAAATCCTGCTTTTCTTCTATGGCAGACACTTTGGGTTCAAATTTAGAAGACAAGGATCTCAAAACTTTCTCAACTAAGACAACTTCCTTAATTTCTTCACCCAAATTCTTCATATAATTTACAATCTCATCTATACGTAGGAAGTAATTAGCTATGCTTTCATCACTATGCATCTTAAGAGTTTCATACTAAATTCTAAGAGTTTGAAGCTTAGCACGTTTTACCTGAGTGTCTCCTTCGTAGCTTAGAATGATTTTGTCCCATATTTCTTTGGCTGATTTGAGTGTATGACCTTGACAAACTCTGATTTTGACAAACTTCCCTTTAAAATAGTAACAACTTTGGCATTGGTTTCGTATTGCTTTCTACCTACCGTATCTATAGGAATTGCAGATGGAAATGTATATCCTCCTTCCACGATTTCCCAAATATCCATTCCAAGCGATTGTAAACAGGTTGTGGTTCTTATCTTCCAGTAAACAAAATTGCTCCCATCGAAGATTGGTGGTCTGATGGATCCCTCTTTTTCTTGATTACTCATCCTGATGGATCTTCCTTCAAGTGATCAAGCTTCTTCTGAAGGACCTAGCTCTGATACCAATTGTTGGAAATAATACTGAGGGGGGGGGGTGAATCAGTATTAGAAAATCAATAACTTTTTCATTTCCATAATCAGATTCATATACACTACTTCAGTTAAGGGAAATCTCGTGTACACGCAGCTTTGTTTAATGCAACTAGCATATATCCAACAAACTTATGATTCAGTTAATTCATCATATGTTGATATTTAATAAGTGCATATTAACCATATAAACAGTAACCAGGTGCAATAAAAAAATAACAGATCATCACACATAAGAGACACACATGAACACCATGATATAAGGTGGAAACCGAATGCGGGACAAAAACCACCTGCTGCTATTTTCTTTAAGATAAGAAAAACCTGTTTACAATCTTGTACTAGCGCAAACTCATACCAGTGTGCAGGAACCCACGTACAGAAGGCTACAACCTTCTCTCATTCTCCAACTTCTACTTGAAGGGAGCTATAACCCCCTAGCTCTTGTACTAGCCAATATATTTACTAGTACGTAGGTGCCGGCCTACAGAAGGCTACAACCTTCTCTTTTCTTCCAGGGACCACATTTCATAAATTTTCAGACTGGATCTATCAATACAAAATCAATCACCACTGTAATACAACCATCAACTATATCTACATCATCAATCTCTGAATCACCCAACAACTGAATCACTGAAATCCTATCATCAAAACACAGTTACTAGAACACAAAGAAGAACCCAGAACTCTACAACAACCACTAGAACCAACATCAACCTTAAATATCAAATCTCATAATGTATACGCTACTTGGCTGTGTCGAACCAGTGTGTATATGCCCTTTCACCAAAGGGAACCAGCGTACAGATCTGAAAATAATTACTTATACCTTCGCTGCAATTTTTTGCTTCAAATATACCCAGATCATCAGATATAAAGGATAAGACATGCGTCAGTATTCAGATCTGAACTATTCATGACCATACCATATAATGATAATGCATTTTATTCTTCATGATCCCGGTCCATCAACCTTCATTTGCTACATAGGTGCATCCTTAGCAAAGCATCACATACCCATAACCTACATACCAGATCTCACACTTCATCAGATATTCATCACTTGCACACTTGCCCCTTGGCCTAATGATCTTCTCCTCCTTATATAGGTTTAGGCCTCTCTCAATACCATGGTCCAAAACCACGTAGGACTGATACCTTGGACCCAATACCTAGGGTCAATACCTTGGACCAAATACCAATACCCAATACATGTACGCGCCTTTCCTTCTGTGAAAGTGCATGTGTATGTTATACACGCCTTTGTATATAGTGAACCTGCATGTATACGCAACTTGGTCAATGGTGAACCTGCGTATACCTTTCTTTCTTCATTATTTGTTGTTTACCTGCTATACTATGATCTTTCATTTGAGAGAGTTGCCATCAAGGATAACACCTGTGTCATACCTGTATCATTATGCCAACAAAGTTAGCCTCACAACTTCTCATGGTTCATAACTTGCTTTTCTACACCTCTAAGTGAGACCACAACCCCCCAACCCCTCTAACTATTCCATCTCTTCAACCCTTGTTAGAGTCTTCTTGGACATGCACCCATGCCTCAAGTAGAACATAACACTAGCATCCCAAATGTGCATGCTCGTTCCGTATTTTAATGCCTCACGAAAACCACATCATCACACTATTGAAAATGAAATGTTTACGTCTTAAGGCAAATTGCCTACTTTTCTTATGAAAACCTAAACTATGTGAGTGACTTGGAGAGGACTCCATTTTATCAAGATAAAATCATATGGTCTTACAAACCCATTCACACAATAATTTGAATATATTTAACCTAGGGTACATACCCTACTCCTTCAAAATTTGTCATGTGACTTTTAAGAAACTAACACTTGTTTTTAATTATTAAATCGACTTACTATATACTCTCTTTTGTTTGCACCCACTTAATATGCAAAAAAGCTTAAATATTTTCAATACAAGCAAGTTAAGAGTACATGTTTCCTTCTGACAAGTCTCACATTCAAATTCCAAACCTGCATAAAAACAATAATCTCAAAATTAAGTTATTATTATTATTATGATAAGTACGCCAAGTTTCTCAAATACAACTAAAAACATACTATCCAAAAGAAAATAAAATAACATATAACGTATTTAAGTGAAAATAATATAATGTATTTATAAAATAAAATAATATATTTATAAAATAAAATAATGTAATTATTTTTTTTTTCAGGAGGGAAAATTTTAGTATATCTGGAGGGAAAATTTTAGCATATTTGAAAATCCCTCCTAGCCCCATCTTTGTTTAAGTTCTAGAACAAGTAGTATATGTTCACTTTTCACAAGGCCGGAGCAAAAAAGAGATTTTTGCGAATTAGGGTTATCTAACCCCACCAACTGATCTTCACTCCATATACTACACCAAGGTATGTTTCATTTTCAATTTCATTGCATTTCGAGTGTTCCACACAGAGAGGAGATTCACTACATTTTCAGTTTTCCACACAGAGAGGAGAGGAGTACACACACCTAAGAGCTCTAGTTCAAAATCCATTATTTTTTGATTCACACTTGTATGTTTAGGCTTTAATCCCTATGTTTCATTTTGTTACTGTTTGCAGGGAGGGCGTTTGCAGGGAGGGAGTTGACATTTGATGAGTTTGAGAAACCATTTATCATAATAAAGGAGCAAAAGTAGAAAACCAGAATGATTTCAGTGTAGAGCCTATACCATGATGTCACAACTAGTATGTTCCTGTTTCGTTTATTCATTCTCTATTTTTAGATCGGTGAAAAACCTTAAATTATGAAAATAAGTGGGAGTCTTATCGTTTGATGGGCCATTGCTAAGATTTTTGTATTTAACCGATGGGTGTACTAATCAGGTCTCCCATATAACTATATTGGATTAGAGTATCTACGTGAAAGGCATTCATACGTGACAACAAATTCTGTGTTAGGTTCTTCAAATTAACAAATTCTACTTTGGGTACTGCAAATTATTCATGTAATGAGAAGTACTGATACAATGAAAACTCCAGGACTGACGGTTTTCTGGCTTTTGTTTGCCATTCTTTGAGTCATAATTCATGCCTCTGTAAGTATTCATTCATGTATATATTTTCTTTCGTTTGATGGGCCATTGCTACACTTTTTGTATTTAATTGATGGGTGTACTCAAGTCTCCCATATAATTATATTGGATTAGAGTATCTATGTGAAAGGCATTCATACGAGGAAAGTGTAGAAGCAATCAGACATTTGGTCTAAGATGGATTTGTTTTCATTACCAACACCTTCGATGATTGCCTTGGCCATTCTGTCATAGTTTTTCACTAATCTCAATTCAACGTCCTTCAGCCAGTCCTTGTCGATGGTAATGACATCAAACCTGCCAGTAGTAAAAACTTGCATTAAGAAATTGTTTGAAACTCCACTCATTAATCCAAGTTTTCGAAATTTATTTTCACTGGGCTCTACCTTCAACACAAATCAACGTGGAGGCTTCTTTTTTCTAAAGACTTATTAGAATGTATAGAAGGCATGCCTCTGCACACAGTGATAACTCATAACCTTTGGTCTAAAGGGAAGCATTTGGGAAGCATTTTATCAGTTGGATTAGAGTATCTACGTGGAAGGAATTCATACATGAAAACATTCATAGAGTATCTACATGAAAGGAATTCATATTTGACAACAAATTCTGCATTCAATTCTTTAAATTAACAAATTCTTCTTTGGGTACTGCAAATTATTGATGTAATGGGAAGTACTGATAGAATGCAAACTCTAGGACCAATAGTTTTCTAGCTTCTGTTGGCCATTCTTGGAGTCATAATTCATGCCTGTAAGTAGTCATTCATGTATATATTTTCTTTTAATATCACTTTGGTTTTGCTTATTTTCATAAGTTGCATATTGAAGTAATTTCAAGGGATACAATAATGTTTTTTTCTTGCTTATGGGCTTCTGACAGCCATTGATTTTGTTTCCTGAGATAAATCCTCAATCAAAGGAAATTTGGACGAAAATTCCATGGGTTCCTTATCTTTTTCCTGTTGGTACTAACATTCCTTGGGTTGCGTTCCTTATGGTACTCACATTTTTTCTAGACAAAATAAATTTATCTTTTTTTCAATAGGAGGGTTAGAGTGAAGTTGTTGGTACAGATCAACTCACAGGTGTAATCATTTCAGAATTCACAAATCTGGAAGCCAATACAACAATATTCATAAGCATAAAGCCATTAAAAACATATTTATCAAGGCATTATAGCTCATCATATCACTAGCTAAAATTTGAATGTAAATGAGAAAGATAATAATTATTCAGCCAAACAACCCTAAATAACCCCAATAAATAATCTATTAGTACTAACCCTAAATAAACCAAATAAATAATCTATTAGTACTAATCTGCTTCTGGTTCCCTTATCTTTTCTTGTTTGTATTAGCATATATTTTCCTATGAGGTTTCCCTTCTTCAACCAATAGTCTATACAAGTAAATCTCAATGGTTTTCCAATGTTTTTTCTTTGAATGTCCCTAGTGTGTTGATCAGGTTTCCCTTGAAAAACTCCTGCACTAGGTAAGTCTACTTGGTAAAATACCGTGATTTTACATTGTAAATTGTCTGGCTACCGTTTGGATCTAGTTCTTGGAAGGCAGTAGGGATTATCCGCGTTAGTCTCTGTTGAGATTGTTGTGCCAGGGTGTTTTAAGATAGTTTTGGAAAAATGAAATAATATGTTTATTTAATTTGAAAAAAAAAATCTACATGTTTCTTCTGATATTCATTGTGCTTACCTTTTCTGAAAATTTGATGGATTGAGCTCACATTTGGTCCCATGGTATTAATATTGCTTTCAACCATTCCAATGAAATTCAGTCCTTGTTATGCCTTATACTATCATTATGTATTTGATTATATACAGATCATGCATGATTTTCACTAGTTTTTCAACATTTTTTCTTTTTGTCGTTGTTGCACAGATGCAAAGGATTACACCATCGGTGTCGCTTATGAGAAGTTTGGTGACAACCTGCCCTCCATACAAGAATCTATTGACTTGATCCAGAGATTGAAGGTTGGCGGGGTTAAAATATACAGTACCAATCGAGTCATCGTCAAGGCGCTCTCTAACACCAGTATTAAGGTCTCTATGATGGTTAGGAATGAAGATATTGCTAGTCTCTCGGCCAGCCAATCAATTGCAGACAAATGGGTCAATGATAATATTGTTCCCTTCTTGATAATATGGGTCAATGATAATGGATTTCACTTGGACTCTTTGGCTCTACTTGAACTGAGAAATTCACGATGATACCATAGATGGGATAGAGGAAATCCTAGAAAATATCCTTGTCATTATCTTCTACAAGCCATTGAATTTTACTAGCAGTGCTAATGGTGTTGGTAAAACAACAAAAATTGAATTCTTAAAGCATTCTTGCACTTGAGATCCGGCTCCAAGCTTTGTGTGCTCAAAGGAACAGGGCTAGAGGATGCCTATAGCTAGTGAGATGCAGCTACCCGTGACTGAGTTTTGTTCCTAAGGGTTGATAAAATATGGATATATGTTGTTGATCTGGTTTGTGAGTTTATTTCTTAACTTCTCATCTGTTATCCGGGTAAGCATTTTTTCGGTCAGTTTTTGCGTGTTTGGGGGTCTTTCTCTTTCATGTTTTTGGGTTTATTATGGCTTTCTCTATACATATATGACATTCTTGGGCATGCATAGTATGTCTATCTTTTCCATATATATGTACATCTTCTAATGCATGTCTAGAAATTATGTGATAACTCTTCGAATATAGAGTAATATTATTGCAATGCCCCTTACCTTTGCCTTCATTTTTTGATATCTGTGGTGCTCAAAGAAAATCGGAGTAGACGAGACTGCATAAAGCCATGCCCTTGGGATTGCAAATTGTCATGAATTAATATTTACTATTCCACACAGCTAATGCTACTACTCCCTTCAACTTGACTATGGAGAATGATCATTCTCACCTCCCTACACCTGTTCCAAAATAAGATAAAACAAAAATTCAAAAGCAATTGTGTATAATAATGGTGTTAGAGCTAATGGATTTTTAAGTAATGCACACTTGAATTCTCAGATTTGCAAATAAACTAGTTCTAGGGAAAATACACATATTTGTTTGATGCAAGATAATTCCACTAAGACACACTCAACTGCCTGATCTACTGCTCTGATACCATGTTGAAAAACCTTTTCTGATCTACAGATAATTACTTGTGATATTATTTACCATTAGTTTAGCTTATTCAATTTTCATAAGTAATTATACATCATAAATTTAACCAATACTATTATAGTTATAGTCTAAGAGATTTTACTTGAAACATAGGAACAAGTATATGGGAACAAATGAAAATTTGGTTGTAGTTCCCTGTGATAACACAGGTACAACTCCTTTTCTTCCTACTTTGTCCTAGTGATTTGGATTTTCTAGCCAAATTTTGGTATTTTGACTGGTACATTTCTTGCTCAAATTTATACATAAACACTATGTTATGTGGTGGTTTATTTTGTTTTGGAAAGCCATGGACATAGCTTCTGCTCGGATGCAAACTAGCGCATTTGGGAAATCAAAGGGATTTTGGAAAACTCTTACTGAGGGTTCTTGGAAAGAGGCATTCGATGGAATTGGTGTGTCTTTACTCCTGATATCAAATCCTGCTATATATGTACTATTAACACCACACCGTCTCTTCAGTTTCTGAGTTAAAACTTTCCATTTTGCATTTGTATATCCTTTATCCCTTCTATTTTACATGTTTAGATTTGATTGATATGTTCTTTGTCTGCTAATGGTTTGTTTTATTTCTTACTTGGTATGGAAAAATGCATAATTGAAACTAAATTGCGAAAAATATATAAATCCATAAAAAACCCTTTAACTACATTTCATCATGATCAAAGCCTATGGCTTTGCTAAAATAGGCCTGCAACTTTAACAACAAAAAAGCTAGAGACGACTCATTGTAGGTTGAACATGGCTTTAAGAATTATATAGCAGCAAATCAACACCTCTGAGTAAATGCAGATGCAGCATAACAAAATACAACATTTTGTTGTACATTAAGTCAATTTCCTTTCAATCTTGGTGTTTGAAACAATTTATTTTCCCATTGAGATGAATTTTCTTAAAACCATGCAGTAAATTTTGTCTTATCTGTGGCAAAGATTTATACTTTGTTTGACTAAAATTTGTCTTCCCATGCTAGTCACTCTTTTAAGGATTCAATTTATCACTGTGGTAATATTTTTTTGATCAGTTAGTTCATATCCTTTGTTAGATTTTCTACCTTGTTTAACTCTGTCAGTCTTCTCCATAGTACCAGTGTGCACTTAATTGGCAAGTACAACAGTAGTAAGGGTGTAATTTTTGCAGTTCCATAAAGCAGTAATAATGGAAATAGTTTGCCATGGTTCCTATGCATATTATATTATGAGGGAGGTGTTGTTATGTAAGAGAGTAGACGGTATATTTCCATTTTTTCTACTCTTAATTAATTTCAGTTTGCATGTTGTTTAAGATTAAGAAATTCCTTTTTTTCTTTAGTTTAGTTTAGTTTGTAGTTCAGATTTAGTTCAGTTCTACATGCATGATCTAATATTTGGAGGGCACAAAACCCTATATAATCAAAGCACTTTTACATGATAAGGTTCCAGTCTAGCTAGGGGGCACAATTCTCAAGGAAGGGGATGCATGCTTTTGTTTGTCTTCCAGTTGAGATGCACTTACCTGGCACACTTATCCATGCAGCAAGGGTACATTAGATGATTAAACTTGGGTTAGCATTTGACTCAGTCACCTTGAGTGCTTCATGCATGTGACCGGATACTTTGTATATTTTCTCATCTTCCTATTCTATAAAGGAGATGTAGTGAACACTTCCATCTTGGTTAGCAAGCTTTTGGTTTTGAGGTATTGCATTGTATTTTCTTTGCTCTGCATTCAATAGAAGATAGATGTGATTGAGAGTTCAGATTTATGTACATGCTCTTATTATTTTTCAGCAGTGTGTTTTTATAGATCCTAGTATACCCATCAAGGGCTTTAAATTACCTAGGATCTTAGGAATATTATTTTAGTGCAAAATTAACTTACTATTGTCTAGCTTACATGGTATCAACGCACTTTCACTGAAACTAATAGGAATTTGTGCATGGATAGGATTGCAACTTGTTAGAGGGAGTTGTTGAAGGGTTTCAAGGGTGGGATGCCCGAGTTTCAGCAAGTGAAGTAGATTTCGACTGGTAAAAGGTTGTGGCCAATTGGGTGTGATGTCCTAGTTGCTCCAAGGATTGGAGTGTTATTTTGCGTGTTTGAAAAAGGCAGTCTCCACTTATAAGAGGTTGCAGGTTTGATTCTTAGTTCCTGATATGTTTTCATGTTTGTTTAAAGAGTTGTAATAACAAGTAGTTAGGGTCATTAGGATTGTCACATGTTGGAGGGTACTTCCAACTCTATTATAGTTTAGGATGAAACATCTCATGGAAGAGTTTGAATTGTGGTGCCTCGTGGAGAAGGAGATTTTACTTTCAATAGATGCCAAGGAGTTGGCTGAGCATGATTAGAAATTGGTCAAACTAGAATGAATAGTTTTGGATTTGGTGAAGAATCATCTGACCCCTTTCATTGTAGAGAAAATGATTGATAGGGAAATGCATATTACCTTGATTACATTTCATTGGAGCGAAAACATGTCTAAGAGAATGATCTTAATGAAGAAATTGTCCATTACTTGCATGAGAAACACTACTACAGTAGTTATCTATCTGATAAAGAGCAAGAGTTGAGAGATCAACGAGCTACACTCAATGACAAGGTAGAAGAGAATAGACAAATTTGGATCAGTGTGCATGCTTTGGTCCATCTTGGCACCATTTTGTATAGTTTGTATGTGCTTGTGAGAAGCTACCCTTAATCGAAAGTTTGTGGCATGCATTTATCAAGGAGGAAATGAGATTGGAGAAGGTTTCAGCTAGTGATGAAGATGTACGAGAGCTAGCCCTCATTGGGAGGGTGAGGAAAGGAGGAAATAAAATAGGATCTGTGAAGGGTTAGAAGAATAAGGAATATTCAAGCTCTTCTAACCAGCAGAAGAATAATTTGAGACATATCAAGTTTGAGAAGCATGGCCAATATGCTTCTCAGTTTCTTGAGAAGTAGGGGAAGGGTAAGCAACAATAATAGTAAAATAGTTTGCAAGAATTGTAGAAGCTTCGAGTATGGATGTCCATTATGCTTCTTAGTGTTCTGAGAAGAAAGGGAAGGATAAGAAACAACACCAATAAAAACAGTTTCGAGGAATTCCAGAAGCTTCAGGTTCATACAAGTTCATTGACATGTGTGGTACAACCTTTTCCATGGTGTCATGCCTTTCCATCGACATTGTTTAAGGTGTTTGTGGTATTTTGAGAAGTGGTGCCTCAAGACATGATAGTAAACAAAATAGATTTTTTCAATTGTCCAGATGAGTATACCTCACCACTTCTATTCAATGTTATCAAAGTAAACAGAGCACTCCACATGAAGTACATGATGCTATCATCCTTTAGGAAAATGTAAATAGAGCACTGCACACCAGATCCAAGTATATTTAAATTTTACAACACTTGCGCACAAAATTAACCTGCATGATTTGGACATTACCTCTTAAATGATCCTTAATAACCTACAAGCTATTTCTTAGAATCATATATTTGGATGTGAGTAGAATTCATCTTACATATACATTTAGTGAAGGAAACAATATTACTAGGAGTCATCAAGGCCAACTATATGGTTGAAGATATATTTGTTGGCCTTGATGACTCCTAGTAACATTGATTTTGTATTGGAGTTTCTAAAATACATAAGAATTATATATGGCATATTTGCATTTGAAAAATACATAGGATGTCACAAGTAATCCTAATAATCAACTTCCCTAATGACTAGGATGCCATAAAATTCCACTAGTAGTTTTTGCACTAAATGTGGGTATCATTTATTGATAAAAGTGGGATCTCAGGGAGACTTGTGTGGAAGTTGTCTGTAAAGAGAAACCAAATTTAGAATTAAAAATTTGGCACAAGTTCACTCTAACAAAACTAAATAAGTTTCTCTTTATTCTTTCAAGGAAGCCCAGGACACCCCTACAGATTGGTAATTACTGATTGTACATTCTAGTCTCATTAGCATATTTTTTTGTCATTTGTTGGACATCAATAAAATTACCTTTCTTTGCTTAATGCAAATTAAAAATGTTAAACAAATATAGTTTGAGATGAATGCTCTGAAGGAAGGTCTCCATGTTGTGGAACCTATTATGATTTTCTTTTAAATAAGATAAATGACCACCAATGAATTCCTTCTCCAAAACTTAGTTCTCCTACAACTGCAGTCCTTCCTTTGAGAGAGTATATGTTGTCCTATTAAGTTCTCTAAACACATGAGAGGTTCTGATCATCTGGAACTGCCTAGAGAGCTATTTCATCTGAGTAGCTAAGGGAGATAAGGAAGTATCCTGAATCTAACCTTGTGCATTCATCCAATTAACATCTAGTGCTGGGTGCCCAAAGACCTAGAGATGACCAATATATTTGTCAAAGGAACATGTTAATAAGGAAAATAGAGCCTTCAATTTCACCAAGTTATTTTTATCTTTGTCCGTGTTTTCCTTACGTTGGAAATAGTGAGTGTCATAAAAATAATGCACAAACTCATGACTACAAATCTGATGAGAGTCTTGGCAAGCAATTTTACATGTAGTAATTTTTACTTTTTTTTGTTTCAGTAGTATTGTTTTTATGTTATCAAATTGTAGTGTTATCAAAGGACAATAGATACATGTGTTGATGATAATTATCACAATTGTAAGATATTCAACAATAAAATTTTAAAACCATTTTTATGTGGACTATGTTCATTTAGTCTCATTTGTGTTATTGTTTTCCATCAGATAGAGTCAACTTGGTCATGCTGCTATAGTTTACCTTTGTCAAAATCTTGACAAATATGACTTATTTAAAATTTCATGCTCACATATATCTAAAGTTAATAGCAAATCAACTTGCGAGTTGTAGGATGCTATAATGAATCAGTTCTCTCTCAAGGAGGCCACAAAATTATGTTAATGACAAGGTTATCATGCTTCAGTCAATGAGCAAGTTCAATATGCCACAAGGTTCAGATATGAGCCTTCCAAATAATAATAACCAGGTCTGTATAGTTACTGCAGCTTTCACCAACATCAATAGACTATAATTTCACTGCAACAATGACCTTCAAGGAGGCCGAGATATTGTGTAAAATGGCCATTGAGTGCCAAGTGTTGACTAATCAAACCTTCTAGTGCTCATATTATTGATAAAATTGTTTTATGGATACCTCCAACATAACCATAATATGTCTCTTGAGATCAATATGTTCCTTCTTTTGCTTTTCTGTTACGCAACCCCTCAGCCTTATTCCTGCAGCAAGTTAGATGATTTGATCCTTCAAGTAAGGCATCATAGTGACTTGACCCTATTGCAGAAAATTTCTATCTTCAAAGCGAAATACCTTTCCAAAACCAAAGGCTCTAATAGAGAGAATAGGTGTTGAACAATTGATACTAATCAATGATCATGATGATCATGCTCTGAATTTGATGGAGGAATTTTAGATTTCGGGACCCTTCTAAAATATGTTTTGGTCTAGGATTTAGTACTCTTAATCGATGTCCAGGACAATAAATTTTTAGGAAAGAATCTCAGCTTCAAAAGTAATGATAGAATGAATGCAAGCCTATACTTTTTATCTGAAGTATTCGATATATCTTAGATAGATATCTCTTGCACTTGATCAGTCCTCTAGAGATGAGAATAGTATTTCAAATAGAGATTTGTAGAGGATTCACCTTACCTCCAGGGATCATAGAAAATATATTCCATAAGTTATCTTAAGCTTGATGAGTAGGACTTTTATAAAGTACAAGAACATACCTTGTTGTCTTCCAACTTTTGCCCGTGATAGTTGAATATCTTTAGGATTGGTGCCAATATTTACTAATTAGGGCTTAAAGAAGGCCTTGAGAAATAACCTAGATTTGAACTTTGATTTGATTTACCACAGAGAGCTGGAGGTATCATTGAAATTATTTAGTGATTTCAATCTCTTTAATCTTGGGCTTGTCCTCACCTAATCTATGATATCATGTTAATTTTCAGTTAACATGTTCTTTTGTTAGGTTAGATACTTCATTCAACCATATGCTCATTAATCCTTTACCAATCACATTAGACATTATATAATAGTAACTGATGAAATAACATAAAGGATAGATGTAGAAGACAAGCCAAGATAGAAAGACACGAGAATATGGCTAAATCTAGGGAAAAACCCCAAGATGGGGAAAACCCTTGATCAAATCTTCTTATTATTATCATCAAATGTTCAGTAGAGAAAGAGAGAGAGTAAAATGATATAAAATAACTTGCCAATATGAAGATCAAGCATCACTTCTCTTAGATCCATTCAATCCTATAATCTGGGCAATTTGTTCATAGAGGAAAAATCATATTATTGTACAAGATCAGTCTGGTTAGGGCAACAACAGTCCACTGCTTTCTAAGTTGACTGATCCAAAAATCCTCCTTTCTACTGTGACCTTCCTTATTTCACATGATGCTCCCTTTCACTGGCTTAAGGAGCTGGTTTATGACCACATTAAGGTCACCGTTGATATTATCTCTGTGGTTCTAGATTAGGGCTTCTAAAGCATGTTGCTCCAGCCCTTGAATTCTATAAACAGTGTGGCCTTTTTATTCTTACAAGGGATCTATTATTTGTAGTAGTCCTAGCCTATTTTTAAGTTTCCATGTCATCCTCAACACACACCTGAATACTATCATATAAGGTCGACGACTTTCTGTTGTATTTCCGCTTCCTAGGCAAGTGATTCAAGGCCTGCAGTCAAGCTGTGATAATATCTTCTAGTTGCGGCCAACCTACAGGAAGAAGTCCCATATGAAACAAGTCACAACCCATATATAATATTTTCCTTACCCATAGTGAAGCACTAATTCCAAAATCATACCTGTTATGACAAACCCCTAACCAAAACAGTCCCGACAATAAATAAAATTTATCCTCCTTAATATTTGTTTCCATAGAGATATATTTTTCTTTTGATCGATATGTCCCAAATGAGAGAGAATCTCCTCTATATATAGAATTCAATGGAGTTAAGGGGACATGACTTTTGATCTTCTTAAGCCGACATATAGTTGAGGCCAACCTAAATAATTTACATGAGAGAATCATAAATTCAAGATTCCACTTCTACTTATCCAAACTTGATGATCATTAGATCGATTTTGGTCCTCTCGAAAAGAGGAATTCAATGCCACAATTATATTCCCCAACGAAGCCGTTCAAAGTGGAATTTGGCCCTAGTTGTCATTTTTAACAAAAATAATGATCAATATTTTTTTCTAGGATTTTGGGATGAATTCATAATAGTATGCTAAAAAGTGTCATTTCAATGTCTGGAAATTAGGATATATAAATGTGAGATATATACTCTACATTTTTGGGTTATCTCCTTTTCAAATCTAAGTTTTTTTAGGCTACATGTTAATTGCTTGAACTTTGAACTTTGAAGAAATTCATGAATGGACTTTGTAAATACTCAAATGAATGGACTTCGTAAGGTAGTGGTACCATAAATTGTGTTATTTCAAAGATTTGACTTCCATATTTTCACAAAATACAATGTCCTCAATAAATACTTATATGTATAGATACTTATGTTTAGGATTATATGTGTTGGAGCGGTTCCTTTATGTTTTACTATAATCTTGATGTTGACAAGCATTAGCTAACTTTTTCATCAATTTCTCATAGAATATGCAAAAGGAAATGATTGCCAAAATGTGGCAAAAACTACATTTCTCCTGATTTCTTTTTTTATTGTTCATGACAGGATAATCATGTTGTAGGAATGAGTTATCCTACACTCTATTTCAATTTGTCGATTTTTTTCCTCCCATCTTTTTACAAGGATGCAGATTTCATTTTCATGTTGATGGTTTTTGCATGTATCTTATCTAACCCCAAATGCTGGTAATGGAGTGGATCTTGAGAAGTAGTCATGGACAAAGACTGTATCAAAGGTTAATGTTACAGTACCACTTCCACTTGGTATCAGAAAATGTTTAATGGTCTGTGACATAAAGAAGAGTTATTTAATGACAGGGTTGAAAGGGAAACCTCATGTCTTAGTTGTAAGTCATTTATTTGCGTTTCTTAGTTGTAAGTCATATGTTTGATTTCGAGCTTTATCACATCAATTATTTCACTAATCCAATATGCATGGCCTGTATTTCTCACCTGATGTTAGTTACTTGACATGGTTGATATAACATTCAATTCTAGGCCACTTTTATTTTAAGTCAGAGATTTTATTGATTAAAAGGATGTTCATATTTTGATTGGTTTACTTGGAGCTTGATTTTTATTTTTTTTGTAAATTCCACGTGGATGTTATTTTTTCAGGGTGAGCTCTTTGCACCAGTAAGGTCAGATGATTCCTAGAACATAAGTATACAACAAGTGCATCTTTGGCCTTTGTTGTGTATCTATTATTCTTTATATCATTGATGGATGGTTATTGATTGATGTAAAATAGAGGATGGGAAGTTCCTACCAATTCTCTTGACAAAACAAAATCAAATGGAGTGGTAGAATTGTGTTTTAAAGGGTGAGATAGAAATCAACACTTGAGAGGTAAAACTTGAGAATAAAAAGCTATCTAATCTGGATCTAGAGACACAACAAACCATGGAAAAAAAATGATGGTATTGATGAGTCTTCCATGCAAATAAGCTCTAACTGTTAGACCACTGCCCAAATTTCAGTTATCTGCAATGACAATAGTGACTCTAGCTTTATTTGTATGAAAGCAACTTTAGCCATTGTCCTATTCGTTTCCTATGAATGAGTTTGATTTTCAAGCTCCAACTAGTTTGTTGTTAAACTAATTAAAGATTTGATGAAAAACAAATAGTTTTCAAAGTTCTTTTCTAAATCTATTTTCTTGAGCAAATTTGTATTTTTACTTTAGGTACTGTATATTGCTACCGTGTGACATATGCTATGATATAATTGCCTAGACAAATAGATAGAAGTGTTTTACAATAGTCTTTTTTAAATCTAAAGAAACAAATTTCCAAATACAAAGTTTATTAATTAAGAACGTCTTTTAGACTTATTAGGTAACTTATGATTATATTTCAGTAGGGGATTTTGTGTACACTGATATTGTGTTGTCTCTTTGGTTTCTATCATGTAACAATGGTTAATAAGGAATGTGTTCTTGAGAAGTAGACACACATATTATTCTACTATCGACATGGATCTCCATCGTTTTCAGGCATGGCAACAAAAACACAGATGTCAGTGGGATCTCCAAAGTCCGTGTTGGATGAATTTAGTACTAGTGATGATTTTGATTCCTTGTTAGATAAATAATGTCACAAGTCAAATTAAAATAAACAAAAGCAACTCAAGAATGAAGGTGAAGCTATTGCTTTCTTTCGAAGTGAATTTATTTTATTTGTTGGTTGTTGTCATGTTTTGAGTACGGACTTGTGAAATTTCAAATTGCATGTTGGTTTATGTAAAGGGGATATATATTTATATCTATATATATATATATATATATATATATATATATATATATATATATATATATATATATATATATATATATATATATATATATATATATATATCATATGTCGTTCATGGTTTCCAGAGATGCGTGTTACATTTGCACAGAAGTTTAGATATCATTCAGATATCTAAACACCAAACAACAACAACATTGAGATTTTTCTTTCACTCAACCTATAACATATTGCATCTATCTTCATCAATGTTCTTCTTCCATATGCTATCCACTTATGACATTTCCTTTGCAATATTTGGTGCATTTGCTAGTTATAGGTCATTTATAGATTATAAATGTCTTTAGAGTTTCACTTCTAATTGAGTATTCAACTGAACATATTGATTCTCTTATACATAATTATTTTTCCCTCCACCCACTTTTCATAACTTCCATAACCATTAGGTAGGGACCTGCAACTTTGATGTTGCTTTGCTTGTTTAGTAAAATATTGTCGAGACTTTAATTTATTGAATGTTGTAGAACTTACAATTTATCAAGTTTCAAGGTCTAATTTTTAAAAGTATAATTCTTTAAAGGGTGAGCTCAATGGAAGAGCACCTGCTTTACAAGCAGGAGGTCGGTGGTTCGATTCCATCGTTCCCAGGCATCCATATGGAATGGCGATGATCATTTTTTGGTGACAAAGGCTCTTTTGACCATCACCAATGAGCTTTGGTGACATTTTTCGACCCTCACTAAAATATGAAATGGTGACGGTCAACGAACACCACCATATATACGCATCAGTAGTGACAACCCTCAAAGATCTGTAACCATAAATCATTGTTTTTGATATGAAATGGTGACAGTCTCTATCTGTAATTATAGTCATTATTCGTGACGGACCTTGAATGTCACCACAACACCTATACTTTTTGAAATGCGGCTTTTGAACATCACCATATATATGCACCAATAGTGATGGCCATAAAAGATCCATCACAATAAATCATTGTTGTTCATATGAAATGGTGATGATCACTATCCGCCATTATAATCAATATTCGTGACGAACCTTGAATGTCACCATAGCACCTATACTTTTGGCGACGCCACCTTTGGTGATGTTCAATTTTTGGTGACAGAGGCTATGGTCGATAACCATTTCTCATATGAAATGGTGACGATCATTATCCATCATTATAAATCAATATCGGTGACAGACTTTGAATGTCACTACAACATCTATACTTTTGGTGACATTCAGTTTTTGGTGATGGAGGCTATGGTCCGTCACCATTGCTCATATGAAATGGTAACGATCACTATCTGTCATTATAAATCATTATTGGTGACAAACTTTGAATGTCACTACAACACATATATTTTTGGCAACTTCACCTTTGGTGACATTCAGTTTTTGCTGACAAAGGCTCTTTTGACCGTCACCAATGAGCTTATGGTGACACTTTTCGCCCCTCACCAATGTCCTTTTTTCTTGTAGTGTCGGCATTGTGTCACCCTTCTCCATCTTTATCTTTCCAATCTTCTTCTTTAGTGCCAGGTGTTATAGACATTTTTGTGCCTTACAGCTCTAAGCATGAAATGTCCATAAACCAAGGGATCCTAAGTCCCTAAAAGTGTTGTTCCGACCCCTAAAGGAACAAGGTCAACAAATTACAGCTTCTCCCAGAAGTTTTCCACCAGAAACTGCTCAGAATCAGTCAAATCAGGATCATTTCAGCTGCTCCACTAGCTAGCTGCGTTGCATAGCACCCAAGTACACTAGCTAGGTGCGTTGCAATGCACCTAAATGCACTACCAAGGTGTGTTGAGCAAGAAATGACAAATGGCAGTGCCATTCCGCAAGGTGGAAAGACAATGGAAGCTTCCAAAATCTTCTCCAATGACACTTGCCTCACTGAGTTCGACCAAGGATGAGTAAGAGGCTCTCAGTCTCCAAGTGGAAGCAAGAACTGACAGAGAGAAGCCACTAGTCAAATCATAAGCTGACTCATCCTCCTTGCATACATCTATATATGGATCCCTCATCCCAGAGATCCAGGGGCTGGAATTTTGTACATTGCAAAGAATTGTTGTTGGTTTTGAGATAGATATCAGAGTATTGGGTGATTTATGCTTTGTTGGAGGTGAAGAGGGGCTTCTTCGCTAGGAGGTTGATGCTGGATCAGGAATCATCGGTTGTAACTCCTCTTGGATCTTCTTGTTATATCAATAAAACTATTTGAGTTTCTCCTACATGCTTGTGTATCATTGATGTTTGTTACATTTGTATGTTTAGCTTAAATCTGATCCTAAGCTTTTTATGAATATAAACCCATGTCTTTGTATAGTTTCCTTCTTCTGTGATCTTGCAGGTACTTGGTGAAGCTGGGCAAGTAAGGGAGCAGGTAGCTGGAAGCTGTCAAAGAGGAGAGAGATTGGATCAAAGGACTAGCGCAAGACACAGGTTGGTTCATCCTATTCCTCTTCGTTTATAGTTCATAAAGAAGAATACAAAAGTAGTTTTCTCTGTTTGTTTCTAAGGTCACTGTCACACCTTAGTGGGATAGGGTCGTTCTGAATAGACACTTTTCCCGTTAACAAAATGGCGACTCCATTGGGAACGTGTCTAATTAGTTTGTTTGTGTTTCTCTTGTTGTTTGTTTCATAAACTTAGAAGTAGCAATCGAACTGCATTTGCCATTAACAAATGCAAAGTAGACATCTGCTACTTCAATCCATTCACTGGATCTGTTTATGATTTGAACAGCTGATTCACAAATGATCTGATTGCCCTTTGTGATAGCTCTTACACCTCCTTTAAATCTACCCTCTGATTGTGCATTACTGATTGCTTTTACTCGGCCAAAAACCATAGATTAAACTGCAAACCGTGACCCAGAACCCAGATAGAATTCTCGTTTCTGCCCCAGCGCAGGCTCTGTGAAGAGGTTCTGCATTTCAACGCACTTCCCGAGAGGGCTACCTGTGCTGCAATGCAGTTTCTCTGTGTAACAGGTGCGCTGATCAGCCTAGCCCTGTGCAGCTGAGGTTCTTGTGCTTCATTCTTTCAGTTTTATCTCTGATTTTTGCAGCCTGTGATCAGTGTATGTGTCTGTTTAAAAACCCCTTTTCTTTGCCGTAATTCCACCTCCTTTGTACAAAAAGACTGTAGATGTTTTTGTGTGTTTGTGGCGTCATTTACAGTTTTCCATTGCAAAAGTAGAATAGTCATACTGTCGTCCTTTGATTTAAATCTGTCAAGTGTCGATTTTGATCTTAGGAGAAAGTTTATTTGCTGTTGACAGTCGATTATGCTTTTACTTTTGCCTTTGGTTTGAATTTGTAACTTTCTAGTGTCGAAACGAGTATTTATTTCAAAATCATAAAGTTTCGTAATCATCTCTACCTTTTGATTTCGAAAAGAAGCTTGTTTGTGTTTGTCACTTGAAAGCAAATTCAGATTTGTACATTAACTTTCTTTTTAGGCATCAATATTAAGAAAGTGAAAAACAAATACATGCACATGTGCATTTGCATATTGACAGTCTGTTTGGCTTGATTTAGGAAAGTGCATTTACAGTGTGTTGTTTGCTCTTTGTGAAAAGATTGTGTCTTTCTTTTCCCCTTGTAGCTAGGATTTTCATTGCCGAAAAGAGATAAAAGTTTGCTTATCATCTTTAGATTGCATTTTAGGAATTACATCTACATCTCGTGGTGAACCCAAAAGGAAAACTTCATAAGAAAGATCAACTTAAAATAAATTCAATGAATCTAACAACGCTTTGGAACTTAACGCACAACATTTAGAGGTCTAGGCTAGAGACGTATTCCGACGTCGTAAAGCCTGGTAACTGTTGTCCTCACTGATGGTTGGGTGATTCCTCCACTTTGAGACGATAAGTGCCAGTATGGACTTGTGCTCCCACGTACCGTCGAGTATATATTGGGAGACCCCTATAGGCTTAAAACCTTTTATCCATAGGAAGCCGTGTCGGCCGCCCTACTGATCACAATGCACCAAACACAGCATTCGGGAAGATTGACTGCCGTACCGTAAAAAGTATTCTGCAGTTTTGCGATTGGTTTGGTACTCCTTCTACCTAGATCTCCAGAGCAGTCCCTTTCGTTCCTTTTCAGACTCCTTAACGGAAAAGGTCCATCTGAGCACTTGTCACTTCAGGCTCATTAAAAATTGAAGGAGACTAGAGTCATCTTTTGTTTTTTCTCGACTCTTAAAAACTGAAAAAAAAACAAGTTGTGTCAAAGCGTCTAAAAATTTATTTTAAACGGAATATTCATTACCCCTTTCCTACGTTGATCTTAAGTTGAGAAAATGGAGTCCACCAACCAAGGAATTCCCCTTGGTGGAAATCCTAGTCCCTTCTCCTCTTGGGGAGATGTTGGTGCACCCCATATGGCCACATTGTCGCTTCCAGGACTGACAATTGGCTTGCCAGTATGGCTCTTCTCAACCAATGTCGTTCAGAACACCACTATTCCTGAACAATCGAATCAGCAATTAGACGAGTCCAGAGTTGCCCACCAACCTTCTACTTCCTCTAATTCTTCCTCTCCTCCTTCCTCTTCGCTTGATGGGGCTGGCAAAGCCAAAAGTCAAGTTCCTAAGGAGAAGAAGGAAAAGAAGAAGAAGAAGGAGCCAAAGGCGAATGGGGGAAAATGAGTGTCGTCTAACGAAAATCCACACACTGCACCAACCAGGCCTAAATTGCCATGTGTCATTTGCAAAGGAGACCACTTTCACAGAGATTGTCCTTGCATCCCCCGGATACTAAGGGACTGGTCTCCTCGTTTGCACAATCCGGTGTCATCAACCTCTGGTGATCATGTTGAAAGCACACCGTCAACTAGTGAAAGTGAAGCCCCAGGACAAAAAGGGAAAGCTAGATTTCCTTGTAAACTGTGCGAAGGCAATCATGCCCTCCACCGTTGTCCCTTCTTAGACGAAGCTAAAAGAGTTTTGGATGATCGTCCGATTTCACCGTTACGACTTCCTCCTGGATATAAAAAACTCTTGCCGAGTCCGTCACTAGTTGAGAATCCAGCTGACCCGCTCAGGTGGTCGGCTGAAGCGCCTATCATTGAAGATAAACCAACTGAATCCATACCAGATGAAAGTCAAAAGGTCAAGGCGGCAGTTGACCCGGTCTTGCCTTCAGAGGTTTTATCTTCGGATGATACAGTCACTGAAGAGAACAAGGATGACACCGTCCAAATTCTCTTCATCAACACAGACTCCGACGAACATGGGGGCAATTTACCCGTTCATTTACTGCAGGAAGGAAGTTCGTCAGAGCCGTACCCAGTCGTCTATTCGGTCCCACCTCCAAGCAACCTAGTTGTCTCCTTCGACTGGAATCAACTAGGCAGACCCCGTTTACCAGCAAGCATACCATTCCGAATTATCGTTCAAATATATAGAATGGTTATGGCTGGTACCATCATAGATGAGGGGGCTTCTGTGAGTATCCTTTCCTCTACTTCTTGGAAAGCGCTTGGTTCGCCATCGCTTTTGCCTGAGATGAGAAATCTGACAGGCTTTGATAAAGGAACCAGTCGACCTTTAGGGATCCTTCCCGATGTGCCCATAACATTGAGAAGGAAGACAGTTCGCATGAACGTAATGGTAGTTCAAGGACCCTTGGATTATAATCTACTCCTTGGACGAGACTATATTTATTGCATGGGAGCCATCGTCTCCTCACTCTTTAGAGTAATGTGTTTTCCGCACGAAGGAAGAGTGGTCAAGCTCGTGGACCAGCTTTCATTTCCCGGATCACGCATAGCAAATAGTCATATACCATCCCTAAATAGTCTCTTCACGCAAGAAATGTCTCAATTTCCAGTCCGTCCTCCCGATGAGCGCGAGTGATTCGGAGGGATATGACTGAAACCCAGGGGGCATGCACCCTGGTCTGCTTCGGCAGGAAAACTTTGGGTATAGGGTAGGTTTCCGCGGGAGAATATGACTAGTCTATACCTCGTCCGTCAGTGGAAGAGGGGTTATTCTAGAATAAGATTCTCTTGTCAAAGTTATGTGAGTTGGCGGGTATCGTCGCTCACCTTTGTTTATCTCGGTAGACATCGCCGAAGAAGTGTTTTGTTTGCACCGCGAATAGAACAATCTTTGGATAACCTGAAAGAGGTAGGCCTCTCCTGATAGAACAAATGTTTTGTCTGCAAATTGAGGGGTAACCTTGAAACCATATTTTATACCTGGGGGCATGCAAACCTTTTGGAGTGCAAGCAAAGAGCGATTATTTATCTGTTTTTTGGATTAGTCGTTTCCTAACTTGCATAAAGAAAGGATGTGGGGCAAAACTCTAAAAATTGCCATTTTTATATGAGACATTCTTATCATATGACTGGATTAATCGAGCAGTTTTAGCACATAGTTCAAGCTCGTTAAAAAATAAACATAAGACATGAGCAAATGTTTCCACCCACGTTTAAGCTCGTTAAAAAATGAACTATTCCCTGGTAAATAACCACCGTGAATGTAACATTTCAGCCATTAAAGCCTTGGTCGTGTTTGCACCGTCACCTCCACTTTTCCATTGGCCGATCATTCACCTCCATTTGATTGTTTACCCATTTTGAGGAACAGTTGTGAAGAGTGATTTCACTAGCCATCCTTATGACACTGTCGTGATTGGAAAATTCCAAACCTTACCTGGAATCAGCTGCTACCCATTTTATCACTCGTTCCTCAAAAGACGAGTCTTCTTTAAGCTCTTTTCAACTGACTCGTAAAATATGAAAAGATTGCCGAGTTTTGGCCTTCCAGCTCATTAAAGCGACCGGAAGTGCTATCCCTCCTCTAGATTTTAATCTTTTTGGACCTGAGGGATTATTGCACAAAAAGATCGAGCGCTTGTTTTGTTCGGCTCGTTAAAACTATCGAAAATTCATCCCTTCTGTATTGTTTTATACTTTTTCGGACTTAAGGGATTAGATGACGAAAAAGGAATTTTGGAGTTACCTTTACGTACCTTTTCAGACTCTCTAAAAATGAAAAGGATCGAGTTATCTTTGTCGTTAAACTCGTTAAAAAGATTAATAGCGACAAACTTGTCTTTAGATGAGAACGAGTTTCACTATCACTAGGCTCGTTAAAACATAGCGATGGGTTTGCCCGAAGGGAAAATTATAGAACAAGCATATGTTATCCTCCTCAAGCTTGAAAAAAATAAAGAGTTACTGGTTAGCAATGACTGGGGAAAAATTGGGAAGAAAACTCAAAGAACCTTTATTGGTAGCAAGTCGCTCTTGAACATGACACTTCCACTCCGTGTCCGAGTCGGGTTGGGTTGTTTCATTCACCGGTCACATCACCATGGTCACGCATACCATCCACATTTGGGGTAAATGCTACCAATCCATCACATAAGTGTCGCCGACATGTTCAAGAGAAGTCATCCAGAGAAGTCACCTATGTCCCATCCACTACCATACATTATACTTCATTCTTTCATGACCACCATCCTGAACCGTATATCATCAGATTGTTTTCACCTCCATCAAAATCATTTGCTCTGTTCCGTGTCATTGATGTGGGATTCATTAAGGCCCTCCTTTGATGGATCACTTCTTGTCGACATCAGCTCATTATCCAAGAAGTTGATCTAGGAACACCCCATTCAGTACTTTGAAGCTTGCATGCCTCAATGGCAAGTTTCTCACTTCCGGCGACAGGTATACATCAATGACCTTCGACCGAAAGATTTTGCGTGGTGTTCGATGCCAAGTCCTTTATTCACACCACATGAATTGTACTGCAGTACCTTGAGGGTCATCATCATTATCGGTGATTCCTCTTGTGCTTGTTAACAGTTTACATCATTGACTGGTAATCAAGCGATGTCTTTCCATGTTCGACTTCAAAACATTTCTCACATGGATCAACTTGTACTTCGAATGAAGATCGGACGAGATTGAAGACCCCGGATCTAGTTTCATCCATCCGGGCTGCGATATATATTCAGGAAAATAAAGACATTGAAATGTATAGCATTATAGCACAGATAATCATCCTACCAAAAGGATGATGGCTCTATCAGAATCATCAGTCTACCATCAGACGATTGTCTGTCCTATGTACATGAAAATGAATTTATAAAGCTAAGCATGGGAATGCCCGCCTCAGCTAGATCATGAAAACAGTATGAAGATAATGTATTGTATTGAATCTTATTACAGGTCTCCTCCCAGCATTGAAAGAACTTCGGATCCTCCTAATAAAGAATTTCACTCGATAAACGGCCTCATACTTTAGGGGGCAACTGTTATAGACATTTTTGTGCCTTACAGCTCTAAGCATGAAATGTCCATAAACCAAGGGATCCTAAGTCCCTAAAAGTGTTGTTTCGACCCCTAAAGGAACAAGGTCAACAAATTACAGCTTCTCCCAGAAGTTCTCCACCAGAAACTGCTCAGAATCAGTCAAATCAGGATCATTTCAGCTGCTACACTGGCTAGCTGCGTTGCATAGCACCCAAGTACACTAGCTAGGTGCGTTGCAACGCACCTAAATGCACTACTAGGGTGCGTTGAGCAGGAAATGACAAATGGCAGTGCCATTCCGCGAGGTGGAAAGACAATGGAAGCTTCCAGAATCTTCTCCAATGACACTTGCCTCACTGAGTTCGACCAAGGATGAGTAAGAGGCTCTCAGTCTCCAAGTGGAAGCAAGAACTGACAGAGAGAAGCCACTAGTCAAATCATAAGCTGACTCATCCTCCTTGCATACATCTATATATGGATCCCTCATCCCAGAGATCCAGGGGCTGGAATTTTGTACATTGCAAAGAATTGTTGTTGCTTTTGAGATAGATATCAGAGTATTGGGTGATTTATGCTTTGTTGGAGGTGAAGAGGGGCTTATTTGCTGGGAGGTTGATGCTGGATCAGGAATCATCGGTTGTAACTCCTCCTGGATCTTCTTGTTATATCAATAAAACTATTTGAGTTTCTCCTACATGCTTGGGTATCATTGATGTTTGTTACATTTGTATGTTTAGCTTAAATCTGATCCTAAGCTTTTTATGAATATAAACCCATGTCTTTGTATAGTTTCCTTCTTCTGTGATCTTGCAGGTACTTGGTGAAGCTGGGAAAGTAAGGGAGCAGGTAGCTAGAAGCTGTCAAAGAGGAGAGAGATTGGATCAAAGGACTAGCGCAAGACACAGGTCGGTTCATCCTATTCCTCTTCGTTTATAGTTCATAAAGAAGAATACAAAAGTAGTTTTCTCTGTTTGTTTCTAAGGTCACTATCACACCTTAGTGGGATAGGGTCGTTCTGAATAGACACTTTTCCCGTTAACACCAGGTTCCTGTGGTCACTGTTGTTTTGAAACAGTTCTGTCAATGCCTTCCACATTGCAAATGGATTCTCCTTATGGTGGAGGTTCGAGACAATATGATATCAAACTCCTTCTAGGATAATCCTTATCGCCTTCTGCTAGATCGTGAGCATCAACTACGTTAGGAATGTATTTGTCTATGAATTCCTTAATTTCGTTGTCTTCCAACACTACCTCCATCATGTCCTTCCAAGAAATATAGTTCGAACTACCCTCAAGGGCATATTTGAGTCTCAATCCATAGAACGACACCTTGTTCGCTTTGAAGTATGATACTACAAATTCAATTTATCCTAAAAAAGACAAACTCGAATTCTCCTCTTCTATAGTGATTTTAGCTCTGATACCATGTATAAATTTCTAAAAATCTAGCTCTGATACCATGTAGAATTTCCTTGTAGATTCAAACTGCAAATTGTATTATGCTAAACCAATAGACTTGATTCTACTCTACTCATCATTCGAAACAATAAATGATCATTGAAATCACGAAGCATATAAGAGAAAGAATTCAATCACACATAACACAATGATTTTCTGGGGAAATCCACACATAAAAACCCCGTTATTAGTATATTGCATTAGTCAAAGAATCTGGATGAATACAATATTATCTACTCAACCTTGAGCTCAACCTGCACAAGTATTTTCTATCCTTTGCCTGACTGACTACCTTTGGCTCATACTTAGCCAAATTTCCAATTCTCCAAGATCCTAATTGCTTGCATTGTTCCCTTGGGAATCAACTCCTATTTAATGCGGAAATTCCTCAATTATGAATTACGCAATCCTCATAAACCTTCCTCTGGTTTCATGCATCATTTTTTTAATTTATATGATTTTGAAATTGATAGCACATTGTCCCTAAACTCTAATCTCAACTGGGTCTTTCTCTTATCTGACATGCATGAGTTAATTATGAAAGAATATTTAGTTTACTAGTTGATCACTGCAGGAAGAACCCCACTGTTCGACAGGTTACACCCCACTACTACAGGTTACAACCCACTAATACATCTTACACCCCACTACTGGAGGTTACACCCCACCACTTGACCTCCCACTAATTCCTCCATTAGTTGGAACTAGTTTAACTGACTATAACGCAGTTAGACTGAATTAAATAATTACAACTCAAAATAAAGTCAACTAGTGCTCCTAATTGTAGGAAACACTCTACATGACTCTAGTTAGACCCTCAACTTGAATTAACTGAGCTAACTAAGTGAAATTAACTTAGTTAATTATTACTAGTAGTCAAGAGATGTGGAATTACAATTTAATTCAAGGACAAAATTAAATTAGGATTTTCTTTCTTAATGTTATTTTTAACATTTCTTACAGTTGTTATTTTCAACAATTTTATGGAAAAGAAACATATTTTTGTATTCCCTGTTGTGTTGGATTTCCTTGGGAAGGAAAAAAGTGTTTGCATGCTCTATTTTGTTAATCATTCTTTTCGAAAGATACTTTTGTAAAGTATATGCATTTGCATGCATAGGAAAGACATTCATTGTGTTAGCTTTCTTGATGTGTTTGCATGCACCAAAAGTAATAGTTGAAGGGTTAGTTCTTAGCATAAATGTTATGTAATTTGCATGCACGAAGATCATAATTGGTGCATTAGTTTCCTTTAAAGGAATGCCTGGATAGTTGTGGTGATTTTTGTTGCAAGAATGTGTGATTGTGTGAAGGGAATAATAGTTAATTTGGTATTAATTTATAGACGTGCTCAGAAGATCATATGCTTATAACTAATGCATATGTAGTGTTGTTAAAGGATGCATGTTGTGATATTTTGTTTGCATTTCATGAATGTACATGAATAGTTGGTGAAACACCACTAGTATATATTTATGAATTGGTTTGCTTACTACTTGATTTAATCATAATATCTATGGTTTTTGACAATAGCAATTGCAGGAAAAAGTTGTGACATGTAAAGATGGATTAAGTTGCCATTATGGCAGGAAATAAATTAGTGATCTATGCAGATTGAAGGAATGTCGATTGCAAGATAATCCAGCAATGGCAAGAATCAAACCCTAAAGACACAATGCTCAAGGGTTTGTGGGTAAATGATGTCATGATGATTGTAATATCTTATAACAAGTTATCTTGTTTCTGAGATGATATTATTTATAATATTTTATGACAATGGTTAAGGGATGGCCTTCCTTATAACCATTGATGGAGGGGTGAGCACCATCATGAGAATTTAATAATTAAATTAACCATTTGTTGGTTTTCACCCTATGGATTTTCCAGGGTATATCATTTTCTAATGACATGGTTGCATGTTGTGTAATTTTTATGATGTTGATTCCTTGCATGATCTGAATGTGTAAACTTGAAGTTTTTTAACAATTTTCAAGTTAAAAGTATATGTGTTTTGGGTAGAGGATCATTTTACTAAATACATAAACAAGTAATTTAACCAAATTTTGCAGCCAAACAGAGACAAAATAAGCATATCTGAAACACATAACACAAAGCATGATAAAGGAGTTCACCCCTCTCCTGGGCTACATATCCTGGTCCAACTTCCAATGTAGGGCCTCTTTAATTAAAATGCTCAAAAGTGTGTGTAAATTATTTTAAAAATCTCAAACAAGAAAAAACATGTCTCCAATGGATCCAACACTATCAAAACCCCCCATTTTAGTTATTTCTACACCTCATTTGTCCAAAACTTAAGTAAGTTGTGACTATTTCAAGTTTTTTCTCTATCGTATAACCATTCATCATCCAATTCAGCCTAAACCTGGCTTGAGTGCCCCAAAACTGGAACCGACTCGTAATTTTGGCCTACACTCCCACCTATCGGGCGAAATTGTAAGACGATTAATCTGCCGACTAAGCCCCCAGTTCTGAAAATTTGGGTCATGTGACAAGAATTTAACTGCATGGGGGCCTAGAATCTAGGGCCTAACTCCGAGCCCCTTTTCCACTATGATAAGGTCACATGGCGCTCATGTGTCTAGGGCTGGTCCCCTCCATGCTCATGCCCCTGGTTTTATGTTCGCCATATGGCCTTGGGCTAACCCCCTTTACATTATTCGCCTGTGATTTCTAGGGTTACCTCTAATGTATGGTTATTGGTGGGTGTTGTGACCATGGGACTGGGGCTAAGCCCTAGCCCTTGGTCACACCCCTTGGTTCGAAGGGTGCGAGGACCAAGGCTGGGGCTTAGCCTCGGCCCCAACCACCAACATTCAAAATGTTGTAATTTAAATGCCACCTGAATCCATTAACTATTAAGAAACATTTCACATGGTGCGTTGGTGTGAGGCTGTAGTGTTTGTTGCTAGGTCACACATTTGATCCTTCGGAGTTCAATTTGGACCAAAAAAAAATTACATGGCTAACAAGGGGCCACAAGGAAACCAGGGATTAGCCCACGTGGCAACTCCTAATTGGTCCACCCAATCACACCTTGAGCCAATAAAAAGCCACTAAATCGAACCAATAAAAACATGACATTTGTCCTCATCCCGTTAGTTGATGGGAGGCACATTCACTCTATCTAATCATTGCCCAGTCAATGTATAGACTATTGACTCGGCATCCCTGCAAACTCATTTTTAAAATTTTCGATGTTTAGCAAATCGATCAAAACACGATATCGGGAGCATAAGATATCGATTTTTACTGAAACAAGTTGTGTTGAATTCAGATTTCCGAGATCTATCCAATTGTACATGTTTTAAGGATTTTTTATCACTTTGAATTTTGAACACTAAATTGATCGCTTGGATCACTCCTCCCAATTGGAAGCTTTTGGATATCCAAAAGACTACTTTCAATCAAAAAATAGATGAAGGTACAATTCCCTCACCCTTCCCTTCTCAATCCACTAAACTTTTCTTGAATTTCTCACTTTGAGCTTTTCATGAAAGTACATCACTTTCCCTGATTTTGGAGTCCTAGACTCTCTTTCATAGATAAACTCTTGCTACAATTTTCCAAGGTATGTAGAACAGAAAACTTCCCTTGAAGGAATCTGAACATTCCCTCCTCAATATTCAATCAATGGAAACTTAAACAATTTCAATTTCCTTTCACCTTGAACATTGTCGTCATGACGATGCTTAGCATGTCTAGCCTTGCACTTGGCTCGACTCTTTACCAAATGTGATCGCCATTGCCATGCACCATCCTTCTTCAAAGCCAAAACATTATGAAACCCATAAGAAGATGTTTTGGGACCAATGTCCTCTTTGTCAAATAGGATTTGCATTTTCTTTTTGACCTCTACATGCTTTAACACTCGCATATTGTTCACACCAATGTTCAACAATGATGCATCATGCTGCAAATTCACTTCATTTTGTTTACCTCTTTTAGGAGGCAACTTGTTAGACTTCTAAAATGTCTTATCACATGAATTAGAAACCTCCATTAAATCGGATTTCAAACTTGGTTCATATCCTTGAAAGGCTTTAGATTCTTCAATATCTTCATGTTTGATCATTAGTAATGCAAAGTTCTGACTAGCATTAACAATCTTCTTCATTTTCCCGCATTTACAAGAGATTAATTCAAATTCTTATTGTGTGCTATAATAATGTACTCAATCCCATTCTTGAACAAATGATGTTTGTTCTCATGGCGATGAAAAGTAACTCTCCCATCATATAGATATGGGCTTCCCAAAACAATACCACATATATCAATTGGAATTACATCAAGTTCTACGTCATCTAAAAAGTTTGTAGTGATTGAAAATTTTAGTTTACATCTTTTCTTCACATGCAATTTTGCATTATCACATATCCAACCTAGAGGATAAGGTTTAGGATGAGGAATGGTTTCCAAGTTTAACTTCTTGACAATGTCTTCTGAAATGAGGTTTGCTTGTGAACCACTATCAAATAGTGTGTCTATCTTGGTATGTTTTGAAATAACTCTATTGTGGAAAAGCTTTATTCTTGTTTCTTAATATTGAGTTAAATTGAGACAATTTGAAGAACTAGTACTTACAATGTCCTTACCTTTCAAACCCATGGTTGTGATCTTTGTTTCATCCCCAAATCAGAACCTAAATCATGTTGTGTAGTTGCAGCTATCTTTTCTTCCTCCTTGTTTTTAAACTTTTTGGGTCTCATCTCTGGATGAAGTTTCAAACAATGATCTTCATCATGGCCCTCTTTAGAACAATGTTTGCACGTAAGATTTTCTTTCTCCATATTGATGGCAACATTCTTCTTTCCTTTTCATTTGAACTTACCCTTTCCTTTTTCTCCAAACTCAAAGGAACTCTCACTAGTTTCATCAAAAACATTTTTCCCTCTTGCCGCTAAATGAGTTGCCTATAGACAAACTTCATCGAGTTTTGTAGGATTAAACATGAGAATGATATGTCTCAAGTAACTATGAAACCCTCCAATGTATTTGAGAAAATTATCTTGAGAATAAAAATATATGCCCAAAATCAAATCCCTTTTTCTAAATTCTTGAGTATAGCTTTGAAGAGTTTTCCCCTTAGCTTGTCTAAAGTGTTTCCTATCCATAATAGCTTTCTGCATGTATGTTAATGGATAAAATTTTCTTCTTATTGTAACAACAAAATCATTCCGAGATGATAAAACCTTACCATGTTTCTTCATGTCCTCTTGAGTTTTGGATTCCCACCAAATTAGTGCTACACCTTCCAATCTTACATAAGCAAGTTGAATCTTGGCTTCATCATCTTTGATTCTTTATATCCTACAATACACTTCAATCTAACGAAACCAATTATCCAATCTCTTTGCATTTACCTCTCCATTGTACATAGGAAATTCAAACTTAATATCAAGCTTAAGCAAAGGAGTTTTACCATGACCCCTTGGCAAATTTGGAGGTGTTTTTGAAAGGGTAGAAGAAGTTGAAGATGAGGACGAATATGAGGATGAAGATGAGGATGAGGATGGAGGTGAAGGTGGTGGTTTATCACAATTTCTTGCATTCCCTTTTGGAGGCTTGTATCCTTTTCCTCCATCTCCTTTTGGAGGCTTTGAGCTCTCTCCATACAATCTGGAATTCCTCTCTTCATAAAGAACCTTAACCATCTCAGACATCTCAAAGAATGCATTTCTGAAATTTTTCTCATCTTCAAACATCTCTTCAAGACCTTCTTCATGTGCCATGACTACTGAAGCTTGTTAGGTGTGTTTGTTCTCTGTTAGGTCCCTATACTACTAGTGTAACCCCTTATTATTATTAGTACAACCCCCTTATTATATTGTTGTGCCCATTGAATCCCCATATTGTTATCATTGTTATGTCAGCTCTGATTATATTATGACCCCTTAGACTCCTATATATACAAAGGAGGCCTTGTCATTTGTATCATACAAGAATTGTTCATTTGTGTAATGTAAAGGACGTTTCCCCCTTGAAGAGACTTATTTTGAAGGTTTTGATCTCTCTTTTCTATCTTTTGTGAGCTGGTTTCCTAACATTTGGTATCAGAGCTTTGGATTCTAGGGTTTCGCTGCTCCAAACAGATCATTGTGGGATTTTTGCTATAACTGTTTTTCTATGACAGTTCAGAAGACAAATAAAAACCCATTTGAGGAAAAATCTCTCTGAACCTTGGGTCCGAATTTTAGAGCTTGTCTCACTATATTTTCAGACATATGATCTTAGTGATTTAGGGTTTGTCCAAGCTCCTAAATTTAATCTAAAATAGGTCATCATGGAATTTTCACTATAACTTTGTTGATACGAAGTTTTAGAAGCTAAACAAAAATACCCATTTGAGAAGAATTCGATCTGAACCTTGGGTTTGAATTTCAGATCTTGTCTCACTATATTTGAGGATATATGATCTGAGGAAGTTAGAGTTTTGGAAGACGCCCGAATTACATCCTAAACAGGTGACCTAGGGAAAATCGTCATAACTATCTCTCTGAGCATCAGATTGAAATTGTGTAAGAAGTTATAGAAAGGGGAGGGACTGTAGTTTTCTTTGTATATTTTTTAGATCCGAAGGTCAAAACAGTGACACAAGACACTTCATAGAAGTTTGATCTTCTAAAAAGGTATATAATTAGGTCATCTTGGGAGACTGTGCATAACTTATTGAAAAATGAAATTAACTCAGACAAATATATAAACAACACATAATAAACCAGACACAAAATATTGGCGAAAAAGGCTTCAGCCTGATGGCTTCCTCAGGTATTCTCTCTCATTTTCATTAAAATAATTGAATATAGTGTTACAAATAAATAGATGAGAGACAGTGTTCTCAAGATAGTGCGTGCTATCTTAGACACTTTTGGTTGAGATAATTTCTCCTTTGGTTGAGATAATTTCTCACTAGACACACACCAATATAGGAGTTACCTAAACTAACTCTTATCTTAGAGGAACAACCCAAGAGTTAGGCACAAATTCCTAACTCGGAATATTTAATTTATTTATTTATTTTTTGATTTATTATTATTTTATGAGAGAGGTTAACATTCCCCCCTTCAATGATAAATCCAAAATAAGAACAAGGAACCATCTTCCAAGTTCTCATGTTGATCCTCAAAAATATTGCCTGAAAAAACTACCAAATTTGGATGCTGAACAAATTGCAATATGAAGAGACTGAGTCAGCTGCATGACTGACTTATCTCTGAATGACGCTTGACAACTCCATCATGTGTCAAGCCACAAAAGGATCCAACTTTCCTTTGCTTGAAAACAGCATCCGGTGTCCATTGACACAATTCGATGAATGCCCACTGGCGTATTTTCTGATGATGATCGCCCACTGGCCGAAGATGTTGAAAAACAACTCAATGTTGCTTTTGCTATGACGAAAGCTGCTCACTACTGCTTTTTTTGTCGATCGCCCACTGGCGAATTTGCTGATGGTCAGTTCTGATGAAAAATTCCCACTGGCTGCTTCGGTGATGTTGTCGAGACTTTCAGTCTGACAACCACTTGTCAATTTCATTGAAATTTTCCCCCCTTTGTCAGCTGAAAGGATAGACAATCTTCTCCAAAATATATCTAAACTCCCCCCCTTCAGGTGTAGGAGAGTTTTAACTGTTGTACTCCCATTTTCAACTGCATGAGAGTACCATCATTGGTTCATTGCTGGCTGCACTATGTGTGATTGTAGTTGGTTGTAGAACTGAGACAATATTTTGACTATGGATGACCATTCCCAAGGATCGATCCATTCATAATGTATCTTCAATCTGGCTGATTTTTTTTGGTTGCAACATTTTTCTGAGGAATGATTGGGCTTGCCACAATGGCAACAAGGATGGAGATCAAAACATTGATCTTCCATATGACCAATTCTTTGACAATGAGAACACCTCGGTTGGACTTCAACTTCAGGTTGCGTGCAATTCTGTTTGTTTGCAACTTTCTCAAAACCTGCTGAGGGGAGTTGTACAAGAAATCCTACACTGACGAACTTAATTGGCTTGGAATAATCTAGGATATGTAAGTTGGTGTCATCAGTGACATATCCTAAGCCTCGTCGATTCTTTTTATTTTGAATTTCTTCCCAGGGCTTGATGATGGGTTTGGAAGAAATTTGAATTTGATCATGAACAACTTCGACACTTGAAGTTGTTTAGATGAGTGATTTTGAATCAACAACTTTATCTTCATTTGTATGGTTGAATGACTTGGAAGAAGCACTCTTCTATTGCAGCGCATCTCTTTGTAGTTGTGACTCTAGTTGAAGGAACTCAATTATTTCATGTGCATGCTGAATATGCAATTGAATGTCAGCAAGAGTTGTTTTGCTGATTTGTACCATACCATTGGCTAATGATAACATTAAATTGTGAAGAATTTGGGACAGTTGAATGTGTGTCACCATGTTGTTTTTCTTACTTTGAAGTCAGGCTCGCTTGGTGTAGAAGTCGTGCTTGAAAATTTCTCACTTGAGTCGATCACTGAAATGACATGCTCGCTTGTACTGGTTGCTGATTGCTGATGCTTTTGAACACTTGCTTGAATTTTATGACTTGGTTGTTTGAACTCTAGATGTCATGCTCGCTTGATGACAATTACTTTGCTTGAATGCTTCACTGACATTTTGTGAATCTTGCAATAAACTTTGCACTTGATTTGGACACGCTCGCTTGATTGGTTGTTTGAATGACACGCTCGCTTGCTTTGTTTGCACTTATGTTAAACACGGGCTTGATGTTCACTTGAAGAATAGTATACTATAATTCACACTTGTTTGATGATGATTGCTTGCTTGAATGTGCTTGATTGATGACTTACACTTTGTGCTTTCTTGAATGTATTCACGGAATGCAATGATTTTAAAAAAGGAAGGGTATCGAACACTGTCGAAAATGCACCCAAGAGACAAATGACAAGTTCAATCTTGATGATTCAGTTGAAGACTTACTTGACTTAATTGATTCCCTATCAATTCAAAGCGTGGGTGTTAGTTTCAACCGAGAATGCACCCTTACAATTCAACTTAATTTGACTTTGATTACAATTCAACTTGCAAGTTACAGTTTTGTATAGAGCTTATTAAAAAATGGTGCAAATGCAATTTGCCAAAAAATTGTTGTTGAATTGCTGCAAAAATTGTTGATGTAGATGACAGCTTGATTGGATGTTGATGCAGAAATGTCTTGAATAGAAATGCTTGATTTTGTAGCGTCCTTAACTTGATTTCTTTGATGATGTGAAATGTACTTGCTAGAAACATTGTCTTATCAAGTTGACGATGTGATGCTTTGTGCTTATAAACTTAATTGATTATGGGAGCTTTGATTTGAGGAGCTGGATCGATGACTTTTTCTTATGTGCATATAGTTGTTTTGTTGAAGCATAAAAAAAAGAGCATCTTTACAAAATGGACACAAGTCATGCACATGCATTCATTACACATGGTGTACCTAAGATCCCCTTATTCAATTTTGGGCGGATCTAGGACACAAGCACCACCAAAAATATGCCTTTTTATTATACAAGTGACAACCAACTCTTACACCCAAGAGCAACTTTTCAATTACAATATTTTGGTTGTTTGGACCCTTTTTCAAACAACAAATTCACTTTAATGACTGCTCCTTCACTCTCAAAATTATCCACCACTTATCACTCCAAAAAACAATTTCAAATTAAAAAGCTCACCTTATCACTCCATGACAAAGCTTTAAAAAATACTTTTAAAAAGCTCACCTTATCACTCCATTACAAAGCTTTAAAAAATACTTTTATAAAGCTCACCTTATTCGTCCAAAAGCTTCATCTAATGGTCATTTTTAAAACGTTTTTACATTCATCCCTTTAATAAAGTGAATTCTAGTCACTTGAAAAAGTGAACGAAACGCTTTTTTTTTGAAAGGTCAAAACACACTAAATAATGCATAAAGACACACCTTTAAAGATATTCTTTGGAGAAGTGGCTCAACGCAAGTTTTTTTGTTTTATTTAAATTTTGTTACTTCCTCCACGCTTCTCCTCGATGGCTCACTGCGGTACACAACACGAGTGCCATTTATTCACAAATCGAGTTCGATTACCTTCAACGCTATCTCTTCAATGCTCAACACTGCTGCTCACTAGGTCATGAATTTGATCAGTTTGCATGCACAATTTTCCTTATTATTCATATTTCCTTTTCAATTCCTTTGACCGCAAAATATAAAGTATAAGATGCGGATATGTGGAATAATCAAATGCCAAAACCGTCTTCCTTCCATGCCTTCTACAACATCTGACAGATCTTTGAATTGTTTGTTCTGTATTGTCTCTGATATTTGAAATCTTTGTTGATATTTTATCATGGAACAGGTTGCTTCATAGGGAAAAGTGGCATTCGGGAAGAAGAATCAGAATTCTTTCAGCTTCTTTTTGTTCATAGTGCCTCCAAATCTGTTTCATTTCGAGCAATAACTGGAGGAAGGCACGATGATAAAGAGATGGCTATGGAATTTTGTAGTATGAGCTTCCTGGAGGTGGAAGAGTTCATCGATGACAAACGGACTCATATATGTGAGGGAATTGTTGTAGGACAAGATAATAAGGTGGGAAATTAATTCGGATGGTCAATGACGCTGTATCAGCATTGTTGCTAAGACCCCTGAATACTGAGCAGTGATTAAAATTGAGCAAGACAGAGCTTCTTAATGTTATGGATGCTTCAAAAAGTCAAAGCAATATGCCAGTAGATACTGTTAAAGATGTGTCTTAGCTATCGATTGTGATTGGAGGTGCCGCATATTGTCTAGATTCAAACAAGGATCTTGGTGTACTCTCGATAAGAAAAAATTTGAAGCACGAAAATGGGCAGAGTACATACCGTTTACAAAGATTTTCGAATTGAGAGTTTCAATCGGTTGGAGCCGCTGCAAGTTCACAAGTTTGAAAGGCGTAATGTTGTCAAAGCCACTGCTCTGGTGGCCATTCGGATCACTGAAGCCATTGTTTATGTTCTTTTCTGGTAGTTTTTCCCTGTGAGCTTAGTTTGATTGTACCCACAGCTGGGATTTAAGCATGCTAAGTGCAACCAGTTTTGGTTTAAGCCTTTAGGAAAAAGTGATGTTCACTGAGGGTTTCTGGTGAACTCTGCCATGTATGACGAGCTTATCAATATTGCTGGCCGCTGTAAAGACTTTGATGCCCTAAAGATGCTGCTTACAGAGAGAGTAGCTGAGAAATGTTTTAATTCTACAAAAACATTCTCCTTTGCCACTGTTAGGCATGACGATGCATAGGTGATGGGGCAAGCCACTAAAACAATTAAACATTTGGAGAATTTTGCATTAAAAAATGCATATGATATGATGGTCTATGCACTATGTAAGGAGGATTATGCAAATTCTGCGATATCTGCCTTGAAGGACATGTACAGGGTTGGGTGTGCTATAACTCCCTTGACATTTCGGCCTCTCCTGGTCGCTCATGGCCGGAACAACCGGATGGAAAAAGTGCATGAGGTTTTTGAGTTCATGAATGAAATGGGTTGCCCTCCAGATGTGACCTGTTACAATTTTGTGCTGAGAAAGCTCCGAAAAAAAAAACCTCAAAGTGCAACTTTAAAAAACCGAATCGAACACCACCATCAAATTAATTTCATCCGTCTTCTTCTAACTCGATCGCTCCTCAGTGCACATCCATACTAGTTAATGCATACACAATACACAATTATATACGATGCACTCATCAAATCCTCATATCACACAGAAGAGGATTCTTTATCTCTGATACAACATATTGAAAAATGAAATTAACTCAAACAGATTACGGAAAACACACATAAAAACTAGACAGAAAATATTGGCGAAAAAGGCTTCAGCCTCATGGCTTCCTCGGGTATTCTCTCTCATTTTCATTAAAATAATTGAATATAGTGTTACAAATAAATAGATGAGAGAAAGTGTTCTCAAGATAGTGCATGCTATCTTAGACACTTTTGGTTGAGATAATTTCTCCTTTGGTTGAGATAATTTCTCACCAGACACACACCAATATAGGAGTTACCTAAACTAACTCCTATCTTAGAGGAACAACCCAAGAGTTAGGCACAAATTCCTAACTTGGAATATTTGATTTATTTATTTATTTTTGGATTTATTATTGTTTTATGAGAGAGGCTAACATAACTCTTTCTTGGAGAATCCAATTTCGATCAGACTGATGGCATTAGAAGGAGGATGTAGAGGGCTACTATAGGTCACAATTTCAGAACTGGAAGGTCTGGTATTACAAAGTTACAGTCATTTCATGATCGAGCTCCCAAAATCAAGAAAAGGTGATATGAGGAAGTTTGATGGCAAGGATCTGGTAAATTGGATACTACAGATGGAGAAATATTTTGATCTACATGGTGTACGACTATTACAAAAGGTACATATTACATCTAATTGTTTAGAACTGAATCAATTTTTATGGTATAAAGGGATTTTTTCTCGTAAACCAATTGTTACGTGGTCAATTTTCACGGAGGAAATGATAGCACATTATGAGGATACAAGAGCAACACCTTCTTTAGCCTATTGATAAATCTCAAACAAAAGTGTTCAATGGTAGAGAACATTGAGGACATTCAAAAATTGAATATAAGGGAAAACGATATTCCAGAGAAGCAAAGGATTGATGTCTCCATAGGGACTTTAAAGGATAACATTCAACATGAGGTTCGCCACTAGAAACCTGATTCATTGGAGAGGGCAAGAAAAGTGCAAAGCAAAATTATGGCAACAAGGAAGTCTACCCCTAACAACTATAATGATGGAAGTATTGTTTCTCCTATCCTTCCACAACCTGCAAGGTTGACACCACAACAATTGGAAGAAAAAAGAGAAAAATGGCTTTGTTACAATTGTGATAAAAAATACACTAAAGGTCATAAGTGTGCTGAGAAGAAATTATTTTACATAGATTATGAAGAGGAGGAGGAAAAAGATCAAGAAACATCAAAAGAAGAGGATATACACTAGAAACCAACCCCAGAGAAAGAATAAATGAATCCGACCATATCTTGTAAATCATTGGCAAGAATTACCACTCCTCAAACTCTCAAGATAGGACACATCAAGAAGAAAAAGGTTCAAGAAGTGAAAGATCACACCGAGAAAGAAGAAATGAATCTGACCATATCTTGTAATGCATTGGCTAGAATTACCACTCCTCAAACTATCAAGATAGAAGGACATATCAAGAAGAACAATTTTCAAGAAGTGAAAGATCACATTAAGCATCAAGAAATGAATCCGACCATTTCTTGTAATGCATTTGAAGAAATTACCACTCCTAAAACTCTCAAGACAGAAGGACATATCAAGAAGAAAAATATTCAAGCAGTGAAAGATCACATCGAGCATCAACAAGAAGTTCTCTAAGTTTTAAAGGATAACACCACTTTGGTGTAGAACCGAATGAAACAACATGCATATCAACATCGCAGTGAAAGAAGTTTTGATGTAGGGGATTGGGTATTTTCACGGCTACATCGCAAGCATGCTCTTTATGAGAAGGAAATGTTGGAAATACTACATGCAGTTAAGAAATGGCGAACTTACCTAATGGGAAGACACTTCAAGGTAAACATGGATCATGATAGTCTTAAATACTTTTTAGAGCAAAGATTATCTTTAGAAGAACAAAAAGAAATAGATCACAAATATGTTGGGTTATGACTTTGAAATCATATACAGAAAAGGGAAGCAAAATGTTGCAGATGCACTCTCAAGAAAGGATGAGGACGTGGAAGCATTATTTTGTGCTATTTCTATTATCCAACTAGATTGGATAAATGAAGCAAGGGATGAATGGAAGAAGGATGAAGAAGTGTGGCCACTCATCCATAAGTTGCAGAAGATCCTAGTTCAAACAATATTTCTAGAACTTGACGAGGAAGAAAAAAATCATATTGGAACTTGGAGCAGTCACAGAAACAAGAACCCCACATCTATGAAATCGATCAATTTCAGAGTACCTCATCAAGTGGAAGAACTTACCTGCTAAAGATTCTACATGCGAGGACAACAATTTTATATAGAAGCATCAAGAACTACTCAAGCGTTGAGGACAACACTTTTTGAAGGAGAGGGGCATGTAAGGTCCCTATACTACTAGTGTAACCCCTTATTGTTATTAGTACAACCCCCTTATTATATTGTTGTGCCCATGTAATCCCCATATTGTTGTCATTGTGCCCCATAGAAGCCCACAATTGTTATTATTTTGCCCTTACATTATTATTGTTATGTCGGTTGTGATTATATTATGACCCCTTAGACTCCTATATATAGAAAGGAGGTCTTGTCATTTGTATCATCCAAGAATTGTTCATTTGTGTAATGTAAAGGAGGTTGCCCCCTCGAAGAGGCTTATTTTGAAGGCGTTGATATCTCTTTTCTATCTTTTTGTGAGTTGGTTTCCTAACATTCTCCTTGAAAAAATTTGAGATCTTGGCTCCATGAGTTCCCCTTCTCCTCTTTTGAGCTTCAACCTTGTAAGCATAAGAAAAACACTTGCAAACAAATCAACTCTTCACAATAACCTGTTGCTATGATACCAAAATGATCTGAATGTGTAAACTTGAAGATTTTTAATAATTTGCAAGTTAAAATTTTATGTGTTTTGGGTAGAGGATTATTTTACTAAACACGTAAACAAGTAAATTTTAACCAAATTTTCCAACCAAACGGAGACAAAATAAGCATATCTGAAACACATAACCTAAAACATGATAAAGGAGTTCACCCCTCTCCTAGGCTACATCTCCTGGTCTAACTTCCAATCCAGGGCGTCTTTCCATGGAAAATTTTAGGGGCTAATATTTGCAAGTGAGCTAATTTTCGATGATGTTTACCAAACAAAAAAAAAAATTGCCAATTTCCATTTTTTATAAAAATGATTCGCCAAAAATTTACAATACAAAACTATTTTATCTTAAAAATCACCAACATTATATAGAGAGTATGTATAAAATAATTATAAATTTGAATATTTTTACAAATACATCAATAAACATTTTATAGTTTGCATATTAGGGACTATGAGATTTGCCAATGTTTTTAAACTTGAAGGTAATTTTCAATCCTTAAAAATTTCCCTGCAGGCTCTTTCATTAAAATTGTCAAAATTGTGTTTACATACCTTTACAAAGCTCAAACAAAAAAACTCATGTCTCCAATGGATCCAACTCTTTCAAAAACCCCCATTTTGGTCCTTTCTATGCTTCATTTGGCCAAAAACTGAGTTATGACTGTTTCAAGGTTTTGCTCTATCCTATAGCTAATCATCCTCCAATTCAGCCTAAACTTGAAGTGAGCACCCCAAACATGAAACCACTGTGTAATTTTTGCCTACACTCCCACCCAATGGTTGAAATTGTAGGATGGTTAGTCCACCCATTAAGCCCCCAGTTCTAAAAATATGGGTCACGTGGCATGCATATGATCGCATAGGGAACCGAAAATATAGGGCCTAACTCTAAGCCCCTTTTCTGTTGCAATAAGGTCACATGGTGCTCATGTGTCTGGGCTTGTTCCCCTAGGGGCTGGCCCCCTCTGCGCCTGCGCCCCTGGTTTTATGGCCACCATATGGCCTTTGGGTTGGCCCCCTTTACATTATCTGCCTGTGGTTTATGGGGATAGCTCTGGTGTATGGTTGTTGGTGAGCTTTGTTACCATGTGGCTGGGGCTAAGCCATGGACCTTGGTCCTGCCCCTTGGTTCCGAGGGTGTGGGGACCAGTGTTGGGGCTTAGCCCCGGCCCCAACCGACAACATTCAAAACATTGTAATTTAAATGCCACCTAAATCCTTTCACTGTTAAGAAAAATCTCGCATGGTGCATTGGTGTGATGTTGTAAGTTTTTCTACCAGGTCATAGGTTCAATCCTTCGGAGGTCAGTTTATACCCAAACAAAATTTTACATGGCTAATAGGAGGCCACATGGCAACTCCTAATTGGTCCACCCAACCACACCTTGAGCCAATAAAAAGACACCAAATTGAACCAATAAAAGCATGCCACTTGTCCTCATCACATTGGATGATGGGAGGCACAATCACCCTGTCCAATAATTACCTATTTAGAATACAAACTGTTGACTGAGCATCCTTGCAAACTCATTTTTAAAATTTTAGTCATTTAGAAAATCGATCAAAACACGATAGCGGGAGCATACGATATCAGTTTTGAGTGAAACAAGTTGCGTTGGATTCAAATCACCAAGATATATCCAATCATACATCTTTCAATCATTTTTTAGCACTTTGAATTTTGAGCATTAAAGTGATCCCTTAGATCATTGCATTATGTGATGATTATATTGTCAAGAATATGAATAACTAAGTTAAAATAATCATGGAATTGATGCAAGGTTATATAAAAAAATATTATGTTAATATGCTACACAGTGGTTGTTAATGGTTATGTAATTTACTATTCTCTTACTAAAGTTACTCTATGTGATGATGAAGATTCTATCTAATGGTTAATGAAAATATGGAATAGTAACTTGGATATTTACCAGTGGGTAAATTGTGTAAAAAAAATCTAACTCCATACATTTTTAAGCGAGGTTGCCTGAGGATGTTACAAGTGGTATCAAAGCTGAAGGTTGCAACACTAGTTCCTTTGAGAATTATTAAGCAGAAAAGAAATCGAGGTATGCTACTAGTAGAAATTAACTCAGGTATGAGTCTAATAATCTACATAAGATATATGCGGTAGATTACTTTTTGACATGAGATGCATGACTCATGTTTATATCCGCATTGAAGAGTAATAAGAAATAAAGTATGTTGCAAAATTGTGTTCATGACATTTGAATCTTGATGGGAATGAAAGACAATAAAAAACCTTTGTTACACTTGTGAAAAACCCGAGTCCTCACTTGTGAAAGTGAAAATTGATTACCAACTTTTACATATACGACAATATTAATGATACATTTAATGAACATGACTAAAATTACAATTCACTACTTATAATGAGTGAATGCATGAATGTAAAATATGGGGAATGTCATTGAAGAGGAAAATAGAGGGTTTTAAAAGGACAATGGCAGAAACCCTTTAAATGTTAAAAATAAACAATGAGTCGACTAGTGAGACTTGACTATAATAGCATGTTGTTGATTGAGTCTTGTCATGGATGCATTAAGATGATTGGTAGCATTGATTAGTTAGTGTTATATGGCTAACTACTAAAACTTATATGCGTGAATTGAATTTGATTTAAGCTTATTGCAAGCTGTAAACAAGTGATTATGGTAGTTACTTCATGTGTAAGTCTTTTGGTAACAATACACTGTGGGAATTGGAAATGTTTGGATTATTACCATAACTATTATTGCCATTTACACATTAATGAATATTTGTATATAATTTTATGCATGACAATGTTGGATGCATGAAACTAAAATGGTTGTCAAAGTGAATACTTGTTTAAACAATGCATATTTATGATTAAATTTGTTGATGGGATTAAGCAAGCTAGCTTAATGGAAATATGGGAACCTATGAAGGTAAAACATTTCAATGCAAATTGAAATCGTAAATTAGAAAGTATTATGTTATGATATTCATGATTGTGTTATTTAGAAAATTAGAATGTATACCATCTGTATGTCAGTTATGTTTCCTGTTAATCTAAATATTTTGGGCCCATGCTGAGGATCAAATATGAATGTGTGACGTACATAAACATTTCTTTTGTTTTAATGATAATGTGCATATCGTTCATTATGTCAATTACTATGGGAAAGAGTGCTAAAAGAGAATTTCACATGCTAGACAGCTGTGGATAGTTATGAAAGGCTAAGAACCTTGGGTTGATGGTTGTTTCCTAGCTAGAGGGATGGATGATGATTTCATATACGTATTTCCTCTCCCTAGAGATAGATGATCTCAATAAGGGAAAAGAGTTGGCTAAGATGGTGAGAGGGGAAAAGCTTGAGGAAACTCTGTTGATTTGGAGCATGTTGCAGGAAACCCAAAATTCCTCATAGATGGCATGTTGTCAGAGGAATAGGTAGGATGCTTCCACGATGAATCCTATATTGGACCCTGTGTGGTCATTGGAATTCTTGAGTTGGTCAGCCAATGGAATTCCATATTGGACCTCATATGGTCTTTGTTAGAGGACTGTCTGGATGTGAAAATGACTCAATCTCGTTGTGGAAACTAGTTCCCATTGGTTGGGATGAGCATTATTTTCCCATTGTGGTTCTCATAGCGGAACAAGTTAACTAATCAGTTATGTGTTGTATTAAAATGAATTTTTATATGATTGTGTAAATATTTTATGTACATCGCGATAGGAAAGGAGTCTAGTGCTTGGAAAGGAATTAATGAAGGTATAAGTTCCTTTAGTGTATTACTAATCCTTTGAATGTCTTAGTAGGGGCTAGGACATTATGCACTTGGTGCATTTATTGATTATTTCGATGATAAGATAGCAAGGTTCTCTCTGAGTAATATTAGAAGTACTTTGTGGATGTCTTTAGCATGAGCTAAGACAATGTGCATGTGGTGTAATGATTTATCATTTTTATGATTAGAGTATTGGTTATCTCTAAGTACTTGTAGAAGTACTATGATTGAAATATCACCTGACATTACATAATTGATTGATAATTAAAAGCATTTCCATTGATTGAAAATGATGTGACTAATATGATTATGTTTGATTTGTTAGTCATATATTACAGGGTACTTTCCATGGAGTATTGATGGATTGTCAAAACATTCTTAGAAAACTTTCATAAAAGCGACCATGGATTTTAAGAGTAATTGGTAAGTAATGGAAAATTGATATAGATATTTTGTTTTGTATTTTATGAATTGAATAATGGCTATGTGATGGAAAGTAAAACTTGCATATTTTTTCAATTGTAAATGCATATGACTATTGATAAACATTATTATTTTTTTGGTTTATCGATATTGCCTAGAAATTAAATTCTTCATTTTGAAGAGAAAGGTTTCTCTTTTGGTTGTTTAGGTCATTACATCATGAGTAAAAGTTAATGATAAACACTGATGATGGTGTTTATTTCAAGGGGGGGATTATGCAATATCTCTATAAACTACATTTAAGTTGACATTCACAATGGAAAAGATTATTTTTACCATGTTTAACGAAATGGTTGAAAACAAGAATGGTTATAATTTAGTTGGAAACTAATTTGAATCAAATAAAGAAAATGATAACTTGTAGAGAAAAAAAAAGTTTTACAAGTTCTTTAAATTCATTCATAAACTGGAAAAAAATGACTTTCATCTTCATCCACTAGAGTTTTCACCATGTGAAGGATGGAGGCATTGATCAACACAACTTTGGTGAGGAATGTTGTGGCTCCAACAAAATTTATTCCTGAACATGAGGTATGCACATGGGGCTTCGTGGTTCTTCCACATAAAAGATAAGTAACCATGAATATTTTTGGAAACAAATTGCATGTGTGTTTTGTGCAAGGAATGATAGGTTATTTTATTAATTGGAAATATTGCTCTAGACTTTTGAATGTTGAAGGGATTTTTGTGTAGAGGAATTCATTATTTCATTGGAAGGTTGTGCATGGTTTCTATGTAATAATTTTATAAAAACATGAATGAGAAATTTACATATTAAACATAAAGAAACTGTGTTGTTTTATTAAAAAAATATATTACAGATATGTAGTTTCTTTTGAAAAGAGAATGCATGTCAATCCTGCACACAAAAATATTTAAGAATTCATAATACTTTTCGTAAAATAATGCATGTGAACTCTGCATGGCAAACGATAAAGAAATCATATTAGTTTCTTGAAAGAAAGTTGCATGGTAAAACATAAAGAAATCATATTAATTTATTGAAAGAAAACTTTTCATGGTAAAAGATAAGTTAGGGATTGTTAGGATATTCCGACACATAGGATATAGTTAAGTTCAACTTGGTCTAGTATAGAGTTAGGTTAGAGTTAGGTAAAGTGTGTTTCTTTACCGTTGTACATTTTGTAACTTACAATCCGACGGTCACGATATGTAGTGATCCGACGGTTCACTCTCACCTCGGTATTACCGACACTTGATCCGTGGCTTGACACCCGATTGGTCCATGAGTTCTATTTAAAGCGCATGGAGGGTCATTGTTCGGGTAATCTGTGCATGAGAGAAGCTTATGTAAATTTTCATTCTTTGATTAATAAATTGCCTGTAGTACCCACATTGGGACAGGCCGTGGACTGTTTCCCTCCTTGCACTCTGAGGGTTTTAACCACGTCAAAAATACTGGTGTATTGATTTGAGATCTGGTTGTGAGCGGTGTCCTTTTGGTATTCTTTCTGTAGAACTTACCCTGTAAATTCCTACATGGTATCAGAGCTATTTGAGGGCCGCGTCCGTTGGTGATTCAAATCTGAAGCCGGTAGAACTGCATGCGGCTGTCGTTTCCTAGATCTGCTGTTTCTAACTGCTTTCGGGCCGAGAGGACTGCTCTGTTGCGTTTGGAGCATCTGTTCCAGTGAGGAACCCCTTTCGTTTCACGCGAAAAGGTTTCCGGTAGCCCTAGCTGCGTCATTTTTCAGATCGGGAGGTATACAGTGTTTCTTTTGCAGTTTACTGTTATTTTCTCTCTGCTTATTTCGGTCTCAGTTTATTTAGCCTTTTTTTTAACCGGATCTATACCTTTCATTTCTGTGTATGCTCTTTGCCCTGCGACTCTGTGCGATCTGGGCAAATCAGAAACAGAAAGGAAGGATTTTTCTCATGCGTATGCTCTTTTCCCTGCACCTTAGTGTGATCTCGGAAAATCAGAAACATTGAGAAAAATATTTAGTTTTTCGGCTAAAGCTAACTTTGAGATTTTTTTTAAAAAATTTTCTAGTTTTTTGGCTAAAGCTAACTTCGAGCCGCAAGGTTCGTTTTTCTTTGCATATTCGTGTTGGGTTTTGTGTTTTGTGTTTTGTAGGGAAAAAGAGCTCTCTCAAGGCAAGCACGCAAACCAAGGCCCCCCCCCTCTCTCTCTCTCTCTCTCTCTCTCTCTCTCTCAAATTTTTTGTATAGATCAATTGGTTCAAAGCTATTTTAAGAGAGTAGAGGTCTTGGGTTCAAGTCTCCATTTTGTGGGGGCGGATTTTTTCATTCCCGCACATTCACGCACTTTGCCGGCAACGTCAACAATTGTTTTTTCAAAAAGCCATAACTTCTTCATCTGGAAGCCTTTTTCAGAGCCGTTTTTTTTTAAACCGCCTATTTTTTCGAGATCTATCCGTTGGAACACTTACTTTCAGCATCTTCAGCTTCAGTGTTTTTTAAATGGAAAGTCCATGCCAAGTCATTCTTGACAGCACTAACTACTTCCAATGGGTAGAATACATGGAAGATTTACTTAGAAGTAAAGGTCTCTTCAGAATAGCCACAAACCAAGAGAAGAAACCAAAAGATGAAGACAAGGTGGCAAAATGGGAAAATAGACAAGATCAAGCACGTGGTTTGATAGGGATGTCTATTTCTCCTGATCTTAGATTCCACATTGCAGGACTTGAGACTCCTCATGAAGCATTAGAAAAACTTGCTAAAGTTTTTGGGATTAAAAATGAAATTAGAGCCCATCAACTTGAAAATGAGCTGCTTACTTTGGATCCTAATAATTTTTCTTGCATTGAAGATTTCTTGTCCAAATTCAAGACCCTTAGATATCTCTTGGAAGGTGTTAAAGTTAAGAAAGAAGATGGTAACCTTATTTATTCCATCCTTACTAAGTTGGGACCAGCCTACTCTGTATTTGTTTCCACTTTCCATTCTACAAGGGAAGCTTTCATTTGTCAAGGACAAGACTACAAGGCCCCTTCCTTTGACTCCTTTTGTGATTCCTTAATAAGAGAACAAGAAAAACTCTTACACCTTGGTCTTCTTAATCTTGGAAACTCTTCCACGAAAGCGTTAGCCGCCCAGCAGCAACCAAATTCAAAGAATCCTAAGAAGTCATATCCTCAAAAGAATGGTCCTAAACCATCTCAGCCTCAAAATGAAAGATCATTTCAGCAAAATGATAAGACCAATAAAAACAAATGGAAGAAGACTGATAGACATTGTAACTTTTGTAATCGAGATGGCCACTTAGAATCTAAATGCTTTAAGAAGATGGAAGCCTTGGAAGCCGCAATGAAGAAACATAACATCCATGTGGAGCCTACTTCAACTTCAACTTCCGGAATGGCACTTTCTGCATCTCATTGTCAATCATCTCAGTCTGGTTATGCATTAAATGTATCTTCTTCTTCTTCTCATTCTCATGAGTGGCTCATTGATTCTGGAGCCTCTTGTCACATGGCCAAAAACCAAGCCATGTTTTCTTCTTTAAATGATTGTAACACCAAAAATATATATATTGGTGATGATAGATCTCTTAACGTTGTAGGGACTGGAACTGTTCATCTAGACAATGGTCAGTTTAATGATGTATTATGTGTTCCAACCTTATCCTGCAACCTTCTATCTGTCTATCAGATAACTCACTCAGGTGAAGGTAAAATTGTTGAATTTTCACCTCATGATGTTGTAATCAAGGATCTAAAAGATCCTAAACAGATTCTAGCTACTGGTCTTGCTGATGATTCCAAAAGGTTGTATAAGTTTCACAACTTTGGGTCATCCAATCTTCCCTCAGTATTTGTTGCTCATAATGATGAAGTGAGCAAACTTTGGCATGAGCGATTTGGTCACTTAAACTATCGCTCCCTTCAGCATCTATGTAAAGAAAATATGGTGACAGGTCTTCCTATGGTATCTTGCAGAGATGGTGTTTGTTCCGGATGTGTACTCGGAAAACATCATCGGGACAGTTTTGACAAACGTGCCTCTTGGCACGCCTCAGCCCCTTTACAGCTTGTGCACAGTGATTTATGTGGTCCTCTTCCTGTTGCTTCATTCTCTGGCTGCAAGTACTTCTTAACTTTCATTGATGATTTCTCCAGACGCACTTGGGTATACTTCTTAAAACTCAAGAGCGAAGTATTTAACACTTTTTTGGCCTTCAAAGCCTTTGTTGAAAAACAATCTGGACATCAAATTCTTAAGCTAAGAACTGATAATGGTGGAGAATATGTTAAAAACGCATTCATCAACTTTTGCACCGAAAATGGAATTCAAATGCAACATATTGTTCCATACACTCCACAACAAAATGGTGTAGCTGAAAGGAAAAATCGCACCTTAAAGGAAATGGCTAATTGTATGCTGCAATCTAAAGGACTCGGTCTTAGTTTTTGGGTCGAAGCAATTAATTGTGCAAATTATATAATCAATCGCACTCCTACTAAGGTTCTAGAGAATATCACTCCAGAAGAAGCTTGGAGTTCCATTAAACCAGATGTAAGTCACTTTCGTGTGTTTGGAAGTGAAGCATGGGCCCATATTCCAGATGAAAAGCATAAAGCTTTAGAACCTAAGAGTGAGAAATGTACTTTTGTTGGATATTCTGAAGATGTAAAAGGTTATAGACTTATTCCATTTAAGTCCAAAAATGTTATCATTAGAAGAGATGTAAAATTTGATGAAAATAAATCGGCCTGCGAGCCTAGTCCGGCGGATGTGCCACCTCTTCCTATCTCTTCTACTTTTGAAAACCTTTCTTCTTCAGATGATGAAAGCGAGGATGATAATCCTCCCCCACCTTCTCAGGATCCTCAACTTCCAAGATGGGTCCGTGCTACTCGGGATGCAGCAGGTGATCTTGCCGGTGATCCTACAGATCAGCGACGTACACGTTCTTAGTTTGATCCCTATGGCTCAAGCTCCAGTAAATCATGATCCTGACACTTTTGCAGAAGCTTCAGGCCATCCACATTGGGAAGCAGCTATGAATGAAGAATATCATTCATTAATGACAAATGATACATGGGATCTTGTTCCTCTACCAAAGGGACGCAAACTTGTTAGATGTAAATGGGTTTACAGAACCAAGTATGGACCAGATGGGAAAGTTGATAAACATAAAGCTCGTCTCGTTGCTAAGGGATTTTCACAGGTTGAAGGCATTGACTACACTGAAACCTTCTCCCCTGTTGCCAAAATGAACTCTATCCGCCTTGTTCTTTCCCTTGCTGCCTCTTTAAAATGGGAAGTCCATCAGATGGATGTTAAATCTGCCTTCTTGCATGGGGACTTGCAGGAAGAAATCTATATGGAACAACCCATTGGCTTCATACAAACAGACTCCAGCCTTGTTTGTTGACTTAAGAAATCCCTTTATGGCCTCAAGCAAGCTCCTCGGGCTTGGTATGCCAAAATGGATAGCTTTCTTTTAGAATCTGGCTTTTCTAGGTGTCATTCTGACAATACTGTCTACACCAAGAAAGTGGGCAACTCTCTTATCATCCTTGTTCTTTATGTTGATGATCTTATTCTTACTGGTAGTGATCCCAACCTTATAAACCATGTGAAGTCCAGCCTTAAAAAGAAATTTGAAATGACAGACTTAGGACATTTACACTATTTTCTCGGTCTTCAAGTCTTGCAATCCCAAGAGGGTATTTTCCTTTCCCAGTCCAAGTATGCTTGTGATATTCTTCGTCATTTTCACATGGAAGACTGTAAACCAGCCCCTTCTCCCTTTCAGTCTGGAGTCAAACTTTCAGTCTCTTGTACTTCTCCTGAAGTTGATGCTACCTTATACCGTCAACTTGTCGGAAAACTCTTGTATTTAACCCATACTCGTCCTGATCTTTCCTTTGCTGTTGGCCTTGTTGCTCGTTTTATGCAAAACCCCCGTGAAAGTCATTGGAAAGCAGCTAAAAGAATACTTCGTTATGTTCGAGGTACAGTACAGTTTGGGATTCATTACAGTGCCAAAGCAGCTCCTCTGTTAGTTGGTTTCACTGATTCTGATTGGGCTGGTGACCCTGATGATCGGAAGTCTACTGCCGGTTATGTCTTCACTCTTGGTTCAGGACCTATTACATGGGCTTGTAAGAAATAGGCTTCCATTTCTCTTTCGTCAGCAGAAGCAGAGTATCGTGGTGCCGTGGAAGCTAGTAAGGAAGCCTTGTGGCTTCGTCAGATCCTATCAGAGTTTGGCTTTGAGCAGCAGCATCCAACCACACTTTGGTGTGATAATCAAAGTGCCATTCAGCTATGCAAAGATCCAGTCCAGCATCAGCGCAGCAAACACATTGAACTACACATGCACTTCATCAGAAAGCTCATTCATGACCATGTTCTTGAAGTGCAATATTGTCCAACAGATGATCAGGTTGCAGACATCTTCACAAAGGCTCTCACAGAGGCGAAGTTCACTAAACTTCGATATATGCTTGGAGTTCAGGAAGTTGTCACTAAGGGGGGATAGGCTCTAGTGCCTCCTTCCTTCTCCTATTGTGTCATATTTGTAAATCCTTCAATCCTATCCCAAGTTGTTCTTAAGGGGGGATGTTAGGATATTCCGACACATAGGATATAGTTAAGTTCAACTTGGTCTAGTATAGAGTTAGGTTAGAGTTAGGTAAAGTGTGTTTCTTTACCGTTGTACATTTTGTAACTTACAATCCGACGGTCACGATATGTAGTGATCCGACGGTTCACTCTCACCTCGGTATTACCGACACTTGATCCGTGGCTTGACACCCGATTGGTCCATGAGTTCTATTTAAAACGCATGGAGGGTCATTGTTCGGGTAATCTGTGCATGAGAGAAGCTTATGTAAATTTTCATTCTTTGATTAATAAATTGCCTGTAGTACCCACGTTGGGACAGGCCGTGGACTATTTCCCTCCTTGCACTTTGAGGGTTTTAACCACGTCAAAAATACTGGTGTATTGATTTGAGATCTGGTTGTGAGCGGTGTCCTTTTGGTATTCTTTCTGTGGAACTTACCCTGTAAATTCCTACAGGGATGTTGTTTTCTTGGAATGAAATGACACGTGAAACCTGCACACAAAAATATTAAAGAAATCATGATATTTTTCATGACAAGAATGTATGTAAACTTTTCCTATGAAAAGAGAAAGAAAATATGTTATTTCATTAAAGAAAACATGGCGAGGAAATTAGGAGAGAAAATTAGATTATTAATTTCCTTGGAGATATTAGCATGAATCCTATATACTCTTAGTAGGAATATGTGCACAATAATAATATCCATTATATTGGAATTCTTGAAACAATTTTCTATGTTAATTATTGAAAAAAAAATTATATTGCATGTATCATTGCACTATATTTCCAAGTGAAATATCTTTGCATACATTATCATATTCTTGGAAAAGAGAAAAGTTAATTAGATTAATTTTCTTGGAATGGTTTTCATGAATCTATATGCATATATTCCCCATTTTGTTTATTTAAAGATTGCAAGGATTTGAGTGCAGAAAGACTTGCATAGGATTTTTGTGCATGAATTGATGAAAAATAAAGATTGGTTTCTTAAAAGATGCATATGAATCTTGTTCATACAAGAACAAGAACACATGTGTGTTCCTTGAAAATATAGTGTGCATGAAAATAAGGTTCATTGTGTTAAAAAAAAACACATGTTGCATGCACAAAAGCGTAGTCATTGTGATATAGAAAATATGTTTTTGCGTGTAAATAGAGAAAGTTATTATGTTAATTTTCTTGAAAATAATAATCTCTTGAAAAGATTGTCTACCTAGATGAATTGTATTAATTTCTTGATTTAGGTGCATAAAAGGTTAACTTAAACTTGTTATTGTTTCTTGGGTTTTATGCGTAAAAGATGGTTATCTATGGTAATTTCTTGAAATGGAAGAATGAGAAAATTGCATGTAGAAAGATAGAGAAACTATGTTATATTAACTTCCTTTCGAAAAATAAGTATGTATTTTTTTACATGAAAATAATAGCTAATGATGGTAGAATTCTAGAGAAGGGAATATGTGTTGGGTACATTAAAGAAGGGCTATTATGATAAGCTCTTGCTTACACAAATAATATTCATTGTGTTGTAGAGATGTGTTCTTTGCATGGATAGAAGAACTATTGAGCTATATTTCTTTAAAAAAAATATATGTGATTATTTTTATGTGATCATAACTATTATGTTAGTTTTCTTGTGCAATAAGATCATGTATATGCATGCAAGATTTGTATTAGCGTTCCTTTGGAAAGAATATACATTTGCATGTGGGAAATGATAACATGTTGTGTTAACCTACATTGGAAAATATTCTTTGGGAAAAAAGATAAATTTACATGCACAAAAACCATATTACTGTGTTAGTTTCCTTGGAATATATATATATATATATATATATATATATATATATATGGGTAATGTTGCTACAACATTTGGAAAAGAAAACATATTTTACTGCATTAGTTTTATGGAAAATAAAACATGTTTTTGCATGCTCTATTGTGCTATATTTCCTCAAGAAAGAAACATGTGTTTACATGCTCTATTGTGTTAAGCATTCTTTTGGGAAGATTCTTTTGTAAAGTATATGAATTTACATGCATAGGAAAGGCATTCATTGTGTTAGCTTTCTTTATGTATTTGCATGCACCAAAAGTAATAGTTGAAGGGTTAGTTCTTCAGATAAATTTTATTTAATTTGCATGCATGAATATCATAATTGGTGTGTTAGTTTCCTTTAAAGGAATGCCTAGACAAATTTAGTGGATTTTCTTGCAAGAATGTGTGATTGTGCGAGGGGAATAATATTTAATGTGGTATTAATTTCTAAACATGCTTTGAAGGTAACATGCTTATAACTAATGCATATGTAGAGTTGTTAAAGGAAGCATGTTGCAATATTTTGTTTCCATTTCATGATTGTACATGAATATTTGATGTAGCACCACTAGTATAGATTTATGAATTGGTTTGATTACTACTTTATTTAATCATGATATCTAAGGTTGTTGACAATAGAAATTGTAGGAAAAAGTTGCAACATATAAATATGGATTAAGTTACCGTTATGGAAGGAAATAAGTTAGTGGTATATGCAAATTGAAGGAATTTTGGCTATAGAATAATCCACCAATGGAAAGAACTAGACTGTAAAGACACAATGTTCTAGGGTTTGTGGATAAATGATGTCATGATGATTGTGATAGCTTATAACAAGTTATGTTGTTTTTGAGATGATATTCTTTGTAATATTTTCTGACAATGGTCAAGGGATGCACTCCCTTATAACCATTGAGTGAGGGGCGAACACCCTCACGAGCGTTTAGTAATAAAATTTAGCATTTGTCGGTTTTCACCCTACGAGGTTTCTAGGGTATAGCAGTGTCTAATAACATGGTTGCATGTTTTTCCATTTTTATGATGTTGATTTCTTTCATGATGTGACGTTTATATTGCCAAGTATATAGAAAGTAATATAGTTAAAATAATCATGGAATTGATGCAAGGTCACATCAGAAATACGCTACACAGTGGTTGTTAATGGTTATGTAATTTACTATTCCCTTACTAAATTTACTCTATCTAATGATGAAGATTCTATATAATGGTTAATGAGGAAATTGGAATAGTAATTTGGATAGTTACCAGTGGGTAAATTGTGTAAAAAAATTATAACTCCATACATTTTCATGTGACGATATCGAGGGATATTACACACACACACAAATATTCTCTAAATAAAAAACTATGTTAAGCTCAAACCCCTTCTATAAAAGAATAGCAGTAGGTCGTCGCAGTTGTATTAGGAGAGAAGCTAAAATCCCCTCCATAAAAGCATCGCAGTTGAATGTCACCCTGATATATTATCTTGACCTCCTTGACCTTGGTTGGCACCTCACGAAACAATACACCGTGGACCACCCATTTCACCCATCAACTATTTTCAAGGATTTTTCTCATTTTCGGCTTTCAGTGTTGAGTTTTCGTTAAGGCAGATAATGTGATGAATCGGGGGCAAATATTTGTGTAGAGCAGAGATCCCATATGATGCTAAAGCGTAATTACTAATTGAAATGCATAATTACATATGGCTATAATAAAAAACAAAACAAATGAATATACATATTTGATTAGTTTTAATTAAAAACATTATATTACATTAATAAGCTCACTCTCACGCAAACATTCCATCAATCAAAGGATGTGCTCAGGTCATGGACATGCTTTCCTTTTTTATCAAGAAGCTTCCTCTGGCTTCAGCCTTTGTTGTTGCTATGTGAACTCTTATCGCATAATGTTCATCCAATTAAACCATTTAACAATTCATTACTTCAGGACAAAAAGAAAAGCATTGGAGGAGATCTGGGCACTGGTAGAAAACACACAGAGCTAGGGTTTACAGCAGGAGATCAGTGTTGGGTACCATGGACAGGTGAGAGGGGGGAAGTTCCACTCCCTCCTACAGTTAGGCAGTCTCTAATCAATTCAAGAAACCATTGGGGGCTGAAACCTGGGTTTTAGGAAGAGGGAAACAGGAAAACAGAAGCTCACAGGGGCAGGAAGATACACAAGAAGAAGTCGTACGAGAGAAGTGAATAGGGGGATATAATCAGAATGCTAACACCAGAAATTGGACTAGACCATGTAAGCCTAGGGCAACCATCACACCCCGAGTGGTGTTAATTAATCCAGCGCTACAGGCGCATAGGGAACACATGGTGACTTATGCATTTATTTGTAAATTCATGCGGTTATGGCCAACAGAGAAGGCTTTAAATGCATGGATAAAGAATCATTGGAAACCTCAGGGAGATATAGATCTGCACCTTGGATCCAAGGGTTTCTTCACTATAGTTTTTAGAAACATAGAGGATAAAGATAGGGTGTTTGAAGGAGGGCCTTACTTCTATGTTGTTGCAGGCCTCTATATGTAGCCTTGGGTGATGAATTTTGTCCCAAAGCGTGAGACATTCACTTAGTCCCGGTATGGGTAAGGCTCTATTCCCTACCTCTAGATTATTGGCAGCCATAATCATTAAAAGCCATAGGAAATAAATTAGGGCATTTTTTAAAAATATCAAAGGCCACAATGTGAGGAAAGTACACCTCCTTTGCCCGTATATGCGTAGAGATGGACATTTCTAGAGTTTTACTGGATGAAATAATTCTAGAAGTTTTTGATGAAGAATGGGTGTAAGTGGTGGACTATGAGCATGTTCCTTTCAGATGCCACAAATACCATGAACACGGGCATCTATTCAGAGACTACCCCTTAAATGAAATGGAAAGCAGAACTAAAGCAACCTCAGGGAAAGAAACTTAAAGCTTTAACAAAGTGGGGAGCAGAGGTAAATGAGGGAGAAAGAACCAGAAGAAATTCAATGAGGAAAATCAGTTTAGTTAGAATAGGTTCAAGGTATTAGAAGAAGAAGAGGAGCACAATAAAGCGAACCAGATACTAGAGGACAACACTGTAGAGAAGGAAAAGGAAGATAGCATGGAGGATTTACCTAAAAACAACCAACAAATGGAGGATCTGCCGAACACTATGGAACTTGAAAGGGACCAAGAAATGACCCAGAGCGAGGTGGGAATAGAGGATCATGAACTACAGGATATTCTGGATAGGGAGCATCTAGATCTGGAAAAATTCCTAGAGCAAGGAACTACCAAAGGAATGGATTACTACCTCAAGAGGAGTTTAATAGAGTGCAACATCAATTCTTATGGAGAACTCAGGAAAAAGGTACGGGGGTCAAAATAAACCATGATAGTCAGGACAATGAAGGGGTTAAAACAATGAAGGAAACATCGATACTAGCTCCTAGGAACCCAAGCAAGAAAAGAGGTAGGAAAAAATAGAATGAGCTGCTGATAGAGTGTGGAAAACTCATGATCAATTCAGGTAAGATGAAAGACCTAACTAGTTACTCATTTACAAATCTTTCTTAATGAAGCTCACAACATGGAATATTAAGGGTCTAGGAAGTAAAAGGAAACAAAGAAATCTTAGCAATAGAATTAAAGAAGAAAAATTAGATATGATTTTCATCCAGGAAAAAAATGTTCAGTAGACAAAATAAGAGAGATACATAGCAAATGGCTTATCAAAAATGAATATCTGGAAGTTAAAGTAGACAAAGCAGAAGGACGAATTCTCACACTTTGGAACCCTCAGAAACTTGGTATCCTAGATGTTGAAGCATCCAGGAACTATTTATCAGTGGTCATCCAACCTTTGGGGGACAAGGAAGTTTATTTGCTCACAAATTTTTATGGTCCATAAAAGCCAGAAGATAAACTCAGAGTTCTAACCTCATTGGAGGAGTTAAGAGGAAGAAATCTGAGTATCCCCTGGATTCTGGGAGGAGACTTCAATATGATCGAGTCTCTATCAGAAAAAAAAGGGGGACCAGATCACTAGGTAGAGATTCTATAGCATTTCAAAATTTCATAAACAACATGAATCTTGTAGATACTAAGACAGGTAATGGCATCTTTACCTAGAATAATAAGAAGGGAGGAGTGTCTCAAGTGGCCTCTAAACTTGACAGATTCATTATCTCGGAGGACCTCATCCTCATAGGCCATAACTTGGTAGCAATGATACTTCCTTTTGGAGGCTCGGACCACTGGCCTATTCAACTTGAAGCGTCCTTTATAGGAACTCCAAGAAATAGACCTTTCAGGTTTGAAAACATTTGGCTTACCCATCCTGACTTCATCAGCAATATTGAAAGATGGTGGATAGAAGATACGCAAGTTCAGGGTACTAAAATGTTCCTTCTCCATTAGAGATCGAAACACGTCAAACAAAGACTTAAATATTGGAAAAAGAATGAATTTGGAAATATATTCAAAGCCAAAAAAGCAGCAGAATAGATACTACAGGAAATTAACCAAACCCTCATTTTAGAGGGCTTCACTGAGGAGAGTAAGGAACAAGCGGATTATGTTCAACAAGAATGGGAAGGCTTATGCAAGTAAGAGGAGATTTTCTAGAAACAGAAATTGAGGGTACAATGGTTAAAATAAGGAGAAAGGAATACAAGGTTTTTTCACAAATCTACCATGGATCATAGGTCGCATAACAGGATTTCAAAAATCAAAGATACTCAAGGAAAATAGTTCACTACACACCAAGAAATAGAAACTGTTCTGGTTCAGCATTTCCAAGGCATAGCCGAGGAGCCTCTCATAGATAGATCTCAATTTATCAAGGACTTCACAAAGCACATTCCTAAGCTAGTGACAAGAGAAGACAATTATAATCTTAATAGGCCAGTGAATGAAGAGGAAATCAGCGAAGTCATCAAAGAAATGAAAAATGGGAAAGCTCCAGGTCCGAATGGTTTCAACGTTGACTTCTTCAAAGCATGCTAGGAAATAGTCAAGCAAGATATCCTCGATGTGGTGGAGGACTCAAGGAAAAACAAAATTGTTCTGAAGGCGCTCAACACCTCTTTCATAGCCCTGATTCCAAAGCAGGAGAATGCTATCACACTAGACAGATTTAGACCCATAGCATTATGCAACGTGGTGTATAAAATTATTTCAAAAGTAATTGCGAACAGACTTAGGCACCTGCTCCCAACTCTCATGTTTGAGGAGAAAACTGGATATGTGGAAGGCAGGCAAATTCTTAATAACATCATTCAAGCTCACGAGGTGGCTCACTCACTTAAGAGCAATAAGCAGGCAGGTATGATCATTCAGCTTGACCTAGAAAAGGCTTATGATAAGCTGAGTTGGTCTTACATCAAGGACGTATTGATAGCATGTGGCTTTGACCATAACTGGATAAGATGGGTAATGGCCCTTGTAACCATCCCAAGTTTTTCAATCCTGCTAAATGGCTCACCATCTAAGACCTTTAAGCCCTCGAAAGGACTCAAACAAGGAGATCCGCTCTCACCCTTCCTCTTTATTCTCATGATAGAAGGGCTAGGCAATGCGATTAAATATGCCAAAGGAGAAGGAAAAATCCAGAGTCTCAAACTCACTTTAAATGGGGATGCCTTAACCCATCAACAATTTGTGGATGACACCATGCTGCAGGGTACACCCACGGTCAAGGAAGCTCAATCCTTCAAACAAATCTTGAACGACTTTGCTTTGGTTGTGGGGGTAGAGGTAAGCGTAAGCAATTAAAAAATTTTCTTTTTTAATATTGATATTGCTATTCAGAGAAACCTCACCAGAATTCTAGGCTTCCAAAGAGATATGCTACCCTCCAGATATTTTGGTGTACCTCTAACAGACAAACCTCTAAGCAAGGCAGTTTGGGAGCCAGTTACTAATAAAATATAGGACAAAATCTGAAAATGGACTAACAGGTCTTTGAATATAGCAGGACAGCTAGTGCTTATAAAAGTTATCCTACAAATTGTCCCCATCTTCATGCTATTAGTCCTTCCAACTCCTAAAGGAGTAATGCAACACATCAGAAATATCCAAAGGGATTTTCTTTGGGGCAAAGGGGAAGAGAAAAAGAAATGGGCTTTGGTAGCCTAGGATAAAATATGTAAGCCAAAGATACATGGAGGTTTGGGACTTGATGACCCTGAAACCCTAAACAAAGTCTTGGGGGCAAAACTATGGTGGAGATGGCTAAAAGAATCGGTTTCCCCTTGGGCCAAAGTATGGAAATAGAAATATGCAAGCAATTGGCAAGAAAGGGATTACATTAGGATGTCTGGGCTCATCAAAGGCTCCCACATTTGGAACAAATCTTGGGAGAATAGAGCCATAGTTCAAAAACACAGTTTCTGGGAGATCAGAGATGGAAACCTTGCTTGGTTTTGGGAGGATAATTGGCAACAGGAACCTAAATTGTTAAAAGAATAATTTGTCAATCTCAAGAATGAAACTGACAACAAAGGGATGCTCAAAGTAAATGACTTTTGGGATCATGAAAGAAGTGATGGAAAATGGAGAAAATGGAAGAACCTAGGTTACATTGATGACTCCCCATTGAAAGCCCAGGCAGAAGCTCTTACAGTCATCTTGGAACAGAGAAAGATTCTGAAATCAACATCTTCAGACCAACTAAGATGGGGTAAAAACAATGAAGGCAACTTTAACCTCAAAGAGGCCAAGCGAATAGCCCTGGGGCTCGACTTCCCAAACCCTGATAAGGTATGGAAGGACCTATGGCAGAACCAAAACTGGATGAAAATTAAACTGTTCATGTGGTTAGTGCAGCATAAAAAAATTATGACTTGGGAAAACCTCAGGAAAAGAGGGGTAGCTGGTCCATCTAGATGCCAGCTATGTGAATCACAAGAAGAAACTATGGAACACCTTCTCAACCTATGCCCATTCACCTCCACCTTATGGAATTGGGTGGCTTCAATATTTAGACAAACAAACAGGGACATTGGTAGCATCACCAGTACTTTGAAGAATTGGATGAAAAATTTCTCTGCAAATGAAATAATCAACAAAGCGTGGGCTTTGGTTCCAGGCTTTATAATCTAGGATGTCTAGAAAGAACGCAACAATAGAATCTTCAAGAACAAGATTGGGTCACCCCAGAGCGTCATGAATCAAATCATAAGACAGCTCAAAGAGAATGTAGGAACCCTTTTAAAAAGCCTACCTGATAACCAGCCTCAAGATCAGGATGACCAGATACTTCTAAATTTGGGACTGCAGGGGCTTTTCCCCCAGGGCACAAACAAGAAAGTAAGTCATATAAAAGTTGATAAGGAATTCTGGAAACCTCCACCTCAGGGTTTTATGAAATGCAATATAGATGGAGCCTCAAAAGGAAACCCTTGTATGGTTGGTTATGGAGGAGTCATAAGAGATGAAAGGGGTACCATAAAATCCATCTTTCAATGTCATCTAGGGAAGGCCACCAATAATATTGCAGAGCTCATGGCCATGGAACATTGACTAGAAATCTTGAGGGACTCTAATTTACATAACATCATAATTGAAGTTGATTCCGAATTGATAATTAATTCAGTCAAGAAAATTGGCAATAGCTCAACACTAGACAAAGTGTCGAGACATTGAAAGTTACTACAAGTCTATCAATGTATTCAATCCCACCTGCAAAACATGAGAACCCTTAGTTTTATCCATGTGCACAGAACAACCAACAAATTAGTGGATATTTTGGCAAATGAAGGCGTGCTCTATTCCAAAAGCAATATAAGATATGACTGGATAGGGATTCCCCAAGGACATTTGAGGGAAGAATGTTCCAGACAGGTGACCTTAGACAGAGAGCTCTATCAGAGCAAGGAAAATAAGTAGGATGAAGACTGAGGGAGACAAAGGAATTTGGGTCCACAGGGGGAAGCAGTATATGGCAAAGTGCGAGCAGGAGGTCAGGACACCTCAAGTCTACAGCCTTCAGGCAAAGTCAAAGTTCAGGAAATAAATAAAAAATGAGCATATAAGGAGAAAATATAAATATAAATAGGATTAGTTGGGCCAAGGATACATTTATGGACCCTAATTACATTAAGATTAGAATATGGGCCCTAATTACATTAATTAATTGGGACAAGGATTCATATAAAAGGGCAGCAAGTCGGCAAAATCGCAACAATCCCATGCATTTCACATGGATAACAGCAAGACAGTTAACCAGAAAATTGAACCCAAAATTACTTAGGTGGAATTTTATTCTAGATTTGTGTCTAATTCAGTGGTTAAATACCGTGCTAGTTGCACAGCCTCATCGGGATCACGCACATATGGTGGATTTTGGGCAAGTTAATTGCTCAAGGGATATTTCCCCAGATGGACCTGAAATGATAGTTAAATTCAGTTCAATGGGCTCATCGGATCCGAGTTAGAGGATAAGGGGTAGGCATGTTTGCCACCTGAAATGCTTCATGACCGTTAGATCTTTGGAGGAAGATCGCATGGTCTACAGAGAACTTTTTGTAATGTATTGTGGGCCCTCGGCCCGTTGTTTGAGACGATGTCTTGATAACAAAGGCTATGGTTGGCTCGACATTTATCTATGGTTGGCTCGACATTTATGTGGGCCACACCTCCTTTGTTTTTAATGTACATTATGTAACTTTTTTAGATAATTGAATAGAAGGACCCACTCTCGCCTAAGCCAAAAAAAAAAAAAAATAAGCTCACTCTCACTATGTTTGTTGGGTTAGTTGTTGATATTACAATCTAGCACAAAGAAGATGTGGTAAAATATCTCTCTCGCTCTTAGCTATAAATAAAATATATTAATGTTCAAAGAGAAATAGTAATTCAAAGTAAAAAAAATATGTTACTTTTAACTAGTTGTGTAATTCACTTAATTCTTAACTTAAAATTAATATAGCCAAAAATAATATTAGTAATAAAATAAATCAATGTGGATGATAAATAAAATATTTTAATAAGATAATGTGGTTCATAAATAAAACATTTCAATTCTCATGCTAAGTAGAAAACTATATATAAATATATATATATATATCTATATATATAGTTAAATTAGTCTTATTATTTTATATTTTGGGTCCTTTTCAATTATATTTTCGAGGCAATTTTGTCTAAAATCTAGCAACATTTAGCAAAATTAGTGGAATAGCAAGTTTAAGTTGTGTGGTTTAAACAATCCAAGTGTCAAAAGGGAATTTTGAGGCATTGAATTCATTTATGTATCAAAAAATTTAATTTAAAATTTAAATCCATTTATTTGCAATTTAAATAATAAAAAGACACACGTGTTGTCTCAGCACATTTGATCCCTCACTCAATTGTTAAATTATATATATATATCTATATATATATATATATATATATATATATATATATATATATATATATATTGTGGCAAGGGATCAGATGTCGAATTTTGCATTCTAAAAGAGGTTTGAACATCAAGAGATTGGATCCCTCTTCACACTTGGTAGATTCTTAAGACTGGTCCTAAAGTCTAGTATGAAGAAGATGCCTAATTCATTGAGTATTCAATTAAAATGTCATATCTAAAAAAAATAAATGATAAAATTAAAAACAATGTTAGCCATACATAAAAAAAATTGATTTCCATATCAAGTAATTTCTTTTTATATCCATAGATAAAGTAATTCAAATTAAAAAATTTCTTAAGTTATATATATATATATACTTGGAAATAATGGTTACTTTAGCAAATAGGTAGAATTAGTTTGTTGTGTAGTTGGATTGTTGAGATATTTTCTCAACAACCAATCTCTTAGTTTAGAAGTTGTTAGATTTGATAAGCACTATATATGCTTAATGTAATTGTGTAATTATGATGTAATAGAAAATAATTATGTGTTTGCAAACATTTCTGATTTCTTTCTTGGTATCATAGCTAGTAGCTCTGGGTTTATTGCTTACAAGAGACCCAGGAAAATGTGAGAGGTTTCATAAAAAATATGTGTTGTGTGACTTCAATGCACTAATCTGAATGTGAAACACAGTCTCTGATTGTCTTTGTTGGCATATCCATCTCCAAAACGAATTGTTTAGTTTGTGTTATGTGGCGTACTATTTGGTTTATTAAGAATCACTTTGACTTTTGTATGATGAACACTGGTGCCACGACTGACACCATCTAGTCCCTGCGTGGAATTTTATTTCATTGCATAGCGACTGTTAAAACATCATGGTCATGTCGTTGGCTTATCTCCTAACAGTGGATCCTGAGAATCAAATAAACGTTCATGAGGGCTTAGTTAGTTTGAAGTTCACTTGGAGCTTGTCTTGTTGGTGGTGCTACAACGATCTCTAGTTGAGCTACATGAAGTAAAGTGTGACCTGTGTTGAAGAAGGCCATTGCTTAGAGAAGTTTCGGAAGTTGGTGTTGGTTGTGGGGTCCGAAGCCACGCACTCTTATGTGCAGAAGATAAGTTTGATGTGGACCAATATAGTGTGGATCGAGCTACCAAGAGGAGGAGTTGTGAAAAGCTTCTAATTGGCCTATTGAGCGATGGGAGCATGGAGCATGGAGTTGCATGTGAGAGATGCCACCTCGATATTTTTGATGTGGGTTTCATTTTTGTTGTAATTGATGTGGGTTTCATTTTTGTTTAAGTTTACAACAATATAGGTGTTTTAAGGCCCTGCTACCGAGAAGTGGAACCAATTGTCAAACCTGCCACAAGGCGGGACATGATGATTTATAGTGGATAAGGACCTAAAGCTAGAATTACCAAGACAATGCCAAGCGAGTCAAGTGCCTCCGTGTGAACTCAAATTATAAGGTAACAATCATATATTGGTGGTTTATTTTTTAATTGTGGAGCAAATAGTTGTTGAAAAATTCAATAGGTCAAACTGCTATACTTGGAAGGTGAAAGTCTAAATGAATTCGATGCATAAGAACTTATGGAGCTTAGTAAAGGGACTAGAACCAACACTCCAAGATCCAATACAATTAGTTGAATGGCAGAAAAGGGAAGAGAGAGCTAAGTATATTATAGGACTATATTTTTCAAATTCACAACTTCACTTTATACACTTAGGAAAGTCCTCTTCACAAATATGGAAACACTTAAGCCAAATATTTGGGGAAAAGGTCGTAACTACAAAATTCTCTTTGAAATTTCAGTTATTCAAACTTAAAATGCATAATGGGGGATCATTTTCTACACACATAAATCATCTAAAATCACTCATAAGGCAACTAGAGGAAATTGGGGCAAAAATAGAAGAAGAAGGTGCTAAATCTATTTTGTTAAATAACTTATCTTCAAATTATGATAATACTATTTTCACCTTTATTAATTTTCCTCTTTATCATTAGATGAAATTATTGCAACACTCTTAAAAGAAGAGAAGAGGATGAAATTACGTAACACAGAGGACAACTCACATGATGAGATGAAACTATTCTCAAAGGGCAGAGTCAATAAAAACATGAATTTAGTAGAATGTTTTTACTATCAAAAACATGGACACACAAGATTCAATTGTAAAACTCATGTAAGACATCTCTTAAATGGAAAATTAAAGGAATCGACCAACATAGCTACCATTGAAGACTTGCCAGAGGCCAACCTTGAGGACTTCTCAGATTGTGACAATGATAATGAATTTAATATAAAGTCTATCATGCTTTTCTAAAACAACTCTGAGTGATATTATTAGTTATATGTTATCAATGTATGTATGTCTGTGTGAAGAGAGGTCAGTTACAAAATTGACTCTTGGATAAACTATGTACTTAGACAAGTTACCTATATAATTGGAAGTGTGTATTTCAGTGCATACTACTAGGATGGAAACTTGTCCATATATATATTCAATATTTGGGCTATTCTTCGGGGTAGTCAAGAAATGTCAATTCTGCAAAGTTCCTCAATGATGGTCAGAAGCAGGTATGCTTCAAATAGAGATCAAGTGGTAGCTCGTTTGATGGTGAAAAAATGATGCAGACCTAGTGCCCTAGGCCTACCATATTCCAAATACCTTCAATGATGAGCATTCCTTCCAGCATTGCCCTATTTTGCATTCTCATAAAATACGGGTTCTGCACATATGCACTTTTCTTTCATATAAATAACCACTCCTTCTCCATTGCCATACACACGTTCTATCAATTGTTTACATATGTCAGACTACAAACCTTCCCTTCAACTTGAATTCTATACTCTTTCAGAATCGCGAGGTAAATCAACAAGTCGACTCAGCAAATCGACTTCTTTCATACATCAATTCACCCTTTCCAATGAACAATTTCCCATTAGAATGACCCTATGGTCAACTAGTTCTCATTTATCCACGAGTTGCTTCTTGATCTATTTGATCTGCACTTGCCCTCTTTCCAATCAATTACAAATCGATTCTACCAGGTATCAAAATCCCAGCAAACCAAAATGCTATTACAGGATGAACAACAAATATTTTCTCTCACAGCAAACTACAGTGTTGTTATAGGCCCTCTCAGAAAACTACAATTTTGTTACAGACTCTCACAGCCAACTACGGTGTTGTTACAAGACTCTCACAACAAACTATAGTGTTGTTACAAAGTCTCACAGCAAAATACGGTGTTGTTAAAGGAAGAACACATTGTTTATTTTTTTAATCACGTAATCTGTAAAAACAAAGTTTAAAGATCCCTTCGTAATCCCCAAACGAAGGATCTTTTGGGAAATCATTCATGGGTTACCAAATAGACCCTGCTATGAACAAAACCCAGATGCCAGAATTCGAAATTCATCTTCCTTTGATCAGAAATTGACCTGCAAAATTGGTGACAATTTTCTTTTACGAATTTTCTTTCTTTTGTTTGCTAGATATAGAGTGCTCTATATTTTTTAATCTGAAATGTAAAATTATTCCTTCCAATACACACTCTTGGATGCAAAAGTACTGGATTAAAATATTAACTAAATATGATTCTCCGGTTCTCATTTAAATGTAAATAACAGAGAAAACACAGTGCAAGAATTCCTCATTGAACACAGAAATTTAAAGACCAAATCAATTTCAATCTCCTGATATTAATATTATGGTTCATAAACCTCAAAAACACATAAGAAAATAACTCTCTCACACACACTTACAGATTCAATTTACTGCAACAAAAACCACTAGTCTAAGAAATGTTGTTTAATTACATCAATCTCACACCAAAATTTACAGCCTATCCATCCTCTCAGATTGATTCCACTGAATGAACTTCTTTTCCTAAGCTGGCTAACCTCGAAAATGATCCTCCAATTTACATTTATACTTGGATTTGATATTGCCAGCATAACACAACTACCCTCACAATTCTGTAACTGATTTCTAAACATAGACATTCATCCTCATCTCCTCAATGACTCGTTAGTCAAACTCTACCATCATACTCATTTCAGTTACATGATTTGTTAGATTGAATCGACACTTATCCTCATGACTCATTCTTAGAAACCTCTAAAAACCTACGACTTGTCTTTTCTAGAGCAAGTCTCAAACTACGGATTTTTTTTTCAAATAATTTACAATCATTTTTATAAACACATTCACAGTTTAACCCTTCCTTGGGATTTCAAGAACCCTTGGTCCAATTAAGCTTTGAAGTTTCCCTAGAGATCAGATGCTCTTGCATCAGACTCCCTATGTAGGAAATTTATGACCTCCTGGTCATAAGTCTAGATAATTAAGTCCTCCTGGATCCCAGACTTTGTTCTATAGTCTGTCTTTGGTTGTCTCTCTTCCTTTATGTTGTTTTGTTGTTGTTGTTGTTGTTTGCTATTGTTCTCCAGGTCTCCATACTTTATGCAACATTTCCCCACTAGCTATGCTCTCAAAGTCTGTTGTTGTCATTTTCTTACTGTTGCTTTGCTTTCTTGTTGTTGTCTTCTCCCTTTGAGACACTTTTCTCATCAATTCAATTTATATGTCCAACTCATTTCTTCGCTGGACTTTTTTCTCTTCCTCTGTTACATATCCTTTGCAATCTTCATCAAGCTCTTTCTTCCCTATTGGTGCTTTCAGCCATTTCTCCAGTAGCTCCAATTCTTTATCCCATTCACTGATCCTTTGATGAGAGTTTAGTCCTTCTTCTTTATTGACTGCCGCAATAACTTCCATGGGGTTATCTCCACTATGCCTATCATCATGACGGAATGATGATCCTTCACTATGTTTTCAGCTAACATTGTCTCTTCTTCAAGTTTTCCTTTAATCTTCTGTTGTTACCTTCACTTTGGAGTTGTTGGATCCTTACTACCACCCTTACATCCTTACCCTCTTGTTGCTTCTGAACTTTTATCTCATCTCCAAATAACCTTTGTTCAATATCTTCGATCAAAGCATCACACTCATTCATTCTATTCACTATTCCTGTAAACAAACTATTGGTTTGTAAATTAAAACACTCTTCTGTCTCCATGACTATTAGAGACTCTCTGCTACTATCAAGTATTGTTGTAACCATTTCTTTTCTATTGCCATTTTCTCCTAGCAACTTCTCCAGCAATTCAATCTCCTCAAGCATTTTATCACAATGCTTTTCATTTCCAGCTTCATCCTTTATATAGTCAATATTGCTCAGTGATTCACTCTGATTGTCTTCCATAGACAATTATGTTTTAGTCATCTCCACAGAAATAAGTTCTTGTTCTCTCCTTACGTTTTCAAAAATCAATACTTCATCAACTCCATGCTCTGTAACAATATTTGAGAACTGTCCTCCTTCAACACTTATAATCCCTGTATTCATACAACAATTGTCAGTTTGAAAAATGTAAGGCTCAATAGCCTCAACTGATGTTTCACATATCAGCTCTTCAGGCTGAACTTCATCTCCTTCTTCCACAACGAATTGTCCTTGTTTTGTAACAGCTCCAAATATCAATTCATCAATAATTTTTTTCTGCTGCAACAATTCAATATTTTCCTCATTCAAGAGGCATTCTTCATCATACTCTACTCTTGAATACTTATCCTCTTAGAATTACTCTTCATCCTCTGTTATCACATTAGTATTATGATTTGAGTTCTCCTCTAAACTCTGGTTACTTTTATCAATTTCTATGATAGCTTCATAAGACTACCAATCCTCTGCAAAACCTGCAAACACACTAAAACTATTAGATTCAAAAATATAAGGCTTGATAGACTCTTCCACTACCTTTGTACACATTTCCTCATGTTGCTTTGAACTATCCCAATAGTTCATGAGATCTTTAACTAATCTCCATTCTTTGTCTTCACCCAGAACTTCATCCTGTTCTGCTTCACAAATAGAAACTTCCATTTCCAACTCAGCTTCTCTAAGTTTTCCCATCAGCCACTTCACTTGCTTTTGCTGTAGCCTTCTCTATAACTTAGGTCACTTCATCTTTCTTCTCATAAGAAAACCATACCTCTGGTCTTTCTCATTCCTCCATAACAGTTCCATCAGTACTTCAATATGGACTATTATTTCAACCTTCTCCCTCTCATATTCTTCATCTCTCATCTGCCTCCATATGTCATTTTCTTTGGTATCTCTTTTCTTCACTTTGTGGCTACTTCCTGAACCTCTGCTATGACTTTCAGTAGTCATCTTCCTCCTCATCTTCATGAGCTTCTCACACTCACTATGAATGGCACTAAGCCTCTACATTAACAAGTTCTCCCTGCTACAACTTACCTCACCAAGCTCTCCTTTGTGCTTGGTCTTTTGGTAAGCACTGGTCCTCTGTTAGGAACCTCCTTGAGCATTTCTATCTGCTCCTTCTAGGCTCACATGCACAACTCATCTATACTTGAGAACACAATTATCCTCTTGTATTTCAATCACAACTGAAATATTAGGTTCTGCCACACTCTCTCAGAAACCCTTACTGGCTTCCTTCATCACTACTCTTAAGGTTGTGATCTTCTTGCTGAGATGCTTCACTAATTGTTGTTACCTGCATATCAATGATATTTAAAACAAAGACCATTCCCAAGATTTCAAAAGCTTGCTGCTGCCAAATTTCTATGGCCACTTTAAAAAATTTATGCTCAACTTCCTTCTAAGAACACTCTTGTCCTCTCTATCCCACCTTCAGTCGAATTCTTTAGGTTCATTACCACTTTTTTTTCCAGTCTTTCATTCACTTTGTTCTTTAGAACACATACAACTTTCCTTGTCTGTCTGCTACTATCAATCTTTACTCTAGCTTTACCCTGCAAAACTTAAACCAGTGTTAAATAAAACAATACCTGTATGATTTCACAAGTAGTCTTCATCCACTCTTCACATTCGAGTGAATCTCTATTTTCCTCAAGAAATCAACCGTCGTTTTGTCAGATTTTACTGTCTGACTTTTCTTTCTACATTTGCCTCCACCTTTTAGATTTACAATCTGATTTCTTCTCCTTTACAACCTCCTAGCCTGTCTTCTTTCTTCAAAAAGCATAACCTGCTTTAACTTTCTTCAAAAAGAATTTAACCTGCTCTAAGCTTTTCCTCAAAAATATTTTTCCTGCTCTAATACCAAATGATGTAGACCTAGTGCCCTAGGCCTGCCATATTCCAAATACCTTCAATGATGAGCATTCCTTGCACCATTGCCATGTTTTGTATTCTAAAAAAAAATGGTTCTGCACATCTGCACTTCCCTTTCATACAAATAACCACTCCTTCTCCAATGCCATACACACGGTCTATCAATTGTTTACATATGTCAGACTACAAACCTTCCCTTCAACTTGAATTCTCTACTCTTTCAGAATCACAGGGTAAATCAACAAGTTGACTCAGCAAATCGACTTCTTTCATACATCAATTCACCCTTTCCAATGAACAATTTCCCATTAGAATAACCCTATGGTCAACTAGTTCTCTTTTATACACGAACTGCTTCTTGATCTATTTGATCTACACTTTCCCTCTTTCCAATCGATTACAAATCGATTCTACCAGGTCTCAAAATCCCAGCAAACCAAAATGTTGTTACAAGATGAACAACAAATATTTTCTCTCACAGCAAACTACAGTGTTGTTAGAGGACTCTCACAGAAAACTACAGTGTTGTTACAAACTCTCATAGCAAACTACGGTGATGTTACAGGAGGAACACATTGTTTTTCTTTTAATCACATAGTCTGTAAAAACATAGTTTAAATATCCTTTCGTAACTCCCAAACAAAGGATATTTTTGGGAAATCGCTCATGAGTTACCAAATATACCCCACTTTGAACAAAACCCAGATGCCATAATTTCGAAATTCGTTTTCCTTTAATCAGAAATCGACCCGCAAAGTTGTTGATGGTTTTCTTTTACGAATTTTATTTCTTCTGTTTGTTGGATACAGAGTACTATGTATTCTCAAACATGAAATGTAAAATGATTCTTTCCAATACACACTCTTGGATGCAAAATTATTGAATTAAAATATTAACTGAATATGATTCTTCAGTTCTCATTTAAATGTAAATAATAGAGAAAACACAGTGCAAGAATTCTTCATTCAACACAACAATTTAAAGACCAAATCAATTTCAATCTCCTAATATTAATATTATGGTTCATAAACCTCACAAACACATAAGAAAATAACTGTCTCACACACACTTAAAGATTCAATTTGCTGCTACAAAAACCACTGGTCTAAGAAATGTTGTTTAATTACTTCAATCTCACACCAAAATTTACAGCCTATCCATCCTCTCAAATTGAGTCCACTTAACTAACTTCTTTTCCTAAGCTAGCTAACCTCGAAAATGATCCTCCAGTTTACATTTATACTTGGATTTGATATTGCCAGCATAACACAACTACCCTTACAATTTTGTAACTAATTTCTAAACAAATACATTCATCTTCATCTCATCAGTGACTCGTTACTCAAACTCTGCCATCATATTCATTTTAGTTACATGATTCGTTAGATTGAATCGACACCTATCCTCATGACTCATTCTTAGAAACTTCTAAAAACCTACGACTTGTCTTTTCTAGAGCAAGTCTCAAACTATGGATTTTTTTTCAAAGAATTTACAATCGTTTTTATAAACACATTCACAATTTAACCCTTCCTTGGGTTTTCAAGAACCCTTGGTCTAATTAAACTTTGAAGTTTCCCTAGAGATCAGATGCTCTTCCATAAAAAAATGAGCAGTGTTTGCAAGGTTCCAGAGTGAACCATGATTTATCATTTTGACGATTAGAGTATCGGTGCTCTCTAAGTACTTATAGAAGTGTTGTGATTGAAATATCACCTAACATTACATAATTGATTAATAGTTAAAATTATTTCAGTTGATTGAAAATGATGTGACTAATATGATTATGTTTGATTTGTTAGTCATATATTACAAGGTGCTTTCTATGGAGTGTTGATGGGTTGTCAAAACATTCTTAGAAAACTTGCATAAAAGTGACCATGGATTTCAAGAGTAATTGGTAAGTAATGGTAAATTGATATAGATATTTTTTTTTGTATTTTATTAATTGAATAATGGCTATGTGATGGAAGGTAAAACTTGCATATTTTTGCAATTGTAAATCCTTATGACTATTGATAAACGTTGTTGTTTTCTTGGCTTATTGATATTCCTTGGAAATTACATTCTTCATTTTGAAGAGAAAGGTTTCTCTTTTGGTTGTTTATGTCATTATATCATGAGTAAAAGTTAATGATAAACACCGAGGAGGGTGTTTACTTCAAGGGGGGAGTATGCAATATCCTTATAAACTGCATTTACGTTGACATTCACAATGGAAAAGATTATTTTTACCATGTTTAACGAAATGGTTGAAAACAAGAATGATTATGATTTAGCTGGAAACTAATTTGAATCAAATAAAGAAAATGATAACTCATAGAGAAAAAGAAAGTTTTACAAGTTCTTTAAATTCATTCATAAACTGGAAAAAAATAACTTTCATCTTCATCCGCTACAGTTTTCATCATGTGAAGGATGGAGGCATTGATCAACAACTTTGGTGAGGAATGTTGTGGCTCCAACGAAAGTTATTCCTGAACATGAGGTATGCACATGGGGCTTCATGGTTATTTCACATAAAAGATAAGTAACCATGACTTTTTTTGGAAAGAAATTGCGTATGTGTTTTGTGCAAGGAATGATAAGTTATTTTATTAATAGGAAATATTTCTCTAGACTTTTGAAAGTTGAAGGGATTTTTGTGTAGAGGAATTAATTATTTCAATGGAAGTTTGTGCATGGTTTCTATGTAATAATTTTCTAAAAACATGCATGAGAAATTTACATATTAAAAATAAAGAAACTGTGTTGTTTTATTAAAAAGATATATTACAGATATGTGGTTTCTTTTGAAAAGAGAATGCATGTCAATCCTTCCCACAAAAATATTTAAGAATTCATACTACTTTTCATAAAGAATGCATGCAAACTTTGCATGGTAAATGATAAAGAAATCATATTACTTTCTTGAAAGAAATTTTCATGGTAAAAGATAAAGAAATCATATTACTTTACTGAAAGAAAAAATTGCATGGTAAAATATAAGTTAGGGATTTTTCTTTCTTGGAAAGAAAACATATGTGAAACCTACACACAAAAAGATTAAAGAAATCATGATATTTTTCATGAAAAGAATGTATGTAAACTTTTCTTATGAAAAGAGAAAGAAAATAAGTTATTTCATTAAAGAAAAGATTGCGAGGAAATTATGAGAGAAAATTATATTATTAATTTCCTTTGAGATATTAGCATGAATCCTATAGACTCTTAATAGGAATATGTGCACAATAATAATATCCATTATATTGGAATTCTTGAAACAAAATTCTATGTTAATTCTTGAAAAAGAAATTATATTGCATGCATCATTGAACTATATTTCCAAGTGAAATGTCTTTGCATACATTATCATATTCTTGGAAAAGAGAAGTTAATTAGATTAATTTTCTTGGAATGGTTTTCATGAATCCATATGCATATATTATCCATTTTGTTTATTTAAATATTGCAAGGAATCAAGTGCAAAAAGACTTGCATAGAAGTTTTGTGCATGAATTGGTGAAAAATAAAGATTGGTTTCTTAAAAGATGCATATGAATTTTGTTCATACAAGAACAAGAACACATGCTTGTTCCTTGAAAATATTATGTGCATTAAAGTAAGGGTCATTGTGTTAAAAAAAACACATGTTGCATGCACAAAAGGGTAGTCATTGTGATATAGAAAATATGTTTTTGCATGTAAATAGAGAAAGTTATTATGTTAATTTTCTTGAAAATAATAATCTCTTGAAAAGATTGTCTCACTAGATGAATTGTGTTAATTTCTTGATTTAGGTGCATAAAAGGTTAAGTTAACCTTGTTATTGTTGCTTGGGTTTTATGCATAAAAGATGGCTATCTATGGTAATTTCTTGAAAGGGAAGCATGAGAAACTTGCATGTATAAAGATAGAGAAACGATGTTATATTAACTTCCTTTTGAAAAATAAGTATGTATTTGTTTACATGAAAATAATAGCTAATGATGGTAGAATTCTAGAGAAGGGAATATGTGTTGCGTACATTAAAGAAGGGCTATTATGATAAGCTCTTTCTAACACAAAGAATAGTCATTTTGTTATAGAGATGTGTTCTTTGCATGGATAGAAGAACTATTGAGCTATATTTCTTTAGAAAAATTATATGTAATTATTTTTATGCGATCATAACTATTATGTTAGTTTCTTTTGCAATAAAATCATGCATATGCATGCAAGATTTGTATTAGCTTTCCTTTGGAAAGAATATACATTTGCATGTGGGAAATGATAACATGTTGTGTCAACCTACATTGGAAAACATTCTTTGGGAAAACAGATAAATTTACATGCACAAAAACCATATTATTGTGTTGGTTTCCTTGGCATATATATATATATATATATATATATATATATATATATATATATCTATATATATATATATATATATATATATATGGGTAATGTTGGTATAATATTTGGAAAAGAAAACATATTTTATTGCATTAGTTTTATGGAAAAGAAAACATGTTTTTGCATGCTCTATTGTGCTACATTTCCTCAAGAAAGAAACATGTGTTTGCATGCTCTTTTGTGTTAAGCATTCTTTTGGGAAGATTCTTTTGTAAAGTATATGCATTTGCATGCATAGGAAAGACGTTCATTGTGTTAGCTTTCTTTACGTATTTGCATGCACCAAAAGTAATAGTTGAAGGGTTAGTTCTTTGGATAAATGTTATTTAATTTATATGCATGAAGATCATAATTGATGTTTAATTTCCTTTAAAGGAATACCTAGACAGATTTAGTGATTTGGCTTGCAAGAATGTGTGATTGTGCAAGGGGAATACTAGTTAATGTGATATTAACTTCTAAACATGCTTTGAAGATCACATGTTTATAACTAATGCATATGTAGAGTTGTTAAAGGAAGCATGTTTTGATATTTTGTTTGCATTTCATGAATGTACATGAATAGTTGGTGAAGCACCACTAGTATAGATTTATGAATTGGTTTGATTACTACTTTATTTAATCATGATATCTAAGGTTGCTGACAATAGAAATTGTAGGAAAAAGTTGTGACATATAAGTATGGATTAAGTTACCGTTATGGAAGGAAATAAGTTAGTGGTATATGCAAATCAAAGGAATTTTGGCTGTAGTATAATCCACCAATGGCAAGAACTAGACCGTAAAGACACAATGCTGTAGGGTTTGTGGGTAAATGATGTCATGATGATTGTAATAGCTTATAACAAGTTATGTTGTTTTTTAGATGATATTCTTTGTAATATTTTATGACAATGGTCAAGAGATGGACTCCCTTATAACCATTGAGTGAAGGGTGAACACCCTCATGAGTGTTTAATAATAAAATTAAGCGTTTCTTGGTTTTCACCCTACGAGGTTTCCACGGTATAGTGGTGTCTAATAACATGGTTGCATGTTGTGCCATTTTTATGATGTTGATTTCTTGCAAGATGTGACGTTTATATTGTCAAGAATATGGAAACTAATAGAGTTAAAATAATCATGGAATTGATGCAAGGTTACATCAGAAATATGCTATACAGTGGTTGTTAATGGTTATGTAATTTACTATTCCCTTACTAAATTTACTCTATATAATGATGATGATTTTATCTAATGGTTAATGAGGAAATTGGAATAGTAATTTGGATAGTTACCAGTGAGTAAATTGTGTAAAAATTTTCTAACTCCGTACATTTTCATGCGAGGATATCGGGGGTATTACACACACATTCTCTAAATAAAAAACTATGTTAAGCTCAAATCCCCTCTATAAAAGCATCGTAATTGGCCATCGCAGTTGTGTTAGGAGAAAAGCTCAAATCCCCTTTGTAAAAGCATCGCATTTGACCGTCGTACTGATATATTATCTCAGAACTCCTTGACCTTGGTTGGCACCTCACGAAACAACCCACCCTGGACCACCCATTGCACCCATCAACTATTTTCAAGGACTTTTCTCATTCTCGGCTTTCAGTGTTGAGTTTTGTTAAGGCAGATAATGTGATGAATCGGGGGCAGATATTTGTGTAGAGTGGAGATCCCATATGATGCTAAAGTGTAATTACTAATTGAAATGCATATTACATATGGCCATAATAAAAAACAAAATGTTTTCTAATAACAAACAAATGAATATACATATTTGATTAGTTTTAACTAAAAGCATTATATTACATTAATAAGCTCACTCTCACTATGTTTGTTGGGTTAGTTGTTGATATTACAATCTAGCACAAAGAAGATGTGGTAAAATATATCCAAGGATAATTTTAGGGGCGAATGTTCGCCCTTTGGCGAAATTAAGGGGTTTTAAATTTTTAGTGGGCGAATATTTTGTATCATATTACATTTTTACAAATCACCTCAAATAGCCACCTTATTTTAAGGGAGAGGGTAAAAAAGGTAAATTTAGCCCTTGAAATTAGGACTTACAACCTTCCATTCGCCCATTTTCAAGAATAGGTTTTATTTAAGTGAATCCATTCGCCCATTTTCAAGAATAGGTTTTATTTAAGTGAATCCTATGGACCAATACCATATTATAAAAGAAGTATGGTAAATTAATAAAAATATAAATAAATGAGGGTATGGTAAATAAATAAAACATTTTTTATATTTACTCCATAAGTCACCTTATATACATGTAAGGGTGTAAACAAATAAAAATATAAGTAAAGTGGAGGTATGGTAAATAAATAAAACGTCTTTTTATACTTACTCAAAAGTATGGTAATAAATAAAAATATAAATAAACTATATTTAGTCCATAACCCTTGTTCTATTTATGAAGCTCAAGAAAGAGGTTTTATTTAAGTGAATCTATGGGCCAAATACCATATTTGTAAAAGAAGTATGGTAAATTAATAAAAATATAAATAAACGAGAGGTATGGTAAACAAATAAAACATTTTTTTATATTTACTCCATAAGTCACTTTATATTTACGAACACTCAAAAAATGGGTTATATTTAGGTGAAGCCTATGGCCAAAATACTATGGGACAAATACCATGGACTAGATTGTTATTAATACCATGCAAAAGAACCATTATTAACCCTAATATTAGAATTAATAAAAATAAAAATGGCACATGGTATTGACCCATGGTATTCACCAAAATGGCACATGGTATTGACCCATGGTATTCACCTGGAATGTAGCTATTTAAATGGGGGAATTAAATCAGCATGTAGCCTATTCTAAGATTCACTAGGACTTTACAAAGTTTTATTATTTAGTGAAAGACTCGCCAAGATCTTACAAGATTTTATAATTGAGTAAAATATTCGCCATGCTTGGTGAGAGATTCGCCAAAAAATTATATACATATTATATTATTAATAAAATCGCCTTCCATTTTCCTATATACCATGGAGATTCGCCCATTTATTATATTTATAAATTTGGGGGTTCTTAAAATTTTCCCTGAATATATCCCTCACTCTTACCTATAAATAAAATATGTTAGTGTTCAAAGAGAAATAGTAATTGAAAGTAAACGAAATATTTTACTTTTAACTAGATGTGTAATTCACTTAATTCTTAACTTAAAATTAATATAGCTAAAATTAATATTAATAATAAAATAAATTCAATGTGGATGATAATAAAATATTTTAATATATCACATTCAATAATATGGACATATTTTTCATAATATATTAATAATAAAGAAATTGTTTTAATAAGATAATGTGGTTCATAAATAAAACATTTCAATGCTCATGTTAAGTAGAAAACTATATATATATATATATATATATATATATATAGCAATTAAAAATATATATATTCCTATCATTAAAACATTTCAATTAGTCTTATTATTTTATATTTTGGGTCCTTTTTAATTATATTTTCCAAGCAATTTTGGCTAAAATCTAGCAAGATTTAGTGGAATAGCAAGTTTAAGTTGTGTAGTTTAAACAATCCAAGTGTCAAAAGGGAATTTTGAGGCATTGAATCCATTTATGTATCAAAAAAATTAATTTAAAATTTAAATCCATTTATTTGCGATTTAAATAATAAAAAGTCACACATGGTATCTCAACACATTTGATCCCTCACTCAGTTGGTAAATTATATATATATATATATATATATATATATATATATATATATATTCTGGCAAGGGATCAAGTGTCAAATTTTGCATTCTAAAAGAGGTTTGCACATCAAGAGATTGGATCCCTCTTCACACTTGGTAGATTCTTAACACTGGTCTTAAAGTCGAGTATGAAGAAGATGCCTAATTCATTGTGTATTCAATTAACATGTCATATCTAAAAAATTAAAAAATTTCTTAAGTTTTATATATATATATACACACACACTTGAAAATAAGGGTTACTTTAGCAAATAGGTAGAATTAGTTTGTTGTGCAGTTGGGTTGTTGAGATATTTTCTCAATGACCAATCTCTTGGTTTAGAAGTTGTTAGATCTGATAAGTACTATATATGCTTAATGTAATTGTGTAATGATGGTGTAATAAAAAATAATTAGGTGTTTGTAAACATTTATGATTTCTTTGTTGGTATGAGAGCTGGTAGCTCTAGGTTTATTGCTTACAGGAGATCCAGGAAAATGTGAGAGGTTTCATAAAGAAATATGTGCTGTGTGCCTTCAATGCGCTAATCTGAATGTGAAACACAGTCTTTGATTGTCTTTGCTGACATAGCCATCTCCAAAATGAATCGTTTAGTTTGTGTTATGTGGCATACTATTTGGTTTATTAAGAATGGCTTTGACTCTTGTATGATGACCCTTGGTGCCGCGACTGACACCATCTAGTCCATGCGTGGAATTTTCTTTCGTTGCACAACGACTATTACAACATCGTGATCATATTGTTGGCTTACTTCCGCACAGTGGATCACGAGAATCAAATCAATGTTCATGAGGGCTCATTTGGTTTGAAGGTCGCTTGGGGCTTTTCCTATTGGTGGTGCTGCAACGATCTCTGGTAGAGCTACATGAAGTAAAGTGTGACCTGTGTTGAAGAAGGCCATTGATTAGAGAAGTTTTAGAAGCTGGTGTTCGCAGTGGGGTCCGAAGCCACACACTTTTATGTACAAAGATAATTCTAATGTGGATCGATATGGTGTGGATTGAGCTACCAAGAAGAGGAGTTGCGGAATGCTTCTAATTGGCCTATTGAGCGACGTGAGCATGGAGTATGAAGTTGCATGTGAGAGATGCCACCTCGATATTTTTGATGTGGGTTTCATTTTTATTTTAAAGTTTACAACAACATAAGTGTTTGAAGGCCCTGCTGCCAAGAAGTGGAACCAATCATCGAACCTGCCACGAGGTGGGACACGATGATTTACAGTGGATAAGGACTTAAAAGGTAGAATTACCAAGACAGTGCCAAGCCAGTCAAGTGCCTCCGTGTGCACTCAAATTATAAGGTAACAATCATATATTGGTGGTTTATTTTTTAAATGTGGAGCAAATGGTGGTTGAGAAAATCAATAGGTCAAACTTCTAAATTAATTTGATGCATAAAAACTTATGGATCTTAGTAAAAGGACTAGAACCAACACTCCAAGATCTAAAACAATTAGTTGAATGGTAGAAAAGGGAAGAGAGAGCTAAGTCTATTATAGGACTATCTTTGTTAGATTCACAACTTCACCTTATAGATTAGGAAAGTTCTCTTCACAAATATGGAAACACTTAAGCCAAATATTTGGGGAAAAGGTCACGATTGCAAAATTCTATTTGAAATTGTAGTTATTCAAACTTATAATGCATAATGGGGTATCATTGTCTACACACATAAATCATCTAAAATCACTCATAACGCAACTGGAGGAAATTAGGGCAAAAATACAAGAAGAAGATGCTAAGGATAAATTGTTAAATAATTTATCTTCAAATTATGATAATGCTATTTTCACCTTTAGTCAATTTTCCTCTTGATCATTAGATGAAATAATTGCAACACTTTTAGCAGAAGAGAAGAGGATGAAATTAGGTAACACAAAGGACAACTCACATGATGAGATGACACTATTCTCAAAGGGCCAAGTCAATAAAAACATGAACTCAGTAGAATGTTTTTATTGTCGAAAACATGGATACACAAGATTCAATTGTAAAACTCGTGTCAAAAATCTCTTAAATAGAAAATTAAAGGAATCGACCAACATAGCTACCATTAAAGACTTGCCAAAGGTCAACCTTGAGGACTTCCCAGATTGTGACAATGATAATGAATTTAATATAAAGCCTATCAAGCTTTTCTAAAACAACTCTCATTGATATTATTAGTTAGATTTTATCAATGTGTGTGTGTGAAGAAAGGTCTGCATAATTGACTGTTGGATAACCTTTGTACTTAGACAAGTTACCTATATAATTGAAAGTGTGTATTTCGGTGCATACTACTATGATGGAAACTTGTCCATAGATATATTCAATATTTGGCTTATTCTTCGGGGTAGTCGAGAAATATCAATTCTCCAAAGTTCATCAACGATGGTCGAAGGCAGGTATGCTTCAAATGGAGATCAAGTGGTAGCTCGTGTGGTGGTAAAAAAATGAACAGTGTTTGCAAGGTCCCAGAGCTTCAAATGGAGATCAAGTGGTAGCTCGTGCCGTGGTGAAAAAATGCGCAAATGGAGATCAAGTGGTAGCTCATGCGGTGGTGAAAAAATGCACAGTGTCTCCCAGAGTGAGTCTCCCAGAGTGAACGTAATTGGTGATGAAGACCATATTAGACTGATGTGATTTATATGTAATTTGTAACTTATGTAATAATGTAAATGTTAAGGGGAGAACTTGGAAATAAAGCTTACTTTAGCAAATATGTAGAATTGGTTTATTGGGCATTTGGGTTGTTGAGATATTTTCTCAACAACCAATCTCTTAGTTTGAAAGTTGTTACATCTAATAAGCACACTTAATGTAATTGTGTGATTATAGACACCTAACTATTTATAGGTAGAAACTGGATGAAGTTTTGATGTTAAGTTCTTGTTTATATTTTAGGTTCATTTTGAAATGGAATTATTGTATTTTTAAATAATTAAAATAAAATATGATGAGACTGTTTTTATTTTTTGAAATTTTGAAATATTTATTTTAAATACTAAGAATCAATATTTTAAATAATAAAATCCTGTTTATTTATCTATCTATAATAATCATTTTTATTGATTATTTAGAAATGTAAGTATTATGGTTACTAAAACCAATCAATAAATTCATAAAAATACAAGTTTTTCACTCTTATTAAATATTTTAAAATTTAATTGGATTAACATAGTTTTTTCCTTTTAAAAAATAAACTCTTCATTAATTGAAAGCAGTTTTAGGTCTTACTCGGGACCATAATTGAAAAGTAAATATTTTATCATTGAGATATTTATATTAAATAATATAATTTAACAAAAAAATAAAATATTTATATTATAATAATATTATTCAATATTAAAATATATATATTATAAGAATATTATTTAATAAAATTAAGAATTTATTTTTAAATTAATAAGATAAAATAGTTATTCTACATTGATTTTGTTTAGTTAAAATTTTCCCTTCCTTAGATGTAAGGAACAGGTTAACTGACCAAAACCCAAAGTTATCTGGCAGAGGAGTTAAAGCATGCCATCTTATTCTGTTTGGTTTAAATTTTCTCTTCCTTAGATGTAAGGAATAGGTTAACTGACCAAAACCCAAAGTTATCTGGCAAGGGAATTAAAGCATGCCATCTTACAAATTGTCAGCATGTAATTTCATTCCACCGTGAAGTGGTTTTTCTTGAATAAGGTGATTTTGCCAGCATGTAGTTCCAGGTGAAGTGGGTTTTCTTGAATAAGGTAATTTTGCCAACATGTAATTCCAGATAAAATAATTTTCCTTGAATAAAGTGATTCACAGATAGTAACCAATGATAATTGTTCACACTGCTAGTCTGAAAACTCAATTATGATACATTTTGGCGGTATTTAAAAACAATTTTGATAAATAATTTTGATTATTAAACTATATCTATAATACCGACTCATTCGCATTCATTACCCAAAAAAAATTGATGTGAAAATTATACTGTTACTTATCAGTTTTGTTGTATTTCCTGTTGTATTTCCATATGCAGAAACAAAACTTCATTTATTATATTAATATGAATGTTAAAATGTTGCACTATGAGATGCAAGAACCAGAGGATTGCAGTTTAAAGCCGAGATGACTGAATCCACATTCATTTCGATTAATTCTTCCAACGCCTCTATTTATCATATATCTATTGAAACTTACTGAAGCTCTTAATGAAAGCCATTAACATCCTTGAAAAAAAGCAAGGAAACATTAAAATATTAGGGATCTGGATCACGTCATCAACCACAAAATGTATAAAAGCCTAGACATTCAGCAGGTATCTGGATTCTGCACATTCACCAGGTAGTACAAATGAAAACCCGCAACGCCCTCACCCATTTCTACATAAAATCCAGAGATTCACTTTGTTTTCAATTTATTTACCAGATTGGACGCAAATCATAACGCCCGCAACTATTGGCTTTGCCTTTCAATGCCTTCACCGGATTGGACTGAATTCGTAACGTCTGTTGGCTTTGCCTTTCAATGCCTTCACCGGATTGGACTGAATTCGTAACGTCTGTTACCTTTAAAGGTACATGATATCTTTAATTACAGGGCACAGTTCCTGGAAAGTGCCTCGACTCTCGCGAACATTAATTGAAATTTGTCTGGGCTTTCCATTTCACTTGCAACTGCGTTGTACCTGAGCATACCCCAAAATAAGCTTGTCCATGGAATAAGAGGAACATAAATTAAATCACTTACACTACTCAGAGTCATCCAGCTCCTGCATGCATCCATCCAGGCCAGTACTGAGCTCTGTAAATCGTCATTAACATATTTTTAATAACAACTTAGAGGAAACAACTTATCGAATTGTTCAGTAAGAAAAACCCTTCAAATCAAAATCTTATTTTATCATAGTAGAACTCATTATGCTGAACGATCTTGCTGGTCGCATAGCAAGTCTATACAATGACATCTAATCTCACAACCTGTTTGTGTACACTTCTATAGAAGACAATCCATCGCAAAGAGGAAAAAAAGGATTTCTGCACAGCCGCGTCTGCAAGGCGTCGAATGATGCAGAAATGGTTATTTCATGGATGGGATACGCAGAATTTTCCTGTACAATGTCATTCAATCTCTACTCATTCTGGAATATATATATATATATGTTCTCCCTACAAATTACGACATGTAGTTGCTAGGCTATATAAGATCACCATTACAGGGATCGGAATAGATTAGAATTCAGTTCAGCAATATACATAGGATTATGTTCTCACACAAGTTATAACCACAAGTACATACTCCTTTACAATATGATATATAATCTTGCGCTGGACTATGTATGTTTGAGAACTGTTCTTGTCCTGGATTTTTTAACACAAGTATATACTGGTCTACAAAATGATATATCTCAAGTTATATAATATTGCGCTGGACTATATAGACTTGAGAGCTGTTCTAGGCGCGATTTTTTCAGTGGAAAAAGATGATATACCTCGACATGCTCAGGTCCCTTAGGACGAAATCATGAAGAATGACTCCAGAGACACGGCTCGGCTCCGTCATCGCCATTATCTCCACTGCTGTCTTGTTGCAGTCGGGGAGGGCTAAGCATCATACCTTCGGCCATGGCTGTGAGTATATTGGGCATGTCGAATATCATATCCTCGTCTATGAATGCCGATTCACTCTGTGGAACCTGATCCGTACTAGAAGACTCGGCCATGATTGGTGACGTTGCATTTTCAATCGCCATTGAAGGATCTGGATTGGCCGCAGACCTTTGTGGCTGAAATGAGGAACTTGTACTAGCACTAGTAGCACTAGCACTAGCACTGGCACTGGCACTGGCACTGGCACGAGCTTCTTCTGTAAAGGCCGCAGCTGCAGCAGACGCGGCGGCCTGGATGTCTCTTGGAGACGATGACAAAGGGACTGGCAGCGAAGCAATGGAATCGGGGAAGTTCAAGTAAGCGGAGTGTCCCTTGAGGGCAAAAGCTGCTACGTCATAGGCACGGGCGGCCATTTCAGGAGTGGGGAATGTTCCCAACCAAATGCGAGACTTCTTTTTAGGCTCGCGAATCTCAGAGACCCATTTCCCCCAATTCCGTCTCCTGACGCCTCTGTAAGCGGGGCGCCTCGCCGTCTCCTGCACTCCTCCGCTCGCTGCTCCTCCTCCTCCTCCCCATCTCCTCCCCCGCGGCGGCGGCGGCGCCGCTTCTGGTGCTGAGCTTATCGCCTGCTGCAACGTCTGTTCTTCTTCCTCGGATTGCGGCCTGGTGGGCTGATCGCTCCAATTTTCTTCTCTGGTCAGATACTGAGACTGAGAATGATCCGAAGCGGAAGTAGAGCCTCCTTCTTCTTCGACCTCAACTTCAACATCTCCGGTAGCTTTGCCTTTGGAAGAGGCAACGCCACCGGAGGGGGAAACAGAGCCAGCACGTCCCTCTCCCTCTCCCTCGTGGCCACCGGGATTTTCCTCGCTTGAATCTCCGCAAGCAATCTCGCAATCAAACAGAAGCGGAGACCCACATAACGCAAGCCAATCCTGGCCTAGAAGGCGCCCCGGCTGGGAGCTGGGGCTGCCCTCAACACATGGAAATGCGTCTCCGAATCCCACCGAGGAATCGTAAGTTGGGGGAGAGGAAAAAGGAGAAATTAGCACAGAGCCCGTCGGTGTGAATATGGGAGCAGGAATACGGTACAGAGTGTGAAAAAATGAAGAATTGTCATGAGTAGTAGTAGTAGTAGAGCTAAAGTGGACCATGACTCCGATTCGCCAAAAAGAGAAAAAAGAAAAAGTCTATGTAATCGTGGGGAATGTCTTTTTACCGTTGAAGCATGCAACGGTTTCGTGGAGCGTATTTATTTAAAGTGGTGGGTGGGTGGATGCTTGAACCGCGAATTCGCGGATTACTCAAGCCCGGTTGGCAAAACACGGTAACGCGCATTTTTATTTTTTTATCCAGCTGTTTAGCAGTTTGAGTTTTTGATCGATATCCTTTTTGAGTGCAATATCTGCATTTAACCCACTGGTGAAATCATTAGCATTCCCCAGACGTTAACGTCTGTGCAATTGCCACTAAGCATTTGACTATTCCTGACCTCAACTACATCTGATCTACTCGTTTTGAAAGCGGTGTTCTACCATTATCTGGTTGTCAGTATCAAGTGTCTTGCTAATACATGGTGCGCTCGGTCCATTCCACCATCATGTCCTTAAGAACAATTAGCGCAGCATGCTTTCTTTCTACAGTGCAGAGCGAGTAAAACCCGTATAAAGTTTTTCTGCGCACATGATGAATTGAAAGGAGGTTAGTGTCGGCTCACAAATAGAAATAGAATAAATATCTTGTACCAAGTAATTACGTCATCTAACCCGTTTAAATTGCAAACCAGGGAAGATGAAGATGAATTAATTACCGTACTATTGGCAACGAAACCATGGTAAAAACTATTTTTATTAAAATTAAGAATACTGGTGGGATTATTTGTAAATATATTTTAAACACTAAAATTTTAGAGATTGGAGTTAGTGTATTGTTCGTATTTTTTTAAGATACAAAAATATAGATAACCTCTCAGATTGGAATATTCTTCATATCTTCTTTAACAATAGAGAAATATAGATAATCCCTAAGTATAGATAACCCCTTCAGAGATTTAAACAAAAATAAAACTATTTACAAATTCATTCCAAACACAAAAACTCCAAAAACAACTTTAAAATAGGACAAACTCTTGCAGTTACATTTGTTGACAGACCATTTACCCAAAAAGACAGTTTAAGCACTTTTTTCTCATAATGAGAAGATTATTAATGTGCTAACATAGTGGCGTAAGCACTAGCAACTGTTCACAGACCATTTACCCAAAGAGACAGTTTAAGCACTTTTTTTCTCAGACCAGTCACATAATGAGAAGAATATTAATGTCCTAACATAGCACTAGTAACATAGTTTGCAGACCTATATAAATAGTAAGTGTAACACAAATACGACCCGCAAACGATAAAAAAACTAGAATACGTTTCCGAACGAAGAGAGACAAAATAAAACTACCTTCTCTGCTTTACCCTAATTCAAAATAAAAAGGATACCATCCAACCAGAAGCGCTCGTCTTTATTTTGGTGGGTCAGAACTCTAATGTATCGGAATCTAAGGCCCCTAATAACTAGGAATCACTGGGCCCTTAAATGGTACATCACATGCCCCTGAAATGGTACAGATCACACCTTTTAACATCCTCATAGTCAAATACATATATTTGCTTGGGATGAGGTGGTACAATGTATAATGTGTCAGAAATAAATGTGCAGGGTCAGAGGGATTATGCAATTTTATTTTTATATATATGGAAAGTTAGCAATTAGAAGACATCAACTAAGTTATAAATTAGTGTAATTATTAATTCTGAAAAGAAAAAATCATGCAAACTCTACATGAAATGAATTCATATCATAGTGCAATTATAAGATGAAGTCACTATAATTTACTGAATATACACAGTATATTTAGTAATAGTGTAACAATATAATGTTAGCGTAAATATAAATAAATAAGGAAAAAATACTATCACATTAATTCAAAGATATTTATATAATGAAAATATTTAACTATATGAAAAATTGAAATAAAATTTGATGTTTTTACAATATTTATAAATTACCATTCAATTTTTTTTTATATAATTATATAAAAAATTGAAATGAAATTTGATATTATTACAATATTATCGTAATAATGTTACAATATTTCTAAAGTATAGTCAGTGAGAAAAAAATCTTATCACATTAATTTACTAGATAGATTAGTATATTAATTTAAATTAACTCAATATCAATTAAGAGATGTTTATCGAATAAACTTAATTGCTAATATTACATTTTATCATATTACTAGAAAATTATCTAAAGACAATATCATAATGTTAATAATCTAAAGATATACGAGAAATGTTATAATATTTTATTTTTTATTAATAATATTTTTTATATTTTAATTGAAGTGGAAAATATATATTTCTCAAATTTTATATCTATTCAAAGATATAAGAGGAGAAATGTTACAATTTTTTTATTTTTTTATATTTTAATTGAAATAGAAAAATTATATTTCTCAAACCTTATATTGATCCAAAAACACTAAAATATTCATGAAATAATATATTAAAGACAACGTTGTAATATTTTTAGTTTTTTCAAAATAATAATTTTTTTTTTAAAAGTGAGAATTGAACACTTACCTCTTCTAACTCTCCCTAACACCCTCTACTAAAATCCAAAATCCAATGTTTATGGAATTTAAGTCTTCCTAGACTCCATTGTGCATTGGAATTAGGTCCATTAGCTCTAAGAACCAAATATAATAGAATTATCATTTTTGTCCTATCTTTTTGAGAGTTAATAAATAAATCTTTAAATATTATTATTAAAAATAATTTTAAATTAATATAAAAAATAAATATATTAATTTATATTTATATATATATATATATATATATATCAAATTTTTATTTATTGTTAGTTTATGTGAGTTTTAAATGACTATAAAAATAATTTGTTGTTTGAATAACTGTGACCCAAGAGTATTTAAGTAATCAATATCACTCAGAGAACATACCTAGCTTGGTGCTAATTTGAACTACAAGAGTTTATGACTAAATATTTTCCTACAAAATTTCAAACTAATAACCTTTACACCACCAAATACCTTAACAAAACAACCTGTAACCATTTATTCTAAATTCTATAAATATTATTTCTTATTTTTTTAATAATACATATAAATAATTTAAATACAGATTTTTAACCTCAAATATAAATATTATAATAATAACTTATTATTAAAAAAATCTCTACTACTTATATAAAAACTTGTAAACTCAAATGCTTACTAAAATACCTTTAACTAAAAATCCGTAAACAACTATATAAAAACTTGTAAGAATTATACATGGATAAGTTATAATGCATTAAAAATATACATTAAACTGGTAAGAATTATACGTACACAAAAAGCAGATTCCCCATGGTAATGTTATTCATTAATCTTGTTTTTTTAATATTATAATTTTTTAAGAATTAATAAATAGTTATAATGTATTAAATTAATTTTAATATATATACATATATATTTTTTATAATATTATATTTATATATTTAAAAAATAAATATTTTACAAATTAAAATTTATATTACTATAATGATTAACCTTAGAAAAATAAATCTACAAGAAGTGTAATAAATATCTTCTTGTAATAAATATTGGTTAATGTTTTTCAAGTATATAATTAAATGATTATTCCTTAATATTTTTCATGCATATAATGAAATGATTATTATACTTTGTTAAAGAAAAAAGAAAAGAAAAAGAAGTGCGTTGAAGACGGTCCAGATAAAACACCTTGGAAACACAGAGAAATAAATCCACCAAGGCAGACTCGAAGCAGGCCAACGCTGTGTGGTGATCGGGTCAACTTTTCGTCTTTGTGGAATATTGCACTAACTAAGACATTGACGGAACCACGTTAATTACCTGCCAGACACAATACTTCCAAGTTTAAGCTTAGGAGGAGAGAAGGTGAGGACAATTTGCTCCTGTCAGCGACGATGATTGCATTCGGCTTCCTGAAGTACGCTAAGTCTTGCACGTCAGGTATGTGGGTTGACTGGTATGAAAATATTCAATTTCTAAGCCTGTTCAATGAATCTGCTTCTCTAATCATGTGATCTTGCCTCTGTAATGTTCAGTTTTTTTCTTTGCAAATAACAGCAGACGTTTCTAATCCACAACTTCATCTTACAACTTCTGCACCGCCAATTGCAGTTGGTCTGCTCTTTCTCCCGGCAACTGTTGTCCTCCATCCTGGACGGCACTGAGTCCAACTTTCCAAAACAAAAATGTAAACCCTATCCACCTTCGAATCCAGAGTGTGATGAATTGAGATACTGACAGGACTAGTCGGGTCGACAAAGCCTGTATCTTGACAGTGAGCACGTGTCTAACCTGAGAGTGCCCAAGATAGAGCAGAACCGACGAGTCTGTATGGCAGCCAACATCGACGTCCACCTCATCAGTTCCAGTAAGGGATGACGGGCAGATTTGCAGTGACATTGTGATTTGATTGTCAAATACAGTTAAAAAATTTGTAAAATTATCGAAATTTTTTCGATAAATTGTGAAGAAAAGAAGGCAGGTGTGAAAATGGTCAAATTTAACAAATGAGTCTCTTTTAAAATTACAACCTTAATTCTTATATTTTACTGTTTGACCATAAAACAATGAGTGGATTTGCACCTATCCAAAAATCATAAATATGTTAACACAAACCTATGGTTAGGATTTGCAGCTATGATAACTGTGAGCATATGTTTTGATAAAATTTATATCTGTTTTGATAAAATTTATCTTGGTAAAATCAAATACAGAGAATGAGACAAGTATGACTGACTTCTTGCCTTTAACATTTTCTAATTGTTTATATATGTTGTTCACTAGCATTGTTTTTTATATTATTTAGAATTTGGATATTTATTTGAGAGCATTGTTTTCTGAATAAATAATTTAAATTGTTTTCTATGTTATTCAGAATTAGGATATTTATTTGAGAATATTGTTTTCTGAATAAATGATTCAAAATAAAGATAATTTACAGACAATTTATGAGATATAAATTTATTGGTTTGTGTATTTATTAGATTTCAATTTTAAATGTCATGCAGAGGGGTTGTGAAATTGAAAATGGAAATCATTCGAGAAAATTAAACTACCTAAAAACAAATCCGAACTTCTTTCAAGTTTGCACACATCTCCTCTCCCCTTTAAAATTAAAGCTAATCCCTTCAATCTAATTATCAAAAGAAGTAAAAATTAGATAAATAAGATAAAATTAATAAACTATTTTTTTTCAGTGGGGAAGAGAAGTATCCCTTCAGAAGAATCAACATATATCATATATCGCCGAAGCGAGCAGATTACGTCATAGCTGAAACAAATATCGCCATAGCGAATGGTCATCAACGAAACAAATACGTGGCTGAGGGATGCGAAAGCCAAGTTCCATGCACAATTTAATTCAACATTGAAACTGACCCCTTCAATCTAATTCTCAAAAGAAGGAGAAAATTAAATAAATATGAAAAATTAATAAACTATAAATATATGTTTGTTCCATACTAAATGTGCTTTTATCTCATGGCTTATTATGTATGGTAGGCACAAATTATACTATGTATATATGACGGGGAATGGGGATGGGTAGGCTTATTATGTATGGTAGGCACAAATTATACTATGTATATATGACGGGGAATGGGGATGGGTAACTGGGTTATGGGATGGGTAATTGGGCTCATTTTGGACTGGTTGATAGAAGGTTAATTTATATACTTACTTAGCCTTTGTAGTCAACACTAATTAGTCGGGGATTTGAATCTAGATCATTTCAATCATAACACTTTGATTTACACAAAATTTACAATCAAACTATCTTTAGAGCAACTTTTCTCTCTTATTTTACTTATACAAAATTATTTCAATTATATGAATTATTTGAAAACGAACAAAATTTAATTACATTAAAATTAATATAAATTAATAAAATACATTTAATTTTAATATAAAAAAATTAATATATTTGTATATAAAAAAATAAAATATTAAATTTAAATATATAAAAATGTAAATTACATTTTTGAATTAATATGTAACACTCTATAATTTATAAATATTGTTAAATTAAATTAAATTTATTTTTTCAATTAAATGGAAAAAATGTTAGGAATAGAATTTTTAAAATTACAATGGATGATTAACAGAAATACATTTTATTATCGCCACATAAGCGAGTGTCAAAATTGAGTATTATTCAATTAGTTAATGTTGTCTGGACCATCTATATTATATAGTGAATTTAATGTTTATGCGTCTTCTTTGGAGTTTATTATGAGATTACAGATTTTTAGTCTAGATGTGTTATCTCCCCTGCATGTTATATATTAATTTATATATTTATATGTATGTAATATTTATAATTTTATTTTGAATTAGCATAATTAACTTTTCTATAACAGATGAGTTTAAATATTTGTATGTGATATTTTATTTTGCATAAATAATAACGGAAATTTGGATATTTAATGGAAATACTATCGAGTGAAGTGTGATGTGGCAAAGTTTTAGGGGTGTTAAAGTCACACCTAAATGAAGTTAGGAAGCAATGCAACATTAACATTTGGGCGCGTGAATTTCCAGCCACAATATACATTACATAGGTGTTTGGAGTCCCGTCCCAATGCCTTTACATTAACCAAGATTTAGTGCTAAGTTCTCGTACAGGGTGTTGGAGTTCCCAAATTCTTTTAAGTTGTATAGGAGTTGATAAGTTCGGTATGTTTAGAGTAACACACTTATAAGTAGTTTGTCTTTTTATGTTTGGTTTTTTTTTTTAATTTGTCGAATCTGGCTAAACTTTCTCATAGTGAATTTAAAAGTCATTAATTTTCTCATGGTGTATTAAAAAGTCATTTTTAATTTTCATTTTTGGAATACGGTTGATGTTAAGTTAGATATTCTGTATCTAAAATTTGAATTTGGTACAACATTAACGATTATCTTTAACAAGAAGAACATATATTCGTATTCAATCATTCTTCTTCCTAACATCACGTTAGCTAAGCAAATTTTCAAATCATATGTAATTAAAATAAGGAAATGTTCTTTACCCATATAGCTGAATTATCAAAGTATTAGCAAAAAAATTAATATTAGTACTAATAATATGTGGGTTATGTTGTAGGATTATAAAATATAAAATTAATATAATTGTATAAATTAAATAGATAGTAAATATGGATAGACATCAAAACACTTTCCTCGTAATATATTTTACTTGGTCAAGATTTAGAAAAATATAACAACTAACCAAATTATAATTTTTGTTATTATTATTAAAAATAATTCACACATGTAATAAAATTATTAACTATGAAGATTCATCCCCAATTTATCATTGTGATGACCCCGTAAAACATGTAATTATGAAAGTTACTATGGTAAGAAACTTATGTGAACTGTTAATTACTGTGTTAAATGATATTATTTTATTTATGAAATGGAAGATATTTTGGAAAAATGCTGGCAGTCTCCTAAGGGAGGATTTCTAAAGAAAAGAAACAGTTATAAAACTGAAAAAGAAAACTAACCCTTCAGCCAGGAAAAGTCCTGGGAGGGAAACCCCTGGTCTGTTGTGACAGAGAGGGAGAAAAATTCCAAGAAAGGAAAAAAAACAAGAAGAAAGAGGGTTAAGTCTGGTAAAGACCAGATAACCCAAGCACGTAGGTGCTAGAGTCTTGTTGAGGGCTGCAGGCCTGCAAGACAGCTCGGGGGGAGAATCCAACGTACTGATGGATCTCATGGCTGGGTGGATAAGAGCAATTATGTAAATGCAGGTGAACTTCTGGAGCATTAACTCCTGTAGCTGGTAGACCAGGTACGAATTATTCACCAGATTCAGATTTCCTTAATCAGTATACTGGGTATATAGAAGGAAAGTAGATGAATCCAAGTCCCTGTTGCTAACTAGAGGTAAAAGAATGTTTAATATTAGAAACAGTACTATGAGCATTCTAGAACTGGTTATTAAAGCAAAAGAACAGAGACTATCTGCTGTAAGCATTGCAAGTTAAATGTATGAAAACCGATGCATATTAACAGTATAGAAACCAATGCATGCCATCTGTATAGAAACTGAAATATGCTATTTACATAAAAATCGTACAAGTCCTGAAAGATCATAACTGTATGCAGGATAGTGAAGTGCATGATAAAGAATGCCTTAAACTGTATAACAGCGGAAAGATTCACTGAAAACTGTAGCAGTAGAATGTTATAGAGAACCAGAACGGCCAAGGGAATCATTGCGATTCTAGAGCAAACAAGAATAACATACTGAGACAGTACTGTTGTTTATAACATATAATGAAGCCGTAACCAGAGATTTAGCCAAACCCTGTACCGAGGGTTTACATTTCATATACTCGAAACAAGGGGTTACATTTCATATATTTGAAATAAGGGTTACATTTCATGTATTTGAAACAAGGGTTTACATGTCATATACATTCGAAATAAGTATAAAGCCATCAACTGTATTACCACTCGTCTGAACGCATTCGGCTCAGAGTGCGGGGTTGATACTATTATCCATAAGGCGACATGACGTCCCCGGACAATAGAACCCCACTGTGGTAAACGGCCACGCAACCGCCGTAATAAAAGACATGTCCAATGAGCAATTATGTGACTGTTACTATAAACCCTTAACTAAAACTAATGCCAATCTGTGAACCGAAGGAAATACAATAACTGTAAATACAAAACGAGCTCAGACATGTCTATGAATCGATGTAATATGCGTATAAACAAACAGATCTAGTGCCAACAGTATTATATGAACAAATGTACACATTGTATTCAAAGGGAAAAGTATATTAACTTTATGATAACAGAAACCCGGATGGGTATAAACAGTAAGATAACCAAGTATCCCGAGAGCCGAAGGGAACTCTCATTCCTTCATAATTACAGACAAAAGCTTGTGAATCATTATTCAACATTCTCGACAATGTGAGAAGACAGAAGGGAGTAAATAGCCTGAGTTCCTTGAGTCGATTCGGTTCCGGCTATGAGGCCGTGGATTCTTAACAAATATACATGCAACCCTGGCATAATGCCCAAAACAGCTATTTAACATAAGATGGTAGAAACCTTGAGAACGCAGGTACCGGCATGGAATGGCCGACCGCGTTTCGAGTCCAGGGTTTGTCCGAGTGTATAAACCCTGAGGCATTAAAGGAAAACCGCCATGAGGAACTCCTCAGGCTAAAAGAATCAACCTATAACATTGCACAAGAATAAACCCTCACCCATCAACTGAAACGCAAGCTCTGCATCAAGTTACGATGGGGTAAATACCTGGAGGTGCCACGGTCGCTTATTATCTGCTTAAATGGCTGAAGATTCGTAGTATAAACCCTAACACAGTAAAAGCATTGAGATTAGTTCAAACAGAGGTATACAGAACTAATGAACCGGCAGTAAACAAAAGTACTGTGCATATATTTATAAATCCAAATAGCTGAGGAAGAAACTGTAATCGGCGGACTTTGGTTATGGAGGATACCTGGTAATTGAAGCGAGGGGGTCACCGCCGAGCTGAGCAGCATCCAACCTTCCGAAACATGTGCAAATGAACTAAATGAAATAGCTCAGTGGTATATAAACCACCATTAAACCCTTGGGTGCTTTCGGACCCTTAGATCTTAACTTATCATCCACACCGTTCAATCGATTGAGAGCTTGGCGCGTAAACTCTAGCGCTTCAACCAAAGAATCACGTGGTCTCAGCACGGCATTAGCCACCTGGCGATGGTAGGTGAGGTGAGTTAAGATCCCGGTCACCATCTGGCACCGGAGCTGACCGGAGCAGCAACCGGTGACGGGGTTAACCATTAACTTAGCCTTCAATTTCGTAAAGGTTGCCAATTGGGTCATGAACGTTAACTTAAGGGAGGAACCTTAGTATAGTAGGAATTGATATACATATGTGTAATTACAGCAGCACCTTTATACCTTGGAGAGCGATGCTTTGCATCATAATTATTTTATATTCGGCTGGATGAATGGTAAAAGTAGTAAGTCTGTGATATTTATTTTAATTTTTTATTATAACTGTGGATAGATCGTGACAATCATGGACATTCTTAATTTATAAATATGTTTGTCACAATATTATGGGTCATTGCCATGATTTACTACTGCCACATGCCCAAAAACTATAACTTATATTTATATAGCAGTTCTTTAATTCATCAATTTAATTAAAATGGAAAAAATGACATAATTATTTTTGAGGTCAATCTCAACATTTAATCTATAATTACTAATTTTGGAAGCCCTATTCCAAAATAGACATGCCTATCACTATAAGAAACCTACAAATCCTATATTTATGATTTAGATTTAGCCGATAATATGCTTTCAATATTAGTGAAACTGTGAATGTGATATATTATATTATATTATATATATTAACTTACTAGATGCAACTAGTTTTGGTGGTGGTAATCATTAATGCTCTAACTAAAATTTGTGAGAAGTTTGAATTACATTAAGAAAAATAGATGTCGAGAGAATGTGATATATTATATTTTATATATTAACTTATTAGATGCAACCAGTTTTGGTGGTGGTAATCATTAATGCTCTAACTAAAATTTGTGAGAAATTTGAATTACATTAAGAAAAATAGATGTGGAGATGATTCTAGAATTTCTTTGTACAATGATTGTGATTAGAGAGGCATTTTATATTTCAATATGGGGGAGATTAGTTGTTTCTATTTTCAATTTGGAGTTGACAAAAGTCTTTTTGAAAAGAAAAATAAAATATTTATTAAATAAAAAATAAAAATAATAAAAATAAAAATAAATATAGATACTTTGTTCATTTTAACATAAACATCAATAATCTCACTTTCACTATAATGGTTCCACTGATTGTGCCCATTCAGATCGTAGTGCTTCTTACGCTCTCTTAAAGTTGTTCTAATGTTAATTTGCAACACAAAAATTACTTTCAATATAAACTCATCAGAAGTCTACTATTTATATAGGGTACTACATAATAGATAAGATGGCTTTAAAATTGCAAATATTTAATAATAATAAGAGGCTATTAAACTTACATAGTTAGTTGTTCTAATGCTAATTTGCAGCACAAAAATTACTTTCAATATAAACTGATTTCATCAGAAGTCTACTATTTATATAGGGTAGTACATAATAGATAAGATGGCTTTAAAGTTGGAAATATTTAATAATAATAAGAGGCTATTAAACTTACATAGTTTTTTTAGTGGAATATGGTAAATTTATATGTTTTTATTTTATTTAATATAGAAATATAAATGGTGAGTTTTTGAAATAATTACCTTTTTATTGTTGTACATTTTAAAGATATAGCAAGTTGTTTTTTCTTTTTTTCTTTTTGTGTTTTTTTTCAAGTGTAGAATTAATTATAACAATAGAAGTAGTATTGTCTATGGGGTCTTGGATAGATGGTGTTATATTAAGGGGCTCTTGATGTGAAGTTACCTGTTCAATTCCCCACCCAGGGTGATATGTTGGACATGATGAAGATGTAGTCCTGCCAAACTTACTAAAAAATGATAGAAGTAGTATTAGCATGAGGAGTATTAAATAATTTTAAAAATAAAGCAAAGAAAGTAGTGTTTATGATAGAATTAATAAAAGAAAAAGTGTAATCTAATAGCAATAAATAAAAGAGACATAAAGCTATAAAAAATAATAATGATGTAAAGGAATGAGAATAAAAAGTACAAATAGAATCATTAAAGGATAAATAGTAAAGTATGAATAATGAAAATGATGAGGTAAAATTAAGAAAAAGAAATGATTAAGGAAGCATAATGTAAAAATAGGAAATGAGTGAAAATTAAAAAATATGAAGATAAAAAAAATAAAAAATAAGGGTATAAAGTGAATCAAAAAAGATGAGGAGAAGAATAGGAAAATATCTTAAGAATAAAGTAGAGGAGAGTAAATAGTGGAATATAAATTTAAATAAGAATATATTAAAAATAAGCAATGATAATGATAATGTAGAAAAACACTGTTTAGGACAATATAACATAAGAATATAGTAAAAGGTATGGTAAATATATATTTTAGTATAAGAAGGTGACTTTTAAGAAATTGAAAATAAAAGAGACATAATCTAAAATTTTTAGTTTTTGAGCATAGAGACACTAGTATCAATCAAATAATGTTACAATATAAACATATGAGTGATATCTCAAGATGGAATAATCAACTTGGTTGAGAAAGTATCTAAACTACAAACCAATATAGGAAGTCAATTAGTTGGAGAATATATATCAATCTAACTAGATCTAACAACTGCTTAAAGACTAGGAACAAACCTCTTCACTTAGAAATGATCATACCTAAAACAAGTAGGATTTATATTCTCTAACACTCCCTCTTAACAACTACTTGTATTAATCTTCATCAAGAAAGTCTAGCTTTGGCCTAACCTAGAATTTTCAAATTACCCTACTAGGATGTACTTCTTGTACATGGTTCATTCAACCATCATATCTTCATATTGTTACCCTACTAGGATGTACTTCCTATACATGGTTTATTCAACCATCATATCTTCATATTTGTAATGGTACCTTTAACTCCCCCTACATCATCATCATAATCATCATGAGCTTTCTCTACTTATCAGCAAAATAATTTTTTATTTATTTTTTTTACTTTAAAATGACTTTATATATATAGTATTGAAATATTTTAGTTATGATCAACATTAAAATATTTTTTTATGAAAATTATTTTTATTAATTTTTTTCATATATGCCACATGTCAATTCCATGTTGAGCAAGGAAGGAATAACATGTCTTCCTCATAATGGACTATACAAGTGTCTCTCTAACCATAGCACTATCATGTTGAGCAAGGAAGGAATAGCATGTCTTCCTCATAATGGACTATACAAGTGTCTCTCTAACCATAGCACTATAATAAGTGGTATTGTACCACCACTATAAGTGTCTCTCTAACCATAGCACTAAAATAAGTGGCCATAGCACTATAATAAGTGGTATAGTACCACCGCTATGCACTAGGTAGTTGGTGGTTAAAGGAAAATCATCTAGAATAGGTTCTAGTAATTTTGACCTTTTTTGGTTATCCATTAACTTAGGGATGATAAGATGTGTTCATTTTTCACGATGCACCTTATGGTTTAAGTTAATCTTACCATAATTTTCTAGTGAATGTGGGATCATGATTTGAGATCATGTAAGTGGGCATGGTGTGTAACATAAAATATGGTCCATGAAAGCTTGGGTAATTATAGAGGTTGTAAATCGGTGTGATAAGGCATAAAAATGAGAATATTTAGAGAGACACTCAACTACCACCATGATGAATGATTTTTTTTCCTTCATTCTAGAGGCACACCATAAAATATAAGTAAATGCCAATCTAGATAGTGACTGTAATGTCCTAGGAGTCTTCATTATCCCCACCTTGTTTCGTTGGCAAGATTCACATTTAGCTACAAAAGTATGGATTTCATTTTTTATTCTTTCCCAAAATAAAGAGTTCTTAGCCTGTTCATAAGTAGTTTGAAAACTATAGTGAGATACAATGAAGGATAAATGAAAGTCTACTCGTACCACTCCTTTTAAAGAAGAATTATATGTTGAAAAAAGGCATTATTTATATTATAAGGCATTCTACTACTAAGTATAGCCTATAGGTGATTTGGGTAGTCCCAAAATCATTGGGTAAGTTGAGACAATGTATCATTAGCCAACCATTCATGTTCAACCTCTATAAACCACTATGGCACTAGAAGAGATAAATCAAAGAGAGACCCATCCTCATATTTTGTTTGAAAATTATACGTTACAGATAAATGGAACACATAAAATATATTGCAGAAATATAAACACAGAAAACACATAAAACAAGAGAGACACAGATACACATGGTTCACCCAGTTTGGGTTACGTCCACTGAGAAACAGCAAGTCCTTCCTTTTATATTATCCAACAAACTGAACAGATACAACCTACAATAGATCTGTTGTAATTCCCTCTTCACTCTCACACAATCTCCTCTCTCTTTCTCACTCAGAATACAGATCTACATAGACACAATACAATTCCCTCATATATAGTGAGGGGTTTCCTTCTAGGGCAAAAAACCCTAAATTAAACATAACTTCTACCATCAGATCTCCACCTAATGAACGACCCAGATTGACTATGAAATTACAACATTTTACAAGGCAATTTTACATCTATTTTTAAATTTGGGGGGCACTACCCCCGATCCCCTACCAGGGGAGGCTCCAAATAATCGTTGTCGCCCCCCCTTGGACCCCCCTAGAAGCAAACATTTTACAGGCGGCATTGCCGCCACATTACGAACTGGGGTCCAATGCAGCGATACGTCTGAATAAAGAAGATAGTTAAGCTCCACACCCAACATATTTCTTAGAGAAACCATCAATGACCACATTCTCTCTATCATTCTTATATATAATCTCATAATAATACCCTAACATCTTCATGTTGCACTTTCTCTTCTCTAATTACAACAACCTCTATTCTAGAAATTACTTTTCACTACAATGTTTTATTTTGATTTGGAACTTCCTCTGCACTAAGTATTGATTTCATGAACGATGGTCATTATTTATTTCTTATAGGTGGATTTTCCTAAATTTCAATGAAATAGTTGTTCATTGGTGAATTCTAATGGATTCTTCTCTTACATTATATCTACTCTAGGACTTCTACTCGAGGCATCATATTCCAAGACAAAATTATTAATGTTAATGAAAATTGCTATGATGGGTGTAGTACACATGGATTCATTTAAAAATTAAAAGGCCTACTTCGCTACATCATTTATTAAACATTAGACAAGACCCCATGTTAAGCACAGAGGCCCATGCAAAGTCGTAGATAATGAGTTATATTTGTAATGTTAGATTAATGTCATTGGATAGACCCTTTAATTATAATTGTACCATTTTCCTCTTATGTGTGTGTGTATAAATGAAGGAGAATTACTTTTACAGACACCTCATGTCATTCTTGTACAACTTTTCTATTGGAATGACTTGCATGGTCAAAGAAGTTTATATTTTATTCTTATATATATTTTCTAAGGCATGAAGCTTATTCTCTTTCTATTTTCCAGGTATTTTGGTATTTGTTTCCTATTATGTGGTATAAGGTCCAACAATCCTAGAATTTTTCTCTTTCAATCAAGACATATTGAAATTTTTTCTATAACATTTTTTTATGGGGAGTTTTAGACAAAATGTTTTGTGGAGAATGAGGAAAAATATCAAGATAAAGTAATATTTAGGAGAGTAGTATTTGTTTCCTATTATGTGGTATAAGGTCCAACAATCCTAGCATTTTTCTCTCTCAATCAAGACATATTGGATTTTTTTCTATAACATTTTTTTATGGGGAGTTTTAGACAAAAATGTTTTGTGGAGAATGAGGAAAAATATCAAGATAAATTAATATTTAGGAGAGTGAATAAACATATCAGGGTACATTAGGTCAAAATTTTAGGTTCTAGTTGATTATACTTTTAGAGATATAGTATATGGAAGATAGAGCTTGTGACTAATGTTGTAATTAGTTTTAAAATATCCATCTTAGAATATTTACTATAAATGTTTTTTTTTTTTTTACGCTTCAAATCAAAAGAGCTCAAATTTTAGAGATACATTAGGAAAAACATTTCCTATCCATATCATCTCTAATTTATGGTTTTAAAGGCATGTAACATACAATTGGCATACCTTTTAACTGTAAGATCTATTTTGGGTGATCAAATTCGTGATAAAGAAGAAAAAGAAGAGCATTATTATTTTCTCACATAGCTCTAAAAGGTGCTTCAAAGTTTACTTCACCAAAGCTCTATACAGCTCAACCATAACTCAAGAAGATAGAGAAGAATTTTTTCACGAGGTTGAAGAGGTGGAAAAGAGGATGTAATGAACCTCTACTTAACCTTATTTAATGCTTTTATTTTCTCTTACGACTATAAGTCCTTTTATTTTTAAAAGACTTTTATCTCCTAAATCAAAGATATCTTACCCTTGCCCACGGGGCTTTGGATTCACGGTGATTGGGTGTACTGTTAAGACACTCCTTGTGATAGGTCACCGGTTCAAATCCCCTGTGGGTGCTTAGGTAGTATTATATAGAAAAAAAAAAAAGATGTCTTACCCTTTACTGCCACCTAAACTTTTCTAGTACTATAGTAAAAAGGAAAACAACCATTCAATTTTTACACAGTTCACATTATTACACAAAATCTCCATTATTCTAAATCAAAAATATCTTACCTTTATTGCCACCAAAACTTTTCTAGTACTATAGTAAAAAGGAAAACAACCATTCAATTTTTACACATTTCGCATTACACAAAATCTTCATTATTCTAAATCAAAAATATCTTACACTTTATTGCGACCAAAACTTTTCTAAGGGTATAATAAAAAAAAATAACCATTCATTTTTGACACAACTCAACATTATTACACAAAATCTCTCCATTATTCTAAATCAAAAATATCTTACCCTTTATTGCCACCAAAACTTTTTTAATCCTATAGTAAAAAAAAAAAAAAAAACCATTCATTTTTAGACAACTCAACATTATTACACAAAATCTCTATTATTCTAAATTATTACACAAAATCTCAACATTATTACACAAAATCTCTATTATTCTAAATTATTAGACAAAATCTCAATTATTGTATTTTTAGACAACTCAACATTTACAAGGTGGTATTGACACAAGTTCATAGTTCATATCTCTGTGTGGGTGTTCAATATAACTAACTAACCATACTTCCGACATATCTAATAATCATTCTATTTCAACAATTTGTGTCAGGACTTATCATATCATTGGATCACCTTTATTAATATACATTTAATTCTTAAACGCATGTGAAATGTGGTATTAAATATATCCAATCCTTATACAGCTTTTTATATGATAACATATCGTGAATGTGTTACAATATGCGATGGACACAATGACATGTCTTTTCGACCATATCAATGAGGGAGATTGAAAACCTAAATTAGATCGATTGTGGCAAGTCATTGGGGTTCTTATGCAGGTTAAATGATATTTCGACAAGAAATTCATTCTTTTCCCAATGGGTTCAAAATAGAATGTCACCCCTCTACAACCCTCTCCAAATTTCTTCTATTTTGTATCAATCTTGGAAAGGTTGACGATTAACTATCCCTTTTTGTAATATCGACCCTCATAGGATCTAATTGTATTTGTGCATATGACATTTTCTTTCCCGATATGAGGTGATTTATTTATTTATTTACTTACAATGAGTTAGGTGTTTTTTAAGCTATATACTTGTAGTTGTTTATATCCCTATTTCCATTTTTTCCTTTAGAAAATTTAACATAAATCTTTTGTTTATGGTTTGGTCTTTGACAAGCCCTACTAGTTATATTGACTTTGCATAGTGCTTCACATTCTTATTACTAATATGTAAGTTAATGGAAAACTATCACTGGATTTGACGTTTCTCTTAAGAAACCGTTTCTCGGATTATTTTGCTTCAAGTGTCTAAATTTCTTGACTATTATCTTGTTTTTTTCTATAGGTACTTTTGTAGCTATTTCTGCAAGTTACCTCCACACTTAATTTATTGGCATGTGAAATCCAACAAGGACTTAAGTTTTGGTTCAAGCTGACACAACACAAGATTTAGGGTGTCATTTTGCTTGCAGGTATCCTTCTTGGAAACAAAATTGTTTCTTTTCTTTAGCTTAACGGTTCGTTTCATTATAATTTTGTATTGTAATCTAGGTTTTGAAATTAAAATCATAAAACTCAGTTCGATTGCAATTATTCTCACATTCTTTAAGTTTTTCCCAACAAAAATTGGGATTTTCAGCATAGTATAGATTTTATTAAAAGCAATAATTCTTTCAGTATAATTTAAACTTAGCTTGAGTATATAATACCATAGCTAAATACTAATAATTCAAGTATTATGTAAAATTTCACATTTTTCTTTCTTTCTCCTTTTTTCCATTTTGTACAGGGATTTTGAATTTGAAACCCTAACCCTTCACTAATTTTTTTGTGTTATGCTTATTTTCTTTACTGGAACTTCACATATTTCTTTGTTAGAAACCCTTAGCAATTTATATTTTGTATGAGTTATAATTAACCTCTATTTGAAATGAGTGAGCTCTTAAGGTTTTTATTACTCTTTGTGTAGTGCCTAATTTGACAGTTTTTATAACTTATCCTCATATAATTTTTCTCTTCATGCATAGGTTTTTGGAGAATGCACCAACTCAAATTTCTGTCAGGTATTCCTTTTATTTTTCTGATTATTATTTACACTGTCCATATTAATTTATTTCTTTTATATTGTACGAGTAGTAACAATATACCTTGTTTTATTTAAGGTATTGTAGCATTTGGATGATATTGTTAGGATTTTCTTTCACATTGATACTATATGGTTCCTAAAGCTTATGGAGTTTTCAACTCCGTTGTTCCAAGTCGGTGATTTCCAAACCCTGGATTGAAACACTTTGCATGATCATGAATATTCCTTCAAGAGATTTCCTTCAAGTTTTGTCGTCATTTGTTTCACTGAACATTATGTTCGTTATAATATTTTTACTTTCCTCTTCCTAATTGGAAGATTTCCTTTGACTTCCAAGCCTATGGGCCTCTTATTGTAATTATTATGGGTTCTTTTCGACCCATAGTTCTTGATAATTTGTAATGTTTAAGTGGTCAGACTACAAGAAAAAAGGGCATTGGTGAGGGTAAAAAAAATGTCACCATAAGCTCATTGGTGATAGTCAAAAGAGCCTCTGTCACCAAAATTTGAACGTCACCAAAGGTGGTGTTTCCAAAAGTATAGGTGTTGTGGTGACATTCAAGGTTTGTCACCAATAATGATTTATAATGACAAATAATGACTGTCACCATTTCATATGAGCAATGGCGACGAACCTTAGCCTATGTCACCAAAACACTGAATGCCACCAAAAGTATAGGTGTTGTGGTGACGTTCAAGGTCTATCACGAATAATAATTATAATGACAGATAACGATCGTCACCATTTCATTTGAACAATAGTGATTTATGGCGATTGACCTTTCATTGTCATCGCTATTGATGCATATATATGGTGGTATTCATTAACCATCACCATTTCATATTTTTGTGAGGGTAAAAAAATGTCACCATAAGCTCATTGGTGAGGGTCGAAAAATGTCAGCGTATGCTCATTGTTGAGGGTCAAAAAATGTCACCATAAGCTCATTGGTGATGGTCAAAAGAGCGTTTGTCACAAAACATTGTTCGTCACCATTCCATATGAATATCAAGGCACAATGGAATCAAACCACCAATCTCCTACTTGTAAAGCAGGTGCTCTTCAATTGAGCTAGCACGCTTTAAAGAATTAGACTTAAAAAAATTAAACCTTGAAACTTTATAATTTGGAAATTATACAACTTTCAATAAATTATAAAACTTTGTAAAGTCTTGGCAAATATTTTACTAAAAAAAAAAAAACCATCAAACTTGAATACTCAATTAGAAGTGAAACTTTGAAGACATATATAGCCTATAAATGACCTATAATTATCAACCTTAAAATCTACAATTGCATTGTGACAAAAATTGTTCATCACTATTCAATATGAATATCAGGGCACAATGAAATCGAACCACCAACCTCATACTTGTAAAGCAGGTGCTCTTCCATTGAGATAACACCCTTTAAAGAATTAGACTTAAAAAAATTAAACCTTGAAACTTTATAAATTGCAAATTATACAACTTTCAATAAATTGTAAAACTTTGTAGAGTCTTGGCAAATATTTTGCTAAACAAACAAAAAAAAACATCAAAGTTGAATATTCAATTAGAAGTGAAACTTTGAAAACATTTATAGCCTATAAACGACGTATAATTATTGAACTTAAAATCTACAATTACACCAAAGATTTATTTCTAAGCTTGTGAATCATATACATTTATCGTGACAACATAAAAATCTGCCTCTAAACAATTGATTTACACACCAAAAAGTAAAATTGTGAGTATATATGATGAAATTATGACTAATGAGCTACATGTTGAAATCCCACTATCTATGGGGTCTAGAAAACTAATTGGGAGTGCTTATTGTTATTAATTAATTCAAGATGTCAAAATACAATGATCAATAATAATGATCCTAAAATGTAACCACTAAACATATGTTAAATTTGTAAACACAAAGTTTGGCTAATATCCGTTACACCAAAAAAATATCCAAGGGGAATTCAAACACTTCCATATCCACACCAAACACAAGTATCCAAATATTCAACTGCATGGATACAAAAAAATCACTCTCTACATCTTAATGATAACTATGTCCTCCCACAAGTACTTCAACTAGCAAATAAAAAGAACTACACAATATAAAAATACACTTCATCCCCCCTCTATATTTATAGAATAGATCTAGTGGAATAACAAAAAGATCCATAGAGAGAAGGATTATAGTGGGTAAAATAAAGGCGATAAGAAAAAAATAACCAACAACGAAATCTACTAATTTGAGCGTGTCCACATGTACTCAAAGATTAGAGGAAACAAAAGAACCTAGCATGATTGATTATACACTTAATAAAATGACATTTACTTATTTAGTAAAAAGGAAGAAAATCACAAAGCTCTTTTCTATTGTCATCTGGAATAAATCCTCTATGTATGGCATTGTGGTTTTGTGCTACACTCTATGCTTACACTGCAACATTAAAAAAAGAGTGGTTTTAGATAAGTTTTTCCATGCCAACTTAGTTTTGTATGACAATATACTACATTGTTGGTGTTTTTTATACTTCATATTTGGACTCATGATCATGTAAAAGAAGAGGCTTTGAGGCAAAGGCCCCTGAAGAAAAAATGTTATCATCAACAACATAAACATAGTCTAGCCTTGTATTCCATAGTCCTATAAGTCATTGATTCTTTTGAAAAAAACTATAGCTTTAAATGATGCAAAAATGGGTGTAGATCAAAATCCAATGGACCAGTTGTTGACGATGTTGGACCCGTCAAAATTCAGGGGATCTCCCTGGTATAAAGTCCCAACTAGACCTCACACCGTTTGGTGTAGGAGTCCCATCCAGTATGATGGACCGATTGCCATTATCTTAAATATTTTCCTTAGCTCTTGCTTTTCAGCACATGAGAGTGGTTTACTTTGTCTTCAAACAATGAGGTTTGCGTGCTTGGTGAGTGCTTAGTGTCGCTTGTGTCAAGGTTCTTTCACTATAGAGGGAGAGGGTGAGATTGAGTCTCAGTTTGAAAGGGAATAGTCCTAACTCTATTAGAGACATGCAACATAGCAGGACATATATGGCTTCCGGCAGAGTAGTCCACACAGATGCGGTAGTCACAAACACAAAATGAAAAAATAGCACGTACAACACCTAGTGGAATAGTCCACACAAGTGCGATGGTCGTTATAAAAATTTTACGAGAATGAATCTGTCGTGTGTCCGGTGGAATAGTCCACACGGGCAAGAAAAAATTAACAACTAATGCAACACATTTCGAAAAGCATATGTACTAGAACAACTGAAATAGTTTAATTGTCTTAATACAAGTTAAAGAAACATTCATTACAAGCATCCAAAGAATAGTCTTACAAACAAATACAATACATGTGTGAAAACGTGCTGGCCTATTAACAACCTTTTGAATAAAATGAAAGTTCCAAGACACATACGTACACCACTAAATCACTAACCCCGATAGCGGGGCGTTGGAGGCATTGCTCGCTCCTCAAAGAAAAGACTGCAGACTCTCAAGTATATGTGGGAGGAGCTAAGGTGAAAAGTCCTTTGCATATACAAGTGAGGGGTATATATAGCCAAGGGTGAACTTGACCCTTGTGACTCTCAACTTCCTTCATGACTGTTTGACTTACACGACTCTTCATCTTTGTATGTGGGTCTCTTGGACTTCCACATTACATTACATTCATTACAATAGTATGGCCCACAATAGTGATGTGGACGAGATGACTCATGACATGACTCAACATGATAGTGCTGGTATGTCCATGTTAATGGTGGTGTCCATGTTGAGCTGTAGTGCTGCCGAGTGATGAGTATGCTCTTGGTGTATCATAGCTTCAGCTCCACATGGAAAGGCGTTCAGAGTCTTCGATGGTCTTGGTGTTCGCTTGATGTTGCAAGTGCATGTATCCCCTTCGCTAGTACTTGGAATACTTCATTTGTTCATCTGTTCGTGAATAAGTCTCTTAGCATGCAATCCTTATCCATCTTGTTTGTCGTCGCGTCATGTATCATCCATGTACCTATATCTGCAATCACTCATGAGGAGATGACATCAAATCCAAAAATATCCTACTTGTTGACACCTAATCATGGGGGTTGGGTGAACACTTGTAAATAATGGAAAATGAAGTGTCATCATGAAGTGAAACCCAAGAGTCACTCCCTCATGTATATACCCATGAGTAATCTTAATGAATAAGAACAATTGATTTGAGGAGTTACCTCTTGGCCTGACATAGTATCAGAGCCAGCTCCATTTTGGGCATTCTAGTCTGCCCTTGTAACTCCCTTTTGCCTATGTTCTGCCTATTTTTCAGAACTAACACCTCTTCCATTGCTCTAAGGCCCAAACCCATCTTCGATACACTGTCATAGATGTTTTTCTGTTGTATGTCAGCTGGAGTGTGCGTTTCAATTTTTTTGTGAAAAGAAGCGTTGAAGTATCCCACAGGTGTACAAGAATTTGGAAGCAGAGACGATGTTCATGAAGCTCACATAGGAGAGCACCAGTGTCCCACAGGTAGATTCAAGGACAATGAACTTGAGCCCATGATGGTTTTCGTTTTAATATAATGCTTGTCTTTCCTACAATGCATTGAACTTCTTGTATGTTGTTCATTCTTGCAATGCGTTGGTTCATAAACCCTCTCTCTTGAAATCTGTTTGTGAAGTTTTGATGGTTCTAAGTCCGTTGAAATACAGTGCGTATGGTGTGTTGAATAGTGTTGTTGAATGTCATGAATGATGTTGCGCTGTATGTGGAAGTTGTGGTATGTAAATTCAAATCCATATTGCGTCTAGAATTTTTTATAAAGGTCATATGGGATTTTTCTCAATGGCATATTGTTGGTAAGTTGCATTTCTCTACATGAAAGCATATGATTCATGTGTGCATTGAAGGCCATGAGGTGCACTTAAGTATTGAGTACATATCTCTTGTGTTGCCATGTATAGTGCATGTGACTTAAATCGACTCTCGATCATACAGTCACTTTTTTTCGAACTACATACGCTGTCGACTACTCAACCTATGGTTTTTTTATACACTATTGTGTTTTTTTAATACCATACCTCCCACTGTGTAACCACTCTCTCCATACCACCAATACTTCTCTATGGTATTCATACCACCCTACCACTGTATTAAATCTCCCAATTTTTTAATACCTCCCTTCCCCTACCACCATTCGGTCAATACGTTGACCCTCCTCCATATACACCTTCTCATAAACCCCCTCCCCTAGTAATACCTCTACTCTATACATATCAGTTTGTAATTTTTTTTTTACACTAGAACTACATTTTACCACCAGAAATGTGAATTTTATACACTGGCAACATAAGCATTTTTTTACAGTACACATATTTTAAAGTGCATTCGTTGATATCTATTATGGGAGTGGTTCTCATTGGAAAAGAAAACTATCCAGAATGGTCACGGAAGTTCAACCACACTCTCATTTTTTATGAGTTATGGAAAGGTGTTTGTGTAGGAGAAGGAGACAATGAACCGGAAAAGCCTACCTCAGACAAGGAATTCATGATTTGGGAAAACAATAACAGCAAGGCCTATGCCTTGATTGCAACATCTGTAAATGAAGAGGTGATTCGCCATATTTCACCATTCTCAAATGATTTTGAAGCCTTACAGAAGTTGAAGGAACTCTATGAATCACACTCTACACTTGAAGTTGTCAAATTGATGATTAGATTGTTTAGTCTTGAATTACAAATTGATGATCCTCTTGCTCTTACATCAGAAGTAAAATCTATTATGCATGATATCAAAGTAACTAATGTTGAACTAGATATTCCTTTGATAGCTTTTGTCAAGGCACTTTAAACCAATTATTCAAATTATCTTGAGTCATTGCAAGCAAATGGAAACCTCAAAGAGATTACCTTTGACTCCCTTGTGAATAAATTTGTTGAGAGAGAGAGCTTTTGGGAAGAAGATAGCTCCTTAGTCTTATGAATAAGTTGTGTGTCTTGCACATAGAGAGAAGAATCATGCTCAAGATTCTTCTAGAGGAAGAGGTGGTTGAAGAGGAAGAGGAAGAAGAAATTTCAGAGGCAGGGGGGGCAGACACTCTCAAGAAGAAAAGTATGATCTTCATTGCATATGTTTCAATAGAGATGGATCACATGATGAATCCACATGAAAGTTTCCTTGGGACAGAATTGAGCAGGAAGGAAATCAACCCAACGTTAAAACCAATGGAAAAGAGAAAGGTAAAGCACCTGAATCCACTCACTATGTTGTGGAACATTGTAATATTGGAGTAAATGAAGACTTGTTTAATGCTTCACTTTCTTCCTGGAAAAATGATTGGTTGCTTGATTTAGGAGAAACTTGCCACATGATTTTTAGAAGAGATTTTTTTGAAGAATTTACTGAAAATTTTGATGGAGCATTATACTTTGTAGACAAATCAAAACTCAAGCCATCAAGGTTTGAGACAATCAGGCTCAAATTGCCTGGTCTTCCAGACTTTCTTCTGCATGATGTTTTATATCTCCCACAACTGATGAGAAACTTGTTGTCCTTGTTCCACATCCACCAGCAAGGACACTCCATTCATATGTTTTATGGAAAGATTGAGGTGATAAAAGCATCAGATCACTCACTTGTCATGATGGGGATAGAAGAAGAAATGCTTCTCAAGTTGCAAGGTACCTTTGCTTGTGCACAAAATTTCTCATACAGTTCTCATTATGATGAAGGTACATTTCCATCAAGTCTTTTATGGCATGCTAGATTTGGACACTTGAACTATGACAACCTTCGCTTGTTGAAGAAAAATGGTGTTACTGGTTTAGCTACAAATCATAGGAAAATTAAGCGATGTGATGCTTGTATTCTAGGAAAGCATAGAAGCAGTCTTTTCATGATTCACATTCCAAAGCACATAGAAAACTTGAACTCATTCATTGAGATTTATGCGGTCCAATGCTTGCTCCTTCTACAAATGTAAATAAATACATGATGGCATTTATTGATGACTACACCAGAATGTGTTGGGTTTATTTATTGGAGAAAAAATCTAATGCTTTTCAAACATTCAAGAACTTTCATACATGGATTGAAAATGATGCACAATTTCATATTAGATCTATTCGCACTAATAATGGAAAAGAATACACTTCAAATGAATTTGAAATGGAAAAGAATACATTTCAAATGAATTTGAAAACTATCTTTTCCAACATGGGATCAAACATCAAACAACTATGCCTTATAATCCCCAACATAACGGAGTAGCTGAAAGAATGAATAGGAAAATCTTAGATATGGTACATTTCATGATGTTTTTCAAGAATGAAAAATTGATTTTTTGGGTTGATGCAGTTATATGTGCTATATATGTAAAGAATAGAAGTCCATCTAATGCTATTAGAAACAAGAAACCTTATGAAATGTGGTATGGCCACATTCCTTTGGTAAAGCATCTTAGGGTCTTTGGTTCCACCTGTCATGCCTTGATACCAAAAGTACATAGAAACAATTTTGGTGCAAGGATTCATAAGTGTATCTTCTTGTGGTATTGAAATACCTCCAAAGCAGACCGTATCTATGCTGAAGTTAATAAAAAGTTTGTTGTATCTAGAGATGTAATCTTTGTTGAATCTTCCAAAGATGACAATGTTGTTGAGTGGCAACTTGATTGCTTGGATAGATTCAGACATGAAAAATCATTTCAAGAATTTGATAATCAGTTTCCACATCTTGAAGGGGGGATTCCTATACTAAATCAATCTTTGGAATATTCTTTTGAAGCACTCTCTCCCCCACATGAAACTCCAACCACTGATGATATTTTGAGTGATGTAATTGACATAATTGGGAGATTCAATCTTGATTCAGTTCCAACTCAGTCAACTGAATAGCTTGGACCATCTTAGAAAGGTCCCCCAAAGTGGCTGAAAAAGACACTTGAAAGTGTTCATCCTGATGAGGTTCGAAAGACAAGAACAATAAATTCAACCAGGCAAAATATAGGTGATGTAGATGATTCTGATTCACTTGTTGATATGGATGTTTCTTATGATTGTGAACTAAATTTTTCTACATATTTTGAACCAACTTCATGATGAATGGAAATAATTGATGAAAAAGGAGTATGATGCCTTGATAAAGAATGGAACTTGGAAGTTGGTTGATCCTCCATTGGGAACCAAACCAATTGGCTGCAAGTGGGTCTAAAAGAACAAGTATAAAGATGATGGCTCACTTGACAAGCACAAATCTAGGCTTGTGGAAAAAGGTTTTTCACAAAAGGAAGGGGTCGATTATGAGGAAACTTTTGCCCCCATAGCAAAATGGGCTACCATCTGGACACTCTTTTCCCTAGCAGCTCAAAACAGTTGGAACGTCCATCAAATGGATGTAAAAACTACTTTCTTGAATGGAGATCTAAAAGAGAATGTTTTTATCTCCTAGCCTGAAGGATTTGTTGTGAAGGGACATGAACATAAAGTATGCAAACTTGTGAAATCCTTTTATGGCCTCAAGCAAGCACCGCGAGCCTAGTATGAAAAGTTAATTGAGCATCTTCTGAAACTCAACTTTAAACCTTATGATCTTAATGCTGCAACTTTGTTTGTCAAGAAATTTGGAAAAATAATTGTATATCTTGTGGTATATGTAGATAATCTTTTGATGACAGGGAACAATGAGAGCTACATTGCATCCATAAAGAAGGAATTGAGGAAAGGTTTTTAAATGAATGACTTGGGCTATGTTCACTACTATCTTGGTATTGAAGTAACTCAACATCTGAAGTCTATATTCCTTTCTCAAAAGAAGTACATTGGAGATCTATTGAATAGGTTTGGCATTGCTGAGTGAAATCCTCTAACTACTCCAATGGAACAAAATTTAAAGCTCACATCCATTGAAGGAAAAGAATTTGAGGATGCAACAAAGTATAGACAACTTGTAGGAAGTATCAACTACCTGACTATTACCAGATTAGACATTTCATTTTTTGTTGGAATCCTCTCCAGGTTTATGCAAAAGCCTTGTGAGGGACATTGGTCTACTACAAAAAGAGTTCTAAAGTACTTGAAGGGAACTTAGGACTTTTGAATCAAGTATACATAGGTGGGAAACTTCAGCTTGATTGGATACTCTGATTCAGATTTCGATCGAGACAAAGAAACTGGGGTATCTACTTATGGTTATGTTATGAGTCTTGGATCAGGAGCTGTATCCTAGAGATCACGCAAAGAATCAATTCCAACAGATTCCACAACAAAGGCACAATATGTGGCAACAACTGAGGCAACAAAAGAAATTGTGTGGCTTAGGAAAATTATGGATGATTTGTAGGTAAAACAATTACATTCAACTCCACTCATGATTGACAACACCTTTGTAATAAAGTTGGCCAAGAACCCAAAGTTCCATGATTGAATGAATCACATCAATACAAAATACCATTTGATTCAACATCATATTGAGGCCCAGACAATCCATCTACGCCATTGTTCCACTAAAGAGTATATTGCAGACATCTTCACCAAAGCGCTTGAAAGAGAAAATATTGAAAGATTCATAATGATGCTTGGACTCATCAACATCCCTTCAGATTAAGGGGGGGAATGTTGACACCTAATCATGGGGATTGGGTGAACACTTTAAAATAATGTAAATAGTAAATAATGGAAAATGAAGAGTCATCAAGAGGTGAAATCCAAGAGTCACTCCCTCATGCATATAACCATGAGTAATATTAATGGATAAGCACAATTGATTTGAGGAGTTACCTCCTCGTTTGAAACTAGTCTACCATGATGCATGATCTTTCGTTCTCAGGTGTAGGTGACTATGAGAGAGGACAAGCCTTTAAAACTACGCAGAGCACATTTTAGGCCGAGATGCGGGCTTCGGGGCACTATCAAGGAAAATTTCATAGAGGTCACTGGGAGGCTGGGATGAGAAGTCTGGAATAGTAGTGACATTCTACGGGGTATGGCTCTGTTGGAAGGCAGAACTGCACATTTTTTTCAAAGAGGACATTCTAAGAAAATTTTGTAGTTTTGAGGAGGAGCAGCAAGTCGGCTGATAGGGGGATCAACTGATGGAATTACACAATTTTCGAGGATAGTGTAGTGACAGGAATTGGGTGTCTATCCCTCATGTGTGTGCAATTTATTCAGTTAGAGGAGGCGTGCATGCTAACAAATTTTGTGCAATCTTTTGGAGGAGTGAAGCCTGAGGTCACTACCTTGTCAAACTTTCTGGTTGACCAAAGGGAGGCCTGATAGATTGGCTTGCAGGCAATGCAGATTAAAATGGCTTCTTGAGCAAATTATGCATTGTTATGGTGACAGTCAGCCAAATTGATGCCACGATTGTGCAGTGCAGACTGCCTAGGAGGAATCCTCAAGCTTTGCACAATTCTCAACAGCAGTACTTGATCATTGAGGGTTGAAACTACACAGTATAGCTCAATGGAGGTCCGATTGATGGTGGGTGGTTTGGTTGATAGATTTTTGACAAAATGACTAAGTGTGTGAGTAAGTGGACTTATGTATACATTACCTTGGAAACACACACTCAGCATGACTTGACGACAAGACACCTCGAACCAACATGACAACATATGCTCAGTGTTGCATACAACTTTGTGTGTGAGTGTGACAGATGCCTACATAGTAAATACAACTTGTACACATGAAGACATACCTTGAACATGGCTAGAACATGATTGCAAGCATGACATTGTGACCAACATGCTAAAAGATGTCCGTTGAACGATCAAGCGAGGAGGGTGCAAAGACTCGACACGAGCTCACAGGATGAGCCTGAGTGTTTGCAAACATCAAGGAAAAAACCAAGGAAGGCTCTAAAATTGGATGCGAGCCAAAATATTGGAGGGTGTTGTAGCTACTACAACACTTGGTGACACACTGGTTGAATACTAGCTTCTTTGTTTTGGTCCATTGACTACACAAGGCCTCGTTCTATCAAGGAGTATTGAATCGTTGCGCGGGTTGCTTTGGCTTACCCACTTACCCCATGGATAAACATGGTTCACCTTTTTCTAACTATGTTAAACACAACAACAAGTTTCAGCTTGATCATAGTGTTTCAAAATCAGGAAGGGTAGTTTGGCTCATGAGTTTAAAATTTTCAGAGTATTAGTTTTCATCTCTGGTGTTGCTCCGCAGTTAATAGGCCTGTATAGAACCTCGACAGAGTCATGTAGGAACACATGCATTGCTCCACTACCAGCGAGCCTGGTCAGTACCTCGACAAAGTCACGCAAGAACACATGCATTGCTCCACTGCCAGCAAGCTTGGTCAATACTTCGGTGGAGTTCCATGCTTCACCTCTCTATGTAGGAAGCCTTTCTCTTCTTTCGCCTTTGTATATATATATATATATTTTAAAAGAGGAATGTGCATAGGAACTTATTTATTTTTGGGTGGAAGAGGGATCTGACTTATTGAGAGTAGAAGAGGTTGTTCCTTCAGAGAAACATGTAAGACCTCTGATATAGGTTTTCTCATTTAGATTTTCCCCTTCTCCATTTCTACTAGTTGGATGAGCTTGAACACAGAGAAGAAATATGAGTATAGGCATGGGGTTTCCAAGTGTGGACACAGGTCCATGGTTGGACCAGAGCTTCCCTTACAGACAACTCCTATTTTTTGTCAAGACTTCATCGACTGAAGGTTATAACCAAGCACAGAGAAGACGAAGTAAGACTTGGCCAAGTGCTTCAGTGTCACAAGACTCTTTCGATCTCAATCACATACTCATTCAAAATCTAGAACTTAGCAAAGGGAAATACTTATTGAGAAAACCAAAAATAGAATGATACTAAGCAGACAAAATAAAACAGAACAAAAATAGTAAATAAAAGCGAAAAGACAACAAGTAGTAAACAAACTATGTACATGGCGCGGGGCGTGGCCCCGACTTACTGAAAGTAGTGCTTGATATCTTAGTTGTTGATAGGAAGGTTATTAATACTCCCGTCAAGTGATTACATATGGTACGTGTGTGGGCCTAGCTTCTCCTAAACAATATATGGGCCAATCCATAGGGACTGTAAATTCGTATGTTTGCCTTTGTCTTCATGGGGTTTGTCCCACTTCAAGACTAAGTCACCCACATCAAATTTAGTGTTCCCTATAGACTTCTTGTTAAACCATCTCTTGATACAGTTCGGTGAGTGTGATTTTTTCTTTTTCTTTCATCCTTTCTTCCTGCAACTTGTGAAGTGTATACATCCTACACTGAACTAGTAGACAAGGCTTGCCTTGGGATTATTGGGACAATTAGAGCGCAGGCAAGTATATGTTTAGCAGAAGGATGGCTTCTTTCCCATAAACTAGGAAGTATGGTGAAGTGTTCAAAGAGGATTTGGGTGTTATGCTATCAACCCATAAAGCCTTCGTCAAAGAAGAGTGTCAATTACGCTGTTAAGAGTAAATGGTCTTCTTGATAATGCAGATAAGGTTTTTATTTGTAGATTTTGCGAGACCATTTCCCTCTGGGTAGTAGTTAGATGAGTGTTCAAGCACGATACCATACTGCAATGAAAAATCATAAAGCTTTAAAGATGAAAATTAAGTTTCATTGTCAAACAAAAGTAATATCAAAACACCAAATCATGAGATGATGTTTTGTTGGAGGAAGATGATGACTTCCTGGTCATTCACGTGCTTAAGCAGAATTGCTTTTGTCCACCGTGTGAAGTAATTTGCAGCTGTCAAGATGTAGTGATGTTGTTTTAACAAATGTGGGAGGGTTTTCCCGATGATGTCTAGGCCCCACTAGTGGAACGATTCAATCACTACAACAAGGTGTGCTAGGGTTGTTGACCTTCATGTTTTTTCGGCACATCGCTGATAGACAGGGCACTTGTGGGCATAAGTGTGCATCCTTGAATAATGTGGGCCAATAGAAACCATCTCGCGTAACTTTGTGCGTAGTGGTATTTCTTGCGAATTTTCCCTCAGCTAGTCAGCCATGTAGATCATGTAGACATTCTTTGAATCATGTGCCTCCAGGCACTTGAGCAAAATTATGCTACCTTGTTTTCTGTAAAGCACCCTATGCACCAAATGATAAGGTAAAGGTTTGAGGTGAAGTTCTCTCTTTTGTCTCATGGAGAAGTGAGAGGGTATGGTTCCATACTCAAGGTACTGGGGCACATCTTCGTACCAAGAGTTTCTACATGAAGTGGGTGGTGCTCGCTCTACATCATACATCTCAATTTCTTGCTCCCAACCAGCGAGCTCTTCTTCTTCCTCCTATGCATGGACTGCTTTAGCTGCGAGTTTGTAGAGACCATGACCCTTGATAGTTTGAACTGGTTTGATGTCAAGATCATACTCTTCCAAGCCTGTCATCCAGTTCGCATGTATTTCACCCATTTCTTGTTGTACAAGCAGTGATCGGACCGCTGGGTGTGGTACGAAGACTGTACAATGGCTCTTTAGTAAATAGGGTCTGAAGTGTTTCACCGCCTTGTATACTACATATGCTTGTTTTTCAATGGCGGGGTAGTTGAGTTCAGTTCCCTGCATGCTTGCGCTCATGAAGGAGATGGGACGTTCGCCGTTCATCTCATCCTTATGAGTGAGTACTGCAGCAAGCGAGTTATCAAAGGCGAAGGTGTATAACAAGAAATATTTGTTAAAATTTGGGCTATAAAGTGTAGGAGCATCTAATAGAGCCTAATTGATACGGGTGGATGCATTCTTTTCCCTCTTACCTCGGTTGTAGACTACATCCTTCTTGATCATGTCTTGCATAGGTTTCACTATCTGTGCATAATCCGAGATGAACTTTTGGAGCAATTTTATCTTTCCCAAGAAGGATTACATTTATTTCTTGTTGGCTGGGTGAGGAATCTGTGTAATGGCCCGATCTCAGTCCAAATCAACCTTGATCCCACTTCTGGCAATGATGTGCCCAAGGAGGTTCCCCTTAGACATTGCAAATACACTATTTTTGGGATTCAAGGAAATCTTGTATTTATCATGTTGCTTGAATATATTCTTCATATGGCATATGTGGTCTGACTATTTTCTGGAAAATACATTCACGTCATCAAGGTACACCACTACACTTTGTTTGATGAGTCTACAAAAGGCGATGCCCATGGCACGCTGAAAAGTTGCGCCTGCATTCATGAGCCCAAATGGCATTCACCTGTATGTAAACGTACCCCACTTGGTATAGAAGGTAGTATTTAGTCTTTTAGGTTCTGCTACCAGAACTTGGTTATAAGATGAAAAACCATCAAGTAAGGAAAACATTTCTGCCCCAGATACTGTTTGTAAAATATGCTCCATTGATGACAAGGGGTAGTTGTCTTTGTCCGAGGCGCGATTCAAGTTTCAGAAATCAATGCATAAGAGGATATCCCCAAGATTATTATGTATAGGAACTAAGTTAGGAACCCACGTGGAATGAAAAAATATGTAAATGATCCGTACATCCAACAACTTAGTCAACTCTTTCTATATGAGGGGTTCAAGTGATGAATGTGCTTTCCGTAGCTTCTGCTGAAATGGCTTGACCCCTTCCTTGATTAGAATCACATGTTGGATTGTTCGTGTGTCATATGTTTTCAAATCATCGTATGCCCACGTGAATACATCCCGGTACTGTTTGAACAAGTGAAAAAATTCTTTCCGCTCCTACTGTGTGCAACACGTACTGAGATTGAAAAACTTAAGATCTTGTTCTATTCCAAAGTTTATCTATTCGTGCATCATGGTGGAACTGTGGGTTTTTTTGTTCCTTGGCCCATGAAAGCGGTTTTGCAAGTCATAGATATTTTTGAGAGATACCACACCCTTGGAGATGAGGTTTCCTTTCTTGTCAATAGTTGTAGCTTGTAGGGACTGCTCGTGCTCATATTTGTCAATCGTTGCGTGCTTGAAGACATCAGCGTTGGTCGTGAAGTGCATTATCTATTGATCATCATAAAAAATGCATAAATTAGTTATGTTACAGGGATATATGGCTTATCCAAAATTTCAACAGTAAATCTATCCCTAAGAGGTGACATCCTAGCATTTGCATTTGCTAAGGCATCGATAACTGCATTACACATTATTGGCACAACAATGATATTGAATGCTTGGAAGTTAGATATTAGTTGCGATACCTCTTGTTGGTAACTTTTGAGATGAGGTGACAAACAGTGTATGGTGTTATGTACCTTTGATACCACGATTTATGAATCACCTACCACTTTGAGCGCTACAATGTTGACACTAATGGACTTGTGCAAGCCCAATATGAGTGCTTCATATTAAGCAGTGTTGTTTGTGCACTCGAACTCCAAGTTTCTTGAGATAAAAATTTTCATTTGCTTCGAGTCTATCAAGACACACTTGGCTCTAGATCCATCCTGTGTCTTTGATCCATCAAAATACCCAGTCCACAACTCATCTGTACACAGATCGCTTGACATGATAGTACTACTCCTGCTACTACTACTACTACTACCACTAGTGTTACAATGTATTGTACAAGTTTTATTTCCATCAGTTGGGCAAGGAAGGAGACCCAATTGCGTGTCTGGTGGCGTTGGAGCTGGCTATGTGATATAACACCCCAGCTGTGTTTCCAAGAGGTAGTTGCCGAACATGAGTTCCACAAAAGCCAATGGTTCGTTCTAACCATTGATGGGAGTGACATTATGTCTCATGTATCTCTTAGATAACACCCGAATCTGATTGCTTTTGTGTTGGTATAGAAGCCACAAGTGTGACCAGTCTGTAGCAAAGTACCCATTCAACTTGCTAGACCAGTCTATTCTAAGCAGTAAGCCATACACTTCTAGTATGTCCATAATGAAAAAATTGATGCACTGGTGAAATCGGTCGTCATGAGATAATAAAATGATCACATCCCAAAGTTCACCAATGGTTGGTACACACATTCAATCTAGTTGGATGATCTACGTAGATGTCTTACTCCATTGCGCATTGATCTTCTTAGCAATGGAGAGTGGCATGATGTTGGCTAATGCATCAGAATCAACCAAACAATTGTGAACATTGCAGTTAAAAATTTCAAATAAAATCAAGAATGGAGGTAAAACAAAGTTTTCTTCTTCCATCTAGAGTGTGTTGAGCACAATTGTGAGTGAACCGGGAGATGTGTTTTCTCCCTTCCTAGTAGAGGTTGTGCTATCTATGGATGTTTGCCCCAATGTGCGCAACAAAATATCTCGCTAACCCTGGATCTTAGCTAACTCGAAGAAAGAGTTGTTAGCATGAGTTTTCTTCATATCTCCCACAATATTGTAGTCAAGAGTGGGTAAACTCACCGAGATGTCTGGGGTTAGACTCGTGCTTGTATTGTCTGATAGAGTGTTTGAAGTTTACTGCTCATGGACGTACTCTTGTTTGTAGCTATCTTCCTAGGATTACTTTGTGTTTCCTTCTTTTGGATGACTGGTGGATTGACCTTCCTCAACAGTTCAAGCTTTTTGTTCATCTCCCCAATTGTAGGGGGAGCCCCTTGAGTTCTGAGATTGTATCGACCACTTTTCTTTGGGGGCTGCTTCTCGGTGTTCATTTTATGTGCTTCTTGCAAGAATTGATACATGTTTATCACCTACCCAGTGCTGGGTGCCTCATCAGATGCAACATCTTCCTCATCGTCTTTGTCTCCCGACAAATACTACACATTTTTTACCACGTTTGGAATATGATTTCATATCGAGTCCACAACTCATTTCCATTTCGTACAAGTCCCTTCTAGGTGACGGTCTTCAGGGAATGAGAAAAAATATTCATTCATGCACAATTCCATTTGGAACACTGAGCTAGATCTTTGTGCAATTTTAGCCGAGAAGCAGTTGCTGCGGGATGACATGCTCCCCTTCTGTTTTCTGGGAGGTTGACTACTCACAAATGTCTCGATCATTCATTTATTTAGCTCAGACACCTCTATAGTCAAGTTCTTGACAAGATGAATAAAGGTTTCAATGTCACTTGCTTCCTTGTATTTATCCTTTCTCACCGTAGCCTGGGGTTTCCTGCTCGCATATTTGGAGTCTTTTGTTGGTTCGTCATCCTTGATGACTCCAATTGTGTGCAAGTCTTTTTCCACAATGATCGCCTCTTTGTAGTTCTGTAGTAATGTTGGTTTTGTATCCCGCTTGACGAACTGCCCAATACTGGTTGGCAGTGTAGACGTATAATAGTCACCATTGATGGAGTCATGAGGTTTTGTGTCTGCTACAAACTTGTTCAATATGCACAAAAACCTCTAATTAAAATATTTTACTTTCTCTTTTGACTCCATCTTCAGACTCCCAACTCTTTGAGCAACATGGCAGGGGTCTTGTCATCAACAATTTTTTCTAGGAACATCCTTTTGAACATACCCCAGTTATGGATGGAATTGATAGGAAGGCTTGTGGCGAAGTAAAATTATAAGTGCGGACACGAACAAATTCCTCTAGCTCAATAACAGGTCTATCCACAATAGATACATTCTATGGAAGATTTCCTTAGGTTAGAATTAATCAAGAGGGCCTACCTCTTGGTTGATTATTCTTCTTGATGATGTCCTCGCTTGCTCGCTCTAGCAATCTCTCGCTTCCTTCTTCAAGTTCCTGAAACAAGTGAACAACAACAACACACAAACATAATAATAGAAAAATTGCAATTCAACCTACTTAATGAGTCAAGAAGCATTGAGACATGAATATGTAATATTACAAAACATGTAGGAAATCAATCGATAGTTGCATATATTAATATCAAAGAGAGATTACAACCATCTATCTTGACGTCACAGTCTTCCTCTGACAAGACTAGGTTCCGACACACTTCTGCTGGCACTCCATGATGGCTTCAAACAAAAATAGTTTAAATGCTCTTCCCTTTAGGCTTCAATCCAAATTAAACACACTTCTCTCTCACAAAACTAGATGGCTACAACTAGTAATAGCTTACTTTTCTAATCAAAATAGTATACTCACACTCAACCAACACTCTAACTAGCTTGTTCTTGGGAAGAAGGGATTTTTATATAGGAAATATGGATGGGAGATGGATCCTTTTCTCATGGGAGAAGGACTTATCCCTTGAGGTAGTTCCATCATTTTATGGGAAAGGAGCCCAAACTGTCATCCTCAACCCCATCCGGCCAAACTATTTACCAGACTTCTATTATAGAGCTTCTAGAGCTGGAAGCTTCGGCTCTAATTTAAAAAACTTTCCATAACAGGACTGATGCGACTGAAACAAAACCCAGTCGCTCTGGTCAATGCGAGGAGTAGTGCTAATCTCTGCAAATCGGCACGGGGGAGACAAAGGTCATTAGCACCGGCCTTGTAAACTGGGAAAAACAGAAGTTTTAGGGGAAATGGTGCAAAAAGGAAATGATCTTTTCATGAAGAGGGACATGATGGGAGTTTCTTCATGAAGGCAAAGCATGCGGGGTTCACTGTAGAGGTCCTCCAGGATCACAAAAAGGGGAGTACAGGGATAGTGACAAAATGCTATGTAACAGATGCCCCCTAAAGAGTGAAGGTCGAGTTGGAGTGAGAGATGAAACGCTTTATAAATCAGTGCGAGGAACCAATCTGTCATCAGAAAACCTGCAAGCAAGTACAAATACATATGCATAAACTGAGATCTCTGTCAAATGATACATTAATTGTGGCATGGACGTAGGCATCTAGAGAATGATCATGTAAATGGATCTAGGTATGGGCACAACCATCCGTTAGAGAGGATCATAATGAAACTAAGGTATGGCTACAACCATCCAATAATGAGAAGTATCACATATGAGAACTCATGGTCTGGTCGTAGCCAGCCATATGAAAGAGACATGCATATCATCATAAACCATGTCACACCACTTCGCAACCTAGACTTATGTGATCTAAGTGTAGGGTCTTGCGCTCCAACACGAACCGATCAAAGTACAGATCATAGCATGAGAATAGATGTGTTGACGTTGAACATGCTATAAAGTTGCTTGATTACCAGTCAATGATGTAAACTATTAACAAGTGCGAGAGAAACCACCAATAATGACAATGGCCCTCAAGGCACTATCAGCACAATTCATGGAATGTGAATATAGGAACTGAATTCAAACAGCCGTGAAATCACTCGATTGAAAGCCAATGATGTGAACTTGTCTTCGAGTGCGAAGAACTTGCCATTAAGGCATGCAAGCTCTAAGGTACTGGAAGGGATTCTCTTGATCAACTTCCCAGATAATGAGTTGAAGTCGACGGAAAGTGACCGTGTCGAAGGAGGGGCCATAATGAATCCCACATCATCGACGCATGACTAGAGGATGCAAAATGATTTTGGATGATATAGAGAAACAGAGGTAAGTGTAACTACAGAAGGACAACTCTTGAACATATCAACGACACAATTGGAAGTTTGGAAGCTTTTGGATCCATGGGATTAGAGGTCATAATGACATGGCAGAGATCAAATGAAAGGAAAAAATGAACGGCCCAAACCCACGAAGGTCAATGATACTAAGGAGGATGTCCCAACCCGACACGAAGCAAAGAGTGTCATGTTCAAGAGTAAGTTGCTGACACGACTCGATAGATTTCCACATTTTCCCCCACCATTTCTGGCAAGTACCTCAATTGTTTTTTAATTGCAAGCTTGAAGGGGATAGCATATGTTTGCATTGTAATTTCATCCTTTGGATGAATCCGACCTAGTAAGTTCAATGAGCCCTAGGAAGGAGAAGCTCATGTTCGTCATGGGGAAAATCTGATGTCGTTTAATATTTTAACGAGTCTGACAAAGGTGTAACTCGATATCTTTTTCATGTTTAGAGAGTTTGAAAAAGACACATAGAAGAAAACTCCACATGGTCCCTTTTCGTACATTTGTGTCTCTCAAGCCAAAAAAGGTAGAAAACAATACTTGAGAGAATTGCTTGACCATTTTAGTCAAGGAGCACCTTTTTAGTAAACAGTGCATCCCAGCCCGAAAAAGGGGTAAACTTGTACTGGGCGCACGATGTTTCACATCCATTAATGAGTTAAAAATGACAAGGGCTCGGCCATATTTTCGCTTTTAAAGGGTCAGAAAAGAGTTGAAAGCGGACCCCCCATTTTTATTCTCTTTAACGACTCAAAAAGGGAAAAAATATTGGGCAATATTTTCATATGAGTTTAACGAGTCGAGAAAAGAGCTGAAATGTGAGTCATCGCCATCACTGAACATCCATCACCTATTGTTGCACAAGTAAGGCAAAGTGTATTATCGAGTCCATGAGGTAAAATAGGTCAAAAATATTTACAAAACCTGATATTTTGATGAAAAAAATGAATAAAAGGGGGAAAAGTAAACATATTTTTACCATTTACCATTTTACCTTTGCGGTGAAGACTTTTTACCCACTTTTGCCCTAGTTTTTTGGAGCAGATTACGGGAGATTCGGGAGGTCAATCGACGAACCGTTAGTTTCAGGTAACACCTGAAGCCCTGAGCTCCATTTTCATGCTATTCATTTCTATTTTTAGCCATTTTTTAGGATTTTTAGGGAGGTTTTTGAGAAAAATTTTCACCCTCGATCGGTGCGATTTTCGGGCATGGGATTGCGCCAGCCAAGGGTGATTTGCATAACCATCCACATTGACCGGTGTGACTATCTCTAAAGCAGGTGCGTTGATCGCGTGGATAGGGAAAAACCATTTTTTCTCAAGAATCGACCATTAAAACGTGAATTTTATGTGCTAAAATTGATGATTGACTCAAATAAATGGCTTTTGTAGGAGAGAAATTTCCAAAAATGGTCGATTGGAAGGAAAGAGAACATGAAGATGTTGACACCTAGGTATTGAATGATCCAAATTTCCTGGAAGCTTTGAGGGCTTGTGGGCTCCTCATTTTTTTCCTTACACCGGGGATGCGGGCCTAGCCCGAGTTGCTTCTATACTTGATAAGCCTTTGGGACATCAATCGTGAGATCTTTGTCATTGGGGACTAGGAGATGGAGTTGAAAACTTCAGATATCTACTTCATCACTGGACTGCCTTACAGAGGTGAGCTAGTGAACTTGTATGGGTCATGCTTGATCGAGGCAAGCATATCTTCCCTACTTGCCGAGCACTGTCCTGAGGCCCTGAAATCCAAGAGTGGGAAGATATAAATTTCTAGTGTGTGGGATCTGAAACTGAGGGTGCTTCTATTGACTATCGACAGAGTGGCGGGGTCCCAGGTAGAAAATGAGACTAACAAGTTGAAGTTCCTTTATACTATTGACTGCACAGCTCCTATGATCTTCAACTTGGCAGAGGCCATGAAGATGAACATCAAGCGCCAGTTATCCAAGGCCAAGGCGGGAAATTTGAAGAAATTTGGCTTCAGATCAGTACTTGTGACCTTCTTCCTAAAATGAGTGCCATTTCTCCAGTATCAGTTGACTGAGGTCGATCCTCCTACGCCATGTGATCCACAGATGGCCTGTTGGAGTTGTCTGATGCCCAGGATCACTGGGAGTCAGCATATGTCATACCAACTGACATTCTTCTCATGGATACGATGATAGAAGATCATTTTGGAGGACTGGCCATACAGCGACACTAATTTCTATGGAGATCCAAATATTCCCTTACCAGATGGAGAGGACTTCGAAGACGAAGGTAAAAAATCAAAACTTTTTGATTTTGATTTTTTTTAATTGTTTTTGGTATATGCATGCTTATAACATTTCTCTGGTTTATGTAGATGTTGGACCAGAGTGGCCAACCGAGATGTCCCCAATAGTCAGGCATGTCCCCCGTCCTATTGATGTCGTCGCCCCTTATCAGGAAGGGAGTGATAACGAGGAGGAGATTGTGAGGAACCTTGAGGGGTTGACTCATGGTATCCCAGAGTATGCTCGGATAGGAGACATGCCCCGGTGGTACCAGAGGCACACAGTGGGAGTCTCAGATCGGATCCGCCGACTGCTGAGTCGTGTTGCACGAGTTGTCTCGTGCTACCATGACCACCATGCTGAGTAGTTCCTAGGTCCAACACTTACATATTTTTTGAGGCCTACGTGCCACGAATGTACGAGGCTTGCGAGCCGCTGATGTTATTATAGACACACATATTATTTTTTGGGGTTTTGATGTATCAAACATTCTCACACACAAAAACACAAACACACATATATATATATATATATATATATGTTCTATTTTCCCATCTATTATGCTACAAATGGTTTGTCTTATCTTTTACATGTTTCATAAATGTCTATCCAACACGTAATTAGCTAATGCATTTGTCAATGTATTCATGCGTCTAGGAATACGATGATATATAATATAATCAAAATGTCTTTCCAATAGACAGATACAGAGATACATTCATAATATTTTAGGGTTCCTGACAGAATATTGCATGTTGAGTTGAAGGACGACAAGCTGTGAATCCAGGTTGAAAACCAATTCTCTGATGCTTAGAGTGATGGCTTCTGACAACAATTCGATGATCGCATTGTATTCAGCAATGTTGTTGGTTGTATGACCCAGGCAGATACCTTGAAGGTCAATCAACTCACTGTTAGGGTCGTAGATAGCCCATGCCATAGATGATAAGTTCCAGGTACTACGACAAGCACCATTGGCAAAACCAACGTGTGGAGTTGCAAATGTCTACAAAGCAAGAAAAGCATAGTAAACAGGAAAGTTGTTTGAAAACTATCACACAAAACCATGCTGTACAAAAATGAATCACACACTAATGTACATAACTAACCATGCAAAGTGACCTAAGCATAGTACTTTTTGAGGTAAAGTCCATTTCGGGGCTTATCGAGAGGATTTCCTTCATAATCAATAAGCTCATAGACTCCTTTCTACAAAACGCGTTTTACAATAATGGGCCCATGGCACATAAGTTCAAACTTGCCTGCCCCCAGCTTATCATTAGCTTGGTTGTATAGCAGGACCAAATCACCCTCAGAGAAAGTACGAGGGGAGACCGACTGATCAAAATGGGATTTGACCCATCTCTTTTGTGCTTCGATGACCAAGGTAGTGTGACGACGAGTCTCATCCAGTCATTATAGATATAAGAGGTGTTCCTCTTGAGGTGATGTTTCAGGGAGGAGTTCAACAACTAGCTTGAGTGAAGGAATCTCACATTCAATCGACAATTTTGCTTCCAAACCATAGACCAGCTAGAAAGGTGTGAAACCAGTTGTGTCTTTGGTCAAAGTTCAGTAAGCCCACAGAGTTGAAAAAGCATGAGATGCCAATTTGACTTGTGCATCCCAATAGTACGCTGAAGCATGGTAACCAAAACCTTGTTCACTACTTCAACTTGGTCGTTAGCCTGAGGGTAATATGGGGTTGAGCCATCATGGCGCAAGCCCAATGTAGATGCCAGTTCTGCCATCATGTAATCTTTGAAATGGGAGCCATGGTTTGTGACAATGGCTTGGGGTATGCCGAACCTAGAAATAACATGGTTAAAAAGGAATTGAGCCACCGTCTTACCATCTGCAGAATATGTAGGCATCGCTTCAGCCCATTTGGTGAAATAATCCACAACGACGATAATATAGCCATGCCCCCTGGCCGAAAAAAGGTTACATGTCATATAATCAATGCCCCATTTGGCAAAGGGACCAATGGTAATGACGGGGTGTAGGTGAGCGGGGTGGGGCACACATCTTGCGTAGGTAAATTTGGCATTTGTGACACTTACAGACAGCAAGAATGCAGTCTTTGAAGATAGATGGCTAGAAATAACCAGCGCGAAGGATTTTCTCAGCAGTAGCATAACTAGACATATGACCACCACATGCCCATGAGTGGCAATCATTGGGAGCTCTTTCAGCTTCCTCGATTGTGAGGCATCGGCAAAGAACATAATCGACATCGACACGGTATAAAGTATCGCCAATAATACAGTAGGGTTGGGAATGATACTAAATCCTTCTATGATCATCCTTGGTCAACGTGGACCGGAACATGGAGGTTTGGAGATACACGATGACATCACTGTACCATGGATCAAGGGTGCTAATAAGGAAAAGGGTCTCATCTGGAAGTTGTTCATCTGCACCAGTAGGGAGAGCTTTGTAGGGAAGAGAGCAAATCAATTCAGTGAAAACAAGTGACTTCTTAGATTTTGCCGTAGTGAAGACCAAATCGAGTTCTTGCAAGTAACAGTCCATTTAGAATAATTCCCCCCCAGCAAGTGATGAGTTAGGATATAGGTCATAGGGTTGCATTCAGAAATCACTATAGTTGTACGTAAAAGGATATAGTGCCGAAAGCTTTGAACAACTTGAACGACAGCCAAAGCCAACTTCTTGACATGTCCATAACACGCTTTAGTGGTGAGGAGGTTCCAACTAAGGTAGTAGATCACATGTTCGCTTCCTTCGTCGTCGTCTTGGACCAACACCATAACAATGGTGCTAGGGGTTGCGGCTAGGTAAAGGAAGTAATCTCAATAATAGTTTGGTCGATGCAACAGAGGAGAATTTATGAGGATGGCCTTAAGATCATCAAAATATTTTTGGGCCACCTCATCCCATGCAAAGGGCATTCCTTGTTTGAGCAACCAGGTAAATCTTGTGGCTAGCCCGGCATAGTTAGGTATAAAACAACGGAGAAAGTTGGCCTTTCCTTGTAGGATCTGGAGTTGGTGCAGTGAAGATGGAGGGGGTAAATTTACAATGGCCTCAACTTTTAGTGGATCTAGGTGAATCCCGTCCTTGGAAATGATGAAGCTGAGGAGTCATCCTGATTCCACACAGAAAACACATTTGTGTGGATTTAACCAAATGATATAATTTCTATAGCGTAGAAAAATCTACCGAAGATGGTTTGTGTGATCTTGGTGCTTACGAGAATGGGCAGGAAGGTCATGCAAGTAAGGCTGGATAATGTTGCGAATATCATGAAACGCATAGGACATTGCCCGTTGAAACGTGGCTCCATCATTTTTGAGGCCGAAAGGGAGCTTCTTGTACACGAACGTACCCCATGGGCAAATAAAGGTTGTCTTTTCTTGGTCAGCCAGTGTGATATTAATCTGGAAAACCATCCATCAAGGAAAAGATATCACTCCCAGCACATTCATCAATGATTTGATCAATGAAGGGAGTAGGATAGTTATCTTTAGGACATGCACGATTAAGATCTCGATAATCCACGCAAACGCAGATCATGCCTTGTTTTTTAGTCACCGGGACAATATTAGGCACCCAGTTTGTAAGGGGGATGGGATAGATGAACCCAGCTTTGAGAAGATTTTTGACTTCACCTTGAATAGCGGTGGCCTTCCTAGGGTGCACAGGGAGAAGCCGTTGGTGAACGAGTTTCGCGTGTGGATACGTTGGTATTTCATGCACCACAATGAGAGGATCGATGCCAGACATTTCTTCGTAAGACCATGCAAACACATCATAGAATTCCTGAAATAGATGAGTATATGTATTGATCTCATATGGAGAACAAGATACCCCAATATGAACATGTTCATTGACACCGGGTTTGATAGAAATGTCAATCGGTATCGTTTAGGTAATATTACCCAAATTTCCTTCTGACCATACTTCATGAGTAATAGTCGGTGGCAAAAATGGAGAAGAGGACTCTTTGAAAGCGGTATACATGACCGCCAGGCAAGGCAGGAATGGGATCGATGATGAGTATCGATCCATGGTGGTTCCTTGAGAGACATGATTTCCATGATACCTTCATCAGCGAGGAAGGTCTCGGCTAAGGGATCAGATGATTCCAAAGTGCCAAGCTAGGGGGATTGAGAGTACATATCGAGAGAGGTCTTCGACATATGAGAATCAAAGGATGCAAAGTTTGAAGCTGAAATAATTTCCACGTAATTGAAATTGGCAGGACTAAGCGACATGACCTCTCCCCAAGCATCAACAATATATGGTGCAGGTAAAACCCAGGGATTAGATTTGATTGGGATCATATTAACAAAGGAAGCATGAGGAGGTGGGAGTGGAAAAATTCCCATTAAGGCAAAATCTTTGAAGAGACCGGCCCCCACACTTTCAGAGGGAGCACCAGAGTGCTTGACGTACGGAACATTGCCATTCGAGGAGGAAGAGGCAAAGAAAGACAGTTGATTGATGGTGACAATCTTCCCTTGATGGGGAAAACGGATCATGCGAAACAAAGAGGAGGCCACGACATGCATGGCATGAGTCTAACTTCGACTGAGTAGAAGATTATAATTGAGATTGGCATCAACAATCTTTACTTCAACTTACACTGTCTTGCCTTCCAGGGTGATGGCAAGGTTAGGTAAGACACTGAAGGGTCGCGAATCGCAGCCATCAAAAGCTTCAAAAGTGTTCGGAGACTGGTTTCGTGCAGGGGAACCAATAGCCTTCCAACATGCAGTTGACATGATGCAGGTGGAAGCACCTTCATTGATGATAGTGTGGTGGAGTAGAAACTTCGGACTCATTCGGAGAAGTGACTGGAGCATCGCCTTCGGGTTCCATGTTTGAAAAAAAATGACGACGAATGGCGAAATGTGTACTGGGGGATAGTTCCAAAGGAACTCCCAGCTGATTATATGAACTGTAAGGACGTTGCAGTGATATCTCAACAGCGTCAAATAAAGGGTTTAGAGGATAGATAACCAGTCCAAGCTGACCGTCAGTGATCAATGAGTTCTCTGGAGTTCGAACAAGGTTATCTGGAGATACTGGGCCAAGATCAATAGATGACCCTGAATCGAAGGTAGGTGGAGGACGAGATGAAAAAGGTTGAACAATCAAAACAATTGTGAGTTCAACATTTTGGTCCTCAAGTGACTCTGATAACTTAGGAAATGACTCCTCAGACAATCTTTCAGATGGAGGAGAGGAAGAGGAATTGGTTGATCTAGATGGTTTAGCCACGATGACCTTGTCTTAGTCGATAGAACAAATAGTTTCAAGGCTTTAAAATTTCCTTTTAAGGGAACTCACGATTTGGTAAAAAAGACTAACAAGATGTTTTGGATCGTGGGAACTTAATTATTAAGATGGATAAAAGATTGATGTTCTTTCATTTTTTAAGAGTTGAGAAAGAAACGAAGATGAATCTATCACTTTCAATTGGAAATGAGCTCAAAAGGACAAGTGCTCGAATGATCTTTTAAGTTTAATGAGTCCAAAAGATCAAATGACTACTCTGGATGATCTAGGTAAACAAGATTACCAAGCAACCATGAACTGCAGAATACCTCCTGGCGAACCAAGAAGTACGAGCAGGAAATCTCCCCGAATGCTGTGTTCGCTGTATCATGTTTGCAAGGTGGCTGACTCAACTTCCTAAGGATAAAAGGGTTGCAGCCTAGTGGGGTCTCCCATTATATACACGATAGTACGAGGAGAACAAATCCATGCTAGCGCTGTCTAATGCTGAAGCTAACGACAATTGCTAGGTTTAAAGATGCTGGAACACGTCTCTAGCCTAGACCTTATAGATATGATCGTTAATGTCAAATGCGCCTTAGGTTAATTGAATTCATTTTACAGTTGATCTTGAGTTAAGTTTCAGTTTTCAGGTCTTAGTGATGCTACTTGAAAAACCTAAAATGCAACTAAATGGGACAATACCCTTTCAATTCGATGAAATTCCTATAGTAGAGAGGGTAGAAACTACTCAATCAAATGCAAACAATCAAGTAACTGAAAATGAAATGATCTTTCACTACTTCAATTTTTCAAAAAATAAACTAATGAAAAATGCATTCCAATTCCTAATTCCCTAAAAAGCACTTATCTATCAGTCCTTTCAAAATGAAAAAAAAGGTTCCTTTCCTTTTTCAAATGTCGATGCAATTCTAGTTTTTTAAGAGATGCAAATCATAACGATGCAACAAGCTAGAATTCCAAATTTTCTGATGAAACAACGAAACAAACTTTCGCATACAATCTTTCAATGAAAAAGTTTTCGAGACTATGAGCTCTTCAAGAAGATGAAAACATGAAAAGAGAAGTTCATTCAGGTCAATGAAACACTAACTTTACCAAACACAAGACCAACAATGTAATCTATGCCTGAAAAAGACGTTCAAGCTAGTAAACGAAACCTTTTTCAAAATTGTACAAAAATAGGTCAAAGTCATAAAAGGACCAAAAAATAAATGTAAGGAGCAAACACACCCACACTCGGACTTGATGAGTCCACAAGCTACTGAATGGGCGACTAACTAGATGCCCTAGTGTCACTGACCACTCAATGACTCAATCAAACAAATAGCAAGATGACAAGCCAACAAGAAAGCAAAAACCAAATAAAAAGTAGTTGCCTAATCAGGGAGAAAATAGTAAAAAAAGCTCAAGGGGTCAAAAATATAAGAGCAGAACACACTGGAAAAGATTGGGGTCAAGCCCTAATCTTCACTTACAGGCATTGATGCAACTGCCTAACTGACAACAAGCACTAGAGGGTGGTCGGCGTGACTGTTCCTCCGTAATTCACGCTGGTCAATGCGACTGTCAGTGACTTAAATATGATGGCCGAGGCAACTAAGGAAAAATAAAAAAAAATTCAAAACAGGGACCAGATCTGCTACTATGAATTTTAGACTTAGGCCAGTAAGCAGGAGAAAATAAATAGAACCAAAGGGAAAAGAAACTAGCAAAGTTCTCACGAAATCATGAAATCCAAAACAAACAAAAGATGGGATTTCCCCAGCAGAGTCTCCAATTTGTGGTGAAGTAAAATTATAAGTGCAGACACGAATGAATTCCTCTAGCTCGATAATGGGTCTAGCCACAACAGATACATTCTATGGAAGATTTCTTTAGGTTAGAATCAATCAAGAGGGCCTACCTCTTGGTCGCTTATCTTTCTTGATGATGTCCTCACTTGCTCGCTCCAACAATCTCTCGCTTCCTTCATCAAGTTCCTGAAACAATTGAACAACAACAACACACAAACATAATAATAGACAAATTTCAATTCAACCTACTTAATGTGTCAAGAAGCATTGAGACATGAATATGTAATATTACAAAACATGTAGGAAATCAATCTATAGTTGCATATATTAATATCAAAGAAAGATTACAACCATTCATCTTGATGTCGCAATCTTCCTCTGACAAGACCAGGTTCCCACACACTTCTGCTAGCACTCCATGATGGCTTCAAACAACAATAGTTTAAAGGCTCTTCCTTTTAGGCTTCACTCCAAACCAAACACACTTCTCCCTCACACAACTAGATGGCTACAACTAGTAATAACTTGCTTGTCTAATCAAAATAGTATACTCACACTCAGCCAACACTCTAACTATCTCGTGCTTGGGAAGAAGGGAGGTTTATATAGGAAATATGGGTGGGAGATGGATCCTCTTCTCATGGGAGAAGGACTTATCCCTTGAGGTAGTTCCATCATTATAGGGGAAAGGAGCCCAAACTATCATCCTTGACCCCATCCAGCCAAACTATTTACCAAACTTCCATTACAGAGCTTCTCGAGCTAGAAGCTTTGGCTCTAATTTTAAGAACTTTACATAACAGGACCAGCGCGATTGAGACACAACCCAGTAACTCTGGTTGGCGCGAGGAGTAGTGCTAATCTCTGCACATCGGCACAGAGGAGATAAAGGTCATTAGCGCCGGCCCTGTAAATTGGCAAAACAAAAGTTTCAGGGGAAATGGTGCAAAAGGGAAATGATCTGCTCATGAAGAGGGACATGATGGGAGTTTCTTCATGAAGGCAAAGCATGCGAGGTTCACTGTAGAAGTCCTCCAGGATCACGGAACGGGGAGTATAGGGACAGTGACAAAATGTTTTGTAACAAGGCTGTGATACCATACCTGTTTGTGGCCATCCAAGGTACACGAAAACAATATTCATTCTATGTCGCCATGTTGTACCTCAAGTGTCTGTAGTTGTAGGTAGAAGTTGTTGAAGTGGTCTTCTACCTTCATTGTTTTTCAGGGTCGTACTTTGTCAACATCCTCTCCGAACACTTTGACATCCTATGAAAAGCACCTGGGAGAGCCAATGCTCCCTAAGTCATTCATTCCAAGTTTTGGTCAGCCATGTCTTCTTCTTCATCATCCTCCTCCTCTTCTTTATAATTTGGCAATTCCAGCTATGAGTTTGTTGGGTCATCTCTACCTCTATTGCCTTACCCTCCATCTCCTATACGAGAGCATGAACCCAAGATCACAAGGGTGTCCTTTTATTCTTGTCAGAAAAATAAAGGTTCCTCTCCATTCTTAACAACTTCTACCAGACCTTCGAGCATGGAAAGAACGACTTCTTCCACTAATGATACAAAAGATTCTATGGGAGTGGTCGTTGGCTTCTTTGATGTGTATGGAATATAATGTATTTTTGGGATTAGTCTTAATTCTTTGGCAAATTGACAGGTGATGGGATGGATAGAGCAGAGGTGCTGATACGAAATTTCATCTTCATGTCTGGGAGGTGAGGAATAACCAACTTTAGAGTTGTGCTTGGGTGAGAGGGAGTGCGAGTTACTATCTTGACCAGATGATTGATGAGTGGGGGTGAGAGGATATTCAGCTGTAAACAACAAGCGACCCTCCTTCTAGCAACAAAAATGTTGAAGGTGTTGTACCCGCCAACATTTAGAGGATCTACAAAAGATGCTTCGGCGAAGATCACATGAAACATCATTTGTCGACGCGTTTTGAACCAACCAGTGTGGTTCATCGTCTGGACAAGTTGAAGAAACAGATCCAGCTTAGCAAGTTAAATAGACAGAGCAGAGCCTCCACCGGCTAAAGAGACCAACAACTACTTTTGACTAGGTACCTAGGTCAAAACCCTTTTTAATAATTAAAGGGAAAAAATTACCCTAGGGGAACCAAAAAATATAATTTAATGATAATAGTTAGTTAAAAATATTAAAAAATAATTAAAATATTAATTCATGATACTAGTTAGTTAAAATAAATAGTTAAAAATTATATTTAAGGAAAATAATTTTACTAGGGGGACCAATCCCTTAAACCAAATTAAATAAATTAATTTAAAGATAATAGTTTGTTAAAAAATATTAATAATCCAAAAATAAATAATTAAAAATTATAGTTAAGGAAAATACCCTAGGGGGACCAAAAATAAATTAATAGAACTAATTTAATCATAATAGTTAGCTAAAATATTAATAAATAATAGAAATGCTAGTTAAAATAATTCATAAAAATCATTTAATGATAATAAAAATATTAATAAATAATTGATCCTTGGTATGAAGTCCCAACTACACGTCACACCATTTGGTGTAGGATTCCCATTCGGTATGATGGCTTGATTGCCATGATCTTAAAGATTTGTCTTAGCTCTTACTTGTCAGCACATAAGAGTGGTTTACCTTGTCTTTAGGCAGTGAGGTTCACATGCCTGGTGAGTGCTTAGTGTCACTTGTGTCAAGGTTCTTTCAATGTAGAGGGAGAGGGTGAGAGTGAGTCTCAAGTCGAAAGGGAATAGTCCAAACTCTATTAGAGACACACAACACAGTAGGACATGTGCAACTTCTGGTGAAGTATCCCAGATGGATGCAGCAGTCACAAACACAAAGTGAATAAATATCACGTACAACACCCAATAGAATAGTCCAACGACTGCGATGGTCGTTATACCAAGTTTACGAGAATGAATCTGTTGAGTGTCTAATGGAATAGTCCACACGGGTGAGACAACATTAACAAATGATACAACAAATTTCCAAAATAATATGTACTAGAACAGCCGAAACAGTTCAACTATCTTAATACAGGTTAAAGCAACATGCATTACAAGCGTCCAAAGAATAATCTTATAAATGAATACAATACATGTGTGAAAACATGTTGGCATGTTAACATGCTTCTAAATTAAGTGAAAGTTCCAAGTCTAATATGTACACCATTGCATCACTAACCCCGATAGTGGAGCATTGGAGCCACTACTCTCTCCTCAAAGAAATGACTATAGACTCTCAAGACTATGTGGGAGGACCCAAGGTGAAAAGTCCTTCGCATGTACAAGTGAGGGGTATATATGGCCAAGGGTGAAATTGACCCTTGTGACTCTTCAAATTCCCTCATGACTCTTTGACTTACATGACTCTTCTACTGGCATGATTCTTCATCTTTGTATGTGGGTCTTGTGGACTTCCATGTTACATTACATTAATTACAATAGTATGGCCCACAATAGTGATGTGGCCGAGATGACTCATGACATGACTCGACATGACAGTGTTAGTATGCCCATGTTGATGGTGGTGTCCATGTCGAGAGTGATGAGTGTGTATTTGGTGTATCATAGCTTCATCTCTGCATGGTAAGGTTTGTGGAGTCTTCAATGGTATTGGTGTTTCCTTGATGTTGCATGTGCATGTATCCCCTTCGCTAGTACTTGGCATGCTTCATGTGTTCATCTGTTTATGAACAAGTCTCCTAGCATGCACTCCTTATTCATCTCATTTTTCATCACACCATGTCTCATCCATGTACCTATATCTGCAATCACTCATGACAAGACAACATAAAATCCAGAAATATCCTAGTCTACCATGATGCATCATCTTTCGTTTTCAGGTGCAGGTGACCAGGAGAGAGGACAAAGCTCTGAAACTGTGCAGAGCACATTTCAGGTTGGGATGCAAGCTCTGGGGAATTTTCAAGTAAAATTGTATAGAGGTCACTGGGAGGCTGAGATGAGCAGTTCGAAACAACAATGACATTCTACGGGATCTAGCTCAGCTAGGAGGAGGAACTGCGTAATGTTTTTAGGGAGGCAGGCATGCATGACATGTTTGTGCAATTTTTGAGCTAAGCGGGGTGTCGGGTAGTTGGACGACAGTCCAAGAAAGCTAGGTAGTTTTCAAGAGGAGCAACAGGCTGATTGATAGAGGGACTAGCTAATAAAACTATGCAATTTTCGAGGACAATGCATGATCGTGAGCAGGTTCTTGTCCCTCATGTCTGTGCAATTTCTTCAGTCAGTGGAGGTGGGTATGCTGACAACTTATGTGAAAATTTTTGGAGGAGTGAAGCCCAAGGTCATTGCTCGGTCAAACTATCTGGTTGACCAGCGGGAGACTTGATGAATTGGCTAGTGGGCAACATAGATTTAGATGGCTTCTTGGGAAATTTCTGCGTTGTTCTGGTGACAGTCAGCCAAGTCAATGCTAATATTTTGTAGTGTTGATTGCTTAGGAGGTAGCCTCAAGCTCTGTGCAATTCTGGGTAGTAGTACTTAATCATTGAGGGTTGAGACTACGCAGTGGAACTCAATGGAGGTTCGATTGATGGAGGGTGGTCTGGTCGATAGATTTTCAACAAAATGACTAAGTGTGTGAGTAAGTGGACTTGTGTATACATGACCTCGTGAACACACACTCAAAATGACTTGATGACAAGGCACCTCGAACCAACATGACAACATATGCTTAATGTTACTAACCAATGGGTGAAAGCGAAAAGTGCGATACTTGTGATAGATCATTGAATGATCGTGACGACACTTGTGCAACATTGCATACAACTTCATGTGTGAGTGCGACAAATGCTTAAATAGTGAATACAACTTGTACACATGAAGATGAACCTTGAACATGGCCAGAACATGACTACAAGCATGACATTGTGACCAACATGCTAAAAGATGTCTAGTGAATGGTCAAGCGAGGAGGGTGCAAAGACTCGACACGAGCTCACGGGATGAGCCTGAGTGCTTTCAAACATCAAGGAAAAAACCAAGGCTTTGAAATTGGATGCATGCCACAATTTTTGAGGGTGTTGTAGCCGCTACAACAACAACGTTAAGGCAGAACGAGTTGCATTGATATTTGAAGTGAAATATTGGACTAGGAACTCCAAGATCACATCTCCATATTGTAATACTATTGCTTTTCATTCCTGAATGACAATAGCTGAGGTGTTAATAGAATTGTTGATTTGTGCTATAATGTCCCACTTTTGAGACAATTTATAGAAACACTTCTCCACCATTTTTGTGAAGATTATAGAAAAACATAATCAACAACGTTAATGAAATCCAAATAATATTCATGAACATCACAATTATAGATTATTAGGAAGTTCAATGTAAAAGAAACACATTCTATAAACCATAGAATATAGGGCAGATGTTTATCAAAACAACGCATAGGAAAAAGAAATGAATTGAAGAGCCTACATTGTATAGAAACCTACAAGAAAAGATAGACATGCATGCCTTAAATAATGCAATAAAACAAAAAAGAAAACGAGAATCAACGTAAGGCCTCCTAAAAATATGCAATGTTTAGCATACCTAGTAGGCCTACAACTAAGCTTGTTCTCCATAAATTGCTTGCATAATGAAGAGGAATTTTGTCTATAGTAGCTTCACTTGACTTGCTCTCAGTTGGCTTCAATTCTTGTATGAGAGAAGCATCAACAGGAGGAAAGAAACCAAGCCAGACAAAAATTGAACAAACAAACATGTGGCCAATCTGGACAATTGGGCAACCACGTGTAGTAGAGGGCTCACGAAATCATGGTGAAACTCATTTGGTTTGATCCATCATCATAGGTAAATTCCACTTTATATCATCAATTGATTGAGCCTCATTTACCTAACATACACTAGGCCAAATATTATTTATGTTGTTTGTTACTTTTTATGATTCATACAAGAACCAAAGCTGAGTCACAAGAAACCATAAAAACGAATTGAAAGATATTCAGGGTCCTATTTAATAGAACTTCGAATACAAAAAAAATGATAATTTATTCTTCACAGGATACAGGAAATAAGATCTTGCAGGTTCCATTGATGATAGGAAATCCACCTCTAGATTTGTTTTCTTTTTAGGATCTAGTCCTATGTCATGGGGGGACAAGAAGTGGAAATTTGTTTCTCAACCTTCCACTGAAAAAAAAAATATTACAGAGTATGAGGATATGTCTGCAAAGTAGCTACATCACATATGTGAAAAATTGGGTGTACCACAAATACATCAAACGATATTGTAGTGCATCAATTAAGGTGTTTTAAATTTGTTTTTTTAATCATCTATTTCATGAGCACACAAAATACATTGAGGTTTAGTACAAATTTAAATGCAAACATGTTCAACAATACAACATCAAGCTCCAATTTTCTTCACTCAAGATCAACGTGCAAATATCTTCACCAAGTCACTTTCATGTGAGAATCTTGAGACATTCCAAGTCTCTATCATGTACTTCTAAGAGTTTGAATTAATTGAGGGGGATGCTAGAATAATTACATCATAGTATATGTAAATAAACCAATGTAAATGAGGTGTTGGGCAACACCAAACTTACAAGTAGAATACATTTAGTCCATTCTATTAGAAGTCTCAGAACATGTTTGAGATCCTAATATATATGAACTAAGTTAGCTATTTTGTATAAAATATCCATATGCTACAATGAATAGATCAAGACCGCCAAGTCTATATTTGTGCTGTGCAATTTTGTATTCTACACCAATATGGAAAACGTATTGTTAGCCAATTGAAAAATAATGTACATGTCAAAGACAAAATTAACAAGAGGAAGCCATTTCAATGACTTTTGGGCCACAATTTCTACACTACATATCTTTGAATGCCCCTTGTGTAAATATATTACTATCTTTAAAGCTCTAGCATATTATAGGACCAGAAGCATACCTACCTAATTAATGCAAAGCTTCTCTTCCATAGGTACTGAGAGAATATGCCCTTATGGAAGTGTATTTTATTATTTTGCTACATACTTTCAGTTGCTTGCACCCCTAATTGGAATGATTAAGCTCTACACTATGCTGACATTCAAATATTTATACAGTTATATAAATCATCTAGTAGGACTATGAGACAATAGATCCAAACTCCTAGTAGGCACCTTTATGGAGCATGCAAAAAAGGACAATTCAACATTTCATCACTAATTCATTAACTGCCAGAGTAGAGGGATTAACTTTAGATGGTAGTAAAAACATTCCATCTACCTACATCTTTTATGATATTTTTCAAGGTTGCTTCTTGAGTTAAAGAAATAGATCCTTGTGATCTTAGAGTCAATGTTGTAATGCAAATATTGTTTTGGGGAATCTATCACCGAGGGTCAAAAAATAAAATAATTAGAAATGTTGAGGAAAATATTCAAAGTTGCTAACTTGTATATATAATTTATAAGATCATTGATGAGCCTATTTTCTTCAGAAACTAAACAAGAGTTTAAAATTAATGGGGGAATGCCAACACACCACTGAAAAACTAATTGGGGTGGAATGGTCATTTTTCCAAACATCTGAGAAAAATTATGCCAAATATAAACCAAGCTACATTCGGTTATTCACTAGCAAAATAAAATTTCGAAGATAAATTAGATTTGTCTATTTTACTAACTATTGTGAACCTCAATGAACTCAACTTCTCTGGGGCTCGAGGTGTTTTCAGTATCTGATTTTTCCTTGTCAACACTGTTGACGGGAAAAGTGTCTACTCAGAACGCCCCTATCCCACTAAGGTGTGACAGTGCCTTAGCAACAAACAAGGAAAACTACTTTCGTATTCTTCTTTATGCAATGTAAACGAAGAGGAATAGGATGAACCAACCTGTGTCTTGCGCTAGTCCTTCGATCTAATCTCTCTCCTCTTTGACAGCTTCCAGCTACCTGCTCCCTTACTTGCCCAGCTTCACCAAGTTCCTGCAAGATCACAGAAGAGGAAAACTACACAAAGACATAGATTTACATTCATAAATAGCTTAGGATCAGATTTAAGCTAAACATGCAAATATAACAAAACATCATTGATACACAAGCATGTAGGAGAAACTCAAATAGTTTTATTGATATAACAAGAAGGTCCAGGAGGAGTTACAACCGATGATTCCTGATCCAGCATCAAGCCCCCAGCAAAGGAATCCCCTCTTCACCTCCAAAAAAGCATAAATCACCCAATGCACTGATCTCTATCTCAAAACCAACAACAATTCTCTGCAAAGTACAAAATTCCAGCCTCTGGATCTCTGGGATGAGGGATCCATATATAGATGTATGCAAAGAGGATGAGTCAGCTTATGATTTGACTTGTGGCCTCTCTCTGTTAGTTCTTGCTTCCACTTGGAGACTAAGAGCCTCTTACTCATCCCTGGTCGAACTTACTGAGGCAAGTGTCATTGGGGAAGATTCTGGAAGCTTCCATTGTCTGTCCACCTCGCGGAATGACACTGCCATTTGTCATTTCCCGCTCAGCGCACCCTGGTAGTGCATTTAGGTGCGTTGCAACGCACCTATCTAGTGTACTGGGGTGCTATGCAACGTAGTTAGCTAGTGGAGCAGCTGAAATGATCCTGATTTGACTTTTTCTGTAACTTGTGAACTGTTGGGGAGAAATGTTTGTTGGTCGACGATTGTAATTCCTCCTTGGAAGGGAAATGCAATCTTCCTGAAGTAGGTTGATAGAACTGCGGCCATGGCATATATCCAGGGCCTTCCCAGTAGGATGTTGTAATCAAGGTTTCCATCGATTACTTCAACATCAATTTCTACTGTTTTCCCTCCTAGTTCAACTTTCAAGTTATTTAGGATACCATATGGGGTATATGTCCTTCCGTCGAATGCTTTTAATGTTGTCGAGGATCGCGACAAGGTTGGAGATCCTAAAGTTTTCCAGCAACTCATCGACATAATACATGTAGATGCCCCCTCATCAATAATTGTTCGATGAACAGTTTTGTTGAGGGCTTTCACTTGAACAAGGAAAGCTAGTTGAGCTGGTAACTGAGGATCGTATCCTTTGTGGTCGAAGGATACAAGATTGGAATCCTTTGGGTCAATCCCACCAATCACCGGTAACAAAGCCTGCCTTTGGGATGGGCAATTTTGTAGTACTTCAAGAGTCGACATAGCGGATGGCGATTGGGCCAAATATTCCACTATGTTATAATGCTGCGCCGCTCTAGCGCGGGGATTAAATGTCGACTTGTGTACTACTCCCTTCGGCGGTTTTATTGTTAATTCAGGAATGATGGGTGGTACAACTTCTGTCGAAGTTGTTGTCGAACTACTTGGTTGATCTTTATCCTTGTCGTTCGACAGCTGCGGATTCCCGTAACCTTTGTTCCTTGTCGAAATCAAAGCATCATTCTGCTGTTTCGAAATCGACAACATTAGCACTTGAGACGGGGAAGCATTTCCACTTTCAACCAGATTTGCTCCTGGATTTGGGAACGGATCAGTTAACACAGCTGAAGTTTTCGAACTTTTAAAGAATTTCTTAAGCTCAGCTCTGTGTGGACAATCTGCGGTCCAATGATCCCCATCACATATATAGCATGGATTTTTTGGTTTCCTATTTCCAGGAGGATTTGAAGAAGGTTTTTCAGGTGATGATTCATCCTGTTTCTTCTTCTTCCCTTTGCTTTTCTTCTTGCTTCCTGGTTGTTTGGTTTCTTTGCCCTTATCTGTCAACATGGCATTTACTTTCGAAGCAAGAAGTTCATCTTTTGCATTTTGATCTGAAATCTTACAGGCCTTCTTAGATGTAGCCTTTGTCGATTTCGTGTCTGTTGTGCCAATCATGCCCTCGCCGGCATGAGAGTCATTGTTTGATTTAGGAGGAGGAGGAATTGAGAATTCCAGTCTAGGGGCGTCAGGTATTTTGTCGTAGAGCGTGCCGGACTGAGTATAGATCAAGTCCAGATATTGCGCACGAGCGATAACTTGCTCTTCCGTTACGACTCTCCCCTTTGCCACATCTTCCGTAATGGAAGGTAATAATGACTTGATAAACCATTCAGCTAATAGCTGATCGGGAACGTACCTTTTTACCATCCTACGAGGACGTCGCCACTCATGTATATGATCAGATATGTGAGTGGCCGTTGTCTGTTTGAAGTTGGTAAGGAGTTCTGTTCCCGTTTCATACCTTATCGGTAATTGAAAATGGGTTAAAAAGGTTGTGGCTAAGGTACTGAAGTTGTCGAACGAAGCTCTAGGCAATTCAATGTACCATTTTGCCGCTGGACCCGTTAAAGTCCTCTGAAAGAGGCGAAGCCTTATCGAATCATCGTTTAGGGTGTTTGATGAACACCATAGATGAAATGTCATCACGTGATTCGATGGATCTTCGCCCGGATTTCCATTAAATTTAGGAATATCTGATGGAAGTTTATGAGGAATCGTTGGCCACCAAGGGGCGTAAGCAATTGGATCATTTGTTAACCGGTTTAAATCAGGTAACTCTAAAGTTGCCACGAATGGTAACTGCTGATTCAGATTAGGTGAAGCATACCCAGGGTAAGATTAGATTGCCTGAGCAGTTGGTCTTTGCATGCCAGCATAATGCATTTGATGCTGGTATGACTGATACGGTTGGTGGACATGACCATTGTAAAATGGTTGATTTTGACCGTTTTGAATGTACGGCTGTCCACTGTTCGCAAAGATTTGTTGCTCAGAACCTTGGTATACTTGTTGGAATTGTGGTTGTTGGTATTGTACCAGCCATGGTTGAGAAGCCATGTGCTGTTGCGCTATACTAACCGTTGGACCAAGGTGTGGGGTAATTGTACCCGTCTAGACCTGTGTCGCCCCACTAGTTGGCGATTGTGGTTGAGTCACAGGGTCAAGGGGCTGTTGCATTAAAACCTAAGAAATCTGAGGTTGACATACAACAGGCAGCGTTTGAACTTGTGACACTGTCACAATCGCTGGTGTAGTCAGGATATTCGACATAGGTACACATTGTTGCACTGAGTACAAAACCCTTGGTTGTTGAGGTAGTATAGGTACCCAACCACTTGAGGTAATTCCAGTATAACCTGAATATTGCTGTGAACTCCCGTATGGATATCCTCCCAGAGGGGATAATGAAAGGGCATACTGCCCCCCATACGGTGGTAATCCAGAACTCAAGGGAATTGTTTGCCCTTGGGGACCAGACTGCCCAAATTGACCTCCAAATGGATCAATCTGTTGAGATTCATCACAAGAGTTTCCAGATATTATCTCGGATGAACAAATAGGAACGGACCAGACTGTCAAAATAGCCCCTGAGTGGGCTCCTTCTAGCGGTTGAGAGCTAGTTGGGACAGATGGTATGCCGACGAATATTGTCGGAGTGACGGCAGGGAGTTCTGTTGTCGCTGTGTCAGACGACACAGTCCTAGATGTTGACGGTTGTTTAGACATTTGAAGTCTATCCAAAAGATTACCTAGCGATTCTACAAGAACTTCTACTGATGCTAGACTAACTTCTGATGAAGAAGGATATAGAATGGTCCCGACTCCAAAGTGTGTTGGAGTACTTGTTTGAGGATCTTCTACAATTTCTTCAATTGCAATCAGACCAGGTGGAAGGGGAAGACCGTCAGGTCCGTAAAATATTTCTGGTGTCGAAGAAGGGGTGAAATCGACAGTGACAGATGTTGAAGAGCAAGACTCTCTGAGCCGGTTGTAGATGGAACTGGTTCGGTAACACAAGTGTTTGCTCTCAGACAAGGATCAGTATCACTGTCCCTCTGTGGCCGTTGAACTTCTTCTGTAGAGGTAGGGTTTCCAGAAATGTTTGGAGTAACCGGAATCTCGGATGTTGTTGGAACACATGTTCTAACTTTAATAGGAGATTTCAAACCGGTTAAACGAGTTCGCTTTGTCCGTACTGGTTTCGATTCTGGAGACAAAGACGGTTGACTCGTAAGCCTCCGCGAACGACGGGGTTTCAATTGACTTTCTTCCACGATTGCGGATTACTCGATCAACTAAAATAAAAAGGGGAAGTATGTTTCCGAATTAAATGAATTTTAGACGCTTTTGACACAACTTGTTTTTTCAGTTTTAAAGAGTCGAGAAAAAACAAAAGATGACTCTAGTCTCCTTCGATTTTTAATGAGCCTGAAGTGACAAGTGCTCAGATGGACCTTTCCCGTTAAGGAGTCTGAAAAGGAATGAAAGGGACTGCTCTGGAGATATAGGTAGAGGGAGTACCAAACCAATCACAAAACTGCAGAATACTTTTTACGGTACGGTAGTCAATCTTCCCGAATGCTGTGTTCGGTGCATTGCGATCAGTAGGGCGGCCGACACGGCTTCCTATGGATAAAAGATTTTAAGCCTATAGGGTTCTCCCAATATATACTCGACGGTACGTGGGAGCACAAGTCCGTACTGGCACTTATCGTCTCAAAGTGGAGGAATCACCCAACCATCAGTGAGGACAATAGTTACTAGGCTTTACGACGCCGGAACACGTCTCTAGCCTAGACCTCTAAATGTTGTGCATTAAGTTCCAATGCGTTGTTAGATTCATTCAATTTATTTTAAGTTGATATTTCTTAGAAGTTTGCCTTTTGGGATCACCACGAGATGTAGATGTAATTCCTAAAATGCAATCTAAAGATGATAAGCAAGCTTTTATCTCTTTTCAGCAATGAAAATCCTAGCTACAAGGGGAAAAGAAAGACACAATCTTTTCTCAAAGAGCAAAGAGCACACTGTAGATGCACTTTTCCTAAATCAAGCCAAACAGACTATCAATATGAAAATGCACATATGCATGTATTTGTTTTCACTTTCTTAATATTGATGCCTAAAAAGAAAGTCGATGTACAAATCTGAATTTGCTTTCAAGTGAAAAACACAAACAAGCTTCTTTTCGAAATCAAAAGGTAGAGAAGATTACGACACTTTATGATTTTGAAATAAACACTCGTTTCGACACTAGAAAGTGACAAATTCAAACCAAAGGTAAAAGTAAAAGCATAATCGACTGTCAACAGCAAATAAACTTTCTCCTAAGATCAAAATCGACACTTACGACAGATCTAAATCCAAGGACGACAGTATGACTATTCTACTTTTCAATGGAAAACTGTAAATGATGTAACAAACACACAAAGAACATCTACAGTCTTTTTGTACAAAGGATGCAGAATTAAGGCAAAGAAAAGGGGTTTTTAAACAGACACACACTGATCACAGGCTGCAAAATCAGAGACAAAACTGAAAAAATGAAGCAAAGAACCTCAGTTGCACAGGGCTAGGCTGATCAGCGCACCTGTTACACAGAGAAACTGAATTGCAGCGCAGGTAGCCCTCTTGGGAACTCCGTTGAAATGCAGAGTCTCTTCACAGTGCCTGCGCTGGGGCAGAAACGAGACTTCTATCCGGGTTCTGGGTCACGGTTTGCAGTTTAATCTATGGATTTTGGCCGAGTAAAAGCAATCAGTAATGCACAATCAGAGGGTGGATTTAAAGGAGGTCTAAGAGCTATCACAAAGGGTAATCAGATCATTTGTGAATCAGCTGTTCAAATCATAAACAAATCCAGTGAAAGGATTGAAGTAGCAGGTGTCTACTTTGCATTTGATAATGGCAAATGCAGTTCGGTTGCTACTTCTGTGTTTATGAAACAAACAACAAGAGAAACACAAACAAACTAACTAGACACGATTCCCCAGTGGAGTCGCCATTTTGTTGATGGGAAAAGTGTCTACTCAGAATGCCCCTATCCCACTAAGGTGTGACAGTGCCTTAGCAACAAACAAGGAAAACTACTTTCGTATTCTTCTTTATGAACTGTAAACGAAGAGGAATAGGATGAACCAACCTGTGTCTTGCGCTAGTCCTTTGATCCAATCTCTCTCCTCTTTGACAGCTTCCAGCTACCTGCTCCCTTACTTGCCCAGCTTCACCAAGTTCCTGCAAGATCACAGAAGAGGAAAACTACACAAAGACATAGATTTACATTCATAAATAGCTTAGGATCAGATTTAAGCTAAACATGCAAATATAACAAAACATCATTGATACACAAGCATGTAGGAGAAACTCAAATAGTTTTATTGATATAACAAGAAGGTCTAGGAGGAGTTACAACCGATGATTCCTGATCTAGCATCAACCCCCCAGCAAAGGAATCCCCTCTTCACCTCCAACAAAGCATAAATCACCCAATGCACTGATATCTATCTCAAAACCAACAGCAATTCTCTGCAAAGTACAAAATTCCAGCCTCTGGATCTCTGGGATGAGGGATCCATATATAGATGTATGCAAAGAGGATGAGTCAGCTTATGATTTGACTTGTGGCCTCTCTCTGTCAGTTCTTGCTTCCACTTGGAGACTAAGAGCCTCTTACTCATCCCTAGTCGAACTCAGTGAGGCAAGTGTCATTGGGGAAGATTCTGGAAGCTTCCATTGTCTGTCCACCTCGCGGAATGACACTGCCATTTGTCATTTCCCGATTAGCGCACCCTGGTAGTGCATTTAGGTGCGTTGCAACACACCTAGCTAGTGTACTGGGGTGCTATGCAACGCAGTTAGCTAGTGGAGCAGCTGAAATGATCCTGATTTGACTGTTTTTGAGCAGTTTCTGGTGGAGAACTTCTGGGAGAAGCTGTAGTTTGTTGACCTTGTTCCTTTAGGGGCAGGAACAACACTTTTAGGGACTTAGGATCCCTTGGTTTATGGACATTTCATGCTTAGAGATGTAAGGCACAAAAATGTCTATAACAAACACTCCAGAATTTTACTTCCATATACAACTTTGATATAAGGTAACATTCCATCTACAACTTTGATATAAGGTAATGTGGTTGTGATTTTCAATATCTTCACTACTCTTTACCTTCATGGTGTTTCTAAATTGTGAGGTGAAGACATCCCTTTCAACTATATTATCTAAGCGCATCACATTTAAGCCTTGATCTGTGGAAATCTTGATGGTTTCCTTAAAAAGAATATGGAACCCTATGAATGAAGCGAATTACAGAAGGAAGATAATTATGTCGCTATTATGTTGCAAGATTAGGTTAAGTACCAATTCAAACACAAACTTTTCAACAATACAACACGCGACTCCAAGTTTCTCCACTCAATATTAGCGTGCATATATCTTCATGAAGTCACTTGCATGTGAAAATATTGAGGCATTCCAAGAGTCTCTCTCTTATACTTCTAAGAGTCTAAATTAATTGAGGGGGATTCTTGAATAATTACATCATAGTATATGTAAATAAACCAATGTAAATGAGGTGTTAGGAAGATCCAAACATACAAGTAGAATACATTTATTCCATTCTATAATAAGTCTCAGAACAAGTTTGAGATCCTAATCTATATGAACTAAGTTAATAATTTTGTGTAAAACATGCATACGCTCCAATGAATAAATCAATACTACTAAATGTATATTTGTATCCTACCCCAATATGGAATAGGTACTGTTAGCCAAATAAAAATTAATGTATATGTCAAAGACAAAATCAACATGAGGAAGCTATTTCTATGACTCATGGGGCACAATTGCTACACTACCTATCTTTGAATGTCCCTTGTGTAAATATATTACTGTCTTTAAAGTTCTAGCATATTATAGGATGAGAAGAATACTTCCCTATTTAACACATATCTTCTCTTCAATAGGTAGAAAAAGAAGATGCCCTTATGGATGTTGTACTTCACTATTTTGCTACCTACATCTAGTCACTTTCACCCTTAATTGGAATCATTAATCTCTACACTATGTTGACATTCAAAGGTTTACATAGCTATATAAATCATATACTAGGACAATGAGGAAATAGATCCAAACTCGTAGTAGGCACCTTTATGGAGCATGCGAAGAAGGATAATTTGACATTTCATTTCTAATTTCTTAACTGCCATAGCAGAGGGATTGACCTTGGATGGTGGTAAAAACATTCCATCTAGTACGTCTTTTATGAGAATTTTCTAGAATAATTTATGAGTTAAAGAAATAGATTGTTCTAATCTCAAAGTCAATGTTGAAAATATTGTTTTGGGGAATCTATATTTAAGGTTCCAAAAATAAAATAATTGGAAATGTTGGGGAAAATATTGGAAGTTATTGAAAATTATTGGTAGAAATAAACTTGGCCTAAAAACCTCGTAAAATATCAGAAACATTGGCAACTTGAAAAGCTCGGAAAAAAAATGAAAATATTCAAAGAAATCGAAGATATTTGTAACATTGCACAGAATCAATAGATTATTAGATGGAACCCTTTGAAAGGTGTCAAGAAATTATACCACTGTTGGTGAGCTAAGGAGATTCACTACTGCTCCACAGTTGTAGACATCTTGTTAAAATTTGGCAACTGTGGCCAAATTCCACTTTGGGAAACTCCTTTGAAGAAGATAATTATTGCATTAAACTCCTCTTCTCGGGAGGATGAAAATTGACCTAATTATCACCAAATTTGGATAAGGAAAAATATTATTTGTTCAAAATAAATTCTATAAGTCATAACCTTATCAAGGTGGGAAAAATTAAAATTCCAAATGTCAAGGCCAGGTTCACCTTCGAAAGTACCAATCATCATGTCAAATTATGTATAAAGGAATCCTCCATCCTCATTTCATATATCCAAATATTATTGGGAATAATACTAAGAGGCGGGGGGGGGGAAGGGGTGAATCAGTATTATCAAATCAATAACTTTTTCTTTCCATAATTAGATTTATATACTCTACTTCAGTGAAGGAAACTCGCATGTGCATGCAATTGTTCTTCAGGAAACCAACATATATCCAGTGAACTTATGATTCAGTTAATTCATGATACGCTGATATTTAATCAGTGCATCAGTACTTTATTAGCCGTGTGTAGTAATAATAGAATAAACAATCACACATAAGCAACACACATGAACACCAAGATTTAAGGTGGAGACTCAATGCAGGAGAAAAACCACCTACTGCTGTCATCTTTGTCTTCTTTTAATATAAGAAAAATCTGTTTACAATCTTGTACTGGTGCAGACTCATACCAGTACGCAGGCACCCACCTGCAGAAGGCTGCAACCTTCTCTCATTCTCTAGCTACTATTGGAAGGGAGCTACAACCCCTTAGCTCTTGTACTAGCCAATATGTTTACTACTACGTAGGCAATGACCTACAGAAGGCTCCAACCTTCACTCGTTATCCAACTTCTACTGGAAGGGAGCTCCAATCCCCTAGCTCTTGTATTGGTCGATATTTTTACCAGTACGTAGGTGCTAACCTACAGAAGGATACAACCTTCTCTCTTCCTCCAGGGACCACGTTTCATAAATTTTCAGAATGGATACTCTTTGTACACAACAACACAATATGAAGGCCAAATTTCATCCAATTTTCATATTGGACTCATCAGTAACATTGAAGCTCAAAATCAATCACCACTGCAATACAACCAATCACTCAAACCCATCAATATTGAAGCAAATGAAAGTCAAACAATCTGAACAATCAGATCACTGTCACTAGAACACAGAGCTGAACCCATAACTCTGTTTCAATAACTAGAACCAATTGCAACCTCAAACATCATAATTCATAATGTATACGCTACTTCGAAGTGTCAAACCAATGTGTATATGTGCCTTCACCAAGGTGAACCAATGTATAAATCTACAAATACTAACTTAAATCTTCACAATTATTCTAGACTTTAGTCATACCCAGATCATAACATTTACAGAATAAAACATGCGTTAGCATTCAGATCTAGCCCATCCATTATCAGATCATACAATAATAAGTCATTTCAGGTCTCATGATCTTGATCGAGCATTCTATCCAAAGCTGCACGTGATATTTCAGATCATATCATTACCATATCCCTTACAACATAAAATATACTTCAGATAGAAGTATTCATGAAAATCCCTTTCACTTGTACACTCGGCCCTTTGATCTTCTCTTCCTTATATACTTCGATCCTTTGTCAAAACCTTAGACCAAAACCATAGTTATGCTACTGGTATTCTTTGATGGTATCAGTATTATTTGTCGTGCTCATTACCATGGGTCAATACCGTGGTAGGAACCCCATGGTAGGAATCCTTAATTTTCCATCCCATATGCACTTTTCCTTCTATGAAAGTGCGTGCATACATATACGCTCCTTATGTTTTGTGAAACTGCGTGTATTTCTACTTGGACAAGGTTAACTAGCATATAATTCTTAAAACATTCACTTTCTTCAATTCTTGGAGTCTGATCTGTAATCCTTTGATGTTACCTCTGAATTGACCTGTTTCACTGTCATACATCACTGAATTTTTTGTGAGTTTCCATCAACGACAACACTTCTACCATAATGCCTAAAATCTCCCCCTTTGGACTTGATGGCATCCATATATCAAATAACACCAAGATACTCTCCCCCTTTGGCATCAAGGGCAAAGGCGAGCCAAGATATTCTCCCCCTTAGAGATGTACTATGTTGTCCATGCTCCCCCTGAGCACTTGCGGAGTCTGTAGAAATATTTTTGAAAAGAATAACATGACCCTATAACTCAACTATGTGAGTATGACCTTCCTATCACCAATGACTCATACAAACATCAATCACCTAACCAAGTGGGGATATACCAAATGTTCATACATGACTGAAAAATTATTACATTATCCTTCCCATGCATAGTGGGGTTACAAATTACATCATAGGTCTTTACCTGACCTTTACATCAAATGATATACATTACATTTATAGCAAGGACTAACGATCTAAACAAGACCATGATAGTCATCAACAACTATCATACACCATATATGATCTGCACCATAAGCCTATATCTGTCCATCATTAAAAGAGTCATTTGAATAAAAACAATTATGTGGATCAAGTAATATAAGTATCATCATGTACCAAGGTCTTCTATTATAATGCCAACAATGCATTATTAGAAGCATATGCTCCCCCTAAACCTATGCCAACTGTTCACTGTCAGATCTGATCATTGCATTTGTTAGTAAGAATCATCAAGGTATCATCATCAACCAGTTATTCATCAAGTCATTAACAATTTATGAGGGCCAAAAGCACTTCTACATATCATCAGCAGACTGTAATCATCATCAATCAGAACAGAAAAGATAATTGATAATTGGCTGAACCATATCATACCCCTTTTCCTGAGTCTATCCCACTGCTTCTTAATCAAAACAACATATACGCGATTGTGCATCTTCTAACTCACATATATACATGACTTGTATTCATAATAAGTGTGTATGAGAATTGAAACACTGAAGTTTCACACTTTCAACTCCCCATGAGTCTGTTATGTCTGTATACTGAGCTATGCTACATCTTTCTGACAATAATTCCTTCTTATTCCATATCTTGGAGTGTGATGATGTTTGTTCCTTTTGGTATGTTGGCTGAATTTTTCTCCTGCATTATTTTGCTATATGCCCAAATTTGTTACAAGCATAACATCTTATATGTTTCTAACAATAATTCCTTCTTATTCCGTATCTTGGAGTGTGATGATGTTTGTTCCTTTTGGTATGTTGGCCGAATTTTTCTCCTGCATTATTTTGCTATATGCCCAAAATTGTTGCAAGCATAACATCTTATAACATCTTATAGCTTTGCGACCATACATATTGAAAGAAAAACAATATCCCTTCAAGTACCTGAAAACTGATGATATTTTTGTGTGAGGGTTATTAGCTTGAACCATTCTACTTCTGCATCTGGCTGCAACATGTCCAAAATTATGACATATAAAACATTTAACATTATTCATTGGAGGAAAGAACCAATTATCATTTCCATAGTTAGGAGCAAATGATTTTCTTTGAAGTATTTCTTTCCTTGGTTGTTGATGGGGTTGACCTCTTATCTCCTTGTTGAGCATTTCAGATTTTTCATTAGAGTTCTTTGCCTCATCTTGTGATCTAGATTCACCTTCAACAGTTTCATGAAAGCCAAGACTAGTATTTATAAGAGGAGAATGCTGAAATTCGATGATTTCATTTAACGTTTCCAATCCTTTAGCAAATATAAGATTCAGAGTTTTTATCTTCTCAAGTTCTTTTATTAGACTTACTACTTCACACTCTAATTTTTCATTGTGCTTGCCCTTTTCAGTGAGTTGGTGTGTCACTGTCTCTATGGTTGTATCCTTTTCTGCCAAACAGATTTTGAGTTGAGTGATTTATTTATGTAAATCTTCTTCTTCTAAGGTATCATTTTCATATGCCATGAGTAGTTTAAAATCTTGATCATCTTCATCACTATTAGAGAGGCCATCACTATCTTCATGAGTTTAATAACTTCTAATATTACCTTTTGTAGAAATCTTTCCTTTGTCATGAGGACATTTAGCAGCATAATGACCAACTCTTCCACAAGAAAAACATTTGAAGGGAAGCTTACCTCTGAATCTTCCAAAACCCCACTAAAGTTTCTTCACCAACTTTACCTCATCTTATTCTGATATATATATATATCATGATTCTTTGAGACATTCGTTTTCTTTTCATTTTGCAGAATTTTTGAAAGTGACTTTTCTGATTTCTAATGGACCTCCTTTCCTCATTTCAAAGGAAGTTAAAATTCCATGAAGTTGAACAATAGTAACATATTGTAGATCTTGCTTTTCTTCTATGGCAGATAATTTTGACTCAAATTTAGAAGATAGAGATCTCAAAATTTTCTCAACTATAGTAGCCTCCTTTATTTCTTCACCCAGATTTCTCATATGATTTACAATCTCATCTACTCATAAGAAATAACTAGCAATACTTTCATCACTATGCATCTTGAGAGTTTCATACTCGATTTTGAGAGTTTAGAGTTTAGCACGTTTTACCTGGGAGTCTCCTTCGTAACTATGAATGATTTTGTCCCATATTTCCTTGGCTATGTTGAACTGCATGGCTTTGATGAATTCCGATTCTGATAGACTTCCCAATAAAGCATTGAAAACTTTGGCATTGATTTCATATGATTTATTTTTTGTTGGATCCATGGGGACTGCTGCTGGATATTGGTATCCTATTTCAATAATTTCCCAAACATTAGCTCTAAGTGACTGAAGATAGGCTCTAGTTCTTGTCTTCCAATATACTAAGTTATCTCTGTTGAAGATTGGTGGTCTAATAGATCCCATTCCTTTGTTATTGGTCATCTTGATAGATCTTCCTTCAAGCAATCAAGCTTCTTCTGAAGGACCTCCTCTGATACCAATTGTTCGAAATAATACTAAGAGGGGGGCGTGAATCAATATTATCAAATTAATAACTTTTTCTTTTCATAATTAGATTTATATACACTACTTCAGTGAAGGGAACTTGCATGTGCATGCAACTATTCTTAAGGAAACCAACGTATATCCAATGAACTTATGATTTAGTTAATTCATCATATGTTTATATTTAATCAAGGAATCAATACTTTATTTACCATGTGCAATAATAATAGAATATACCATCGCACATAAGCACACACATGAACACCAAGATTTAAGGTGGAAACCCAATGCGGGAGAAAAACCACTTGCTGCTGTCTTCTCTGTCTTCTTTTAATATAAGAAAAACTTGTTTACAATATTGTACTGGTGTAGACTCATACCAGTATGCAGGAACCCACTTGTAGAAGGCTACAACCTTCTCTCATTCTCCAGCTACTACTAGAAGGGAGCTACAAACCCCCCTAGCTCTTGTACTAGCCAATATGTTTACTAGTACATAGGTGACGACTTACAGAAGGCTCTAACCTTCACTCATTCTCCAACTACTACTGGAAGGGATCTCCAACCCCCTGGCTCTTGTACTAGCCGATATGTTTACCAGTACGTAGGCACCAGCCTACAGGAGGCTACGACCTTCTCTCTTTCTCTAGGGACCACATTTCATAAATTTTCAGACTAGATACTCTTGGTACACAACAACACAATGTGAATGCCACATTTCATCCAATTTTCATACTAGACCCATCAGTAACATTGAAGCTCAAAATCAATCACCACCGCAATACAACTAATCACTGAAACCCATCAACACTGAAGCAAATCACAATAAATCAATCTGAACAATCAGATAACTGTCACCAGAACACAGAGATGAACCCATAACTCTATATCAACAACTAGAACCAACTGCATTCTCAAACATCATATTTCATAAGGTATACGCTACTCGAAGTGTCGAACTAGCATGTATACGCGCCTTCGCCAAGACAAGCTAGCGTATATATATGAAAATTGTTAGGCCCCTATACTACTAGTGTAACCCCTTATTGTTATTAGTACAACACCCTTATTATATGGTTGTACCCATGTAGTCCCCATATTGTTATTATTGTGCCCCATAGAAGCCCACTATTGTTATTATTGTGCCCTTACATTATTATTCTTATATCGGCTCTGATTATATTATGACCCCTTAGTGTCCTATATATAGAAAGGTCTTTTCAGTTGTATCATCAAAGAATTGTTCATTTATGCAATGTAAAGGAGGTTGCCCCCTCGAAGAGGCTGAATTCTAAGGAATTCATCTATCTTTTCTATCTTTTTGTGAGCTGGTTTCATAACATTTGGAATCAGAGCTTTGGATTCTAGGGTTTCGCTGCTCCAAACAGGTCATCATGGCATTTTCACTATAACTTTATTTCTGTGATGTTTCAGATGATAAAAAAAAAAACCCATTTTGGTTTCAATCAGTATGAAGCTTGGGTCTGAATTTCAGAGCTTTTAGCACCATATTTGTGGAGATATGATCTAAGGAAGTCGGCCTTTTTGAAGACTCTGGAATTACATTCCAAACAGGTGACCTGGGGAAAATCGTCATAACTTTTGTTTTGAGCATCATATTGCAATTTCGTAAGAAGTTACAGAAAGAGGATGGACTATAGTTTTCTATGCATAGTTTTTAGATCCGAAGGTCAAAACAAGGACATGTGGCACGTCATACAAGTTCACTCTACTGAAACATTATATAATCAGGTCATCTTAGGAGATTGGGCATAACTCTTTCTTGGAGAATCATGATCAAACTTGCGTGGTTAGAAAGAGGACTCAGAGGGATACTGCATGAGACAATTTCATAACTTTGAGATCTGAAAGTACAAAGTTATAGTCATTTCAAGATCGAGCTCCTGAAATCAAGAAAAGGCGATATGAGGAAGTTTGATGGCAAGGATCCAGTGAATTGGATACTTCAGATGGAGCAATATTTTGATCTACATGGTGTACCACTGTTACAAAAGGTATGTATTGCATCTTCATATTTAGAACCGGATCAATTTTTATGGTATAAAGGGCTTTTTTCTCATAAGCAAGTTGTTATGTGGTCAATTTTCACAGAGGAAATGATAGCACATTATGAGGATACAAAGAGAAACACCTTCTTTAGAGAAACATCGCAACAATTGGAAAGAGAAAAAGGGCTTTGTTACAAATTGGAAAGTAAAATTATGGCAACAAGGAAGTCTACCTCTCATAACTATAATAATGGAAGTGTTGTTTCTGCTAGCCTTCCACAACCTACAAGGGTTACACCACAACAATTGGAAGAAAAAAGAAAAAAAGGGCTTTGTTACAATTGTGATAGCAAATGCAGTAAAGGTCATAAGTGTGCTGAGAAGAAATTATTTTACATGGAGTATGAAGAGGGGAAAAAAAGGAACAAGAAACATCAAAAGAAGAGGATATGCTCCAGGATCCAACCCCAGAGAAAGAAGAAATGAATCCTACCATATCTTGTAAAGCATTGGTAAGAATAACCACTCCTCAAACTCTCAAGATAGAAGGACATATCAAGAAGAAAAAGGTTCAAGAAGTGAAAGATCACATTGAGAAAGAAGAAATAAATCCAACCATATCTTGTAATGCATTGGCTAGAATTACCACTCCTTAAACTATCAAGATATAAGGACATATCAAGGAGAAAAATGTTCAAGAAGTGAAAGATCACATCGAGCATCAAGAAATGAATCCAATCATATCTTGTAAAGCATTGGAAGAAATTACCATTCCCCAAACCCTCAAGATAGAAGGACATATCAAGAAGAAGAAGGTTCAAAAAGTGAAATATCAAGAAGAAAAGTATCAAGAAACATCAAAGAGAAAGATACTCACTAGGAACCAACCCCAGTGAAAGAAGAAATGAATCCGACCATATCTTGTAATGCATTCATCGGAATTACCACTCCTAAAACTATAAAGATATAGGGACATATCAAGAAGAAAAAGGTAATAGTGTTGATTGATTCGGGTAGTACCCATAATTTTATTAATTATAATATGGCCAAGGACTTGAATTGCTTCCTAGATCCAACACCAGAGTGTCAAGTGACGGTTGTAAGTGGAGGAACCATAAATTGCTCTGGAAAGTGCCATAATATCAAGCTATCCATGGGAGAATATGTATTGAATAGCCCAATGTTTTCCATTCCAATGGGTGGTGCTAATGTTGTACTAGGAGTCCAATGGCTACAATCCTTGGGTACAATAGCTTTTAAGTTTCAAGAACTTTTATGAAATTTTCTTCGGAAGGAAAGGAAGTTGAATTAAGGGGTATCACAAGGAAACTAGGAAAGATAATCAACTCTGATAGAATGACAAAGCTTATAAAGAAAGAATAACGAGGCGTAATTGCACAATTATGTTCGCTAACTGTTCTCACATCGAAATCATGTATTTCTCTAGATCTCCAAAAGGTCTTGGACAATCATTCCAAGGTATTTGATACTCCCAAAGGTTTCCCATGTATTCGTGATCATGATCATGCTATTCATTTTATTCCAAGATGTGTTCCTCTAAACGTCAAGCCTTATATATATCCATATGCCCAAAGGAGTGAAATTGAACATATGGCTACAAAAATGGTAGAGGTTGGTACAATTATCCAACCAAATTTGATAAACAAAGGAAGTTATGAATGGAAGAATGGTGAAGCAGGGTGGGAACTCATTCAAAAGTTATCGAATATCCCAATGCCAACAATATTACCAAAATTTGACAAGGAAGGAAAAAGCATATTGGAACCTAAAGCATTTACAGAACTGAGAAGTCGATAGCTATGAAATCGATCAATTTCAAAGCATCTCATCAAGTGGAAGAACTTACCTGTTGAAGATTTCACATGGAAGGACAAGAATTTTATATAGAAGCATCAAGAACTACTCAAGCGTTGAGGACAACCCATTTTGAAGGAGAGGGGCATGTTAGGCCTCTATACTACTAGTGTAACCCCTTATTGTTATTACTACAACCCCTTTATTATATGGTTGTACCCATGTAGTCCCCATATTGTTATTATTGTGCCCCATATAATCCCACTATTGTTATTATTGTGCCCTTACATTATTATTGTTATGTTGGCTCTGATTATATTATGACCCCTTAGACTCCTATCTATAGAAAGGAGGTCTTTTCATTTGTATCATCAAAGAATTGTTCATTTATGTAATGTAAAGGAGGTTTCCCCCTCAAAGAGGCTGAATTCTAAGGCATTCATCTATCTTTTCTATCTTTTTGTGAGCTGGTTTCATAACAAAAATACTAACTTAAAACTTCACAACTATTCTAGAATTCAGTTAGACCCAAATCATAACATTTATAGAATAAAACATGCATTAGCATTCAGATCTAGCCAATCAATTATCAGATCATACGATGATAAGTCATTTCAGTTTTCATGATCCTGATCCAACATTGTATCCAAAGGTGCACGTGATATTTTAGATCATATCATTACCATAACCTTGACAACATAAAACATACTTCAGATATAAGTATTCATGAAAAGCCCTTTCACTTTCACACCTGGCCCTTTGATCTTCTCCTCCTTATATACTTAGATCCTTTGTCAATACCTCAGACCAAAACCATAGTTATGCTACTGGTATTCTTTGATGGTATCAATATTCATTGCCGCGCTCATTACCATGGGTCAATACCATGGTAGGAACCTCATGGTAGGAATCCTTAATTTTCCATCCCATATGTGCTTTTCCTTCTGTGAAAGTGCATGCAAATGTATAGACTCCTTTTGTTATGTGAACCCGTGTGTATACACTACTTGGACAAGGTTAACCAACGTATACTTCTTAAAGCGTTCTCTTTCTTCAATCTTTGGAGTATGATCTGTAATCCTTTGTTGTTACCTCTCAGTTGACCTGTTGCACTGTCATACATCACTGAATATTTTGTGAGTTTCCATCAAGGACAACACTTGTACCATAATGCCAACAAAAATATCTTCAATGTATATATGAGGCAGTTGTGCTCAAGGAGGATGAAGGTTAGTTCTGTTTTGGGTTCATTTTCTGTAGCTAGGCCGAGGTGCTTCACTTAGGGAAATAGTAGGAGAAGGGATGATAAGGCGTGGGAAATTTCTAGATTTTGGAGTGTTTTCTTGCTTCTTATAGGTTCGAGTTTGGAGCTGACATTGCTACCTTGCGTAAGGGTTGATCTATTTATAGTTTTTGCATGATACCCATGGTGAATCTCTCCTAGAAGCTAACTACAATAACTTGAGTCACCTTCAGTCAGGTTACTGGCCTTGAACATCCTATTATGAAGATCAAGAAGCTACAACTAGGATGCTACAATGTGGAATGCATGATTTGAAGGTTGTGTGGTTCATATTTGAAACCTAGAAGCAGATTAATGGGCAACATATAGTTGGAAGGTCTAGTTGATGGAATTCGCAGTCAATAAAAGGGTGTTGTATAAGATTGCACTTGTGTCCTAACCTGTGATCTGAATTTCAATGATGAAGCTTATAGAGGGTGCCAGAATTATAGTTTTGATCAAGGCCTTCTTTTGTCTAAAGGTCGTAAAATTGCAAGTCATTCTGACTTTAAATTATTGTACTCTCTCTGTTGAACATTTGATATTGATAATAAGAAGAATTATTCAAGGGTTTTCCCCATCTTGGGGTTTTTCCCTGGCTTGAGCCATATCCTTGTGTTCTCCTAGCTTGGCTTGTCTTCTGTATTTATGTTGATTTTTCTTTCATCAGTGACTATCATAAGTCAATAATTAATGTGATTGATAATGGATTAATGGAGTTAATTATGGGATAATGAAGTAACTGACCCAATTAAAGAACTTGTTAACTAAAAATTAACATGGAATCAAAGCTCAGGTGAGGACAAGCCCAAGATAGAGTAAAAGAGATAGAAGTCACCAAGGGAAGTTCATTGACAAGTTCTCATGATTTCTGCAATGGCATATCGTAAATTTCTGAAGTTTAGTGTTTATGGGCAAGGAGACTGAAGTTGAAGATTTAGGATCAAGTTTTTTTTAATTTATTTCCTTATGGGTTCACATTGGCCATTTATTGTCCTTTGCGGGTGACAATTTTTTTTTTTTGTGAATACTCCAAGTTATATCTGGCTGGTCATGATCTTTAACAATTTTTTATCAGGAGTTAAAATTCTAAGCAGGAAGGAGTATTTATGGGCTATGATTAGCACTAATGCCGCTCACACATGTCTAGAGTTATTATTTTAGGTGCTATGGATCAACCCTTTTGTTAGGGGACATTTCTACACATAAATTGAGAAATTTCGACCTTATCTAAGGCATGTTTTAAGTTATGGCAACATGACTTGATTTTTGGATCGAACTACCTTTTACTTATGATTTCTTTATTACCTACAGCTTGGGATTCTACCAAGCATTCCGTACACATCCAAGACTCCATTAGATAGTTCAAAAACTTTATTGTTACATGTCGTAAGTGTTTTTATGATTGAAGCTATTTTACTCCTTCCAAAGCGCGTTAGAATTCTTGAATGTTTGAAGTTGTGTGAAAGGATATTGTTCCAGCATGATTCAACCCCAAATTTAATAACTCCACTATGTAATTCTCACAAAATGTATCTCCTTGCAAAGCAATTTGACTTTAAAATTTATTGACACTAAACTCTATTACAAACCTAAGATAGTTTTTGGAGGCAGTTCAGTCCTGTATTAGGACAAAACTGTAGCAGCATCTGAGGCATGTTTAATATAGACTTGAAGCATCGGTGACCAGTGCTGAGGCCTAAACATACATATATAGCAGTACTCAAATCGACTATTTGAAGACCATTCCATGGGAAAATCTATGGTATTCCAATAATGATTTGTCACTATAATCAACAACACTTTAAAGATTGTAGCATAATTGATGAAGGTTGAAGATTGCCAATCTATCCTAAATTGAAGCAATAGGAATTGGATAATACTTTTTCTATTAAGTTTCATTGTACGGACATAATTCTTGAACTGATACTCCAGTCGTTACTACATCCACATCAATCCTTGAGATTGTATTAGTGTCACATTTTCTCCATGGAGATTCAATTGCCAAACAAGCAAGGGTTGTAAAGGATAGAGTTATTGCTAGCTAAAATAGCAATCAAACTTTATTTTAAGTTAGATTGACCAAGTGTAGCAGAGTGCAAGAATTAAGAAAATTTGGTTATCAATGTATTCTTACAGTTCCCATTTGACATGACTCTTTGAGAGCCTAAACTTATCGTGATGAGCCTTATATGATTGGAAGAGGATGAAGTCATATAAGTTTGAGCAAGAATCTGAGATAAAGGTTGGCATAAATATTGCAAAGAGTGATGGCATGATGACAGTAATATGAATAAGGCAGATATATCAGTGAGCAGTGACTATATTCTTGACTTAAATATAGTGACTTGGGGAATCACAAGGCAGTGACATGTTAACCTTTTGACTGTGTTGACTAAGGAATAGTGACCAGTATGACAATAGGGCTTTGAAAATATTATGTGGTAGAGTAACCTTCAGAAAGGAAATCACCTTGTTTGGAATAATGTCCTTGACCTTGATATCAACAATGAGATAGCATGAAAAAAATCTACAGAACTTGGTTATATTGTGGCTGAGAAATACTTTGATTTAATTGCTTTTATTTTCTCTGGTTTATCTAAAGTATACTAGAAGAGATTCAGAACAGTTCCAATAAGGACTATGCATCAATATTAAGACACCTGTGGCTAAGTCATATTTGTAGATGCCAATTGAAAAGGAACAAAGAAATCCTCTCCAAGAAAAAATCCAAAGCAAGTCTCTTAATATCTTCATTTAGTTAGAAATATTTTTGATATAAAGGTATTATTCTTCCAAGTTGAATTCATTATTGAATGGTTAGTGCATGTAAAAAAGACTATCTGGGCATGTTTGCTGATGGAGTTTCAACAAGATGAGTGCTGATTGATGAAGGCTGAATTGAAGTAAGACTTCAGAGGGAGCTATAGAGTCTCTATCAGAATAACTTGAGGATAAAGACAAGTCATGTCCACTGATTATGATGACTCTAATGATTCCTTTAGTTGCATTGATGACCTTGGCATATGGGCCTAAGGGTCTATAGTATAAAAATGATAGGTTGCAGGTGGGTCATTGATTATGTTTAGAGGAAATTATGAAATAGCCACGTTGATTGAATTATAAAGGTCCACCATTATTGATGATGCCTAATTAATGACCCTCTCATTTATTAATATAAAAGGGAGTTGAATTTTAAAGTCAATATAGAAATACCTAGCCTTGTTTTCTTTTCTACGCTTAAAGGTTTGATGAGAAAGAAAAGCGACCAGTATGCACATGTGTATCTTGTGGAATCCCTAGTGTTCTTGATAAACACCGTATGAGCCATATGTTCTTGGAATTCCAGTTTCGTAAAGGGGCATGAACTTTTCAACTTTGTTCTTATTTCTTTAGTTCTCTCATTTCTGGTGGTGCAATGTACCATTATTTTCTCCAACTACATCATGAGATAGTGTACAAAATTAGATATACCTTCCGCTATCAATTATATCCTTAAGAAATTGGTGGCTATAAATCTAGCATGTAGAGACTGTTTGTGGAATATTAGTGTTGTGGATAATTTTGATCCCATTTTGAAAAGGATTTCCCAACATGGAAGAGATTACTATGGATGTCGTTTCAAGAAGTAATGCTTGAAGGAAAGCCATTAAACCATTGATGGAAATTATAGGTTCAGTATTTGGGAAAGAACAAAAAGGTGCAATTAATGCACATATCAAGTCATCATTGGAAATTATTCCGAGGAAATTACCATTCTAGATGCTGAAAGTCATCTTATAGAATAGATATTTTTAAATTGTCTCAGTTTGGATTCGAAATGGAAGAGCCTTTGGAGCAGTGGATAGTATTTCAATTAAATAAAATTTAGTCAACTCTCTCTGTATTTATAAATACAAGATTACAATCAATGCATAACAACCAAATGGGGATTTGATTTGGAATGAAGTGAATAAAAGAACAACACAAACCGATAAGCATTTTTCTTTTATATCGTATATGGGACATCATAAATCCATAAGGAGATCAACATAATTGTTTCATTCAACTTAAACATTTGGAATGGATTAATACAGAGGCCATTTCTATCAGTATGAAGTTATATTTCCAACTAGAAGATTGTAGCATCATCATTGCTACATTTTGAAAACTTTCTCGATTGCTTTATATTTCAGGCTATAATATATGCCCATGAAAATGCTAAATATAATGAAGCCGGATAAAGAATTCCCTGCTTGTGGTGTTATTTTGCATTAAAATAAAAAAAAAACTAGGATTTTTTTGTGAAGATGGGAGAAGTTCAACGATGTAGGTTCATCCATCAATCATATAGCATGATAACTATGACAACATCTACCAACAATAGGTTCCTAGACTATATGAATGTCAAGATTGTTGTTCACCATATTTATTATTGGACTATCTTCAAATAAAATGATGCATATATCTATATAATTTCCATCTTCAGTGGATCTAGATATCAAGGGATTAGGAAGCAAATTTAAAACAAGTCAACAGTGATTTTGGTAGAGAGACTTTGAAGTAATACTCAAAGAAACATAAAACCACAATTTTAACAAAACACTATATTTCTACAATTTGGATATTCAGATTCATTTATGAAACCAAATAATAAATGTGAAATAGGTGAGGATTACCTCCCAAATGGGGATGAATTCACCCCTTAATAAACACACGATAAAAATAGTTCTATTCTAGGCTACACTTCAAGAGTCCTAGCTACTATACATGCCTACTAGTCATGTTAGATTCTTTCCCAAATACATTACATACGAATGGATTTACTTCTCAGAACTTTTTTATTGGTGCAAGGAAAAAGCAGAAACTTATGTTATTAGTTGCTTGATTCAAGAGGTGGCTACAAAAATGGAGGGTCTGACATGATTCATACACATTACATAATACAACTATTGGCACGTGGTTGGTTAGAGTTTTCAACGAATCTGGAAATTGGAAAAGACCTGTTGGCCGGATAAGTCGTTCTTTCGGACAAGACCGACCTCCCTAGTATCTAATAATATCTAGCGACAAGCAAACCAAAAAAATTCTATCTTTCTCTAAATATGCAATGTATAAGTAAAGGCAAACAAGTGTTTTAGGCCTACCTTGGGTCCAGTGCAAGTTTGTAGTAGCCACGCTCCGTTGATCCAAATGAGCTCCCTTGTAAAGAATCTGCAAACACAAACAAGCACACACATTAAATAGCACCTGAAAATCCAATATAATAAAGAAGATTTATCATGATGATCAAGGAATTCATGAAACAAATCACATAAGACAATTTGTTGAGAAAAATGAATCTGATTGTATTAACTTTAATCAAAGAAGAACTTTACAACCTTGGTGCCTTGATGTTGTACAAGCTCCTCCCAGGGTCCAGCAAAAATCTCCTCTACTTTGACAAGTTTCACTCTCTTCCCAATGAAGCCAAGAGGTATGTAATCTCTCCTCTCAAGCTTAACTAGAAAGTCTCAATTCCAACAACATTTACCCTAAAAAATGTTCAGCTTCTAACCTCTCTAGTAACCAGCCCAATGCCTTAATTTATAGTGCAATGGAGGGAAGTTACTAGGTCCACCTTCAAAGGGATAAAGCCCTCCTTCAAAGGGATAAGCTCCTCTCATCAAGGGATTAGCTCCTTTACTCTTGGGATGCTTGAACCACCTAGGAGCGAACCATCCACGTCAAGATTCCTTCTAGAATCATCTAGAATTAACCCAAAGTGAGTTTTTAAGAATAAACTTGTGACTTTTTGACTTTCACAGGGGTCCGCACCCACTCCTTTAGAGACAGAGCGGGCAGGTCCGCAGGTAACATGACCATGGGGTGCGGGACCGCAAGTAACAGTAAGAGAAAGTGCGGAACCAAAGCTTTATTGATTTTTAAGGACTTTCTCTCATTTTCAAAGCTTGACATGAAGAGCTGAGGTTTGAGACTTGCTAAGTAGGACAGTATGAATGATGATAGACCCATACTGACTGCAAATAGTCATGGTGACAGTATTTTGTGTAACAGATTTCCCCCCAAAGTGCGAAGTCTGTAGTAGATGAGGATTTAATTTATCATCTAAGAAGAGTGAAGTACTTTATCATTTCGAGGATCATCTTGTGGAGAGCCCGGTTGGAACCTGTAAAAACATTCAATGCAATATATATATATATATATATATATATATGATATCATATCATCGCTGAGGTAGGCATTCCCATACTCAGATCAAAACTGACTAGAAAACTAACTACTGCTATGATATAGGAATGATCTTGTAATACATCACAAGTATAGAAACATGTAGACATAGTATGGACGCAACCATCTGTTTATGAATAGTCCACTGTATATTGAATACAAAATTCCTTGTAGCCTGGATGGTGGAAACTAGATCTAGGGTCTTGATTTCTACTTCCCGAAATAGTACGATTCTATCCCTGTGAATGAATGTGTCGAAGTCGAACATGGTAGAAACCACTTGATTACCAGTCAATGATGTAAACTGTTAACAAGTGTGAGAGAAACCACCAGTAATGTCAATGGCTCTCAAAGTACTCAGTACAATCCATGAAATGTGAATAGATGTGTTGATGTCGAACATGTCACAGAATCCTTTGATCGAAGGTCAATGATGCAACCTATTTCCGAAGGCGAGAAACCTGCCATTGAGGCATGCAGATCCCAAGGTACTGATGATTTCTAGATCATATTTCTAGATAATGAGATGAAGTCGATAGAAAGCGATCCGTCGTAAGCAAGCCCACAACACGAAATCATAGATCAAGTTTGAAGAAATTTAGTTGCAAGGACTGACTCAAGGATGGTCAAGATGGATGACAGATATTTTGTAGATGAATGGTTTATTTGCACTGACCTCTTGAACACATAACGACACAGTAGATGGTTTGGTGACAATTGACCCAAAGTTAATAACCAGAAACTGGCTGAAGACTTTCAATATGGTTTGATCAACTGTTAGGCAAAGGATTTCCCAACCCAGGTGAATAAAAGTGTCATGTTCAAGAGTGGTTACAAAGTATGACAAACAGGCTCATTTTCTCTCTTTTTCCCCACCATTTCTGGCAAGTACCTCTTTATTTTTGACAAGCTTGAGGAGGATAACATTTGCTTGATTATAAGCTCATCCTTCGGATGAGTCCAACTTAGTTTAAATTCGAACCTTAAGAAGGAGTGGTCCGTTCCTGTTTGTAATTGAACAGGTCCTTTACTGTTAAATTTTGACGAGTCCAGTATAGGAGAAACTCGACGTTTTTCAATTTTAAAGAGTTTGAAAAAACTTAAGAAGACTCCATGGTTGTCCTTTTTCGTAAATTTGTGTCTCCCAAGCCCGAAAAAGTATAAAATAATACTTGAGAGAACCGCTTGATCATTACGACCAAGGAGTACTTTTCATAATTAGTGCCTCTGATTCGAAAAAGTAAAAAAACGATCAATGACACGTCGTTTTATAACCAATATCGAATTTGAAACGACAAAAATCTGGGAATCTTTTCATGTTTTTATGGTCAGAAAAGGGCTGTAAGTGGACCGTCTTTTTAGTTTCGTTTTAACGAGCTTAAAAAGAAAAACTCGACAATCTTTTCATGTTTTAGGAGTCAGAAAAGAGCTTAAAGATGACTCTAATGTTTTTTGTCAAAAATGACCAATTTTGCCTGAAAAATCTGTTATCCTGCACAAAAACTCAAACATTACTCATACTTGTTTAAAATAGATAAAAATGCTGCAAAAGTTACCTCTTTAAAGTGAAAAATAAACAAATTAAAAACTCATTTATTCAAAAAATCTTATAAAAAGGGCTTTTTTAAATTCATTTTTACCTTGTGACTTCAGAGTGAGAAAAGAGTGACTCAGGGATGGTCAAGATGGATGACAGATATTTTGCAGATGAATGGTTTATTTGCATTGACCTCTTGAACACATAACGACACAGCAGTTGGTTTGGTGACAATTGACCCAAAGTTAATACCCAGAAACCGGCTGAAGACTTTCAATATGGTTTGATCAACTGTTAGGCAAAGGATTTCCCAACTCAGGTGAATAAAAGTGTCGTGTTCAAGAGTGGCTACAAAGTATGACAAACAGGCTCATTTTCTCTCTTTTCCCCCACCATTTCTGGCAAGTACCTCTTTATTTTTGACAAGCTTGAGGAGGATAACATTTGCTTGATTATAATCTCATCCTTCGGATGAGTCCAACTTAGTTTAAATTCGAACCTTAAGAAGGAGTGGTCCGTTCCTGTTTGTAATTGAACAGGTCCTTTACTGTTAAATTTTGACGAGTCCAGTATAGGAGAAACTCAGCGTTTTTCAATTTTAGAGAGTCCAAAAAAACTTAAGAGGACTCCATGGTTGTCCTTTTTCATAAATTTGTGTCTCCCAAGACCGAAAAAGTATAAAATAATACTTGAGAGAACCGCTTGATCATTATGACCAAGGAGTACTTTTCATAATTAGTGCCTCTGATCTGAAAAAGTAAAAAAATGATCAATGACACGTTGTTTTATAACCAATATCGAATTTGAAATGACAAAAATCCGGCAATCGTTTCATGTTTTTACGGTCAGAAAAGGGCTGTAAGTGGACTGCCTTTTTAGTTCCATTTTAACGAGTTTAAAAAGAAAAACTCGGCAATCTTTTCATGTTTTAGGAGTCAGAAAAGAGCTTAAAGATGACTTTAATGTTTTTTGTCAAAAATGACCAATTTTGCCTGAAAAATCCATTATCTTGCACAAAAACTCAAAAATTACTTATACCTGTTTAAAATAGATAAAAATGCTGCAAAATTTACCTCTTTAAAGTGAAAAATAAACAAATTAAAAACTCATTTATTCAAAAAAGCTTATAAAAAGGGCTTTTGTAAATCCATTTTTACCGTTTGAGTTCAGAGTGAGAAAAGAGAGCTTTTGGTCAGAAACTTCCCGTGAAGATTGTGGAAAATCCGTTCGTTGGAATCGAACGTCATCTCCTCTAGGTAATCCACATCATCATACTCTTTCATTTTATCCGTTTAAAAAATGTTTTTAGGGCTTTATTTGTTTTTTAGGAAATTTTTAGGTTAAAACCTGCGCGCAGGGGTTCGCAGGCATAGCACAAGAAACCTGCAGACCCCGAATTTTTCGTAAAAGGAAAATAGTCAAGGGTCACACCTACCGTGAAGGCAAAGTGCAGACCCCTGCACTGTCTCTAATAGAGAGGGTGCGGTCCCCGCAGCAAAGGTTTTTAAACCTAAATTTTTCAAATTCCACCCAAAAATTTTGATTTTAGATATTCTAATCCACCTTTTTATTGAATGTAGGGTATACATCATGCTTGATTGGCGGGAACGGGAGCACGAGGAATTAGATCTCAGCACGATTAATTATCAACCTTCGATTGATGCATTGAAGGAATGCGGTCTATACAAATTCTGGGCCATACCTGGCATGAGGGCCCAGGTGGACTTTTTGCAGTGGCTGGTAGACAGATGGAATATACAGGACCAGTGCTTCTTTATTGGTGGCCACCAACTCGAAATGGAGCCGGAAGACATTTACTTTCTGACTAGTTTGCTTAAGAGAGGTGAACATTTGACTCTATTCGGGACTAGGCCAGGTGGCCAGTCCGTCGATAGCCTCCGGCTAGAGTTCTGTAACGACCAAACTAGAGACAAAGGGATAGATATCAAAACCATCTCCCTTCCTGAACTCAAAGTGATTGCGTTTACTGTTAACAGGCTCTATGGAAGTGTAGCACTACATATAGCCACTGGATCCCAAATGCGGATGGCAATAGACTGCTTTCGAGGCACCATCTTCAGCTAGTGCGAGGCTGTGTTGGCTAATATAAAAGGCCAACTGACTAGAGCAAAGAATGGACAACTAAAGACCTTTGGATATGGTGATCTAGTTGTGAGCTTTGGTCTGGAGAGGGTCCCAATGTTGGTCCCACAACATCTTACCGTTGGCACTGGACTTCCCCGAGAGCCCAAACTGATGCGTTGTGTTGCAGTTATGGCCCGTCATCCTGAGGAGGGAACATAAGTCGTTCGATTCAGTCCTGAGTATTTTCATTGGTTGGAGAACCAAGTATTTACTATTCAGGACTTTCCTTATGCTGGGGTAGATTATCGTGGTGACCCAGACATGGCTCTTCCACCAGGAGAGCAATGGGATGACTCAGGTAAAATCATTTTCAACATTTTCTAATTTTTTTTTTTATTTTTATTTTTTATTTATTTTTTATCTCGTCCCAAAATTGATGGTAAAAGTTTCAAATGCAGATGTAGGTCCATGGTGACGAGCCACTCTCTGACCCTATGAGTGGAAACAGCCAGCTGCAACAGCACCAGCTCCACAGGACGAATCTACAGAGACCTTGGCCAAATTGGAGAGTCATCTAGAGCGTTTGACAGCAAACATTCCAAAGACCAGCATAGATGACATTCCTCTTAGGCTACAACGCTATGTGAATGGGGTCCCAGGACCTTTCAGGAGGTTCCTTTGTAAGGTGGCCCGTACAGTGGTTTCTTATCGTGATCATCACCAGTGATAGGATGATCGCCTGTTGTAGACTCATGACATTTTTTGCTTTTTGTACTATCATTTTTGCCAATCATAAGGTGTTTTTCAACCTATGATCAAAGACGATGTATATTTGACACACTTCTATGCTACACTATATTGCTATTACCGGCTTATCTTGTAAAACATGTTATGGAATGTTTTTAAATTTACTTGTATGATTATTGCAAATGTCTACTTAACATTTGAGAAGCAATTGCATCTGCTAATGTATTTAAATATCTTGGAATATGCTAATATTCAATATAGTTGAATTCACATTCCAAGAGATGAACTCACAAAAATAATCTCAAAAACACTGGATTTCTAATGGCATATACTATATTAAGCTGTAATACAACAAGTTTAGAATCTAACCTCACTATCAAACTCCAAATCCCAAATGAGATAGATTCAGATAATAACTCAATCACTACACTATACTCGGCAATGTTGTTTGTTGTTTGACCAAGGCTTACCCCATGCATAGATACCAACTCATCAGAGGGCGAATAGATAACCCAAGCTGCGGAAGAAATGTTTCGTGTATTACGACAAGCACCATCAGCAAAACCAATGTATGTTTAGAGAGACGTCGACATCTGCAATATCAAGAGTAAAATCAAGATAAGTAGGAATAATGACAAAAACACTCTCTATGCTAAGCACACTTTTTAATCTAAAACACACCAGCTAGAAAGAAAACTAACCTAACTAAAAATCTCCACACCAGATTTAAGCATAATACCTCTTCAGGTAAAAACCGTTTCTGGGTTTACCTAAAAGGACCCCGTCAAAGTCTACCAATTCATAGGCCCCTTTTGCCAGCTTTCGCTTAACAACATAAGGACCATGCAACATGGGTATGAATTTTCCAGCGCCTAATTTATCATTTGCTTGATCGTACAATAAGACTAGGTCTCCTTCCGAAAAATTACGAGGGGTAACATTTCGATCATACTGAGCTTTAAAACATTTGGCATGAGTTTCGATTGCTAATGCAGCATCACGTCGATTCTCATCTAGCTGAGCTGAGTACAACAAACGTTTTTCCTCTTCGGAAGTGGCTGGAAGTAATTCGATGGCCATTTGCAATGACGGGATTTCAATGGGTAACACAGCTTCCAGACCATAAACTAGTTGGAAAGGAGTGAAACCAGTTGACGTTTTTACTGAGGTTTGATACGCCCAAAGTGCTGAAAATAGCATGTTATGCCAATTCGTCCTATGAATCCCAATGATTCGTCAGACCATGATGACTAGAACTTTGTTGATGGCTTCAACCAGACCATTAGCCTGTGGATAATATGGAGTTGAACTATCGTGACGCAGGCCAAGATGGTGTGTAAGTTTAGTCATCATAATGTTTCGAAAATGATGCCCATGATCAATGATAATCGCTTGTGGAACACCAAACCTAGAAATTATATGATTGAACATGAAAATTGCAGCAGTTTTGCTGTCTACCTCAAATGTAGGCATCGCCTCGGCCCACTTGGTAAAATAATCTACCGCAAGGATGATATATGCTTCCCCCCTGGCCGAGTGAGGGTTACATGTAATAAAATCGATACCCCATTTTGCAAAAGGACCGATGGCAATTATAGGGTGGAGAGGAGCAGGTGGAGCGCACATCTTTCGATCAAAAATTTGGTCGTTGTGGCATTTTCGGACCATGTTAATACAATCTTTAAACAAAGACGACTAGAAATAGCTAGCGCACAATATCTTTTGGGCTGTGGAAAACCCAGACATATGACCGCCACATGCTCCAGAGTCACAGTCATTTAGAGCCCTTTCAGCTTCCTCATGAGTTAAACAACGTCGGAAAACAGAATCCACCCCTCGACGATAAAGTGTATCTCCAATAATTTTGAATTGTTGGGACTGGAATCGTTTTTTTCGACGCTCTAATCTTGAAATTTCTAGCCGAAAGGATTGGGTCTGGATATAAACGATGATATCTCCATACCATGGATCTAAAGTGCTGATTAGAAACAAGGATTCGTCCGCAATGGGCTCCTCTGCCACAATTTCTGTGTCAGCACGCGGTAAGTCACACATCAACTCTGCAAAAACTAAAGATTTCTTCGACTTATACTTTTCAAATTCCATGTCAAACTCCTACAGGATCACAATCCATTTGGAGTACTTTCCCCCTTGTTAACGGGAAAAGTGTCTATTCAGAACGACCCTATCCCACTAAGGTGTGACAGTGACCTTAGAAACAAACAGAGAAAACTACTTTCGTATTCTTCTTTATGAACTATAAACGAAGAGGAATAGGATGAACCAACCTGTGTCTTGCGCTAGTCCTTTGATCCAATCTCTCTCCTCTTTGACAGCTTCCAGCTAACTGCTCCCTTACTTGCCCAGCTTCACCATGTTCCTGTAAGATCACAGAAGAAGAAAACTACACAAAGACATGGATTTATATTCATAAATAGCTTAGGATCAGATTTAAGCTAAACATACAAATGTAACAAACATCAATGATACACAAGCATGTAGGAGAAAATCAAATAGTTTTATTGATATAACAAGAAGATCCAGGAGGAGTTACAACCGATGATTCCTGATCCAGCATCAACCTCCCAGCAAAGAAGCCCCTCTTCACCTCCAACAAAGCATAAATCACCCAATACTCTGATATCTATCTCAAAACCAACAGTAATTCTCTGCAATGTACAAAATTCCAGCCTCCGGATCTCTGGGATGAGGGATCCATATATAGATGTATGCAAAGAGGATGAGTCAGCTTATGATTTGACTAGTGTCTTCTCTCTGTCAGTTCTTGCTTCCACTTGGAGACTGAGAGCCTCTTACTCATCCTTGGTCGAACTCAGTGAGGAAAGTGTCATTGGGGAAGATTCTGGAAGCTTCCATTGTCTTTCCACCTCGCGGAATGGCACTGCCATTTGTCATTTCCCGCTCAACGCACCCTGGTAGTGTATTTAGGTGCGTTGCAATGCACCTAGCTAGTGTATTTGGGTGCTATGCAACGCAGCTAGCCAGTGGAGCAGCTGAAAATGATCCTGATTTGACTGATTCTGAGCAGTTTCTGGTGGAGAACTTCTGGGAGAAGCTGTAATTTGTTGACCTTGTTCCTTTAGGGGTTGGAACAAAACTTTTAGGGACTTAGGATCCCTTGGTTTATGGACATTTCATGCTTAGAGCTGTAAGGCACAAAATTGTCTATAACACCCCTAGAAATTGTTTGGTCAAAATGTAGATCATAGGGTTGCAATCGGAAATTACTGTAGTTTTGCGTAGTAAAATGTAATGACGAAAACGTTGGACAGCTTGAACAGCTGTCAATGCCAATTTCTACACATGTGAATATTTTAACTCAGTTGGATTTAAGGTTCGACTAAGGTAATATATCACATGTTCAGTACCGACTCCATCTTCCTGAACTAACACCATTCCAATGGTGGAATGCGAGGCGGCGAGATATAAGAAGTAGTCCTGGTTGTAGGTGGGAGGATGCAGTAACGGTGCATGGGTCAACGCGTGTTTTAGTGCATCAAAAGATTTGTCAGCTATCTCATCCCAAAATAATGGAGTATTCTGTTTCAACAACCGGGTAAAACCCTTTGTGATCTCGGCGTAGTTAGGAATGAATCGACGTAAAAAGTTTGCTTTCCCCTGCAAACTTTGGAGTTGGCAAAGACTCGAAGGAGGAGGCAATTTGACAATAGCTTCAACCTTCGAGGGATCAACGCGAATGCCGGCTTTCGAAACAACAAACCCCAGTAACCGACCCGTTTCTATACAGAAAACACACTTGTGTGGATTCAACCTAATTCGATAATGCCTACACCTCATAAAGATTGCTCGTAAATGGATGAGATGATCAGCCCGATGTAATGAATGAGTAGGTAAATCATCGAGATAGGGTTGCACAATGTGCTTGATGTCATGAAACGCGTAAGACATGGCTCTTTGAAAAGTTTCCCCGGCGTTCTTTAGCCCAAAAGGTAATTTGCAATAAGAAAATGTTCCCCATGGACAAATGAAAGCCGTTTTTGGTTGATTAGCAGGTGGAATATTTATTTGATTGTATCCGGAAAAACCATCCATGAAGGAGAATATTTCACTACTGACACAATCATCAATGATTTGATCGATATAGGGAGTTGGGTAATTGTCTTTTGGATAGGCTCGATTAATATCCCTATAATCAATACATATTCTTATTGTTCCTTACTTTTTGTTAACAGGAACAATATTCGATACCCAATCTGTTAACAGAATTGGATAAATGAAACCTGCTTTAAGTAATTTTTCCACTTCTGCTTTAATAGCAGTAGTTTTTCACGGGTGGATCTGACACAAACATTGTCAGACGGGTTTAGCATCCAGGTAAGTTTTGATTTCATGAACAACAATTGCTGGGTCAATTCCTGGAATTTCCTCATATGACTAGGTAAACACGTCGTGGAATTCTTGAAATAGGGCCTTATATGTTTGAAATTCATTTTCCGTACAAGAGGTACCTATGTGAATGTTTTCAATAATTCCAGGCTTAACCGAAATATCAATAGGAATAGTTCGAGAAATGTTTCCCAAATTTAACTCAGAATGAGGATTTTTCATTGGATTATGAGGTTCCTTGACATATTCAGTCATAAAAATAGATGAAAAATCATTTTCAAAGTGATCAATGTCAGGTAACGAAGATCTATGATGAAGATCTTCCCATGGTAAATCATCAACACACAGGATTTCGCGAATTTTCTCATCAGCGTGAACAAGTTCGGAAAACGTTGTTGAATCTGAGTTTGATGTTGAAAGTGATTCCTCATGGAACACATTAATTAAGTCAATTTTGGTTGAAGAAGGGTCGGAAAATGACTGCACGACCTAATACGCAATTTCATATGGACTCAAAGGCATAACATCACGAAATGAATCTATCTCAGATTCGGAAGGTAAGAACCAAGGATCGTCATAAACAATAGTGTCTGATGAAATCATATGAATGGTTGCAGTAGAAGACGATGTGTTGATAGGAGGAAAAGGAAAAGTTCCGAGTAAACCAGGATATTTAACTAGTCCTACTCCAACATCCTTATAAGGGATAGTTGTTTTGCTGACATGCTGAATACTTTCAGAAGAGGCTAGGCCGGATGAAAAGTAAGTTAGCTGGTCTATGGTTATGATATTTCTGTTATGTGGGAACTTTATAAGCCGAAAGACCGATGAAACAACAGCTGTCATAGCATAAGACCAACTACGACCCAAGAGAAGGTTGTAATCTAGAGGGGAATCAACCACCTACACATCTAGATTAACAGTTTTTCTTTCTACCCCTATAGGTAAATCCTATAGAATGCCAAAAGGATGGAACCCACGGCCATTCGAGGCCTTTAGAATCGTCAGGGATTGATTAAGTGTAGGAGAAACAAGCGATCTCCAACACTAGATCGACATAATACATGTTGAGGCTCCCTCATCAATCACAGTCCTATAACAAGGTCTGTTTTTTACTAACACTAGAATCTGGAAAGCCATTTGATGAGGTAAGCGAGGTGTACTATTTTCTAGATCGAAAATTATGAGGTTCGAGTCCTGAACGTCAATAGCTCCTATAGCCAACAATACTAATTTACGCTGTGCTGGACATGATTGCAGCACTTCCAAAGCCGACATTGCCGAAGGTGAAATAGCCAAATCTTCAACAATGTTATAGTTCTGAGCCACTCTCGCATGTGGATTAAAAGCTGAATTTCGAAGTATACCCTTGGCGGGCGGTTTGATTACTAAGTTTGGGTTAGGTTTTTCTTCTTACTTTTGGTATTAATCGTACCAATCAAACCATTAGCGGCATGAGACCCTGAAGGAGCTGCAGTTATTTGATTTTGTTTAGGAAGGTCGGGGATTTTCTTGTGTAACGTACCTGACTGCGTATAAACTAAGTCAAGGTCCTGAGCTTGAGCAATTACTTGCTCTTCAGTAACGACTCCTGCCTTAGCTACATTCTCAGTGATTTTCGGTAATAAAGATTTGAAAAACCATTCAGCTAAGATTTGATCCGGGATAAAAACTTTCAGTAAACGCAGTCGACGTCTCCATTCATGAATGTGATTTGAAATGTAAGTGGACGTTGACTGTTTTAATGAAGTTAATAATTTCGTGCCATTGTCATATCTGACTGGCAACTGAAAATGAGTTAAAAACGAAGTAGCTAACTGAATAAAATTATAAAAAGTGGCTCGCAGTAACTCAATGTACCACTTGGTTGCAAGACCAATTTGAGTGCGTTGGAAAAGCCTTAAACAGATTGAATCATCTGAAATGGAGTTAGACGCACACCAGAGGTGATAAGTCATCACATGGTTCAATGGGTCCTCTCCTGATTTTCCTTCAAACTTAGGAATATCACTAGGCAACTTATTTGGCATTGGCGGCCAAAACGGAAGATAGTTAATTGGATCATTCATAAGGCACGACGAGTCAGGCAAGTCTAAAGTTGCAATGAACGGTAACTGACGATTAGGGTCCCTGAAACCCTGGGTCATGAGACCAGCCCCAGGAGGAGGATATCCAGGATAACTAGGAATTGGAATTACATTTGGGATATTATATCCTCCCGGAAAACCAAGATTAACTGGACCGTACTGGGGTTGTTGAGGTTGTTGATATGTATATCTAGGGTATGGTTGATACTGATAGACTGGCTGTTGCACAGTAGGACCGAATTGGTACTGTCCCTGATATGGTTGATAAGTAAATTGAGGTTGACTTGTGACAACCGTACTTGGACCAGGTTGTCCTACCGGCATTTGAACCGAAGTCTGAATTGTGGATCCAGACTGAGGTAAATATGCTTGAGGAGTTGATACAGGAATAGTAGAAAACCAGAGCTGTCGATACTCTAGAAGTAGGTGGGGTAGATTGAACAGATGTTGTAGTAGTTGCAGAAGTTGTTTGAGGCGGAGTATGAGGCGTACTAGGCCCAGGCTGAGAAACTACAGAAGGTGCATAAGTTTGAATAGTAGACTGGACAGGTTGCTGGGTTGAACCAGAAACCAAGGGTTGTCTAGATTGAGATGACAGCTGCACATTCGGTTGCAAGATCTGTTGAGATTGAGATGGATCCCACACTAAGTTCATTCCGAGGTACAGACCCATAGCAGGTTGAGAATATTGAGGATCATAACTGGGTTGAGGGTAGGGTTGATAATTCAAAGGTACATTTCCAGCTCCTTGGACAAATGATTGACCAGAAGGTGGTTGGAAACCTTGGTTTGGGTACTGACCTTGAGGTTGATAACCTTGAGGCACGTACCGATACTGGGGTTGACCTTGAGGTACATATTGATACTGGGGTTGACCTTGAGGTATATACTGAGTCTGGGGTTGACCTTGAGGAATGTACTGTCCCGTAGGTATGTACTGTCCTTGAGGTTTCCCCCCAGGCGGTAATTGGGTACCTTGAGGTTTCCCCCCAGGTGATAATTGAGGACCTTGAGGCTGCCCCCCAGGCAGTAGCTGGCCACCTCGAGGTTGCGGATTAGGAATAGTACCTGACATCATAAGAATATCTTCTACACTCAACGGCTTAGTTTTGTTATTACCAGTTAATAACCCTTGTTCAATAGGTTGAGGAGATGCTCCTGAAAAAGTACCAGTAAGTGACTGATACCCAGAGGGAACAGAAGGACCGCCGTATAAAAAGGTTTCTGGAGATTGAGAAAACATGGACGATTGTCTTGACATATTTAACAGAGGATAATAAACCCTAGGTGTTGGGTGAAAAGGAATAAGAGGTGGTGAAAAACTTAGTCTCGGGTTTTCCAAAAAATTGGTCAATGAAAGATACCAAGCGTCCCTCCTAGGTGGACTGTAAAAGATTGATTCACGCTCCCTAAGTTCTATAGCTAGTTTTCAGGGATAGGGATACTTTCTTTCAGAGTAACAAGTTCTTCAATAGAAATAAGTCCAGAAGGAAGATTTTGGGTAATGACTCTTTCTACCCTGGGTGATCCAGAACCACTAGAAGTTGGAGAGGCAGATCCTGATGTTGGAGTAGTGGCAGGTTCAGTTTCAGGTTCCTTAGCTAAATCACTAGTAGATGAAAAACTACCAGTAACTTCGGAAAATGAAATAGATTGTGGATTATAATCTGCCACTAGAGCTTGATAATTAGGATGTACAACCAATGAAGACTCTCCTTCTTCAGGTGACCCAACTCTATTGTCACTAGGAGTTACAAGGACTCGAAGCCCTTCGAGCTGGCTTGGTGAAAACTCAGGAGGTTGGCCCCGAAGTCTACAGGACTTCCTCGGTAATTTAGCCACGATTAAATATTTTAACTACTTCACACGCAAACAAAGAAAAATCTCAATGAAAACCACCTAAAGCCTCTAAAGAACCAAACAATTTTGAATCACACGCCTAAAGAATCTAGGAGGTCAAACCACACACAAACAGTAACTTTCTATACCAAAAAACACTAGTTGGTGATGAAATCCAACGTCGCAGAATTCAATACAGAAATGGCGGTTGGAACAGTTACCCCGACAACCTACTTAATGAATAGATTGGCACAAGTTTCTCCACTAAATTGTCTCGAGTGAAGATAACCCCCTAGAAAATCCAAGTGAGTTTAGCCGAAATCTGCTCCAGGTACAGTGGGATCTTCCCTCCACCGTCACCTTAGGAAAGAATCCTATAGAATATGGTCACTATTTTCACCAACGGAAGCAAATATACCTGGGGGAATAGTCTACGATCCGATACGCACGCAAGGGCAAAGTAACAAGCTCAATCCCCTTGAAGGCTCCTTGACATAATCCAAGGTTTACCAACAAGTGACCCCAGGCTCCTCGACAATGGTCAATTCGGGGTTTACCATTTTTAATACGTGAATATCTTCTATCGTTCCCAATGAGGAAGGATTGATTCCCACACTGGTTCAGATATGATCTCGTGCTTCTCCTTTAAGAGGAGCTTTCCCAGAGCATAGATGTAACAATTGGAATTTATCTCCTACCGCAAGATACAACTACTTGTTTGTTTTACTATCTTGGAGAGTTAGTTACTCCCTACTCCAAGATACTAGCCTAAGCTATGTTGGTGATAAAGAGCCCTAGAAAATAAAAGATTACTAGATAGATTTTACTTTAAGCGTTATTTTTATTGGTTTTTCCTTAAGTCAAAAGGTGTGGAGATGAAACTTATGGTGTGAAGACTCGACTCCAAATCACTAAAAAATGCACTTAGATGATAAGCAATCTTTTCCCTTCAATGAATTTCTAGCTAGAGAAAGAGTTGAGAATGCAAATGCTTGTAAAAAGAAATCTTTCCTTAACAATCAAATCAAAAGAAGAGCTTTTTGTCTTTTCCAATACACTCAAAAACGAGACAACTAGTTATGCTCGTGAAAATTTCCCTTTCTTTTCAAACACTCAAATACTACTAAAACAAACTTTTTCAAAAGAGATTTTTTTATTCTTTATTTTTATAAAACACTCAAAACGATGGAAAAATCTAATCTTGAGATCTATAAATTCTAAAAACTATTTGAAGTAAAAGCATTACAAGATCTCTTTTCAAGGATGTTTTACTTAGCTATAAGAAAACTAAGTACTAATTTGTCCAGAATCAGAAATTAGTCAAAGAACAACCAATTTTTGTTTTATTTTCTAAAAATGAAATCCAAAACTTTTAACACAAGTCCTTTCGAAGTTTCGCAAAGAGAAAAACAAGATGGATTCCTCAACAAAGGCAGATTTTGCAAACGGTCAGACTCATAAGAAGGCCAGTAAAAACCAAGGTGATCTGAGGCTTTTAAGGCTTCTAAGCTCTGAGTTACTACAAGACCAAAATGAAAATCATGCCTGGCGAACAAAACTTCTAGGAATTACACCTAAAACCCTATTGCCAATGGAATTAACCTAAGAAAAGTTCCTGACAAGTCACGTGCAGATCTGGGAAGAGGAAAAAAACACATTAACAAATCCTAAGCTGACTGAAAGAGAAAATCTTAAGTTTTTCAAAATTTTGACAAGGTTTGCAGGCCCGCAATTCACCTAGGTGCGGTACCGCTCTGTGTGTAAAGCAAAAGTGCGGATAGGTCCACACTGTGTTACAAGCAGAGGGTGTTGTCCTCTCCCAAAAGTATGAAAAACAAAAAATAATTCAAGATCTACTAAACCAACCCAATCCGACACACATCAAGCCAACAACAAAAACAAAAACACAGTTTCTCAATTTAAAGTAAAAGCAAAACAAAAATAAAAAATTCAAGTCCCCAGTATGGTTGCCATTTTGTCAGCCAGCTAAGTCGTTCTTGCGGACAAGACCAACCTCCCTATTATCTAATGATATCTAGCGATAAGCAAACCAAACAAATTCTATCTTTCTCTAAATATGCAATTTATAAGTAGAGGCAAACAAGTTTTTTAGGCCTACCTTGGGTCCAGTGCAAGTTTGTAGAAGCCACGATCCGTTGATCCAAATGAGCTCCCTTGTAAAGAATCTGCAAACACAAACAAGAAAAAACATTAAATAGCACCTGAAAAGCCAATATAATAAAGCATATTTATCATGATAATCAAGGAATTCATGAAACAAATCACATAAGACAATTTGTTGAGAAAAATGAATCTGATTGTATTAACTTTAATCAAAGAATAACTTTACAACCTTGGTGCCTTGATGCTGTACAAGCTCCTCCCAGGGTCCAGCAAAAATCTCCTCTACTTTGACAAGTTTCACTCTCTTCCCAATGAACCCCAAAGGTATGTAATATTTCCTCTCAAGCTTAACTAGGAAGTCTCAATTCCAACAGCATTTACCCTCAAAAATGTTCAGCTTGTAAACTCTCTAGCAACCAGCCCAATGCCTTAATTTTTAGTGCAATGGAGGGAAATTACTAGGTCCACCTTCAAAGGGATAAAGCCCTCCTTCAAAGGGATAAGCTCCTCTCATCAAGGGATTAGCTCCTTTACTTTTGGGATGCATGAACCACCTAGGAGCGAACCATCCACGTCAAGATTCCTTCTAGAATCATCTAGAATTAACCCAAAGTGAGTTTCTAAGAATAAACTTGCGCCTTTTTGACTTTCACAGGGGTCTGCACACACTCCTTTAGACGCAGAGCGTGCAGGTCCGCAGGTAACATGACCATGGGGTGCGGGACCGCAGGTAACAGTAAGAGAAAGTGCGGAACCAAAGCTTTATTGATTTTAAGGACTTTCTCTCATTTTCAAAGCTTGACATGAAGAGCTGAGGTTTGAGACTTGCTAAGGAGGACATTATGAATGATGATAGACCCATACTGACTGAAAATAGTCATGGTGATAATATTTTGTGTAACAAGACCTATTAGAGATAGAATTTCACAAGCTATGAGAGAAGGGACTTAATACATGCTCCATATTGTGTTATCAAAAGTATCTCATTCCTAGGGACAAATATATTAAAGGCTTGTTTTCAATGGTCCAATTGGAAAAAAATCTTAGAACGATACCAGAAAAATGTCCAAGTGGAGAAATATGGCATGGTTGTTCATTCTCAAATTCAATTTTTTTATGGTACCCATAATGTCATGTGTAATGAAAAGTGTTTTATTAGTATTAATAAGTCTATGCTGTCTAGGATAGCAACGAAAGAAAGCTACATTAGCCTTAAGCTTACCAAACTTGAAGCAAGAAAACAACTTTGTTATCAAATATCAAATTAAAAGAGGATGGAACAAGCTAGGCATCAACAAAGCATCAAGGGACCCTTTAATATGCATGACATCATACTTCATAGAAATGTCAATGTAGAAATATTTCTTGTAGAAGGATGTTCAGTACTATAGGAATCATAACAACTCTCTTTATTTAAATAAATTCTAAATATCAAGGCAGTTTCAACAACAATACCTCTGTAGAATCCCAAGATCTTGCGGGTTTCTATACATGTCAACTAGAAACTAGTAAAGGGAAGAAACAATGTGCCAATTGAGAATCCAAGAATGTTGAACTAAAGCCCTTGAGGCATTTCCTTCTAGGTAAGGTAAAATGTTAGAATTTTTAGCGCTAAATGTGACAACTTGGGCTCTATTGTAGTTTATTGGAAACAATGATTAAATTCTAAAGAGTGCAGATGACATTGGAAAACTTAGCGACATGATTGAAGACATATAATGAAAAAATAGAATATGAGTAGGGTTATCAAAGAACAGAGTGTGCATCTTTAATCTATAAAATAACATTCTAGGAAGTGAGCTAAGAACAACATGTTTAGAATTACAACATTTCTATAAGACGAATTCCACCTCTGATTCAATAATGCACACTAAGGCTCTTATTTGGCATGAAAATTACAATAGTTGTAGTGGAGATATAACCTTGAGTTGGCCCATCTGCCTATTATATTGGTTCAATGATAATACATTTTCTATATTTGATGGAAAGTTTAAATCAGACAAAATTGTAATATGATCTATCTTCTCCCTTGATTGATGGACAAGAAAGGATCCAATATAGGACTACTAGCTGGAAAATCAATGTCAGAAGATCGAAAATCAATATTTTTCCACGATGCTTAGTGTCAATGCATGTATTTTGTTTAGGGAAGATGATGTCATACTAGAGGGATGCCTTGATTTATAATAAAGTTCAATGGTTTTTTGGATTTGATCAAAGAAGGGGAAATGTGGCTCTATATTGCAAGGATAGACTTTAGATGACCATGGTAAATAATTCTCTGTAAATGAGACTATCCAGTGAGAGAATTTCATGTCCATTAACACTCTACTAAAACCAAGCTCAAATTATCGAAGGTGCTCATAGGTAAAGGACAAGAGAGATATTTCTTTTTTTGTCTTTAGAGAGTAATCTAATGCTGTCAATATTTGGATAGGCTCCAAACATCGGGTATATAATTTCACCTAAAACAAACCAACCCTAATAACTTGAGTTTGATATTTCTTATAAGGTTTGTTTTCTACTCTCTAAGCCTTGATAATGCTCCTAGGGGTTGTCCTCTACTCTATGATAATAAATTAATATAACAAGCTCTATGGTATAACGTGGTAAGGGTAAATGGAATTCACATGATCTATAAGTAGATTTTTATAATTTCATAGCTTGTATTATGAGATAAGTGTAATATACCCTATAGAAACAAAGATAAATGCAAATAATATCCATATATTTAGTATCAAGCAATAAAATTACTCAATGCAATTGTAATGGTAGCCAAAATAAGATACCTTGATTATTAAGAGCATAATGTTCACTTGCCTCTTCTAGGAGGGAACCTCAATGTTATAGACATTTTTGTGCCTTACAGCATTGAGCATGAAATGTCCATAATCCAAGGGATCCAAAGTCCCTAAATAAGTTGTTCCTACCCCTAAAGGAACAAGGTCAACCAATGACAGCTTCTCCCAGAAGTTCTCCACCAAAAACCACTCAGAAACAGTCAATTCAGGATCAATTCAGAGGCTCCACTAGCTTTCTGCGCTGAAATGCAGAGATTGCACTGGCTAGGTGCACTGCAACGTAGGTAGAAGCACTACCAGGGTGCGCTGAGCGGGAAATGACAAATGGCAAGTTCATTCAACGAGGTGGAAAGACCCTGGAAGCTTCCAGAATCTTCTCCAATGACACTTGCCTCAATGAATTCGACTGGTGATGAGTAAGAGGTTCTCAACCTCCAAGTGGAAGCAAGAACTGACAGAGAGAAGCCACAAGTCAAAACATGAGCTGACTCATCCTCTCTGCTCACATCTATATATGGATCTCTCACCCAGAGGTTCAGGAGGCTGGAATTTTGTATTTGCAGAGAATTGCTGTTGGTTTGAGGTTGAGATTAGTACATTGGGTGATTTATGCTTTGTTGGAGGAGAGGAAGGGATTCCATTGCTGGGAGGTAGATGCTGGATCGAGCCTCACTTGGTTGTATCTCCTCTTGGACTTTATTAATCTATCAATAAACTATTTGAGTTTCTCCTACATGTTGTATACCAATGGTGTTTTGTTATGCTTACATGTTTAGCTTGATCTGATCTTGAGCTTTTTATGAATGTATATCTGTATCTTCTTGTAGTTTCTCTCTCTTGTGATCTTGCAGGAATTCTGTGAAGCTGGACCGATGAGAGAGCTGGTAGCTGGGAGCTACTAAAGAGAGGAGCGATTGGATCAACAAACTTGCGAAAGACACAGGTTAGTTAGATCCTGCTTCCTCATTTACATTCCATAAAGAAGAATACTCGAATAAGTTTCCTTGTTTGTTGCTAAGGCACTATCACCTCTTAGAGTGGGATAGGGGCATTCCAAATTGGATACTTTTCCCAACAACAAATTGGCGACTCCGCTGGGGAAAGTATCTTGTTGGTTTATTTGTGTTTCTATTTTGTTCTTCTCATAAACTCAGGAGTGCCGAATCGAAATGCATTTGCCATTTTCAAATGCAAAGTAGAGAACTGCCACTCTAGTCCACTCACTGGGCCTGTTTTTATGATCTGAACAAAATGATCCACAAGTGCTCTAACAGCCCTTTGTGATAGATCTTAGTCCTCCTATAAATCATCCTGCTAATTGTACCTGATAGCTTTGATCCGGCCAAAAACTGTTGATTTAACTGCAAACCGTAACCCAGAACCCAGAAACAACTCTCGTTTCTGCTTCAGCGCAGACTCTGTGAAGAGGTTCTGCATTTCAACGCAGGTCCCATGAAGGCTACCTGCGCTGAATGTCAAAACCTCTGTGTTGGGAGTGTGCTGATCAGTCTTTGCCTTGTGCAGCTGTGGTTCCCTGATTCCTTTTGCTCAGTTTCATCTCTATTTTTTGCAGCCTGTTATCAGTCAGTGTACCTATCTGAAACCCCTTTTCTTTGCCTCAATTCCACCTCAGTTGTATAAAGAAACTGTATTTGTTCTTTGTGTATTTGTTACATCATTTGCAGTTTCCCATTACAAAAGTAAACGAGTCATACTGTCGCCCTTAGATCTAGACCTGTCATAAGTGTCGTTTTGATCTTAGGAGTGAGTTTGTTTGCTGTTCACAGTTGATTGAGCTTTTACTTTTGTCATTTGGTTTGAATTTATGTATTTCTAGTGTCGAAACAAGTAAATCATAAAGTGTCGTTATCATCTTTTTGATTTTGAAAAAGGAACTTGTTTATGTTTTCACTTGAAATCGAATTCAAATTTGTACAACAGCTTTCTTTTTAGGCATCAATATTAAGAAAGCGAAAAGAAATACATGCATTTGTGCATTTGCATTTTGATAGTTTGCATGCTTTGATTTAGGGAAAAGTGCATTACAGTGTGCTCTATGCTCTTTGAGAAAAGTTTGTGTCTTCCTTTTCCCCTTGTAGCTAGGATTTTCATCGTTGAAAAGATATAAAGCTTGCTTATCATCTTTAGACTGCATTTAGGAATTGTATCATACATCTCGTGGTGATCCAAAAAGGCAAACTTCTAAGAAAGATCAACCTAAAATAAATTGAATGAACTTAACAATGCTTTGTAACTTAACGCACAACATAGAGGTGTAGGCTAGAGATGTGTTCCGGCGTCGTAAAGCCTGGTGACTGTCGATCTCGCTGATGGTGGGTGATTCCTCCTGAGGGACGATAGCGCCAGTATGGATTGTGCTCCCACGTACCATCGAGTATATATTGGGAGACCCCTATAGGCATAAAACCTTTATCCTTAGGAAGCTGTGTCGGCCGCCCTACTGATCGCAATGCACTGAACACAGCATTCAGGAAGATTGACCGCCCGTACCTTAAAAAGTATTCTACGGTTTTGCGAAAATTTTGGCACACCCTCTACCTAGAACTCCAGAGCAGTTCCTTTTGGCCTTTTTCAGACTCTATAACAGAAAAAAGTCCATCCGAGCATTTGTCACTTCGGGCTCGTTAAAACATCGAAGGAGACTAGAGTCATCTTTAGCTTTTTCTCGACTCTTTAAAATTGAAAAAGCAAGTTGTGTCTAAGCGTCGTTAAAATTTATTTTAAACGGAACAATCACCCCTTTTCCTGCGTTGATATTTAAGTTGAGAAAATGGAGCACACCAACCAAGGAATTCCCCTTGGTGGAAATCCTAGTCCCTTCTCCTCTTGGGGAGATGTTGGTGTGCCCCATATGGCCACATTGTCGCTTCCAGGACTGACAATTGGCTTGCCGGTCTGGCTCTTCTCAACCAATGTCGTTCAGAACACCACTATTCCTGAACAGTCGAATCAACAGTTAGACCAGTCCAGAGTTGCCCACCAGCCTTCTACTTCCTCTAATTCTTCTTCTCCTACTTCCTCTTCGCTTGACGGAACTGGTAAAGCAAAAAACCAAGTTCCTAAGGAGAAGAAGGAAAAGAAGAAGAAAGAGAAGAAGAAGAAGGAGCCAAAAGCGACTGGGGGCAAACAAGTGTCGTCTAACAAAAATCCACACACAGCACTGACTAGGCCTAAATCGCCATGTGTCATATGCTAGGGAGACCACTTCCACAGAGATTGTCCCTGCATCCCTCGGATACTAAGGGATTGGTCTCCCCGTTTGCACAATCCAGTAGCATCAACCTCTGATAGCCATGTTGAATGCATACCGTCAACTAGCGAAAGTGAAGTCCTTGGACAAAAAGGGAGAGCTAGATCTCCCTGTAGACTGTGCGAAGGCGATCACGCCATCCACTGTTGTCCCTTCTTAGACGAGGCGAAAAGAGTTTTGGATGATCGTTCGGTTTCACCGTTACGACTTCCTCCTGGATATAAAAAACTCTTGCCGAGTCCTTCGTTAGTTGAAAATCCAGCTGGCCCGCTCAAGTGGTCAGCTGAAGCACCAGTCATTGAAGATGAACCAGCTGAATCCATACCCGACGAAAGTCAAAAGGTCGAGGCGGCAGTTGACCCGGTCTTGCCTTCAGAAGATTTATCTTCGAATGATACAGTCACTGAAGAGGATAAAGATGACACCATCCAAATTCTCTTCATCAGCACAGACTCCGACGAGCATGGGGGCAATCCCCCCATTCCTTTATCGCAAGAAGGAAGTTCGTCAGAGCGATACCCGACCGTTTACTCGGTCCCACCACCAAGCAACCTAGTTGTCTCCTTCAACTGGAACCAACTAGGCAGACCCTGTTTGCCAGCAAGCATACCATTCAGAATTATCGTCCAAATATACAGAATGGTCATGGCAGGCACCATCATTGATGAGGGGGCATCTGTGAGTATCCTTTCCTCTGTTGCTTGGAAAGTGCTTGGTTTGCCAGCGCTTTTGCCTGAAATGAGAAATCTGACAGGATTTGATAAAGGAACCAGTCGACCTTTAGGGATCCTCCCCAATGTGCCCATAACATTGAGAGGGAAGACCGTTCAAATGAACGTGATGGTCGTTCAAGGACCCTTGGATTATAACCTACTCCTTGGACGAGACTATATATATTGCATGGGAGCCATCGTCTCCTCACTCTTTAGAGTAATGTGTTTTCCACATGAAGGAAGAGTGGTCAAGCTCGTGGACCAGCTTTCATTTCCCGGATCACGCATCGCAAATAGTCATATACCATCCCTAAATGGTCTCTTCACGCAAGAAATGTCTCAACCCACGGTCTGTCCTCCCGATGAGCGCGAGTGATTCGGAAGGATATGACTGAAACCCAGGGGGCATGCGTCCTGGTCTGCTTCGGCAGGAAAACTTTGGGTATAGGGTAGGTTTCCGCAGAAGAATATGACTAGTCTGTACCCCGTCCATCTTGGAAGAGGGGTTATTCTAGAATAAGATTCTTTTGTCAAAGTTATGTGAGTTGATAGACGGAGTCTCTCACCCTTGTCTATTTCGGTAGACATTGCCGAAGAAGTGTTTTGTTTGAAAGATTAATGGAACAATCTTTGGGTAACCTGAAAGAGGTAGGCCTTTCCTGGTAGAAAAAATGTTTTATCTGCAAATTGAGAGGTAATCTTGAAATCGTACTTTATACCTGGGGGCATGCAAACCTTTTGGAGTGCAAGCAAGGGGCGGCTATTTATTTTTTAAATTTTTAGGACCTCTAACCCTTTAAACTCGTAGGATTAGTCGTTTCCAAACTTGCATAAAGAAAGGATTCCAGGAGCATAGCTTTGTGAGGCGCAAGCTCCATAAAAAATGGAATCTTACATGAGACATTCTTATCATATGACTGGAAAATCGAGCAGTTTTAGCACATAGTTCATGCTCGTTAAAAAATAAACATAAGATCGAGCAGTTTTAGCACATAGTTCATGCCCGTTAAAAAATAAACATAAGACTGAGCAGTGTTTTTCCGCGTTCAAGCTCGTTAAAAAATGAACTATCCTCCGATAAATAACCACCGTGAATGTAGCATTATCAGCCATTAAAGCCTTGGTCGTGTTTGCGCCGTCACCTCCACTTTTCCATTGGCCGATCATTCACCTCCATATTGATTGTTTACCCATTTTGAGGAACAGCTGCGAAGAGTGATTTCACTAGCCATCCTTGTGACACTGCCGTGATTGGAAAATTCCAACCTTTACCTGGAATCAGCTGCTAACCCGTTTTATCACTCGTTCCTCAAAAGACGAGTCTTCTTTAAGCTCTTTTCATCTAACTCGTAAAATATGAAAAGATTGCTGAGTTTTGGCCTTCCAACTCGTTAAAGCGACCGGAAGTGCTATCCCTCCTCTAGATTTTAATCTTTTTGGACCTGAGGGATTATTGCACAAAAAGATCGAGCGCTTGTTTTGTTCGACTCGTAAAAACTATTGAAAACTCATCCCTTCTGTATTGTTTTATACTTTTTTGGACTTAAGGGATTAGATGACGAAAAAGGACTTCCGGAGTTGACTTTACGTACCTTTTCAGACTCTCTAAAAATGAAAAGGACCGAGTTATCTTTGTCGTTAGACTCGTTAAAAACATTAAATAGCGACAAACTTGTCTTTAGACGAGAACGAGTTTCACTATCGCTAGGCTCGTTAAAACATAGCGATGGGTTTGCCCGAAGGGCAAATTATAGAACAAGCATATGTTATCCTCCTTAAGCTTGACAAAAATAAAGAGGTACTGGTCAGCAATGACTGGGGAAAAATTGGGAAGAAACTCAAAGAACTTTATTGGTAGCAAGTCGCTCTTGAACATGACACTTCCACTCTGTGCCTGAGTCGGGTTGGGTTGTTTCATTCACCAGTCACATCGCCATGGTCTCGCCATACCATCCATCTTTGGGGTAAATTCTACCAATCCATCACACAAGTGTCGCCGATATGTTCAAGAGAAGTCATCCAGAGAAGTCAATCGTGTCCCATCCACTACCATACATTATCCTTCATCCTTTCATGACCGCCACCCTGAACCATATATCATCAGATCGTTTTCACCTCCATCAAAATCATTTGCTCCATTTCGTGTCACTGATGTGGGATACATTAAGGCCCTCCTTTGACGGATCGCTTCTTGTCGACATCAGCTCATTATCCAAGAAGTTGATCTAGGAACAACCCCTTCAGTACTTTGAAGCTTGCATGCCTCAATGGAGAGTTTCTCACTTCTGGCGACAGGTATACATCAAGGACCTTCGACCGAAAGATTTTGCGTGGTGTTCGATGCCAAGTCCTTTATTCACACCACGTGAATTGTACTGCAGTACCTTGAGGGTCATTATCATTATCGGTGATTCCTCTCGCGCTTGTTAACGGTTTACCTCATTGACCGGTAATCAAGCGATGTCTTTCCATGTTCGACTTCAGAACATTTCTCACATGGATCGACTTGTACGTAGAGTGAAGATCGGACGAGATTGAAGACCCCGGATCTAGTTTCATCCATCCGAGCTGTGATATATATTCAGGAAAAATAAAGACATTGACATGTACAGCATTACAACAGATAATCATCCTACCAAAAGGATGATGATTTCATGAAAATCATCAGTCTACCATCAGACGATTGTCTGTTCTATGTACAGAAAAATGAATTTATAAAGTTGAGCATGGGAATGCCTGCCTCAGCTAGATCATGAAAGCAGTATGAAAAATAATGTATTGTATTGTATCTTATTATAGGTCTCCTCCCAGCATTGGAAGAACTTCGGATCCTCCTAATAAAGCATTTCACCCGATAAACAGCCTCATACTTTAGGGGGCAACTGTTATAGACATTTTTGTGCCTTACAACATTGAGCATGAAATGTCCATAATCTAAGGGATCCAAAGTCCCTAAATAAGTTGTTCCTACCCCTAAAAGAACAAGGTCAACCAATGACAGCTTCTCCCAGAAGTTCTCCACCAAAAACCACTCAGAAATAGTCAATTCAGGATCAATTCAGAGGCTCCACTAGCTGTCTGCGCTGAAATGCAGAGATTGCACTGGCTAGGTGCACTGCAACGCAGGTAGAAGCACTACTAGGGTGCGTTGAGCGGGAAATGACAAATGGCAAGTTCTTTCAACGAGGTGGAAAGACCCTGGAAGCTTCCAGAATCTTCTCCAATGACACTTGCCTCAATGAATTTGACTGGTGATGAGTAAGAGGTTCTCAACCTCCAAGTGGAAGCAAGAACTGACAAAGAGAAGCCACAAGTCAAAACATGAGCTGACTCATCCTCTCTGCTCACATCTATATATGGATCTCTCACCCAGAGGTTCAGGAGGCTGGAATTTTGTATTTGCAGAGAATTGTTGTTGGTTTGAGGTTGAGATTAGTACATTGGGTGATTTATGCTTTGTTGGAGGAGAGGAAGGGATTCCATTGCTGGGAGGTAGATGCTGGATCGGGCCTCACTTGGTTGTATCTCCTCTTGGACTTTATTACTCTATCAATAAACTATTTGAGTTTCTCCTACATGCTGTATACCAATGATGTTTTGTTATGCTTACATGTTTAGCTTGATCTGATCTTGAGCTTTTTATGAATGTATATCTGTATCTTCTTGTAGTTTCTCTCTCTTGTGATCTTGCAGGAATTCTATGAAGCTGGGCCGGTGAGAGAGCTGGGCGCTGGGAGCTACTGAAGAGAGTAGCGATTGGATCAACAAACTTGCGAAAGACACAAGTTAGTTAGATCCTGCTTCCTCATTTACATTCCATAAAGAAGAATACTCGAATAAGTTTCCTTGTTTGTTGCTAAGGCACTATCACCTCTTAGAGTGGGATAGGGGCATTCCGAATTGGATACTTTTCCCAACAACACTCAAGTAGAGTAAAGCTTAGTTACAATAGTAATCCAAGGCATCTTTTACAATGTTTTTACCTTTATATATACTACTTTCTAACCTTCTAGAACATTCTAGAGGAGGAAAACCTTCTAGCAAGTCCTCTCATAATAGTTGTAGTCACACTACTTCCGTCATTGTCTAATAATGATGGCCTTTCTTATATAACCATATATTAATCTAATTTTTAAGGGTTAGGGAGGCTAGGACCCTAACATGTTCTCCCCCTTAGAGAACAACTTTATCCTTGAGAGTTGAGATGTGGAAATTGGTGTAGAATGTTAGTTATCAGCCAAATAGACCTTCGGCTCTGATACTAGTTGTTAGAAAATTATGTATTACAGAGCAATGGAACACATAAAATATATTGCAGAAATATAAACATAGAAAACACATAAAACAAGAGAGACATAGATATACGTGGTTCACCCAATTTGGGCTATGCCTACAGAGAAATAGCTAGTCTTTCCTTTTATATTATCCATCGAAATGAAGAGATACAACCTAAAACAGATCCATTGTAATTTCCTCTTCGCTCTCAATCTCCTCTCTCTTCCTCACTCAGAATATAGATCTAGGTAGACGCAATACAATTTCCTCATATAGAGTGAGGGATTGCCTTCTAGGGAAAACAACCCTAAATTAAACATAACTTCTATAACCATATCTCTGCCTAATGAACAACCCAAATTGACTACGAAATTACAACATTTTACAAGGAAAATTTACATCTATTTTTAGCTTCGGGGGCACTGCCCCTGATCCCTTGCCAGGGGGGGGGGGCTTGAAATAATCATTATTAGCCCCCCTAGACCCCCTTGGCGATGTGCATTTTATGGGTGGTGTTGTTGCCAGATTACGAACTGGGGTCCAATGCAGCAATACCTCTAAATAAAGAAGATAATCAGGGTCCACACCCAACAATCTCCCACTTGGAGACTACTTATAGCAACTCCATCGTTGCTTAATTTGATAGACAATGACTCCACTTTGGACTTGGTTGTTTCTCATCTTCTTCATTATACTTGAAGTCTAATTGAAACTGAGCAGAATCTCAGTTTCTCCCTGGTTACAACTTTTGTTAACATATCTGCAGGATTCTAGCTAGTGTGTATCTTTTCTAGTTTCAATTGTCCATCTTCCAACACTGACCATATGAAATGGTACTTGAGATGTATATGTTTAGTCTTGGAATGAAATGCAAAGTTCTTTGCAAGATGTATGGCACTTTGGTTGTCACTGTATAACTTTCCCAACACTTGCTTCTTATCCAATTCATCCAAAAACCTCTATAAACAAATAATTTCTTTACTAGCCTCTGTAGTAGCAACATACTCTGCTTCCATTGTTGAGAGTGAAACAACACTTTGCAGTTTTGAAACACAACTGGCAATTGTTCCACCTACAGTAAACACATCCCCTATGGTGCTCCTCCTATTATCTCTATCATCCGCCATATCTGCATCAACATATCCCTGTAGAGAAATGTTTGAACCACCAAAGAATAATGCTTGATTTGTGGTACCTCTCAAATACCTAACAATCCACTTCACTGCCATCCAATGTTCTTTTCTTGGATTTTTCATGTACTTGCTTACAACTCCCACTACATGTGCAATATCAAGCCTTGTGCATACCATTGCATACATTAAGCTTCCAACTACTGATGCATATGGAACTTTAGACATATCAGCCATTTCTTCCTGAGTCTTTGGACACAGCTCCTTACTTATTTTGGAATGGATAGCAAAGGTATACTAACTGGTTTTACATTCTGCATATTAAATATTTTCAACACCTTTTCTATGTACTCACTTTGAGACTGTTAATTTTTTATTCTTCCTGTCTCTAGTTATTCTCATACCAAGGATTTGTTTTGCAGCACCCAAATCCTTCATTGCAAACAAGTTTGCTAATTTTCTTTTGAGCACATTTATTTTCTACATGTTAGAACCTACAAAAAGCATGTCATCTACATATAATAACAATATAATATAGCTACCATCATTTTTCCTTTTGAGATAAACACAATGATCAGAGTGACATCTAGTATAACCTTGTTCAGACATAAACCTGTCAAATTTTAGATACCATTTCCTTGGAGCATGTTTTAAGCCATACAAGCTCTTCTTCAACCTACATACTAGTTTCTCCTTCCTTTTTACTTCATATCCTTGTGGCTGATGCATATATATCTCTTCCTCCAAATCCCCATGGAGAAAGGTTGTTTTTACATCTAACTACTCAAATTGCAAATCTTCAGCTACTACTAGACTTAAAATAGTTCTGATTGAAGTGATTTTAACAACAAGAGAAAATACCTCATCAAAGTCTATACCCTTTTTCTGTGTAAACCCCTTCACCACAAGTCTAGCTTTATACCTTTTTTTACCTCCATCTTCTTCCTTCAACTTGTAAACCTATTTATTCTGCAATGTTGTTTTACCTCCAAGCAACTTGACTAAGTCCTAAGTCTGGTTATGTACTAAGGAGTCCATCTCTTCTTTCATGGCTTGTTATCACTTCTTCCTAGTTTCTACCTACACTGCTTCTTCATAACACTCTGGTTCACCAAAATCAGTCAACAATACATAATATAATGAAGGAGAGTACCATTCAGGGGGTATACCTAACCTGGTAGATCTTCTAACACCAATTTTAGGTGTTTGTGGTGCTTGTTGTTGTTGTGGTTGCTGTTTTTGTTATTGCTATTGATCATTATGATTTTTAGGCACCTTCACTTTTTCTGTGATCTCATCAAGCACTATGTATTCTCTGTTTTCTTTTTCCTATTTCTTTTCATGCATCTGATCCTTATACAAAACCTTTTCATTAAATATGACATCTCTGCTCCTAATGATTTTTTGTTTTTCATAATCATAAAAGAGATAACCAAAATCATTAACACCATATCCAATAAAGGTACATTTATTTGATTTTGCCTCAAGCTTTGTTCTATTTTCTTTATTCTTTGTGGACAAAGGCTTCACAAAGAGTCTTTAAAAATGAGTAGTTTACCTTTTTACCTATCCATTCCTCCTCTAGAATACCACCATCCAAGGAACTTGAAGGATCTTTATTTATTAGATAAACAACAATATCTACAACATCTACCCAAAATTGTAAAGGCAATCCTGAATGCAATATCATGCACCTTGCATGCTCCATGATTGTCCTGTTCATCCTCTCTGACACACCATTTTCTTGTGGTGTTCCTGGAACTGTCTTCTCTCTGCAAATTCCATTCTTTGAACAACACCTATCAAACTCTTTGCTGCAATATTCAGCTCCATTGTTTGATTTGAGACACTTCAACCTTTTTCCTGTCTCATTTTCAACCAAATCTTTCCATTTCTTGAAAGTATCGAACACATCATATTTATTTCGAATACAATAAATCCAGGTTTTTTTGGTTGCATCATCAATAAAATTAACATAATAATGAGACCCACCGAGAGATGATACCTGAGTAGGTCCCCATACATCTGTATGCACAAGCTCTAATTTTTTGCTCTTCTTTTATTTCCCAACTCTGAGGAATCTGACTCTCTTCTGTTTTCCATAAACACAATTCTCACAGAATTTTAAATCATCGTGCTTCAAGCATGGCAACAAATTTCTTGAGTGAAGAATCAACATCATCTTCTCACTCATGTGCCCGAGCCTATGATGCCACAACGTCATATCTTCTCTTGTAGAGGTTAACATATCAAAAAAATTAGAAATATCATTGGATAAATACAATGTACCAACATTTTCTCCTTTTTCTATTACCAGGGCTCCTTTACTAACCTTCCAGGTTTTATTTGTAAAAGTTTCTACACAGCCTTCACCTCCAAACTTCCCTGTTGAAATCATATTTTTCTTCAGATATGGAACATGCCTTACCTCCTTCAATAGCCATTGATTTCCATTCTGCTATTTTATGAAAATTGTACCCACTCCAATGATTTTACAGGGTTTATCATCACCCAATCGAACCTGTCCAAAATATCCTTGAACATAATCATAAAAATGTTTCCTATTAGGTGTGGCATGGAATGAGGCCCCTGAATCTACTACCCAGGTATCAACAATATTTTCTAATGAAAGAATCAAAGCATCTTGCAACACATCACCTGTCACATTTGCTTCATGATTGTCTTCTTGCTGCATGTCTCCTTCTTTTCCATTTCGAGACTTGTAGGCTTTGTTCAGGTGTCCTTTCTTCCCACATTTCCAGCACACTATCCCTGATCTAGACTTGGATCTACCTTTCCTTGGCTTACTGCAATATCTGAGGCACTTTCCTCTTTCCATTTCCCCTCCTAGTCTCTGCAGTCAAAGAATTACCCGATGTCTCACCAGAGCTTTTCCGTTGCATTTCCTTGGTAAGGATTTCACTGACAACATCATCAAACTTTAAAGTACTAGATCCAGAGATAGAGTTACTAATGGCCATAACTAAACCATTCCAAATTTTTGGAAATGAGCATAGAAATAACAGATCCCTAACTTCATCATCAAAAGTTACCCCTATAGAACTTAACTGACTGGTAACTGTATTAAATTCATTTAAATGATCAACAACAGATCCACCTTCTGACATCTTCATATTAAATAAACGCATCATAAGAAATACCTTATTTGAGGCTGAGGGTTTTTCATATAGTTTGGCCAATGCCGACATTAAAGCCTCTCTTTTCGTTTCCTTTGAAATATTAAAGGCTATTGATGCCTCTAGACACAACCGTATTGTTCCAAGTGCCTTTCTATCGAGAAAATCCCATTCTGTGTCTGTCATACCTGTCGACTTCTTTGTCTTTCTGCTCAATGGTAGGTATAGATATTTCTGATACAGATAATCTTCAATCTACATCCTCCATAGCTGGTAGTTTTGGCCGTTAAATTTTTTTACCCTAAACCTACCATCTTCCGCCATTACTCCCACTCGAACCAGAAACCCTTCTCTCCTGTGAGTTTATCAGCCAAATATACCTTCGACGCTAATACCAGTTGTTAGAAAATTATGTATTATAGAGAAATGGAACACCTAAAATATATTGCAAAATATAAACACAAAATACATAAAAGACATAAAACAAGAGAGACAGAGATATACGTCGTTCACCCAATTTAGGCTACGTCCATGGAGAAACAACCAGTCCTTCCTTTTATATTATCCATCACAATGAAGAGATACAACCTACAACAGATCCACTGTAATTTCCTCTTCGCTCTCAATCTCCTCTCTCTTCCTCACTCAAAATATAGAGCTACATAGATGCAATAAAATTCCCTCATATATAGTGAGGGGTTTCCTTCTAGGGAAAAAAAACCCTAAATTAAACATAACTTCTATCGTCAGATCTCCACCTAATGAATGACCTAGATTGAATATGAAATTACAAAATTTTACAAGGCAATTTTACATCCATTTTTAGCTTCAGGGGCGCTGCCCCCGATCCCCCACCAGGGGGGGCTCCAAATAATTGTCGTCTCCCCCCAGACCCCCCTGGCAGCATACATTTTACGGGCAGAGTTGCCACCACATTACGAACTGGGGTCCAATGTGGCGATACCTCTAAATAAAGAAGATAATCAGGCTCCACACCCAACAGGTGTCACCTCAAGTGGTCTTTACTTACATTTTATTAAAACTTATTGAATGGTGTGATGGTAGAGATGTCTCTCATAGTGCTTGAGGACTACTTCTAGATGCAACCAAATGGAGCCTTCTACATCCAATTCTGATATACTAGTTCTAACAATGCACTTTGATCCAAACACTTTCTATTTCGGGCTGTTTCACTTGATTACTATACATGTGGCTTGAACAACCCATAATTTATGTGTTTTGGATTGGTTAATTGTAGAGAACTATGTTTTACTTCTTCATTGGTTAGATTAGTGTACTTCCCTTAAAATATTAGTTAAACATCTCTTTATAAATAGAGATGCATTTCCTCATTGATACTCATCGTTGCAGTGCGGGAGAAATCCCTAAGCATTTTGATATTTTGGAGATTTATATATTTAGAAAAAAATAGACCCCATTCTTTTAACTACACCTAGGGAGTTAGGTCAACCTAATAACCACCTCCTTTGGGTCAAGATGTAAGGGGATGTGTTACAATATTTTGGCTATTATTAATTTTTGGGTAGTGTATCCAAGCTCCAGTTTGTTTGGTCAATGGAAGATAGGGAGGAAGAAGTCCTCCTTGAGGTTAAAAAACCAATATAGCAAGGCACTTACTCATTAAGAAGAATTTGGTTTGTGAATCTTCTAAGGTTTGTTTGAGGACAACAAAAGTACAATTGTGGCTCATTCCAGGCACAATAAACAGACAACAAAGGACTGAAGTTAGTTTGTGTTGAAATTGGAAACTAGGGTCAAATTCCACTTTGGACATCTCATTTGATGAATATGATTATTGCATTAAATTTCCCTTTTATAGAGGACCAAATTCGACCTACAGATCATCAAATTTTGACAAGGAAAAATATGTTTTTGAATTTAATCACTCACATACTTGTACCAGCATGTGAGGGTGCTTGTATGTAGGCAGATCAACTATAATGAAGACAATCTAGGAGTAGTGAAAGACAATTGTAGTAGCTTGCCATCAAATCCTAACCAGAAGCTTTTACAGTTGTATGACTCAAGCCTAAGAGGGCACAAATTGTCTTCTCCAAATTTGCATTGTTGAGTCAGCTATGTATATAAGGATAGTGATATTGAATCTCCAAATTGAAAAGTCAATCTTGACCTTAAATTATTATACTCTCTATGTTGAACATTTGATATTAATAGTAAAAAGAATTGATCAAGGGGTTTCCCAATCTTGCATTTTTTCCCTAGCTTGAGCCATATCCTTGTGTTCTCTCATCTTTCTTGCCTTATGGATCTATTTTTTATGTTATTTCTTAAGTTATTATCAATAAGGATTCATGTGATTGCTAATGGAAATGATATGGTTTGGTAAATGGGCTAACATTGGATATTGAAGAAACTGACCTAAGAAAATAACATGTTTACCTACAAATTAACATGGTATCAGAGCTTAGGTGAGGACAAGCCCAAGAAAGATAGAAATAAATCAGTAAGAACTTTGTTTCAGGCCCTAACAAGGAAGGAGAATCTCTAAATATTAAGGCCTCATTCTGGGCATGGTTTCTAGTCATAGTATTTGTGACTAGGCTTAAATCTTATCTAAAGAAAGAAAAGATTTTAAAGGGCATATATTCCCTAATCTGGAGGACTGAGGGTCTAATTTGATAGCCCACACCAAGCCAAGTTATCTTTCAAACAAATTTGCGTTCTGGGTTCAACATATCAAAATTTAGGGGGATCAAATTAACAGTGCTTTCTCAGAGGCCCAACTTTCTGTTTAGAAATATTTTTGAAGTTGTCCTTCGATTCGTATAGAAAGAAATTATTCAAGAATTAACCTTGTGATTATTCTCTAAGCTCTCAGCCCAAGTGAAGAAAGTATAATACTTAAGGATTTATACGTCTTCATCCTTGAATGAGAAGGAATCCTTACCTTTGTAAATCAAAGGGTAGACGTTTCCTCAGACCAAGTATCAATTTATGAAGTTTTCAATACTAAAACTTCAATATTATTTGATCTATTTAATTAGTTTGAATAGAGGTCTTAATCTGTGAAGAAGGATTTTTCGATCTTGGTCAGTCTGATCTTATACTAGACATCATCCATCCTCATCATTTGGCATTTAAGTATTGTTTTCTAAACTATGTAATCTAAGAACACTTATTGATGCTTTGTAAAAGTCTGGTACATCGTGTAACCCTTCATCTTTTAGAAGGCAGCTTGAAAAGCTACAGACTTCAAGTAGTATATGGCATACAACATCTTTGGTATGACTGAATCATACATAAGACATGGAAATCAGGTTCAGATTTGTGTATTATCATCATCTCAAATGAGTAAGTTGATGCACATTGTATAGTTATAAGAAGCCTGTAGTATGTGTGACTTCTTGACCCTCTACAATAAAGAGCACTATTATGGCATCTCACTTGCCAGGAAGGATCATCTAAAACGAGTAAGTTGATCCACATTGTATAGTTATAAGAAGTTTGCCATATGTGTCACTTCTTGTCCCTCTACAACAAAGAACACTATTTTGGCATCTCACTTGCAGGCAGGTTAACATTGGCATCATAACAAATACATACTTACAGTCACCATTAGGAAACGTATTGGTATGGCATACTTGTAGTCCGAGACAGTTATGATATTTTGATAAATTATTGATGTGTTGTAGCGGTTACAACCACACTCCAAATATTTTCCTTAAGCTTCATTTTGGAGCCTCCCTACTAACCTTCACAACAACATGTCTTGCTTCATCAAGTACACAAGCTCTAGTGATTTTCTTGCAGAAAGACAACCTGTTGATCAAACATTGATGCATTCCCCTCACAGGGTGTTCATCCAGACTTGGTCTAGCAACAGGTTGAGTAGCTCCTTCAAGAATTTGGGAAAATATGGAACGCAACCAGCCTCCCCTTCAAAAATTGCAAAATCCTGACTTGCAGCTTACTGGGCCCTAGAATTGTGCAATTTTGCTAAGCAAGTTTCACCCAAAAAATTACACAATCCTTCCTAGCTGGGCTGCTCAGCCCAAAATCTGCACAAATATGGGTGGCAGTCAACTGCTCTTCATAGAAATTGCACAAATCTTCAGAGCAACTAGCCCAGCTCCTAGCTAGAAATGCACATTTTCCTCCCAGCAGTTGAGCATCATCTTGCATGTGTAGGTGAGTTAACCGGTTCCCTCCGGGACTAAGAAAAGTAGATTTGCATGCATGGGCTTCTTCTCCCAAGGCAACATGCAAAGGCATCCCTTGTTTCAGGGACCTATTTTTGGCAGTTGGAGGTTACATGCAAGGATCATTTCAAAAACCTCCCACCAAGTGTCTCTTTCCCTAGATTTCTGGCATGCACGTCACAACCTCTATTTTATCAAAACTCATCAACCGGATGCTGCAGATCTCATTCCTCACATCAAACTTATAGCTCTCACATCCCACATCACATCTAGGAGCTGTCGGCACATTCAGCTCAGCTGTTTTGGGGTAAGCCTGCTTTCCATGTCTTGTGTTGCATTTCTATCACTTTTTGTGTTTCGATTCGTATGAACACTGTCTACTTGATTTTGATTTCAGTGAGTGCTTGCTGTTGTTTTGATACATACTAGCTTGTACTAGCACCATTTCAGTTTTCGTTAACATCTTACAGTTTTCGCATGCATGAAACTATTTTCATGAACAATTGTCAATTCAAAAACTCACCTCATCCACATGCATGTTGTTCCATTTTATGAATCTATCATTCACAATTTGCATGCATGATCATTCACTCATGCTTACACTCAGTATAGCCATGCATTCGTATTCACATTCGCTTTCAGTTGCCCGTCAGCGAGTCTAGGGAGCCCTGGCCCTGAATCTGCCTCACCAAGACAGTGTTGCGCAATCTTGAGAAGGAAGGCTTTGAATTCCTCTCAGGAAATGTGAATTTCTACCCAGTGACTATCCTCTAGTCTTGCATTGTGCAATTCTGAGGGATAGTGACTACTAGCCCAGAAAATTACGTAATGCAGTCATTGAGCCTACAACCATTTCCAACTGAGATTGTGCATTGCACAATTCTAGCAGTCAGCAGGGAGACTGGACTGTGCATTGCACAGTTCCAATAATTAGTCAGCCTCCCAGTAGCCTCGACTATGCCTTGCGCAGTCTTGGCAGTCAATCTTCCGACCTCTCGGCAGAAATTGCACAACCTTCATGATCAAACAAACAGGTATGTTGCAAGTCAGTTCTCAAGTTTATTTTGGTTTTTTATTGACAGATTTCTTGCCATGAGTGTTCCCTTGTCTCCAGGTATAATAGATGTTCATATTCCTCTAAACAGTATAGGTACAACAGTTTTAGGAGAGCAGAGTCAAAGACATCGTTCAGAGCACAGTTGGGTATGTAGTCGATCAAGTGTATATGGACCTTCCTACCCACGAAGATGTCAAGTTGTTCATAGAAAAGGACATCAAGATATGATGGTAGAAGCATCATAGTGAGAAACATCATGAACAATAGCTTAAGGAAACATACCAGATGTAAAAAAAGCAAGAGGAAAGTTGTCGAAAACAAAGAGGTAGAACAAAGTTGCAAGCTCAAGAAGATCTACTCGTGATGAAAGTAAATTTGGAGAATCAGGATATGAGGTGACGACGTGAGATGAAGATCACACGAAGATAGAGAATGTAACAAAGAAGAAGTTGCATGTGCTGAAGCATCAACTCAAGGAAGAACATGAGCTACACAGACAAGCGAATGAGTTGTAGCAGGAACAGGAACAACAGGGGGCACAACATGCACTCATGGATGAAACTACGCCTGTACAAGGTATGGGTCCATACCAGTAGCTGGAACTAAGAAGACATGGTGAGCAGTGTTGTTGATCACATGCAAGGGATTTAGAAGAATGCATGTCATTGTGTGCATGCAGGTGATCCAACCCATTCAGCACACTCGCCAAGGCGAAGACAAGAAGCAAGCTCAATTGGAGTTAAGCATGTAGTTGACAGTTGATGCACATGACCACCAACACACACTAGAAGATCAACACAAACACTATGCATCAACGTGTTTCCAGTTCAGATGCACCCAAGAAGACCATGCACATGTTAGCAAACAAGTTGGATGGAGGAGCTATACCAATGCACCTGGATGCAATGGAGGTAAGAGTTCACTTTAGCAAGATGTCACCATGGAGTGCATGCACACCATCATGGATGACCAAGCTTGGCATCATCTCACCACCTTCACCATCATAAGCATGTCAAAGAGTTGGTCTCATCAAAACGGACCAAGTGTCAGTGATGTCTTGCATGGTTAAATCAAGCCATTTTGTCTCACATGGGCACATGTGCATTGTAATGTAACGTCTTGTCAAGTGGAAGTTCAAGTGTCAATAGTTGGATGTGACAGTCATAGAGTAGATGAAGAGTCATGAGGGTAGATGAACTGTCACAAAGGGGAATGTAAAGGGTCACCCCACCCTTTGCTATAAATAGAACCTCATAACTCATTGTAAAGGCCTTTGGTCACCCAAGCTTCGATAGGAGTATCTTAGAGAAAGCTTGGAAAATATTGTAATGAGCCTTGGTTTCTCCACTGCGCAGAGCTAGTACATCTCTTTGGAGGAGCAGGCGGTTGTGGCTGTAACATTCCACTACTGGAACTAGTGGTTGGACATGGATGTATTTTATGACTCGAACTTACACTTCTTAATATAACAGAGCCAACACGTCTCATGCATATGTTGTATTATATTGTATTCTATCTGGTTTACTTTAAATGATATGAATCTCTCTAAAATGTGCAGTTGGTTTAACCATCACTCTGGATTTCCCACTAACTTGCTTTCTAGCTTATGATGCATCATCGCTCGTGTGTTCCCTTACAAGTCGTGTACTATTACAGGTTTCCAAGGGGCACACTCACCTCACCCTCAGTGTGTTAGAACCTCTCATACACCTTCCCTGGATTGCTACAGCTATCAGACCCTTGCTACCAACAGAGACATCTTAGTTGCCTCTGTGCAAAAGCGCGGTCAAGGCATTATCGTACGACCCACGATTGGGACTCCTACACCAAACGGTCTAAGGTCTAATTGGGACTTCTTATGTGGGAGATCCCCTTACATGTTGGCGGGTCTAGCACCGTGAACATTTTGGTGCTAGGAGGGCTAGATGACAAGCTGAGTCCTCAAATCTGTTTTGAATCTCTACTCATATATCATGAATAACTACTGAGTTTCTCTTCCAGAGTGTATGTCTTATGGAAAAAATTTCACCATCTCAAAAAATATCTCGGATAACTTGTCTCATAAAAATTATGATGGTGGAGGTCACGTAGCCTTGGTTAGACACGTGTTGGCATTGTAGGCTCATGTGGAAGACATGGATTCTTTGAAGAATACATGATTTGCGTGCTATTCATTTACATGCTTCGAGGGCACCCAATGCATTGGTGTGCCACACTGCCTGAAAAATCTATTCATTCTCTTGCTCATCTAGTCACAAATATAGATCGTGCTTTCAATGACTTTGACCGTAAAGCACTTAGCAAAGAAATTCCAAAATTACGAAAAGCACCTGATGAATCCGTTGAATAGTTTCACACATTCTTTTGTAATCTTTCATACCAATTCCCAGAAGATGATATTGATTGGGAATTTCTCGATGGGAGATTTGCGTATCTTCTTTACATATTTGAAAATATGCAATTCTTGAAATCACTCGAATCTCACTCATACTCCGATGATGGAACTGTGAAATCATGAGCAGGCATATTTGCTGTAACAAGTGATTGTCCACCTTCACCTCATAAAACAACTCCACCATCAGAGAGTGATGTGGGAGATCATGCAAATATCTCTGTTGAACTGTCACATCCTCCCACTGCACTTTCTCTTGATATATGCATAGATTTGGTTTGCAAGGCTATTGGTTGTCACGTGGATTCATTCCCTCAACCTCCATCCCCATGTTCTATTGATCCTCCAGATTTTACTGTCATGTGTTCTTCCATTCCGAACTCCTCACCTGCGGTGAACGAGGATCAATTTGTTGACGGAGTTGGTGTTATGTAGCCAACTTGTGCTATCATTCATGATGAGTGTGTGTGGGAATCTAAAGAAGAACCCATGGTGAAGGATGACTCCCTTCTAGTTGTGCCTCATCTGCTTTATCCTGACATCCCTTGTGATTCTGTCACTACTGATTTCCCTTGTGAAAACTCATTTCCGGATCTTTCTACTTCCTATCATTCACAAGACACGTTGGATGTTAGTCTATCATTATTGTGTGGAGAGGACACATCTTCCTTGGAAAATCTGTCGAATTTGTCATCTATCTTTCCTAAAAACTCAGAGGGTGAACATTTTTTCTTCCCATCTACCCCTCTTCCCAATTCATCAAATCATGAGGATGCCGACAAACATCCTGAATTTTTTGATCTTGGTTGTCGTGATCTATCCACTTCCTCATTCGATCATGATGTTGATTCAATCATTGTTAATCTTTCCAAGAAACTGGTCTACGATTATCTATCTATCAATGAAGTTGAAACCCCACAGGCTATCGAGGCACTTCAGCGTGAGTTGATGGTTATGTCAGGGCCTCGTTGTTCTAAGGTTGGTCTCACTTCTGGTCAGGAAATTGTTGAAACACTCATGGTTCCTCATCACTCTCTACTTTGCATTGAAGATCAACAAAACACCCAGATTTGACTTCCTCCACTCGAACTACATGATGCCATCTCTCATGCATTGGAGGAATCTTACACAGTAGGCACACATGCACAATGTAAGTGGTCTACCTTTTTCACGTTTGCTTTCCTATCACAGTCAAGAGAATGCATACACTCAACATCTACACACAGTGTAGCACAACACGATGACAACGCCAAAGAATGCATGTCATGTGCTTTCACTCATTTAATTATGTGGACGCTTTTAAACTCGAAGTGTGTTTGTCTTCACTGTTAGATGTTTCTTGTTCGCTGGTTCACACAACTGTCTTGTTCGCAAACCATGCCTTCACCAACATGGGTCAACCAATGCATTGGTGGCTGCATTGGAAGTATCACTTCATGTGAGATGGCCCATGCACCGTTAGCTTAGGTGTAGGAGTAGTGGATGCTATTAGTTTATTTTCTTGCATGCTTATTTGGTTACTCACTTTGTTGGTTTGTTTGTCTGCTTACTCTCTTTTCGTTGGATTTTTCTTCTACTTTCACTTCTCTTTGTTGTTAGTTTTCTTGTTTTGTTCATAGGTTAGTTTCACATGAAACCATGTATGACTCTTGAAACAAGCCGGGTAAAGTACAAGAGGCCTTGTGCAACTATCACTACTTGGTTATCTGTCATCTTGCCTCTGTATGAAGAACTTGTTACTTTTCTTCCACAATATGTTGAAGGAAAATACGTACTATTCGAAGTGAACCTTGGTGAAAACACAATGCTTGCACGCTACCTAGTATCACCTACTCTAGTTAGTTGTTTTTGGGTTAACCCTTGTTAGCTCAGTCCAGTAGAGTAAGGTAAAGGGGAAAACCTTAATAGGAGTGTTAGAGATATAATAAACTACTTCTCTATTGGAACAACCTCTTCTGCTCTTAATAAGTCGGGATCCATCTTCTTCCCTTGAAATGAATAAGTGCTATGCACAGTTACGAAAATGAAAAAATGAAAAAAATTTGAAAAAATGAAAAATGAATAAGGAGAACGAAGAGAAAGGCTTCCTATGCAGAGAGGTTATGAAAGTAACTCCACCGAGGTACTAACCAAGCTCACTGGCAGCAGAGCCATGCTTGTGTTCCTATGTGACTCCGCAGGGGTACTGTCCAGGCTTGCTGGTAGCGGAGCAACACTAGAGATGAAACTGAGACTTTGACAACTATAATGCTTGTGCATCACTATACCCCTTAACCCCAATCGAAATAAATATGTTGACTTGGCTTGGAAAGTGTGTCAATTGACCAAGATCTTGGTAGATGCTACATATTACAATCAAGCTAGTGTGAAACCAAGAGAAGCTGAGAACTGAACAATACTTCCAGAGGTGTTAGACTTGATTTTCACGAACAAGGTCCATTCAGAGAGCTGGAGTTCTACCAGTGAGTCGCTAAGTGTCGTAGCGGATTTTTCACAAGCTCAAACTCCGTTTTCATTTTATTTTCCAAATATCTTTATCCTACCTTTATGCCAAACTTCTTGGCTACATTCAAGCCCTCGTGTGACAGGTGTGTGATCCTATGGATGTGCATGTCCGTGATGGGTATAGGTGCTCCAAGCCATAAGTACCCATTGTGCATGAGAGTAAGTAACTACCGCACACAGGTGTTATTAATAGTAGTGCGGTGATAGTGGGCCACCCACAATAGGTTCAACAACCCAGAATTTTCCACTCCGCAGATCCATTCCACCATCTCCGACTCGGTGACACCTGAATCCGGTAGTAAACACGCTTCATATAATTTTCGGTTGCTAGGTGCAGGAACCTCTCATGGTCCTCCAAGTCTCAACCCTACATCTTCATCAAGGGAATCGCATGATGTACGGACCTTCAAAGGGAACCTACTCTGGCAGTGGGGGCATAGAGATGACAAAGTTGTCAGAATCCAGGTCATTGGTGACCTTTTTCTTCCCTTTGCGTGGAGGGATGTAATCATGTAACTTGGTAAAGGGATCGAATCCCTCAGCATCTATGTCTTTGGTGCCCTATCCCTCCCTAGCCTCCAAATCGACAACCCCCTCGGGCTTCTTGTACTTCTTCTGCTTTTGAGTGGTAGAATGTTTTCTGGGTGACTCATGCACTGGTACCAGCTTCCTCTGCTTATCCTTCTTCAGCTTCTGAGTTTCTCTAACAGGTGTAGTCTTCGGCCTCGGCAACCTCGGTGCTGTAGGCATAAGTGCCAGAGCTTCCACACTCACAAGCTCTGGAGCAGCTCCTTCTGACACGACGTCTCCCCTAGTGCTCATAGTCTCAGTAGGGCTTAGACCTACCATGGTGTCGAGGATAAACTTCTGGTTCAATTTCGGTAAATTGGCAAATGCTAGGCTCATGACCAAGTTCTCAAAGAATGAGTGATTCATTAGCAGCAGACAACACAACTAAAAAATTCTAAGTCGCAAAGTGTTTTCTGTTGGACCAACACGCGTAATTTATAGGGGTTTTTGAATTCAAATGTAGTCATTCCCCCCAAAATTCGATCATTAATGTTGTTTTGGTGGCAGATCTTCAAATATTTTGGCCTTGAATTCCACCAGCCAGCTCCTCTTAACCATCTCTTGGTTGTAAAATCATGAACAGTGACTCCAACGATCACTTTCCTGCTATGCTACATAGTACCTTCCTTTGGAGCACAGCTCCCTTCGCGTAGAGTCTTAGCCTGTGACTTCACCATTTTCCACGCAGCCTGCCCACCGCGTAATCCTCTAACCCTCATAGTGTAGTGTATGGTCCCGCGCTCCATTGCAACTTCCTGGATCACTAGGACTGTCCTGCTGTCATATAGTCATTGAGCCGGATCCCATGTATATGGCTTCAATTGGCTACCATTCTCCCTTCCTGGAAAAGGTTCTCCATTCAGCTTCGCAAGCAAAACTGCACCTCCATTTGTAATCTCTTTAATAATATATGGGTCCAGCCAATGAATCTAAAATTTCCCTGGAAATTTAGTGAAATTGATATCATACAATAAGACCAAATCATTTACCTTAAATGTGCACAGCTTGATATGTTATTCATGCCATGATTTTTTGCGCTCCTTCTGTAGTTGGTGATGGAATCCAACCAATAATTTGTCTTCTTCAAGCTCCATCATCTGCGCGAGCCATTCTTCCAAGGCTTCGCGATCTGCCATACCTATGAAAGCTGCTATGCATAGACTAGGAATGATATATTCCATAAGCATCACAACTTCTACACCATTGACCAATCTAAAAGGTGTCTGTTGTGTCAGTTTTTTACAAGTAGTCTGAAACACCCATAGCACTACAGGTACATGCACATCCCAGTCATTCCATTATGCATTGCAAATCTTTGTTAGTGCATTCTTTAAGATCTTATTAAAGGCCTCAACTATTCCATTAGCCCAAGGATGATATGGTGTGCTCTTTTGATGATAAACCTGGAACTCTTCAGTCAACACGTTGATCATTTCATTTAGGAAGTGCGTACCCCGATCACTCATTAACACTTTTGGGTAGCCAAATCTGGTCAAAACACACTTGAATAAGAACTTAGCTATTGTAGCCCTTATACAATCCTTCGTCGGCTATGCCTCCATCCATCTGGTTAGATACTGTTGGCATTATGATTATGGTATGGCTCTATGTTATAGGTGTTGTACTTGATGGCAACTCTCTTAAGTGGCAATGCTCTGTTCAGGCTCTCAAAATATGTTGGAAAATAAGAGGTACACAGGTACATCGTACAAAAGCTGCGGACCTGCAGGAATATCATAGATAAAGTGCGTACATACCCGCAAGTTACCCGTTCATGAGGTGCGGACCCCCAGTTCCCTCACTTCAAGGCAGAGAAGCGCGCTCACGTGGGGTTTCTTATGTTTGGCCCGTGGTATCTAGCCCGCCGTTCTTGATTCTATGGTTTTGGCCCGTGGAATAGGATCTAATTTAGCCCCGGTTTGGATCCCTTGTATTGGTTATTGATGGTTTTGTCCCATGGTGTGGATAAGGGCTTGACTATAAATAGAGAAGGAGATCACTTGGCCAATGTATCTTTGCAAATTGTATATCTTAAGATCTGAAATATTGGGTTATCGGTTTAAAAGCTTGATCTATATAAAAGGGAAGATGAAAGTGAATCTATGAAGTGTGATCTCTCGGGCGCATGATCAGATCTGGGCATCTGACTATCTGTGGCACACTGGTGGACTGCCAATTCGGCCCTAATCAGAGGTTCGCAGGTGATTAACGGTGCAAGTGCGGGGGTACGCACAGCAGAAGAAGGCGCAGTGCGTGGGTACGCACAGCAGAAGAAGAAACAACGCGTGGGTACGCAGCACGATAGAGGTTCAGGTGCGGAAGAACAGTAAAGGTACGCGGCGTGGTAGAGGTTCAGGTGCGGAGGCACAGTGAAAGTACGCGGCGCTACAAAAGCCGCAGGTGCGTAGATACGCGGCGCGATAGCATCTGAGGGTGCGTGGCCACAGTAGTAGTACGCGGCGTGATTGAAGAAATAGTGCGTGGGTACGCGGTGCAGTGTAAGGCTCTCTGCGGGGATACGCAGAGACGCAGAAGGTGAAGTGCGAAGCCACGCAGTCCAGATAAAGAAAAATTGCGTATCTGTCCTAAAACATTTGTTGATCATCTTCTATTTATTGCTGCAGAGTTCTGGGTTTATATTTCTGGTACTATCTTTCTGTTTACAGCATTCTGAGAAGTTGGGTAATTCTTGGAGTTTGGGTAATTTGCATGTACTTGATGATTATTTGATATTCTTGGATCCAGTTTGAAAATTTATGAAAAGTGGTCCTTGAAAGAAAAGAAGTAGGGGGTTGTAGCTCCCTTCCAGGAGAGACTGGAAAACGAGAGAGAGTTGTAGCTCTCTGCAGGTTGCAGCCTACGTACTGGTAAAGGTCTGCACCAGTACAAAATCATTGTAAAGGAGTTTCTAATTGAAAGAAGATAGAGACATATTGCAGCAGGTGGTTTTCACCCACATTGGGTTTCCACCTTATATCTGGTGTTCCCTGATGTGACTATCTGTTTTTCTTGTTCATGCTCATTGTTTTATGGTACTGACATACAAGAATAATTCAAAGTATAAATAAGGAAGATTTATTAAAAAGAACTTGATAATACTGATTCACCCCCCGTCTCAGTATTATTTCCAACAATTGGTATCAGAGCAGGTCCTTCAGAGAAGCTTGATCGCTTGAAGGAAGATCATTCATCATGAGCAACTACGAGAGGGAAGCATCAATCAGGCCACCAATTTTTGATGGGACAAACTTCAATTATTGGAAGGTAAGAGTTACTGCCTATCTTCAATCTCTTGGTACAGAAGTTTGGGATATCATAGATACAGGCTACACTTTTCATTCAGCTACTCCTACAAATCTGGCCGAGAAGAAGAAATATGAAACAAATGCTAAAGTAGTCAATACTCTGCTGGGATGCTTATCTCAAACAGAATTCGTGAAGGTTATGCAATATAAATCCGCAAAGGAAATATGGGACAAGATTGTCCTGAGCTACGAAGGAGATGAACAGGTAAAGCGTGCTAAACTTCAAACCCTCAGGATTCAGTATGAGAATCTCAGAATGTATAATGATGAAAGTGTGGCTAACTATTTCCTTCGGGTAGACGAGATTTTTAATTGCATGAAAAACTTGGGTGAAGAAATAAAAGAGGCTATTGTGGTTGAAAAAGTTTTAAGATCATTGTCCCCCAAGTTTGAATCTAAAGTGTCTGCAATAGAAGAAAAGGAAAATCTACGAACTCTTACTATGTCTCAGCTACATGGAATTCTAACTGCTTATGAAATGATAAAAGGAGGTCCATCAAATAGGAGAGAAGCTGCTTTCAAGGCTTCATGCAAAGGAGACTACTATGAAGCAAGTCACGCGCCAGAAGAAGAAGAAGAATCAAATTTTGTCAGAAATCTTCAACGGGGTACTGGAAGGTTCAGAGGTAAGTTACCTTTTAAATGTTTTTCTTGTGGAAGAGTAGGTCATTATGCTATGAAATGTCCTCATAAGGATAAGATTGACAAAGGAAAGGAACCTGCTAGATGGAACAAGAAACAGAATGCAAAAAGCTACTACACTCATGAAGATAGTGATGGTCTATCAAATAGTGATGAAGATGAACGAGGTAATGACTATAAACTTTTAATGGCATTTGAAGATGATGATTACATGGATGCTATAGATGTGGATAGCCTTTATGAAGAAATTTCTAGACTCAAGAGATGTATAGAAGAAAAGAATATGATCATTGATACTCCACAATTTCAAATTGATGAAAAGGAAAAATATCTTGAAAAATTAGAAGGTGAAATTGTTGGTCTTAGAAAAGAGATTGAGAAAACAAAGGCTATTAATCTTAAGTTTGTCAAAGGATCTGAAACTCTGGATGAGATCATCAATGTACATCGTTCTCCACTAAACAAGACAGGTCTGGGGTATAATGGAGAAACTTCTCAAGCATCCACCTCAAAGAGTTATCTTGATGCAGCAAGAAGGAATGAGCAAAAGCACAATGGAGATCACCAGGTAAAGCAGGGACGAATTACATCAAGAACAAACAAAGACTATCAGGTAAACCAGGGGCAATCCATCCTAAGGATGAACAAAAGCTACAACCAGCCACAGGTAAAATCCTCTCAATTTGCTTCAAGAATGGATGACAATAGAAATTACAATCATTTGGCCGGAAGATTTGATAACCGCAGAAGTTTCTTCAATGGACAATGCTTCTCTTGCCATAACTTTGGTCACAAAGCAGCTCAATGTGTTGCATATAAAACAATCATGACTAGAGAATATCAAAAACAAAGAAGTATGACCGGGATTACAAAAGGGACCTATAACAAATTTTCGGCTCTTGAAAATGAAGTTGAATGTTCTATTTGCAATAACTTTGGTCATGAAGATTCAGAATGTAGGAGCAGGTTTCAGCAGACAAAGGAACAAGCTTCAAGCACCAAAACATGGAGAATAAAGGAACCACAAACAAAAAGATGTGGGATAGCATTTTATCCAGAGGGACAGGAAAATCTATGGTACATTGACAATGGATGTTCGAAGCATATGACAGGTGATAAAGAAAAACTTGAATCATATTCTGCTTTAGAAAAGGGAAAGAAAGTTTCTTTTGGAAATGATACTCCTGCAGCTATAAAAGGAAAAGGCACTGCTCAGTTAAAAGAAAAGGTCAAAGCTGGAAATGTTTTGTATGTTGATGGATTGAAGCATAATCTTCTGAGTGTCAGCCAGATGTGTGATCAAGGAACCGAGGTGATATTTAGATCAAATGGATGTCTTGTTCGTGATCTTGATACAGGTAAAACAGTTATCAAAGGTGAAAGAACTCCAAATAATCTATACATATTTGAAGAAGGACAACAACAATGCTATCTAAGCAAGGATGATGAACACTGGTTATGGCACTGGAGGTTGGGGCATCTAAGCTTTTCACAAATAAGGAAAGCATGCAAATATCAGGCAGTTCGCGGTCTTCCAGATATCAAAATTCCAGACAACACCATATGCAAATCATGTCAGTTTGGAAAGCAAACCAGAACTAACTTTCTGGAGAAGGAAGGATCAGCTAGCATGCCTCTTGAGCTAGTACATACAGATGTATGTGGTCCATTCAGGAAAAGGACACCTCGAGAAGAAGAATACTTGATATTATTCATTGACGATTTCTCTAGGTTTGTCTGGTTAGGACTTATGAAGCACAAAGATGAAGCATTCGAAAAATTCAAATCCTTTAAAGCCTTGGCTGAAAATGAATCAGGATACAAAATTAAGTGCCTCAGATCCGACAAAGGTGGGGAGTTTACCTCAAATGAATTTTTCGATTTCTGTGAAGAACATGGGATAAGAAGAGAATTCTCTACAGTTAGAACTCCTCAGCAAAATGGAGTGGTGGAAAGAATGAACATAACAGTCCAAAAAATGGCTCGTGCTATGCTTGATGAGTCTGGAACTCCCGCAACTTTCTAGGGTGAAGCTGCATATGCTGCGGTTGTTATTCTCAACAAAACAAATGTCTGGGTGAACAGCACTCAAACCCCTCATGAGCTCTGATATGGTGAGACTCCTTCGGTAAAGCACTTCAAAATCTTTGGGAGCAAATGCTATATTAAGAATACTGATGAGCAACTTGGCAAACTTGAACCTAGAGCAGATGAAGGCATTCTTCTTGGTTATTCTCCACACAGCAAAGCATACAAGTGCTACAATAAAAGACTTGGAAGAATTGTTGATAGCATTGATGTAGTGGTTGATGAGAAGGGATACATTCCTAGGAAAGTAAATCATGAAGATATCGAAGAAGATGAAGACTACCCTCAAAGACAGAATGATGATGAAGAAGAACCTCAAGAAGAACCAGAGGAGTAGATAAGGATAGAAGAGAAGACTCCATCCAGATATGTTCAGAAGAATCATCCAGAATCTCAGATTTTGGGGCAGAAAGAAGCAGGTGTACAAACAAGAAGAACAATTGCAGAAGCTTCAAGATATTTGGCATTACTCTCTTCCACTGAACCACAAAATGTGAAAGAGGCATGCAAAGATGAATGTTGGGTCAAAGCAATGGATGAAGAAATTGAGCAGATCAAAAAGAACAACACTTGGGAGTTGGTTCCTAGACCAAAGGATAAGAATGTTATAGGGACAAAATGGGTCTTCAAAAATAAATTGAATGAAAATGGAGAAGTAATTAGAAACAATGCCAGACTTGTTTGTAAAGGGTATGCGCAGCAAGAAGGAATAGATTTTGAAGAAACTTTTGCTCCTGTTGCAAGACTTGAGGCCATCCGAATGTTCCTTGCTCTCTCAAGCTTTCAAAACTTCAAAGTATTTCAAATGGACGTGAAATCAACCTTTCTGAATGGAGACTTGGAAGAAGAAGTATACATTGAGCAGCCAGATGGTTTCATTCTTGGAAATGATCCAAATCTTGTATGCAGATTGAAAAAGGCTCTCTATGGTCTCAAACAAGCTCCAAGGGCTTGGTACTATCGTTTGGACAAATATCTTCATCAACAAGGTTTTTCAAAAGGATCAGCAGATAGCAATCTTTATATAAAAGTTGAAAACGACAAATTGCTAATACTTGTTGTGTATGTAGATGACATTATCTTTGGCAGCAATGAAGAAGCTATGAGTCAAAGCTTTGCCTTGGTAATGCAGAAAGAATTCGAAATGTCCTTGCTGGGAGAACTGACATATTTTCTTGGTTTGCAAATCCAACAAAAAGAAGGAGGGATATTTTTGTCTCAAACCAAGTATCTCAAGCAGATTTTGAAGAAATATGGCATGGAAGATGCAAAACTAGTATGTACACCCATGGTCACAGGATGTAGCCTCAGTGCAAATGATGAATCAGCAGCAGTGCATCAACCAACCTACAGATCTATGATTGGATGTCTACTTTATTTGACAGGTACTCGACCAGACATAATGCATGCAGTAGGAATAGTTGGAAGATTTTAGGCAAATCCAAAGGAAACTCATCTTCAGGCAGTAAAGAGAATCTTCAAATATCTTCAAGGAACTCAAAATTATGGCTTATGGTATCCTAGAGATACAGATCTCACACTTCATTCTTATACAGATGCAGATTGGGCCGGAAGCGTGGATGACAGGAAGAGCACAAGTGGTGGTGCATTCTTTATGGGTTCCAGATTAGTATCTTGGTTCAGCAAGAAACAGAGTTCGATTGCCTTGTCTACAGCTGAAGCGGAATATGTTGCTGCTGCATCTTGCTGCACTCAACTCCTTTGGATGATGCAGACCTTGCAGGATTTTCAAATCACTTGTATACCACCCATCTCCATCTTATGTGATAATACAAGTGCAATCAACATTTCAAAGAACCCAGTCATGCATTCAAAGACCAAGCACATACCGATCAAGTATCATTTTCTTCAGGAACAAGTACTTGAACAAAAGGTCAAGTTGGAGTATGTTCCTTCTAAGGAACAAGTTGCTGATATACTCACCAAACCATTGCCCAAGGAGACCTTTGAATACCTCAGGCAAAAGCTGGGGGTTGTTGATGCATCATCTTGTTGTTGAATCTCTTCTGATGGTTGGTTGTACGCAAGGCTCATCTAGGGTATATGCGTACATGTGCTGGGTTGCGGATTGATCGAAGATCAAATGGCATAGGTTCAGGGGGAGCATATAATGCATTGTTGGCATTATGGAGGAAGTACAGAAGGAGATCATGGATGCTGGTCTGAATATTGCTGCAATATGTCTCTATCTCTTTCATGGTCATTTATGGTGTTTGGTGGATTATGGTTCTTCTTTGCAGATCTGGTTTATAGTCAGGGGGAGCATAACCCTTTTCCCTTGATGTCAAAGGGGGAGAATGACGTTGAAGATCTTGAAGTTGCCATCAAGTCCAAAGGGGGAGATTGTTGGCATTATGATTCTGGTATGGCTCTATGTTACAGGTGTTGTACTTGATGGCAACTCTCTTAAGTGGCAATGCTCTGTTCAGGCTCTCAAAATATGTTGGAAAATAAGAGGTATGCAGGTACACCGTACAAAAGCTACGGACCCGCAGGAATATCATAGATAAAGTGCGTACATACCCGCAGGTTACCCGTTCATGAGGTGCGGACCCCCAGTTCACTCACTTCAAGGCAGAGAAGCGCGCTCACGTGGGGTTTCTTATGTTTGGCCCGTGGTATTTAGCCCGCCGTTCTTGATTCTATGGTTTTGGCCCGTGGTATAGGATCTAATTTAGCCCCGGTTTGGATCCCTTGTATTGGTTATTGATGGTTTTGTCCCATGGTGTGGATAAGGGCTTGACTATAAATAGAGAAGGAGATCACTTGGCCAATGTATCTTTGCAAATTGTATATCTTAAGATCTGAAATATTGGGTTATCGGTTTAAAAGCTTGATCTATATAAAAGGGAAGTTGAAAGTGAATCTATGAAGTCTGATCTCTCGAGCGCATGATCAGATCTGGGCATCTGACTATCTGTGGCACACTGGTGGACTGCCAATTCGGCCCTAATCAGAGGTTCGCAGGTGATTAACGGTGCAAGTGCGGGGGTACGCACAACAGAAGAAGGCGCAGTGCGTGGGTACAACGGAAGAAGAAACAGTGCGTGGGTACACAACGCGATAGAGGTTCAGGTGTGGAAGAACAGTAAAGGTACGCAGCGTGGCAGAGGTTCAGGTGCGGAGGCACAGTGAAAGTACACAGCGCTACAAAAGCCGCAGGTGCGTAGATACGCGGCGCGATAGCATCTGAGGGTGTGTGGCCACTGTAGTTGTACGCAGCGTGATTGAAGAAACAGTGCGTGGGTACGCGGTGCAGTGGAAGGCTCTTTGCGGGGATACACAGAGACGTAGAAGGTGAAGTGCGAAGCCACGCAGTCCAGATAAAGAAAAATTGCGTATCTATCCTAAAAAATTTGTTGATCATCTTCTATTTATTGCTGCAGAGTTCTGGGTTTATATTTCTGGTACTATCTTTTTGTTTACAGCATTCTGAGAAGTTGGGTAATTCTTGGAGTTTGGGTAATTTGCATGTACTTGATTATTATTTGATATTCTTGGATCCAGTTTGAAAATTTATGAAAAGTGGTCCTTGAAAGAAAAGAAGTAGGGGGTTGTAGCTCCCTTCCAGGAGAGACTGGAAAACGAGAGAGAGTTGTAGCTCTCTGCAGGTTGCAGCCTGCGTACTGGTAAAGGACTGCACCAGTACAAAATCATTGTAAAAGGAGTTTCTAATTGAAAGAAGATAGAGACATATTGCAGCAGGTGGTTTTCACCCACATTGGGTTTCCACCTTATATCTGGTGTTCCTTGATGTGACTATCTGTTTTTCTTGTTCATGCTCATTGTTTTATGGTACTAACATACAAGAATAATTCAAAGTATAAATAAGGAAGATTTATTAAAAAGAACTTGATAATACTGATTCACCCCGCCTATTAGTATTATTTCCAACAGATACTTCATCGTAGTGATGATATAGCATGCACTTGTCTTCTTTCCTGTGGGCTGAATTGGCCCAATGAAATCAATTGCCCATTTTTCAAATGGATGCAATGATACTTAAGGATTCAGTGGCAACTCATCCCTCCGCGATCGTATTTCCATTCGTTGACATGCATTGCATGCCCTACAATATGCCTTTGAATCTTTATGTAGCGTAGGCCACCACAGTCCTGCGCACAAAATCTTCTATGCTATCGATTTTCCTTCATAATGTCCTCCCATAGCTCTTCCGTGAGCTTCAGCGAGGATGCTATTTAATTCAAAATCTGGCACATACCATCACAATATCTCGTCTGCACCAATGTTATACAAATGGCCTACAATTACGGAGAAATCTTCCACATGCACTACTAACAACTTCTTTTGCTGACTCGTGTATCCTTCTGGTGTTGTTCCTGTAGTCAAAAAGTGGATAATATCTACAAAGTGGTTATCTACTACATGCACTGCGAAGAGCTGCGCATCGGGAAATCCTTCCTCGAAATTAGTAGGCTCCTCTCCTATCTTAATCTACATCAGATGGTCAAGACCTGCATTCAACCTACATGGATTCACAATCACCTCGAAGTCATACTCATGGAATAACAACAACCATTGACAAATCTTCCCCCCTAACACAGGCTTATTGACCAAGTATTTCAAGGCAGAATGATCTGTGTACATTTTGAAATGTCTACCCAACAAGTAGTGCTTGAACTTTTGAGCGCGCATACCATAGCCAATCCTTCCTGCTCTGTCGTTAAGTAATTATTCTCAGCCTTTAATAGTTTCTTGCTTGCGAATGCTATAGGGTGGTCCATCTCTCATTCAATAGCCTATGTTAGCACTAATCCCAACGCAATGCATGAGGCATCGAAATGTACATGAAATTCCTTTTTCCAATCCAGGAAGACCAAAATCGACGTGGTGACCATTTTCTCCTTCAATACATCCAAACTGCACTGACATTCTTCATCCCAATAGAATGTAGCATCCTTCTTCAGTAGTTTCTCCATGGATGCAGTAATTTGAGCATAAGCCTTGATGAATTTTCTATAATATCTTGTATGCCCAAGCAATGCACACAACTTCTTGACACTTCTTGGGGCTTCCAAACTTACTATCACTACAATCTTGGTAGGGTCCACCATCAGCCATTGCTTGCACACCACATGACCCAGTAGGATTCCAAAGGGGACATGGAATAGACACTTCTTCAGGTTCAGTGTGATATGGTATCTGTGGCATGTATCCAGCATCAGGAGGAGACTTGCTACATTCCGCTTCGTTAAGATGAAAACTATTGAGTCATCCAAATACACCTCTAATAACTTATGGATGAACTCCTTAAATGTTGTTATAACTACGTGAGAGAATATTGTGGGTGCATTCTTGAGTCCAAACAGCATGACAGTGCACTGAAAACAACCCTATTTAGTTGTGAAGGTTGTTTTTCTTCTATCCTCTGGTCTGATCTTGATTTGATGGTACCCCGAAAATCCATCAGTGAAGGAGTAGGCCTCCTACCCTCCAATGTTATCCAATATCTCATCAGTAAACGGTGTCGGAAAAGGATCATGGATGCAGGCATCATTAAGTTTCATAAGATCTATGAAAATCCTTATTTCTCCCTTCTATTTCTTTTCTTAAACCACCATCGGGCTCACCTAATCAGATTCCTCCACAGGCTCAATAATGTCTTCCTCAAGCATCTTATCCAACTCCAAGTCGACCTTTTCCTTGTACTTGGGGTTAAGGTGATATAACCTCTACTTAATAGGCTTCGCGTCTAGTTTCAAAGTAATTTTCATCACACCTAAGTCCCCTATGATGCCTTTCAAGTTTGACAACATGGTAGGAAAAACATCCTGGTACTCGCAGAGTAACTCAACAACTTTATCCACTGTGGCGTCATCTTAGTAGTCCATGATATTCACAAATTTTGGCTCTTCTTCAGTACCAATGTTTACTTTCTTGGTATGGCACAATGATGTCTGGGTTCTTTATCCACAGACCTTCAACTACGCGATGGCCTTCTACCTCTAGAATATTGATATTTCTTGGATCTTCATCCTCCCCCTTAGTGGTCACATTATAACATTCTAGGGCATGGAGCAACTGGGTTCTCCAATTAGGTTTCACCACCTCTAAAGGATCCTGCAGAATTCTAAATATCGATGCCTTAACTGCCTGTGGAGCTTCATTAATGCATTTGGACCCATCTTCAAAACTAAATTCCATTAAGAATCCCTCCCTTAATATATTCCACTCTACGTTGCCATGGAAGAGCTCTGTTTCTAGGTACCAATTCATAGGTATTGTATCCAAAGTAGGATAGAATAAGTACACCCACTCTGGCTGCAGCTCCATTCCATAAACTTTAGTCCACTTTGCTAAATGATCATGTGGATCATTTCTCCCATCGTACTTCTCAGGCAATCAAATTTTAGGATGACCAAATCGCAACCTCATCATCCTTCTATAATGTCACCATTCATTAAAGTTGTCCTTGTGCATACCCCATCATTGTGCAGGCATAGCACGTAACGCAAAATCCAGTGTTTGGAAGCGATGATACTTAGGGACTTTCATTCAAAGGAATCCAAAAACTTATCTACGTTAGTTAAACCATCATAACAGGCTAAATTTCTTACCTTCAATGACACATAGTGCAACAATTTAGTCATCATGTTGCAACAAAGTGTGGATACTTCATGTAACCTATTCTGCCAATGCTCTAGTTCTTCATCTGAATCTGAGGTACAGGAACTTTCTCGGTCCCATGAAATCCATCGATTAGTAGTTGGATTAATCCAGTCTTGATCTCTCGCGGTTATTTTGCAAATCTGATCTAAGTCATCATCACTTTCTTCATAGTCACGGACTGGTTCAGTATAGCGCGGTCCTTCCACAAGGTCCAATGGTACTACAACCCGAAGTGATTTCCTCTCGAACGACATTGTTCTTTTCTTTAAGTTGATGACTCCATTCATATCAATGGCCCAGCCAATTCCAAGGAGTGTGAGGTATGGATTGTTGTCATCCACAATTTCTATTACTTAAATCATCAAGCGCACTCATGCCTTCTATATCTATAGTGACTCCATGTAGTCGTTCCATAGGGATGATCTTCTGCTAGTTCGCCATCCTCAGCTAAATCGGAGACCACTTCAGCACAGGTCTCCCCATTCTGTCCCATGCCTTTTTTAGGTAAAATGTTTGCGTCAGACCCCAGATCCATAATAACTTGGTCCATCTCATAATATCCCATTTGCGCGGTGAGCCTCATCTCACGCTCTATTCTTGTCTTATGCTTGCCAATTTTTCATACTACACGGTGTCCATCGGGAGTGTTTTATTTACCAACACACTTTTCTATCAACTCCTGCAGACCTTTCACAACCTTCCTATTGTGCAAAATTTTCATGCAGGTTTCCAGGAACGTGGTAAGTACAGATGGGTCAACCTCTGTAGGTGCGCTAGTTTCTGGTACTTTGTTATGACTTCCCGAAGTAGATGCCTCAGTGAAGCTTTTTTTGGCTTGCATACATGTTTCCTTCATGCATGCTAGATCAAACACAACTTCTTTCTCTGAGGCCTTGCAAACCCATCCATCTTCTTCAGACTATTTTCCCTTATCAACCGCAGTTGTTACTCCAATTCTCAACACGATATTCACATTTGGATCTTCTTCGTGGGGCTTGGCTTTCATCATTTGTAGGTTCTACATAGGTTGTTGAGGCTGCACCTTCTTCTCCTTCATCTTAGCGATCAACACAAGGCATTATTCTATAGTCTGGTCAAACTGGCTGCAGTATTGGTAGGACGAGTGTGTCTAATTTTGACACTCCCACGCATAGTGCCCTGGTGTCCCACATTTATAGAAAATAACTTGACCGCGACCTCTACCATGTCCTCCTCCTCCTCGGCCTCATCCTCGCCCTTGATATCCTCCACGTGCTCCCCCATTTCCCTGATCCAGAGTCTGAATTTTTGCTTGCATTCGATAGGTAGGCGTTCTTTACATCATCAACTCATAGCTATGACAGTGACGCTCATCATGGCCCATCCCTTTGCAGAAATAGCAGAAAAATTGTTGTGGTGTCTGAACGAACTTTTGCAGCAAATGACAATTATCCATTACGTGTTTTCTAGTCACCTGACAAATAGTCCACCATAGCACGGGCCTCGCACTCGGTCTTGTTGGAACTTCTCGCCTGAGGGGAATTAGTCCCCCTCATGTAATATAATTTACAAAGATAGGGCAATGGTATTTATCATGCCCTAGCTCTTACACCTGAGGCACTAGACTTCCTCATGCACCACTGGCCTAACCTCCTTATCTTTTTTCAAGCTTTGCAATTCCAAGCAGGGGTTCTACAACTATGAGTGAGTCTGCTAGACTCCCAAAGTCGCGTCCTAAATAGGTGTCTCGTGTAATCTCATTGGGATTTCCAAGGCTTCCACCTAAGTTGCTATCTTTTGCAATGACAAGGCAATCCTTAGGTGGGGCAAAGGCGAGGCTATAAACCATTCGTGGTGCTGACTATCTGTGAGCTGCATATTAGCTTCGCAGATCACACATTTCAGCCTTTGATCTAACTCCCAATGCATCTCACGAACCCTCATCCTGATTTCCTTAAATCAAACAATTAACTGTGAGTTAGACTTAGGCTTACTAAACTCCTTGTTTAGAGCATCCTTACTATCTACTAGCATTGCTAAAGGATGGTCAACACAGTACTTGATATACCATGTTAGTGAGCGATCCTACAGAGCAGTAACTAAGTGCGCCTTCTTTATGTTGTCATCAATAATCTGATGTGCGGTCCACACAACATTCACAAAAAATCAGAATTGATTTATATCTTCGCTCCCTATACCTTTGAAAATTGGTAACTTTATTGAATTAGACATGTTGAATGGTGGTGGTGGCAGTAGTGATGTGGGTGAAGGTGTATGCTATGGAGGTGAAGGTGGAGGTGGAGTGGATGGATGATGTATCCATGGAAAACCCTGTCTTATCAGTTGGACCACACTCTGCGGTGAGGCTTGTGTTGTTCCCTCATCATCGATCGAAGGAGGTTCAATCAATGCGCTATATTCAGGACCTTCTTTCTCTCGATTTTTGAACATTTGTACACTTTGCGTAGATTTGAACATCAAGGCAATGACATAACCCGTTTCTCACACAAGAGCATCTTAATCCATGTATTCAAATATCTCAGATACTTACCTTGTAGTCCCTTGAAGAAGCGTCACTTTGATTCATTGTAGCTGACTGAGGTATCAACCATGAACTCTATAAAAAATCCTCCTATAATTCGATTGAGCTAGCGGTCAACAACACATGCGATCTTGTCTTCATAAGCTTCCAACCTTCACACTAGCTCTATAGTCCACACTATTGGATCATCAAGCCTCCACCTTCCTTGGCCGTCTTACAACTTAGCTATCCACTTGTATAGTTAATTCAGGAAGGTATAGAAGAAAATTTCATGTATTTATGTGTACAAGTATCTTTCCAACCATTGATCCTTTGACAGGCACGGATTCCTATTCTCCTTCGCTGTGAATTCGTGATTCTTCCTATCCAACCACTTCTAAATTTCCTTCTTGGTCGGATTCTAGTGATGCGACATCAGACATCTCCTTATGCAGATCCCGGTCTTGGGAACATAACCATTTGTTGGCTTAAAGGGTCCTGACCCAGGTTTAGAGTTAGTTGTGTGAAACAAAACCCTACACTACTGGCCATTTCAACAACAACCCACATAGTGCAGGTTGAAGTCTCACCCGAAGCAGTATGGGGGGTTGCAGGAACCAATTTTCCACATCCAAAGATTAGTGTGATGTCTTCTATAGCCCTATATCTACCTTCATACAGATCTGTAAGCCCCTACGGTGTGATACTACAACTTCCTTTAAACAGCCTCTAAACCTTCGCAAAGGTCTATGATAGGTCTTTGCGGACCCTTAACAGATGAATCAATCACTTACACGCACCATGAAATAACCCTAGATTTGAGTTCACGTAGATCTACTTAAGTGCTTCATAAACATAACATAAGGTATTATAATCTTCACATAAATACTTAACATACATTTTGTACAGTTAGCAAGACTTATCCAATAGAGTCATGCATCAATACATCAATATTTCATAAAGACATTTATTTCATCATAGCATAGATTGAAAACATAAATAACAGAAGTAAATAGATAAACACATGAATTTCTTCAACAGGCTTCTTTATTGATATTCAATATAATGTTATAGACTCAAAAATGTCCTACGCACTCAGCTGTAGGGGTCTACATACTCAGCTACAGAGTCTACTCTAGGCCTCTGTGCACTCAGTTGCAGAGCCTTTTCCCTTCCACCTACCCACTGCTACTTGCCCCTTTCCTCAGACATAGACATAAGCATCCATCTCTATCTATATATTTCTCTATTTCTTCCTTAGACTCTCTAAGACACACCTATTTATAGATTTTTACATACAATCCCATGGTCTGTGGACCATGGGTGGATCTCAAAACCGACTTGACTTTTCATAACCAAAGGGCTAAAACCCCTTTTGAATTCTAACTATCTATGCATTCCACATCCAAAAATTGCAGAGACTTTACATCTTTCTACCAACATTTACATCAAAACTTGGGTTTTTAACCCCAAAACTAACCCAGGGGACCCGATCCCAACATTGTTTCATTTAATACACAGTGGTTGTATACTTTAACTATTAGATGCTTGTTGTAGCAGAGTATTTTGCATAAAACAGAGGGGTAGAAGCAACTTAACTATTTTTCTTGATTATTTTAAGTTGTTTCTGATTCTATTCTTTGTTTATTTTAATTTCTCCCAAAAACCAATGTTGAATCCAAAAAGGGTGAGATTTGAAAGCAAAGCCATATTGCAACAATTCAGGAGTGATTTAGTTATTATGTTTTTCAAAATTCTTGTTTTTCTTGAGAATTCCAAATCAAACCCAGAGACATGAAAAGAAAACCTTGAAAACAGCTAAACAACCATAAATAAATGAAATACATGCCAAGAAAGCATAATAGTCAATGAAATGTATGTGTTTTTATTATGGAAATAGGGGCGTTTTGAGTACACTCTGATTTGCAAAGCATATAGAGGTGTGGACAGAAGAAGTATCGAAACTTTTATTAAAATATTTAATCGTAGATGTATAAGTATTATTAATAGGCAGAGAATTGAATACCTAAATTTCAAAGTGATAACTCTCAAGAAACAATTATCTATCCATCTTTGCACAATGATGTTTCTCATATTGAGAAAATTGGCAAACGTGCAGATTCCCTTCAAATCGAAACTCTAGGAGTGCATATGATTCATCAAACAATTGATCGTGCAAGGAAGGAAGTACTGAATTTATGAAATGAGTGGTCATAGAGTAGATTGTAAATGAAAAAAGTCCGATGTAATATTGATTTCCAGAAACCATTAGATCGATTTCCATTAATCTCAGCAAACTATTATAAAAAAAGAGATAAATAAGGGCACAAAGGGATGTGTCTCCACAAAATTGGTCAATTGCAAAGGAGGGTCATCAACAATAAAAAAACACTAAGATCAGTAGGTGACTACTTCTTTTAGTTTAGGGAGTATTGCAGTGATTTGGTTCTCCCTAAATAGTAAAGGTCAAAATCTTGATTTAATATGATATTCATTAAGATTTATTTTTGAATAGCAGCAAAGAGAAACCATTGCAATTTCATATACCCTAAAAAATCGAATTACATTTTCATTGTGGAAGATTTAGAGAAAGGATGTACATACTTGGTCAAACTTTAAGGTAACGAGAGCGATGTCTAAGGATGGGCCAAAGGTAAAAGAAATGGAGGAACTAGATCCATGGAAGAAGAAAGAATCCCCCATTGAAGAAATTGTGAACCCTCTTTACACAATCGTCCAGCTCGGTAATGCTGAGGGCACCATCAATAGTCAGTCACTATATCATGATCATGTAATGACTCTGCTTGCCAAGTGATTCACATACATGTAAGATATTTTTCTTGCCATTTAATGTGAGGATCGAGTTGAGATTGTGCTAGTTGGGTTAATATTGTGCAAACAAAGAGCTTAATATAATGAATCCCGATCAATGAACCTGCACAACTAATACCATTGAGATTAAAACCCTAACATGAAAGCACGATGATAAAACTGAAAATGGAGTGGAATAAGCTTGGGAAAATGAAGAGAATAATATAATGAAGCTTCTTCAATGAACTTGCACAACTGATATCACTGAGATGAAAACCCCGACATGAAAGCATGTTGATAAAATTGAAAATGGAGTGGTTTACATAGTTAGTTTTATGGATAAAATTATTGATTTCTTGCTAGCGGGAACCATAGGGCGGGACATGATGATGAAAATGAATGAAAATGTTATGGAATTACGTGGGATGACATTTGACTAAGATAAATAAGGGTATAATAAGATATGATGCATAGCACTTACTTAAATCAATATGTAGATATTCAAACCATCAATATCAAACATTTACGTGAATACAATTATGGAACAACTATAATACACATTATAAATATCATATACACATGGATCATATATATCAAGCTAAATGTGGTTGCTTAAGCAACATCTTCCTACACCTAGTGCCTTAGATGGCCAAGGCAGGTGTCATCAAACCAATTCTACATCCATACATATACCTTAGTTGGAAAATGATTAATGTGATAAGAATCATAGGGGTTGATATGTCAATCAAAATTTAACACTATCCTCTAAAAACTCATATAGAAAGTGGGGTAATAGGTCTTATGACATCCAACTTGAAATTTGCAATGGGAAATCCTTAAAAGTCTCTTTGAAGAAACAATGTCCGATTGAGGGGTTCAAGAAGAGGTATGAGGACCCACCAATTTTATAGTTTAATAAGTCTTAATATTGGTTTGTCAATTTTGGCCCTAAGTAGGCAAGGCAACATGGAAGGAGGTGACCCCTAAGAAGAGTTCAAAAGGGGAGGCCACACAAGGTATTATATAAAAATGTAAATCCAAGGACCTCCCTCATGAAAATAGTTAGACATGTATTGAAAGAAAGTAGACAACGACCCATCTAAATCTTGATAAAAAGAATATAACATCACTTGAATCCCATAATAAATAGATCATCTACAATTGAGGTGATCGTCTAACTCAATCTCATGTATATGGAAGAGCTAGAAGATGTTATTGAGAAGAGGAATGTCTTGATGATTAGTTTCAATTAGATGCTAATATAAACCTACTTTAAACCCACCAAAGGGGATTTGAAGGGCAGCATCTAGTGTCCTTGTGTGTATGAGTTAAACAGTAAGGTACCCTCTCATTTGCATGAAGTGTTCCTAGTAAAAATCCATCTTAGAGTCAAGGCCATGAAAAGATGAAGTCCAAGTACACTGAATTTATTGTCTATAAGTAACCTCTTTAACAACTTGATACAAGCATATAATGATGTCATTTACATTGGAGGTGTATGTCACTTGAATTGTGTTACAACTTTAATCGCTCCCACACAAAAATGTGTCATGCTCCCTTGTGATGATGCATCAACCCTAATGGAGAAAAATATTATGATGTAAAAGGAATTTAAACATGATGTAACTTTATTAGTGCCCTACTCACCCCTGGCTCACCACTCATGAAAAATGTGAGGCTATTTCAAGAATTGATGTGGATAATGTCATTTTATTTTCTCTTATGTGTAGTATTCTACATTGACACAATTGAGTTTTTTAACAAACAAAATATTTGTATTAAGGGTTAACTCCTTGTGCATTAGGGTTGAATAGGTTTATCATTATGAGTGATCTATTCATTTCCAAATCCTTATGTGGGAGAGCACTACAAGATCCATGTAAACATGAAGTGTAGATATTATGTGCAATTATGATTAAGGTTTTGCAGATTATCCAGTTTTTCTACATTTGGTATACATGGTAATAATGGAATTAACCACAAACACACAGCCTTGAGACCAATACCTAGTTATCTAAAAATAAAATGGTCCCAGTATTCGTAGTTAGAGGTGAAGGATTCTCCTAAGAGGTTATTTTTTTTGCTTGAGGCATTGTTTTCAGCCTTGGATACTAAGTGGTTAAGGGTTTTATGAGTTAAGAGTTAAGAGCCAATGGCTTGGGGGCTAGGGGATTTAGGTTCTAAGAGTTTAATAGTTAGGAGATTTAGGTGTTAGGCATTAAGGGGTTAGGTTTTAAGGTGTTTAAGGGTTAGGGGTTAAGGTTTAAAGGTCATGGGTTAATATAATATGGGGTTAATGCTTAGGGGTTCATGGATCCTAGGTTAGTAGTTAATGGATTAAGGTTTAATGGGCCAAGGGGTTGATGGGTTATGAGTGTAGGGGTTAAGGGATTATGGATTGTGGGTTTAGGGGATAGGGAGTTTAGTGGTTATGGGTTAATGTCTTATGGGTTGTGATAATGGGGCCCCTAATCCCCTTATCACCACTATCGGGGGTTCCCCTTTTGAATTTATTTTGTTGGCTTCCCTCTAGGTCCCCTAGGCCCTGTGACATTAGGTCCTAATCCCCCTTCTAATTCTCTAATCCTAGGATTATAGATCTTAGTCAACCATGCTTGTACATCCCACTTCTTCCCATCCATGCTACCTTTGTGTCCCCTAGTCCCATTTAGTACACCACAATATGCTCCTCCCACCTCTCTGATTATATCATTCAACTCATCCTAACATTATGAACCAAACTTTGGCCCTAATTCCCCTACAACTACACCCTTGGGCCATTGTGAATAAGGGATTAAATGTAGTAGGGATAGTGAATTGTGATAAGGGATCTCATAATCCCCTTATCACAACTATTGGGGGTTCCCCTATCAACTATAGTTGCATCATAAAGAAGAGAAATTGAGAGAAAAAGACAAGTGCTAAGGCATGCTAAGATGTGCCATGTGCGAGGGCATGGTACCAATGCATGCTAACGAGTTTTAGGGCCAAGTATTAGGGAAACATAAGGGAAAACTAGTTTCAAATGCATCAAAATGAATGAATATGAGTGCGTAATAGGGATTGTTAGCGATGCCCATGTTTGCTAAGGAGTGTTACCGGGAAAAGTGTCTATTTAGAACTGCTCTATCCCACTAAGGTGTGACAGCTGCCTTAGAAACAAATAGAGAAAAACTACTTTTGTATTTCCTTTATGAACTATAGATAGAGAGGAATAGAAAGAACCAACCTGTGTCTTGCGCTAATCCTTTGATCCAATCCCTCTCTTCTTTGACAGCCTCCAGCTACTTGCTCCCTTACTTGCCCAGCTTCACCAAGTACCTGTAAGATCACAGAAGAAGAACACTATACAAAGACATCGATCTATATTCATAAACAACTTAGGATTAGATTTAAGTTAACCATACAAATGTAACAAGCATCAATGATACAAAAGCATGGAGGAAAAACTCAAATATTTTTTATTGATAAACAAGAAAAGATCCAGGATGAGTTACAACCGATGGTTCCTGACCCAGCATCAACCTCCCAGCAAAGAATCCCCTCTTCACCTCCAACAAAGCATAGATCACCCAATACTATGATGTTTGTCTCAAAACCAACATCAATTCCTTACAATGTGCAAAATTCCAGCCTCTGGATCTCTGAGATGAGGGATCCATATATAGATATGTGTAAGGAGGATGAGTCAGCTTGTGATTTGATTAGTGTCTTCTCTCTGTCAGTTCTTGCTTCCACTTGGAGACTGAAGGCCTCTTACTCATCCTTGGTCGAATTCAGTGAGGCAAGTGTCACAGGAGAAGATTCTGGAAGCTTCCATTGTCTCTCCACCTCGCGGAATGACACTGCCATTTGTCATTTCTCGCCCAACACACCCTCACAGTGTATTTAGGTGCATTGCAACGCACCTAGCCAGTGTATTTAGGTGCAATGCAACGCACCTAGCCAGAGGAGCAGCTGAAATGATCCTGTTTTGACTTATTCTGAGCAGTTTCTGGTAGAGAACTTCTGGGAGAAGCTGTAATCTGTTGACCTTGTTCCTTTAGGGGTTGGAACAACACTTTTAGGGACTTAGGAGCCCTTGGTTTATGGACATTTCATGCTTGGAGTTGTAAGGCACAAAAATGTCTATAACAGTTGCCCCCTAAAGTATGAGGCCGTTAACCTTTTGGTGTCGGGTGAAATGCTTTATTATGAGGATCCAAAGTTCTTTCAATGCTGGGAGGAGACCTGTAATAAGATACAATACAATACATTACCTTCATACTGTTTTTCATGATCTAGCTGAGGCGGGCATTCCCATGCTCAGCTTTATAAATTCATTTTCATGTACATAGGACAGAGAATCGTCTGAGTGTAGACTGATGATTCTGATAGAGCCATCATCCTTTTGGTAGGATGATTATCTATGCTGCAGTGTTGTACATTTAATGTCTTTATTTCCCTGGATATATATCACAACCCGGATGGATGAAACTAGATCCGGGGTCTTCAATCTCGTCCGATCTTCACTCGAAGTACAAGTCGATCCATGTGAGAAATGTTCTGAAGTCGAACATGGAAAGACATCGCTTGATTACCAGTCAATGATGTAAACTGTTAACAAGCGCAAGAGGAATCACCGATAATGATAATGATCCTCAAGGTACTGCAGTACAATTCATGTGGTGTGAATAAAGGACTTGGCATCGAACACCACGCAAAATCTTTCGGTCGAAGGTCATTGATGTAAACCTGTCGCCGGAAGTGAGAAACTTGCCATTGAGGCATGCAAGCTTCAAAGTACTGAATGGGGTGTTCCTAGACCAAATTCTTGGATAATGAGCTGATGTCGACAAGAAGTGATCCGTCAAAGGAGGGCCTTAATGAATCCCACATTAATGACACTGAACGGAGCAAATGATTTTGGTGGAGGTGAAAACGATCTGATGATATACGGTTCAGGGTGGCGGTCATGAAAGAATGGAGTATAATGTATGGTAGTGGGTGAGACACAGGTGGCTTCTCTGGATGACTTCTCTTGAACATGTCGGCGACACTGATGTGATGGATTGGTAGCACTAACCCCAAATGTGGATGGTATGGTGTGACCATGGCGATGTGACCGATGAATGAAACAACCCAACCCGACTTGGACACGGAGTGGAAGTGTCATGTTCAAGAGCGACTTGCTACCAATAAAGATTCTTTGAGTTTTCTTCCCAATTTTTCCCCAGTCATTGCTGACCAGTACCTCTTTATTTTTGTCAAGCTTGAGGAGGATAACATATGCTTGTTCTATAATTTGCCCTTCGGGCAAACCCATCGCTATGTTTTAACGAGCCTAGCGATAGTGAAACTCGTTCTCGTCTAAAGACAAGTTTGTCGCTATTAATCTTTTTAACGAGTTTAACGACAAAGATAACTCGGTCCTTTTCATTTTTAGAGAGTTTGAAAAGGTATGTAAAGGTAACTCCAAAATTCCTTTTTCATCATCTAATCCCTTAAGTCCGAAAAAGTATAAAACAATACAGAAGGGATGAATTTTCGATAGCCATTTTGTTACCGGGAAAAGTGTCTATTTAGAACTGCTCTATCCCACTAAGGTGTGACAGCTGCCTTAGAAACAAACAGAGAAAAACTACTTTTGTATTTCCTTTATGAACTATAGATAGAGAGGAATAGAAAGAACCAACCTGTGTCTTGCGCTAATCCTTTGATCCAATCCCTCTCTTCTTTGACAACCTCCAGCTACCTGCTCCCTTACTTGCCCAGCTTCACCAAGTACCTGTAAGATCACAGAAGAAGAACACTATACAAAGACATAGATCTATATTCATAAACAACTTAGGATCAAATTTAAGTTAACCATACAAATGTAACAAGAATCTGTTAGCGCTTGGAATTCACCTAGGCTGAGATAGACAAACTCTCAAGGCTACATCAAACCATTTCACCTCGTAGCTAGCCCTACGAGGTATGAGAAGGCTCTCTCGGGTCAGATTGGATAGATCTTTCAATATGATTAGGCTGACCAATTAAGAATAAATATTTTAGGCTAGTAAATTGATAGGGGGGTTGATTTAATGATTTTTGGGGTTTTTGGTGGCAATTGGAGGGAGTGCAATTCAGGGTGCGGGGATTGAGCACAGTTTTTGCAGGGGGATCTTTGGGGCAAGGTAGGAGTGAGCGCTGATGCCTTAATCTGAGATGGATGATTAGGGATGATAGAGGAGGAGCTAAAGAGGGCAAACAACCATTTTGAATCCTCTCTAGACAGTAGAAAACATAAATATTGAACAAACTAAAAAGCTGAGCATGTCAAAGCATGAATTCAAACTTTACCACTTCATCTGTCCAATTAGAAGCAAAAGAGAGATGTGGAATACATAAACAAACTTACAAGAACATGTAGAGAACACACCATCAACACATCAATCCACAAGAATCCACAATGATGTCTGCAAAACCCTGGCCTTCCTTTCCTTAAATTGCAGAAATAGATGTACAATACACAATAAAGCTTTCTCCCACAAGAGTCCAACCATGAAAATGAGAAGGAGAGAGCATAATATAGACCATATAGACCATCTAACTCCTTTCCCCACCTCTAGGGGTCGAGCTCAGCTTCCTAGGAGCAGTTTGAACTAATTCTAAACTAAGAACTAGAAAATAGGCAGCCAAACAACTTGCCTCTATTACTTAGCTAACTCATCCATGCATTAATTTTTCACTTTTTACATCATGGAAGCTTCTAGAAGGGTAAAGAGAGATAAAATCTATCAAAGTGCTATGAAAATATTACATTTATCCATCATCTACAAGTAAAAATGGTCAACCATAGTCAAAACAGTGTTTTTTGACAAAAAAGGTCAATTCTGGTAAAGCTGGCTCGAATGGTCGCGCCCCCTGTTCAAATGGTCGCGCCCCTTTGCAGCAACTTTTGAGTGGGTTCCAATGATCAAAATCAGGTGCAAAATGGCTCATTGGAAAGCTTGGTCTGTCTACTTTCCATCCCAAGTGGAATTTCTGAATTTGGAGTTGTTTTTCCCCCTCACAAACCATTTCTCCCAAGGTCACTTTCTGCAACTCAAAAAGTGGGCAGAAAGTCATTTTTTTGATGTATTTTGAGCTTTTGGAGGCTCAAATCTCAAAATCAGGCTTCTCCCAAGTATTGGTAATTTTTCTCTTTGCATGCCCTTTCCAAAAATGCCAAGTTTTCAAAATTCCGAGCAGTCCTCCAAAATGGTCTCACCCGGGGTGAGACCATTCCAATGGCCAAAACCTGTAAATTGCACAAAAAATTCACAAATGACAAAATTTTCTCCAAATTTCTTGAAATTTGGGCTGGGAGTCCCCAATAAAGTACCATGCTCAGTCAAAGAGGCTTTGACCAAAATTTGGAGTGGATCGGGCGTTTTCCTTCGTTTTTGTGCTTTGGCCAACCGTCCTTGGAGCACCTTCGTTCTCGCCGGTATTTTTGACATTTCTCTCAAACCATGACACCTGTGTAAAAAGTGAAAGAGTTTTTTCTTCCTTGGCATGTTGTGGACAAAAACCTCTCTCAGTTTTGTAAAATTCATCTTTTATTGCTCTGAAACATCATTTGAGTGCAACTTGTCCCGATGTGTGAAACAAGGGATTTTGTCGAAATGGAGCGAAATGAAGGGGATAGAGGGCTTCTAAATTCTTGGGGAAATTTTTGGGAGTGGGGAGGGATGTTAGGAAGCAGGGGAAAGTGGAATCTCAGAGATTGAGTGAGGAGAAGGGGTCGAAAAGGACAAAACACAGGCCAAACCTAGAAAATTGCCAGCTTGTAGCTAGAAACTAGGGTTTGTGCAAAAATGAGGAATTTGGCGGATCTAAGGGATGGGAAGTGTTTGATAAGGTACTTTAAGGATAGGGGAAGGTGTATGAACATCTGGAAACAAGTTTTGCCGGTGATTTGACCATCCAAGAGAAATTGCCTTCAAAACCCTAGGAGAGGGAAATGACCTTGCCTGGGCGCAACATGAAGCATGAACAAGGTGTAAAATGACTCATTAGACACTGACATGATAATGACCACCCTACGAATGATGATAGGCTCAGCTGAATGATGACATGGACTGACATTTGGGCAAACCCTAGACCTAATGCCTAGTGACCAAATTTTGCTTGAAGACTCACTGAAATGACAAAATTTGACCTTGACACTTCAAAATCACTTTGTAAGAGCACATTTGATCAATGTAGGAAGGCTGGAAAGACTGACACTAACATTGGCTCCAATGGGGATGGTAGCTCCTTGGAGGTGCCAAGAACCTCAGACCTCTGGGAGAGCAGACCAGTGCTTGCAACCATTGGGCGATGGAGTCATTATTTCGGCACACAACACAAGACTTTGACTCATTTATTGAATGAAAACTTGACTGAAAACTGACTGAAATTTAACTGAAGCTTGACTCAAACCGATTCGATGACAAACTGAAATAACTTGAAAAAACTCACTCAATAGACCAAACACAAATGACTCATGACTGACTTAACTAAAACAAGAGAAGGGCAGCAGTCCATCAAGATTTGAAATCATGATGACAACCACCTGTGTTTCTTACAAGACAATATACATCAAACTATATCAAAATGCCAATGCAACCAATCAAGCAGATGCCTTCTTGATTGGTTCTCCTGATCAGATCTTCTGGTCAACTATACAAACCTATCACTGAGCATCCAAAAACATAGTTGACCATATTCTCCTTCATCACTGAATACTGCAATAATCACCTTCATTGTTGACTGCAAGAGGACTGCCATTGGATCTTGAAAAACATGAAGATTTGCCACTGCTACCTCCTGCTGAAAGATCAAGGTGTCCTTTGCTTCAAACTCTGATCTTCCTTCATCATGTGCTTCGATAAAAGTATGCTCATGGGCTTCAAAAAATTCTGAACAAGTAGATGAGCAGATCTCTTCTTGGAAAAACATTTTAGCACATGAAACATATGAAGAATCTGAAAGGTAATCCTGTATGCTATGATCTTCGGTAGTCAGACAATATGGTGGGTGATCTTCATATGATATGACAGCCGGATTCTCATTACATTCTTCAATCATAAGGAAAGAAACTTCAGCTGATTCTTGAGGTGCAAAAATGACATTTCTATCATCTACCATAAATTCATCCAAAGGAACTGTTTTACTTACTTGAATGAAGATCTCATCTTGATTTTCATGAACTGACTGAATCACCTCCTCATGCAGGCTTTGCATGCTGTCTTCTTCTGTGGGCAGATCTGAAATGAGCTCTTCTCTTTCACCATCTTCAGCCATATAACAAATTTCAACCTGCTGATCTATAAAGCTGCTTACAAGACTGTCATCCTTTTCAGAAGAGGAAGAAGGTCCACCATCATCTTCTTGACCATGTGTGCACTGCAAATCTGCATTAACTTGAGCTGGAGCAAGACCTCTCAAGAGCTGATCTATCTCCTCTTCGGACAAAGGAGATAATGCCTTTTGTTTTCTTCTGCTCAAACAGTGATTGTCTTTATTGATTTCAAGTGAAGGAGTATACAGATTTTCCTCATACTGCTGATCCATTTCATGCAATTTCTGTTGATTGTCAAGAGGCAAAATTTTTTCATTTTCCACCATACTAAGATCTTGGTCCTGCTGCAAATTTTCATGATCGTCTCTATGGGAATCCCCTAGGTTCTCTTCATGTTGCTGAAATGGATTCTCATACAAAGCCTCCATGATCTCAACATCCATAAAATTATCATCCTCATAATACTTCTCAAGGCTTTCAATAAAATTATGTACATGGCTACAATAGTTCTGAACTAAAATCAAAGATGGATATGATTCTTTATACTTTTCAAAGAACACGGTATGAAAATCCCTTAAACAATAAATTGAAGCAGATGGCAAACTTTCATACCAGAATCGGGCTTCATCTTCCAGAGTAGCCATAAACATTTTCATCAAACAGTCCTCAGGAAAATTGATCTTTAACTTGCGAACATGCATATGAAATCTAATCAAATGTAAAGCAGCATCCTTCTTACCATCAACGTTAAATGTGGGCAGATTCCTTGACAAATCTACCTTGGGCATCTTATTCGGAAAACCTGGAATGTGATCTCGGCTCAAGGGAGCATATCTTCTTGCAATCTGATCCATCTTGAGAAATCTCAAAGTTACTGATCTCTCTGCAGTGAAGTCACCATGAAGCACAGGTTGCTGGATTCTTCAGTGAAAGGAGTCGCCAGTGAATGATTTCAGCCTTTCAAGTGTTTGATCGTTGTCCACTATCAACAATCAGATCTGAACTTGATATATGTACTGGGGTAAAATGCAATTGAAGTGGCCGTATTCACAAGCTCACGGAGATTGACTGAAGCAGCGTTTATCTACTAACGTTGATGTAAAACAAGAGCGTTTTCGAAGGCTTCTGGCGTAACTTCAGGCTCCGTCTAAGACTTATGAAACAAACACATCAACCCACAAACAAGTTTGTTCTCCCCAGTATGGTCGCCAATATGTCAGCGCTTGGAATTCACCTAGGCTGAGATAGACAAACTCTCAAGGCTACATCAAACCATTTCACCTCATAGCTAGCCCTACGAGGTATGAGAAGGCTCTCTCGGGTCAGATTGGATAGATCTTTCAATATGATTAGGCTGACCAATTAAGAATAAAGATTTTAGGCTAGTAAATTGATAGGGGGGTTGATTTAATGATTTTTGGGGTTTTTGGTGGCAATTGGAGGGAGTGCAATTCAGGGTGCGGGGATTGAGCACAGTTTTTGCAGGGGGATCTTTGGGGCAAGGTAGGAGTGAGCGCTGATGAATTAATCTGAGATGGATGATCAAGGATGATAGAGGAGGAGGTAAAGAGGGCAAACAACCATTTTGAATCCTCTCTAGACAGTAGAAAACATAAATATTGAACAAACTAAAAAGCTGAGCATGTCAAAGCATGAATTCAAACTTTACCACTTCATCTGTCCAATTAGAAGCAAAAGAGAGATGTGGAATACATAAACAAACTTACAAGAAAATGTAGAGAACACACCATCAACACATCAATCCACAAGAATCCACAATGATTTCTGCAAAACCCTGGCCTTCCTTTCCTTAAATTGCAGAAATAGATGTACAATACACAATAAAGCTTTCTCCCACAAGAGTCCAACCATGAAAATGAGAAGGAGAGAGCATAATATAGACCATCTAGACCATCTAACTCCTTTCCCCACCTCTAGGGGTCGAGCTCAGCTTCCTAGGAGCAGTTTGAACTAATTCTAAACTAAGAACTAGAAAATAGGCAGCCAAACAACTTGCCTCTATTACTTAGCTAACTCATCCATGCATTAATTTTTCACTTTTTACATCATGGAAGCTTCTAGAAGGGTAAAGAGAGATAAAATCTATCAAAGTGCCATGAAAATATTACATTTATCCATCATCTACAAGTAAAAATGGTCAACCATAGTCAAAACAGTGTTTTTTGACAAAAAAGGTCAATTCTGGTAAAGCTGGCTCGAATGGTCGCGCCCCCTGTTCAAATGGTCGCGCCCCTTTGCAGCAACTTTTGAGTGTGTTCCACTGATCCAAATCAGGTGCAAGATGGCTCATTGGAAAGCTTGGTCTGTCTACTTTCCATCCCAAGTGGAATTTCTGAATTTGGAGTTGTTTTGCCCCCTCAAAAACCATTTCTCCCAAGGTCACTTTCTGCAACTCAAAAAGTGGGCAGAAAGTCATTTTTTTGATGTATTTTGAGCTTTTGGAGGCTCAAATCTCAAAATCAGGCTTCTCCCAAGTATTGGTAATTTTTCTCTTTGCATGCCCTTTCCAAAAATGCCAAGTTTTCAAAATTCCGAGCAGTCCTCCAAAATGGTCTCACCCGGGGTGAGACCATTCCAATGGCCAAAACCTGTAAATTGCACAAAAAATTCACAAATGACAAAATTTTCTCCAAATTTCTTGAAATTTGGGCTGGGAGTCCCCAATAAAGTACCATGCTCATTCAAAGAGGCTTTGACCAAAATTTGGAGTGGATCGGGCGTTTTCCTTTGTTTTTGTGCTTTGGCCAACCGTCCTTGGAGCACCTTCGTTCTCGCCGGTATTTTTGACATTTCTCTCACACCATGACACCTGTGTAAAAAGTAAAAGAGGTTTTTCTTCCTTGGAATGTTGTGGACAAAAACCTCTCTCAGTTTTGCAAAATTCATCTTTTATTGCTCTGAAACATCATTTGAGTGCAACTTGGCCCGATGTGTGAAACAAGGGATTTTGTCGAAATGTAGCGAAATGAAGGGGATAGAGGGCTTCTAAATTCTTGGGGAAATTTTTGGGAGTGGGGAGGGATGTTAGGAAGCAGGGGAAAGTGGAATCTCAGAGATTGAGTGAGGAGAAGGGGTCGAAAAGGACAAAACACAGGACAAACCTAGAAAATTGCCAGCTTGTAGCTAGAAACTAGGGTTTGTGCAAAAATGAGGAATTTGGCGGATCTAAGGGATGGGAAGTGTTTGATAAGGTACTTTAAGGATAGGGGAAGGTGTATGAACATCTGGAAACAAGTTTTGCCGGTGATTTGACCATCCAAGAGAAATTGCCTTCAAAACCCTAGGAGAGGGAAATGACCTTGCCTGGGCGCAACATGAAGCATGAACAAGGTGTAAAATGACTCATTAGACACTGACATGATAATGACCACCCTACGAATGATGATAGGCTCAGCTGAATGATGACATGGACTGACATTTGGGCAAACCCTAGACCTAATGCCTAGTGACCAAATTTTGCTTGAAGACTCACTGAAATGACAAAATTTGACCTTGACACTTCAAAATCACTTTGTAAGAGCACATTTGATCACTGTAGGAAGGCTGGAAAGAATGACACTAACAGAATCAATGATACAAAAGCATGGAGGAAAAACTCAAATAGTTTTTATTGATAAACAAGAAAAGATCCAGGAGGAGTTACAACCGATGGTTCTTGACCCAGCATCAACCTCCCAGCAAAGAAGCCCCTCTTCACCTCCAACAAAGCATAGATCACCCAATACTCTGATGTTTGTCTCAAAACCAACAACAATTCCTTACAATGTGCAAAATTCCAGCCTCTGGATCTCTGAGATGAGGGATCCATATATAGATATGTGTAAGGAGGATGAGTCAGCTTGTGATTTGATTAGTGTCTTCTCTCTGTCAGTTCTTGCTTCCACTTAGAGACTGAAGGCCTCTTACTCATCCTTGGTCAAATTCAGTGAGGCAAGTGTCACAGGAGAAGATTCTGGAAGCTTCCATTGTCTCTCCACCTCGTGGAATGACACTGCCATTTGTCATTTCTCGCCCAATTCACCCTCACATTGTATTTAGGTGCATTGCAACGCACCTAGCCAGTGTATTTAGGTGCAATGCAACGCACCTAGCCAGTGGAGTAGCTGAAATGATCCTGTTTTGACTTATTATGAGCAGTTTCTGGTGGAGAACTTCTGGGAGAAGCTGTAATCTGTTGACCTTGTTCCTTTAGGGGTTAGAACAACACTTTTAGGGACTTAGGAGCCCTTGGTTTATGGACATTTCATGCTTGGAGTTGTAAGGCACAAAAATGTCTATAACAAGGAGGGAGTGACAAGGTATGCTAGGAAGTGCCAAGGCATGCTATTCCATTAGGGAAACATGCCAAAATGTGCCAAGTGCCAAGATGTGCCAATTCTTGAAAATGAGTGTTAGTGAGTTCTAGGGAAACACAAGGGAGAACTAGGTCAAAATGCAAGGAAATGAATGAATAAGAGTGTGTGAGAGGGAGTGTCAGCGGGCTCCAGGTGTGCTCAGGAGGGAGTGGCATGTGATGCTAGTTAGTGCTAAGGCGTACTAAATGTCCAGGGGAACATGGGTCCAAGATGTGTCAGGTGCTAGGGTGTGCTAATGTGTGCTAGGAAGTGTTAGAGAGTGTTAGGGGAAAACAAGGGAGCACTAGGTCAAATTAATGCATGGAAATGATTGAATGAGAGTTTATGATAAGAAGTATCAGTGAGTTCTAGATGTGCTAAGGTAGGAGTGATAAGGTATGTTACATAGTGCTAAGGCATGCTAGAGGCCAAGACAAAACGCCAATATGTGCTAGGTGCCAGGGTGTGCCAATGTATGATGGGGAGAGTTAGGGAGTGCCAGGGAAACATAAGGGAGCACTAGTTTAAAATGCGTGGAAATGAATGAATGAGTGTGTGATAGGGATTGTTAGAAAGTTCTAGGTGTACTAAGGAGGGAGTGACAAGGTATGCTAGGTAGTGCTAAGGAATGATAGAGTTCCGGGGTGGCATGCCAAGATGTGTCATGGTGTGTCAATGTGTGCCAGAGAATGTTAGGGAGTGCCATGGAAACAAAATGGAGAACTAGTTCAAAATGCATGGAAATGAATAGATAAGAATGTGTGATAAGGAGTGTCAGTGAGTTTCATGTGTGCTAAGGAGGGAGTGAAAAGGTTATATGCTAGGTAGTGCCAAGGCATGCCAGAGTGACAAGAAATGTCATGGAGTGGTAGGGTGTGCTATGGAGTGCCAAAGAATGCCAAGGAATGCATAGGGTGTTAACACATGCCACATAGTGCCAATGGATTTTTAGATGTGAAAGGTGTTATGCCATGTCAATATGTAAACTATGTTGCTTAGTTGTTTTATGGCCACGCTTGGACATGAGCCTTGAATTCGTAACTTGTAACTTGCTAAGTGGGATAAGTTTAAATTGGACATGAGTAGCCTAAGATGATTTATAGTTAGTTCTTAGGTGAACAAGGCATAGTATAGTTGTACTAACCATAAATTGGTCAGGATGTTGTAGTCGAGGGAGGACTTGGTTGGGTTCCCAAGTCCCAAAAAAAGTAAGGGTTGTTGTGAGGGAATGATAGCTAAGGAGTTCCAAGGCATGCCACGTAATGAAAAGGCATGCTAACACATGCTAGACAGTGTCAATGCATACTGAGGAGTGTTAGGGAGTGCCAGGGCTATTGAGAAATGTAGGGCACAATAATTAGGTGATTTCTCTTCTTATAATAGCTGCTTGTGAATGATTTTACTTCTTTAGATTAAGATCTTCTCTTTACTTATATTATTATAGTGTTCTTCTTCATCAAACAACTACCAATGAATAAATAATGAGAATAGGTGATTAGCCAGGGCCAAAACCTCTCCAACATGAGAGGAAAATCCAAACAAATTCTTCTTCTTATAGAGACTTCAATTGAAGAATACCAAGACCATGACCTAGACCCTTGACTCAATGACCTCTCCAAGACCAAGCCACAAGCCTCTCTGATTCAACTTCCTTCCTTTTCCTTGAGTCAACGATGACCAAGCCTCTTCCTTCAATAACTCAGCTATCCTTCAAATTTTAGTTCCCTGGATCAGATCTATAGTTCTAGCCCTCCTAAAGAAACATTAACATGTGTGGTTGACCAAAATTTTGAACCTTGATCTTCTTCACTTGGACGTTATGAACTCTTATTATAAATTGACTTGTAACCTTGATTTCTTCTTCCCTGATTCGACTTCTTGGACAGCAGCAAGACCTTCAACCTTTTCTCTAGTAGATAGTTCTTCCTTCCCTCACACGTGTGGAGGTATTAGCCCGAAATTAAACCCATAAAAAACACCAAAATCTTCACTCTCCATTTCCTTCTCTTCTCTGGTTATCTTCACACTTCTTATTGTAGACTTACTTAACTAAATTTTCTTGTCCACAAATGGAGGCCGATTTTATCTATATATAGTGTTTCATTGCTGATCCAGGTGGATGTTGGTGGCCACCTACCTATCCCATTTGGACCCTCACAACTGTCTCTTTCAGCTTTTTCAGTTTCCTAAATTGTAGCACAGTTTACTATTTTTAGCAGTTTTTCGGGTCCTGAACTTCTGGAGCTATTTTGAGGCCCTAAACGACGTTTTTTTGGAAATCTGGGGCAAACCAAAGAGGTAGTGCTCAGATAGATCTTTCTAACGAGCTATTGTACGCGTTAAATAGAGATCGTATGCCAAATTTACGACCCCGGGAAATTGATGTACCAATTTACCCAAACGGGGCCCACAATTTGGTGTTTCATCTTCTAGGGTTAGGTTTCGGGATGTGAAAGGTTTTCCATTGTTTCTCAACAATAAATAGGCCTTCGAGCCTCATTGTAACACAGTTCAGAGGCATGTAGCCGCCACATCTCTTCTCAGAGATAAGCTACCATCGCCCTAGTTGGTTAATTTCCATTTCTGGTTGTAAGCATATTTCAGTATTTTACAGTAATGAAATGAAGTATTATTTCCATGGCATATCTGTGTTTATGGTTATCTCTGTAATTTTTTGCGTTCCTGTCTAAATCTGGATCAGTGGTATTAGAGCGGTCTGCTTTTTCTTTGTTTTTCTTTGCATGTCCCTAACGAGGTCGGGATATAAGGAGTTAGGGTTTGAACTGGTCGAACCCTTGCAAGACCAGCCTTGCAAATCCTGACGGCCTCCCATGGCAGATGAGAAGAAAGATGAGGGAGTAGGGGATCCTATCAAAATCTTTCTCGAAGAAGCCCTCGAACGACAACGGAATGCGATGATGGAAAGCTTTGCCCAGATCCTTCAATGGCTACCCAGAAGTGACACATCGGCTTCCAGCAGCTACTCTGGAAATGCCATGCCCTTTAAGTTACAAGTTAATTTTGAAATCCCCATATTCAAGGGTCAGATAGACGCAGATGCTGTAGATAAATGGATAAATCCGCTAGAGGGTTATTTTTCTGTTCATGAATTTTCGAGTCGGGAAAAGATTGTTTTCGCTCTTCTCAAAGCAGCCCCCCATTTCAAGGACTGGTGGGAAACCTACTGCGAGCAGAAGGATGAAAGTACAGGCTCACTATTTTCAGCCGCACCCACTTGGAATGACTTCCAGGATGTGATCAAGGAGCAGTACTACCCTGTCAAAATCTATGAGGACAAATACATCAAATGGACCACACTGCGGCAGGGACGAGACCAAGATGTGCCAGAGTTCACAAACATTTTTCATACCCTTCGCACACAGTTGGGTATCAAAGATTCTGAGCTACATCTGGTACTCAAATACCGTGGCTGCCTACACAGATACGTCCAAGAAGAAATGGAGTTCCTGAACATCTCCTCGCTCGACACAACATACCGATACGCTGTCAAAATTGAGCAAAAGTTCAAACAGAAGAAGCGAGACTTTGGATCTGCAAATCCGAAGCCTAAAGGACAAAGCCAAGGCCGGGTGACCCAAGACAACCCATCGAAGCCGCAAGAGAAGAACAACACCACGAAGTCGAAGAAGGACACAGGAAAGTGGTGTGAGTTCCATAAGAGTCCCACTCATAACACAAGTGAGTGTCAGACCAAGCAGTCGCTGGTGGCCGAATTGAAGGCTTCAGAATTAGATGCATCTTCCAACCCTGAGCCAGAACTCGACAAGAGGAATGGCAAAGGGAAGCAGATCATTGATGTGGATCCTAGCGCCATTGTTGCCACCGCCAAGATCCAGAAAAATGAGCCTGAAAATCCAGAGGAAGGGGAGCGTCTTTTCCACTCACAGATGTGGGTGAAGGGTTCGCCGTTGCAATTCATTTTCGACAGTGGCAGCCAAAAGAATCTCGTTTCAGCAGAGGTTGTGAAGTGGTTGGTCCTATCGACTACACAGAACCCACAGCCGTACAGTATCGGATGGCTTCATGAAGGACGAGATCTCAAAGTTCGCTAGCAGTGCCACCTTCCCTACAGCATCAAGCCCTTCGTAGACGAGGTATTGTGTGATGTTACACCTCTAGATGTTTGCGATGTACTATTAGGCCAGCCATACTTGTGGAGGTGACATGCTGTGTATGAGTCAAGGCCTCGTGCTGTCATTATTTCTTTGGGTGATTCATTATATAGGATAGCGGAGGTAGCCCCACCTACTGCCACCTCTTTGATCACTGCTAAGAAAGGCAGCAAGCTCATCTCCCAGACCAAGAAATTCATCTGCCTGGCTCACTCCCAAAGTAAGGGGAAGATCGTTGCTACATCCATGACCCCCGCAAAGGGTTCCTCCACGCAGCAGCAGCAGCAAAGGTATACGGTCATGATAGAACACAGGAACAACTTCTCCTCACCCATAGGGGTACCACACAAGTTTCAGGTGGGCGACAAAGTTTGGTTACATCTACAGAAAGAACACCTTACAAGAGCCCATCAGAAGCTCCGACCACTCCGACATGGTCCCTACACTAGTACCAAGGCTATGGGCAACAATGCTTTGATGCAAAACATTCCTCCATTCCTTCGCTTGCACTGAGTGTTCAATGTGGACCATCATTGACCATGCTTCCCACCATTTCTTGTCACATCAGAGATTATAGAACAGCCCACCAGAGACCCAGCTTAGCAGAAGCTTCCTCATCTCAGGGAGGAACTCAACGCAATTGGGACCATTTCTGCCTAAGGGGGAAGGAATGATCCAGGTGGATGTTGGTGGCCACCCACCTATCCCATTTGGACCCCCACAACTATCTCTTTCAGCTTTTTCAGTTTCCTAAATTGTAGCACAATTTACTATTTTTAGCAGTTTTTCGGGTCCTGAACTTCCGGAGCTGTTTTGAGGCCCTAAACGACGTTTTTTGGGAAATCTGGGGCAACATGGGCCCATGGACCCATGTTTCCTCCCAAAGTGGTAGTTATCGGATAGATCTTTCTAACGAGCTATTGTACGCATCAAACGGAGATCGTATGCCAAAGTTACGACCCCAGGAAATTGATGTACCAATTTACCCAAACAGGGCCCACAATTTGGTGTTTCATCTTCTAGGGTTAGGTTTCGGGATGTGAAAGGTTTTCCATTGTTTCTCAACAATAAATAGGCCTTCGAGCCTCATTGCAACACAGTTCAGAGGCATGTAGCCGCCACATCTCTTCTTAGAGATAAGCTACCATCGCCCTCGCTGGTTTATTTCCATTTCTGGTTGTAAGAATATTTTAGTATTTTACAGTAATGAAATGAATTATTATTTTTGCTGCATATCTGTGATTATGGTTATCTCTATAATTTGTTGCGTTCCTGTCTAAATCCAGATCAATTGCATCAAAATAAGCTGACTTGTGATATAGGTAAGCCAACTTGACATTCTGGAAGCATCCTTCGGCTGACATGAAGAAGATTTTATGACAAGGTCTTGGAAGGCTAATAAATTTTCTTTTACAATGGATTACATGCCCAAAATGGGTCTTCGATATTTGACATTGACTCTATGAATTTTATGACTTGATGACCAAACCTAATAGCTCACAATGGGAGCTTGAACTAAAAATAAAATTCCTTGACCATGAAACCCATGATTCAAGCATTACAAAAATAATTTTATTTTCTTCTTTACATCAATTACATAATCACAATTACATGCCAACACACATTATTATCAATGAGTTTTTCTCTGTTCACACTATATGTTATTTTTATGTATATATATAATATGTATACTTCTTGAATATATGATATTATAATTCTTTTCTATGATACTCTTTTGTTATTTTACATACCATTATTGGGTTTATTTATTTACAAAGACTGTAATTCTTTTTACTAAATTTGCTACTATTCAAAAGTTTAAGTATTTAATCATTTTCCAAGGAATTACAACCACTTTTCAAATTTGTTGTGCGTATACTCACATTGTTCAATTATAAGTCTTAATTTTTATTTTTATTTTTTTTAAGGTAGTTCAGTAAGAATTATAAATGTTTATTTATATACTTACCGATATCAGTCACACATAAATAAACTTAAAGGTTTATCTCTTTTATATCGTTTTTGTATAGTGTTAAACCACTAACACACAAGTCTATACTTTATCATAATTTTAGTACTATATATTTCAAATATAATATAAATTATACATTTTTATTCTTCATTTCCTAGAGTTTTGTTTACATACACAAGTAGTTTACAAAGTCCAACCATTTATATCTATCATGTTGTATCACTTCTGATAGTTCTGGTCTAAAGTAATGTTCTTTTCTTAGTTTCGGTGTAAATATAAATTTTACATGTTTCCTTAAACATTCATAAATATTCTATAGGTAAAGTAATGTACAAGAAAGTATAAAATTACCAAATCACACATATTACCTTCTAATTATTTCTATAAAGTTTTTATTTTATTTTTATATCTAAATAACATAGAGTTCACTCCGAGGCATATGAACTAAAATAACTTCAAAATTTATAACTTCACATCACTATGGTATTGTTCTTTGAAGTAAGAGTTTGAGATACTGACTTGTTAAATTGATTTATGAAACTATAAAATGAATTAGTTGGCTCCTCCCAACCTTCATTACTCTTACATAGTATCCCCCCAAGCACATATGCTTGCTAGTTTTGCTTTTGTCTTTATCTTTCCTTTTTCTCTCCATATTACCTCTCTGAGTATTGTTTTATAGCAAGTGACTAAAAGTAGATTACTTTATCTATTATTTAGTTGGCAGTTAGTAACTACCTCTAGCTCAAACGACAGGTGGCAGGTAGTAACTAGCTCATTTATGAGCTCCACTTCCCTACTTCAAATGTAACTTCCTGTCTTTTAGGGAAGTTAACGATCAATTATTCCCATGATCATGTAATAATTTAATCATTTAGATTAAATTCCTATGTATTAATGAGTGGTAATCAATATTAGTAATTTTACTAGCAACAATAAAACTTTTAGCTAGGTGTAATTCCATCATCAGTTTTAGATAATTATTTTATTATCAACACTATAAATACAAAATTTGCATTCAATTTTATTAATTTTTTGCACTAATAAAGTCTTTTAAATAAGTCTTTTAAAGTAAGAAAATAGTGATACTTAACTAGGTTTAAAATTTCACAATAACAGATTCAAGTAAGGGGATATCACATCCTCCCCTGCATGAATTTGACACCATCTTGGTGTGAGTTATGGCCAACCTAATAATAATGTTCTTCTAGGGTCATTAGGCATCCTCCAGATACATCAATTTCCAAGATACTAACCCAAAAAGCATGCTACTCTAGGGTTATTTAGACACCTTCCAAAGATAAACCAAAATAGTTTTAAGCTAGCATTCAAACTTAAACTCAGGATTCACAAGTTGGTTACTCAAAATTCAATTTTATTTGTTTATTTATTTATTTAATTTTATTATTATATAGTAATGAAAATATATATTTTTTCTTTAAAGGAACCTCCTAATATCCAAATTACCTTTTCCAGAATGAATTAGTTTCACTAAAATTTGACTTGGGTCATAATTTCCATGTCATGTTTGCACTATTAGTAAGTGTATTGTTGGTGGTTATTTAAGTGGATATATCATCTTAAAGCTACACAATCCATGCAAACCTTGTAGTTTCTAAGAAACTACCTCTGTTTACACTCAACAACATTTCTTTATGCACTTTTGGAAGATCTTCTCTCTTTTCCAAAATCCCAATTAAACTAAACTATATAGGGACTCAACATGTACATTTGCAGAGTAAAAAGGACCTCAACTAGACAATCATATTTTCTTCTCTTACAGTTTTCATTAGGTTTTTTTTAATCTTTGTATACTAGCATTAATCTATTACATATTTATGTCTATAAAACATTTAGTAATGCACACTGGTAATTTTTTATTTGGTTATGTTAAATGCTTTCAGTAATAAATTACACAGGATGTTCCATTTTTGTCTTTAATTACATCACCGTACTATTAGCAGTATATTAGTATGTGACTGCAATCTTAGTAATTGCTAAAAATATGATGCACCCATGCCTTAGGAGAAAATACTAGGCTTATATTGTTTGAACTAAATACTAGAAGCCCCCTCCCACATCTTTGTAGTATTCACCCACAAATTATGTTATTAACCTTAACCAAAGTATTTGCAACATTCATCAACATCTTGTTATATCAAATAAAATCTTTGTACCATGAATCTACTTTTGGTCATGTCCAATCATATCTTTGTTTGTCAACTCACATCTTTCTGCAATGATTTCGGTGGTGGGTTAGAAAAAGATCTAGCACCCCCACCTCTAGTTATGTTTAATAAATTTGGAAAAATATGCAAATGATCAGTTTTTGTCAACTTCAACTAAATACCTGTGGTGTTAATCTCAAAGTTAGTTGATGACATGATGTAATAGTTCCCAACTAATGATCCACCTAGATTCTGAATATTATGTTTGGTAACGTGAAAATAAGTCTTTTCATATATAGTGCACCAATTAATACTATCTTGTTAGGTTGAACTATGGTTTATTAAATGCACCTTCTTTTGTACACCATTTTTGTATTATGCTAAACTGTTGGGAACGGGTTCCCCCAACGACAGTTTTGGGGCTAAAAGCCCATATTTTTGGATGATTTTGTAATAAAGTTGTAAAGTCTCCACATTTTGTGGTCGCGGAGCACGAAGGTATCAAGAGTCATAAAGGTTTGTCTGCCCTTTTTTTGTAAAGTGTAAAGTCATCTGTAAAGATCCACCCATGGTCTGCGGACCATGGGATTGTATAAAAAGGAGCTAAGTAAGCTCTAAGTAGTTCGTAGCGAAAAATGAAGTGAAGAGTTAAGCATTGGAGTCTTGGTAGAGAAGTCTAAGTGTTTCGGGTCTTAGCGTAGGTAGAGGCTCTGTAGCTAAGTGCACAGAGGCCTAGGGTGGAAGTCCACAGCTGAGTGCACGGAGCCCTGTGCACAAGGCGAATAGAGTTTGTATTAACTTAAAGATATTAATAAAGAGAAGTATTCTACAACTGCTATGTATTTAGTTCTTGTTAATACATCTAATTATATTGCATTTTGGGTGTAATTTACAATGTTCATCTGATGCACAAATATATGTGATTGTGTTTGTTGATTGAACGCAAGTAAGGATATTAGTTTACGTGGCACTAACTGTGATTGATTAGTAAGATAAGTAAAACACTTAAGATAACTTGGGAACCTATACAATATGTTGTCGTAGTTGCACGGAAGTACCTGGATCATAGGTTAGGGCTGCACGAAGGTCAATCGTACGCCTTCACGGTGGTATTGAAGGGCATAACAAAGTGTACACTGAAAGAGCCCTAAATGTTAGTGACCTGCACGAAAGTAGGGGTAGGGGTTATAAACTGACATCATGATCATATGAGGGTGTGGAAACTTGGTTCCAGCATCCCCCCATACTTCTTTGAGTGAGACATCAGTCTGCACTCCGCGGGCTGATGCCGAAAGGGACAGTAGTGTAGGGATTTGTTTGGCTAACAAAAGTTGAACCTAGGTCAACCCCACAAAGCCAACAAATGGTTCCATTGCCAGGACCAGAATCTGCATGAGATATGTGTGATGTCGTATCACTGGAATCCAACTAAGAAAGAGATCGAACACTGGTTGGATAGGAAGATCCATGAATTCGCGGCATAGGAGAACAAAAATCCATGTCTGACAAAGGAATAGTGGTTGGACAAGTACCTGTATACAGGATTCCACGAGATCTTTTTCTGCTTCTGGATAGCGAAGCTAGCGGATAGCCAAGGAAGGTGGAGGCTTGATGGTCCTATTGTCTGGACCTTGGAGTTGGTACAAAGACTAGAAGCCTCTGAGGATAAGCTCACCTTCACTTTTTATCATTGACTTGATCGTATCATAGGGGAATTTTTAACTGAATTCGCAATCGATACTTCAGTTAGTTACAGTGAGGCGGAGTGATGCTTTTTCAAAGGTCCGCGAGGTAAGTACTTGAAGTCTTTAAATACCTGGATTAAGATGTTATTGTGTGGAAACTGGGTTATGCAACTACCTTGATGTTCGGAGCTACGCAACTGCCAAAGTTATGAATTGATGATGGATAGAACATACACCTATAGAGTTTAGGTAGAAATGCGGCTTTCTGACCAGAGTGTTGGGATGGCGTGAATTGGTTTTCAAGGGCACGAACGAGGCTGAGGTGGAGGAGGACCTGACAGAGGTCAAGGACAACTGATCTGTTACAATTGCGGAGGACCAAGACAATATGCCCATGAATGGACTAACCTAATGCATCTGTCGTGAAAATATTGCACTCAGTTTGATCATGAGATGGAGGACTGTCCTACACTGATAGCGAGGATACGTGACAAAGGGGTGTTACCATCACAACAACTCAAAACCTGCAGATGATGAGGACTGAGCCTCGCGAATAGGATGGGAATGTGAATATAGTGCTCCGAAGTGGAATTGCAACGAGCGATGATAAGGGGAAACAACCCCAAGACAACACATGGGTTCGCAAAGCTCCTGTGAAGGAGGCTGAATTTGATTTGTAGCGCACACACGAAACGTTCATGGAATAAAATAAGAGCTTCGCTGAGGCCTCTACCTTAGGAAGTCAAGATAAGTTTGATCAAGAAATGGACCCTTCTATGCTTACGACCTTTCTAAAGACCTGCATGAAGCTACTGCATGATAACAAGGCTGTGAAGGGATTACAGGAGCTTATAAATAGATGTGCCGGAAACACTCAGGGTGAATCGGGCGTGGTACAAAAGATTGGTAAGCATAAAGTAATGACAGGGTGTGAGATGAGACTCATCGTGCAGATAGGATAATAAGAAATGGATTAGGTTATTCTGGATTTGGGGTCAGACACGAACGTTTTACCAAAGCAGACTTGGGAATGGATGGGGAGAACCATGCTGTTGTGGTCTCTGATTCAGTTAAGGATGGAAAATCAGCAGAAGATCATCCCCTGGGACGATTGCAAGGATTAACTATAGACATTGAAGGCGCGAGTGCATTGGCTAACTTTGAAGTGATAGAAATTGTGGATGACAACAACCCCTACCCTGTGCTCCTTGGAATTGATTGGGCTACTGACATGAATGGGGTAATCAACCTAAAGAAGCAAAAGATGATATTTGAAAAGAAATCAATTCATGTAATAGTACTCCTAGATCCTACCGAAGGATCTCGCTATCTTGAACCAATCTGTGATTACGAAAGCGATGACGATTTGGACTGCATATATAAAATAATAGTGTGAGACCAAGATTGGGTGAATCCGACAGTAGATGGATGAATTACATGGGATTGTGAGAGTTCCTGCACCTCATACTCTGATGAAGAATTAGAGCGCTAGCAGAATTGGCTACATGAAGTAACCACGCTGAGTTGTAACATGATGACCTAGTCGCTGCGTTGTCTGTCGTCAGATGTAAGAAGTCTGTCCACTTGTGATGGCTTGAGTTATGTGGATATGTTTTTGGATGCATTTGAGAGGGAAGTACCAAAGAAGCATCACTTTCAAGCTTTGGACTAGGCACTATGCGCTATGCCTGCGAGATGGTGGGGTATGCACAAGGGTAGCTTTGGCGATTGGCGCGAGTGTAGGAGGATGATGAGAACACGGTTTGGGAAACTAAAGGTACGAGTGATAGAAAAGTATGACGGGAAGGATGATCCGCACACACATGTGGCAAAATGGGCTAAGGCTTATGGAGCGAATCCCCAACCTGAATGGGTGCACTTGTTCTGTCACACCTTGGATGTCATCCTAATGAATTGGTACCTGGAGACAGAGCTCTGCCATGGCATAGGTGAATGAGATATTTTGCATGAAGGGTTCATAATGATCTTTAGCTTTGAAGACGGGTTTGACTGTATTGACGAAGCGCTACAAGAAGTTAAAGCAACTATCTTTAGGATACCGTAGGATCCTTTGGATTTGGTTCAAGCCGATTGGACCACTTAGCTAAGCCACATGCTGGAGTGATATAACATGACTGCTGAAGAAGAAGCTGAGGACCCATGAAAGATTAATATCCCTAAAACCAAGGGTCACTTCAAGGTTGAAGGAAAGTAGATCGAGAATCCTAATATAACCACACCACTGAAAACGAAACAGGTAAATATTGGCACAGAGGCGGAGACCAAATTCTTGAAGATTGGAGATTACTGGGATGACACAATGATAGATAAGGTCACTGAATTGCTCTGCGAATACTAGGACTTGTTCCCTACCAAGTTTATGGAGTTAAAGGGGATAATAGGAGACCTAGGCATTATGAAGGTCACGTTAAAACCCGACACGAAGCCGGTTAAGCAAATACCTTACCATCTCAATCCGAAGTATAAGGATAAGGTCCGCTTAGAGTTGGATAAGATGCTCGTGGCAAGCATAATTGACCCTATAGAAGAATATGATTGGGTGAGCCCAATGGTGGTACAGGAAAAGAAGTAGAAGGATGAAATAAGGATATGCGTAGATCTCAGGAGGTTGAATGTCACTTGCGTACATGATCCCTTCCTGAATCCATTCAGTGATGAGGTATTGGATAATGTAGGTGGCCAGGAAGTGTACTCCTTCCCTGATCATTTCTATGGGTACCATTAGATCAAAATCATGCCTGAAGATAGAAGCAAGACAACCTTCATGGCTGAATGGGGATTTTCTCAGTACACTGTAATGCCTTTTGGATTGAAGAATGTCAATTTTTTTGCTCTTAGTCATGGCTTCATTCAAATAATTCATTCATAAGTTTCTGGAGGTGTACTTTGATGACTGGACTGTGTTTGGGCTAGTGAAATTCCATGTGGCAAGTTTTTTCTTGATCATAGATACTTGTCGAAGGTACCAGATTGCGCTCAATCTGAAGAAATGCCTATTTTGTGTTCCTTTTGGGACTCTGCTAGGTCATGTGGTTTGTAGAAAAGGATTGGTAGATCGCGTGAATATTGCGGTCATACTTAACTTGGAGGCACCGAGGAGTGTGAAATAGTTGTGCACAACCTTGGGACATACTATGTATTATAGGAAGTTTATTAATGGTTATGCCTAGATCACCACGCCTATGGAGAAGTTGTTGAAAAAGGATGTCACACTCTGTTGGAACGAGGACTATCAGAAAAGCTTGGATGTATTGAAAGGAAAAATGGTCACTGCACTAATTTTAGTCTTCCTGGATTGGAAAAAAGAGTTTCACATCCATGTAGATGCGTCATGTATAGCACTGGGAGAAGTACTGACATAGGCTAGTGGAGGAGAATTGGACCATCTTATAGAATTCGTAATTAGGAGGTTATCCAAGGTTGAGAAGAACTATTCCACCACCGAGTGTGATCCGAATTGGATCCTAGAACACTCTCTAAGTTTTCATGAACTCTGTAAAATTCATGCCAAAGTTTCAAAGTCTTATAAAGATCAAGCTTATCATAGATATCCTCATAACGGTTGCAATTTGTGATCAGCGTAGAGCAATGAGGACCCTCGGTCAAGCGCGCAAACCATTGGCCCATGGTAATGCACACTATCATGAATTAGCAAAATGGAAGGTCATTTCAAGCAACGAGGGAAATTTTTGATATGTGATTAGACAAGTCGCTAATCGCATATTGTAGGGAAAACCCCTCAAAGAAGGAAAAGCGCCGAGCGCCCAGACCCGAAATAATTATAAAACGCGGAAAATCCCTCGGTTCCGACGGAGCGGGATTCCACAAAATTGGCAGAATATCGGAAGGGATTTGAGTGGTAAGTGGTTTCAACTGAGTTTTCCCAATGCCATACAACAAGTGCCATGCGTCCAGTGGAAGAGAGAGAAAAATATTCACATTGGACGGGTAAATGTCATGTTACTTATCCGCCCGATATGAACAATGATCGTTGGATCTGGAGGCCCCAGATCAATGGCAGAGATGCATTTCGATGGATGACTAGATTTGATGGGGTCAACAGGTAGAATTGTAAAGGATTTGAAGTCCGATATGGATGATGCATTGGTAGAGATTTGTATTTCGCGAGCATTCTTGGAGTTAACGAACAAACCGGTCATTCAAATATTTCTAGTGAACCTGACACACTCATCCATTACAGAATAGGTGGCCACCTCCCTATGAGGCGTTATACAGTGATGACTATGTAGAACAGAGGGATTTAGATGGACAGAGGCAGGGAAACCAAAAAGCCAGGAAGCAGAAATGAACAGTTAGAAAGCAGATTGGCTTTAAAGCCATGAATTGACAGAGGAAGAAGTAAGAATTAGTTAGACGTAGAAAACTAAGAGCAGAAAGAAGGAGATGAGATGACTTGCAGAAGCAAAGGCAGCATCGAGCCAGACAGAGCTAGAGAGATTTAGAGAGTCTCTGTACTCCAGAGAAGGCTTGAGAGGTTCAAGAGAACTCCTCTGTATATGCCTGTCATGTATGAGTCTCAGATTGGTCTCATACTACTGTGACCAATAGAGGTCGTGTTTCAGTAGGGAGAGTCTATGTACTCCAAAGACTTGGGGGATCCAAGTACAGTCCTACTTATTCATATCTGCTGTGTGAGACTCAAATTGAGCTCACTGTTGTAAAAAATCTACTTTTGAAAACATAATAGAGAGGCCACCACTAAAGGTTGGACTAGGAGACGTAGCTTAGGAGTATTGGGTGAACTACTTATTAAACTTGTTGTATTTACATGTTTGCCTATTATGTTTTCTCTAACTACTTCAGTGTCTATGTATTTCGCAATATTATCGATCCGTTACATAAAATAGCATAGGCACATCCATGCACATGAGTATGTAATACCTTAATTGTTTGTCTTAGATCAATTCCAGAGCAAGTGGTATGAGAGCACTAGGTTACTGAGGTTAGACAAGCTTGTGCTAGATTTTGTTGTTGAATGCTAACTAGGACAAAACCCAAATTAGGAGAAGGAGAATTGGTTGAAGCTAACCCAGAAATTGGAAGAGTCTATCCTAAGAGGAAAATGGCAGAAGAAATTCCCTTGGAATCAGACCCTCAGCTCATGGATAGTTTCATGATCATGAGAGCCATGGTAGAGGAAATGTATAGAGAATTTAAGAAAGGTAGAGATGAAGATTCATCAAAATCCAAACAAGATAAAGGAGTAGAAGAATCTCTCCTCCATGACCACTCTAAAGGCAAAGGGAAAGAAGAAAAGCTTCCCACACCTCCTAATAGCCTTGAAAATAAAAAGAAGACATCTTTGATTAAATTAGATGTTAAATTTGATTTACCGATATATGATGGAGAGTTGAATGTAGAGAAGTTGGATAATTGGATTAGACAGATTGATGTGTATTGCAGGGTGCAGAGCATTGATTCAGACAGTAGTAAGATTCAGCTAGCTAGCATATGCCTTGGAGGCACTGCCTTGGTATGGTGGGAAGGTAGGACACAAGCTGACATGAAGAAACATGGTAAAATTCTTTCTGTCTGGAGTGAATTTGTTTCTGCAATTAAAAAATAGTTCTATCCACTAGCTTATATGCAGCAAGCCATGATGAGTTGGCAAACTCTTTGACAATTGAAAGGGCAAAGTGTACAAAATTACACCCAAGAATTTAGGAAGAGAGCTTTGATTCTAGGAATTTCTTTAGACTCACCTAATAGTTTGTTGAAGTATATAGGTGGTCTACATAGTTATTTAAAGCACACCATTCTCATGTTTAATCCCACTAGCATAGATGAGGTATATGTTCAGGCTACACATCTAGATGCTAGAGGCAAGAATGTGAACCCAGAAGTTGGGGGATCATCAAAACCCACTACAAGCAAGAATAAGGAAAAGAGAAAGCAGAAATGGAAAGAAAGGAAGGAAAATGTTGTACAAAAGACCAAACCTTTGTGTACTCACTGCAAGAAGGATGGGCATGATGATGAACACTGCTAGATTCTACATCCAGAGATAAAACCCAAGAAGTATGATGGCAAAAAGAAGAAGACTGCTACAACTATTCAAAAAGATTTTGGGTCAGACTCAGGGGATGGAACAAAAATCACAGCCATAGGTATAAAAGGTAAAAATTCTGAAGCATCTACTAGTAATTCTGCACAATCTACTGATAATGAAGAAAATGAGAGGAAAAGACATGAGCTTTTTCATATTAGAGATATTTCCAAGCATCAAAAGAATGATACTTTGTTTGATAAAGGCTCAAAAGTAAATTTAATTTATGAAGCAATTGTAAAAAAGTTCGGATTACTAACCACACCTCACAAGAAACCATATCCATTAGGCTGGTTATGTGATAAAGGAAAGCTACAAGTGACTAGACAATGTACACTTAGGTTTTCTTTTGGGTCAACTTTTGTAGATGAGGTTGAGTTAGATATTGTTCCCTTGGATATATGTGAAATTGTTTTAGGAAGTCCTTACTTGTATGATAGAAAAGCTATTTTCTATAGGGCAAAAAACAAGTATCAGATTGTTAAAGATGGAATTGAATATATTGTAAGAGCTCATAAACTCAAGGATAATTATAGTCTCATAAACTCAAGGTAGATGAAAAGAATTGTAAATTCATGCAAACAATTTTTACTGATGGTTGTAAAGGAAAAGAAACCTGATAAAACCAATGTATTTGAGGGTTGTAATGCTAAACAAGAAGTTGATTTAGAAAAAGTTGTTTCAGAATATGATATATTATTTCAAGAACCTAAAGGTCTACCACCCAAAAAGGAAATAGTACATGATATTAATTTTCAGCAAGATGCTCCATTACCTAACATCAGAATGTACAGGTTGTCCACTTTAGGGAATACAGAAATCAAGAAGCAGTTACAGGAGCTGCTCAAGAAAGGGTTCATAAGACCTAGCACATCACCATGTGGATCTCCAATTGTCTTGGTGAGAAAGAAAGATGGCTCATGGAGAATGTGCATTGATTACCGAGCACTGAATAAGAAAACGATCTAAATTTTTTATCCCCTTCCTCACATAGATGATCTATTAGATCAGTTGAAAGAAGTTGTTTACTTTTCCAAGTTGGACTTGCATAGTGGCTACCATCAGGTCAAAGTTGTAGAGCAAGATGCATGGAAGACTGCTTTCAAGACAAAGCAGGGATTGTATGAGTGGTTAATTATGCATTTTGGCTTAACTAATGCTCCTACTACTTTCATGAGAGTAATGAATGATGTACTTAGGCCTTTTATTGATGATTTTGTCATTGTATATCTATATGACATTCTTATATTTAGTAAAATATGGGAAGAACACTTGAAGCATGTAAAGCAGACTCTAGATGTTTTGAAAAGAGAAAATATTTATGTTAAGCTCTCAAAATGTGAATTTGGCAAAACATCTTTGAATTATTTGGGTCATATTGTAGGGGCAGTGAATTGAAGATAGATCCCTCTAAGGTTGCAGTCATTGTAAACTGGCCTAAACCCAAATCTTCTACTGAAGTTAGAAGCTTCCTAGGAGTAGCACAGTATTAGAGAAATTTTATTTCTAACTTTCCTTGATTGCAGCTCCCTTACATGCTTTAATAGGATTGAAAAAGGTGTTTCAGTGGGGAGGCAAACAACAAAAAGCCTTCGACACCTTGAAAGAAAAGATTAGTACAACACCAGTACTAGCATTGCCTGATCTTCAAAGACCATCCGAGATTGAAACTGATGCCATTGAGTATGCCATGGGAGTAGTGTTGATGCAACACGGTAAACCCATATGTTATCATTCTAAGACATTTAATTATGCAGTAGTTAATTATCTCACATATGATAAGGAGTTATATGCATTAGTACAAAGTGTGAAAAAGTGGAAACATTATCTAATGGGCAAGGAGATAGTTATACATACTGATCATCAACCACTTCAATATTTACACTCACAAACTAAGTTGCAGCAATCGAGACACTGTAGGTAGATGGGTTTTCTACAACTGTTTCATCTTGTCATCAGATATAAAAAGGGCATACACAATAAAGTTGTAGATATGTTGTCCAGACCAATCATAAATGCATCCACTATACTTAAGCATAATTCAATATTACATGAAATCTACATTGAACAGTATGCTCAAGATATAGATTTTAAAGATGTATATGCAACTTTAAGTCATGGATAACAAGTAGAAGAATTGGATTATCATGTTAAGGACCAACTCTTGTATCATTTTGGAAAGTTATGCATTCCTTAAACTGAAAGAGTAAAGATATTCAAGAAGCACACACTTATCTAATATCAGGTCACTTTGGTGTAAGTAAAATAGTTGCACAACTGCAAAGATTTTGTTATTGGCCAAAAATGCATGAAACAGTTTCTAGATATGTAAGAGGGTGTACCATGTGTGCTAAAAGCAAGCCCAGCAATAGAAAACTAGGCTTGTACACTCCTCTACCAGTTCCTTCTCATCCTTGGGAAAGTGTTTCCATGGACTTTGTTGGGGGACTGCCTAAATATAGAAAAGGTCATGACTATTTATATGTTATTGTGGATAGGTTCAGCAAAATGTGTATTTTAATACCTTGTAACAAACAAATTACAGTTGAACAAACATCAAAGTTTTTCTTTTAGCATGTACGGGTTCATTTTGGATTATCCACTTCCATTGTTTCTAATCGAGATTCCCGATTTGTTAGGAAATTTTGGTCAAGTCTGTGGGAATTGATGGACACCAGACTAAAGAAGAGCACAACCTTTCATCCACAAACAGATGGCCAAATAGAAGTGGTCAACAGGATAGTGATCCAGTTGGTCAGAGGCTATTGCAGCAAGCATCCCAAGCTTTGTGATGAACACCTATGCTATGTGCAACATGCTTACAACCGAGCTAAACATTCTTCTACACAAATATATCCTTTTGAGACCTGTTTTTGTTTCAAACCAAGGTCTCCCTTGGATTTTGTCTTTGGTAAAGACATAGCGGTTGAAGGACACAGTGATGTGGACAAGGAAACCAAGCTCATTGAACAAATCTAAGAGATTCCCTAAGCAGTATAGGAACAACTAGAAAAGAGCCAAGCCAATTACAAGGAAATGCATGATAAGCATCGGATTGGGCATAGTTTCCAAGTTGGTGATCAAGTCTGGCTATATATCAGCAAGGATAGAATGCAAGTTGAAGGTAAGAAGCTGAAGCCAATAAGGTATGGACCGCTTAGGATACTTGAGAAAATTGGTGAAAATTATTTTCGCCTTGATTTGCCAGCTTACATGCACATCTATTCAGTAGTTAATGTAGAAAGCTTTAGACTGTTTGGACCTTCATTTATTGAAGATCTCGAAGAGCAGAGCCAATTGCCTTCTATTGATGATCTGTTGCTTGAATATCTCAATGAATTATAGGAAGATACAGTTCTAGAAAGGAAGGTAAGGACAGCGCGTAGAGGGGATGTTAAGTACCTCAAGATTGGGATCAAAGGTTCAAAACCAAGCAGTGCAAGATGGATAGAAATTGGGCAAGTAAGGAATTTATACCCTCAATTGATTGATGCTTAAAAACCAACTTTCGGTGGTCCAAAATATTTTTCAGTGGGAAGGTTGTAATCTGAATTGGATCCTAGAACACTCTCTAAGTTTTCATGAACTTTGTAAAATTCATGCCAAAGTTTCAAAGTCTTATAAAGATAAATCTTATCAGATGTATCCTCGTATGAGTTGCAATTTGTGATCACCGTGGAGCAATGAGGACTCTCGGTCAAGCACGCAGACTGTCTGCCCATGGTAACGTGCACTGTCACGAATTAGCAAAATAGAAGGTCATTTCAAGAAACGGGGTTAGTTTCTAACAAGTTGCTAATCGCATATCACAGGGCAAACCCCTCAAATAAGGAAAAGCCCTGAGCACCTGGACTCGAAATAATTATAAAATGTGGAAAATAATGCCTCGGTTCTGACGGAGCGAGATTCCACAAAACTGGCAGAATATTGGAAGGTCTTTGAGCGGTAAGCGGTTGCAACCGAGTTCTACTCGATGCCATACAACGAGTGCCATGCGTCTGACAGAAGAGAGAGAAAACCATTCACATCGGACGGGTAAAGATCATGTTACTTATCCGTCTGATATGAACGATGACCATTGGATTTGGAGGTCCTAGATCAACAGTGGAGATGCGTTCTGATGGATGACTAGATTTGACGGTGTCAACAGGCAGAATTGTAAAGGATTTGAAGTCCGATATGGACGATGCATTGGCGGAGATTCGTATTTCACGGGCATTCTTGGAGTTAACAGACAAAATGATTGTTCAAACATTTCCAGTGAACCTGACACACTAATCCATTACAGAATAGGTGGCCACCTCCCTGTGAGGCGTTATACAGTGATGATTATGTAGAACAGAGGGATTTAAATGGACAGAGGTAGGGAAACTAGAAAGCCGGGAAGCGGAAATGAATAGTCAAAAAGAAGATTGGCTTTAAAGCCACGAACTGACAGAGGAAGAAGCAAGAGTTAGTTAGACGCAAAAAGCTAAGAGCAGAAAGAATGAGCCGAGCTGACCTGCAGAAGCAAAGGCATCATCAAGCCAGACAGAGCCAGAGAGAGTCAGAAAGTCTCTGTACTCCAGATAAGGCTTGAGAGGTTCAAACGAACTCCTCTGTATATTCCTGTCATGTATGAGTCTCAGATTAGGCTCATACTACTGTTACCAATAGAGGTCGTGTTTTAGTAGGGAGAATCTATGTACTCCAAAGACTTAGGGGATATAAGTACAGTCCTACTGATTCATATCCGCTGTGTGAGACTCAAATTGAGCTCACTATTGTAAAAATTCTACTTTTGAAAACATAATAGAGAGGCCACCACTGAAGGCTAGACCGGGAGACATAGCCCAGGAGTATTGGGTGAACTCCTTATTAAACTTGTTGTATTTACATGTTTGCCTATTATGTTTTCTCTAACTGCTTTAGTGTCTATGTATTTTGCAATCTTGTCGATCCGTTGCATAAAATAAAATAGGCACATCCATGCACATGAGTCTATAATATCTTAAGTGTTTGTCTTAGATCAATTCCAGATTAGAGCGTGAAGGATTAGCCATGGTATATGCACTCCAAAAGTTTAGACACTATTTGCTCAGTGGACATTTTAAGATGTATACGGATCATTCTGTGTTGAAATACCTGGTAAATAAGCCTATGTTGGGGGGGGAGAATCTGTAGGTGGTTGTTATTGTTCCAGAAATATGATTTTGAAGTTATTTGGAAGCCTGGACGACTGAACACGGGACTAGACCATCTGTAGTGCATCGAAACAGGGGGATAGCCCACTAATTTGGAGGAGGGATTGCCTAACGTGCAACTATTTGCAGTGCGCATCACGGATGGTCACTTTGAATACATCATACTCTTCCTAATGAAAAGAAGCGCCCTGGAAGGCTACACTGTCCAGCAGAAAAAAGAGTTAGTGGTGTGCACAACAGACTTTTCTGTCATTCCTGGACATCTATGCAAAATGGGGTCTATTAAAGTATTATGAGGATATGTACTGGAGTTTGAAAGGAGAAGTATCCTCACAAACGCTCATTGGGGAACCAAGGGAGGCCATTATGCAGGAAGAGCGACCACACAAAAGATTCTACGTGCAGGGTTGTGGTGGCCAACCCTCGATCAGGATTCAAAAGCTTACTCCAAGGCGTGCGATGTGTGTCAAAGGACTGGTAGTCCATCATGGAGAGATGAACTATTTCTGAACCCATAAATGACGTTACAACCTTTTGAGAAATGGGCGACAGATTTTGTGGGACCCATTGAGCCCCAAGGAAAGAAGATGGGAGCACAATACATTATCACTGTGACTGAGTATTTTACATGATGGGTAGAGGCATAGCTTGTGAAGGACTACACAGGCACGACCGCTACGAAGTTTCTCTTTGAGTATGTACTAACGTGATTTTGGGGTCCAAAATTTTTTATGACTGATCGTGGTACACACTTTCTGAATGAAACGATCAGCACACTGACGGAGGAATTTCAAGTATATCACTAGAAAAACAAACCTTATCACCCACAGGCTAATGGTACGGTGGAAGCATTCAATAAGGTGCTGGAGAACGCACTGACCAAGGTTTGCAATGCTCAGCGAAGCGATTGGTACGTGCGCATACCCGCAGTACCATGGGCCTATCAGATGACATGCGAAAAGTTGACTAGACAGACACCCTTTAGGCTTGTATACGGTGTTGAAGCAGTGATTCCCATGGAATACATTGTGCCTAGTTTGTGCATAGTAGCACTCATGGGTATGACATATCATGGAGGTCTGGAAGAGAGGCTTGCATAGCTTGCTAAGCTTTAGGAAGAGAGATTTCTGGCTATATTTCACCAACAGGTTCAAAATCAAGGCAAAAAAGCATGGCATGATCAACACATTAAGTTGCACACCTTTAAGTTAAATGATCTGGTTTTGTTATATGACAACAAGTTTGATAAATTTCTAGGGAAATTCAGAATGCACTGGCAAGGGCCCTATGTCATTAAGGAGATTACCGATGGTGGAGCAGTTGAATTGGTTAAATTAAATGAAGATCCCTTCCCAGGAAAGGTGAATGGCAGCCGATTGAAGCCATACACCGGTGATCTGACCAGGGGACTATATGAAGGTAGCATATTCTTAGAACTCTAGGTAGTTGAAAGGAGGCATGGGACTATAAATTACATTACCTGGGTTGGGGAACTATGCAATTGGAGGATTGTGTGGCATGAGGAAATGTCACAGGGTTCACAACAACACGAAGATAGTTGCGCTATCGAGGGAAAAATCATGCAAGTCAGCCGGAAAGTGATCGTTAAATTCATTGTTCATGATTTAACGGTAAGAATGCATCCAAATGGAGTGGGCGGCCAGATTTTAAGACAGAACTTATGTCTAAGATCCTTGGAAATATGGTGCCAATCCGACATTAATGAATTGAATGTGGGGCGAAGGGTCAGATTTGAATTAAAAATGGCCTATAAATTACAGGTGAAGGCCCAACAAAAAACACTTGGCATTTTGAACATCAAGTTAGTGAGCTCTCAGACGTGCATGACCACGCATTCTTCGAAGCATTGCTTGACTACCAAGTGTTTGATCAGTTTCCAGAGTCCAGCGACAATTTCATCTGCGATTTTATCCCTTGACCTGAAGCTATGGACGCCGAAGCAATGATATCTGAGGGGGTTGTGCTGGAATTTGTTAGGGAGGCAAAGGGATCTACTCTAGAGGTTGCAGAGGTACTAGTTGAAGTCCCCAAGTCACCACGAATGCCTAGACCGAAGCCTACCCCGAACAAGGAGAGCATGAAGGATAAGAAGCGCAAGCAGGCTGCGATACTGGTGCATGCATTGCCTAGAAGAAACCCATAGAAGGATAATCCCTCCATAGAAGAAAAGGGAAAAGCCATTAACATGGAGCCGAAGGAGGAAGAAATTGAGGACATCCCGATGGATGATGACGATTTGGGGGTGGAAGTAGAGGAAGTTGTAGTCAAGGGTTCTGACCCTATCACTAAGTTTCCCGAGTATGTTCCTCCTCACAAAGGCAAGGCCAAAGTGTTGAAGGACATTGACGAAAGGAATGTCGCCTTGCACACACCTCTGTTGCCAAATGAGATTTTCTTTGAAGGACCACGCTTAGGGCGGGATCTGCTGTTGATACTAGAAGATTTAGAGTTAGCTGACCATGAAAAGTTCCCACACTTGGCAACAAAACTGCTAATGTGTTGCGTTTTTGACACAACCACTGGGATGACTACATTCGAACCATGGAAGTGGCTCAGGGGAGTAGACAAGGCAAGTCTACTCTACCTGCTATGGGTGTCGCACTATAATTACACACCCATTACAATATTGGTCATCAAGTAGCTGCTATGCTTGGTGCACGATGGGTGTCTATGGTTGGAGGAGCCAGTACCCATCACCGACAGGCTGATCCATCGAATCACACGACTGCCCTACACAGGGGAAAATCTGGCCATGATGTTTGGAAAAGAAGGTGATGAGAAGGCTCTTGCAGAGGCCATGAAGGAGAAATTCAAGCTCGTGAAGAAGCTGCAAGGCTATGCCATCTTGAGTATCTGCAATCCTACAGTGAAGGTGGCCACACAGATTTTCGCAGGAAAGATTATGAGGAAGTGTCGCACAGATGAAGTGCCAACACCAATCGTTGCTCTTGTATCCCAATGCACTGAAGGAGTCCAGTTTAATTAGGTGCATTATCTTTGTGGCGCGTTCCTTGTGAACTGTCGCGAGGCATAGGAGCTCAAAAATACCTTCCACTATGCGTGGCTCTTACTATCCATTGTGCTGGTAGCCTGGGTGCTCCCGGAAGATAGTCAATTCCCCTTTGTCACGTAGGACCTACCAGAGGCAGCGAAGTATGCTTCACTGTGGGTGACCAAGGATGCTTAGTGCATCAAGGATAGCAAGATCTTCTGGATCTGGATGGAAATGAACATATGCATGGCTATCAATCGAAAACCACGGTTGTCACCTACTGTGTTTGCCAAACTGCAGGAGTACGCAGAGTTTAAGGTAGACTTTCAATGCGCATTGATCAGGGCATGGAAGGAACCTAAGTAGACATGGTATGACCTACCTTACTTGGCAACGAACTATGCAATTGATGCAGTTCTTGATCGCTGCATGGCAGAGTGGCGCACTGCCTCAGACTTGGCAGTGGCGTCAAGCAAGTCTGCCATGTAGCACAAAAAGGAGGAGGCCAAGCTCAAGATGGCACATCTAGTCGAGAAGAGCAAGAAGGAGGCCACTAAAAGGGCCCAGTAGAGCGTGATTTTACCCAGTAGGTGGAAAAGCAGATAGGCAAAATAGAAGAAGAAACAGATGAGAAAAAAGAGTAGCATGGAGCGGACCCATAGATGGCATCGTGGCACATCAAACGTCTAAGAAAACAAGAAAAAGTGGGGCCGTAGAAGAAATCCAAGGCCAGTAAGGTGTTGCTAGACCCAATCACCCTTACAGAGGGAGATTTGAATGACATTGGAGATAGGGTGCGGGATGTCACCATGGAGGTCTTGCATTGGTTCGAACAATAGTAGGAGTAACTATTGGGGGCCATCCAGAAGGGTATGCATGAGCTACAGATCCGCGCATCATAGGTTGGCACAATGTCCACTAGCCTTGCTATCATTACTTCAGAAGCTGCTGAGATGTTGTGTGCGAAGGACTCCCGAGCGATAGTGCTTCCAGATGGAGCACTGACCACAAAAAACGAAGCTGATAGGCCTGCTATAAACACCCTCAAGTGAATGGGGTTGAACTTGGAAGTGCTCCCTGGAAAGGTGATCCACCTATTGTGGGATGGAGTGATCGTAAAGCTGAGGGCCTGCGGACAGCCCGCTGTGTAGGTAATCAGTGAACAATAGATCAATAATGTGTAGCTGGCTCTACAACGAGACTCTACCATCGCTGTCGTGAATGAAGTAACTGATCGCAAAAAGTGCATATTTCAGGTCATGGAGGAGGCATGCTGAATGGTCCTAGAGTTGGCCATTCCTGAGGGAGAACCAGTCGAGGTGCACATTTACAAGCTTTCTACAGGGGTGCGTGACGCTCGTACAAAGTTGGCTAAGGTTCAGCTAGAGATGAACCTACAGATTGCATATTTATAGTTGAAGGCTCAACCTTCAACTTTGCTAAAAGTAAAGGAGAAGCGTGCAACCGCTATCATAAAGGAAATAGCGGTGGTAGACAGTGTAGTAGCAGACTACACAAGACTTTTTGAACAGTCGTTCGAGGTCCTGACGAGCTTGCAAGAGGATCCTAATGTACAATGGCTAGAGACAGAGATGCGAGAACTGCAACAGTGCTATGATGAAGTAAAAGATACAATGTGCATCGTCGCTCTCACGCAGAGACTGGCGAAGTTGCAGGAGGCCAACACATTGAAAGAATAGGTAGATGTAGTGCAACACAAAGAGGCAGTGCTAAAGGTGCACTTGAAGCCCTGGTTGGATGAGGCTTATTTGGTCATGGCCTCCATTGAAGGCAAGATTTCTAATATGTAAGCAACTCAGTAGAAGCTTCAGGCTGATAGTTCAAGACCAACAACACAACAGTTGGCTGAATAAGTGAAGCAGGGAGCCACACAGTGCACCGCCGAGGCTGCCGTCATATAGGTCGAGCTAGGGGGTATTTGCGCCAAGATCTTTGTGCCTGCAGAGTGACTCGAGAGTGAGTCACCATGTTTTTGTTGGGGGTCTGTTGTGAATGGGTTCTCCCAAGGACAGTTTTGGGGCTAAAAGCCCATATTTAGGGAAAATTTTATAATAAACTTGTAAAGTATCTACATTTTGTGGTCGTGGAGAGCGAAGGTGTCAAGAGTCATAAAGGGTTGTCTGTCCTTATTTTGTAAAGTGTAAAGTCGGCTATAAAGATCCACCCATGGTCTGAAGACCATGGGATTGTATAAAAAGGAGGTAAGTAAGTAAGCTCTAAGTAGTTCGTAGCGAAGAATGAAGTGAAGAGTTAAGCATTGGATTCTTTTTAGAGAAGTCTAAGTGTTTCAGGTCTTAGCGTAGGTAGAGGCTCTACAGCTGAGTGCGTAGAGGCCTAGGGTGGAAGTCTGCAACTGAGTGCGCAGACCCCTGCAGCTCTGTGCATGGGATGGATAGAGTTTGTATTAACTTAAGGATATCAATAAAGAGAAGTATTCTGCAATTACTTTGTATTTAGTTCTTGTTAATAGATCTGATTATATTGCGTTTTGGGTTTAGTTTAAAATGTTCATGTGATGCATGAATATATGTGATTGTGTTGGTTGATTGAACACAAGTAAGGATATCAGTTTACGCGACGCTAACTATGATTGATTAGTAAGATAAGTAAAACACTTAAGATAACTTGGGAGCATATACAATACGTTGTCGTAGCTGCACGAAAGTACCTAGATCATGGGTTAGGGCTGCACGAAGGTTAATCGTATGCCTTCGTAGAGGTACTGAAGGGTAGAATAAAGGGTAGACTAATGGAGCCCTAAATCTTAGTGACCTGTGCGAAAGTAGGGGCAAAGGGTATAAACTGACATCACGACCATCTTAGGGTGCAGAAAGTTGGTTCGAGCATCCCCCCATATTGCTTTGCGTGAGGATTTGGTCCGCGCTCTATGGGCTAATGCTGAAAGGGCTATTAGTGTAGGGATTTGTTTGGTTAACTAACGCTGAACCTGGGTCAGGCCCCACAAAGACACCATAAACTAAATCGCCATCACAATGTTTTCCTCGGGGAATGATCCAAGATCAATAAAATGAACTAAATCTTAGCAATATCTGGCCACATGTTGTCATTTCAAACTCAGCTCTGGTAGTGATCCGTGAGTGATCCATACACAAACACAAATCTTCTTATGAGGAGTCAATTCTCAACAGAGCTGTGTTGAACTACATCCTAATAATATTCATCCACATTCTTTTATTCTTTTTGTCATTATTTTATGTTGCTAAGGTTGGAATTATATAAGTAATATCGTGTTTTTGATATGGATAATGAAGGTATTAGGGTTCCTCAACCTTGTGCGCCACCCAAAAAAGCTAGACAAGTTGAATTCAAATATTATTGTTGTATGCAATTTGGAAATTTTGATGAGAAGTTTGGAAGACACAATGCATACACATAAGGGGTGGTAACCTTCAATAAGTCATATTTGGTTGTGTTCTGTACACCATTAGTGTGGGTAAAATTTCATTGCATTCATCTAGGAAGTTTGAACTTATTTTAGCATGTCTTAATTTTGTTGGACCAAAATGTGATCAATTAGAAGAACCTTGTGGTAGTTAAATAATTGTTATCTCCAACATCAGTGTTTGGAATTTTAATTTTTAAATAATAGTGCGTTCCATTGATAATGCACAGTTTTTGATTTTTACCTAATTAACAATCTCGTTGTTTCTCTTTTGTATTATTGATATTGCCTTTAATTCAAATCAATGTGCTAACCTATTATGCAAATCTTTTCAGCACGTTGGTTTTGATTTGGAGTATCATTATAGAGTTTATCATGCATTTGTGAATGAGTTTGGTTTTGGAATAACATCACACAGTTTATCCTGCATATGTTGTCATCACATTATTATTACTTATGAGGGAATCATAAACTTTAGCATGCAAATTTGTGAAATTTAGTTGAGGTAATGCCCATCAAATTTCATTTATTTTGAGTGAATTATAAATTTCTATGCCTCATGGTGCATAGTTGTAGCTAACTAAGATAATTATAGAATTAAATAAATAATGTGGAAACCTACTGTGGAACATTTTCACCTACAAGATTTAAATTACGCTTTAATGGTTTTATTATGCAGAACATTCTTGAGATCTCTCACTCCCCTCCACATTCTTCGTTTCTAATTACCCTAAAAAACTAATTTTCAAGGTTTATGGCTAACATGCCCTTTAGATTCATAAATCCTACAAAAAGGGCTGGTTTTCATGTATGTCTATCTTCTCTTAAAGGAAAGTTAGTGGCCATGTGTTTTACACTCTATCATGAACATTGTAACAATGCCTTGTTTATGATCTTGAGCTCTATGGTATTTCTTACGAATTCAGAACTTTAACATGATGGTTTTCCTCTTGTTGTAAGAAGCATCCTTGTATATGTCACAAACTAGGGCTCTTTTCTCTGGTACCATGGAGAAAAAAGTTCAATTTCAGATGTAGTAACTAGTGGTCCCCTTCATATGCTACAATGAAAACTTATAAAGTACATAAAGCATATGGATTCACATACAAGAAGTTTAAGTTTTATTGTTGTGTTTCCTCTTACAAAATATTTAAGGGATTCTACTTGTGTTTGTATGGTACTCTCGGCTAGTAATGTGAAGAGTGGCAAAACATGTTCTGAGATACGAGGTCAAGTTTGAAACTAGTAAGCACATATGAGCAATAAATCAAAGTTCCTTAGAAAGTTCCCATTCCAAATGTAACTTACAATTTTATAATATAAACCGAGGGTATTTGTAGTTTTCTATAAAATGAGAAATGATACATTTTTTCCAAGGTGATATACGATTTTTTTGCAATAGGATAAGTGGAGACATAATCATTAATAGTTTTGTCTTAGCCATCTGACGTGACATGACACCACTAGTTCTTTTTTTGGTACAAAATATCCAATACATGAAATTGTAAGTGTAAGTATTGTGGCATGAGAATCCTAATGGTATATCCAGGCTAGTTAATCACAATATCCAATTGGCAACCAACTTAAGTATGGGCTACCACACAATGTTGCCCAATATGTTGATGTGAGATCACAAGTTCATGTTTTTTTGTTTAAATTGCATTTTTGAATGTAGAATTGGATTCAATGTCACATAAACAATAATATTTCAGTTTAGGACCCAAGGAAGGTCCATTGTTGTAACCTACAACTTTGATACCACTTGTAATGAACCTATACTTAACCTTAATCTTTTTTTCTTTTATAATTGTTGTCTTGTAGCACTAACTAATCATTTAGTATTGAATTCTTCATCTACATCAATTTATCTAGTGACTATAACTCTACTCTTTTCTTAAGGATCTATATTTCCTTAATCAAATATATTCTACCCTTGATTCCCGACAAAACTTTTTTAGTGCTATAATAAGAAAAAAACAACCATTTGTTATTTATACAACTGGACATTATTACATATAATCTCCATTATTCTAAATTTTACTCTCTCTTTGATCTAGATTGGATCATTATATTGTTTTTCATCCATATCAATGCATTAAGAGTGGAAAAAGTGGAGGAGCTCATGTGACCATTTTACTGGCGGGACCCAGTTTGGCGTAGTAGGGTGTGAAAGATTTTGGGAGCATTATGAGGTATCAAACAACATTTTTTTGGCAGTAAAAATTTGTCGCTTTAGCAATGTATCTTTTAATGTTGTTCTACACACAGATATGTAACACCCTCCTCCCACATCTACCCAAGTAACTCGCCAACCGGGTTAAAAATGCGACAAGAGGCTACTGTGATTAGATTCAACCTCTTATGTGACCGTAAGGAAATGGAAGTGACGCAAACACAACATATAGACCTTCCACATCAGCTACAAGACGCCTGAGAACCATCCCACTTCTTTATGTAGTTAGTCCCTGTGTCAAACTGATGTTTTTGACCACTTAATCGTTGGATGTTCTCATGTTATTGGCCTGCTAGCATCCAGGAGGCTCTAGACGCTCTCATGCTATAGGCATGCCAGCGTCTGGGGACTGTTTTGTCTAGTGCTCTGATAACATCCTGGGGTTTTGAGCCAATTTTTTAGGCCCAAAGCCTAGGTAACTGTCCAAAATTGAATGACATCTCCAGAATAGTAAAATAATAGCCAAACAATGATGCAAAAGAAAATAGTTGAACAAACCCTTAACCGGATGCCTACTAGCCATGACAGACATTTCTTCAAACATATCACAAATATGTAATCTATAGGTGTAAATAAAAAAATTAAGCATAAGGATTTCATACTTATCTGAGAATCACTAAGGAACATTATTCCTTCATATCATTTGCTGCAATATCATATATTAGTTCATTAATACATTGTCCTTTCATTTACAAGTAAAAACATGATGAGATCCATACATAGCCATTTTCATACAACACATACATAACCAACATAATAGTAGCATAAATACCAATTAAATCACAACAATATGATCCACATATAAATCAATATAATACTCATAGAAATACCGGGAGAAATAATCTCTCATTAATGATGCAAAATCCAAACCTGGGATGGACTACCATGTTCCACCCAACCATAGAATGGTTGAGCCAAATCTCTCTTCATCCATTCACCCCCATGCCATATTCCAAGCATGAATGTGGGATTCAAACCAAAATAACCATGGCATCCCGAGGCTAAACCACCTCACCTTCATCAATAGAAACTAGGCTTTACCGTAATCTATCCTAGATCACTAGGCCAACACAATAAACGTGTCTTAGTAGCATAGAAAATTTTAGGGGCGAATTTTTTCTATTACACCCATTTTCTATAGTTAGCCCAAAATTTATTTAAAAAATAAATAATTATTATATTTTAGCCCTAAAAAATAAGGTGGACAAACAGTCAAAAAAACTATTCGCCTCATTTCGAAGTTGGATTTGATTGCAATCACCGTGATTTATAGTTTGGAGAAATTGGATTTGATTTTAATCGCCCTGATTTCGAGTTCAGAGGTTGGATCTGCTTGCAATGGCCCTGATGGCCCGAATTTCCTAGTTTGCAAGTCATATTTGGTTGCAATGGTAGACAAGAGATTGGGTTAGCGGTTATCACCTCCCATTGTGGATGATGGGTTACAATAAGTGCTTACGGAGGTGAGAGGAGTTGAGAAAGACGAACTAGATGTCAATGTGGGCAAGTCAGACAGATTGGGAGATATTGGGACCATTAACATATACATATATGCTGAGTTACTCAATTCCAGCACCATTAATGAATTCAAGTAATTTGGGTGTCTGTTTCCACTTCTCCATTGGGAACGAACTGAAAAAATAGTTTATCGGCTTTCATACATCCATCCCCTTCTCTAGTAAAATCTTGGAGCCCTAGTTTCTCTTCCTACTCATCGATTCTTCCACAGATGAATCTTTAAAGATTCTTTTATTTATTTTGAACATCAACTTTCGAGCACGCTGGGATTGTCGTATGGGGGGGTTGAAAGTTGAAACTGGGAATTTAGGATAAACTTTTGTGAAATTTTTCTTTCAGATGACTCTGAATTATATTTTGAATATCAAGGGACGTCGCCTTTCAAGCATTACACTTCAAACTCACAACATTTGGGAACCAACTGGAGGTTTACTTTGAACATTTACTTGTTTAGAGTTCAAGAGCCGGAGATTTTTATTTGTTTCCCAGAGTCACAATCTACATATACTTTCATGAAATGAGGACACATTTCGGAAATGGTTGTGATCTTTTGATATGGTAAAATGGCATTGGTCAATTGTATTTATCTCTATTCAAGGAGGCTTGCAGAGGCACATATCACTTATCAGTAACTATAGACATAGGTTTGGAGACTTTGATCCTGTGAAAGCAAATTCTCAGAAGTTGAAAAGTAGTATTATATGGTAGATTTGAAAGAGCCCCTTCTTCCTCCTTAATCTTTTGTTTCTATGGTGCATGAAGCTCCTTGTCGATCGACCATTCCTGACAAGCCTCTATTTCAAGGACTAGGCCTTTTGGGAGTTAAAAAGAGAGGGTAGGGGATTCGGTCATGGATAAGAATAGATAAAAATGGGATTTCTCAAGTTTTGGAGGTAGATAAATTAACAATAATGAAGTGTTGTGACTTCTTAACTAGGGATCTTCGTCTTTTGGATCCATTATTTGTATATCCTTCCACTATTCTAGGACGAGAGAGAGCAATTGTTGTGAATCTAGAACAGATAAGGTGTATAATCACAAATGATGAAGTACTGGTGTTGAATTCATTGGATATCTATGTTCTACAGTATGTGGCTGAACTACAAAAGCATCTGATTGTTAGAAGTGACATGGTTAACAATATGTGTCATTCTAGAGAACAAGGAAGCTCAGGATTTCCACTAGTGTTAAGTAGACAAGAACTGAGGGATGATGCCATGCCTGATAACACATAGTCTAGCCAACAAAAATCAATTAGTGATGATGAAATTTACAGTGGTTCATCTAAAAATGATTTTCCCTTTGAATTTAGGGCATTGGAAGTTGCTTTGGAGGTAGCTTGCACATTTCTAGACACGTAGGCATGTAACTAACTTGTTTATATTCTCATATCTTGATTGTTGTACCTCAATTGATTGTGAAATCTATTTAGTAATACTTTAACTCATTTATTGCCTGATTTGTTTTCCAGATCTCTCTCTCTCTCTCTCTCTCTCACACACACACACACTCTAATACCATATGTTCATACCATGCATGTATTTTCACTTGCCCTACTATGTGCAAAGAGCGCATGGAATTTGGCAAAAAGTTGAAGATTCAACTGTAGTGAAATTTTGGCAAAAGCTATCAAAAAATGTAGCGTAATGGAAGTGTAGGCAAAAGCTATCAAAATATGTAGTTGAATGGAAGTGTAGAAATGTAGCTGGAAACGTTAAAAGTGTCAATTGAATTTGCAACCAATGCCTGCACAGTCAAATGTGTGAAGGCCAATAGTAAAGGATAATGTACTCTTCCCATATAGGGGCTATTTTATCTTCATACTTCTTGAAGTTATTTTGTTTGACATGTTTAGCCAATTTGTATATGAAATATAAGCGTCAACTTTTGATACACACTCATGCACAGTTTGTGAACAATTGTATATAATCTTGAGATTACTTATTATATTGACATAAAAAGTTCTTTTTTTTTCAGATTTTCTTAATAGGTGAAAAAAATAAATGAGTCTACTCCCAAGCCAAACCATACTTAGGCTTGTTGTCAAGCCAAATTAACTCTGTCCTAAGTCTGACTCTCTGTCCATGAGTCAAACTTGCCAGAAGTGAGTTGATTTTATGAGTACTTAGGGGTTATTTTCTCCCTAATGAGTGCAACTCATGAGTGGATGGAAAAACTTTCTAGGTTATAAAATAAATGCCAAAAATTGAAGGAAATGACATCATTTTTAATTATTTTGTGACAGAGTTTTTGCCAAGTTTGAGTTGAACTCTTAAACTTTGCCCTTGTAGAGCTTAGTTTTCCAACATTAAATTTTCTAAAGTCTCAATGGATTCATTTAAATGAGTTTATTTTCATAAATAGGTATTGTATCAAACTAACAATGAGTTTAACCCTGTCAACATTTTATTCTCTTCTTGGTCCAAACTATTGTATTAACATCAAATTGTGCTTTTATTAAGGTTAACTGTGTTCACCAAAGGATGAATTTATGATCTGTATTCTAGTGGATGAGTCAGAATGTATCTCACTATAGATTTTATTGAACTACTATGGGAAGAAAATACTCATGCATGCATGCTTATATGCATTTCTCTATTCTATGCAACCCAAGCAACATTGGACAGATAAATGTGGAACAACACTTACAACATCGAACAATGCATAGAATTTTTTTAAGCTAAAGAAACCCTCACAGGAATAGAACCCTGGCATGTTATTAATCCACAAACCAATGCTTATAATAATTACCCTTAGGATTTTGAATTTTCAGTGGTTTCACGACCTCCGAGACAACCATAACATTCTTGAATTGGTGGCCTTGGATATAACCTTCTCACACTATCTCTTATTTGGCTTAACTGGGCTACAGATATGATCTTCCCACCATTTTGTTTGCACCTTCCTCTCTTTTAGTCAGTCAGTCTTAGCTTACATGCAATGGACCCACACTCTCTCAACTCTCTCTTTTTTATGCCTTTTCTCCTAGATTTTATTATAGCCTATGTTGATTTCTTTTTTGGGTTGTTGCAGTCAGTATTCCTAGCTACTCAAGTTGTGACCCTAAAAGAAAAATTAAGAAGAAGAAATTTAATTCAAATTTGCCTCCAAAAAATTTAAAGTTGGTCCAACACAAGGAGATGTGCCCCTTGGGCACCTCATGACCACTATAAATACAAACTCGGCCTCCATTTTTTTGGCATCAATTCAGATCACAAAAAAATCATTTGTTTTTAGTTCACACATGTGAAGGAGAGAGAGAAGAAGCAATAAGTTTGACTAGTGTTGACCACTCTTTCACTGAAATTTTTGAGGCATTGTTTGCCCAAATTTCTGAAGCAGTTGACTAAGCTCTGTCAGGGTAGTTTGACCAATTTTCTTGGGTAGTTGTAGTAGGCTGAGTTTCGGCCCTGTTGACTGAGGTTAACCGAAATTCTTGGCAATAGCAGTAAGGCCAAGCTTTCCTTGTGCAGATTCTGTAGTCAATTTGACTGGAAAATTAGATTGTACTTTTGTTGAATAGAAAAATTTCTCCTAAGAAAAGATTGTAGGCTTTTTCTTGAGTTTGTGGGATGGTAGTGGCACACCAAATTGGGTTTTAATCATAGACACCAGTAGAGGGAGACTGTAATGATGAGCAAGAAAAAATCACTATTGCCAGAGCATTTTCACATCATAGGTCTAAGAAGATACAATTGGTCCAACAACTGAAACAAAAACACTCAACATCCAAGAGAAAGATCCTCAACAAGAGAGAGAGAGTAGAATCCATTATGTTGAACACCAACATTATGAACCCTGGGCTGGAGGAGCATCATAATGGATTTCTTATGATTTTCCTGCACAAGGTTTTTCCAGCTTCAGTTCTAGTCACAATCATAGTTGTCAGCAACAGTTACATCCTCCTACTCTACCATCATCTAGTTCTAGGATTTTTCCCCTAATTATGTCTATTTTTCTGCAGAGGAATATATTGGTCTCTCTTTATGGTTCACCTTCATCCTCATCTATCTCAAGGGACGTTATTGCAGCTAAGATATTTCTTGTTGGTGATTGTGTTCGGAGCTCTCTGCAAGAGCCATTTCCATTTCCATTAGCACTATCTAGGGATGTTATTGTAGCAAACAGAGTTGATGCAAATGATAGAACTGTACATAGAATAACATCTTAGCAAGTGCCCACCCCATTTAAAGAAATTGAGAGAGGTGTAGAGGAATGGATTAAAGGTGATATCCCAAGGGATAACAACATTCCTACATTAGGAATTTCTAATGTAACGGAGTGGGTTACAACATTTTCTTCTAACAATTTGTTACCTTGATCTAATTCAATGAAATCTTGGGGTTTACATAGGTAGCAGTAGCAGCAAAGGCAACAGTAATGGATGCCACAAATTATTCCTCAACCTGGGTCATCCTTTTTAGCACCTGTATACTGTGGGTCTACTTCATCAATGGTTGGACCCGTAGCAATAAGGACATCAATACTAGTTTTCTTAGCCCCTCCTCGCCGAAGGCCTCATTCGGATTTCCTAAGAAATGACACCAATTTGGTGCCTTTTTCACTCCAAACTACACAGGTAGTTAAAATTCGATCTGTTATCCCAATTTTCGCTAGTCCACCTGTTCGGTGGACTTTACCACAAAACCCAAACCCAAGTACCATAGATAGTGAAGATTGGAACTTCAATTGCTCAATCAACTTAGGCTTTGAAATTTGTCTAAAACAATTTGATCTATTGATATTCTTCACATTTAACTCTAAAATTTTCCTCTCTTCCAGGCTGCTATTGATATGAGAGGGTAGTATCTATTACATATTCTGACTCTACTTTTCCCTTCCTGTGTTTTATGAGGTTACAGAGTTTAATGTTTATGCCATCTAAGCCCAAATATCTAAGCCCATCTAATGTTTCTAGGTCAACTTCCAAGATAAATTTATCTCCTTAAATTTGGTCCTTTTGAGGCTAGAGAAAAAACCAAGGCTTGGAACAAAATTTTAGGGAGGAGGCTTTTTGGTAGTTTGAGAGCCTAAACATCAAGAGGTGGGTCTTGGATACATGACCTATCATTTTGGTGGGTATCCACTCAAATTTTCCCTAGGAAGGAAGCCCTAGTTTCTTCTCCTTGAACTTGAGGACTTTGTTAATGGTTTCATGAGCGTTCGAATAACTTATTATCTTTGCAAGGAACCCTTTCTCTTTGTTCTTGACCTTGTGAACACCTATCACTATTGAAAAACTGTTGGAAATACTGAGAGGGGGGGTGAATAAGTATTTCTTTTCAATTGTCATTTTTGTCAATTAAATCATTTATATTTAGAACACAAAATGAACAACAAGAATAAATGATTTTATTAATATAATTTTTGCAAAAAATCAAGTACAATATACATAGGGTTCCAACCAGTTCCCAAGCACTAACTTGGACTTTTTCTGAGGCTCCAACCTCTAGGGCAATAATCTTGTCTTGTCAAGGCACCAACCTTGGATTTAGGAGCACCAACTCCAAGGGCACCAATCCTTCCAATTCTAAGGCACCAACCCCAAGGGATCCAACCCTCTGTTGTATACTGTCTAGATATGTTATGTAGTTATTCTCTGCTCCCAAAATCTTCTTCACTGAATTCTGTCTATCTACACCTTCACTGCTACATCAATGATAGCCTGTCTTCATATGAAGGATTCTTCACAACTCTTCATATTTCCTAACAGAGTCTGCAAAGTTACATCATGATGATTTCAAATAGGCATCATGATCTCCAATAATGTTTCCAAGATTTGTTGAAGCTTTCCAACAAGATATATGTGCTAAGCCTCAATGTATGCACAAAAGAAATTCTATGTTTTAAAGCCTCTATTCTTTACTGTTGTGGTAATTGTTTCAAGTGTGACTGCTTCTCATTGTTCTTGCTATCGTGATCTCTTACTTCCCAGAACCAAACTCACAAACACTTCAATGCTGGTGCTGAATTCTCCTCCCTTCAAACGATGTCATATGAAACTTTATTTTTCCCCTTTCATAGAATTGTTCTTCAGGTTGTGTTAGTACTTGATTAATTCATCACAAGTTTGAGCCTTTCAAAGATTAACCCAATTAACAGAATTTATTTGTCCATCAGCTTCCTCCTATCTCGCTGGACCTTCAACTTCCTTCTATCCTGCTAGACCTTCAACTTCCTTCTGTCCTGCTGGACCTTCGGCTTCCTTCTGTCCTGCTGGACCTACATCTTACTTTTGTCCTTCTACTTACTTCTCTCTCACTCGATCTTCGGCTTCTTTTGTACTTTCATCGTCTACCAAAGCTTTGGCTTCTCAAACTTTTGACTTCTTCTTTCATTCGCTTGACCTTCCAGCTTCCTCTGTTCCTTCAAGTTCACGTGTTGTGAGCTGTTACCTCTTCTCTGTGATAGATGCCTGAGATATGTTACCCATATGGAGGTCCCACATGCAACGTCATCACCTTTAATCCCCTACGGCTGATGGAGCGGATGTGATATGATCTTAAGCAGTTGTTAATAAACCCGTCGGGTCCACAACCTTATCGCAATTAACAGTTTGGGGGACTTCAACTGGCACATGGATTAAAAACCACCTTAACCTCTGCAGTTGACTGTGATCTAAGGGTTGACTATGAGATCGACGACTAGGATTGAGTGCAGGACTTCAGCCACGATAAAGGAAGTTCATACTTTCCTATCCTCGCTATTCCGATAGTTGTTGCTCCTGTGACTTCTCTTCACTCTTCCGCTCTTCCAATAGTTTTCTTCTTTACTCCTCTATTATCGCTGTTTCTCTTTGTTCTTTTGATAAAATGTACCCTTGGTCATATGCGATAACCTGCTTCTCTTGTTCCAACGACTTGTTTCTTTGATGGATTTTGATAAACTCTTCATCTTACTCTTTGGCTTCTTTCTCCTCTTGATTTACTAGATCTACTGCATCATTTGCTGTTTAATTCCTATTCAATTGTTGTTCAATTGTTGTTTAATTTCTGTTCAATTGTTGTTCAATTGACCTCCTGCATCATTTGTTGATCAATTGTTGTTCAATTGTTGTTCAATTTCTATTCAATTGTTGTTCAATTGACCTCTTGTTGTTCAATCCACTTGGGTCCTCCATCTCATCATATCATCATATATCAACCTTTCATCACTATGAGCATTATGATGAATGGGCATCAATGGGAAGTCATGTATCAAAGAATTTTCCATCACAAACACTACTATATTGACATCGATGACAACCTAGATTAACATAAACATCAAAACCCTAGGTCTTGAACCTTGATTTCTAAGGCTTTTCTTAGAGAGTGTTTTTCTTCCTTGAAGCTTTGAAACATTATTAAGTCTCTCTCTTGAATGAGTCGTAGCTTGATCACCTTGTACCTTATACCTAGCATATACATTTTAAGTGATCTCCCTCATACCAAGACTCCTCCCATTAGTGAAAGTTCGTAAAGAGTAGGGGTTTTGGCTGAGGTGACATTAGGCCTCCACCCCATTGTTAGCACGTAGTCTAGCTTTTAGTCTTGTAGGGTGTCTCTCTCCAAAGCCTACTAGATTTTGTAGTAACATTGCCATCTGCTACATGCTAGATCTTGTAGATCTATTTGGAAATCTCCACTGACTTCCCTTCGACACGATCAAGGTATACTTCATATTTGTGGATCTGCCTCCTCCCTCTAAGCTCAAGATCACATCTAGTATAATATCTCTCAACACATCACCAATTATAGGAATATCCTCTTGTCACAAGCTTTACTTTGTTCTTCCACTTCTTCCATATGTTGCCAGAGCCTTGGCAACCTTCACTATGTACCTACAATCCTCACTAGGAGGTCATGGAAGAATGATTATAACCCAACAAAGAGAAGCAAAGACAAGAGGCTAGCTAATAACAATAATCAAGGAAGATAGATATAAGTTACTCATCTTTTGAGGATCATAGGAAATGTTAGCTCCCTCTTGATCTTAGCCTTCTTGCATCCATCTTGCAATTTTATCATCCTTGTCCTCATCATCAACATGGTGCCATTCCTTCCTTGCATAGGCTAGGGTTTCTTCTTTCAGCGAAAATGTTAATCTAGATCTAGGGTTTTATCTACAAACCCTAGGATTTTTACATTCAAGACTTCTAGTCTTCTAGGATAAATCCTAGTTACATTTTACACCCCTTGCAAGTCTAATTAGACTTTGTAATGTTCCAATTTTCCTTTTCATAGCCAAATGTCCAAAAAATCATAGAGTCCCAATGCCTCAGAAAACAATCGAAAGAGATTTCATCTTGATATCAGACTAAGCGAATGAGTCAAGATCATGGATCTTCCAATGAGATGTCTTCATCAAGAGATAAATATGATATACCCATAGCATACTTGGTTACTACTTCAGCAGTACTAGTAAGGATATTCCTGCAACTCTGTATTTTCAGCTAAACATTGATTTTGACCTTTTCAATCCAAGTAGCTCATCCTTTATCATATAAGTTAGTAATAATTCAGTTTTGCAAATGACTCATCTTTCTTGAGAGTACTTTTGTCTCCAAACTTGAAAGAGGACTCGGCCCTTTTTCTTCATTATAAGCTTGTTATGTCAAACGGTGAACTTGCTCCATCACAATGTGCTTTGACAATGATCTTTTTCCTTATTTTGAATTCTTAACTTTCAAGATTGAACAAAAATAGGTTCCATCCTTCAAATGCCCTTGAAACCATCAATAACCAAATTCACTGCATATTCGAGGTCCTTAACAATGTAATATTCATGACAACAAATGGTGTGATACTTTCATGAGCTTTTCAACATCTTGCTTCTGAACACAACGCAGTATTTTCAAGGAAAAACACAAGTTTGTTATCTCACACTGCAATTTTAAGCATTGACCTTATCTTTCTTTGAGCCATAACCTAAATTATGATGCTACCATTTGAAATATCAAATGAATTTCCTAGATCAGAAGGCATATCAATATTTCTATATGATTGAAGATCATATTGTGAGTTTCATCACTAAAATTGTAGGTGACATGGCCCCTTCAATAGCCATCATAATTATCCTTTGATACATTCCTGTGATCTGACTATGGAGTTGATTACAACTTTGATACAAGGATTTTCAACCAAGCATTTAAGTAGTCATTTCTTCTAGCTAATGTCTATAAGAATGTTTCGAAAGAAAACCATTGATCCCAAACGAGATTGTAAGAAAATTGGTAGAATATATCTTACATCTAAGCATCAAACTTACGACTTTGGTAGACTTTTTCTGGTCTCTTTATAAGGTTATATTTCCAGACCTCATACTCATCTTAGAACAACTCATCACTATAATGTGCTTTCCATGGAATCTGTAACAACCCCTAATTTTTTGTTTCTGTTTGAAATGAATAATACAATCAACACACAACAGTTAATTATATATCTTAACACCATGTTGTGATGAGTAATTCATTTAACACACAACACTATATTAACACCATCTTGATGTGTATATTCTAGAAAATATAGGCTGACGTTAAATGGGTAAAAAAACAGACATCGCTGGCAAAGATTTTGAGCACACAGACGCAAATGGCTGATATAATGAGGTAATAATTTTGTGATATATTGGTGTTGAGATTGTTACCACTCATCAACTAGAATAAGGGATTACAGACAGTACACTATCAAGGGAATAAATTTTAAATGGATTGAGATTAAGTCCTAGATGTAATTATTTCCTATCCATTCAATAACAATGAATACTACCTAATTGGCTTACAATGTGCCATTTAAGAGAGAAGGAAATGATTTATTTTTCTGATTTTGCAAATGTGGTTGATTTGATTTCATTACAATAAGTATGCGATCTAAGTGAGTCGTAAGGCATGTCAAATTATGAAACAACCATTGATAAGGCGTGTGAAATTATGAAACAATTAGGGATAAGTCCCTTCATCAATTTTTTCTTCCGGCAATGATTTGAATTGCAATGTTGACTGCAGTTGGAAATCCCCTTATTGAGTGATCCTAACAAGGTAAATTCTCTGGTTGAGTTTTGAAAACATAAAATACCTGTATGGTGGAGATGGTACTACTGGCAAACTCCTGTTTCTTGGACACTCTATGGTCTGATTGCTTCACAGTTGGGTGATGTAGAAACCGAGACGGAGACTTCTAAGGCCATATTTTCAACTCTTGATCCCTTCATCAATTTTTTCTTCTAGCAATGATTTGAATTGCAATGTTGATTGTAGTTGGAAATCCCTCTATTGAGTGATCGTAACAAGGTAAATTATCTGTGTGACTTTTGAAAACAGAAAATACCTGTACGGTGGAGATGGTACTACTAGGTAACTCCTATTTCTTGAACACTCTATGGTTTTATTGCTTCATGGTTGAGTGATGTAGAAACCGAGATGGAGACAACATATGGGAAAATGAAAGTGGGCATGATTTTGTGCACAATCCTATAGGCTCTACAATCTCTGCCTTAGGTTTTCAATCATGCTGCTATGATCCTCAAGTCTGACCACAAGGGAAATCAAGTTATTTGTGGCTTCAAAAAGGTAGGTTGCAGGAAAAAACTACTTAGTTGGAGCATATTGCAAGTGGATTGGCTTATAATGATGTGACTTACAATGTACTTATAAGTGGGAAATTGGATAAAGTCAAGCAGTTGATGCAAGAAATGAATAATACAAGCTTGAGTGTTTTAGATTTCACTTACAATCCTTTGATCAATGGACATAGCAAGAAAGGAAACATTATTGAAGCTTTTCGCTTCAAGAATGAGATTGCAAAAAAGGGTAATTTTCCTACTATCTCAACATATAATATGTTAATTCATGGGTTGTGCAAAATGGGCAAGGCGAAGAAATCATAGGAGTAGTTTGATGAAATGTGGAATAGGGGTCTAATCCCAGATGTTATTTCATGCAATATAATGATTTATGGATACTGCAAGGATGGAAATATGATCAAGGCTCTGAAGTTGCGCAATGACATGTTCGCTGGAAGTCTTGTGCCCATTGCAGTAAATTAGAATATGCTCAATGATGGGTAGTATGGAAAGAAAAAACATGGAAGAAGCTCATAAGATCATGATTGAAAATATTAGTACTATTTATGCTCCAACTGCTATCAAATTGTTTCTAAGTTCTTTGCATGGTGAAAAGTGGAAGAACATATGCTTGGACAACAAGTTTCTTTTAGTAGAGTCTCTGACTGTACCATTAATGTAAATGCTCAAGACAGTTTCTTGGAAAACTTTGTAGAACATGTATATAATTATTCTAATCCCATATGGAGAATGGATGAAGAAGATTCAAAACTTTTGGAGGCTCCTAATGTAGAGGTTGGAACAGAGGCTAGACACTTTGAATTGTCTTGTAATATCCAAAATGAAGTTAGTAATATTCAATGCACACTGGAAGATGATTTAATATAGGGTTGATCTTTTTCAGATGACAATGAATGAGGAAAGCTTCTAGAGAAAATCTATGGTCTATTTTAGACTTTAATAAGGCACAAATTCATTTCATACAACCATCTCTCTAAATTAGTTCAGTATGCAATTGATGAGATTGAAAGTATTGTACTAGAATCACCAATGCATTATGTAATAAACAATCACCTATATGCATTTGATTCTTACAGTCTCATCAACCTTGGAATGTGATAAAATATGTGAACTTGTACATTCTTGTGGACTAGACAAATAATTAGTTCATCAAAATGACACAAAAGATTCTTAGGAAATGGAAATCCAGGAAAACCTTATTCTTAATGATAATTTCACAAGCCTATTTTGGATGAGACATTATTGAGGGATAAAAGTGGATAAATAAATTCATAAAACAAAAGAAGTGTTGTAATTTTCTCACCACTCAAGCTTCACCCTAAATGAATGGCAAAACAAAATGTCACATGTCAATTTACAGCTGGTCTCTATTTTTGACACTTTATCTTATGAATGACAACCATAGGGATGGATGCAACACAGAGAAGAAATGTCACAACATGGCATGGAAGATAATATAATGCTTGAGAAATAGTTCTACTTATTACAAAGCATTTATGAAAAGAAAATATGAGAATCTGAGTTATGAGGAGCTTTTAAATATTGCAGAGAGTTTTTTCCTTGAAGAACTAAAGAGGTTTCATCCATTTTATCTAAAGGATCAACCTACAATATTAAAGAACAACAAAAGGCATCATCTACAAATTTCTCAAGTGCTATTCTTTAGCAAAGTTTAAAAGACATTCTGGCACGGGTTGTAGAGAAAGTGATCTTGATAATACTCCACAACTATTAAGAAACTCATATAAAACCAAAATACTTTTTCCAAAGTGAAGCAATAATTTTTTACAAAAACATTCCACTATGCATGCTAATACTTAAATGAATAAGGATTGGAGGTTCAACCTCAGGGGGAGTAGATGACAAGGGAGCACCCCTTGTGTCATTGATGTTAAAGGGAGAGAAAGAGAGAAGAGAAGCACAAATATGTGGGGAGCATTATGACAGGCATGTTTCCATCAATGACAAAGGGGGGAGATTGTTGAGGTGTTGTCATTTATGGAAAAGCAAGGGCTAGCCATGATCAAAACCTTGCAAGTGAGAGGCCAACATGTTTGGATTTTTGGTGAAAAAGAAAGTGGAAAGCAACAACAGCTAAAATACAAGAAGATTTGATTTTTCACACAAGAAGTGAGGCAACATTTGTGGGCTAGTCACTTATATCCACTACCAACAAAGAGTTATGTTATTCATTAGTAAACATTTATGACTAAAATTAATATGTTTCATTGGTTAATGGACTTATTTATACAATGAGGATGTTTTCTTCACTAGACATTGATTTTTTTTCATATGGCATACCCTAAAAACAAATTTAATAAAAACCAAAATTAATGCATAGGTCATACTACCTTGAGATCAAGTCAACCCTCCAAGAGACATGATAGTTCAGTAAGGTATCGACTAGTAGTTGGACTTGAGGATCATAGTAGCATGATTGAAAACCTAAGGCAAAGATTGTAGAGCCTATAGGATTGTGGACCGAGAAATGACAACCTATAAGAAAAGAGAGCAACCAGAGGATGCCAGACTAGATGAACCAAGCATGAAGGGTCTGAAAAGGGAGATCCAATCTATCCAAATGCAGCTATACCGAAACAACCTCATGGTAAATAGGATTGAACAGAGCATTCAGGATATGAAGAGAAGTGAAATCCCGACTCCAGCACGAAAGCCCCAGCCTCACTAGACTCATCAGATGAATGAAACAGGTCTTTAAGTAGAACTTGGTTAATATGGCGGTTAGCATTTACTGCTTTAATATGAATTTTATAGTAGATAAAGTTGCCAATATAGCTTGGATGGTAATGAAAACTCTTTTTAAATTTTGGAAAACATTCGATGCAGACAGGTGGCCAACAGACCTAGTTTCTTGCGGGCAAGTTGAGGCCACCTGCAATTTTTGTTAAAGATATACTTATTTTCAAGAAATATTAATAGAAAAAGGAACTACCAAGATTACACAACAAAAAAAATATATGGTTTTATACTTTATCAAAAATTCGCCAAGACTTCACAATGTTTTATAACTTAGTAAAATAATCACTAAGACTTACACTTTTTTATTATTCAGTGAAGGATTCGCTAAGATCTTACAAGAGTTTATAGTTCGGTGAAAGATTCGCCATGATTTTACAAGATAATATAATTTGGTGAGAGATTCACCAATTTTTTTATATATACATATTATATTATTGATAAAATCACCTTCCATTTTTCCTATGTATCATGGGCATTCGCCCATTTATTATACATATAAATTTATGGGGGTTCTTAAAATTTTTCCTGCTTAGCAGGCTTTACTAAGATCTCCATGCAATCAATAGGCCAAAAAAGGCATGGATTCCACTAGATCTCTCCACCTACACCATGAGAAATTTTCCTGTCTTCTAGTCTCTCAAGCTTTACTACAATCCAAACCGAGATCACTAGGCCCTAAACTGAGACCCACTCTCCAGGCTTTACCGCAAATCCAAAACCTAGTAATACTAGGCCCAACAAAAAGAAAAATCCCTCTTGGATTTACCATATATCCTGCCATTCACCAACAAGTATTCCTAGTCTCATCAAGGAAATACAATCCTAGCTTTACTACTATTATCACCTGGATTGAACCTCAGGTTGAAAGAGGGCAGTCCCAGGGTAACCACAAAGCACGCTTAGCCAAGTAGCTAGCCCTACTAGGCCGGGAGAGGGCTATCTCAATAAGGATATCAGTCAAGATGACTAGATCAGGTAAAGTATATTAGGCTAGGTATAGTAGCACGAAAGTTTTGATTGTATTTTTGAAGGGGTTTTACTGGATCAGGAGGTAGGCATCTCAACAACTTGCCTCTAAAAGTGAAAAATTGATTCATTTGAGCTCAAACTAACTCCTAAAGCAATGAATCTACCCTATATTATTATTTATCTATCATAATTACATGCAAAGTAATAATTTACAATGGTAAATCATCCACCATGAGAGAGAATCCATGATGACAGTCAAAAATTAGAAAAATAGCAACCCTGAGCAAAACTGCCAAAAGCATAGCACCACTAGCCAGAAGCGCAATGCCACTTTCAAGTCCCTTTTGGAGGCCTTCCTGACATCTAAATTGAGATCATGATATCTCATCGGAAAGGTATTCAAGCCTACCTTCCAAAAAACCTAGAATTTCAGCATTTGAAGCTCAGTTGGCCACTCAAAACTTGATTCTCCCAGGACTGCTTATGTGTGTCCAAAAAGTGGCAGAAAGGTCATTTTTAGGGTGTTTTTTGACCTTTTGGTGGACCATTTCTGCCCCAAAAACTTTGAAACTTGATAGGGTGCATGTCCTCATCACTTTGAATCCAAAAATGCAAACCATTTCTTCGTTGGGTGCCCCTAGGAAAAGCGCAGTGCCATTGCGCTTCCAGGCAATTTTTCTGTGTATTAAATTTCAAAATTTGCAAATGACAAAATTTGCTCCAAATTTTCCCAAAATTGGTGAGAAGAACCAGCATCAAGTGCTCTAATGAGCCAAGGAAGCTTCAGCCAACATCCTAAGTCTATCCTTCTCATTTTTTCCCTTTAGATCCCACCTTAGCCTAGCTTTCACTGCCACTATTTTCCTCCTCCTCATAATCTTTGTCCTTTGTGTCCATGTTGGTTTAGTTTTGAAGCCTTGAAACCATAGAGAAGGTAATTGAGTAATGAGTTATGGTGAATAGAGGTAGGGGAAGGGGAGGTGAGCTTGTGACTAGGAAATGAATGGAAGAGTAGGAAATGAGAGGGAGGGCTTGTTTGCTTGAGAATTTGCTCTTGGGGAAGAGGGACAAAGGGAATGGGAATGATATGGAATAGGGGTAAAGGGAAAAACAGACAAAGTGATAGGGGGATATGGATAGGGGAATTTAGAGCTGTAGGGATAGGTGCTAGAATGAACAGTGAGGATTTAGGGTTTTAGGCATCATTAGGGAGATTTTAGGGTTTCATATTAAACATAGAAAATGATGTTTATAGATTTTATTTGCAACCCAAAACTAAAGTGATGGATGGCCACTTACTTGAAATGATGGAAGGAGAGAGTAATTTGGAGTTTCCTTGAGGGTTTGAGGATTTTTAAGCTCTCCTTCCAAAAGCATAGCGCCACTGCCAAAAGCGCAGTGCCACCCTCTAGAAGCGTAGTGCAACTTTTAGACAACTTTTGGCTGCCTTCATGGTGTCCAAATTAGGCGTGGGATAGCTTGTTGGAAATATTGTCGAGTCTACCTTCTATAACATCTTGAATTTTTTAATTTGGAGCCCATTTTCCCTGTCAAAAGCTCAATCTTCCAAGACTGGTCAAAATGTGCAGAATGAGGCTACCAAAATGAAGAGTGTTGTTGTAGTCAACGTTTGGAGGTCTTCCTCAACTCCAAATTGAGCTCATGATAGCTCATTGGAAAGCTCTATGCGTCTAGTTAGCCTGTGACTCATCAAGAAATTCATTTGGTCATTCCAAATAGGAGAAATATTGATTTGACCAAGGTCGCTCCATAAGTGCATCAACTCTCCTGAGGCAACTGTATTTTTTACATTTCTATAAAACGATGACACCTGTGTAAAACGTGAAGGAGATTTTTCTTGCATGGACTATTATGGACAAAAACCTCTCACTTTTTCGAAATTCTTCCTTGTTTGGTCTAAAACATAGTTTGAAGAGTAACCGGCACTATGTGTGGCAAATGATTTGTCCCTTGGAATGACATTGAAAAATGATGAAGACATGATGTGTATGAACTGGAATGGCCTCATATTCACTGAAATGACCTCCCTTATGCCTCACATACTCATATGTCTCTGATTTCATAGCCATCCCTAGCTCAATGGGAGAGGAAATTAGGGTTTAGTGCTTGTGGAAAATGATGATTTTGGACACCCTTGGGAAAAAAAGACTCCCTTTGGCATGCACTTAACCCTTTGAAACTTTACCCTTTCACTTGACTATTTCCTTTGAAAAATTGATCTTTTGATGGTCTGGCATCTTTGGAACACTGAGTTAATAGCTTGGGATGGTGAAATTATTACATTTGAAAGACATAAAATTACATAATGAACTAAGCATTTCTCTTTACAAATAATCTTCACATGGTGAAGGGGTGTTATTTGATTACGCTTTACCTGCTGGTCTTATGCAATGGAATGGAACCTTGGCAACCCTAGTGACCTAATGAAACCTTGAAAAACCTAAAATACCTAATGAGACCTTGAAAAAACCCAAAGACCTAATGAGACCTTGAAGGAATGAATTTCAAGATGACACGTGACCTGATGACTGATACAAATGGCATGATAAAAATAACTTTATGGATGATTTATAGTCAATAATATATGAAACTATGCCAGCAAGTAATCACATTTAGGGAAGAGTGATGTTTTTGAACTAGGACTACGATGAGTGACTAATTTTTTGCATGACCTAGTGGAATGATAAAAAAATGTTGAATGAGACCCCTAAAATGATATGAAAAGAGGATTTTTGATCACTAATGGCAGGATGAAAATACTGACACTAACATCGACCTTATTGGGGATGGTAGCTCCTTGGAGGTGTCAAGAACACCGTAGACCAAGTGCCTAAACATGTGGGCCAATACAGTCAAAAACGTAAATTGAAATGCATGACTGAAAACTGACAACTTGACGACACAAACTAACTTTCACTCAAATAAAAGCTGACTCAATACTAAAACACAACTGACAAACTGGAAAAGATGCTCGAAATAGAGCTTATTCAATAAAACCTACTCTAACTGTTCCATTCATCACCTAATCAAGTGAAATGAAACAACCAATGCAACCAATTAAACATTTTGGCTGTTGTTTTAATTCTCTGCAAGTGCTTGCTTATGAGCAAGAAGAGAGAACTACTGAAATGCAACTCCCATGAAAACTTGTAAACAGATCCAAATTTTCCCAAGTTGAATAATATGGATTCTCTATCTGACTCCAAAAATACTGCATAAGGATCTTGAAATTCATGTGCACTAGGACTTAGCCCATCCAATGGATTACTTTTCTTCTTCTCATACCATGAATGCAAACTTTCATCTGAGCTTTGTGATGAGACTCCTGCTGAAAATGACAAAGAAACCGGCTATTGGGTCAAGTTTGTATAAATACCTTTTTCAAGCTCACAGTTAGCTAATGGAGAAGGACTCTGACTGTAGACATCATCCAATACATCAGCTATTGGATCATGAAAAAACTTGAAAATACTATTGCAACCCATTTTCTATTGGTTCCAATGAGATTGCATGAATTTCTACAAGCTACTCATTTGAAGATATACTATGCAAAATTCCCTTCAAAAACTGAAATGATTCAAAACATAATGGTATGGAATCATCTTGCATCATTTCATCGTATGTTCCAACTTCCAAGTCTTCATTTGCAACCTAACATTCAATGGCTTTCTGGGGCTGCAAATCTAGATATGAAAAGTCTTGAACAAGGATTTCATTGCCCTCTAGATGGTCTAGATCAAAACTTATCAACGGTTGATTTCTAATTGCATGAAAGTTGTCTTTGATGAACTAAAACGAAGTAAAACAAAGAGGAAAAGATCCTTCACTTCAAAGTTTTCTGCACTTTCCTCCTCACTTCCAGAGCTGATATGCAACAGCTGATCACTGTATTCGAGCTACTGAAAGTGAACTTCCTCCTTCCACAAACCAACTGTTGATTTGTCTGCAATACTAGCTTCTATTTGGAGAACATAATCATCATCATACTGATCAAAATTAGGCAAATCATTAGTATAAAACACATCATCAAGCATACATGTCATATCAATAGATCTCTCTTCTCCAAGATGATCTATAAAACAATCGTTATTAGATCTATGAAAACTGGGATAAGAAAGGAAATGTTTTGGATCAGCCACTTGTTTTTCTTCAATCAGCGAGCCATGGCCTTGAACATCATACTCATTCCTTGTGGTGATTTTTGGCATCATCTCTTCCACTGCACTTACCAAAATGTTGATCTTTGCCTCTAAAGATGTCAATTCCTCTGGATCTATGTTCTTCCTCTCTTCTTCCTTCAACTTTTCCCTTCTAATCAGCAGATTAGCCTCTACATGCACTGCACTTTTTTGCATCTCTTCAAGTGTTCAAGGTTCCTTTCTCTCAACTAAAACTCCATTTCCGGATCAAAGGCTTCTGGGTAGTGTAAGAGATTAGATCCAGGAGGATGCCTTATATTAGTAGGCATCGAAAAATAGACTTGGTTAAAACTAGCAAAAAATTGTTGTACTGTCTCCCCTAGCTGTCTTTTCAACTGGTTATACTCTTCTAGAATCAAGAAAAGGTTTTGTTTGACCACCCACTTGCCGAGGAGAACTTTGACGAACTGCTGGAAATCTGAGATGCTCACATCAGGCAGGGTTTCGAACCAACTCTTGACATTTCCTTGCAAAGAAAGAGCAAAGAGCCTAATACTGACATCCTCTTTGCCAACTTCAAAAATGTCGAGAAAAGACTCAAAATTTAGTACATGTCTCTTAGGAATGATGTTTTCACATTCACCATCAAATCTTGGTAGATATAGGTAATGATTTTTAGGGAAAGCATGGGATATAGGCGGTAAAATCAGAGGCTTGTATCTATCCAGAATTTTACAAGGTATAGGAATATATACAAAAGCTATAGAATCATTCTTAATCTCTTGAGGCTCATCAAGTTGAAGATGGTCATCATAAGATTCAAAAGAAGGGTCTTGATTAAGATCAAAGGCATGCGAATATTTTGTATTCACAAATATTCAAAGGGAAATAATCAAATGCAGGTCTACGATATTTTCTCAGATACAATATACTTTTTAAAGCCTTGTTGACATTCTCAGGAAAAGAGAAGAAATAATTTATAGCAAAGAACGTAATGTCTTAGATGAAATTCCAACTTGAATACCTAATCTTTCCATATTGTCCTTTCATGTTTTTGCTGGTCGGGTTCATCCTCCAGTGGAGTCCTTGGATCTGATCTCGAAACTAATTTAGAGTCCCCATGTGAATGATTTCAGCCTTCCAGTGTCTGATAGTTGTCCACAATAAAAAATTAGATCTAAACTTGATACATTTTGCATGAGGAACATAAAACTACGATCCCCAGTATGGTTGCCACGATGTTATCACTTGGATTGAACCTCAGGCTGAAAGAGGGCAATGCTAGGGTAACCACAAACCACACTTAGCCAAGTAGCTAGCCCTACTAGGCCGGGAGAGGGCTCTCTCCATAAGGATCTCAGTCAAGATGACTAGATTAGGTAAAGGATATTATTCTAGGTATAGTAGCACAAAAGTTTTGATTGGATTTTTGAAGGGGTTTTGCCAGATCAGGAGGTGCTGGAAAGTTTAGGTCTAGGAAACTAGGTCAGAAAAGTATGGTGTTCAATGGGGCAAGGTAGGCATAGGATTTAGCACTTTAGGGCTTGATGGGGTGAGATCTTTTAGACTGGTGATAAAATAAGAAGGGCATGTGAGAATTATGGATCCTTCTTGGATTGTAGAAAACATGAAATGGTGAATGGTTTCGCAAGGCAAAGCACTGATGCAATGAATTCTGCCTATCAAACTTGAAAAAATTCAGCTAGAAGCAATGAAATGATTAATGGAATACATAAAACATATAAAAATATAATCACAGAAGAATAAATTGTACTAAAACTCCATACCACAGGGATCCCATAAAAATAGCTGCAATTCTTATTAATCTCCTGCCAAACTGCTTACAAAGGTGTACAATCAAGGTCTGAGCATCCAACTAAGTCCAACCATCTACAAAGAGAAAGAAGAAGAAGATATAGACAAGCATTCAACCTCCTCCCATCCTCAGGGGTTGAATCCCTAAGATAAGGTGCTAATCTAACTGATACTGAACAAGAAACATGAATATAGGCATCTCAACAACTTGCCTCTAAAAGTGGAAAATTGATTCATTTGAGCTCAAACTAACTACTAAAGCAATGAATATACCCTCTATTATTATTTATCTATCATAATTACATGCCAAGTCATCATTTACAATGGTAAATCATCCACCATGAGAGAGAATCCATGATTACAGTCAAAAATTGGAAAAACAGCAACCCTGAGCAAAATTGCCAAAAGCGCAACGCCACTTTCAAGTCTCTTTTGGAGGCCTTCCCGCCATCCAAATTGAGCCCATTATAGATCATTAGAAAGGTTTTCAATTCTACTTTCCAAAACACCTAGAATGTATTCATTTGAAGCTCAGATGACCCCTCAAAACTTGATTCTCCCAAGACTGCTTCTGTGTGTCCAAAAAGAGGTAGAAAGGTCATTTGTAGGGTGTTTTTTGACCTTTTGGTGGACCAGTTCTGCCCCAAAAACTTCAAAACTTGCTAGCGTGCATTTTTGCTTCACTCTGAATCCAAAAATACAAACCATTTCTTCATTGGGTGCCCCTAGGAAAAGTGCAGCACCACCGAGGCAGTTTTTCTGTGTATTAAATTTCAAAATTTGCGAATGACAATTTGCTTCAAATTTGCCCAAAATTGGTGAGAAGCACCATCATCAAGTGCTTTGATGAGCCAAGGAATCTTCAACCAGCATCCTAGGTCTATCCTCCTCCTTTTTCCCTTTAGATCTCGCCTTAGCCTAGCTTTCACTACCACTGTTTTCCTCCTCCTCATAATCTATGTCCTCTGTGTCCATGTTGGTTGAGTTTTGAAGCCTTGAAACCCTAGAGAAGGTAATTGAGGAATGATTTATGGTGAATAGGGGTAGGGGAAGGGAAGGTGAACTTGTGACTTGGAAATGAATGGAGGAGTAGGAAATGAGAGGGAGGGCTTGTTTGCTTGAGAGTATGCTCTTGGGGAAGAGGGACAAAGGGAATGGGAATGATATGGAATACGGGTAAAGGGAAAAAGGGACAAGGTGATAGGGGAATATGGATAGGGAAATTTATAGCTGTAGGGATAGGTGCTAGGATGAATAATGAGGATTTAGGGTTTTAGGCATCATTAGAGAGATTTTAGGGTTTCATAGTAAACATAGAAAATGATGTTTATAGATTTGATTTGCAATCGAAAACTAAAGTGAGAGATGACCACTTACTTGTAATGATGGAAGGAGAGAGAAATTTGGAGTTTCCATTAGGGTTTGAGGTTTTTTAAGCTCTCCTACCAAAAGCACAGCGCCATTGCAAAAAGCATAGTGCCACCCTACAAAAGCGCAGTGCGACCCTCCAGAAGCGTAGCGCCACTTTTAGACAACTTTTGTCTACCTTCCCTGTGTCAAAATTAGGCATGGGATAGCTCGTGGGAAATATTTTCGAGTCTACTTTCTATAATATCTTGAATTCTTCAATGTGGAGCTCATTTTCCCTATCAAAATCTCAATCTCCCAAGATTGGTCAAAATGTGTAGAATGAGGCTGCCAAAATGCAGAGAGATGTTGCAATCAAATTTTGGAGGTCTTCCTCAACTCCAAAGTGAGCTCATGATAGCCAATTAGAAATTTCTCTATTTTTAGTTATCATTTGACTTATCAAGCAAGTCATTTTGTCACTCCAGCTAGGAGAAATATTGATTTTCCCAAGGTCACTCCAGAAGTGCATCAACTCTCCTGAGGCAACTGTATTTTTGAAATTTCTCTAAAACCATGACATCTGTGTAAAAAGTGAAGGAGGTGTTTCTTCCTTGTCCTATTTTGGACAAAAACCTCTCTCACATTTTCCAAATTCTTCACTGTTTGGTCTAAAACATAGTTTGAAGAAAAACCGGCCCTATGTGTAGCAAATGATTTGTCCCTTGGAATGACTTATTGAAAAATGATGAAGACATGATGTGTATGAGCTGGAATGGCCTCATACTCGCTGAAATGACCTCCCTTATGCCTCACATACTCAGATGTCTCTGATTTCATATCCAACCCTAGCTCAATGGGTGAGGAAATTAGGGTTTAGCGCTTGTGGAAAATGATGATTTGGACACCCTTGGGAAAAAACGACTCCCTTTGGCATGCACTTAACCCTTTGAAACTTTACCCTTTCACTTGACTATTTCCTTTGAAAAATTGATCTTTTGATGCTCTGGCATCTTTGGAACACTGAGTTAACAACTTGGGATGGTGAAATTATTACATTTAAAAGACATAAAATTACATAATGAACTAAGCATTTCTCTTTACTAATCATCTTCGCATGATGAAGAGATGTTACTTGATCACCCTTTACATGCTGGTCTTATGCAAAGGAATGGGACCTTGGCAACCCTAATGACCTAATGAAACCTTGAAAAACCTTAAATACCTAATGAGACCTTGAAAAAACCCTAAAGACCTAATGAGACCTTGAAGGACTGAATTTCAAGATGACATAATGACCTCATGACTGATACAAATGGCATGATAAAAATAACTTTATGGATGATGTATAGTCAACAAGATATGGAACTATGCCAACAAGCAATCACATTTAGGGAAGAGTGATGTTTTTGAACTAGGACTACCATCAGTGACTAATTTTTTGCATGACCTAGTGGAATGATAAAAAAATGTTGAATCAGACCCCTAAAATGATATGAAAAGAGGATTTTTGATCACTGATGGTAGGATGCAAATACTGAAACTAACAACTACAATCCATAGTCTGGCTCAAGTGTCACTTGGCCAGTGGCTTTACCTTGATCCACTGTCTGGTCCAGGGACCACTAGTCCATGTACTCTATCATTCGGAGATCCACCTCACTCAGCTTTGAATCCATGTGACGATCCATATTAACTAAAACATGAGAACCCCATCACACCATGGCTATCCGGAATGGCAAGGCTAGGCTGAAGACACTCTCATACATGGAAAAACCCATGCCTTGATAGAAAAGAACCACATGAAATAGCATCCATTACAAATATAGCGAGGAAAACACACATACAATTCAATACCTCCAAATAATACTACTGTAGTTGCTTGATATTGGTCTTCCTTCTTCTTGTCTTCTTTTCCTTTGTTGTTCCAATGCAAAACCTAAGAAAAATCTTGCACATTGATCCTCATAAGCGATTTTATCAATGAGGCCTCTATTTGATTCATTTTCCATTATTTTCCATCATTTTCCTCTTCACATGCAACTTGTGACCTTTCACCTTCCTTTTCTCCTAATTTCCATTATTTTCATAAATAAAATGCCAATTAATGCCTCTTGACTTTCCAAAGCATTTTTCATTGACTTTGCCAAATTCCTTTAGCCATAATAACCAAAATGAACACCCACTAGGATGTTTTTCCCACCATTCAACTTGGAATACGTGTCCCATCAACTGTGGCCTTATATATTTTCACATGGATTTTTAACGAGGGTTGTTACAGAACCCTCCCCCTTAGGGAACACAGTCCTTAGTGTTCAATGACACCTATAACCAAAAACAATGTTGAAAACAAAACATACTGCCCATAGATCTTTATAACATAGCTCATTGTAGTATTTACAATGACCATCTGCTAAACATGACAAACATACCTTTTATAGGAGATTTATAACATGACTCATTATGATATTTACAATAAAAACACAATTACACATTTTCTTCACCCAAAAAATAATCAAACTGTCTATGGAGCTTTATAAATCTAACTTGATACAATATGTACAATGATATACACATATACACATATGCAGATTTTCTCAACCAGGAAATAAAAGGATATAATGCCTGCATTTGCAAAAAGGAATCCAGAGGTTCACACCTCCACCCTCAAAGTAATACCAGGATTCACCTCCTTCACAAGAAGTCCAGAATCCACTGCCACAATTAGAGCTGCATCCAATGTCCAATGCTACAATCCTATGCCACTTGTCTTCGCAATGAAAAAATATTGGTTCATTGCTCCAGGGTTCACTCCCAATGTGCATCTGATTCCATCTGGAAATGTTAATGACCAAAAAAATTATATCTCCGACCTTCCCTTCTCTTCTACATAGTCCCTCATGAAATACAACCACCCCTTCTGTGCAGTCACTCACCTTCGAAGTTCCCCAAAATCCCCTATCTCGGAAGATCCAACCCTTGGGAAGGCTTCCTTCCATCAAAAGATCAAACAACCAAGGCGTGTACCTGCCTCAAAACCATCATATCAGTCATAACATGATCTTGGAAATCAATGGACACTATTGGGTACTAGTGTCCCATAATGGCCCTACTCCTAAACTGCTTTACCAGCATACTCTTGCTGCTATTGGGCATGGAATCCCCCCAAAGGCACATTTTGGGGCTTAAAACCCAAGTTTTCACTTAATCTTGTTGTAAAAGCTCTGCGAATTGCGGGCGTGGGGCGCGAAAGTCATAATAGAGTCATAGGGTTGTCCGCCCTAGTTTTGTAATGTAACGTTAGCTGGATAGACCTACCCATGGTCCACAGACCATGGGATTGTATAAATAGAGCGAGGATCTAAGTGTAGAAAAGAAGGAAGAACAGAGAGGATAGAGGAATGAGAAGTCTAAGTGATTGAGTTGAAGTGTAAAAGTGTGTTTGTGGGTCGTAGAGTAGGAGAAGGCTCTGTAGCTAAGTGCACAGATACCTAGTAGTCTGCAGCTGAGTGCATGGACCCCTGCAGCTGAGTGTGCATGGTGGGTCGAGTTTGTAATCATTGGAAGAATCAATAAAGAGAAGTTTTGCTATAATTCTATGTGTCTTTTCCTGGTTTAATGCATGATTGGATATAATTTGCAAATATACTGTTGATTTACTGCGCGAACCTATATGAATGTTTTGTACTATTAAGTATAACTTAAGACATTTAAGTAGGTGAAGGTTCTTAAATAATACTGGAAGATAAATAAGATCTCAGGTAATAGCGCAGAGCGTGACACAACCCCTGGTTAGGGCTGCACGAAGGTGGGGTATCAGGCCACGAGGAACAGAAGGTGCGCGAAGCCACCTTTGTGCAGGAACAAATAGTGGACCAGTCAAACTCATCAGACATCTCCAGGGTGGGGAAACCTAGTTCTAGCACCCTCCCATACTACTTCCAGTGAGACCTCAGTCCGCACTCCGTGGACATTTGCCGAAAGGGCCAGTAGTATTGGGACTTGTTTGGTTAATTAACTCTGAACCTGGGTCAGGCCCCAACAAGCCAACAAATGGTTCCATTGCTGGGACCAAGATTTGCATAGAGATTTCTGATGTCATATCACTGGAATCTGACAAAGAAAGGAATTAAAGATTGGTTGGATAGAAAGATTCACGAGTTCGCGGCGCAGGAAAATAGGAATCCGTGACTATCATAGGAAAAGTGGTTAGATTGCTACTTGTATATGGAGATCCATGAAATTTTCTTTGCATCCTTCCCTACTGAGTTGTACGAGTGGATCACGAAGCTAGCACATAACCAAGGAAGGTGTAAACTCAACAAAACTATTGTGTGGAATCCAGAATTGGTGCGCAAACTGTAACCATCGGAAGATCAGATCCCACGCATTGTCAATCACTAGCTCGATTGAATCATAGGATGATTCATCATTGAATTCGTGGTAGATACTTCAGTCAGCTATAGTGAGGTAGAACGATGCTTCCTTAAGGGACCGCGAGCTAAGTACGTTAAATCTTTGAACACTTAGATTAAAATGCTACTATGTGAAAAGTGGGTTATGCAAATAAATTGATGTTTAGGACTATGAGAAGTGGGAAAATCTACATAAATGAATTTAGAACAGAACTAGAGACTAGCCCCTTGATTTCACCTCCGTGAAGAGGCGAAGAAGAGCTCACGAAGGTATCACTAAGAAGTGCGATCAATCTGATAAGGTAGAGAATTCCATGCATACCACCCCCACCCACACCACCACCTATTTCACCATCTTCACCCCCAACTTTGACCATCCCACCTCCGCCACCACCGCGAAGCAGTATGGCTAGCGCAATAAAGATACTAGTGTTCAAAGGAGTAGGGAATGAAGATCCCAACCAGTACTGGTTTGTGATAAAAGATGTATGGGAAGCATAGGGTGTCACGAATGACAATATAAAGAAGGCAACATTGGTCAGCACTCTACAGGATCACGCACTGACCTAGTACATTAAGCATTCCAATGAAAATCCAAATGCGGGGATAGTGGATATCCAAGTGCATTAAACAAAGAATTCAGCAGGCCAAAATTAGAGGCACAGTCGATTATTGGATTCAAGGAAATCACAATGCTACCAAGCGAAATCCCGTGGGAGTTGGATCAAAGACTGAAGTGCACAATTCATGAAGCGAACATGACCTTAACAGATGGGCAACACCATGAATGGTTTGTAGCCTCGTTAACACCGCATCTATGGAACACGTTGTTGCAGTAAAGGCTAACCACTCAGGCTGAGGCTTTGGAGGTCGTGATGAGATTGCACGAGACTCTGATACAAGATCCTGACCTAGGAGTCCATCATATTCACGTGCAGTTGAAAAACTTGTGCCTTGAGATGCAGAGTTTGAAACAAGACAGGATGGTCTGTCTAGAAGTGCGCGACAAGGTATGGTGCGTAAAGTGCAGGGGCCATAGGCATGACAAGGACCACTGCCTGGTGTTCGTGAATTACCTCATGGGAGGAGGACCAATGCCATTGAGACTAGAGGCACAAGTAGGACCAAGCGCGATGCCTACATTATGGTGTGTGATTTGTTAGATAGGAGAAAATCATGCTACAGATAACTGCCATCTATTACAAAAGTATACACAGAATTCACAGTAGTTGTTTTGTAATTTCTACAGATTAGTAGGCCATGATGAGCGCACCTGTAGTAGTTATGAGTTGATGATGAATCAGACTCCTACCTACACAGTTCAGGGCAAAACACGACCCCTTCACTGCGTTCTTGGATGCATGCATGAAGCTACTGCATGATGGCAAGGTGGTAAAGGGATTGCAAGAAATCATAACTAGATGCACTAGGACCGCGCCAGGTGAACCACGCGTAGTCCGGAAGCTTGGGAAGCACATGACATGAACAAGAAGGGAGATAAGATTAACCACATAGATTGGTGAATACGAGATGGGCCAAGTGATTCTAGATCTAAGATCGGACATGAATGTTATGCCAAAGCAGACATGGGAGCGCATGGGCAGACCTGCATTGCAATGGTCTCCTATCCAACTGTGAATGGCGAACTAGCAAAAGATCCTACCCTTGGGGAGACTGCAGGGACAGAGAATCACAGTAGATATCGAAGGAGCAAGCACACTAGTAGATTTCGAAGTGATAGAGATTGTTGATGACAACAATCCCTACCCCACGCTACTGGGAATAGATTGGGCCACTGACATGAATGGATCGATAAATCTAAAGAAGTGCAAGATGATTTTTGAGAAAAAGTCACTGCACGTAGTGGTGCCTTTAGACACTGTGGAAGGATCGCGCTACACAGAGAGAGTGCACAACTACGATAATGATGACGATCTAGACTGCATCTACAAGATAACTTCACGTGAGCAGGACCGGGTAAATCCAATAACGGATGGCTGAATCTCGTGGGAGTGCGAAAGCTCCTACACATCAGATTCTGACGAGGAGATAAAGCAATGGAAGAACCAGTTACACGAGGTAACCATGCTCAATTGTAACATGATGACAAGGTCACTACATTGCGTAGCAACAAGTAAGAGATCTTCCTATCTATGATGGGTTAAGCGAGGTGGATGACTTCTTGAACAAATTTGTAAGAGAAGTACCAAAACAATAGCGTTTCGATGCTCTAAAATGGGTACTGCGCACTACACTAGCAAGATGGTCGGGGACGCACCAAATAAGTTTTGAGGACTGGCGCTAATGCAGAAGGATGGTGCACATGTAGTTTGGGAAACCTCTGATGCGGTTAACAGACAAGTATGATGGACGGGATGATCCACGTGCGCACCTCGCAAAATGGAAAAAGGTCTATGGAGAAGAGCCACAACCTAAGTGGGTGCACTTGTTCTGTCACACCCTGGATATTATACCCATGAATTGGTATATAAAGACAGAGCTCCGCCATGGCACAAACAAATGGGATATCCTGCACGAAGGATTCCTGTTAACCTTCATGTTTGAGGATCGTTGGTGGGATACTATTGATGATGCGCTACAAGCAGTAAAAGTAGCTATCTTTAAAATACCGCAGGAGCCAATGGAAGTGCTTTAGCCTAAATGGACGACCCAGCTGAGCTATGCGCTAGAGTGTTACAATGTAAACATTGAAGAAGATGATGAAGATCCGTGCAAAGTTAACATTCCAGAAACTAAAGGCTATCACAAGGTTCAAGGGACATTGATTGAAGACCCTGACATTACCGTGCTGGTAAAAATGAAGTAGGTGAACATTGGTACGGAGGCTAAACCAAAGTATGCCATGCTCGATGACTACTAGGATGATGCCACGATGGATAAGGTCGCTGAGTGACTCTATGAGTACGAAGACTTATTCCTGACCAAGATCACAGACTTAAAGGGTATCGTTGGAGATTTAGGGATGATGAAGATCACCTTAAAACCCGATGTGAAGCTAGTTAAACAGAGGCCTTATCGCTTGAATTCAAAGTACAAGAAAAATGTCTGCATAGAATTGGACAAAATGCTCGCAGCTGGAATTATTGAGCCAATGGAAGAATCTGACTGGGTAAGCCCTATGGTAGTACAGGAGAAGAAGCAAAAGGGAGAGATAAGAATATGCATGGACCTTAGGAAATTGAATGACACCTATGTGCATGACCCATTCCCGACCCCATTCACAGATGAAGTATTGGAAAATGTCGGTGGGCTAGAAGCATATTCTTTCATTGATGGGTTCTCAGGGTACCACCAGATCACAATTGTGCCGAAAGACAGGAGCAAGACCACCTTCGCAGTTGAGTGGGGCTTCTTTCAATACACTATCATGTTATTTGGGTTAAAGGACGCGCTAGCCATCTTTTCACTCATAGTTGTTGTTGCATTTAAAGAATATAGCCACAAATTCCTGGAGGTCTACTTGGATGATTAGACTATATTTGGATTGGTTAAGCACCATGTAGTGAGCTTACGCTTGATGTTGGATACTTGCCGACGACACCAAATCACGCTGAACCTTAAAAATTGTACATTCCTCGTTCCCTTTGGGAACCTGTTGGGACATGTGGTGTGCAAATAGGGACTAATGGTAGACCCCGTGAAGATTGCAGTAATTCTGAATTTGGAAGCACCGTAAAGTGTTAAACAGTTGTGCGCTACCTTGGGACATACGGGGTACTAGAGGAAGTTCATCAAAAGTCATTCCTAGATCACTGCACCAATGGAGAAGCTGTTGAAAAAAGATGCCACGTTTTGCTGGAATGATGACTACATGAAGAGCCTGGATCTACTAAAAGAGAAACTGGCCTCCGCCCAATCCTAATCTTCCCAAAATGAGATGTGGAGTTTCATGTCCATGTTGACACATCATGCATAGCACTGGGAGTGGTGCTCACACAAGAGGGTGGAGAGGACTTGGATCGCCCTATCGCATTTGCAAGTCGTAGGTTGTCCAAAGAAAAAAAAAACTATTCAACAACCGAGTGTGAGGGGTTGGCTATGGTATACGCACTCCAAAAATACTGACACTATTTCTTAAGAGGACATTTCAAGATGTATATAGACCATTCCACGCTGAAATACTTGGTCAATAAGCCTGTGCTGGGGGGCGCATATGAAGATGGATCTTATTGTTCCAAGAATATGACTTTGAGGTCATGGTAAGGCTTGGACGCCTGAATGCAGGACTAGATCACTTGTCGCGTATTGAGACGGGTGAGGAACCTACTAGTTTGGAGGAAGGATTACCTGACGCACAGCTCTTTGCTGTGTGCGTTGTGGACGGACACATTGAAGATATAATCCACTTTCTGACAACAGGGACTGCATCGAAGGAATACTCTGTCTAGTAGAAGAAGGAACTGGTGGTGCGCACCACTAATTTTTATGTCATCACGGGGCACCTATACAAAATTGGAAATGATGAGATACTCCGAAGGTACATACCTGAATTTGAACGAAGTTAGTTCCTTGCAGAAGCACATGGGGGTGCTATAGGAGGACACTACGTAGGACGAACAACTGCGCAAAAGATTCTCCGTACAGGGTTGTGGTGGCCAACCCTTCATCAAGATTCAAAAGCACACTGTAAGCCTTGTGATATATGTCAAAGGATAGGTAAACCATCACGAAGGGAAAAGATGCGTTTGAATCCAAAAATGATGTTGCATCCCTCTGAAAAGTGGACAATTGACTTTGTAGGACCTATCAAACCTCAGGGAAAAATAGGTGCACAATACATCATCACCGCGACAGAGTACCTGACTTATTGGGTAGAAGCACAGCTGGTCAAAGATTACATGACTGCCACAACTGTGAAGTTTTTGTTGGAGCATGTGTTGACTCAATTTGGTTGTCCTAAAATCTTATTGAGTGATTGCGGTACACATTTCCTGAGCGAATCCATCAGTGTGCTAACAGAAGATCTCCAGGTGTATCATTAGAAAAGCACACCGTATCACCTACAAGCCAATGGGACAGTAGAAGCATTCAACAAAATATTGGAGACTGCACTAACCAAATTATGCAACATGTAGTAGAGTGATTGGAACCTATGTGTACCTATAGTACTATGGGCTTATATGACAACATGCAAGAAACTGATGGGGTAGACACCTTTCCGATTAGTTTATGGCATGGACGCTATCATGCCAATGGAGTATATTGTACCTAGTCTATGCATAACAACGCTCATAGGTATGAATAACCGTGAAGCTCTGGAAGAAAGACTCGCACAGTTGGAAGAACTCGAGGAGGAACAGTTCCCGGCTGGCTTTCATCAATAGGTACAAAAGAAGCGTGAGAAGGCCTGGCACGAGTGCCATATTAAGTTGTGCACCTTCAACGTAAATGATTTAGTGCTGCTATATGATAGTAAGTTTGATAAATTCCCAGGAAGTTTAGAATGCATTGGCTGGGAGCATACGTTGTTAAGGAGGTCACAGATGGAGGCACAGTATAGCTAGTTAAACTAAATGGAGAACCTTTCCCAAGCAAAGTGAATGGCAGTCGCTTGAAGCAATACACGGGTAGCCCAACTATCTGACTAGCTGGAAGAAGCACAGTCTTCATGCTCCAAGGATTTGGACAAAGGCATGGGACTATAAATGAATGCAGGGGATATAGGCACAGATGCAAAGAAGCACTCTCGACATAGAGGTCTCAAAACAACGTATGCAACAGATCCAACAAGCAACAACTCAGTGTGATGATGACCTTCCTGTAGTTCAAGAATAGTCATGATGTTTGTGTTGGGGCCCTGCTGGGCATCGAATCCCCTCAAGGCACGTTTTGGGGCTTAAAGCCCATGTTTTGACAAAATCTTGTTGTAAAAGCTCTGCGAATTGCGGGCGCAGGGCACGAAAGTCATAATAGAGTCACAGGGTTGTCTGCCCTAGTTTTGTAATGTAATGTTGGCTGGATAGACCTACCCATGGTCCACGGACCATGGGATTATATAAATAGAGTGAGGCTCTAAGTGTATAAAAGAAGGAAGAACGAAGAGAATAGAGGAATGAGAATTATAAGTGATTGAGTTGAAGTGTAAAAGTGTGTCTGTGGGTCGTAGAGTAGGAGAAGTCTCTGTAGCTGAGTACGCAGAGGCCTAGCAGTCCACAACTGAGTGCGCACACCCATGCAGCTAAGTGCGCAGGGTGAGTCGAGTCTATAACCATTGGAAGAATCAATAAAGAGAAGTTTTGATATAATTCTATGTATCGTTTCCTGGTTTAATGCATGATTGGATATAATTTACAAATATACTGTTGATTTACTGCGCGAACCTGTATGAATGTTTTGTATTGTTAACTATAACTTAATACATTTAAGTAGGTGAAGGTTCTTAAATAATACTGGAAGATAAATAAGATCCCGGGTAATAGTACAGAGCATAGCACATCCCCTGGTTAGGGCTACGCGAAGGCGGGGTATCAGGCCACGAGGAATGGAAGGTGCGCAAAGCCACCTGCACGCAGGAACAAATAGTGGACTAGTTGAACTCATCAGACATCTCTAGGGTGCGGAAACCTGGTTCTAGCATCCTTCCATACTACTTCAGGTGAGACCTCAGTCCACGCTCCGTGGACTGTTGCCGAAAGGGCCAGTAGTACTGAGATTTGTTTCGCTAATTAACTCTGAACCTGGGTCAGGCCCCAATAGGCCAACACCTGCATTTTCCAATTCCTTTTTCTATTGTTGCTAATGTTTTCCATTAATTTCAACCACGCAACTGGGCATTTCATGCTTTCCTATACCAAGCACATAATTTCCATTAGATTTAAAATAAGTTGAAATAAATTCACATCATACCTCATTGGTAGCTCGTCAATAAGGTACACTTGAAATCTTGTTTACTTCCTATTACAAAAGGTCAAACTAGCATCTTTGACCAAATCATCATGTATAAACATATCACATCAAGTTAGCTCAAAACAAACCCATTATAGATAAAATCATAAATCATATGTAACCATCATAAACTAGAATCATAGTTCACATGTAATCATCATAAACTAGAATCATATATCACATGCATAATAAAATTGAAATAAAATACTGATACTTATCCTTTAATCAATCCATAGCTTCTACCTTTGCCTTTATTCCATATGCACACCGAATCAGTTCCCACACCTGACTGGCACCCAGTGCCTTCTCCTCAAACATGTGCACATACACATAGTGTGCATCGCACACATACAACCACATACTACATACAACACCATGTAATACATGCACCTACACTTGACATACAACACATACACCTAAACCTAGTGTACACCACAACACCCAGTGCACAACACAATAGAATACATATGCCTACATCCGTTGCGTACCACAACACAATACACAAACCTACATCTGGTGTACAACAGAACAAAAATACGTAAAAAGAGTAGAACACAATGATTACATACGTCACGATACCAAACTACACAATGCACATACATAGTACTGCATTCCCACAACATAGCATGTACGACATGCACATAATACTACATGTACACTAGTACTGTATGTACAACATGTACACCAGTACTGTATGTACAACATGTACACAATACCACTTGTACACAGAACCACCTACACAATGTGTGTACATCATCACATGTACACAACACCACCTACACAACATGTACACAATGCCACTTGTACACCATACCACCTGTAAAATGTGTACACAATTCTAGACGTACACCACATGACATGCACGACATATGTACGACACCACATGTACACAGTACCATATGCACAACATGTACACAACACCACCTGTACACAACTCCATATGTACAACATGTACACAACACCACATGCACACAGCACCACATGTACAATCATCCACACAATACCATATGTACATAGTACCAAATGTACAACATGCACACAACACCATATGTACATAGTACTTCATATCCAACATGTAAATTGCATCATCTATACACAGCACTACATATCAAACATGTGCACAACACCATATGCACACAACGCTTCAGATCCATCATTCGCACAGTACAATATGTACACAACATTGCACATCCAACATGTACATAGCACCATCTATACCCAACACTACATATGCAATATTCACACAACACTATTTATAACACCCTATACACAACATTTCATAAATAACATGTACATACACAACACCACAAGTGCACAACATCATAGGTGTAACATGTACAACATATACAACATATGCACAACAATAGTACCACACACTCAAAACCACGTTGTCTCTACCAACAAGCCTTACTTCCAATGTCTTTCCGCCATCCATGCTGATGTTAGCATGTCGCATATCATGTTGTTTTTATTTCACTGATGTATCTCTCAGAATTAGCCTATCCATAAAATAAACATAGACATAGTATAATCACATAATATCAATTCATATGCACATGATACTGACCTCAAATATATGTCCTAACTACTCTCCCCACTTGATTCTCCTTAAGACCAAGAACCCCTTCATGTCTTTCACCTACATAAGCAATCATTCCTCCACAAGAATGATCCCTAAAAACTTTTTTGGACAATGACATAAATACATAGACACATGGAACACATACATAAACGTTAGCATAAAATAATCATGATCTTGTCAGACAACGATATGCACACATACACATATATACATACAAACATGAACATAAAACAATAATGATCTAGGGAGACAACAACATACATACATGCATATATACATATAAACATTAGCATAAAAAAATCATGATCCATAATGACCCTGTCAGACATGACATACATACATACATACAAGTATACACATATAGACATCAACATAATCATGATCAAAATGTAATTACTAAATATCATAAGGTCAAGGTTAAGATAACTTCCTTATTTGTGCACAACATGCACAACATTGAGAACAATAGTTCCCAACTTAGCCAAGGCATTCGACACCTCAGATCCATTTACTTTACCTTTTCTGGTTACCTTTCTCATATATGTATTGCCATTGTCCATTTACCAAAATTAACCCAACCAGTCCAAATGACTGTCATAGTCTTACCTTCTGCTACGCTTACTCATGCACCGAGTTTTATCCAGGTCTTACCTGTTGAAAATAGAAATAAGAAATGTTAAAAATAGAATCCAGAAATTCCAATTTAATTTGTCCTCGAATTAAATTGTGAATTAAAATTGTAATTCTTTTCTCAAAGCAAATTGTAATAGTTATTTAAATTAAGTTTACTTAGTTAGGAATTTCGAGTTGGAAGTCTTTTAGAAGTCATGTATATGTTCTTCCTAAGTTTTAGGGGTCCATGATGAGTTTATTTATGGGTTGTAATTAGATAAATCAATTTACTGAGTTATATTTAGTTAAATTAGTTCTAATTGTTTGTGGAATAATAGAGGATTAGCAGTCCATTGGTGCACTAGTGCATCCAAAAGTGTTACTATAGTTAACTGAAGATTCCCTCATGAGAAACTCATGCATGTTAGTTCAGAGAAAGACCCAGTTAAGACTAGAGTGCAAGGACAATGTACTATCAATTGTATGATTTACTGAGTTGTAAATGTCATGCATGTAATCAAAGAAGGACCTAATTTTGGATTTCTCAGTTATGGATCAGGAATTTCCATTTAAATGCGAGCTAATTCTCTCAGGAATTGGGCAAAGAATTAGAAGCTTGGAGGCTTTTAACTTTAGCTAAGTATTGTCCAAGGGAAGTCATCATGGAGAGGATAGGAAATACTTGTGCAGGTTAAGATCAAGGTTAAGAAAAGCATATTGTATTCATACAAATTATTTGACCAAGGGCGCAAGTAATCAGGGGCTTGGAGAGCAACAAAAGATGATATAGATCGGCTTAAGCTTGCTTGTGAGCAGAGAGATTGACCATACTGAGTGCCGAGATTTTTCTTATGAGAATAAACATTGTATTATCATCTTGGATTTATAATTTAATGCAATACAAATAGTGGGGGTTTTCAAATGAGGCTTATCCCATATACTTATTGTGTTATGTGCCATTCATTTTTATTCTTCTTGTTCATATTATTTTCATTGATCTATTGGCTTCCCCTGTTTGAAAGTATAAGTAGATCCTTGTCCTATGATTTAGTACATTAAATAATCTTGTGAATCTACACAAAATATCTACATTACCTTACATGTTGGGTTTCATTTAGCTCTCCCCAAGCTCCATTAACTTCCCCTTTCCAAAACGAATTCTCAAGACTCAAAACATAAGAGGCAAGACAAGAAACAAACAAGAAGAAAAACATGAAATTCAATAACAATATGACTCTACAAACAAAGTGGCATGGCCATGCACAAGACAAAAACAAAACGCAATCAAGCACAACAAATCACCAAAACACCAAAAGCACAAGACTAACAACAGACACCATGACTCAATCTCCATGGTTCCCAATGCTTCCAAGGAAAATCTCAACCTAAGCCTTCTTTAGAATTTCATGGAAGTTTCCTTTCCATGCAATTCCCTGCATCATATTTCCATAAACACATAACTGCCAGTGCATAAATAAGCATAATAATACACCAGTTACCTTATCTTGTCATGCCAAGGATTCTTCCTTGTAGTTGAACACATATGTGCCATGTCTCAAGGGACTCTAATCCCTTTAACAGATCTAGCTATAACTAGACAACAACTATTATACCTATCAAATACATGTCCATGAATATAGCACATGGCCACATAATGTCAGACATAATCAATGTTCAGAAGACTTCTGGTATTCAAAGCACTCATTCATTTTGAATTAGGGTTTCCAAACATAGCCAAAGGAATTCTTGCCTAATTTCTTTCCTTTACCCTTTTACCTTGTTTCAATTGAGTCTTACTATGTACTGTCACATCACCCAAATTTTAATTATATAAACACATCAATTATTACCTTGTAACACTAATACCAAGCATGTTTCCTGCAAATGTTTACACATGTCAACCACATGTTCTAAATATCAATACAATCATATCTATCAATTTGAAATCACCATTTACCAATACTAACAATCATGTCATAATCCATAGTCAAATCATAGTTATTAGACTTAATGCTACAACTATCACCTCCATACACTCAAATACATATCAACTATCTCAACACATATGTGTGAGTAAAAACATCTTAAAACAATATCATTTCTTGATACAACCTTATAGACACATACTCATATCATACAATTAATAAAACATTCAGCAACCGATAGACGACATAATAGACATCGACACTCAAACACCAAATATATGTCATAATAAAACGGTTAAGCACAAAGCAGACGACATAAGCAAGTTCATACCTTAATGTATCTCAAGGGAGGCTATCTTATCTTCACAATCAATCTAGTTAGAACTATATAACTTCTGAACACATAAGCTCAAACACAAATAAGATCATGATATCCATAATAGTCACAAAATAACATGTTCACATCATAAACTCATAAACATTTGTCATTCATGCATAACAATCACATATGTACAATCAGTGTAGGTTAGTACAACATAATGTCACAAATAAGTCGACTCATACCTGAATGTCATAACCCTAACCATATGCATAGGCCAATCGAATTTAGTATGATACATATAACATCAAGATCTTAAGGTAATAACCCTAATAATCAAGTTACTAGAATAAAACAACAAGTTATACATCATGCTCATCAACAACATATAACCTAATCATCAAGCTAACTATAATATAACAACAATAAGTTATATATCATGTTAATTAATAATGTATAACATAATCATCAATTTATCTTAACATAAAACAAAAATAGCAATGCATACAACCACAGGTTACTATCATTCATGACTATCCAACACATGTGCACATAACTACACTAATAAACCTGCATCTATCATGTATTAACCATACCATCAATAGAATGAATGGTATACACATAACCATAATGCATATAACAATCCTTAACCTACATACCTGGATGCCCAACATACAAACCTGTATGACAACATGCTTTTGTCTCGAGGTCCACTGCTATAACTTCACTTTAATGATCTACATCCCCTGCTTTATCTCAGCCAACACATTAGCATCATAACATAATAATATCTTATGATGACCTAATTGCATACAATGACCTTAGAATTCATTTATAACCTACCATACATGCATGACGATAACCACAAAAATGCCTGCATATAGACACCGACATGCATAACAATACATATACACCCATACACTCATAATGACAAATCCCACAACACCACCATCAACCTTCACATGGCGACATCATTACAACCATGATAAACACCATGAAAATGCAACAAGCACATGGACTACAAGCATAAGCAACACATATGCAATTGACATGAATTCATGACAACCACACCGCCCATCCAGCTTGAGGGGTGAACCATGCTCTGTTACCACTCTGTAAGACCCTCTTGCTACATCTACCAAAGTAAATAGCCAACTAGGGTAAACATGAAACAAGAGGATAATATGATTAGATTCAACCTCCTAGTGACCTTAAGTAATTGAAATTGATGAAAGCATAAAATACAATCCTTCCACATCAGCTACAGGACGCCTAAGAACCATCCCAACTCTCCAAGTAGCTAGCCACTGGGTCCCACTAATTTTTTTGACCACTTAATCTCTGGACACTCTCATGTTGTAGGCCTACTAGTGTCTAGGTAGCTTTGGATGCTCTCATGCTATAGGCATGCCAATGTCCATGGACTATTTTGTCCAGTACTGTGCCAGTGCCCCGGGTTTGGAGCCACTTTTTAAGGCCCAGAGCCCAGGTCACTACCCAAAATTCAATGACATCTCCAGAATAGTAAAATACCATGGAAACAATGATGCAAAAGAAGATAGTTGAACAAGCCCTTAATTGGACCCCTACTAGCCATGACAGGAATTTCGTGAAACGTATCACAAATATGTAATCTACAGGTGTAAATAACATATTTAAGTGTAGGGATATCATACTTTTCTGAGAATCGCTAAGAATCATTGTTCCCTCATATCATTTGCTGCATTATCATCTATTAGGTCATTGATACATTTTCAAGTAATTTACAAGTAAACACATGATGAGATCCATACATAGCCATTGTCATAAAAGACATACATAACCAGCATAAATACCAATTAAATCACAACCATATGATCCAAATATAAATCAATATAATACTCATAGAAATACAAGGAGAATTAACCTTTCATTAATGATGCAAAATCCAAACCCGAGATGGGACTACCACATTCCACCTGACCATAGAATGGATGAGCCAAATCTCTCTTAAACCATTCACCCCCATGTGATATTCCAAGCATGAATGTGGGATTCAAACTAAAAGAACCAACCAGGGCATCCCGAGGCTAAACCACCTCACCCTCATCAATAGAAACTAGGCTTTATCGTAATCCATCCCAGATCATTAGGCCAATACAATAAACATGTCTTAATAGGCTTTACCATGATATCCTCTTGATCACTAGGCCAAAATAAGCATGGATGCCACCGAATTTATCCATCGACAATGCGAGTAATTTTCTTGTCTCCTAGTCTATCAGGCTTTACCGCAATCCAAACCCAAATAACTAGGCCCTAACCTGAGACCCACTCTTCAGGATTTACCGCATATCCAAAACCCAGGATTACGAGCCCCAACGAAGAGAAAACCACCTCTTGGATTTACCATATATCCTTCCATTAATGGAAAATTATTCCTAGGCCCACCAAGGCAGCACATTCCTATCTTTACCACAACCCACAGTCTGGATCAGGGGCCACTAGGAAAGTGGCTTTACCGTGATCCATAGTCGGGTCTAGGGACTAGTAGGCCATGTGCTCTATCATTCATCAATCCACCTCACTTAGCTTCGGATCCATCTGCAAATTCACTCAACCAAAACATCAGAACCCCATCTCACCATGGCTATCCAAAAATAGGAAGGCTAGCCTAAAAACATTGTCACACCTAGAAAAACCCATGCCATGATAGAAAAGAACCACATGCAATACTATGCATGCAAAATCTAGCAATGAAAACACACATGAAAATCGATACCTACAAAAAATCTTGTTGTAGCTGCTTGATCTTACTCTTTCTTACTTTCTCCTTCCTTCTTATTTCCTTCTTTTCCTTTCTTTATCCAATGAAAAACCTGAGAAAAAGCTTACACATTGATCCTCATAAGCCTTTACTTGATTCATTTTCAATTATTTTCCTTCATTTTTATCCCTGAAAACTATGACCTTTCACCTTCCTTTTCTCCTAATTTCCATTATTTTCATAAATAACATGCCAATTAATTCCTCTTGCCTTTCCAAAGCCTTTTCCTTTTCCTTTGCCAATTTCCTTTAGCCATAATAATTGAAATGAACACCCACTAGGATGTTTTTCCCACCATTCATCTTGGAATACGCGTCCCATCAACCGTGGGCTTATCTATTTTTACATGGATTTTTAACCAAGGCTATTACAAGATATCTTTCCAACGTTGTAAGAAGTGTGTCAATCAAAGTTCATATGCAAAAAATTATGCCACTCAGAAGTTGACCTTCCTTTTTTCACACCTATAATTCAGGAGGATGTCACATCAACCCCCATTATTCATGGAAAAGGGGCAAGCCACATGTTTGTGATGTAAAAGACTCTGGAAGAGTCTATATTGTAACTTTACTTAAGATTTGATGTAGTCAAACTTAACCACCAGTAGGTTATTAGGCTGTGTTATAACTAGGCCACTGGGAGGAAGAGGCATTCCATTCTTTTGAGAGCATTTTTTTCCATGGTTGAGAAAAGATAGCCAAGAGGGATAGGAGGTAGAGAACACAAAGAGGATTTGCGTGTTATAGTAGCCAACGAGCCACAAAACCTATTTCTTTGTACATGCAACCATATTTCTAGGCAGATAAAGAGAGCGAAGAGATCTTGCCTTCCAATTAGGTTTTCTCCCGAAAGGGTTTCCCGGAGAGAATATCTTGTGTCTTATGTGTGGGTGAGAGTTTATTTGTCATTCTCTATTTTTTTTCATAGTTTCCATTCGCATGCATGCACTAATTACAATTAAATCTATAGATCTTAAAGTTTAATAAAACTGTAATAATGTAGAGTCATAGATTTTTAATATAGTATTACCAAACCTGTTGTGAAGAATTGTCCATTGGAGTATCCACGATATATTATGGATCATTTGGTATCAAACTAGGTTTGTTTGAGTATTTTTTTTTAAATTAGAGGTATCTGATTAATGAGGCCAAAAATTGGAAAACCCTAATCATGGCTAATGAATCTGTAAACAGACTTCATTATCCTCCAGAGGTGAGTTTTACATGGTTGGAACAACATGTCACAGATATCTACCATAATGTAAGCCTCCTCATCACGGCCTTGAATATAAAGTTGGGGATATTTGGAGAAGATGGGGGTTCAAATGCAGAGGAAAAATATGAACCGGGATCAGAAGATCAGGGAGAAATAATGAACTAGTAGAAGAAAGAATCCATAAAAGATCAACCCAGTTCGAGTGTTGTGAATCGATATCTATTTAAAATGGAAGTAAAAGTCAATATCAAGCCATACCGCGATGAGATCGATGCTTTGAAGCTAAACCACTCATTGTAGCAATTGGAAGTTTATTTCAACGTTCATCATATTAGGGAAGTTCAAAAGATCTCAGTTTTGCAACAAAAATTAGAGGGCCATTCACTGAATTGGTGGGAGAGCCACACAAAATCCCTGAGGTTGGAGGGAGAACCTCTAGTGACCAAGTGGGAGGATTTGAAAACCCTCATTAAGTCAAAATTTTATCACAATGTTATCACAATTTTATCACAATAATATCATAATTTTGTCACAATTTTCACATTACTACGATACTGGTATATAGTGCTACAATAGTGGTATATAGTGTTACTTTGGAGGAGCATATTTCACATTTTACATAGGTGTTGGAAACATTGAAGAAGCAACAACTTCTAGCAAATCTCAATAAGTGTGAGTTTGCACAACAATCATTGGTATATCTTGGGTATGTGATCGATGGAGAAGAGTTGAAGATAGATCTTTCCAAGATGGAGGCCATCATGAAATGACCAGTGCCTACTATTGTTTATGAGGTCAGGAGTTTCAATGGGTAAGCAGAGTACCTGAGGAAATTCATGGCCTCATTTCAATTGTAAGAACACCACTCCACACCATAATAGTAAGTGGCAAGATTTTCTAGTGGGGAAAGGTCAACATAGGGATTTCAAGGAGTTAAAGAGGAAGATCATTCAAGCACCCATTTTGGCATTACCAAACTTACAATGACCATTTGAAGTGGAGATAGATGTGAGTAAGTATGCTATGGGAGTTGTCTTGATGTAGGGAGGAAGGCTTGTATGCTGCCATTATGATGCATTTCATGGGGTGGTTCTTAAATACCTTACCTATGACAAGGATCTCTATGCCATGATACAAGCTATGAAGAAGTGGAAGCACTATTTGATGGGAAAAGAGAAAATAATCCACACAGATCACCAATCATTATAGTACTTGAAAGCCCAGAGTAAGCTACATTAGAACATGCATTACAAGTGGATAGGGGTTTTACAACAATTTCATTTGGTGATCAGTTATAAGAAGGGAAGCACAAACAAGTTGGTTGACATGCTTTCAAGGTTACCCACATCGAATATTATAGCTTTGGAGACTATTATGCATATGGAGTTGTTCACCCATGATGGATATAGAGAGGCATATTCAGAGGATGATGACTTTGATGATGTGTATCCATAGTTGCAAAGTCAGATTCATGTGCATGATGGTGACAACGTCATTGAATACCATCTCCAAGATGGATTACTCTATAGACTGGATAAGCTATGTGTTCCTAAACGTGAGCGATTGCAGCTAATTACAGAGGTTCACAGATCTAAGGTTGCAAGGAACTTTGGTGTAGGGAAGACCGTGGCTAACTTGAAGAGGTATGTGTATTGTCCCAAATGCAAGAGCAGGTATCTAGGTTGATAAGACGATGCATGATTTGTTGTACTAACAAGCCTAACAATAGGAAATAGGGTCTATATAATCCCTTAATTATACCTATGCGTCCTTGGGAAATAATTTCCATGGACTTTGTGGTAGTTGATAGGTTTAGAAAGGTGTTAATTGATGCCCTATAAAAGCACCATCAGTAGAGAAGAAGCAACAAGCTTGTTCTTTAGACAGGCGTGGGTGCACTTTGGGATACCAAGGAGCATCATTCCAGATAGGGATACAATATTTATTAGCGAATTCTGGACTACATTGTGGGAGAAGATGGGTATGAAGTTAAAGAGATATAAAACATTCCATCCACAGACAGATGGGTAGACAAAAGTAGTCAACCAGAATTTGGTTCAAATTCTAAGGGGATACAATCAGAATCATCTGAAGACCTAGGATAAAAATATATTATATGTACAACATTCTTACAATAGAGCAATCCAGACTTTTATAGAAAAGTCCCCATTTGAAACTTGTTTTGGATATTTTCCTCCTTCACCTTTGGATATTGCATATGGGCAGCAAGGATGAGTTAGGGAAGATCTTATAGGATATTCTTTGAGGGCTGAAAATTTTATAGAGAAGATCAGGAAAATCCATCTACTGGTACAAGAAACATTGCATAAGTCATAGGAAATGTATAAGGCTAGGCATGATCATCACAAGACGGAGAAAATGTTCAAGGTTGGAGACAACGTATGGCTACAATTGCACAAGGAGAGGCTGCAGAGGCCTGGTAAGAAAATCAAGGCTCTAAGCTATGTTCCCTTTGAGATACTAGAAAGGGTGGGTGATAATGCCTATGAACTTAGTTTACCACCATATATGTCCATTTACTCAGATGTGAATGTGGAGAATTTGAAACTCTGTGAGCCTTCCATATTAGAGTAGGAAGAGGAACATGTCCTACCTTTTGTGGATGATTTGGCTCTAGACATGTAGGTAGAGATGAAAGAAGATACAGTTTTATAGAAGAGGTCCAGAAATAAAAGATAGAGGCATCATGACCTTTGGTAGATTAGGTTGAAGGGACAAATTCCAAGAAAAGCTAAATGGTACACTAGAGAGAAGGTGGAGGAAACATTTCCTCAACTCATTCAATAAAATATTTTAGGGACCAAAAGCCTCCCAAAATGGGGAGGTGTGATCTGGATTTGATCATTATATTGTTTTTCTTCCATCTTGATGCATTTGGAGTGGAATAAGTGGAGTAATCAACTCATGGGAATATTTTTACCGTCGGGGCCTAGTTTGGCGAAACAAGGTCTGAAAATGTTTGGGAGAGTTTTGACGCATCAAATGAATTTTTTTGGGGGTAAAAATTTGCCACTTTAGCATAGAAACTTTTCATGTTGTTCTACACACAAATATATTTCAAACGGTGCAAGAAGCGCGCCAATTGGAGTCCACATGCAAAAGTTATGTCACTTAGAAGTTGACCTTCCTGTTTTCACACCTATAATTCAAGAGGATGCTGCATCAACCCCCATTATTCAAGGAAAATGGGCTAGCCACGTGTTTTTAATGTAAAATAATTTAGAAGAGTCTATATTGTAACTCTACATAATAGTTGATGTAGTCAAACCTAACCACTATTAGGCTATTGGGCTGTGTTATAGCCAGGCCACTACGAGGAAGAGGCATTCGAGAGAATTTTTTTTCCATAGCTAAATAAATATAGCCAAGAGGGATAGTAGGTAGCGCACATAGAAGTTATTTGTGCACCATAGAATCCCACAAGCCACAAGCCTTACTTCTTTGTACCTATATATATATTTCCATACAGAGAAAGAGATTGAAACGATCTCATCTTCTAGCTAGGTTTTCTTCTAAAAGGGTTTCCCAGAGAGGTTTTCTTCTGTGTTTTCTTATTTTTCATTCTCTACTTTTCTGCATAATTTCCATTTGCATGCATGCACTAATTACAGTTAAATCTACAGATCTTAAAGTTTAATAAAAATGTAATAGTGTAGAGTCTTATATACTTGATATAATATTATCAGATCTATTGTGATGAACTGTCCAGTGGAATATCCACGACAGTTTACAGATCACTCTTGCATAATATAATATTGTGTTTTGCAATAGTTTATATTAATATTTTGTTTATATTTATTTATTTTCTAAAGGGGTGGTATTTAACACTAGTTCATATATATATGTGTGTGTGTGTGTGTGTTCAATTTAACTAACCATACCCCTGACGTTGGGTAATTTAACTATCATTTAAATTACTTAGCATTAAGTTATCAATCCAAGTTCACATACTTGTGAAGTACACTTGCACAATATATGCTAGGAAATCAACTTTCAATTTTAATACTAATAAAAAATTATAATACCAAGAAATGAATGGTAAGCCTATGCAAATGAATCAAAATATTGCGATGAAGTGAAAATAAAATCTTAATCTAAAAAGAAATTGAATTTTAAACAATACAAATGCAAGGAAAATCTATGAGATGAAATCTAGTCAAAGGACACACACATAATTCTGATGGAAGTAATGAAATGACTATTCTTGAAGGCAATAAAAGCAAAGGCAATATTCTAATCTAGTGAAAGCAAAGACAATCTATTCTATGAAATGAACTTTTAATCTAATGAAAGTAAATACACTTATGCTAATTAAAGCAATATATCTAATCTAATGAAATCATTTGAATTTAATATATCAAAGCATGAAATATTAATCTATGAAAAAATATGAAATTTAGTCTATGAAAGCATGGAAATATTTAATATAGGAAATGAAGTAAATCTAATCTATTAAAGCTTGTAAATTTAATCTATGAAAATGATCCCATTTAGCTATGAATGCATTGAAGGCTGTAAAACAATTCAGAAATTCAGCGTGTCTTAAAAGCTTAGAGTTCATCCATAAATTAAATCCATGATTTGACTAAAAATTATTGTGCAAGAAAATTACGCTATGAAATAATATTTGCAAATGAAATGAATGCACTTGATTTGAAAAGGATCTATTCAAAAGGATTAAAATACATATTGCATAAAAGAGCATAAAATAAACTAATCTATCTTTGAAAACTGAAACATTAAAATACACTCATACTCATCAAATCCCCATTCTAGAGTGCATAAGAGGTGGAAAGTTCAGGAAAATATTGATCAAACATCAGATCTCACCATGAAGGCATAACCATATCAAAGGATTGTATTAATTAAATAGTGAGTGAACTACAACGGTATTTATAAGTGCCAATATTTAGCATTCCAAAAATTAACACCCCTTTGAATGGAGAAGGCACGCTTATTTATACAAAAACTAAGATAAGTAATTGGTAAATGTGGATCCAAAAATATCTCTTAGATCCACACATCTCTCCCAGATCCACAAATATCTCATGTGATTACAACCATGTGTTAACATCTAGCAAGTAACATATCTTCACATCCTCTCACAAATCTCTAAAATATTTGATATGCAACACTTATGAAAACTTCCATGATTCTTCTCCATGAAATGTTTTTGATCAATGATCCAAAATATTCTTCCAATCTTCAAGAGTTTGAAGAGGACATTCGAATGTGAGGCTCACAAGCAAAATATGAATTTGTTGGAATCTTCAAATATGCCTACACACGTCACAAAACTCATCCAACTTTTAGATATAAGTGAATATATGTTATTTTTTCAATATTTAACCATAAATTCACTCAAAATACCAAAATAAATGTATTGGAAAATAATATGTCTAAACCCATACTTAATCATGAAGAGAGTCTTAGTGCATGGTTATGGCGTTGTGAAATATGCTAAATACTGAAGGAAAGTGAAATAAAAAAGAGTGAAAAGGATGATAGGAGACCCAACACCTGACATATCTAACCATCATTCTATTTCAGATATTGGTAGTGTGTTTCACATATTGATGTCATGATATATTATAGCATCAGATCACCTTTGTTAATATACACTTATTTCTTAAATGTTTGTGTAATGTGGTATTAAATATATCCATTCCTTCGACAGATTTATATGTGATAACATGTGGCACATGTCGTGAATATGTTACAATATGAGATGGACACGATGATCTACCTTTTCGACCATATCGACGATAGAGAATGAAAACCTAAATTATATCGATGGTCATAAATAATGAGGGTTTCTTATGCACAGTTAAATGATATTCTGACCCAAAATTCATTCTTTTCTAATTCAATGTGTTCGAACTAGAATGTCGCCGCTCCACAATCCTCTCTAAATTTCTTCTATTGTGTTTCAATTTAAGAAAGATTAAGGATTGACTGTCTTTTTCTGCAATATTAACTTGGATGGGATGTAATTCTATTTGTGCATATGGTGTTTTCTTTCCTAATATGAGGTTATTTATTTATCTTTTTGACTTACAATGAGTACTAGGGAGCGGAGCGCAGCGCCCTCAATCAGAGCAACCAGGCGACCTACCAGCATCCTCCACCAGGGAACATCTGACGACCAGTTGACCAACCATAAACAACGGAGCTCTCCCGATGGACGTGGGACTGGTGGGCTAGAAGCAACCCCCTTGAACCAATCAATGGTCTTCGCGTTGGAAACCACTTTCTGGTATTACAACACACCCTCCCTCCATACAAGAAAAATGGCAGAACGATACCTTCCCAACTCAGCGTCCACTGCCACACGTCCGTTGTAGAATCCCATGCATGATAACGTGATCTAGGAGCGCCAGAAACATCTCTCTGGAATGTTCATCGTCGCCTTATATTCCCACATCCTGTTTTCGCGCGAGGCTTTTTCCGCCCTCCGGGGCCTCACGAGCCTGTCTGAAGAGGCTCCTTCTATGTGCAGAGTTTCGTCAACCTCCCCCATGTTTTTGTCTGGCCTTATTATATCCACCTGATCTCAAGTTTTCGGTTACACAACGCTGGCTGGATGTCTGGGGTTTGGTCTCTCTGGCGCTCACGCTCGGGGTGTTTGGCTCTCGCTTCAGGTCAGTACTTTGGAATCCTTGCTCAGCGTTTCTGTTTTTCCTTCCCTATCTGTTTAAAGGGGAACAAAAGCTGGTCCTTTTCACATTATGTGCTATGATTATTTTGTTATCATCATCTTGATACAGCAATTCATGAATGGTAGTTCTTTTTTTTTTTCTGGTTTTTGCTGAAATGCTCTCAAGATGATAAAGGAACTCATTCTTAGATTTAGAAATTTCATAGTTATATATAAGCCATGCACAGACGTAAGGTTTAGAATTGGTGAGTGGTGGTGCATCTTCAAGGTTTACTGTTGTTGTTTGGATTGTGATGAACCTGCTTCACTGTAGAAGTTTTCCAGAGGTCTAATCGAACTTCCTCAGACCCTGAAGAGATTCACCAATCTCCCCTCCCGTCCGAAATTCTCTTCTGGCGACCAGACTTGTTCTCGTCCTTGGCCGGTTTTTTTCAAATTGGCTTAGGTCTTTACTTCCCACTGTCCATCACAATCAGGCCTTGTACTGGACCTATCTAACATATCCTAAAAATATCCTTCTCGGGGCCAAATGGCGGCAACAATGACATCACCTGCACAGGGTCTGAATGTCGAAAGTCTCTGAATAGTACAAGATATCTCTCTATCAATGTCCTTATGACCTCCAGATTATTCTACCTGGGTTTCAGGAAATCCTTCTACTATACTGTCATCCACCCAGATATTAATTTCCCTTTAGGTTACATTGCCCACGGAAGTCAGAAACCCTTGCTGTCTAGGTACTTATCCGGATTTGGTAACAGTTCAAATTGTCATCAAATCTCGAGGTAAGCTTTTGGAGGCGAATGGACGGAGCCCCCGATGCTATCGCCATAGAGGACCTAATTAAAGCCACCATGGAAGCTGAGCGAGCATGGGGGGGTGCCTCGCTGGAAGGGGATTGGCAAACGACTTTGGATGACATGGTGGTTAAACCATCCATACAGAGTGTAGTTCCGAGAAAATCTTGTCCATCTTCCCAAAGGAAAGCAGAGGCAGCTCAGAAAGATAGGAGCCCTAACGGAAATAATTTCTGCTACAATAAGACCCGTAAACCTGCCAAAACTACTGCCCCACCGCCGGCTTTAAGGGTTGACAGTGTGCACCTGAACGACAGGATCGAGAGTCTACAGAACCTCGCTCTTATTGGTAAGTGGCATTTCCCAGAAATGTCTGATACCGACATGAGGAAATGGCTTGCGACCTATTGGAAACCAGTCATCGGTTATATTCCGGTCATCTCAAGCCTAATGAAAGAGTGGTACTGTTTCCACTTCCTAAGTGCAGCTGATGCCGAAGCCATTCAGAGAAGGCCATGGGTTTTCAAAAGGAGTTTTTTGGCCCTGTATAGGTGGTATATTGGCTTTGATCCTCTGAAAAATACTCCCTTGAACAATCTTATTTGGGTTAAATGCCCAAACCTTCCTTTGGAGCTTTGGTCCAACGAAACCCTGGAGGAGATTGGCAATGCTATAGGGAGATTCATCTATGTCGATCCATGGTGTCTGGGAGAAAAGGATAAAAGAATCGCATGGATTCTCATACAAAAATCGTACAGGGGGGGATATCTAGACCATATAGAGATGGCGTGGAAAAACCAGATCATCAAACAGAGATTGGACTTTTGGGGCATACCTTTTAGGTGTGCTGCTTGTCATAAAATGGGCCACTTAATAAAAAATTGCCCCAGTTTCAAATTGTATGACTACAGGCGGTTCAGGCAAAAGATGAGTTGCAGAGCCTTATCATCTAGTCCCTCAACCCTGGGGATCTCGGAAGATCACATCCCTAAATCTCCCGCGACCCCTCGAGCACCATCTCAGGATCCTCCTTTGTGTCCTGAAACCAATCCTGCTGGCCTGAATAATTCATATAGCCCTGTGAACTTTAGTCCTTGTGAGATCCAGAGATCTCCCATTCCGGAGCCGAGAGACGACCGGCCAATCCCATCGCCAAGTCCTATGAAGATGAAGGATTTCTCAGCTGACTCTTTTCCATTGAGTCCAATGAAGGGGAAAGAGTTCTCCGTTGGATCTATTCCCATTCCTATCTCGTCCTCATCTCCTCCGCCTGATCAATCCCTTTTGGCCCGCATAAAAGGAAAGGAACCGTGCGTGTCAATCACCCCCTTAAACTCCCCGGCCTCATCCCCTGTTAATCCCTGTGACAGTGATTTGGACCTCCTACTCAATAGAAAGTCCCTCGAATTGGAGCCTTTAACGATTCACAAGCCCGGGAACCTAGCCTCGCCTTTCATTAGCCCGGACTCTGCAAAAAATATAACTGTCAGGAAAAAGAGTCGGGGTGGCAGCAGGCATTTTAGAGGAAGAACCACAGTTACAGATAGAGGGATCAGAAATATGTCATTGGTTGATGTGCCCATCTATGACTTACCAGACTCTCAGCCTCTTAGAGCAAGCATGGCTGGCGAGTCATCAAAATGATCCCTATTGTTTCTCTGAACATAAGGGGTCTTGGCATTGATCCCAAATTCTTAACGCTAAAGAATTTCTTCTTCTCTTCCAGGGCCGGTGTAATTCTCATCCAGGAAACCATGCACAATCGAGAGGACACTATTTCTTATTTCAGGAAAATGTTTCCTTCTTGGTATATGGTTGCAATAGAGGCTTGTGGTTTATCAGGGGGTCTTGCAACTCTATGGGATCCCGTGCGAGTGAGAGCAAAGGCTTACAGGTGTTTTGCTGGGATTATTATAGCGGCTTCCATCAGGGGATACGATTCTCCTATCAATATTCTAAACATATATGCGCCTTACAAAAGCAGAGCTCCTTTCTGGGAAAACCTCTTCTCTTTAGACTTGTTTGATATTCATCATCTCCTTATTGCTGGTGATTTAAACATAGCACTGAGCTCTGAAGAGTGTTGGGGTCATGGGAAGATAAATAACATGCTTGCTGATTTCATTAAGCTCGAGCTGCTAAACAGAAACATGGTGGATATTGTGCCTTCGGAGATGAAACCGACATGGACAAATGGCAGAATTGATAAAGCCTATATTGCTAAAAGAATTGACCGCTTTCTTGTACATATCAGTGTCCTAGACAAAATGGGCATGCCCTGCTCAACAGTGGAAAACATTCTAGTTTCGGATCACAGACCTATTCTGTTAACATGGCCTCAAAAGCAATTCAGAAAGGGATATTCATTCAAGTTTGACAGAACTCTCCTCCAGGACTCAGCATTCAATGAATATATCACCAATGCATGGAAAGAACTAAAAGCAAGGGATAAGCTCCCCCACTTCTCAACTTTCAGAGAAAAGATGGAAGAGATCAGAAAGCTCGTCAAGAAATGGAAAATTCAAAAAAGACAGAAAGACAAAAGGGACTTACTGTTGTTACAACAAGAATTGGACTCTCTTTTGGGACTAATAGATTTTGCCTCCTGCTCTTTCGAGAAGAAATGTCGCCTAAGGGAGTTGGAAAGGGAAAAATTTAAATTGTTGCAGCAGGAGGAATCCTTCTGGAGGCTCAAAAGTAGAGCTTTATGGCTCCAGGACGGTGATAAAAATACCAAGTTCTTTCATAATTATGCAAATGCTAGGAGAGTCAAAAACTCTATTTGGAAAATAAAGGACGACAAGGGCGGGTATGCTGTCTCTCACGAAGGCATTACTAAACAGGCTGTAAATTTCTTCAAGGAACAGTATAGCAGAGGAAAAGATATTGCATTCAGGGATATTCTATGGGGCATTGACCTGATCCTGGAAATGTTCGATGACGAGAAGAATGAAGCTCTGTTCCAGCCAATCACTGAAAATGAGCTTCTTGGAGTCATGAAGTCTTTCAAGAAAGACAAATGCCCCGGCCCGGATGGCTGGACAATTGAGTTCCTGATCCATTTCTTTGATCTTTTCAAATTGGATCTTCTGCGAATGGTGGAGGCATCTAGGATGTCGGGGAGCATTCACCAGCACACTACTTCTACATTGATTGCTCTTATCCCAAAAAAGGGAGAGCCTGATTCTTTCCAAGATTTCAGACCGATTTCTTTATGCAACATATCCTTCAAGATCATTACCAAGATTATAGCTGAAAGAATCAAAGATACGCTGGCATCCTATCTAACTCCAAATCAACATGCTTTTCTGAAAGGGCGCAATATATTAGATGCTGTGGCCAGCACACAGGAATGCCTTCATTCTATGTTCTCCCACAATACAGAGGCTGCTATTATGAAAATTGATCTACAGAAAGCTTACGATTGTTTGGACTGGGGGTTTATGCAAAGTCTCCTGGTGAAGATTGGTCTGAAATCCTGCTCTATTCGATGGATTATGGCATGCATAGAAAATGTTAACTATGTGGTTATTATAAATGGCTTTCCCTCTCCTTTTTTCCGAGCAGAAAGAGGCTTGCGTCAGGGCTGCCCCCTCTCGCCTCTCCTCTTCATCTTGGCCATGAACTCCATGAGTACGCGCATCAACAAAGCGGTTGAAGAAAACTTGTGTGTTGCACGGAATGAGTCGACCTTGCGGACAAGATAGACCTTCCTAGAATCTAAATAAGACCTAATGACAAGCAAACCAACCAGACACTATCTTTCCCTAAATATGCTTTAATAAACAATAGCAAACAAGTGTTTTTAGGGCCTACCTTTGGTCCAACACAAGCTTGTGGATGCCCTCGCTCCTTTGATTCCAATGAGCTCCTTTTCACGAATCTGCAAACACAAACAAGGCAAACAAACTAAATAGCACCTGAAAAACCAATTGCATAAAACTTGCGCCTTTTGACTTTGATAAAACTTGCACCTTTTGACTTTCATAGGGGTCCGCACCTACACCGTTAGGGACAGAGTGGGTAGGTACGTAGCTTTTGTACACAGAAGGTGCGGGACCGCAGGTGACCATGAGAGAAAGTGCGGAACCAGAGTTACATTGATTTTTAATGTCTTTATCCCATTTCCAAAGCTTGATTTGAAGAGCTGAGGTCTTAGACTTACTCAGGAGGACAGTACAAGTGATGATAGACCCATACTGACTGCAAATAATCATGGTGACGATATTTTTGTGTAACAGATTGCCTCCTAAAGTGCGAAGTCTGTAGTAGATGAGGATTTCATTTATCATATAGGAAGAGTGAAGTAATTTATCATTTCGAGGATCATCTTGTGGAGAGCCCGGTCGGAACCTGTAAAAACATTCAATGCAAGATATATATATGAGATCATATCATCGCTGAGGTAGGCATTCCCATACTCAGACCAAAACTAACTAGAAAACTATCTACTGCTCTGATGTAGGAATGATCTTGTAAAACATCATAAGTATAGACTCATGTGAACATAGTATGGGCGCAGCCATCTGTTTATGAATAGTCCACAACATAATGAATACAAAATTCCTTGCAACTTGGATGGTGGAAACTAGATCCAGGGTCTTCATTTCTACTTCCCGTAATAGTACGATTCTATCCATGCGAATAAACGTGTTGATGTCGAACATGGTAGAAACCACTTGATTACCAGTCAATGATGTAAACTATTAACAAGTGTGAGAGAAACCACCAGTGATGTCAATGGCTCTCAAAGTACCCAGTACAATCCATGAGATGTGAATAAATGTGTTGATGTCGAACATATCACGGAATCCTTCGATCAAAAGTCAATGATGTAAACTGTTGTCAAAGGCGAGAAACCCGCCATTGAGGCATGCAGATCTCAAGGTACCGACGATTCCTAGATCATCTTTCTAGATAATGAGCTGATGTCGATAGAAAGAGATCCGTCGTAGGCAAGCCCACAACACGAAATCATAGAACAAGTTGAAGAAATTTAGTTGCAAGGACTGACTCAGGGATGGTTAAGATGGATGACAGATATTTTGCAGTTGAATGGCTTATTGGCAGTGACCTCTTGAACACATAACGACACGACAGATGACTTGGTGACAATTGACTCAAAGTTAATACGTAGAAACCGATTGAAGACTTTCAATGTGGTTTGATCAACTGTTAGGCAAAGGATTTCCCAACCCAGGTGAATAAAAGTGTCATGTTCAAGAGTGGTTACAAAGTATGACAAACAGATTCATTTTTCTCTCTTTTCCCCCACCATTTCTGGCAAGTACCTCTTTATTTTTGACAAGCTTGAGGAGGATAACATTTGCTTGATTATAAGCTCATCCTTCAGATGAGTCCAACTTAGTTTAAATTCGAACCCTAAGAAGGAGTGGTTCGTTCCTGTTTGTAATTGAACAGGTCCTTTACTGTGAAATTTTAACGAGTCCAGTATAAGAGAAACTCGACATTTTTCAATTTTAGAGAGTCTGAAAAAACTTAAGAAGACTCCAGGGTTGACCTTTTTCGTAAATTTGTGTCTCCCAAGCCCGAAAAAGTATAAAATAATACTTGAGAGAACCGCTTGATCTTTTACGACCAAGGAGTACTTTTCGTTATTAGTGCCCTTGACCCGAAAAAGTAAAAAAGTGATCAATGACACATCGTTTTATAACCAATATCGAATTTGAAACGACAAAAATCCGGCAATCTTTTCACATTTTTACGGTCGGAAAAAGAGCTGTAAGTGGACCGTCTTTTAATTCCATTTTAATGAGTTTAAAAGAAACACTCGGCAATCTTTTCATGTTTTAGGAGTCAGAAAAGAGCTTAAAGTTGACTCTACATGTTTTTTTGTCGAAAATGATAGATTTCGCTCGAATAATCCTTTATTCTGCACAAAAACACAAACATTACTCATACCTGTTTGAAATAGATAAAAGCGTTGCAAAATACATTTTCAAAGTGAAGCATAAACAAATTTGCGATTTATTTACTCAAAAAACTTATAAAAAGGGCTTTTGTCGATTCATTTTTACCATTTGAGTTTGGGTGAGAAAATAGTGCTTTTGCTTAGAAAACTTCCCGTGAATATTGTGGAAAATCCAACCGTCGGAATCGAGCGCCGTCTTCTCCAGGTAATCCACATCATCCTACTCTTCATTTCCAACCATTTAGTTTTTTGTTTTAGTCCTTCATTTCATTTTTTGGGAGGGTTTTTAGGCGCAAAACCCGCGCGCGCGAGGTCCGCAGGTTTACCATTGCGGACCCGCGGACCCCGACTTTTTCTCCATTGGGAAAAAGCTCAGGGTCCGCACCTTCCGTGTAGACAAAGTGCGGACCCACGCACTGTGTCTAACTCGAAGGGTGCGTACCCTGCCGCAAGGGTTTTGAACCCAAAAATTCTCAAAAATGGACCAATCAAAATGTTTTCTAGCAATTTAATTAATCTTTATACTTGATGCAGAGAGTACATCATGCTAGATTGGCGTGAACAAGAGCATGAGGACGTGGATGCTGCCGCATGGAATCATCAGCCTTCACTTGATGCTTTGAGGGCGTGCAGACTGTACAAATTTTGGACCATTCCTGGCATGAGGGCTCAGGTGGATTTCTTACAGTGGCTGGTTGACAGATGGAGCATACAGGACCAGTGCTTCTTCATTGGCGGCCACCAGCTCGAAATCAAGCCGGAGGACATTTATTTCTTGACTGGTTTGCCTAAGAGAGGCGAAGACTTGACTCTGCACGGGACTAGGCCAAGTGGCCAGTCTGTCGATAGCCTCCGGCTAGAGTACTGCAACAGCCAAGCTAGAGACAAAAGGACAGACATAAAGACCATATCTCGTCCTGAACTCATGGTGATTGCGTTTACTGTCACCAGACTTTGCGGAGCTTCCGCATTACATATTGCCACTGGAACCCAGATGCGTATGGCAGTTGATTGCTTTCGAGGCACCATCTTCAACTGGTGCAATGATGTGCTAGCCAATGTGAAAGGCCAACTGACCAGGGCCAAGAGTAGACGACTAAAGACCTTTGGTTATGGGGCTTTGGTCGTGAGTTTTGACCTGGAGAGGGTTCCTATGTTGATCCCACAGCACCTTACTGTTGGAGCTGGGCTTCCTCGAGAGCCCAAACTGATGCGATGGGTCGCAGTCATGGCCCGTCACCCAGACGAGAGGACAGAGGTTGCTCGGTTCAAACCTGAGTATTTACAATGGTTGGAAAGCCAGGTCTTTTCCATTCAGGACTTCCCTTATGTTGGGATAGATTTTTGTGGTGACCCAGACATGGCGCTTCCACCAGGAGAGCGGTGGGACGAGTCAGGTAAAATCCTTTTCAACTTTTTCCTATTTAATTTTTTTTTATTTTTCCATCGTCTCAAAACTGATAGTAAAAATTTCAAATGCAGATGTGGGTCCACAACGACCAGCCACTCTCCGGCCTTTCGAGAGGAGGCAACCAGTTGCACCCGCGCTAGCCCCACAGGACGAATCAACAGAGGTTTTGGCCGAGTTGGAGGGTCATCTTGAGCGCTTGACAGGGGATATTCCTGAGACCACCATAGACGACATTCCTCGTTGACTTCAACGCTATGTGATTGGAGTCCCGAGACCTTTTAGGAGGTTCCTTTGCAAGGTGGCCTGGGCAGTGGTTTCTTATAGAGATCACCACGAGTGATAGGATGATCGCCTATTGTGGGCACATGTGACATTTTTGTTTTTTGTACCTATCATTTTTGCCGATCATAAGGTGTTTTTCAACCTATGATCGAGGACGATGTATATTTTGACACACTCCTATATATATATCACTATTACCAGCTTATCTTGTAAATCATGTTATGAAATGGTTTTAAATTTACATGTATGATTATTGCAAATGTCTATTTAGCGTTCGAGAAGCAATTGCATCTGCTAATGTATTTAAAGACCTTGGAATATGCTGATATTCAATGTAATCAAATTCACGTTCCAAGAGATGCACTCTCAAGAATAATCTCAATAACACTGGATTTCTAATGGCATACACTCTATTAAGTTGTAATACAACAAGTTCAGAATCTAACCTCACTATCAAACTCCGAATCCCAAATGAAATAGATTCAGATAATAACTCAATCACTGCACTATACTCTGCAATGTTGTTTGTTTTTTGACCGAGGCTTACCCCATGCATATAAACTAACTCGTCAGAGGGCGAATAGATAACCCAAGCTGCGGAAGAGATGTTCAGTGTATTACGACAAGCACCATCAGCAAATCCAATGTATGTTTGGAGAGGCATCGACATCTGCAATATCAAGAGTAAAACCAAGATAAGCAGGAATAATAACATAAAAACACTCTCTAAGCTAAGAACACTTTTTAAACTAAAACACACTAGCTAGAAAGAAAAACTAACCTGACTAAAAAATCTCCATACCCATTCTTTTAAGCATAATACCTCTTCAGGTAAAGACCATTTCTGGGTTTACCTAAAGAGTCCCCGTCAAATTCTACCAATTCATAGGCCCCTTTTGCTAGCTTTCGCTTGACAATATAGGGACCATGCCACATAGGAACGAATTTTCCAGTGCCTAATTTATCATTGGCTTGATCATATAATAACACTAGGTCTCCTTCCAAAAAATTTCGAGGGGTCACATCTCGATCATACTGAGCTTTCATACGTTTTGCGTGAGTCTCGATTGCCAATGCAGCATCACGTCGATTCTCATCTAATTGAGCTAAGTATAACAAATGCTTTTCCTCTTCGGAAGTGGCTGGAAGTAACTCGATGGCCATTTGCAGTGACGGGATTTCGCATTCAATGGGTAACACAGCTTCCAAACCATAGACTAGTTGGAAAGGAGTGAACCCTGTTGATGTTTTTACTGAAGTTTGGTACGCCCAAAGCGCTGAAAATAGCATGTTGTGCCAATTCGACCGATGAATCCCAATGATTCGTCAGATCATGATAACTAAAACTTTGTTGATGGATTCAACTAGACCATTCGCTTGTGGATAATAAGGGGTTGAACTATCGTGACATAAACCAAGCTGGCCTGTAAGTTCGGTCATCATAACGTTTAGAAAATGACGCCCATGATCAGTGATTATCACTTGTGGGACACCAAACCTAGCAATTATATGATTGAACATGAAAATTGCAACTGTTTTGCCGTCTGCCTCGAATGTAGGCATCGCCTCGGCCCACTTAGTAAAATAATCTACCGCAAGGATGATATACGCATGCCCCCCGGCCGAGTGAGGGTTACATGTAATAAAATCGATACCCCATTTGTCAAAAGGACCAATGGCAATTATAGGGTGGAGAGGAGCAGGTGGAGCGCGCATTTTACGATAAAAAATCTGGCAGTTGTGGCATTTTCGGACCGCCGTAATACAATCTTTAAACAAGGACGGCCAGAAATAGCCAGCGCGCAATATCTTTTGGGCTGTGGCATACCTAGACATATGACCGCCACACGCTCCAGAGTGACAGTCATTTATAACCCTTTCAGCCTCTTCGTGAGTTAAGCAACATCGAAAAATAGAGTCCGCCCCACGGCGATAAAGAGTATCTCCAATAATTTTGAATTGTTGGGACTGGAATTGAATTTTCCGACGTTCCGACCTTGAAATTTCTAGCCGAAAGGATTGGGTCTAGAGATAGACGATGATATCCCCATACCACGGATCTAAAGCGCTGATTAGAAACAAAGATTCATCCGCAATGGGCTCCTCTGCCACAGTTTCCGTGTCAGCACGCGGGAAGTAACACATTAACTCCGCAAAAACTAAAGATTTCTTAGACTTAGATTTCTCAAACTCCAAGTCGAACTCCTGCATGATAATGATCCATTTAGAGTACTTGCCCCCTAGCAATTTCTTGGTCAAAATGTAGATCATAGGGTTGCAATATGAATTTACCGTAGTTTTACGTAGTAAAATGTAGTGACGAAAACGTTGGACGGCTTGAACGGCTGCCAATGCCAATTTCTCCACATGTGAGTATTTTAGCTCAGTTGGATTTAACGTTCGACTAAGGTAATATATCACATGTTCCGTTCCGAATTCATCTTCCTGAACTAAGACCATTCCAATGGTGGAATGGGAGGCGGCAAGATACAAGAAGTAGTCCTGGTTGTAGTTGGGAGGATGCAACAACGGTGCATGGGTCAACGCGTGTTTGAGTGCATCAAAAGATTTCTGAGCTATCTCATCCCAAGAGAATTGAGTGTTTTGCTTCAACAACCAGGTAAAACCCTTTGTAACCTTGGCGTAGTTAGGAATGAATCGTCGTAAAAAGTTTGCTTTCCCCTGCAAACTTTGGAGTTGGCGAAGACTCGAAGGAGGAGGCAATTTGATGATAGCTTCGACCTTTGAGGGATCAACGCAAATGCCGGCTTTCGAAACTACAAATCCCAGCAATCGACCCATTTATATACAGAAGACAAATTTGTGTGGGTTCATCCGAATACGATAATGCCTACACCTCATAAAGATTGCTTGTAAATAAACAAGGTGATCAGCTCGATGTAAAGAGTGAGCAGGAAAATCATCGAGATACAGTTGCACAATGTGTTTGATGTCATGAAACGCATAAGACATCACCCTTTGAAAAGTTGCTCTGGAATTCTTAAGCCCAAAAGGCAGTTTGCAATAAGCAAATGTCCCCCATGGACAAATGAAAGCCGTTTTTTGTTGATCGATAGGTAGAATGTTGATTTGATTGTATCCGGAAAAACCGTCCATAAAGAAAAATATTTCGTTGCTGGCACAATCATCAATGATTTGATCGATATAGGGAGTTGGGTAATTGTCCTTTGGACAGGCTCGATTAATGTCCCTATAGTCGATGCATATTCTTATTTTTCCCTGCTTTTTGTTAATCACAACAATATTCGATACCCAATCCGTTAATGGGATCGGATAAATGAAACCTGCTTTCAACAGTTTTTCAGCTTCTGCTTTAATTGCAGCAGCTTTTCGTGGGTGAATCTGACGCAAACATTGCCGGACGGGTTTAGCGTCTGGGTAAGTCTTGATCTCATGAACAACAATCACGGGATCAATTCCTGGCATTTCCTCATAGGACCAGGCAAACACGTCACGAAATTCTTGAAATAGGGCCTTATATAGTTGAATTTCGTCATCTGTACATGAGGCACCTATATGAATGTTTTCAACAATTACGGGCTTAACCGAAATGTCAATAGGAATAGTTCGAGAGATGTTTCCCAAATTTAACTATGAATCAAGATGTTTCATTGGATTCTGAGGTTCCTTGACATATTCAGTTGTAAAAATTGATGAGAAATCATTTTCAAAATGATCATCCTCAGGTAAAAACGAAGATCTGTGATGTAGATCTTCCCATGGTAAATCATCTACACATAGGATTTCACGAATTTGCTCATCAGAGTGAACAAGTTCAGAAAACGTAGTTAAATCCGAGATTGATGTGAAAAGTGATTCCTCACGGACCACATTCATTAAGTCAATTTCGGTTGAACCCAGGTCGGCAAAAGACTGCACGGCTTCATAGGCAATTTCATATGGACTCAAAGGCATGGAATTACCAAATGAGTCTATCTCATATTCAGAAGGGATGATCCAAGGATCATCATAAATAATGGTGTTTGATGTGATCATATGAATAGTTGCAAATGAAGATGATGCGTTGATTGGAGGAAAAGGAAAAGTTCCCAGTAAACCGACATCTTTAACTAATCTTACCCCAACATCCTTATATGGGATAGTCGTTTTACCAACATGCTGAATACTCTCCGAAGAGGCTGGGTCGGATGAAAAGTAAGCCAGCTGGTCTATTGTTACGATCTTTCCATTATGTGGAAACTTTATTACTCGAAAGACCAATGAAACGACCGCTGTCATAGCGTAAGACCAACTTCGACCCAAGAGAAGGTTGTAGTCTAGAGGGGCATCAACCACCTCCACATCTAGACTAACGGTTTTTCCTTCAACCCCTATAGGAAAATCCTGTAGAATGCCAAAAGGATGAAACCCACGGCCATCAAAGGCCTTAAGAATCGTCGGGGATTGATTTAGTGAAGGAGAACCAAGCGATCTCCAACACTGTATCGACATAATTCACGTTGAGGCTCCCTCATCAATTACAGTCCGATGAATAAGCCTGTTTTTTACTATCACTGGGATATGGAAAGCCATTTGATGAGGGAGGCGCAGTGTACTATTTTCTAGATCGAAAATTATTAGGTTCGGGTCCTGAATGTCAATAGCTCTTATAGCCGACAAAAGTAATTTACGTTGTGCTGGACATGATTGCAGCACTTCCAAAGCCGACATTGCCGAGGGTGAAACAGCTAAATCCTCAACAATGTTATAGTTCTGAGCCGCTCTCGCATGTGGATTGAAAGCTGACTTTCGAAGTATACCCTTGGTGGGCAGTTTGATTACCAAGTCCGGGTTAGGTTTCTCGATCTGTAGTGGATCGGAACCGGGAGCTGAGGTTGATGGATTAGAATGAGAAGATTCTGCTTCTTTGCCATCAACAGGACTTTTACTACCATAATCTTGCGATCGAGTCGCAATCCTAACATGGGACATCATCAATATGGGTTCTTCATTGGCACTCGAGGAAGAACCTATCATTTTGTTGTCTTGACTTGGAAATGGATCCTTCAAAACAGCAGGAGTTTGGGAACCTTTGATGATCTTCGCAACCTCTGCACCATGAGGGCAGTCTCTTGTAAAATGTTCATCATCACAAATGAGACATGGATAACGAGGTTTACACTTTTCATCATTAGATTCCGCCTTTTGAGGTTTCTCCTTTGAACTTTTGTCCGTTTTATTCTTCTTCTTTCCTTTCTTCTTCCCACCGGATTTTGATTTAGCTGTAGATGACTCTACAACGTGAATATCGGCAGAAATCTCTGCAGAAGAATCTTCTGTTGAGGAATCAGGCAAGGTTATAATAGGAGAAGAATTCTTGGATGATTTCTTCTTACCTTTGGTGTTAACCGTGTCAATCATACCATCAGCGGCATGAGATCCCGAAGGAGCTGCAGCGATTTGATTTGACTTGGGAAGATCGGGGATTTTTTCGTGTAACGTACCTGACTGAGTATAAACTAAGTCAAGGTACTATGCTTGAGCAATGACTTGCTCCTCAGTAACCACTCCGGCTTTAGCAACATCTTCAGTGATCTTTTGCAACAAAGATTTTACAAACCACTCAGCTAAGATTTGATCCGGAATAAATACCTTCACTAAACGACGTCGACGTTTCCACTCATGAATATGATCTGAAATGTACATGGATGTCGACTGTTTTAGCGAAGTTAACAATTCCGTGCCATTGTCATATCGGACTGGCAACTGGAAATGAGTTAAAAACGAGGTAGCTAACTGACTAAAATTATAAAAAGTGCCTCGCGGTAACTCAATGTACCACTTGGCCGCGAGACCAATTAGAGTGCGCTGGAAAAGTCTAAGACGGATCGAATCATCTGTGATGGAGTTAGACGCACACCAGAGGTGGTAAGTCATCACATGGTTCGACGGGTCCTCTGCTGATTTACCTTTGAACTTGGGAATGTCACTGGGCAACTTATTCGGCATTGGTGTCCAAAACGGAAGATAATTAATGGGATCATTCGTTAGGCGCGACAAGTCTGTTAAGTCCAAAGTTGCGATAAACGGTAACTGCCAATTAGGATCCCTAAAACTCTGGGTCATGAGACTAGCCCCAGGAGGAGGATACCCGGGATAACTAGGAATAGGAATCGCGTTCGAGATATTGTATCCTCCTGGAAAACCAGGATTAACTGGACTGTACTGGGGTTGTTGATAAGTGTACCCAGGATACGGTTGATACTGATAAACTGGCTACAGGACAGCATGACCGAATTGGTACTGTCCCTGGTACGGTTGATAGATGAATTGTGGTTGACTTGTGACAACCGTACTTAAACCAGGTTGTCCTACAGGAATGTGAACCGTAGTTTGAATCGTGGACCCAGAACGTGGTAAAGATGTCTGAGGAGTAGATACAGGAACAGTAGAAACCGGAGCTGTCGATACTCCAGAAGTAGGTGGGGTAGATTGAACAGATGTTGCGGCAGTTGCAGCAGTCGTTTGAGATGGAGTACGAAGCGCAGTGGGCCCTGACTGAGAAACTACCGAAGGTACAGAAGTTTGAATGTTAGACTGGACTGGTTGCTGGGGTGTACTAGAAACTAAGGGTTGTCCAGTTTGAGATGACAACTGTACACTTGGCTGCAACACCTGTTGGGTTTGCGATGGATCCCACACTATGTTCATTCCGGGGTACTAACCCATAATAGGTTGGGAATATTGAGGACCATAACCGGGTTGAGGGTAGGATTGATAATTGAAAGGTACATTTCCCGTTCCTTGAACATAAGATTGACCTTCGGGTGGTTGGAAACCTTGGTTCGAGTACTGACCTTGGGGTAGATACCCTTGATGCACGTACTGATACTGGGGTTGACCTTGAGGGATAAATTGATACTGGGGTTGACCTTGAGGGATAAATTGATACTGGGGTTGACCTTGGGGTACATATTGAGTCTGGGGTTGACCTTGAGGAACATACTGTACCGTAGGTACGTACTGTCCTTGAGGTTGCCCCCCAGATGTAAATTGTGTACCTTGAGGTTGCCCACCAGGCGTTAATTGAGGCTGCCCCCCAGGCGGTAACTGGCCACCCTGAGGTTGAGAATTGGGAATAGAACCTAACATCATAAGAATGTCTTCTACGCTCAACGGCTTTGTACCATTGCTTCCAGTTAATAACCCTTGCTCAATGGGTTGAGGAGATGCTCCCGAAAAAGTACCAGAAAGTGACTGATACCCAGAGGGAACAGAAGGACCACCGTACAAAAAAGATTCAGGCGATTGAGTAAACATGGACGACTGACCTGACATATTTACGGGAGTATAAAAACCTCTAGGATGATAAGGAGCACGAGGTGGTGAAAAACTTAACCCTAGGTTTTCCAAATAATTAGTCAAAGAAAGATACCAAGTAGTACTCCTAGGCGGACTGTAAAAAATTGATTCACGCTCCCTTAGATCAAGAACAGGTTGATTTTCAGGGATAGGGATGACTACTTCTTCTTCCGGAGAAAGTTCTTCAATAGCAATAAGTCCAGAAGGAAGATCTTGGGTAATTATTCTTTCTACCCTAGGTGAATCAGGACCACTAGAAGTTGGAGAGACAAAACCCGATGTTGGAGTAACAGGTTCAGATATCTCAGGTTCTTCACCTATATCTCTAGTAGATGAAAAGCTACCAGCAAGTTCGGAAACTGAAATCGATTGCGGATCGTAACCTGTCACTAGAGTTTGGTAATCAGGATGTACAACCAATGAAGACTCTCCTTCTTCAGGTGACCCAACTTTACTAGCACTAGGAGTTACGAGGACTTTCAAGCCTTCAAGCTGGCTCGGGACTTCTTCAGGAGGCTGGCCCCGAAGTCTACGGGACTTCCTCAATAAATCAGCCACGATTACAAACTTAGGAGACTGGCCCCAAAGTCTATGGGACTGTCTTGGTAATTCAGCCACAGTTAAAAACTTTTAACTACTTCACACGTAAACAAAGTAAAATCTCAATGAAAAAGGCCTAAAGCCTCTAAAGAACCAAACAAATTTGAATCACACGCCTAAAGAATCTAGAGATCAAACACACACAAACAATAACTTTCCAAACCGAAAACACTAGTTGGTGATGAAATCCAACGTCGCAGAATTCAGTACAGAAATGGCGGTTGGAACAATTACCTCGGCAACCTGCTTAATTAATAGACTGGACCAAGTTCCTCCACTTAACCATCTCTAGTGAAGTGAACCCCCTAGAAAATCCAAGTGAGTCTAGCCGACGTCTGCTCCAGGTACAGTGGGATCTTCCCACCACTGTCACCTTAGGAAGAATCCTAAAGAATATGGCCTCTAAGGTTACCAACTGAGACAAATACACCTGGGGGAACAGTCTACGATCCGATACGCACACAAGGGCAGAGTAGCAAGCTCAATCCCCTTGAAGGCTTCTTGACATAATCCAAGGTTTACCAACAAGTGACCCTAGGCTCCTCGACAAAGGTTAATCCGAGGTTTATTGTTTTTAATACGTGAATATCTGGCTTCGTTCCCCATGAGGAAGGATTGATTCCCACATTGGTTCGGACACGATCTCGTGCTTCTCCTTTAAGAGGAGCTTTCCCAAAGCATAAATGCAACAATTGGATTTCTTCCTATCACAAGATACAACTACTTGTTTGTTTTTACTGTCTTGGAGAGTTAATTACTCTCCTACTCCAAGACACTAGCCTAAGCTAAGTTGGTGTATCAGAGCCCTAGAAATAAAATGTTACTAGGTGAATTTTATTTTAAGCGTTAATTTTAGTGGTTGTTGTTTAAGTCAAGAGATGGCGGAGATGAAACTCGTGGTGTAAAGACTCGACTCGAAATCACTAAAAAGATGCACCTAAGATGATTTAAACAATCTTTTCTCTTCGATGAACTTCTAAACTAAGAAAGAGTTTGAGAATGCAAATACTTTGTAAACACAAATCTTTCTCAATTAAACAAATTAAAAGAAGAGCTTTTTCCTTTCCAAAGCACTCAAAATGAGATGACTAGTTATTTCACAAAAATTTCCCTTTTCTTTTCAAAGCACTCAACCGCTACAAAACAAGCTTTTTCCAAAAGAGATTTTTTTTTTTTATAAGGCACTCAAAACTATGAAAATGACTAATCTTGAGTTCTACAGACTAGAAAAATCTATTTGAAGTTAAAGCTTACAAAGTGTCTTTTTGAGGATGTTTTACTTAGCTAAATGTGAGCTAAGGACTAATTTATGCAGAATCATAATTAGTCAAAAAACAACCAATCTTTCGTTTTCTTTTTTTAAAAATAAAAAATCCAAGCTTTCAAATACAAGTTTTTCGAAATTTTGAAATGAGAAAACACAAAGCGGATTCCTCAACATGGGGAGATTTCATAAATGGTCAGACTCATAAGAAGGTTGGTAGACACCAATGTGATCTGAGGTCCCTACAGCTTCTAAGCTCAGAGCCACTACACAACCAAAAATGAAAAACAAGCCCAACAAGCAAAACTCCTAGGAATTCCACCTAAAACCCTAACACTAATGAAATTAAACCAAGGAAAGTTTTTGACAGGGAACAAGCAGGTCTGGGCAATGGCTAAAACCTATAAACAAATTCTAAACTAATAAAAAAGAGAAAAATTTAAAATTTCTCAAATTTTTGACAGGGTACGCAGGCAGCCTGTTTACACAGGTGCGTTCACGCTCTGTGTACAAAGAAAAAGTGTGTACAGGTATGCACTGTGCTTAACTCAGAGGGTGCGTACTTCCCCCAAAACTATGAAAAATAAAAACTGACTCAAAATTAACTAAATTCACCCAATCCCACAATCATCAAGTAAAAAATAGAAACAAAAATACAGTTTCTCAGGTCAAAGTATAAACAAGGAAAACAATCAAGTCCCCAGCGGAGTCGCCATTTTGTCGCACGAAATGAGTCGATCTTGCAGACAAGATAGACCTTCCTAGAATCTAAAGAAGACCTAATGACAAGCAAACCAACCAAACACTATCTTTCCCTAAATATGCTTTAATAAACAATAGCAAACAAGTGTTTTTAAGGCCTACCTTTGGTCCAACGCAAGCTTGTGGATGCCTTCGCTCCTTTGATTCCAATGAGCTCCTTTTTGCGAATCTGCAAACACAAACAAGGCAAACAAATTAAATAGCACCTGAAAAACCAATTGCATAAAACATATTTAACATGAAAGTCAAGGAGTCCATGAAACAAATAACATAAGATACTTGTTGAGAAAAATGAGTTTGATTGTATTCATTCAAAAGAAGAAGAACCTTACAACCTTTGCCTTGATGCTGTACAAGCTCCTTCCAGGGTCCAACAAGAAGTCTCCTCTACTTTGACAAGTTTCACTCACTCCCCAATGAAGCCAAAAAGGTATGTGATCTCTCCTCTTAAGCTCAACTAGGAAGTCTTAATTTCATCAGCATTTACCCTCAAAATGTTCAGCTTCTAACCTCCTTAGTCCTCACCCCAATGCCTGTATTTATAGTGCAATGGAGGGAAGTTACTAGGTCCTCCTTCAAAGGGATAAAGCCCTTTAGTCAAGGGATTAGCTCCTTCTCTTTTGGGATGCATGAACCACCTCAGAGTGAACAATCCACGTCAAAGTTCCTTCTAGAAAACTGTAGAATGAACTCAAAGTGAGTTTTTTAAGATAAAACTTGCGCCTTTTGACTTTCACAGGGGTCCACACCTACACCGTTAGGGACAGAGCGGGTAGGTACGCAACTTTTATACACAGAAGGTGCGGGACCGCAGGTGACCATGAGAGAAAGTGCGGAACCAGAGTTACATTGATTTTTAATGTCTTTCTCCCATTTCCAAAGCTTGATTTGAAGAGCTGAGGTCTTAGACTTACTCAGGAGGACAGTACAAGTGATGATAGACCCATACTGACTACAAATAATCATGGTGACGATATTTTTGTGTAACATTGTGCAAACCGATAAAAATTTGCAAGCATATTTTCATCTCAAATAACCTGTTTGTTGATGATATCCTTTTATTTGCTATGCTATCTAGAGCATCCTGGATTTGCCTAAAAGATATCCTTGACAGATTCCAAAGAGCGTCTGGGCTTTTTATAAACAAGGTGAAATCCTTTCTTTACCACAATGATACCAACAAGGATATGATTATATGGATCTCTCAGCTTTTTGGTATAGAGTCACGATCATTAAAAGATGGAATCAAATACTTGGGTTTTCATCTCAAAGCGAAAGCTTACTCAAAGAACGACTGGCTATGGCTGACTGATAGATTTTTTAAGAAGATATCAGTGTGGGAACATAGATCCTTATCTCTGGCAGGCAGAGTCATCCTCACCCAATCTGTCTTGATGCAACTGGCGGTCTACTGGGCCCATCTGTTTATCATCCCGGCTAGCATAATTCATATCATGAACAGGATTTCGGCCAACTTTATCTGGGGTGCAAAGGCTGATCGAGGCAAATTCCATCTGTCCAAAATGGATAGCATCTCGATGCCAAAAAAGCTCGGGGGCTGGGGTCTTATGGATCAAAGGTTGTTCGGTAGAGCTCTGGTCTGCAAATCAATGTGGAGGGGTATCTTGGGCGATGGTCCTTGGAGTGCTATCATCCAGCAAAAGTACTTAAAAGGTAGAACCATGGAACATTGGTTCAGATCCGGGTCTATTGGAATACAACAAGGGTCAGCCATATGGCTTAGCTTCAGAAAAATTGGAAAATCCTTCTTGAAGAACCTGAAATGGAGGATGTTCTCTAGTAAATATATCCTTATTGGTGTGGACTCTTTTTCAGGCTTTAGGGGGAGCCTCTCAATTCCAGACTCTCTTCTTTTTGTCCTTCACAGAATGGGTTTTTTTACATGGGATAAGCTCATTGCGGAATGGAGGGGTCCTTTGCCTATTTTGAAGGATGCTGCTGATATTGGCTTGCCAGTCGCCTTGCTGTCATCATGGGACAATGTCAAAGCTGCCCTAGCGAAAGGAGGGATCATACGTGCTGGGCTAAAAGATCACTTAGTTTGGTCACTGTCACATTCTCATTCGATAGCAAAAGTTAAAGAAATTTACTATGATCTCGCATCTAAAAAGTTTTCGCCTACAAGACAGAAATTCCCGATGGTGTTTTGGAAATTGGGTTGTCCTCTTAAAATGACTTTCTTCTCATGGCTAGTTTTCAACAACAAAAACTTATCATGGGAAAATTTGAGGAAAAGGTGCTGGCACGGCCCAAGTAGATGCGTGATGTGTGAAGCTGATGAGGAGACAAATTTTCACATGTTCTTCTAATGCGAGGCCTCCCAACAAATCTGGTACGACCTGGCTGTCTCTTTTCATTTTCCTCACCTTCGTTTTATTTCTATCCATGCAGCGTTCGAGTGGTGGGGAAGGCAAGAAGAATCTAAGCGAGTCATCCTTCCCATTATGTTGTGGTGTGTCTGGAAATGGAGGAATCTCAAGATCTTTGAAGACTCAAAGCTCCCGTTCAAGTCTGTTCTGCTCAACATCTCGGCTCTCCATGATGCCATCCCTAGAAGGCTGTCGAAATAAGCTCCGAGTGCCCGCATGGTTCGGGTTTCAATCTTTTGTTTTTGTCTATGTTTTGTCTTTTCTACTATCTGGACTATCAGACTTCCTTTTAGCACGCAACAGTCTTTGTTGTATTCTGTTTCTATATGGATGGCCCAATGTGTTGTGTTCTTCTTTTGCACCTCTCAAAATCTGTAATATTTGTCCATCTATAGTTTCTGCTACTTTTTTACTCCAACTCGGGAAACCACATGTTTCCTCTATATGTACCTTATCAGGTTTTTTTTGCTTATATTGCCTCAATATATATATATATATACTGCTTTTTCTTTTGAAAAAATACATGTAGTTGTTCTTGTCCCTACATCCATTTTTCCTTCGGAATTTTTAATGGAAATATTATGTTTACTAATTTGGGTTTGGTATTTGATGAACACCACTGGTTGATTATGCATAGTGCTTCACATTCTTGTTACTAATATGTAACGTAATGGAAAACTATTACTCGCCACCACTTTGAACTTCTCTTAAGAAATCATTTCTCAGATTATTTTGCTCCTAAAGTTAATTTTTTTTTACTATTATCTTATTTATTCTATAGGTACTTTTCTATCCATTTCCTGAAGTTACCTCGACAATTAATTTAATGACACATTAAATCTTGCAAGCACTTAAGTTATGTTCAAGTTGATACTGTAAAAAATTTACGGTTACATTTCACTTGCTGGTACCCTTCTCGGAAACAAAATTTCTTTAGATTAAAAATTGATTTCATTATCATTTTGTATGTTAATTTGGGTTTTGTTAAAACCCTAACATTTAGTTCGATTATAATTATTCTCACATTAATTTTTTCGATTTTTGGCGTAGTATAAATTTTATTAAAATCAATAACTCTTTCAGTATAATATAAACTCAACTTGAGTATATAGTACCATTGTTAAATAATCATAATTAAAGTATTGTGTGAATTTTCACATATTTAAAACTCTAACCCTTAATGAAGTTTTTGGGTTATACTTGTTTGATTTACTCGCACTTCACAGATTTCTTTGTTTAAAAATTCTTAGTCATTTTATATTTCGTATGAGTTATAATTAATGTCTATCTGAAATGAGGGAGGTCTTAAGGTATTTATTACTTTTTTTCAGTGCCTAAATTGACAATTTTTATAACTTATCTTTATGTAATTTTCAACTTCGTGCACAAATCTCTGGAGATTGTACCAACTCAAATTTATCTTAGGTATTCCTATTATTCTTTTTACTATTCATTTCACTTAATTCATAATAATTTATTTCTTCTATATTGTATGAGCACTAACAATATACCTTATTTTATTTCAGGTATTGTTGTTGGGACTTTCTTTTAGAGTGATACTATATAGTTCCTAAAGCTTATGGAGTTACCGACTTCGTTGTTCTAGGTCAACAATTTCCAAACCATGGACTGAAATACTTTATATGATCATGAATGTTCCTTCAAGAGATTTCCTTAAGGGTTTGCAATCATTTGTTTTACCGAACTTTATGTTCATTATAGTCTTTTTACTTTTCTCTTCTAATTGGAAGATTTCCTTTCACTTTTAGGCCTATGAGCCTATTATTGCAATGGTTTATGGGTTCTTTTTACCTAGAATTCTTGATAATTTGTAATGTTTAAGCAGCCATGCCAACCCACCTTATTATTAATGAGTTTTTTATTTGTTTACATCATATTTTCTTTTCATTTATATATATAAATACCAAATCACACATCTTACCTTCTAATTATTTCTACAAATTGTTTTTTATGTAAATAACATAGAGTATACACTGAGGCATATGAACTAAATTAACTTCAAAATTTCTATCTTCACGTCACTATGGTATTGTTCTTTGAAGTAAGAGTTTAATATACCTACTTGTTTAATTGATTTCTAAAACTGCAAAAGGAATTAGTTGTCTCCTCACAACCTTCGATACTCTTCCACATTATCCCCCTGAGCATATATGCTTGCTAGTTTTACTTTTGTCATTCTCTTGCCTTTTTCTCTCTAGATTTCCTCTATGAGTCTCTTATTTTCTAGCAAGTGACAAAATGTAGAATATGCTCTCTACCATTTACTTGGTAGTTGATAACTACCTCTACATAACCCCACAGTTGGTAGGTAGATACTAGCCCATTTACGAGCTCCACTTTCCCACTTCCAAGACAACTTCCTATCTTTTAGGGAAGTTAATGATCAATTATTCCTATGATAATTTAATCATTTAATCATTTAGATTAAATGCCTAAGACTTAATGAGTGGTAATCAATATCAACAATTCAATTAGCAACAATAACTTTGTTAGCCAGGTGTAACTCCATCATCAGTTTTAGATAATTATTTTATTATCAACAATATAAATATAAAATTTACATTCACCTTGTATCCATTTATTCCAATGATAAAGAACTTTCAAATAAGTATTTTAAAGTAAGAACATGTTGTGGCCACAACTACCACCCTATTAAAACATGCTCTGATAGCAAATTTTAAATGGGCCCCCTATAAGTCTGATCTATCATCTCTCTAAATGATCCTTTTCATCCCAATAATTTTAACTCTATGGAGGGCCCAATCTTCCATTCAAAAATGGGTAAAGCCCTTTAACAAATCCCTCGCTTAAGCCCTTCATTCCTATGTTTATCGAGATTTGTTTAACCCCTCAAAACCCTCATCGCATTATTATTCCCACCACAATGCCTTATAGCGGAAATCCTTCACAAAGCATGCATAAACCCTTTTCGGGGCCTATCGCAATAACACAAGGCATTCATGGCTTCTGGACTCGACGGGTTTTATTAACTCAAATGTATGCATTTCGGGTCCGGAGCCCCATCATAGATTGCTATTGGCCCAGCCCCAAAGCCATGTGTATAAACAGCGCACCCCTAGTCTTCAGACCCACCGGCACTATGAACTGCATTGTATACATTGGCGGGTTTGGCCCCCAATCACATATCGCATATTGGCAGAGCCCCGGGTCTTATGCATATTATGCACAACGATATAGTGGAACCGCCGACCTATCAAATACGATATATATATTTTCGGGTCCGAAGCCCTATCGCACATCGCGATCGGCGGAGCCCCAGGCTTGTGCCTATTGCGATATGTGATAGGGCGGACCCGACGATATTTATAGACTCCATCACATAACTTTTGAGGTCTGGCCTAAGCGATCAAGGCGAAATTTTCAGTGTTTTCCCATGTTTTTCCAAATTTTCTGAAATTACAAAGGATCGGGTTTTCAGTGTAAAAGAAGGGCCTGTGGAGTCCCGATAGTGTAATTGCACATCGGGGCGGTGGAAGGCATGGGTCCTGTGACCTGAGAGGGGGCCGATACCCGATTGCGATGAAAGGAAGCCCTCGAAAACTATGCCAAGCCTATGGGTTGAGCGGGAAATTGTATGTTGACTGTGTATCAGGCATAAATCCTTTTCACACTGGTTCAGTAGTTTTATAAAATGAATGAATGCAGCTTTCATGTTTAATTGAATAGTTTTGTTCTATTTTGCATAGTCATCAAGCTAATGATAGCTATCCTTGCAGGTGAGAAGCAAAGGACGTAGGAGGAGATTTGAAGGGCCTTGTATGCATAAGCATTGCGTTTAAGGGTCTGGCCGCAAGCATTTTGGGTCGGAAATCCACACGTTTCCTATACATTCTGTAAGCAGAGCTGTCCTAGTCTTCATTATGGGAAGGCAACAGATAGTCACCCTTTTCACCAACATCTGTTCTCTTCCTCAGGAAAGGAATTGATCTAGCCGTTATACTTTCTACATGCCAACAGTCACGCTGACAATCCTACCTTTGTGTACTCGATTTGCATATCTGAAATAGTGGGAGGATGAAGAGGCAGGGTAGACCTAGAGTCATGGGGCTTTTGCATAAGTATTACCTCCGAAGAGGAGAAAGGGTTTTTTATTTTCAAGAAGAACAATGTTGCTTTATTGTGAATGAGTAGGACTTTTTTTGAGGGAAGAAGGAGCCTTTAGTTTCAGACTCATTGTATTGTTTTGGATCATAGTGTTGTTACTAGAATGAATGTAAATGTGATTTATATTTATGCATATTGATGAGTTACAGTTCACTATTAGTCTTGTTAAATTGAATGTGGTTCAGTTTCATGGTTAACTTGTGAATGGTCTCTAATTTGAAACTAAATTAAACATCAGTTGTAGTTTTAATTCCATAAAAGAATGTGGATTCCTATATGAGTGATTGGATTGCAATTTAGCTTTAATACAGTCTTGTCTAGCTGTGAATTCAATGATTGATTCATTTGGACTTGAATCTATGCATGATGTTTAACCTTCTTTATCACGCTCCTGCTAAACATATATATGATGTTTAAACGTCTGTATTATGCTATTGTAGGATAGATTAGGATAGCTAGGACTAGATTAGAGTAGTAGAATTAGTATAGATAAGATTTAATACATAGTGGTTAGCTATTTTATTTTGTTGATTTAACTGAGGTCTTCCTCCTGGAAGCAATCTTTTGACATGTTCAAACAGTTTATGGGGTCCCTTAAAACCCGTCAGAGCTAGCCATTCGAAATGAAAGTAGGTCTAACTAGGGCTTGCGATTGGGTTAGTTCCCCTTGTTGGCATAACGAACATTAGCCATGTCAACAGAACATAGTCATACTTAATAATATTTAAAATTTCATAATAACAGATTCAAGTCCAGAGATATCATAGAGGATGGGTGAAATAGTGAACAAATGGAAAAAACGATAGGTGAAAATTGGGAAAATGCAAGGAAATTGGCCTTAGAGGTACCCAAGAGAAACCCTTTAAAATGATAAGCTATGACAATAAGAAAAAAATAGTCAAAAAGGGACACCATGATGTAATGACACAATTGTGCTTAGTAGTTCTTTAGACATCGATATTACCTACTTCAATGGATGTCCAAATTGTTATCAAAAATATTTCCAAGGTATTTAGAGAGATGCATAAGGGTATTCCACTTACATGGGATCATGGCCATGCTATTAATTTCTAGCCAAGAAGTGTACCATCTAACATTAGGAGTTATATGTCTTCATATGGACAAATAGTATTATTCAACAAACGTTACAGATTTGAATTATTCAACCTAGCCAAAGTGCTTTCTCTTCATCAATGTTGATGGATATAGAAAACTATGGTTCATGTCATATGTATCCAAATTATTGTCAACCTAAAAAAATAACCATCAAAGATAAGTTTCATATTCCTATCATTGGTGAAACATTAGATGAGTTACATGGATCGATTTTATTTACTATGTTGGATATTTGTTTGGGATATCATCAAATTAGAATGAGGCAAGAAGACATTCCTAAAATAACCTTTAGAGCACATGAAGGTCCTTATGCATTTTTGGTTATTCCATTTGGCCTTATTAATTCACCTTGACATTTCAAAACTTAATGGATTCTATTCTCATACCTTCCCTAAGAAAATTTGTGTCAGTATTGTTTGATGAATTACTAATCTATAGAAAATTTTGGGAAGAGGTTGTAAGCATGTTCATAAGATCTTAAAACTATTGGAAGAGAAAAAAAATATAAGAAACGTTTTCCAATTGTGCCTTTGAGGTTTAAGAAGTGGATTTTTTGGGTCGGATTGTATCTCAAGATGGTTTCAAAGTTGGCCTAAACAAAATTAAAGGGATGATGGAATGGCCAATCCTAAAATTCTTGAAGAAACATAGGGGATTCATAGGATTGATGGGCTATTATTGCCAGCCTATGAATAATTATTACAAAATAGTAACACCTCTAACAATTTTATTAATGAAGGAAAAAAATTGTAGAACTAAAGAATAAACCAAATAATTTGAAAAACTTAAGGAGGATATGTGGATGACCCCTATCATGGCTAGTGCTGGATTCACAAAAGCCTTTATTTTGGAGTGTGATGCTTTAATGCGTGGAATTGATGTAATTTTAATTTAAGAAGGAAGGTCCATTTTGTTTGAATTTATACAACTTAAAGGAAAGATCTTACTGACACCCATTGATGAAAATAGGTGTTGGCTATTACCTATTATGAAGACATTTGAAAGTAAAAATAGATCATGATAGTTTGAAGTACTTATTGGAGAAAAAATTACATTTAAAAGAGAAAAAATAGGTTACAAAGATTTTAGGTTATGACTTTCAAATTATCTATAAAAGAGAAAATATAACATGGTGTAAAATTCACTATCAAGGAGAGAAGAAGAAATAGATGATTTACAGTGTACTATTTCTATTTCAAAATTTAATTTGGTGGTGGAAGCAAAGGATAAAATGGAAGAAAGATCAAAATATGTGAAATATCATTCAACAACTATAATAGAACCCAAGTGAATTACATAAATTTTCATGGAAGAATGATTTATTTTGGTGATCTATAAACTATTGTGGATATTCTATTGGATAGTTTGTCACAACAAATTTGATAAATTAAACTTAAAAATTAGTAATCCACACTATTAGGGTTTATTTCTCTTTGGAATTATGGATCTATTATATTATTGTTTATTGTTTATGCACGTAAATTAAAATTATTGCAAAAAATGGAGAACAATAAAATAAAAATTCCTAAACACATTTGACACAAGATATAACCAAGGAAACTCTTTTAGGAGAAAACTCAGCTAGAAGGTGAGACTGCTTTTCTCTCCTTATTTGAATAGAAAACAACTACAAGTATAAATAAGTAAGGCCTATGGCCCATGTGATACTATAATACACAAATCCTATATGTGCTCTCTCCCTATCCCTCCTAACTACTCTTCTATGCAATAAACGCACTCAAAAAGAATGGAACCCATTTTCCTCCTAGAGGCTCAGTTGTAACACAACTCGATAGCCTACTAGTGGTTAGGTTTGATTCCCTCAACCCTTAACTAGAGTTACAATATGGATTGTTCTAGAGACTTTTTCACCATGATCACATCGCTAGCCCCTTTTCTATCAATAATCAGGGTTGATGTGGCATCCTCTCAAATTAGTGTGGACAAAACAAGAAGGTCAACTTCAGAATGGGATAAATTTTGCATACAGAATATGATTGAGGTGATTCTTGAACCATTGAAAATGTATTTGTATAATAGGAAAAAACTGTGCTTCACTAAATTGGAAAAGTTTTATCCCTAGAAAATATAGTTTAATTCCTAAAAATTCTCCTGAAAGGTTTTGAGACTCAAATTTACCAAACTGGATCCTGTTGGTAAAAATTCTATTGTGAGGTAATTCCTCCACTTTTCCCACTTTGAAACCATCAATATGGATGAAAACAGATATAATGATCTAGTATGGATTACACTTACTGATTTTGGGATGATTTTTCTCCCCAAAACATTCTACTAAATGAGGTGCGGAAATTTTTCTTTCGCCTTCTCTCAGCTTTACCTTTTAGCTTTGCATGGAAGTTTCCCTTTAAACACAATCTGCCAAAGGTCATCCTACCCCTACCTCATAGGTCTAGACCTCATCTACACAAATTTATCTTTTGTCAACTCTATCTGAGCATTAGTTTCTGAATCCTCTACAAAATTTAGGACCTTTTCCTCTTCTTCATCTAGCATGGAAGGCTCATATAGCATCAGATTGTCCATATTCACAACTAATTAAATATGCATGTATGAGCATAGACTGAGTTTTTAGGATTATCTCTAACCTTTTCTAGTATAGAAAAGGGACCATACTACATGTCCTTTATTTTATTACCATGACCCTATAGGCTCTCCTTGTTCAGTTGTAATCATACTTTGTCTAACACCTTGAATGAATTATTTGTTTCGTGTTGAATATGCTTGGCCTTATGTTTTTCCTGTGACTTCTACAATGTCTCCTGTACTTGTATATGGATCTTCCTAATCTTCTCAACAATTTTTTCTACCCTTAAGGCATCCCTTATAAGATCCTCCCTTACTCCTCCTTCCTATTCGTATGCAATATCCAATGGTGAAGGTGGAAGATATCCCAAAATAGTTTCAAATGGGGAATTACCAATAGAAGTGTGGACTGCTCTATTATAAGAGTGTTGTATATATAGCATATATTTATCCCAACTCTTAAAATTATTCTGATTGTAACCCTGTTGGGTCTAAATCTTGATATCCTTGCCCACCTCATTTTTTATATTATTATCCTCCACTTGAACCTTAATTTCCCATATTTTTACCAATATTAATGAAGGAAATGGTGTAAAAGATAGAATTAAAGGTAAAAATATTTTATGACAATTATCTTTTCTTTTTAATTTATAAATTTTTATAAAATGCAATTATTTCATTTACTAATGGGTAAAATAGTCAATTACAGGAATTCCTGTAATCAGAAGATTTTAACCAATACAAAATTCTTGTAATTTGTCTAAGTTCTATGAAGGTCCACATTAGCAAATATGATCTTGACACATGGAATGTGATTAACATTTTCACCTAATGGAAGAATACCTACTTGACCTTTTTGTAGCTACTTGAAAACCATGGGTCAAAGGTTGGTCAATGAGGCATATTTACTCAACAATTCCTATAGGCCATTTTACAAGACTGCTAGAATTCTCTCCTTTAGTGAGAAATTGGTCAACTGTGCCTAGAAGTTAGCATATGAGTCACGAAGGATTTAGGATATTATGCAAGAATAATTAGGTTTCATTTGTATCACTTTATTTTTAGATTGAAATACTGGAATGACCCTATTTTTGGGAAAATAAGTTTGATGTTGAAATTTTTGCATAAAAGTAAATGTATAAGGAAGATATGGGCTAGAGAGACTTATGATATAGTCAATATACATGAACAAAGCAACACTTTTGTATTAAGCTTATGATTTTCATTAACAAAAGGAGGATTTCTATGATATGGTGCATAAGTTGTTGTAGTTTATGAGTGCTTTATTGGAAACATAAACTACGAGGTCCCCCTAGTATGTATTACACATATTTTATTACATATTTTACCAATTTTTATTATTATTTGTGTGGTTTATTCATTATTTTTATATATTTGAAAAATGTATATACCCTGTTTTCCTGTAATTACTCATAATTTCCTGTAAATATTTGTTGTATTTCTTGTAGTGATCCCGCAATCACACGATAATACTTGTAATGCTTGTTGCATTTCCTGTAGTGATCATGTAATCACATAGGAATTGATGTAATGCTTGTTTTAGTTCATGTAGTGATCCTGTAATCACACAAAATTCCACGAATTTTTTGTAAACACATGCTTTATTTTCCTATAGTAATTTAGTTTAATAATGAAACATAGCTAGTGAACATACTTTACTTAGACTGGTTTGTATAACTAGTATTTACAGTGTTTTTAAATTTTAAATCATTAAAATAATCATAGTTATTATGCCTGAAACAATGATTAGGGAGAAAAATTAAAGTAGTTTGCATTTAATATTAAAGGAATTGTTATTGTACTTAAGTGATATTGTTTATAAGTTTGGACAAATTATTTCACTTAGGGTTCTTTTCTATTATAGTCTTAAACCAACTTTGACCAACAATTATTTTAGAAATAATATCTGGTGAAAAAGTGTGATATATGTATCTGAATGTTGACATTTTGTCTCAACAAAGTCAGAATTGAACTTAGAAGTATGGAAACCATTGCAAGTTGAAATCAATTCTGGGGATCAACCTGTATTTGGTTTGTGCTTGATTTTGCATAGGAAAGTAGTTAAATAACCAATTTAAACATGTTATGTTTCACCTCATAGTTTACCTACTTGGGTTGAAAAAATAAATGTTAAATCATTTACTCCACTTTATGACTTGACATTTTTGGTGTCATTGCTGGGTAGGTGTAGACAAATTGGTGCCTAGGAATTTATTTTGTTTTCTTTAAAAGAAAAACAAAAAATTATTTAGAAATTATCTTTACTCTAACTTACAGTATATATTTTTTTAAATATGGGGGAGTAGGAATATAAGGCAAGAGGTAAGAACCTGCACCACCACCATAGTATGTTGTATAAAGAAAATTGTGTTTAATATTATGTGTATAGATTAAGATATTGTAGGGAAAGATTTGTTAGAGCATCATTAGGTAGAGGTAGAATTCAAATAAATATGGATACAATAGCCACATATACTAATTTTATTGCAGGAGAATAAACATACTTTGATAGTTCAATAGAAGCACAAAAAGGATCAAGTTTAACAAGTGATACATTAGTGATCCAATTGGAACTACGTCCTAGTTCTCCTCCTACAAGGTGGAATACATTCTACATTGTATTTTAGAATGAAGATATGGTAGATGAATAAAGAGGATGAAATATAGGAGGAGGATGAAAGATTTTGGTGATGTTCATCTTGGAACATGTTCCATTGTTCCACTATCAGTGGTTGGAAGTGGATCCACCAGTGTCTAGAGATCCAAAATTACTAAAATGGGGAGAGTTGATGTCGTGACATGGGGGCAGTTAACAGATGTCATTCCCCCAAGAATGTTTTCGATGTCTGCATCAACAGCTAATCATGGTCGATGATTGGGCATATGAAGGCATAGATTTATGAGGAGATACAAATATTCCACTCCCTCTAAGGGCACAATGGACTGATTAAGGTAAAAAACTATTTTTGAATCTTTTGAAGCTTTTTTTATATATTTTTTTATGTGTACTGATATTTGGATTATAATGTTGTGCAGATGTTGAACTAGAGAGACCTTTAGGGGTTTCTCCACTAGTTAGGTGAGTGGCATGCCACATTGAGGAGGCTCCTCCATACATGGAGGGAGAAGATCCTATCATCGAGGTAGAGCATAACTTGGAAGCTTTAACCAAGGAGATTCTAGAGTATGCCTCAATCAATGAGGTGCCATTACATTACTAGAGGCACACTTTAGGGGTTTCTGCCAGACTACGTTGGTTGTTGGGCCAAGTCATTAGGGTTGTCTTGTGCTATCACAAGCACCATGTGGGTGAATAGCCAACTTCTAGTTTACTTTTTGCACTATGTAGGCTTATAAAGCCATGTGTACCATAACAAAAATTTTGTTATTTTGATGTAGCAAACTCTTTTGCAAACACTTGCTATATATATATATATACATGGTTTACTGTTTACCATATCTGATATGTGATGTTTTATGATTTACAAGTTTCACAAATGTCTATCTACCACATAATTAGCTAATGCATCTATTAAAGTGTTCTTGTGTCTTGGAATCTGATGATAAGTAATAAAATCAAATTTTCTTTCCAATAAATGAACTCGCAAATACATTCTCAAAATTTTAGGGTTTCTAACTAAATATTGTCCATTAAGCTATAGCATAATGAGTTGTGAATCAAATTTAACAATTAAATCTCTGATGCCAATAGCGATGAATTCTGACAAAAGTTCGATTACTGCATTATATTCAATAATGTTATTAGCCATTCGACCTAAACATATACATTGTAAATTCACTAACTCACTATTAGTGTCACAGATTTCCCATGCAGTGGAAGATAGATTCCATGTACTACAACAAGCACCATCAGCAAAAACAACATAATGGTTGGATGACATCTGCAACCCAAGTAGACCACGAGGTAGGCAGATGAAAAGGTCTGCAACAAAAAACTAACATACCAAAACTGCGTTGCACACTAATGAAAACACACTGATGTACATAAGTATTTACATAAATAACGCGTAAAAAAATTCAAATGGATCCCATTTGTGGACTCGAGTAATCAATCAACAAAGAATGAAAATGAAGCTTCACTATTGGCATGACGTGTAAGCATTGACATGGACAAATAGTGGAATAACACACATAAATGGTAATTCCCCCATGTCCCCTGGGCGACTGTGGGTTACGAGCCATAGGATGAATACCCCATTGCGGTAATGGGTGAATGGTAAAGACTCGGTGAGAATATCTCATAAAACAAGGCAAGAAAATTGTAATCTCATTACGTGAAAAAGATGCCCCTAGTTGAAATATTTTGAAAATTTCAGATTGGACTAAAACATTAATGGGAAAGGTAGCAGTAATGTTCCCCATGTTTCCCTCAGACAAAATGTCGTGCACCAATATGGGTGTTTCAAGTGGATGGGTGAGTGTACGGGAAACAAAGGTATCCAGACATAATGAAATTTCTCCAAGGCTTGGGAAAAATGAGGAACAATGATGAGCATCATTCCAGGGAGTTTCCTTAAGAGACATAACCTCGGTGATACTATATTCGGTGGGAAATGTCTTGTTCAAGGGATTTGGAGAATCCCAAGAAACAAGCCAAGGGAACTGTGAATATGCATCTAGGTGCATACTAAGAGTAGTATGACATTCAGAAGTGGCCTTTGAAGCCAAAATAATAGCTTGAAAAGCTTATAGTTGGGCTAAGTGGCATAACATCACCAAAAGAATCAACTTGATTAGGAGAAGGAACAATCCAAGGACTATAAGAAGTAGAGATCAGGTTGACAAAAGTGACATGAGGAGGTGGGAGGGAAAAGGTTCCCATAAGAGTAGAGTCTTTAAAAAAACCCTCGCAACAATCCCACAAGGAATATAGGTATTTCCTGCATATGGGGCGTTGCCATTCAAAGAACCAAAAGATAAAAAGGCTAACTGATCAACGATGACTATTTTCCCTTCATGAGGAAAATGAGGCATGCGAAACAAAGAGGAGACCATACAAAACATAGCGTGAGTCAAACTTCGCCCAAGTAGAAGGTTATAATTCAAATTCGCATCAACACCTTCTACTTCTAATTCAACACTTTTCCCTTCCAAAGTGATGGGAAACTCATGATAATACCGTAAGTACGATATCCTCTGCCATCAAAGGCTTCTAAGATGTTTAGAGATTGGTTGAGAGGTGGAGAGCCTATAGCTTTCTAGCATGAAATAGAAATGATGTAGGTGGAATCACCCTCATCAATCACAGTCGGATGAATCGTCTTCCCTTTTATAATGACTTGGATAAAAAACACAAATTGATGAGGAAGACGAGGAACATGATTTTCCAGGTCAAAAGTAATCAAATTTGAATCCATAGGGTCAATTCCTCCTATGACAAATAGTAATGATTTCCACTGCGTTGGACAAGTTTGGATAACTTCTGAGGCATACATCACAAAAGGCACTTGAGCTAAATCTTCGACAATATTGTAATGTTGGGTGGCCTCGCGCATTCGGATTGTAAGATGATTTCCAAAGGACACCCTTAGGAGGTGGTCAGATAACAAAGTGATTACTAGGTCTCTCAATATTAAGAGGACCAAAAAATGGTAGAGTAGAAGTAGAAGGCATATCAGTAAATTCTTTCTCCGCAGTTTATTTTTGAGGAGTTTGATAATATTTTGACTAGGTGGCAATAGAAATAGGCACTGTGCTACTCATGTAAACCTTAGAACTCGCAAATGTGGAAGATTGTGGTTGTTTTACCAATTGGGTTTGCTGTGATGGGAAAGGTTCTTTTAGTATAGCAGGTGTCCCTCGAGTGCCTTTTAACAAGTGACTAACTTCTGCAGGATGGGGAAATCCTTAGTATAGTGATCTTCCTCACAAATGAGGAAAGGATATTTGGGCTTACGTTTAGATGCATCATCAGTAGATGAACTCAGTGGATCCTATTTTGTGGTATTATATTTTTCTTTTCCTTTACCCTTCTTTTTACCCTTAGAGGATTTTTCTAGTGTGGTAGACTGAATGACATTAATCTCAGAGGTTTTACCAAGATTTGGAGAAGGATTCAAAGGAGGATTGGATGTAGAATTCGAAATGGACTTTTGTTTCAAAGAAGCTTTACTAGAAGTTCAAGTCACTAATCCAATAATACCATCGACATGTGGTACATCTAGAGGTTTATAAGATGTTGGATCTGTAGATGGTCTCGGAGCATCAGGCAAGTGATCATATAACATGCCATATTGGGAATACACCAAATCTAAATATTGGGCACAGGAAATGTCTTGATATTCATTTATACAACCTCTCATAGCTATGTCTGTAACAATTTTGTTGACAAATGATATGGTAAACCATTTAGTTAACAACTCACTTGGTATATTAAACTTGATAAGGTGATGCAGACATCTCCATTCATGGATATGATCAGAGATGTGTGTAGTAGTAGTCTATTTCAAAGACATACGCAAATGGGTACTAGTTTCATAGTGAACTAGTAACTGGAAGTGAGTAAGGAAGGCTATTGCCAAAGAATTGAAGTCTTGATAAGCACCTCGAGGCAACTTGTTGTACCATTTTGTGACAGGATCCATAAGGGTGCACTGAAAAAGACGTAGATGAACCGATTCATCAACCTAATAATTAGATGAACACCATAAATGGTAAGTCATAATGTGGGCATGGGGGTCTTCTCCATACTTTCCTTCGAATTTTGGATAATCACCAAGAATTTTAGTAGGAACCAGAGGCCAATAGGGTGAATGAAGTATTGGATCATTAGTGAGCCTTGACACATCTAACAGTTCCAATGTTTCTATAAATGACAATTGTGGGTTGAAGAGCATGGGAGGCCTTTGATAAGGCCTAACTTGTGGATTCCAACCTTCTTGGTATCAGGTTCTTCCCTCAAAGTGGCAGATTTTGACCATAAGGAGCTTGATATTTCCCCCACTAAGGGGTATTATGACCATACAAAGGTGGATTCTAGCCCACAAGCGTGGTTTTTGACCAGGGTACATTTGATACTGACCTGCCATGGGCTGTTGAGAACCATAAGGTGGATAAAAAGCTTGTGAGGCATATGGATTATAAGGTTTTTGTTGCAACTGTTGACCCTGGTGGTAAAATTGTTGGCCCTGATATTGTAGGGGTTGACCTTGTGGCTCTAAGGGTTGACCTTGTTGATATAAGGGTTGGTTTTGTTGTTGCAAAGGTTTTCCTTGCTGCTGCAACAGTTGTTAGTAAGGCCCTTGTTGTGCATAAGGTGCTTGTTGTACAAAAGGTTGTTTCTTTACATAAGGTTGTTGTTGTTGAAAAGCTCCTTGTGGAGTTTGTTGAGTTCCAGGTTGGTATTGATAAGTTCCAACTTGAATTTGAATAGATGCCCCAAATGAGGGATTTGAACCAGGATACATTTGGGGACCTATCTGTTGAGTAAAGGATGGATTTTGAAGCTATTGAGAGCCATACGAGGGTATGGTTGCTAGTAGGGTATCTGAGACGAAAGATGATGTTGATACAGGATCTGGCCTAATCTAGATGGAATTGATGATCCACTAGGATAAGGTACACTCCCAACATTTTGGCTAGCTATGGTAGCATGAGTTTGAGGTGCACTCACATAAGGTCCACCCAAAACAGGAGGTACATAAGGTGGAGGTGGTTGTTGCCCCCCATGTGGTGGGATAGGTAGTGGCACATATTTTCCACTTAATGGAGGGTCTGAGGAACTTATAGGGACATTACTTGCCCCAACTGTAACTATCGGTTGTATAGGAACTGACGAAACTATAGTTGATATAGGAATTTGAGAGGACACCTTTGAAACAAATGGACCAGAAGTAGGCATGGCACCTGATGACCAAATGGGATTGTAATAAAGTGAAGAGGAACTTGGAGTACCTGAAACTAATTGAGCCAAATATGTATACCAGTGAGAAACAAAGGCTCACTACTTTTAGGGGGTGGTGGAGCTGAAACAATTCCCACATATGGATAACCTTCAAGTGGAAAGTCGATTCAGAGTCATTGTCAACACCAGGAGTATGAGTAGTTGAGACTTCTATAGGACCTTGAGAAGAGGTTGGAAACTCACCTTCTAAAGCCATCGGTGGAAATAGTTAGCAAGGAGGAATCCGAGATGATCACGGAGATAACTCGAAAGGAAAACTAGGATTATGATATGGACTATAAGGCTATTGAGGAGATATAACCAATGGATAAAAAAGAAGATTCAGAGGGAATAAGAAAAACCTTTGTGGACCCTTGGGGGTTTCTGGATTAGATTCCTGAGATGATGATGGGTATCAAGTTGGAGGACTAGAAGCAAGGGGTTGAATACTCGAGACAATTCCAATTTCGAGGCCTTAGGCTTCACGTGATTGTGAAACTGAGGATGAACTCCTTGTGATGACCCTTCATTGTTATATGATGAAGGGGAAATGTAAGGTGAACCTGGTGGTTCAACTACAAAGAACCTTTTCTCAAGAAAAATAAGGGGTGGTTGATTTGAGCCTACAATTAAAATTTACTATTAGTCAAACAATATGAGGCCAAGGATAATTCCATAGGTAAGTCATGTTATCTTGGGAAATTAAAATTTAGAACTTAAAAACAAGAAATAAATCAAAAGGTGTGTACTAGGTAAGAGGTTTTACCAAGTATCCGTGATCCATTATATACACCTTAGCCAAAACCAAGGACTTAACATACGACGACCAATCTCCCCGAATGTTGTGTTCGGTGTATCACGTTTACAAGGTGGCTGACTCGGCTACCTGTGGCTAAGGGATAGAAACCTAGTGGGGTCTCTGAATATATACTCGACGGTACGAGGAGAGAAAATCCGTATTAGAATTATCTAATGCATAAAGTTTGGTGAGAGTGTTCGGATATACTTTCCATACTAGAGTGCCTCAGATATACCCTAGAGTACTAGAGAACCTCTGATATACTTCCATAGTGGAATAAGATTTCGACCTCGGCATACAATGCAGGAAGTTAATGAAAACTTCTAGGTCTATAGACATTGGAGCACATCTCTAGCCTTGACCTCTAAATGTTTGCGTTAAGTTTCAAATGCTCCTTAGGTTAATTCAGTAAATTTTGAAGTTTTTCTTGAATTAGGTTTCAATTTTGGGCTTAAACATTGTCACCTGAATCTTAGAATATAACTATATGAGAAAAATGAAACCTTTCATTTCAATGAATTCTATATTAACGAGGGAAGAGAGTTCAAGAAATTAATTCATCAAAGAAGAAAATTCATCAAACAATATGCCTCCAGTAAATTTTCCAAATGCAAAATGCAAGAGAAAAATTAAACTTCACTTTCACTAATGAATATGCAATCTATTAAAAGAAACAATGATCTTCACTTCACTAAGATTCACTTTATGTATATGATGTTCTCTTTGATTTTAAGATTCTCACTTGCAACTAAGATTCAACTAAAGGAAAAATGAATATTTTGATTCAAAATACTCCTAATGAAAACTAGTTATCAATCAATGTAACACCAAATTCAAAAGTGCTCAATGAAAATGTCTTTCACTTTCTTTTTCAACTAGATAAGAAAATACTTTCATTTCAGCTTGCAAGCCAAACAATGTAATCTATGTTTGATAAATGACAGAGATGGATTTCAAATGCAAGATGACCTAGTACATATGAAAAAAACTTTGCACAAGACAGACCGAAACTATTGTAAGTCAATGTTTCGAGTGATTTCACCAGATGAACAAATCTAATCATTCAACAAACCAGAAACCCAAATACACCCATAAGTGATAAGTGACAACCAATCGACCTATAGACCCTAAAACCAATCCAATTGCACTCAAACACTTTAAAGTTCAAAGGATTAAGAATTTGGTAATAAAATGAGTTAATCAATCAAAATATCAACAAAATTCAACCATGCAGGACAAAACAAGACCTCAAGGGCTCAGACACATTGGGGTTTGATAGATAATACCTAGTTTTTTTCCAATCTCAGGGATCAACGTGACTGTTAAGGCCAAATTGGAGCTGAACAAGGTAGCAACGTGACTATTTTAATAAAAAATGCACTGGCAGTGTGACTGTCAAATTAAAAAGCATGTTGGGCAAGGAATGAGGCAAAAAATAAAAGGAATTTCACAAACACTTCCAGACTGAGCACTCTAAGATAGTAACTAGTGGTTGTGGAGACCTATATCAACCCAAACTAACTGAGAGCATGATGGTCAGTCAAATTGATCAAGAGATCAGTTGAGAAAGGAGGATCAAAAGGCTATAGATTCCCCAATGGAGTTGCCATTTTGTTGTAAAGGAAAATCCCCTTTGCGGAAAGAGGTGATCCCTCTAGCTCAATGAGTGGGTCTAGCAACAAACTAAACAAACTAACATACAATTTCCTAGCTTATTTTGACAAATGCAGAAAGAAGGAGAAACATACCTCGCTTTGATGCTAATTGCTCGATCCTTGGAGATGGCTTTGAATCATTTTCTCCAAGCCTTGCTCCTTAGTTGTTTTTCACGTAAATTACCTATAGGGAAGATCAAAGTAATATGCAAGATAAAAGAGAATATATGGCATACATCAAACATAAACTAATTAACATATCAAGGAACATTAAGCTAATAGCATAAACATTTACACAATTATGGAAAGAGAACATCAAATGTATATATTAATAAAATAAAAAGGGAAGAATACAACCTATGCCTTTATGTTGGAGACCTCCTTTTGGTGGATGTCCAAGTCCAAGCAAAGACTCTTCAAACACTCCTTCTCCAAGCTAGAATGGGTAGCATGTAAGCATAATCTCAGCATAGGGATGCAAAAATCAATGACCAACCATTTGGGGATGGAAGGGAGTTAATATATAGAAATGGAAAGGGAGTTAGGGATCCACAAAAGAGGGAGGAAGGTCCACATATCAAGGGGAAAACACATAATGATAATATCAAGAGGCCTAAATGAGAGAGCTCGGCCATATCAACAACAACCAATATCTAGCTCATTGTTCTCGAAGGTTCTAGTGAGCAAAGCTTCTCCTTTAGTTTGGGAAAACCTGCCAGAATAAGTTCAACACAATTTTTCCTATGAAAACCTGCACTAGAAGCATGAATGTAAAAATGAGCAATATGCCATCAGCATAGGTAGCTAGCGGAGAAAAACTTGTTGATGCCAAAAATTAGGTTTTTAGGCAACCTTCTCCAGAATGGATTTAGGGTAGTTTTCCTTTGATTCTTCAAGGAGGTTTTGGTATGTATATCATGATGGATATGGTGGACAATAGTCAATGTTTTGGTATTTCGAGATTTGGTACGGGAAGTGAACAGGCAGTATGAAAAAATACTGTGTAACAAACTCCATTCCAATAATTGTTGCAATTATTTCTTCACCTTAGTTTCTTCTATAACAAACTTCTTGTACAACCCATTGTTTGGCAATGAGGAATTCAAGAATATATAGATCTTGTGCTCCAATTCCCCATTGGGTGGTAACCCTTTAGGCTTCCTAAAAACATCCCTGTATTCTTGTATAGAGTCTCCCAATTATTGTTTTTGTTTCTTAGTACAGCCCTCCAAGGACTCCTTTCCTCTTACTAACTCTTATACAAACTAATTTTTTTCTTAAAAATATTAAAACATACTTATTTCTAGAAAAAATCAATTTCTTGGCTTGGTTGACACATACCAATGAAATTTTTGAGTTGTCTTTGTGTGCATGGATTATGAACAATTTTCCATCCTTCTTAAGCCAATACTATTTGGATAGGTTGGATATCTACATCAATATTTCATCCTTCATGTACATGTAGGGACTTTCAAACACCACTACAAACACATCTAATTCTACATCAATAAAATCAACATCAATAGAAAATCTTATTTTACTCGAGTTTGTTGCCTTTAACTCTACATCCTCATTTACCCATCCCAATAGATACGGGCTTGGGTGTAATGGACTTCAAAACCAAATTTGTTGACAAGATATACTAAAATGAGACTTTCCTGTAATCTCGAGTCAAACAAAGCATCGATATTTGTCTTCTTAACCTATATCTTTATGTGGAAGAGTTTGGTCATTTATTATCTTCCTATTGTTGAAGTCTACTCAGATTCACCTCCTTCTACATTAACATATAGAAGATATTCTCATCCATGTCCAAGCTACATTCAATCTTGTTTCTCGAATCAGTGGCCATGCGATTCTTCTTCTTATTATATTTCATTTTACTCTTTGGGTTAAGCTTTGGATACAACTTATAGAAGTTGTAATGGTCACTGGGATCCTTGCATTAGTTTTTTGTGGTTATTATATTTTTATATTTTCCCCATTTACACTTCTTCTTTCCCTCCTTAGAAGCATCTTATTTCTCCTTTTCTTTGATCCACATTATTACCCTTTCTTCTAGCCAATGTTCTCCAAGTTTTTTGCTTGTACACAAGCCTCATCCATTGATCATAGCTTGAACAATATCACTTGCTTGTGTACATGGCTGTGAAAACCCCCAAGATACTTGAGGAGTACACATGGATTCTTTGGGATATACGTAACATTATGGCCATGTTTATGAACTCCGTGGTGTACTCTTGTACACTCTCCCCCTACTTCTACTTTAAATGGTGCCACCAAATCGGCTCATCCTCTACATACCCGATAGGTTAAAATTGTGACCTTATGAGGGTTTTAAATTCCTCCCACTTAGTCACTAGAGGAACTCCTTCCAACCTAAAGGTATTCATGTGGCTTTCCCACTAGACCAATGCATGGCCCTCTAATTTCAGTTGAGAAAATGAAATCTTATATTCCTCCTCTATATGTTGAACACTGAAATAAACTTCTAATTGATATAACCAATGATTTAGCTTCATAGCATCAATATCACCTTGGTACAAATTAATATTGAACTTCAATTCCATTTTGAATAGGGACTATGAATTGTTCACGACATTCAAACTGGGTTGATCTCTTTCATTCCCTTTCTTGGATTATTATTTGTTTCTTCTCAATCTCCCGATATCGTCTTTTATATGTCCTTTGTGTTATAATCCCCATCTTCCATGAATATCCCAACATTTTTTTCTTAGGGATGACATGAAGATATTCACATTATGAATTACATATGTAACTTGTGCTTCCAACCGTGAAAGCCTCTCCTCTATAGGATTAAAAGGGTTATTCATAAATTCATCTTCCATGCCTAGGGTTTTCTGAATTTTGGTTTAACCAAACTAAATCTCCAAAAAATATGCACAATATACCTAAAGAAACTTTCTTTGATTCCAATATGATCTGTGATCTACTTTGGATATTCCAATGGGCAATTCATCACAACAAATTTGATGAATGATACTTAAAAACACGAAATATACACTATTATTGTTTATTTTTCTTTAGATTTCTAGATTCCTAAATTAGTATTTATTGTGTATGCATGGAAAAAAAATTAGTAGAAAATAGAGAATAGTGAAATAAAAAATAACAAACACAGTTGATATAATATATATCTTGGGAAACCCTTTTGAGAGAAAACCCAAATGGAAGGTTAGAGCACTCTACTCTTTGAATATAAAATGGTTGTGATTACAAAGAAGGCCTATGGCTGGTGGGCTACTACAATGCACAAATTCTCTATTTTTCCCTATTCCTCTCAGCTATTCTTCTCATATATGAAATAAGTACACTCGAAAAAAGTGGAATGCCTTTTCCTACTAGTGGCTTGATTAAAAATAGCCTGACAACTTATTAGTGGTTAGGTTTGACTCCCTCAACCCTTAACCAAATTTATAATATGGACTCTTCTAGAGTATTTTTCATCATGATCATGTGGGTAAACCCCTTTACATGAATAATGGAGGTTGGCATAGAATCCTTTTGAATTGCGGTTTTCAAAACAAGAAGGTAAACTTTGGAGTGGCATAACATTTCCATACAAACTCTGATCAAGGTGATTATTGCACTACTTGAAATATATCTATGTACAGAATAGGAAAAATAGGTTTTTCACTAAATCAACAAAATTTTACCTCCATAAAACATTGCTTAATGCCTAAAAATTCTCCCAAAAGGATTCACATACAAATTTATTAAATTGGGCCCCATCGGTGAAAATGGTGCTATGAGTTGATTCCTCCACTTTTTCCACTCTAAAACGGTCGAGATGGATGAAAAGAAATATAATGATCTAATTTTGATCATTGTCATGGTATAAAGGTTTCGTACATTTATATAATAATTCCTAACTAAAACAAAATGTCATTTTCAAATTGCGCACTTATTCTATAGGACGTTTATGGAGCTTGGAAAATTACCATAAGATCAAGAACAATTTTTCTAGAAAGGTATTAAAAATAATTGTTAAAATTTTGTAGATGAATGTGTGGTAATCCAATAGAATAAAGGAGAGACAATAAAGTCCATAGATTTACTACAACCATTAGGTATACCAAGTCAATGTTAGGAAGATGTTCCAATGGATTTTATTATAGGTTTACTCATATCTAAATGAAAGAATGTCATAATGGTAGTATTCGATCGACTAACAAAGTATGCCATTTTTTATCTCCTCCATGTCCTTTTAAAGCAAGTATATAATTCACAACAATAATTCAAAATATACATGGAATCTATGAGATTATTGTAAGTGACAAAGTTCCAATTTTCACTAGAAATATTTGGATTGAATTAATTTCTTGTTTGTGTACTTATTTGGTTCATAGAGCATCTTGTTAGGAAAAATACTGAGTGGGAGGGGGGATCAATATTTTATTTCATTTTCACTTTCAATTTCAACTTCATAATTTTGTATGCAATTGTTATTTAGACAACCCACATGTGTAAACGACCTCTGTGAATTAAAACTGTGTATAACTAGTTTACTAATTTCTCATAATTTCAATCAGTATTTTATCTTGACCATTGCCTCATTATTTATTTATTCATTCATTGTGCATTAATAATTAGCATTAAAGAGAATATAAATCATGAACGCATAAGAAACACATCATCACATATGCATGCCAAGATTTTAGGTGGAAATCTAATGTGGGAGAAAACCACCATTGTTATCATCTCTATATTCCTCTTATTATAATGAAAAATTATTAATTACAACATGGTATTGTACTAGTGCAGACTCTTTCCATCATGTAGGCACCCACCCACAGGAGGATACAACCTCCACTCATTCTCCAACACTAACTGAAGGGAGCTACAACCCCTTAATTTCATTTACCAGCTCCTACTGGAAGGAAGCTTTGGCTCCGTCACTGAAGGATAATATCCTCAACACTTGGTGGACCATGTTTCATAATATTTCATATTAGATCCACCTGTCTCAAATACAAATTAAAACATGCAACCCACCATTCATCAATTTTTCACACTGGACCCACACCCAGCAATATGATCAATACTAAGATATCAATCAAACAATCACTGATACTAATCAACCAATCACACTGTCATCAATGCAGAACTAATCTATAGTCATCAAAAAACGTAATAAAATTTACCGTAGAACATATAGACAACTATTCTGAAGCATACCCGCATATATACACCCAATCTGTGCATACAACCTAAGTATAGATGTCAATTCACTAATTGTTGAATCATTGTCAAACTTAATCATTGTATCAATCACTAAATCACTGAAATATTGAGTCACAACAGTAACTAATCATATATATATCAATGCAAAATCACTAAATAGCCAATCATAATTCTACAACATCATCATCACCGATCAATATACCAAGCCACAACCAAATCTATCCAATCCACACTGTTAGATACAAACCATTCTAATCAAGACACCATTGACAAAAAAAAAAAATAATACAAACTTCTCAACTGTCATCACCAACCAACAATTGCAAACCCTAGAATGCATACATGACTTCAATTAAACAAATCCACATATATGCATGCTTCCCATCAATAAAACCCACATATAAATTTCAAAATAGTGAATATCGAATCATTTCCAACAGATCATTCTGATGAACAAAGAAAAACTTTAATACTTACATCAATCAACATCCAAACATATATTAAAAATAGAGATTAGGTAGTAATCAAAACATATTAAATCAGAACATATATGCGCTATACCGAAGCATATTCAGGTATCATGCGACATTTCAGAAGCAAATCTATGTACAAATCTTAAATTACTAAATCAAATATTCACTACGAATCATGACACATCTCAAAATATCTGCACACATACTATCAAGAACTATATATTCATATCAAGGTTCCACCATAATCACAAATCCTGCATTGTTAGACATTTGAACTTTCTACAACAATTAAATCTCCCAAGCATATATTTCTACATAAATTTAGATCTTTTAGGTCTAAGTCTTGTCATTACTCCTTGGTGCACACCTGTTCCAGATCAGATCACACATGAATAATCCATTACATTACACACATAGATCCTTGATCTCCTTCTCCTTATATAAGTTTTTTTCCTTTCTAATAACATAGGCAAATCCCTTGGTAATGTTGTTGGTATTCATTTGGTAGGATCAAATAGACATTGTCATCACAATACTATGGGAAATTACCATGGTAATGAATCTTGGTTTTTACTTTCCATGGGTCGGATTTCCATACTCAACTTTTGTTCATAGAACCTATGTATGTATGCAACTATTCTTCACAAGGGTCATGCATATTTTTCAAAATTCACACTTTCATCTTTTCTCAAAGTAAACTTGTGACAAAACTATCAATACACTTCCGCATTTGTGCAATTCCTGTACCAATATTCATGTTATCTACATTAGTAGCATAATCATAATATTATATCTAGGTTTACATCAAGGACACATTTGACACGCAGGTTGATATCAAGGACTTCACATTAACCATAATGCTAACAATATCCCCCTTCAGACTTGATGACAACTTCTTTAGTGTTTGGAAACAACCCACAAACACCTGCAAACACCAAGTCTCTCCCCCTTTGACATCAAAGGAAAAGGGTTGAACTAGGTTGAGTGAAGTACTTTCCCTCCTAACACTCATTACTGGAAGTCAGATCTACTGATATGAAATATGATGTCTGCATAGTAACCATGCTCCACCTGAGAATATGTTGGACCTTCTAAAGATATGCAATAAGAGTACAAGAATTTATGAATCAAATATATGGCTATTCATGAAATCTCCTATAATCCATGACTCTATGATCAGTCACCCAACATAATGGGGTTACACATTTGACCCAAACCAATCACCCAAAATAATGGGATTACTTACATAGCATGACTTGATCCCCATAGTCCATACATGACTAAATCTTAAAAGTTTTACAACATGGGTATTTTCATGAATTTTACATCAATAGGCATACATGACATCCATAAAAATAAACAAGGATTTCAATAATGAAGTACAATAATCATTAAAAATTGTCATGCACCATATAGGAATCTCTAGCATAATGATCTAACAACAACAACATAAAATGATATAATGAGTAAAATATGAGCATCCTCATCATCAAGAAGCAATATATCATTGGGAAGATAAGCCAGTGTAGTATCAATCTCTTCAATATCATCAACACATAGCCAAATATGCAATGCATCCAAGCATCACTAAGTAACAGTAGGAACAACATAATATTTTTGCAATAGAGTAACTCATCCTCTTGACCATATGTCTTCAAGATCAGCATACTCTCTCCATGCGTCAACAAGTCGTTAAGTAGCATATCTACCATCATACATATCCTCATCATCAAGTGCATCAAGATTTATACAACATCAACAATAGTAAGGCACCATCCATAACTTTGTCACATGTAATCCAAGCATCATTGATAACCCATGACATAGTGACAACAACACATATGTAAGACTAATGACAATAGTATGAATTCATCATATAAAACATCATGTAATAAGGACTTCTCAATAAACCATAATTCCAACAATGAACCATTAGAATCATAAAAGATGCTCCTCCTGAGCCTGTGCCAACTCTTCATCATTTGATCACATTATATCCCTCTCATCAACCAACAAAAAGACAAATCAATATCAATAGTAAAGTTTTGTTACTATTCATCACTCATCATGAACAAATACTCTTTCACACATTTCTAAATAGCACAAGGGCATCATTAACAGAATCCAACAAGCAAATGTTAGAACTAGAAAGCCAATAATGGATTGATGGAAATATGAGGAGCTCCCCTTGAATTTGTGCCACTTCTTTATCATCATTAAGAATCATACATGATTGTATAAGTTAGGAACCACATGTATACATGAATACCATTTAAGAGAAATGCATATAGAATGTAAGATTCTAATTTTCATAGCCACAACTCCCTTTGAGTTCATATATCTTGTTATGTTAGACCAATTAGTAAAGAGAAAAGGTAGGAATCATTCCTTTGAAGGAATATATTCCAACTTGATTTTATGTTCAAGAACTTGCTCTCTAAGAGAATGGTATTTGATTAGAATGTGTTTGATTTTTGAGTTCATGACAAGATTTTTTGAAATACTTATGGCACTTGTATTGTCACAAACAGTAGGTACAGGTTGACGGAAGGTAACTCGAATGTCTTGTAACGTTTGAATCATCCATAGAGGTTTTAAAGTACAATAGGAAGAAAAAAAAACATATTATGCATTAAAAATTGATAAAGAAATAGATCTTTGTTTCTCACTAAACCAAGAAACTAAGCGTGGTCCCAAATAAAATGCTCCTCCACTAGTACTTTTGTAATCATCAACACTACCATCCTAATCTACATTTGTGTAAGAATGAAGTGAAAAGTATGTGTTTTTTGGATACCATAATGCAATATCTTGAGTGCCTTGTAGATAACTAAATATCCTCTTTACTACCTTGAGATGTGTTTCCTTAGGATTTACTTGGAATTGTCCAACTATGCCAAATGCATGCATAATGTTTGGTCTTGTACTGGTAAGATAAAGCAAGCTTCCAATAATAGATATGTGTTCAGGTTGATTAACTAAAGGATATTCATCATCTTGGTTGAGATTGCATCCTATTACCATGGGTGTGCATACAAGTTTGCAGTCTTCTAATCCATATTTATTCATGATCTGCTTGAGATACTTAGTTTGAGAAAGGAAGATACCATCCTTATTTTGATGAACTTAAAGACCAAGAAAGAATGTTAGCTCACCAAGTAAAGACATTTCAAATTCCTTCTACATGGCTGAAGAAAATCCTTGACTCATAGATTCAACATTACTTCCAAATATGATGTCATCAACATGAGCCACTTACCAAAAGTTTGTCTTTGTCAAATTTGATATATATATATATATATATATATATATATATATATATATATATATACCTGTAGACCCATTCTTAAATCCCTATTGCTAATGATACCTATCAAGGTGATAATACCATGCACTAGGATCAATAGGATCCTATTTTGATCCATATAATGCCTCCTTATGTTTGAAAATAATATGTGTATCACTGTTAAGTATGAATCCTTCAGGTTATTCAATATAAACTTCTTCATCTAGATACCCATTTAAAAATGCACATTTAACATCCATTTGATATACTTTGAAGTTACAAAAGCTGGAAAATTCAAGAAACATTATTATGGCTTCAAGTCTAGCTACAGGTGGTAACATGTTAAAAATAGCAACAAAAAATCATAATTTAATTTGTCCTTGAATTAAATTGGGAATTAAATCGAAATTCTATTCTCGTAGCAACTTGTAATAGTTAAATGAGTTAATTTGACTTTGTGTGCTCAGTAATATTGAGTTGGAAGTCTATCTAGAATAATGTAGAATGATTCCTAAATTTTAGGGGTCCGGGTTGAGTACTTTTGAGTTGTAATTAATTAAATATGTCTAACTTTGTTATAGTTATTTAAACTAGTTCAAACAGTTGGAGGAACTAGTAGGAGGTCTAATAGTGGGGACAAGCACTAGTGAAACTTCACTAATCCACCAGTTAACTTAATATTCACTCATAAATAACTCATGAATTTTAGTTCAGAGGATGACCTAGTTGACATTAGAGTTCAGGGACATTGTACTATTAGTTGTATAATTTTTTGAGTTGTACAAATGGTACATGCAATCAGTTGAGGGCCTATGGATGGATTGCACAGTTATGGAGATAGAATTTACCAATTAAATATGAGCTAACTCTATGAGGAATTGTGAAAGGAATTATGGGCTTGGCAAGCAGCAGAATTGGCTAAGTGTTGGCTCTAGCTGGTTTGTGAAGTAGAGAGATAGATTGTACTTGTGCAAGAATTGTTCGGGTTGAACAAGAATTGTATTTTCTTCACAGATCTTCTAGTTAATGCAATATATATAGTTGGGGTTTTGAACAGTTGTTTTCCCTAGAAAAATATTGTGTTATGTGCAATTGAAATTATTCCTTTTCTTCTTAGTGTTTTCATCGATTTTTGTTTCCGCTGATGAGTAGAGTAGATTCTCATATTATGTTTTAGCATATCACATAAGCTCTTGAATCTAAAAGTAAATAAAATATACATGGTATGGAGTTGAAGACATTATAGAAGAGGAAAATTCAAGTTTGCTGTGCGGGTGAAATCAAATTTGCAGGTTCATACTTCATAGTCAATAATATGTCATTCTACAGTTTGAGACTTGAGTATGCCCTGGAGGGAAAATCGAATTACATAGCTTGGAAGGACAAGAAGGAGGTAGTGATGGAAGAGAACGGGCTGAAGGAATTCATAGATCATGTTACTATGAATCCTCTAGCATCTAATGCTAAATATCTGGCTGAATGGAGAAAGTTTGTGGAAAAAGCAAGAAGGATTATCCTATAAGGAGTTCAAGATCACATTTTCTTGAATCCCCACGACAAGGAAACTCCATTTGTAATGTGGAAGGCATTGCCGGACATGTTTAAAAATAGCAATGACCACATGAAGCTAGCATCGAAGGACAAACTTAGAAGGATCAAGATGGATAAGGGTGAATCTATTCTGAAGTACTTGACCAAGTTCACCCAATGTCGAGATGAGCTTGGAATTTCAGTGTTAATGTTGCCGAAGATGATATGGTGAGCTTAGCACTTATAGGACTTCCCAAGAGCTGGCATAGTTACCAAGACTCAGTTAATCAGAGGGAGAAGCTACCTTAGTGGGAGCGATTGTGGTCCAACTTGGTACAGGAAGAGATTTGGCGGAACACCAGAGATGGATCCTCATCAAAGCATGATGATGAAGAGAATTGTGCCTTAGTGGGTAAGGAAAAGAAAGGTAAGGGGAAGTCATCCCATTCCAAATCAGATTCTTGTTAGGGTGAAAAGAATAAGGACATGTCGAAAATCAAGTGTTTTCACTATCACGAGTTGTGACATTTTGCTACAAAGTGTCCGCACAAGAAGGACGATAAGAAGCCCTTAAGAGGAGTGAAATGTGAGGCTCTTGCTTCAAATTTGGAACTGGATTTTACCCTCATTACTTGTATGGTGTCATCGATGATGGGTAGTGTGTGGTACTTGGATAGTGGAGCTACATTCCATATGAATAGTAACAAAGATCTCTTTAGTATCATGGAGGAGAGGGATCTCCAAATGAATATTGAGATGGACGATAATGGGAGGTATCGCACAACTAGCATTGGTACAATTACCTTTTCAAAGGGAGTCTAGTTCTCCCCTCACTTTGCGAGATGTTATGTCTATTCCTGGTTTGAAGAAGAACTTGGTTTATGTTGCCATGTTGGAGGATAGAGACTATGATGTGATATTTAGTAACGGAAAGGTGTTCCTTCGTCACATATCCATAAGATAGGTGAAGAGGATAGGTGTTAAAGTGAAGAACCTCTACAAGTTGAAGGTAGAAGATTGTGCTTCCTTGAGCACTAAAGCAGAGAAGGTGCGGAGCTAAGATATCAGTGATTTTTGGCACATGAGGTTGGGTCACTTTGACAATGGCGCTTTGAAGATCATGCAACAAATTTCTACTTGTCTTACGAAAGGTACACTAGAGCAGGTAGAAACATGCAAAGGGTGTACATTGGGGAAGTACACAAAAGCTTCCTTTCATGACAAAGACAGTTGAGCACAAGTGATCCTTGATCGAGTTCACCTAGATGTGTGTGGACCATTCTTGACAGCATCCATGACCAAGCACAAGTATATGTGATATTTGTTGATGATTTTTCTTGTAATTGTTGGATCTTCTTCATGTAGAAGAAATATCAAACTTTTGCTAAGTTTTGTGAATTTAATACACTTGTTGAGAAATATACTCACAGGAAACTGTTGATGGTTCTGGACCCACCAACATGTTCGGGGATCTCCCTGGTAAGAAGTCCCAATTAGACTTCAGACCGTTTGGTGTAGGAGTCCCAGCAGAGGCTCGTATGGTAATGCCTTGACCGTGATTTCACACAGAGGCAAGTAAGATAACTCTATTGGTAGAAAGGGTGCGACAACTGCAGTGAGTCAATGAAGGTGCATGAGAGGTTCTAACACATGTGGGTTGAGATGAGCGTGTTGATCTAAATATGATTTGAGGTTGTCATTGATGTCAACCCAAGCAGCACCAAGGATGAACCTGAATTTCCATGGAACATTGGGCATCATCATTCATGGTTTCTTGTCTCATAACAATTATAGGAATATTCTACTCAAAAATATCTTTCTATCGGTATATATCTCTCCTTGTAATTCCTCACGGTTTGTGAGTTATTCAATATTGAAGTTAGTAACCCCAATTAGTGGGCTAAAACCCCATGGAGTTCTCATAGCATATTAAATGAGACAACAAAGAAGAAGGGTTGAACATAGAAGAATTTTTTGAGGAGAAATCAAGCTTATAGAAGAGCTCAAGGCTGGTTGAAGGGAAAATACCCCTAGGGTCCTTTGGGCTAAGACTCTACCAGACTGAAAATTGCTTATACAAAGAAACACACACACACAGCCATCTTTTTTACTTTCAAGCAAATTCTAATGTTTAGGGTACATACCTAAGGTCCTACGTTCGAGAAGACCGTTAGGGTGCAAACCCTTCTTGGAGTTCCCTTCTTCTTTCTCTGACCTGCAAGACAAACAAATCAAAGAACACAACAGTACATGTATAGAAGTTTATATATAAATCATCTTTATGCTATAAAGTTAGTTATAAAAAATCTTTAAGTAACTACTTTCATAAGAATTCAACACAAGAATCTCATAAGCATAAAGAAAGATTATTCGGGAACAAAGACGTGTTTCTTTATATATAAAGGCAAATAAAGTACATATATCGGAAAGATATCACCTGAACACCTTCAGCAGGCTCCAAGCAAGCTTCCTCCCGGATTCGTTCCAGCCTCCAGCCTCCAACAAGAGCTCCTTCCAAGTCTTACTCAATGATGATGTCAAGGATGAATGATCACCAATACACATGGAAACAAGGGTTTCCTATGCAAAATGGGGGAAGTGCAGAATGCACCAAGGACTTCAGACCTGGTCTAAGGGAAAAAATCTTAGCATAATAATCTTGCTCTCCTTTCTCTCTCCCCTTGGCCTTCCCTTTGATGTCTTTTTATACCCTCTCCAAAGTAGTTTTTTAGTTAGGAGTTGGTTGGGAACAGTTGGGCCACGGGCACTAACAGGTGATCCAGCAGGTAAACCCGCGATCACCGCCCGAAAAAGAGGAAATTATATTTTTTTAAGTGTTTTAATAGATACACGCGGGTTGGGTATGACATACCCGCGTGTACACGCGTTTAACACAGGGCAAAGTCGCGTATAGGGAATAAAACACTGTTTTTTAAATTTTTGGACCAGGTCTGGAAGGAGGGGTTGCCCTAGGCCATAAGTGCAGCATCACAAACCATAAGAGTGAGATTTGGAGCTATAACAGATGCCCCCTAATGTATGAGGTCAAAAGGGGAACATGATGGCCGAAATACATTAAGTAAGTACAAGGAAAGGAACTCTGCCGAAAAACCGAGGAGGACTTCACCAGAATTCAGCCTGCCAAGCCACCGAAAGGAGATCAGAAAGAAACACTGTCTGAGGCGGGCATACCCATGCTCAGGAAAAGTAAAGCATGTCCGCATATCAAGTACAAGCGGATCCACTAAGTATACAAGTATAAATGACTGTAAAATACATAATGGATCATCTGATCATAATGAGTAAGTACATGTCTGAATATCACATATAAAACTGTCAATGATGCTGAAAGATGCAACGGATCACTGAAATCAAAGACTGATCCCATAAGGTACCAACTGAACATGATGGAATAGGATGGTACTACACTGCAAACTCAGGTGCCAGCATATAGAATGTCGCCATGACTGACTGCAACATATAAGGTGGAATGGTATCAACTAGCAGCAACAGGAGCAACTGTCAAGTGAACCAATGAATGCTGATACAACCTGAGGTCTTCACCGACACTCGTTCTTTCCACTGTACCATAGCATTCTTTTATTCTTTTTCCGGCTTATCAGAAAAAGACAAAAAAATTAAATATTCCAAAAAGAGCGGGAACAGGGACATTATTTCCATTTATTGTTGGCAGCTAGAGTCAGTCGTGTCGCCCTTGAACAAAGCACTCAAAACAAAGTCTCCTCCACATGGGTGGGATTTAGTTTGACTTAGGTAAGCCATAACCTTGTTATCGAGTCAAGTTCTCCCCCGATTGGTTATCTCTTCCAATCATATGGAGGGTTCGTTCGTGCCTCCTGCATGACGAACTTATACAGATTCATTATATGCTGCCACATAGTCACATTGAGTCGTGCTTTTGTTCAAGGGAAGTTAGCCTGAGTCGGCCTTTCTGCGGTGTCTCTTGACTCATTTTTCAGTCGGCCATCCCTGGTTGTCAGTGTCATGTCTATCATCACATCAGTTATATTGGTCCTTCACTCGTGCCGGTTTGAGAAGGTCCCCATTGACTTCTTGCTGGCGGGTCTTGTCCTTATCGACAACGACACATTGCTCTGAGGGCAGACCTAGAGACCGCACCCTGGCCCTATTTTCATTATTGATAGGTCACCTTGTGCTCAGCATCGATCAGTATCATGGGTCTTTGACTGAGTGGTTTCCCTTGTGTTCGACATCAGCATACATTATCACACATTGGGATTCGTGCAGTACCTTGGTTTCCATTTGACCCTATTGGTGGATACCTCGCCTCTGTGTCAGCTTTCATTATTGGTTGGTTTAGAGGGTTTCTGCCGTGCGCTAGCCACATCTTGTGTACGCCGGAGTCGCCAATTCTGGTTGAAGGGAAAATACCCCTAGGGTCCTTTGGGCTAAGACTCTACCAGACTGAAAATTGCTTATACAAAGAAACACACACACACAGCCATCTTTTTTACTTTCAAGCAAATTCTAATGTTTAGGGTACATACCTAAGGTCCTATGTTCGAGAAGACCGTTAGGGTGCAAACCCTTCTTGGAGTTCCCTTCTTCTTTCTCTGACCTGCAAGACAAACAAATCAAAGAACACAACAGTACATGTATAGAAGTTTATATATAAATCATCTTTATGCTATAAAGTTAGTTATAAAAAATCTTTAAGTAACTACTTTCATAAGAATTCAACACAAGAATCTCATAAGCATAAAGAAAGATTATTCGGGAACAAAGACGTGTTTCTTTATATATAAAGGCAAATAAAGTACATATATCGGAAAGATATCACCTGAACACCTTCAGCAGGCTCCAAGCAAGCTTCCTCCCGATTCGTTCCAGCCTCCAGCCTCCAACAAGAGCTCCTTCCAAGTCTTACTCAATGATGATGTCAAGGATGAATGATCACCAATACACATGGAAACAAGGGTTTCCTATGCAAAATGGGGGAAGTGCAGAATGCACCAAGGACTTCAGACCTGGTCTAAGGGAAAAAATCTTAGCATAATAATCTTGCTCTCCTTTCTCTCTCCCCTTGGCCTTCCCTTTGATGTATTTTTATACCCTCTCCAAAGTAGTTTTTTAGTTAGGAGTTGGTTGGGAACAGTTGGGCCACGGGCACTAACAGGTGATCCAGCAGGTAAACCCGCGATCACCGCCCGAAAAAGAGGAAATTATATTTTTTTAAGTGTTTTAATAGATACACGCGGGTTGGGTATGACATACCCGCGTGTACACGCGTTTAACACAGGGCAAAGTCGCGTATAGGGAATAAAACACTGTTTTTTAAATTTTTGGACCAGGTCTGGAAGGAGGGGTTGCCCTAGGCCATAAGTGCAGCATCACAAACCATAAGAGTGAGATTTGGAGCTATAACAAAGGCTGAGAATATCTGTTCCAATACTCTTGAATGTTCATGAGCTCAAGAAGAAGGAAGTTTGAAGACATGATGAAGCCGAAATAGTTAAGTAAGTACAAGGAAAGGAAAACTATGCCAACAACTCAAGGAGGACATTAACAATCAACGATCTTACAATGACAGAACTGCCTCTGTTACAAAAAAGAAGAAGCCCTTCTACAACAAAATACAATGAACTTATGAGATCTGACAGGCATGTAGACTTCATTGGACAAGATTCACAAGAATAGCCTTGGAAGACAATTCCCAATGAATATTTCCTCCATGGTATCAACCTATCTTTTATGGTCACTGTTATTCATGTGGAAGGATTGGACATAGTTCAGAATGTCGCATGTATGTTTGGAATGAATATAATTCGGATATCTCAAAAACTAAGTATACAAGTATAAATGACTGTAAGAATACATAATTTGGATACATCTGACAAAACATAATGAGTAAGAATAACATCGAATGTTCTGAATATCACATAGCTCGTAACTTCAGGTACAAGATGAAATCAACCATGAATGAAAATCTTGAGGATGAGAATAAGAAGGTTTCGAAAGGAAAAAAGGTACAGGATGAATAAGTACAAGATGACTAAGGTCCCAAATTTTATGCTTTCACAATTCGTAGTGGATTGTGAGGAATCAACAACTGCTTTGGTTAATGACTTGAGTCAAGACAATCCATTAAATGACACATTATTCTGAACAATTTAGCTTATTGACTCCTAGAAATTTGAAGATGAGGAGTCTATCCAACAGTATATGACAAAAGTCTACGATTGACAGATAGGTAGTTTGAACAATATGGCAGTTTCATTACATGTTGAGGGGGAGAATAATAGTTGACGTATCATAAATTAAATAAAGGAAGCACTGACAAGCAATCTCTATGGGAAAGTGGATCAAGAAAATATAACAATTATCGAGATATCTTAGCAGGATAAAGGAATATCCATATATCAAATCAAGTACATCAAGGAAATGCTCAATAAATTCAATATGGAAGATTTCAATCCAGTCCTTACCACCATGGTAACATGTTGCAAGTTAAGCTTAGAAAATTCATTAAAGGATGTGGAACAAGATTTATATAGATCCATGATTGGTATTCTCTTATATGTGATAGCCTCCCAGTCTGATGTGATGTAGGCAGTTTGACAAGTATCAAAATTCCAAGCAACACCAAAATAATCTCATATTATTGCCGTCAAAAAAATTATTGAGTATCTTAAGGGAACAAAAAAATGTGATCTATTGTATCCCAAAGGAAATGATCTGGTCATCCAAGCTTTATACATATGCAGATTGGGTAGGAAGTGCTGATGATCATAAGAGTACCAGTGGAGCAACACTCTATCTAGGTGGTTGTCTTGTTTCATAGTTAAGTGAAAAGAAATCTTCAATCTCGGTATCCACAATAGAAGCAAAATATGTCGGGGCAACAACTTTCTGTACTCAAGTTCTTTGGATGAAGCAAACTTTGCAATATCTTCAAGACAAGTTCGATGAGCCTATTCCCATCTTTTCCGATCACACTGACAGTATCAGTATCTCCAAGAATCATGTGATGCATTCCAAAACAAAGTAGATTATGATTAAATATCATTTTGTTAGAGAGAAGGTCACCGAAAAGAATATCAAGCTTGAATATGTTGGTACAAAAGAACAAATCGCTAATATCTTCACTAAACCTTTACCTCGTGAAACATTTGAATATCTTCGCCAAAAGCTTGGGATTCTCCCAAGTTCTCATTAGATTTTACTTATTCAAAAAATAAAGGGGGAGTGGAAGTGTGTACAGGTCCACAGGATGGTTGTGTATCAGGGGGAGTTACCCTTTGCCATTGATGTGAAAGGGGGAGATAAGGTGTTATAGACAATTTTGTGCCTTGCAGCATCAGGCATGAATTGTCAATAATCCAAGGGATCCAAAGTCCCTAAACATGATGTTCCTACCCCTAGAGGAACAAGGTCAGCAAACCAACAGCTCTCAGATCAGTTCTCCACCTGAAAACACTCAAAAACAAGCAATCCTGAAATCAAAGCAGGTGCTCCACTAGGCTTCTGCGCTGAAACTCAACTCCTCCATGGTGTACCTGCATTGCAAAGCAGGTAGAACAAAGGCCACCTGCACTGAGCGAGATGGGACAAGTGGCACACTGAGTCATTTCTCTGGAATCTTCCAAAAATGACACTTGGATCAGGGATTTCGCCTTGTGATGAGTCAGAGGCTCTGTTTCTCCAAGTGGAAGCAAGGTTCTCCAAGTGGACTCAAGAACTGAAGATCAACTGAAGAGAGAGAGGACACAAGGCAGCTACACATCAGTTGCAAGCTGACTCATCCTTTCTCAATTCATCTATATATTGAGCTCTCTCCTATGAGCTCAGGAGGCTGGAATTTTGTGCAAAGTAATGATATGCTGTTGGTTTCACTATAGAGCTATTGGGTGATTGCTTGAAGGAGGTGAAGAGGAGAAATTCTTTCTGCTGGGAGGTGTTGCTAGATTGGGGCCTTCAATGGTTGTAACACTCTCAGAACTTTACTTCTTCCATTAATAAAAGCTATTGAGGTTCTTCTATATGCACTTGTTTCAATGATGTATTGTGATAATTGTATATTTGATTTATGCTAATCCTTGAATCAGTTATGATTGCATGCTTCTTTTAGTTTCCTTCTTTGTTATTTTGCAGGATCTCATTGTAGCTGGGCCAGCAAAAGAGCAAGGAGATGGGAGCAAGCAAGCAAAGAGAAGAGTTTGGATTCGACATTAAGCGCAAGACAACGGTTAGTGCATTTCTTCATTCTCTCTTGCTTTCATAAAGAAGTAAACCTTAAGTAGTTTTCTTTACAGTTGTTGCTGAGGTACTATCACCCTTAGAGTGGGATAGGGTCATCCGAATCGGATACTTTTCCCTACAACAAACTAGCGACTCCGCTGGGGATCGTATCTGTTTGATTGTTTGTAGTATTTTGCTATTCATTTCCTGAACAAAAGAGTACCAAATCGAAAAGCTTTTGACTACATCAAAAGCGAAGTAGAGGGCAGCTACTCTAGCTCATTTCTGAGCATGTTCATGATTTGAAGAGCTGATCTACAAGGATCCTTGTAAGCTCTTAGTGATAGCTTTACATCTTCCTTGTCATCCCTTAGTGTGTGCTTGACTGATTGCTTCTGATTTGAGCAAAAACTGTGCATTTTTGAGAAAATTGTGACCCGGAAACTGTGAAAACGAAACTTTCGTTTTCCAAAGCAGGTAGTACACAGGCTACCTGCTTTGCAACGCAGGTCCCGAAGGGGCTACCTGCGCTGAGAGCCAGACTGGCTGTGCAGCACCTGCGTTGGCCCAAATTTGCCTTGTGCATTTGGGGTTTCCTCCCTTTTTCTTGCCTGTTTTCACTATAGATTTTGCAGCCGGTTACCAGTCTTGTACCTATTCTGAAACCAACCTTACTTGCCATCATTCTGCCTCTGTTATATAACGAAATTGTACTTGTTCTTTTGTATTTCTTACATCACTTACAATTTCCCATAACGAAAGTGAACTAGTCTTGCTTTGGCCTCTTAGATCTGAACCTGTGTTAGGCATTTTGCTGGTCTAAAGAGTTAGCTTGTTTGCTGTCCATAGCTGATTAGTCTTTTTACTTTCGTCATTATGGTTTGATTTCATGTATTTCCAGTGATTAAACAAGTAAATCTTAAGGTGTCTTTTGATTTTGGACTAGCTTGTTTACTTTCGCTTTAAATCGAAATCAAAGTTATATAACAACTTTCTTTTTGTAATACATCAACATTAAGAAAGGGAAAAGAAAATACATGCATTGTGCATTTTGCATTTGACTGTTTGCATGCTGATTTAGGAAATTTTGCATTAGTGTGTGCTCTATGATCTGTGTGAAAAGATTTGCCTTTCTTCTCCTCAGTAGTTAAGATTTTCAAAGTTGAAAGATTGAAAAGTTTGCTTCTCATCTTAGACTGCATTCAGGAATTTGTTACATACATCTCGTGGTGATACTTAAAGGCAAACTGCTAAGCAAGATCAATATTAAAATAAATTCAATTTACATAACAACACTTTGAAACATAACGCAAACACATAGAGGTCTAGGTAGAGACGTGTTCCGGCGTCGTTAAACGTAGTGACTGTCGATCTCTACGAAGGTGGGTGATTCCTCCTGAGAGTCGGTGGCACTAATACGGACTTGTGCTCCCACGTACCGTCGCGTATATATTGGGAGACCCCTATAGGAACAAAGCCTTTATCCATAGGAAGCCGTGTCGGCCGCCCTACTGATCGCGATGCAGTGAACACAGCATTCACGAAGATCGACCACCCGTACCGTAAAATGTATTCTGTGGTTTCGCGAAAAGTTTGGCACACCCTCTGCCTAGAACTCCAGAGTAGTTTCTTTTGGCCTTTTTCAAACTCTATAACTGAAAAAGTCCATCCGAGCATTTGTCACTTCGGGCTCGTTAAAACATCGAAGGAGACTAGAGTCATCTTTAGCTTTTTCTCGACTCTTAAAACATGAAAAAGCAAAGTTGTGTCTAAAGCGTCGTTAATAAAATTTATTTTAATCGGAACATAATCACCTGTTATTCCCACGTTGATCTTTCAGTTGAAAAGTATGGAGCCCACCAACCAAGGAAGTCACCTTGGTGGAAGTCCCAATCCCTTCTCCTCTTGGGGAGATGTTGGTGCGCCTCATATGGCCACATTGTCACTTCCAGGATTGACAATTGGCCTACCTGTATGGCTCTTTTCAACTAATGTAGTTCAAATCGCCACTAATCCTGAGCAGTCGAATCAACAGTCAGACCAGTCTCGAGCTACCCACCAGCCTTCCACCTCTTACAATTCTTCCTCTGATCCTTCATCTTCGCAGGGTAGAGCCGGCAAAAGTCAGCCTCCCATGGAGAAGAAGGAAAAGAAGAAGAGAGAAAAGAAGCAGAAGGGGCCTATGGCGAAGGCGACTGGGGGCAAGCAAAAGACATCTGACAAAAATCCACACACTGCACCGACCGGGCCTAAATCGCCATGTGTCATTTGCAAAGGGACCCACTTCCACCCCGATTGTCCTTGTATTCCCCGGATACTAAGGGACTGGTCCCCCAGGTTGCACAATCCGGTAGCATCAACCTCTGGTAGTCATGTTGATTGCAGTCCATCAACTAGCGAGAGTGAAGGACGAAAAGGGAGACCAAGATCACCCTGTATGTTGTGTGAAGGCGATCACGCCATCCACCGATATCCATTCTTAGATGAGGTGAAGAGAGTTTTGGAAGATCGTCCGGTATCACCATTACGACTTCCTCCTGGATACCAAAAACTCGTGCCTAATCCCTCGATAGTTGAAAATCCAGCTGGCCCGCTCAAGTGGTCAGCTGAAGTGTCCGTCATTGAGAATGAACCTACTGAATCCAGAGCAGACGAAATTCTAAAGGTCGAAACGGCAGTTGACCCGGTTCTTCCTTCAGAGGTTTCATCCTCAAATGACACCGTCGTTGAAGATTCATCTTCAAATGACACCCTCACTGAAGAGAATAAGGATGACACCATCCAGATTCTTTTCATCAACACAGACTCTGATGAGCATCAGGGCAACGCGCCCATTCCTTTATCACAGGAAGGAACATCATCAGGGTCGTATCCGGCCGTGTATTCGGTCCCACCACCAAGCAACCTAGTTGTATCCTTTGATTGGAATCAACTAGGCAGACCCCGGTTACCAGCCAGTATACCATTCAGAATCATGGTCCAAATCTATAGAATGGTAATGGCTGGAACCATCATTGATGAAGGGGCATCTGTGAGTATCCTTTCCTCTATTGCTTGGAAAGCACTGGGTTCCCCGGCGCTTTTACCTGAGATGAGAAATCTATCAGGTTTTGATAAAGGAACCAGTCGCCCGTTAGGGATTCTCCCCAATGTTCCCGTTACATTGAAGGGGAAGACAGTTCATATGAATGTCATGGTCGTCCAAGGACCCTTGGTGTATAACTTACTCCTTGGACGAGACTATATATATTGCATGGAGGCAATAGTGTCCTCACTCTTCAGAGTTATGTGTTTTCCGCACGAAGGAAGAATGGTCAAGCTCGTAGACCAACTTTCATTTCTAGGATCACGCATCGCAAATAGTCAAATACCATCCCTTAACGGTTTATTCACTCAAGGAATGCCTCCACCCCCGGTTCTACTTCCCGATGAATGCGAGTGATTCGGAAAGATGTAACTGGGACCCAGGGGGAATGCACCCTGGCCTGCCTTGGGCAGAGGAAACCTTGGGTATAAAGTTAATTTCCGCAGAAGAATATGACTAGTCCGTACCCCGTCCGAAGGAAGGAAGAGAGGGTTGTTCTAGAATAAGATTCTTTTGTCAAAGTTATGTGAGTGAGATAATCAACTTCTCGCTCCCCTTGTCTAGGTAAGTAGGCTCTCCTGAGGAAGGAGATCCATTTGTGGCAGCAAGTAGCCACCATCTTTGAAGGCAAGCCTCACCCATTAAAACATAGGTTTTGAAGGATAAGTAGGAGCAGCCTCCAAAGAAAGAGATGAAATTGCTGCAACAAGTAGTCACCATCCTTAGCAACCTACTGATAGACATCGCCGAAAAGAGAGTTCAGTTTGCGGCAGCAAATAAAACCATTTTTCGGATAATAAGAAAGAGGCAGCACCTCGAAATTATACTTTATACCTGGGGGCATGCAAACCTTTTGGAGTGCAAGCGCGGGATGACTATTTATTTTTTAAATTTTTAGGTCCTCCCTTTAAACCTGTAGGTCTAACCCGTTAAACTCGTAGGATTAGCCGTTTCCAGCTTGCATAAAGAAAGGATGTGGGGCAAAAGTCAAAACTTGCCAAATAGGAGCATAGCTTCGTGAGATAAAGCTCCTTAAAAAATAGCTATCTCACCTGAGGCGTTTCTTGTATTATGACTGGTATATTCGAGCAGTTTTAGCACACAGTTCATGCTCGTTAAAAAATAAACGCAAGATCCGAGCAATTTTCGCACATAGTTCATGCTCGTTAAAAAATAAACATAAGTTGTGAGCAATCTTCCCCTAGAGTTCAAGCTCACCCAGAAAAAATGAACCAGTAAATAACCTTGGTAAATGTAACCTTTGACAGCCATATTAAAAGCCCTTGGTCGTGTTCTTGCAGTCTCACCTCCATCCGTTCATTTGGCCAATCGTTCATTTCCATATGTTTGTTTGCCCATTTTGAGGAACAGCTGCGAAGAGTGATTTCACTTAGCCATCCTTGTGACGCTGCCGTGATTGGAAAATTCCAACATGTACCTGGAATCTGCTGCTATCCCTGTTTATCACTCGTTCCTCAAAAGACAAGTCTTCTTTGAGCTCTTTTCTCCTGACTCGTAAAATATGAAAAGTTTGCCGAGTTTTGGCCTTCCAGCTCGTTAAACGACCGGAAGAGCTATCCCTCCTCTAGATTTTAATCTTTTTGGACCTGAGGGATTATTGCACAAAAAGATCGAGCGCTTGTTTTGTTCGGCTCATTAAAGCAATCGAAAATTCATCCCTTCTGTATTGTTTTATACTTTTTCGGACTTAAGGGATTAGATGACGAAAAAGGAATTCAGGAGTTGACTTTATGTACCTTTTCAGACTCTCTAAAAAAGAAAAGGACCGAGTTATCCTTGTCGTTAGACTCGTTAAATTCATTAAATAGCGACAAACTTGTCTTTAGACGAGAACGAGTTTCCCTATCGCTAGGCTCGTTAAAACATAGCGATGGGCTTGCCCGAAGGGCAGGTTATAGAACAAGCATATGTTATCCTCCTCAAGCTTGATAAAAATAAAGAGGTACTGGTCAGCAATGACTGGGGAAAAATTGGGAGAACCTCACAGCTTTAATGGTAGCAAGTCGCTCTTGAACATGACACTTTGTCCTCCGTATCACATCGGGTTGGGTTGTTTCATTCACCGGTCTCATCACCATGGTCCTCGCCACACCATCCACATTTGGGGTAATGCTACCAATCCATCACATCAGTGTCGTTATATGTTCAAGAGATGTTGTTCTGCAAAGAGTCAACCGTGTCCCATCCACTGCCATACATTGTCCTTCATCCATTTCATGACCGCCACCCTGAATCATACATCACAGTTTGTTTTCACCTCATCACAATCACTAGCTCCGTTCCGTGTCGATGATGTGGGATTCATTAAGGCCCTCCTTTGACGGATCGCTCCTTGTCGACATCAGCTCATTATCCAAGGAGTTGATCTAGGAACAACCCCTTTAGTACTTTGAAGCTTGCATGCCTCAATGGCAAGTTTCTCACTTCCGGCGACAGGTATACATCAATGACCTTCGACCAGAGGATTTTGCATGGTGGTCGACGCCAAGTCCCTTATTCCCACCATGTGAATTGTACTGCTGTACCTTGAGGGTCATCATCCTTATCGGTGATTCCTCTCGCGCTTGTTAACGGTTTACATCATTGACCGGTAATCAAGCGATGTCTTTCCATGTTCGACTTCAAGAAATTCTCACATGGATCGACTTGTACATCGAGTGAAGATCAGAAGAGATTGAAGACCCCGGATCTAGTTTCATCCATCCGGGCTGCGATATATATTCAGGATATAAAGACATTTGATGTGTACATCATTGCAGCAGATGATCATCCTTCTCAAAGGATGATAATTTCAGCAGAGAATTATCAGTCTACCATCAGACGATCGTCTGTTCTATGTACCAAAATGAATTTATAAAGCTGAGCATGGGAATGCCCGCCTCAGCTAGATCATGAAAAAGTATGAAAAATAATGTATTGTATTGTATCTTATTACAGGACACTTCTCAGCAGATTGAATGAACTTCGGATCCTCCTAATAAAGCATTTCACCCAATAAACGACCTCATACTTTAGGGGGCATCTGTTATAGACAATTTTGTGCCTTGCAGCATCAGGCATGAATTGTCAATAATCCAAGGGATCCAAAGTCCCTAAACATGATGTTCCTACCCCTAGAGGAACAAGGTCAGCAAACCAACAGCTCTCAGATCAGTTCTCCACCTGAAAACACTCAAAAACAAGCAATCCTGAAATCAAAGCAGGTGCTCCACTAGGCTTCTGCGCTGAAACTCAACTCCTCCATGGTGTACCTGCGTTGCAAAGCAGGTAGAACAAAGGCCACCTGCGCTGAGCGAGATGGGACAAGTGGCACACTGAGTCATTGCTCTGGAATCTTCCAAAAATGACACTTGGATCAGGGATTTCGCCTTGTGATGAGTCAGAGGCTTTGTTTCTCCAAGTGGAAGCAAGGTTCTCCAAGTGGACTCAAGAACTGAAGATCAACTGAAGAGAGAGAGGACATAAGGCAGCTACACATCAGTTGCAAGCTGACTCATCCTTTCTCAATTCATCTATATATTGAGCTCTCTCCTATGAGCTCAGGAGGCTGGAATTTTGTGCAAAGTAATGATATGCTGTTGGTTTCACTATAGAGCTATTGGGTGATTGCTTGAAGGAGGTGAAGAGGAGAAATTCTTTCTGCTGGGAGGTGTTGCTGGATTGGGGCCTTCAATAGTTGTAACACTCTCAGAACTTTACTTCTTCCATTAATAAAAGCTATTGAGGTTCTTCTATATGCACTTGTTTCAATGATGTATTGTGATAATTGTATATTTGATTTATGCTAATCCTTGAATCAGTTATGATTGCATGCTTCTTGTAGTTTCCTTCTTTGTTATTTTGCAGGATCTCATTGTAGCTGGGCCAGCAAAAGAGCAAGGAGCTGGGAGCAAGCAAGCAAAGAGAAGAGTTTGGATTCGACATTAAGCGCAAGACAACGGTTAGTGCATTTCTTCATTCTCTCTTGCTTTCATAAAGAAGTAAACCTTAAGTAGTTTTCTTTACAGTTGTTGCTGAGGTACTATCACCCTTAGAGTGGGATAGGGTCATCCGAATCGGATACTTTTCCCTACAACATAAGGCAATAGGAAGAGGTGTCCTGATCATAGGGGGAGTACTTGTGTTGCCATCAATGCCAAAGGGAGAGATTGTTGATCTAAAGATGATCCGAGGTTGTCATTGATGTCAACCCAAGTAGCACCAATGATGACCCTAAACTTACATGGCACATTGGGCATCATCATTCATTGTTTCTCGTCTCATAACCATTATAGGAATACTCTACTCAAAAATATATTTCTATCGGTATATAGCTCTCCTCATAATTCCTCACAGTTTGTGAGTTATTGAAGATTGAATTTAATAACCTTAATTAGTGGGATAAAACCCCATGGGTTTGTGGCATGGAATTTATCATTGATTTTGGTCATTGAATAGTTAATAATTAATAATTTTTTAAGCTCCTAAAATCCGTCCAACATTCTGTATAGAAGCCCCTCTCAACTCTATAAAAAGAAATCTCATATATCCTCCAAAAGGAATGATTGTGGAATTTTCGCTATAACTTTATTTATGTGAAGTCTTAGATGCTAAAATTAAAACCCATTTGATCATAAATCCTGGTGAAAATCATGATAGAATTTCAGATCTTGGTTCACTATATTGTAGAAGATATGATCTGTGGAAGTTAAGGTTTTTGCAGGATCCCGAATTTCATCTCAAAGAGGTAACCATGGGAATGTCGTCATAACTCTCTCTAAGAAGCAGATTGAAATTATGTAAAAGGTGGTGAATAGTGCACGGATGATGGTTTTTGGTATGTCAATTGTGGAGCTGAAGGAGGAAACAGTGACACGTGGCACACTGTACAGCTTTGCTCTACTAAACTAGTCCATAATTAGGTCATTGTGAGAGATTGGGCATAACTTTGCCTTGAAGAAAACAAATTGGGTCAGAGTCGTGGAATTGGAAAGATGACTCAGACGGCTACTACAAGATGGAACATCACATATTGGGGATTTGAAATCAAGGAGAGACATCAGATTCAATATCGTGCTGCTAGAAGGCAGGAAAAAAACTAGATCAAGTTTTCTCAGGTGCTGCAAGGGACCAGAGTTTCTAGGGCAGCAAAGAGCAAGGTGCAACAAAATGATGCAGTAGAGGTAAGCTCCAGGTAACTATCTTCTATATATCCATGCTCATCTCTTAATTTCATTAGGTTCTTTGTATTCTAATTTGTTTTTTTTGTTTAGCACTGACATATGCTCTGCAGGATGAGGTAAGTTTTGCTATTATTATGTCATGGGTATTTCCTTGAAGAATTTTTGCAGGTATTATATATTCATCAAGAGAAGACTCAGTGCATAATCTAATGTTATGAAGAGTGGGAAAGGGTAGCGCGACAAGAGAAGAAATCAAGGTGAAGCACAATAGCAATAAGTTCACCACATGAAGTCTTCAAGTGTGCAGCACTAAATATAATCATTGTAAAAGTATCATTGTACACAGTCATTGTAAAAGTATCATTGTAAAAATTCATTGTAAAAGCATCATTGCAAAATTTGTACAAGTGCCTATTTGCCAAGAGTTGAAGAGGAAATTTTGTGAGGTCTAGGATCATCATTAGGTGGTTGGGTCATAATTAGGGTTATGGTCTAGTGCGTCTTCTTCTTCTACATCATTCTATATCATTGTAAAGTGGACCATTTTCCTTGGCACGAGAGTCCATTCTTATTTTATTCTTCTATAGGGTGGTAGGGTGGTGCTAGGATGGTGCATGAAGTCACCAACAAGTTCAAGGTTGTGAAAAATTTAGGGTAGTAGGGTGGTGCTAAGGTGAATTGTAGCTCATTGGATGTTGGGGCATCCGTTCGGTTTACTACTAAAGAATCTCAGGCATTGGAGCATCCATCCAATGGGAGCTACAAAAGAATGCTTTTCTAGATTCTAGGAAGTTGGAGCTTTCTTTTCAATTGGGGTTGAAGATTAAAGAATTATTAGAAATGCGTTTAGGTGGTTTTTGTCTCGGAGGGGTTTTCCACCTTAAAAACTGTGTGCATTTGTGTTCCTTTTGTTTACTGCTATCATTGTAAAAACATTGATAATAATTGAATATTAACTAACGCTCTGAAAGATTAATAATAATACTAATTGAAAGGAATAGTGATTCACCCTCCCCCAGTATTTCCAACAGAGTGCGCCCCTTGGAAACCTGTAATAGTACTTGGATTCGAAGGGAACACACGAGTAAAGATACATCACAACATGGAAGGAAAGTTAGTGAACAATCCAAAGTGATGGTGAAACCAACAACACATTTTAGAAAGGTTCAGACATACTTATACATAATAGCCTATACATGCATGTGTAAGCAAACTAATACATATATTATTTAGAGTAAACCAGATAGCATAGAATAGAATACAAGATACACATGAAATGTGTTGGATATTATTATATAAAGAAGTGTAAGTTCTAGTTATACAATACATCCATGTCCAACCACTAGTTCCAATAGTGGAACTGTATAGCCACAATCGCCTACTCCTCCAAAGAGATGTACTAGCTCTGTGCAGTGGAGAAGCCAAGGCTCGTTACAATACTGTCCAAGCTCTCTCCAAGATAGTCTTATCGGAAGCTTCATTGACCAAAAGCCTCTACAATGAGTTATGAGGGACTATTTAGAGCAAAGGGTGGGGTGACCCTTGACATTCCCCTATCTGATAGTTAAACTACCCTCATGACTCTTCATCTACTCTATGACTGTTACATCCAACTATCAACACTTGACTTACACTTGAAAGGACATTACATTATAATTCACATGTACCCTTGTGGGAAAAAATGGCTTGAGAAAGCCATGCTAGACATCACTGACACTCGGTCCGTTGTGGTGAGACTAACTCTTTGACATGCTTGTGATGGTGAAGGTGGTGAGCTGATGCCAAGCTTGGTCGTCTATGATGGTGTGCATGCACTCCATTGTGACATCTTGCTAAAGCAAACTCTTGCCTCCATTGCAGCTGGGTGCATCGGTATGGCTCCTCCATCCAACTCATCTGCTAACATGCACATGGTCTTCTTGGGTGTGGCTGAATTGGAAACACATTGATGCATAGTGTTTGTGTTGATCATCGAGTGTGTGCTGATGGTCATGTGAATCAACTCTCAACTACATGCTCATCCCCAGTCGGACTTGCTTCTTGTCTTCGCCTTGGTGAGTGTGTTGAATGGGTTGGATCGCATGCATGCGCACAATGACATGCATGTTGCTAAATCCATTGCATGCGAGCAACAACACTTCTCACCATGTCTGTTCAGTGCCAACTGCTGCAATGGATCTATAAGTTGTATGAGTGCAGTTTCATCTATGAGCGCATGTTACGCCCCGTGCTGTTCTTGTTCCTACTGCAACTCATTCACTTATCTGTGTAGCTCATGTTTTTCCTTGAGTTGCTGCTTCATCACATGCAACTCCTTCTTTGTTCCATTCTCTATCTTCGCGTGATCTTCATGTCGCTTTTTCACCTCATAGCTTGAGTCTTCAAAGTTGTTTTCATCATCAGTGGATCTGCTTGAGCTTGCAACTTTGTTTCAAATCTGTGTTGTCAACAACCTTCCTCTTGCATTCTTTGCATCCAGTATACTGCCTTCAGCTCCTGTTCATAATGTTGCTCGCTGTGATGTTGATGTTGTCATATCTTGATGTCCTTTTTTACGAACAACTTGATGTCTTCGTGAGTAGGCAAGCTCATAGACACTTGAAAAACTGCATCCCCAAGTGTGCTTTGAATGGTGTCTTCGACTTTGCTCTCCTGGAAACCATTGTACCTGTGCTGCTAAAAGGCAAATGAACACCAACGATACCTGGAGACATGGAAACACCCATGGAAATCAATTTGTCAGTCGAAAACCAAAATGAACTTGAGAACTAACCTCTAACATGCCTATGTGAGTGATCATGAAGGTCACGCAATTTCAGCCAGGAGTTCGGGAGACTGAGTGCCAAAACTGTGCAAGGCACAGTCTAGGCTGCTGGGAGGCTGATTGACTACTGGAACTACGCAATGCATAGTCTAGTCTGGCTAGTGACTACTGGAATTGCGGAATGTGCAATCTCATTTGGCAATGATGGCAAAATCAGTGACTGGATTGCGCACTTTTCTGGGCCAACAGCCACTGTCCCTCATAATTGCATAATTCAAGACTAGAGAACAACTCTTGGGTAGAAATCCGCATTTCTCGAGAGGAAGGCAGAGCCTTCCCTCTCCGAATTATGCAATGCGGTCTCAGTGAGGTAGTGTCTGGGTCAAGACTGCCCAGGCTCGCCGACTGGAAACTTGTTGGCTTGATGGGGCCTGACCTAGGTTTGAAGTTATTTAGCCAAACAAATCCCTGTACTACTGGCTCTTTCGGTAATAGCCCGTGGAGCACAGACTGAGGTCTCACCCGAAGCAGTATGGGGGAATGCGGGAACCAAGTTTCTGCACCCTTGAGATGTCTGAGGGGTTGATTTAGTCCAACTGTGAATACCTTCGTGCAGGTTACTTCGTGCACTCTCCTAACCTATGAGGCCTTCGCGCCTTGTTGTATTCACCTTCACGCAACCCTATCTAGGGGCTGAGCAGCTTCGCACTGCTCAAGCAACGATCAACATTATTTCCCCAAGTCACACGAAGATGTTACTTATCTTCCTATAACAGTTAGTTATCTTCACGTAAACATATACCTTATATTATATTCACTTATTCAACACATTCATATAAGTTCATGCAGCAAATAAATAGTAAACTTGCAATTCATACCCAATATACTTCAATGCATAAACCATGAAGAGATACACATAAATATTGTAAAAATTCTCTTTATTAATGCTTCAATCAGTTACAGACTCAACCTGCCTTGTGCACTCAGCTACAGGGGTTCGCGTACTGAGCTGCGGACTACTAGGCCTTTGTGTACTTAGCTGCAGAGCCTTCTCCTACTCTACTACCCAAAGACATGACTCTACACTTAGACTCAATGCTTCCTCATTAGATCTTTCATCGATTGATTCCTTTTCTTTACACTTAGAGCCTCATTCTATTTATACAATCCCATGGTTCGCGAACCATGGGTAAAACTCTCAAGCTGACACTACATTTACAAAAGTAAGGGAAGACAACCCTATGACTCAATTACAACTTTGCACTTCGCGCCCACAAATCGAGGAGTCTTTACATCAGACTTAGTCAAAACATGGGCTTTAAGCCCCAAAACTTGCCTTGGGGGGATCCCACGCCCAACAGGCCCCCAACACAAACATCGTGACTCACCCTAGAGTCACTCTGTCGGTGCCGAGATCTTCATGCAGAGACCTCCCAACTCTGCTCAGACTGTTGTAAGGTCGGCAATGAACTAAGCGGCTGCTTACTGTATCTCATGTACATGTTGTTCTGAGACCATGGTGTCGGAACTGCTCCCCTATATTTGTTCTTGCGTCCCCTGCATCTATATATATTCCTGCACCTTCTTTCATCTCCCTCGAGCACGACGACTGTGCTTCTATCGGCTAGTCAGATAGTCAGGCCACCCGTCTATGGCTTCAATTGACTTCCATTCACTTTTCTTGGGAAAGGTTTTCCATTTATCTTTATTAGCTGCACCATGCCTCTGTCTGTGACCTCCTTAAAAACATATGATCCCAACCAATGCATTATGAACTTTCCCAAGAATTTATCAAACTTACCATCATATAGTAACACCAAACTGTTTACCTTGAATGTGCGTGTTACAGGGAAAAGTGTCTATTTAGAACTGCTCTATCCCACTAAGGTGTGACAGCTGCCTTAGAAACAAACAGAGAAAAACTACTTTTGTTTTTCCTTTATGAATTATAGCTAGAGAGGAATAGAAAGACCAACCTCTGTCTTGCGCTAATCCTTCGATTTGATCCCTCTCTTCTTTGATAGTCCTCAGCTACCTGCTCCCTTGCATGCCCAGCTTCTCAAAGTACCTGTAAGATCACAGAAGCATAGCACTATACAAAGACATGGATCTATATTCATAAACAATCTAGGATCAGATGTAAATTGACCATACAAATGTAACAAGCATCAATGATACAAAAGCATGGAGGAAAACTCAAATAGCTTTTATTGATAAACAAGAAAAGAGTCAGGAGGAGTTACAACTAGTTGTTCTGATCCAGCATCAACCTCCCAGCAAAGAAGCCCCTCTTCACCTCAAATAAAGCTTAAATCACCCAACAATCTGATGTTTGTCTCAAGAAACCAACAGCAATTCCTTACAATATGCAAAATTCCAGCCTCTGGATCTCTGGGATGAGGGATCCATATATAGATATCTGTAAGGGGGATGAGTCAGCTTGTGATTTGATTAGTGTCTTCTCTCTGATAGTTCTTGCTTCCACTTGGAGACTGAGGGCCTCTTACTCATCCTTGGTCGAATTCAGTGAGGCAAGTGTCACAGGAGAAGATTCTGGAAGCTTCCATTGCCTCTCCACCTCGTGGAATGACATTGCCATTTGTCATTTCTCGCCCATCGCACCCCACAAAAGGGACTTTTGAAATGAAACGCACCCTCACAGTGTATTTGGGTGAGATGCAATGCACCTAGCCAGTGGAGCAGCTGCAATGATCCTGTTTTGACCAATTCTGAGCAGTTTCTCATGGAGAACTTCTAGGAGAAGCTGTAATTTGTTGACCTTGTTCCTTTAGGGGTTAGAACAACACTTTTAGGGACTTAGGAGCCCTTGGTTTATGGAAATTTCATGCTTGGGGTTGTAGGGCCCAAAAATGTCTATAACAATGCGCAACTTAATATCTCGATCGTGCCAGGCCTTTTCGTGTTGCTTTTGTACCTACTGATGGAATCTAGCCAAAAACCGTTCCTCTTCAAGTTCCTCCAACTGTGCGAGCCTCTCTTCCTGGGCTTTGTGGTCCGTCAAACCTATGACCACTACTATGTGTAGACTAGGCATGATATACTCCATTGACATTATGACTTCCACTCCCTAGACCAACCGGAAAGGTGTCTGTCCCATTAGTTTCTTGCACGTTTTCCTATAAGCCCATAATACTACAGGTACACATAGGTCCCAATCACTTCGCTGTGCATTGCGAACTTTGGTCAATGAAGTCTCCAGTATTTTGTTAAATGCTTCTACTATCCCATTGGCTTGTGGGTGATATGGGGTAATTTTTTGATGATACACCTGAAACTATTCTTTCAGCACACTGATTGTTTCATTCAGAAAATGTGTACCACGATCGCTCATCAAGATATTTGGACATCCAAATCATGTCAATACATGTTCAAACAGAAACTTCGTGGCCGTGGAAACCATGCAATCTTTTACGACTGTGCTTCTGCCCAAAGAGTCAGGTACTCCATCATAGTGGTAATGTATCTTGTGCTTGTTTTTCCTTGAGGTTTGATAGGTCCTATGAAGTTGATCGCCCATTTTTCAAAGGGATGTAGCATCATTTATGGATTCAAAGGCATCTCGTCCCTCCGTGATGGTTTACTTGTTCTTTGACAAACATCATATGCCTTGCAATGCACTTTTGAATCCTGATGAAGGGTCAGCCACCACAATCCTGTGTGGCGATTCTTTTGCACAGTCACTCTCCCCGCATAGTGTCCTCTCGTAGCACCCCCATGTGCATCTGCAAGGATTTGGCTTCGTTCAAATTCAGGTACATACCATCGCAGTATCTCATCATTGCCCATCTTATATAGGTGCCCCGCAATGACAGAAAAATCTGTCACGCGCACCACTAGTTCCTTCTTCTGTTGGACAGAGTACTCTTTCGGCACAGTTCCCATTGTGAGAAAGTGGATTATATCTTCAAAGTGTCCATCCACTATGTGCACAACAAAGAGCTATGCGTTAGGTAGTCCTTCCCCCAAACTAGTAGGTTTCTCTCCTGTCTCAATGCGCGACAAGTGATCCGGTCCCACATTTAGGTGCCCAGGCTTCATAACGACCTCAAAATCATATTCTTGGAACAATAAAAGCCATCGGTATATGCGTGCCCCCAACACGGGCTTATTGACCAAGTATTTCAGTGTGAAATGATTTGTGTACATCTTGAAGTTTCCCCCTAGCAAATAGTGCCGATATTTCTAGAGCGCGTACACCATAGCCAATTCCTCACGTTTAGTGGTGGAATAGTTATTTTATTCTTTAGAAAATTTGTGACACGCAAATGTGATAGGGTGATCCAAACTCTCTCCATCATCCTGTGTTAGTACCACTCCCAACGTTATACATGATGCATCAACATGGACATGAAACTCCTCATCCCATTTTTGGAAGACTAGGATCGATGCAGAGGCCATCTTTTCTTATGGTACATCTAGGCTTTTCTTGCAGTCATTGTTCCAGTGGAACATGACATCTTTTTTCAACAAGTTCTTCATCAGCGCGGTGATCTGGGCATAGCTTTTCATGAACTTCTTGTAGTACCCCATATGTCCCAGGGTAGCGCACAACTATTTCACACTTCGCGACACTTCTAAATTCAGAATAATCGCAATCTTCACGGGGTCTACCATCAATCCCTATCTGCAAACCATGTGTCCTAATAGGTTTCCAAAAGGCATTAGGAATGTACACTTCTTAAGGCTCAGCGTGATTTGGTGTCTTCGGTAGGTATCCAACATTAAGTGTAAGATCGCTACATGGTGCTTAACCAACCTAAATACAGTCCAATCATCAAGATAAACCTCCAGGAACTTGTGGATATATTCCTTGAATGCTGCAACAATTATGTGTGAAAAGATGGCTGACACATTCTTCAACCCAAACGACATAATAGTGTATTGAAAATAGCCCCACTTAGTCGCGAAGGTGGTCTTCCTCCTATCTTCCAGCGCGATTTTGATTTGGTGGTACCCTGAGAACCCGTCAGTAAAAGAATATGCTTCTTGCCCACCAACATTTTCCAATAGTTCATCTGTGAATGGAGTTGGGAATGGGTCATGCACACACGCGTCATTCAATTTTCTAAGATCCATGCATATTCTTATCTTGCCCTTCTACTTCTTTTCCTGCACCACCACAGGGCTTACCTAATCAGATTCTTCCATCGGCTCAATGATTCCTGCTGTGAGCATGTAGTTCAACGCGGACCTTCTCCTTGTATTTTGGATTCAAGCAGTAAGGCCTCCACTTGACTGGTTTCACGTCGGGCTTTAATGTGATCCTCATCATTCCTAAATCTTTGATGATTCCTTTTAAGTCTATGATCTTGGTTGGGAATAAGTCCTGGTACTCATGGAGTAACTCAGCAATCTTATCCACCGTCATGTCATCCCAGTAGTCACCGAGCATTGCATACTGAGGTTCCACCTCCATACCAATGTTCACCTGCTTTGTCTTTACCGGTGCGGTTATGTCAGGGTCTTTAATCAGGGGTCCTTGAACCTCGGGATGGCCTTCTATTTATGGAATGTTATTTTTTCGTAGATCCTCATCAGCTTCTTTAGTATTTACATTATAACACTCTAGTGCACAGCTCAACTGAGTAGCCCATTCAGGCTGAATCGATTCTATTGGCTCCTGTGGTATCTTAAAGATAGCTTCTTTTACAGTTTGTAGTGCTTCATCAATAGTATCCTACCAACAATCCTCAAAAGTGAAGGTTAACAGGAACCCTCCGTGTAGGATATCCCATTCACTCATCCCATGGCGAAGCTCCATCTCTATATACCAGTTCATGGGTATAACATCTAGGGTATGATAGAACAGGTGCACCCACTCAGGGTGTGGCTCTTCTCCATAGACCTTTGTCCACTTGGCCAGGTGTGCGCATGGATCATCCCATCTGTCTTACTTATTTGTTAGTTGCATCTGAGGTTTCCCAAAATGCATGCACATCATTTTCCTACATTCACGCCAGTCCCCAAAGCTTCCTTGGTGCATACCCCACCACCTCGTGGGCATAGCGCATAGTACTCATTTCAAATCCTTGAAATGTTGTTGTTCTAGCACCTCCCTTTCGAATATGTTCAAGAAAGCATCGCCCTCACTTAAACCATCATAAGTAGGCAGATCCCTAACATCTATCGATACGTAGTGCAATGATCTTGTCATCATATTATAGTTCAGCGTGGTCACCTCGTGCAACCGATCTGCCATCGCTCTATCTCCTCATTAGAATCTAATGTACAAGAGCTTTCGCGCTCCCATGAGATCCATCCATTCCTGGTGGGATTTACCCAGTCTTTCTCTCATGTGGTTATCTTGTAGATACAGTCCAAATCGTCGTCGCTTTTATAGTCACCCACCGGGTCTGTGTAGCGCGATCCTTCTGTAGGTTCGAAAGGTACGACTATGCGCAGAGACATTTTCTCAAAAATCATGTTGCGCTTCTTCAGATTTATCACTTTGTTCATGTCAATGGAAAAATCAATTCCTAAGAGTGAGAGATAGGGATTGCTGTCATCAACAATCTCTATCACTTCAATGTCTGCTAGCATGGTTACCCCTTCTATATCCACGGTGATTCCTTGCAATCTCCCCATAGGTATGATCTTTTGCTGGTTCACCATTCGCATCTGAATAAGAGACCATTGCAACATAGGCCTTCCCACGTGCTCCCATGTCTGCTTCAACAGGACATTCACATCCAACCCTAGGTCTAGAATTACTTTGTCCATCTCATATTCGCCAATCTATGTGGTCAACCTCATTTCTCTTCCTGTCCTTGTCACATGCTTTCCAATCTTCCGAACTACATGCGGTTCTCCTGGCGTAGTCCCAGTGCATCTATTAATGAGTTCCTGCAATCCCTTATATCCTTACTATCACACAGTAGCTTCATTCATGTTTCTAGGAACGTCATGAGCATCGATGGGTCCATTTCTATCTTCGATCTATCTTTGCTTCTTGAAGTGGAGGCATCAGCGAAGCTGCTCCTAGCTTCCATGAAGGTTTCCTTAGCACGCTCCAAATCAAACTCTGGTTCTTTCGTCAGAGCCTTGTGAACCCAAGTGAGCCTTGTGAACCTTCGGAGCACAATGTTCACATTTGGGTCTTGCTTGTGTGGCTCAGACCTCATCATATGTAGGTTCTGAGTCAGGGGAGTTTGGAGTGCTCCCTTGTCATGCAGCCTAGCTATCAGTGTGGGACAATCCTTCATCTCATGATCAAAGAAGGTACAATACAGACATGATGGACGTGTCAGATTCGTACAAGCATAGGCATAATGTCCTGCCCCCCCATAATTGTAACATATTAGCTCTCTGCGACCTCTTCCAGTCCTCCAACACCTCGGCCTCCTCCACGCCCCTGAAATCTTGTTCATTCCACTCATGCGTTCAGTTCAAGGGGTCACGTTTCAGCCTAAACTCTTGTTATAGACATTTTTGTGCCTTACAGCTATAAGCATGAAATGTCCATAATCCAAGGGATCCAAAGTCCCTAAAAGTGTTGTTCCTACCCCTAAAGGAACAAGGTCAACCAATGACAGCTTCTCCTAGAAGTTCTCCACCAGAAACTGCTCAAAACTAGTCAAATCAGGATCAATTCAGAAGCTCCACTAGTTGCCTGCGTTGCAAAGCACCCAAATGCACTGGCTAGGTGCGTTGCAACGCACTTGAATGCACTGGCCAGGTGCGCTGAGCGGGAAATGACAAGTGGAAGAGTCATTCAACGAGGTGGAGAGACAATGGAAGCTTCCAGAATCTTCTCCAATGACACTTGCCTCACTAAATTCGACCAGTGATGAGTAAGAGGCTCTCAGTCTCCAAGTGGAAGCAAGAACTGATAGAGAGAGGCCACAAGTCAAAACATAAGCTGACTCATCCTCTTTGCTTACATCTATATATGGATCCCTCATCCCAGAGATCCGGAGGCTGGAATTTTGTACTTTGCAGAGAATTGCTGTTGGTTTGAGATTAAGATTAGTACATTGGGTGATTTATGCTTTGTTGGAGGTGAGGAAGGGATTCCTTTGTTGGGAGGTAGATGCTGGATCGGGACTCACTTGGTTGTATCTCCTCTTGGACTTTCTTATCATATCAATAAAACTATTTGAGTTTCTCCTACATGCTGTGTATCAATGATGTTTCGTTATATTTGCATGTTTAGCTTAATCTGATCCTAAGCTTTTTATGAATGTAAATCTATATCTTCATGTAGTCTCTCTCTTCTGTGATATTGCAGGAATTTGGTGAAGCTGGGACAGTAAGGGAGCAGGGAGCTGGGAGCTATTGAAGAGAAGAGCGATTGGATCAACAAACTAGCGCAAGACACATGTTAGTTTATCCTTCCTCTTCGTTTACATTTCATAAAGAAGAATACTCAAGTAGTTTTCCTTGTTTGTTGCTAAGGCACTGTCACACCTTAGAGTGGGATAGGGGCGTTCTGAATAGATACTTTTCCTAACAACAAAATGGCGACTCCGTTGGGGAACATATCTAGTTAGTTTATTTGTGTTTCTATTATTGTTCTTCTCATAAACTTAGGAGTGGAGAATCGAACTGCATTTGCCATTTACAAATGCAAAGTAGAGATTTGCACCTCTAGTCCATTCACTGGGCCTATTTATGATCTGAACAGCTGATCCACAAATTCTCTAACTGCCCTTTGTGATAGCTCTTAGTCCTCCTTTAAATCATCCCTCTAATTGTACCTTACTGATAGCTTTTATCCGGCCAAAAACCATAGATTAAACTGCAAACTGTGACCCAGAACCCAGAGAAAATTCTCGTTTCTGCTTCAGCGCAGGCTCTGTGAAGAGGTTCTGCATTTCAACGCAGGTCCCGAGAGGGTTGCCTGAGCTGCAATTCAGTTTCTCTGTGCAACAGGTGCGCTGATCAGCCTTTGCCCTGTGCAGCTGTGGTTCTTTGCTTCATTTTGTTCGGTTTTATCTCTAATTTTTGCAGCCTGTTATCAGTGTGTGTACCTATATGAAAACCCCTTTTCTCTGCCTTAATTCCACCTCCTTTGTACAAAAAGACTGTAGGTGTTCTTTGTGTATTTGTTACATCATTTACAATTTTCCATTGAAAAGTGAAATAGTCATACTGTCGTCCTTAGATTTAGATCTGTCGTGAGTGTCGATTTTGATCTTAGGAGAAAGTTCCTTTGCTGTTGACAGTTGATTATACCTTTTACTTTTCCTTTGGTTTGAATTTGTCTCTTTCTAGTGTCGAAACAAGTGTTTACTTCAAAATCATAAAGTGTCGTAATCGTCTTTTTGATTTCGAAAAGAAGCTTGTTTGTGTTTTTCACTTGAAATCGAATTCAAATTTGTACAACAACTTTCTTTTTAGGCATCAATATTAAGAAAGTGAAAACAAATACATGCACAAGTGCATTTGCATTTTGACAGTTTGTATGGTTTGATTTAGGAAAAGTGCATTTACAGTGTACTCTATGCTCTTTGAGAAAAGATTGTGTCTTTCTTTTCCCCTTGTAGCTAGGATTTTCATTGTTGAAAAGAGATAAAAGCTTGCTTATCATCTTTAGACTGCATTTAGGAATTATATCTACATCTCGTGGTGATCCAAAAAGGCAAACTTCTAAAAAATATCAACCTAAAATAAACTGAATGAACTTAACAACGCTTTGTAACTTAACGCACAACATAGAGGTCTAGGCTAGAGACGTGTTCCGGCGTCGTAAAACCTGGTGACTGTCGGTCTCACTGATGGTTGGGTGATTCCTCCTGAGAGACGATAAGTGCCAATACGGATTGTGCTCCCACGTACCGTCGAGTATATATTGGGAGACCCATATAGGCATAAAACCTTTATCCATAGGAAGCCGTGTCGGCCACCCTACTGATCGCAATGCACTGAACACAGCATTCGGGAAGATTGACTGCTCGTACCCTAAAAAGTATTCTGCGGTTTTGCGATTGGTTTGGCACACCCTCTACCTAGATCTCCAGAGCAGTCCCTTTCATTCCTTTTCAGACTCCTTAACGGAAAAGGTCCATCTGAGCACTTGTCACTTCAGGCTCATTAAAAATCGAAGGAGACTAGAGTCATCTTTTGCTTTTTCTCGACTCTTTAAAATTGAAAAAGCAAGTTGTGTCCAAGCGTCGTTAAAATTTATTTTAAACGGAATATTCATACCCATTTTCCCACGTTGATCTTTAGGTTGAGAAAATGGAGCCTACCAACCAAGGAATTCCCCTTGGTGGAAATCCTAGTCCCTTCTCCTCTTGGGGAGATGTTGGTGCGCCCCATATGGCCACATTGTTGCTTCCAGGACTGACAATTGGCTTGCTGGTATGGCTCTTCTCAACCAATGTCGTTCAGAACACCACTATTCCCGAACAGTCGAATCAGCAGTTAGACCAGTCCAGAGTTACCCACCAACCTTCCACTTCCTCCAATTCTTCCTCTCCTCCTTCCTCTTCGCTTGATGGGGCTGGCAAAGCCAAAAGTCAAGTTCCTAAGGAGAAGAAGGAAAAGAAGAAGAAAGAGAAGAAGAAGAAGGAGCCAAAAGCGACTGGGGGCAAACGAGTGTCGTCTAATGAAAATCCACACACTGCACTGACCAGGCCTAAATCGCCATGTGTCATTTGCAAGGGAGACCGCTTTCAGAGAGATTGTCCCTGCATCCCTCGGATACTAAGGGACTGGTCTCCCCGTTTGCACAATCCGGTGGCGTCAACCTCTGATACCAATGTTGAAAGCACACCGTCAACTAGCGAAAGTGAAGTCCCAAGACAAAAAGGGAGAGCTAGATCTCCTTGTAAACTGTGCGAAGGCAATCATGCCGTCCACCGTTGTCCCTTCTTAGACGAAGCTAAAAGAGTTTTGGATGATCGTCCGGTTTCACCGTTACGACTTCCTCCTGGATATAAAAAACTCTTGCCGAGTCCTTCGTTAGTTGAAAATCCAGCTGGCCCGCTCAAATGGTCAGTTGAAGCACCGGTCATTGAAGATGAACCAGCTGAATCCATACCCAACGAAAGTCAAAAGGTCAAGGCGGCAGTTGACCCGGTCTTGCCTTCATAGGTTTTATCTTCGAATGATACAGTCACTGAGGAGAATAAGGATGACACCGTCCAAATTCTCTTCATCAACACAGACTCCAACGAACACGGGGGCAACCTACCCATTCCTTTATCGCAGGAAGGAAGTTCGTCAGAGCCATACCCAGCTGTCTACTCGGTCCCACCACCAAGCAACCTAGTTGTATCCTTCGACTGGAACCAACTAGGCAGACCCCGTTTGCCAGCAAGCATACCATTCCGAATTATCATTCAAATATACAGAATGGTCATGGCTGGCACCATCATTGATGAGGGGGCATTTGTGAGTATCCTTTTCTCTATTGCTTGGAAAGCGCTTGGTTCGCCATCGCTTTTGCCTGAAATGAGAAATCTGACAGGCTTTGATAAAGGAACCAGTCGACCTTTAGGGATCCTCCCTAATGTGCCCATAACATTGAAAGGGAAGACCATTCAAATGAATGTGATGGTCGTTCAAGGACCCTTGGATTATTACCTACTCCTTGGACGAGACTATATATATTGCATGGGAGCCATCGTCTTCTCACTCTTTAGAGTAATGTGTTTTCCGCACGAAGGAAGAGTGGTCAAGCTCGTAGACCAACTTTCATTTCCCGGATCACACATCGCAAATAGTCATATACCATCCCTAAATGGTCTCTTCACGCAAGAAATGTCTCAACCCACGGTCTGTCCTCCCGATGAGCGCGAGTAATTCGGAAGGATATGACTGGAACCCAGGGGGCATGCGTCCTGGTCTGCTTCGGCAGGAAAACTTCGGGTATAGAGTAGGTTTCCGCGGGAGAATATGACTAGTCCGTACCCCGTCCGTGATTGGAAGAGGGGTTGTTCTAGAATAAGATTCTTTTGTCAAAGTTATGTGAATCGACGGGCGTCGTCATTCACCTTTGTTTATCTCGGTAGACATCGCCGAAGAAGTGTTTTGTTTGCTGCGCAAATGAGACAATCTTTGGTAAGCTGAAAGAGGTAGGCATTTCCTGGTAGAACAAATGTTTTATCTGCAAATCGAGGGGTAACCTTGAAATCATACTTTATACCTGGGGGCATGCAAACCTTTTGGAGTGCAAGCAAGGGGCGGCTATTTATTTTTTAAATTTTTAGGACCTCTAACCCTTTAAACTCGTAGGATTAGTCGTTTCCGAACTTGCATAAAGAAAGGATGCGGGGCATAGCTTTGTAAGGCGCAAGCTCCATAAAAATGGCATCTTACATGAGACATTCTTATCATATGACTGGATAATTGAGCAGTTTTAGCACATAGTTCATGCTCGTTAAAAAATAAACATAAGATCGAGCAAGTGTTTCAATCCGCGTTTAAGCTCGTTAAAAAATGAACTATCCTCCGGTAAATAACCACCATGAATGTAACATTATCAGCCATTAAAGCCTTGGTCGTGTTTGCACCGTCACCTCCACTTTTCCATTGGCCGATCATTCACCTCAATTTGATTGTTTACCCATTTTGAGGAACAGCTGCGAAGAGTGATTTCACTAGCCATCCCTGTGACACTGCCGTGCTTGGAAAATTCCAACCCTTACCTGGAATCAACTGCTACCCATTTTATCACTCGTTCCTCAAAAGACGAGTCTTCTTTAAGCTCTTTTCAATTGACTCGTAAAATATGAAAAGATTGCCGAGTTTTGGCCTTCCAGCTCGTTAAAGTGACCGGAAGTGCTATCCCTCCTCTAGATTTAAATCTTTTTGGACCTGAGGGATTATTGCACAAAAAGATCGAGCGCTTATTTTGTTCGGCTAGTTAAAACTATCGAAATTTCATCCCTTCTGTATTGTTTTATACTTTTTCGGACTTAAGGGATTAGATGATGAAAAAGGACTTCCGAAGTTACCTTTACGTACCTTTTCAGACTCCCTAAAAAGGAAAAGGACTGAGTTATCTTTGTCGTTAAACTCGTTAAAAACATTAATAGCGACAAACTTGTCTTTAGACGAGAACGAGTTTCACTATCGCTAGGCTCATTAAAACATAGAGATGGGTTTGCCCGAAGGGCAAATTATAGAAGCATATGTTATCCTCCTCAAGCTTGACAAAAATAAAGAGGTACTGGTCAGCAATGACTGGGGAAAAATTGGGAAGAAACTCAAAGAACCTTTATTGGTAGCAAGTTGCTCTTGAACATGACACTTCCACTCCGTGCGAGAGTCGGGTTGGGTTGTTTCATTCACCGGTCACATCACCATGGTCTCGCCATACCATCCACCTTTGGGGTAAATGCTACCAATCCATCATATAAGTGTCGCCGATATGTTTAAGAGAAGTCATCCAAAGAAGTCACCTGTGTCCCATCCACTACCATACATTATACTTCATTCTTTCATGACCGCCACCCTGAACCATATATCATCAGATCGTTTTCACCTCCATCAAAATCATTTGCTCCATTCCGTGTCATTGATGTGGGATACATCAAGGCCCTCCTTTGACGGATCGCTTCTTGTCGACATCAGCTCATTATCCAAGAAGTTGATCTAGGAACACCCCCTTCAGTACTTTGAAGCTTGCATGCCTCAATGGCAAGTTTCTCACTTCCGGCGACAGGTATACATCAATGACCTTCGACCAAAAGATTTTGCGTGGTGTTCGACGCCAAGTCCTTTATTCACACCACGTGAATTGTACTGCAGTACCTTGAGGGTCATTATCATTATCGGTGATTCCTCTCGCGCTTGTTAACAGTTTACATCATTGACTGGTAATCAAGTGATGTCTTTCCATGTTCGACTTCAAAACATTTCTCACATGGATCGACTTGTGCTCAGAGTGAAGATCGGATGAGATTGAAGACCCCGGATCTAGTTTCATCCATCCGGGCTGCGATATATATTCAGGAAAAATAAAGACATTGACATGTACAGCATTGCAGAACAGATAATCATCCTACCAAAAGGATGATGATTTCATCAGAATCATCAGTCTACCATGAGACGATTGTCTGTCCTATGTACATAAAAATGAATTTATAAAGCTGAGCATGGGAATGTCCGCCTTAGCTAGATCATGAAAACAATATGAAAATAATGTATTGTATTGTATCTTATTACAGGTCTCCTCCCAGCATTGAAAGAACTGCGGATCCTCCTAATAAAGCATTTCACCCGATAAACGGCCTCATACTTTAGGGGGCAACTGTTATAGACATTTTTGTGCCTTACAACTATAAGCATGAAATGTCCATAATCCAAGGGATCCAAAGTCCCTAAAAGTGTTGTTCCTGCCCCTAAAGGAACAAGGTCAACCAATGACAGCTTCTCCCAGAAGTTCTCCACCAGAAACTGCTCAAAACTAGTCAAATCAGGATCAATTCAGAAGCTCCACTAGCTGCCTGCGTTTCAAAGCACCCAAATGCACTGGCTAGGTGCATTGCAACGCACTTGAATGCACTGCCCAAGTGCGCTGAGCGGGAAATGACAAGTGGCAGAGTCATTCAACGAGGTGGAGAGACAATGGAAGCTTCCAGAATCTTCTCCAATGACACTTGCCTCACTGAATTTGACCAGTGATGAGTAAGAGGCTCTCAGTCTCCAAGTGGAAGCAAGAACTGACAGAGAGAGGCCACAAGTCAAAACATAAGCTGACTCATCCTCTCTGCTTACATCTATATATGGATCCCTCATCCCAGAGATCCGGAGGCTGGAATTTTGTACTTTGCAGAGAATTGTTGTTGGTTTGAGATTGAGATTAGTACATTGGGTGATTTATGCTTTGTTGGAGGTGAGGAAGGGATTCCTTTGCTGGGAGGTAGATGCTAGATCGGGACTCACTTGGTTGTATCTCCTCTTGGACTTTCTTATCATATCAATAAAACTATTTGAGTTTCTCCTACATGCTGTGTATCAATGATGTTTTGTTATATTTGCATATTTAGCTTAATCTGATCCTAAGCTTTTTATGAATGTAAATCTATATCTTCGTATAGTCTCTCTCTTCTGTGATCTTGCAGGAATTTGGTGAAGCTGGGCCGGTAAGGGAGCAGGGAGCTGGGAGCTATTGAAGAGAGGAGCGATTGGATCAACAAACTAGCGCAAGACACAGGTTAGTTTATCCTTCCTCTTCGTTTACATTTCATAAAGAAGAATACTCAAGTAGTTTTCCTTGTTTGTTGCTAAGGCACTGTCACACCTTAGAGTGGGATAGGGGCATTCTGAATAGATACTTTTCCCAACAACAACTCTATAGGTGGGAGTCCTATCCATCATTAGCTCATAACTTCTACAGGTTCGCTCATCGTGTCCAACTGATCTACAAAAGTTAGAGAACAACTATTGCGAATCCTATGTGTACTTTTGTAATAAATGGCAATTGTCTATAGCATGCTTTCCTCCTATTCGACAAATTTCGCACCACAAGGCAGGCACCGCACTTGGTCCTGCTTGTGCCTCTGGTCTTAAAGGCATCGACCCTCCTCCCACGAGGTAATTAACGAACACCGGGCAATGGTCCTTTTCATGTCCCTGACCCTTGCATTTACACACCATACTTATTCGCGCACTTCTAGGCGAGCTTTCTAATGATACGACATTAGACATCTCTATGCAGATTCCGGTCCCGACAATGGAACCATTTGTTGGCTTAATGGGGCCCGACCCAGGTTTGGAGTTATTAGGCCAAAAAAATCCCTATAATACTGGCCCTTTCGGCAACAACCTGCAGAGTGCAGACTCAGGTCTCACCCAAAGCAATATGGGGGGATGCTAGAACCAAGTCTCCGCACCCTTGAGATGTCTTAGGGGTCAATTTAGTCCAACTATGAATACCTTCACGCAGGTTACTTCGCGCACTTTCTTGACCTACAAGGCCTTTGCACTGTGTTGTATTCACCTTTGCACAACCCTATCCAAGGGTTGAGGAGGTTTGCACTACTAAAGAAGCGATCATTGCTATTTCCTCAAGTCACACCGCGAATCTTACTTATCTTCTTATAACAGTTAGGTATCTTCGCATAAACATATACCTTATATTATATTCACTTATTCAACACATTCATATAAGTTCACACAACAAATAAACAATAAACTTGCAATTCATACCCAAAATACTTCAATGCATAAAATAGGAAAAGATACACAGAAATATTGTAAAACTCCTCTTTATTAATGCTTCAATTGGTTACAGACTCAACCTGCCCTGCACACTCAGCTGCAGGGGTCCGTGCACTTAGTTGCGTACTACTAGGCCTTTGCGCACTCAGCTGCAGAGCCTTCTCCTACTCTACTACCCAAAGACATGACTCTACACTTAGACTCAATGCTTCTTGATTAGATCTCTCATTGATTGATTGCTTTTCTTTACACTTAGAGCTTCGCTCTATTTATACAATCCCATGGTCCATGGACCATGGGTAAAACTCTCAAGCTAACACTACATTTACAAAGTAAGGGTGGACACCCCTATGACTCAATTACAACTTCACACTCTGTGCCCTCAAATTGTGGAGTCTTTACATCAGAATTAGTCAAAACTTGGGCTTTAAGCCCCAAAATTTTCCTTGGGGGGATCCCATGCCTAGCACAACTGAAAGCGAATGTGAATGCGAATGCATGACAATACTTAGTGTAAGCATAATTGAATGGTCATGCATGAAAATGATGAACAACAGATTTAAACAAATGGAACAACATGCATGTGAGTGGGGCAAGTCGCTGAATCGACGACCCTTCATGAAAAACAGTTTCATGCATGCAACAACAGTGAGATTTTAGTGAAAACTAAAAAGATGCTAGTACAAGCTAGTAATATCAAAGTGATAGCAAGCGCTCACTGAAATCAAGCAGACAACGTTCATACAAAGTGAAACACAAAAAGCACGAGAAATGCAACTTAAGACATGGAAAGCAGGCTTACCCCAAAACAACTGAGCCGAATGTGCCTACAACTCCTAGATGCGATGTGGGATGTCTGAGCTGCAATGTTGATGTGAGGAATGAGCTCCATAGCATCTGGTTGATGAGTTTTTATAAAATCTATGTTGTGATGTGCATGCCACAAATCTAGGCAAAGTGACACTTGGTGGGAGGTTTCTAAAATGATCCTTACATGTAACCTCCAACTGCCAAAAACAGATCCCTGAAACAAGGGATTCCTTTGGATGCTACCTTGGGAGAAGCAGCCCATGCATGCAAGTTTGTTTTTCTTGGTCCTGGAGGGAACCGATCATCTAAACTGCACATGCAAGAGGTTGCTCAAGTGCTCAAAGAAAATGCACATTTTTAGCTGGGATTTGGGCTGGCTGCTCAGACGATTTGCGTAATTTTTGGGTAGAGCAGCTGACTGCTACCCAGATTTGCACAAATTCTGGGTTGAGTAGCCCGGTTAGGAAGGATTGCACATTTTTCGAAGTGAAGCTTGCTCAACAGGATTGTGTAATTCTGGGACCCAATAGGTTGCTAGTCAGGATTGCGTAATTTTAGGAGGGAAGGCTGGTTTCCCTCTAGATTTGCATAAATTCTCGAAGGACCTACTCAACCTGCTACTGGACTAAGTCTGAATGGATAGCCTGTGAGTGGAATGCATCAAGTTTTTGATCGATAGGCTGTCTTTATGAAATAAAACCACTAGAGCTTGTGTACTTGACAAAGAAAGACATGATGCTATGAAGGTTGGTACGGAGGCTCCAAAATGAAGTTAAGGAAATATTTTGGAGGGTGGTTGTAGCCACTACAATAGTTGGCGACACACTAGTAGAACTCCAGCTCTCTAAGTGAACCTTGTTCGTGAAAATCAAGTCTAACACCTCCGGAGGTATTGTTCAATTGTGAGCTTGTCTTGGTTTCATACTAGCTTGATTGTAAGATGTAGCATCTACCAAGATCTTGGTCGATTGACACACATTCCAAGCCAATTTAACACAGTTGTTTTGATTGGGGTTGAGGGGTATAATGATGCACAAGAATTATATTCATCAGAGTCTTAGTTTCATCTCTAGTGTTGCTCTGCTGCTAGCAAGGCTAGACAGTACCCCGATGGAGTCTCATAGGAACACAAGCATGGCTCTACTGCCAGCAAGCCTAGTCAGTACCCCAGAGGAGTTACTCGCATCACCTCTCTGTGCAGGAAGCCTTTATCTTCTTTTGCCTTATTCATTTTTCATTTTTATTTTTATTTTTTTCATTTTCATAACTGTGCATAGTACTAATTCATTTCAGAGGTGGAAGAGGGATCCCGACTTATTGAGAGAGGAAGAGGTTTTCCAGCAGAGAAGTAGTTTATTATATCTTTGATGTACCTGTTAATATTTTCCCCCTCACCTTACTCTACTTGACTAAGTTGACAAGGGTTAGCCCAAAAACAACCGACTAGAGTAGGTGACACTAGTTAGAGTGCAAGCGTTGTGTTTTCACCAAGGTTCACTACGAACGGTACGTATTTTCCTTCGACGTATTATGGAGTAAAAGTAACAAGCTCTTCATACAGAGGCAGGATGATAGATAACCAATTAGTGATAGCTATACAAGGCCTCTTGTATTTTACTCATCTTTCTTCAAGAGTCATACATGGTTTGTTGCGAAACTAACTTATAAACAAAACAAGAAAACTAACAAATAACAAATCAAAGCAAGAGCAGAAGAAAAAGCAAAAGAAAAGCGAGTAAGAAAACACGCAAGAAGACAAACCAATTGTTGGCTTGGTGGGTCTTGACCCAGGTTCAGTGTTAGTTGCACTAAACAAATCCCTACACTACTGGCCCTTTTGGCAGTTAGGGTCCTATAATAATAGGATTCATAATTTTGAATTGGCTACGATTATTCTTGTAATATTGTATATACTTTTGGTTTTTGCAAAACATTTTCCCATATTAAAATTAAAAATGTAAAGATGGTATGTCCTAAAAGAATAATCAAAGGACAAAAAGAAAGAAAAAAGATCAAAAAGGTGAAAATATGAACCCCAAAAAGAGATAAAAATAGATCATGAAAGTGTGCAAATTCAAATTCTACTACTTTTTACTTTGCAAAATAATATTGTGTGCAACTTGTCAAAAATACCACAATCCATGATAATCAAATAGTTTAATCTTGACTCATTCATGCTTTAAATTTCATGTTGATAGATAGAGAATAAATATCTAGCCAAATTGTTTAAACTTGGTAGATTAGTAGTTAGGTAGAGAATAATAATGAGCTCATCAGTTTAATCTAAGCCATTGGAAGTCATAAGGTTAGAATTATATATTTTTCTTATCAAAATAAAAAGGAAGGGTCAACAAGCTCAAATGCACCCTTTGAATGAAGAGAAAATGCTAGGGTAAATAAAGGGTACGTAGATGAAGTTTTGCAAGTGCACAAGGTTGTTATGTCAAAAGCATATTTATCATGCTTAATCCTACTTTTTCATGTGTTGGAGGAATTGTGAAAGAGAAAGGACATTCACTAAAAGCTTATTTACTAATTTCCCCTCATTTCGCTAGACCCACACATACTTCTTTTCTAATTTCCCCTCATTATCCCTTCATTACTTGTAAAACCCTTTCCCTTCATTTTGACCTTTTATTCCCTTGGTTTCACACAATTCCCTGGACATTACCCTTCAAAAATCATCCCCCCTTCTCAAAACACCTTTCCCTAAGTGTGAAATCCATTCCCATTACAAACACTACATTCTCCTCTGATTAATTTCCCCTTTTCCCTTAAAAAAAAACCCACAAAACCCCTTTTATCCTAAGTTATTTACTATACCCCCGCATTATATAATGTACAAATTTATAGGGTAACTTCCTCAAACAGAACACCAAAGGACACCTCTCATAAATAGATCATAGATCAACACACCAGTATTGTTGACATGGTTAAAACCCTCAAAGAGGGATACAGTCCACGGCCTGAGACAATGTGGCCACTTCAGGCAATTTATTAATAAAAGAATGAAAATTTACTAAGCTTCTCTAATGAACGGTTACCCTACAAATGACCCTCCATGCTCTTTAAACAGAGATCATGCACCAATCAGGTGTTAAGCCACAGATAAAGTGTCGGTAATACTCAGGAGAGAATGAACCGTCAGATCACTACATATCATGACCGTCAGATTGTAAGTTACAAAAGTACATAGTAAAGAAACACACATTAACTAACTCTACACTAGACCAAGTTATACTTAGCTATTTCCTATGTGTCGGAATATCCTAACATCCCCCCTTAAGAACAACTTGGGATATGATTGAAGGATGTACAAATATGACACAATAGGAGAAGGAAGGAAGCATTAGAGCCTATCCTCCCTTAGTGACAACTTCCTGAACTCCAACCATAAATCGAAGTTTAGTAAACTTCGCATCTGTGAGAGCCTTTGTAAAGATGTTTGCAACTTGATCATTTGTTGAACAATATTGCACTTCAAGAACATGGTCGTGAATGAGCTTTCTGATGAAGTGCATGTGCAGTTCAATGTGTTTTCTGCACTGATGTTGGACTGGATCTTTGCATAGTTGAATGACACTTTGATTATCACTCCAAAGTGTATTCAGATGCTGCTGCTGAAATCCAAACTCTGACAGGGTCTGACAAAGCCACAGGGCTTCCTTACTAGCTTCTACGGCAACATGATACTCTGCTTCTGCTGAAGAAAGATAAATGACACTTTTTTTTCTTGCAAGCCCATGTAATAGGTCTTGAACCAAGAGTGAACACATAACCTACTATAGAATTCTAATCATCAGGGTCACCAACCCAATCAGAATCAGGGAAACCAACCAATAGAGGAGATGCTTCTGCACTGTAATGAATCCCAAACTAAACTGTACCTTGAACATAACGAAGTATTCTTTTAGCTGCTTTCCAATGACTTTCATGTGGGTTTTGCATAAGCCGAGCAATAAGGCCAACAACAAAGGAAAGGTCAAGAAAAGTATGGGTCAAATACGAAAGTTTTCCTACAAGTTGACGGTATAAGGTAGCATCAAATTTAGGGGAAGTACAAGTGACTGAAAGTTTGGCTCCAAACTGAAAGGGAGAAGGGGTTGCCTTATAGTCTTCCGTGTGGAAATGGTGTAGAAGATCACAGTCTTACTTGGACTAGGAAAGGGAAATACCTTCCTTGGATTGTAGGACTTGAAGACCAAGAAAATAATGTAAGTGTCCTAAGTCTGTCATTTCAAAATTCTCTTTAAGGCTGGACTTCACATGGTTTATAATGTTGCGATCACTACCAGTAAGGATAATATCAAAAACATAAAGAACAAAAATGACAAGGGACTTGCCCAATTTCTTGGTGTAGACAGTATTGTCAGAATGACACCTAGAAAAGCCAGTTTCCAAAAGAAAGCTATCCATTTTGGCATACCAAGCCCGAGGAGCTTGCTTGAGACCATAAAGGGATTTCTTAAGCCGACATACCAGGCTAGAGTTTGTTTGTATAAAGCCAGTAGGTTATTCCATATATATTTCTTCATGCAAGTCCCCATGCAAGAAGGAAAATTTAACATCCATCTGATGGACTTCCCATTTGAAAGAGGTAGCAAGGGAAATAACAAGGTAGATAGAGTTCATTTTGGCAACAAGGGAGAAGGTTTTAGTATATTCAATGCCTTCAACTTGTGAAAAACCCTTAGCAACAAGATGAGCTTTATGTTTATCAAATTTTCCATCTAGTCGATACTTGGTTCTATAAACCCATTTGCATCTAACAAGTTTTCGTCCCTTTGGTAGGGGAACAAGATCCCATGTATCATTTGCCAATAATGAATGATATTCTTCATTCATAGCTACATCCCAATCTGAATGGCTTGAATCTTTTGCAAAGGTGTCAGGATCATAATTCGCTGAAGCTTGAGCCAGTAAAGAAGAGGCTCTATCGAAATGAGAATGTGTATGTTGCTGATTTGTAGGATCACCGACCAAAGCACCTGCTGCATCCCAAGTAGCACGGACCCATTTTGGAAGCTGAGGAGTTGAAGGAGGATCTTGAGAAGGTGGGGGAGGATTGTCATCCTCACTTTCATCATCTGAAGAAGAAATATTTTCAAAAGTAGAAGAGATAGAGAGAGGTGGCACACCTGCCGAACTAGGCTCATAGGCCAATATATTTTCAGAAAACTTTACATCTCTTCTATTGATAACATTTTTTGACTTAAGTGGAATATGTCTATATCCTTTGACATCTTCAGAATATCCAACAAAAATACATTTTTCACTCTTTGGTTCTAAAGCTTTATGTTTCTCATCTCGAATATGGGCCAATGCTTCACTTCCAAAAACATGAAAGTGACTTACATCCGGTTTAATTGAGCTCCATGCTTCTTCTGGAGTGATACTCTTAAAACATTAGTAGGAGTGCGATTTATTATGTAATTTTCACAATTAATATCTTCTGCCCAAAAATTAAGACTAAGTCCATTAGATTGAAGCATACAATTAACCATTTCCTTTAAGGTGAGATTCTTCCTTTCAGCTACACCATTTTTTTGTGGAGTATATGGAACAATATGTTACATTTGAATTCCATTCTCAGTGAAAAGGTTGATGAATTTGTTGTTAACATATTCTCCGCCATTATCAGATCTTAGCTTAAGAATTTGATGTCCAGATTTTTTTTCAACAAAGGCCTTAAAGGCCAAGAACATGTTAAATACTTCACTCTTGAGTTTTAAGAAGTATACACAAGTGCGTATGGAGAAATCATCAATGAAAGTTAAGAAATACTTGTAGCCAGAGAATGAAACAACTGGAAGTGGACCACATAAATCACTATGCACAAGTTATAAAGGGGCTGAGGCGTGCCAAGAGGCATGTTTTTCAAAACTATCCCGATGATGTTTTCCGAGTACACATCCGGAACAAAAACCATGTATGCAAGATACCATTAGAGGATGTGTCACCATATTTTCTTTACATAGATTTTGAAGGGAGTGATAGTTTAAGTGACCAAATCGCTTATGCCAAAGTTTTTTCACTTCATCATTATGAGCAACAAATACTGAGAGAAGATTTGATGACTCAAAGTTGTTAAACTTATACAACCTTGTAGAATCATCAGCAATGCCAGTAGCTAAAATCTGTCTAGGATCTCTTAGGTCCTTAATTACAACATCGTGAGGTGAAAATTCAACGATTTTACCTTCAGCTGAATGAGATATCTGATATGTAGATAGAAGGTTGCAGGATAAGGTTGGAACACATAATACATCATTAAATTGACCATTGTCTATATGAACAGTTCCAGTCCCTACAACACTAAGAGATCTATCATCAACAACATATATATTTTTGGCGTTACAATCATTTAAAGAAGAAAACATGTCTTTGTTTTTGGCCATGTGATAAGAAGCTCCAGAATCAATGAGCCACTCATGAGAATTAGAAGAAGAAGATACATTTAGTGCATATCTAGACCGAGATGTTTGACAACCACATGCAGAAAGTGTTATTTCTAAAGATGAAGTTGAAGTTGAAGAGTGCTCCAAATGGATGTTATGCCTCTTCATTGCTACTTCCAAGGCTTCCATCTTCTTAAAGCATTTGGATTCTAAGTGGCCATCTCAATTACAAAAGTGGCAATGTCTATCAGTCTTCTTCCCTTTGTTTTTATTTGCCTTATCATTTTGTTGAAATGATTTTTCATTTTGAGGCTGAAATTGCTTAGGACCCTTGTGTGGTTTAGGACCATTCTTTTTAGGATATGAATTCTTAGGATTCTTTGAATTTGGTTGCTGCTGGTGTTATCACAAAATCACAACTGAAGGGCTGCTGATCAGGCAGACTCTGTGTAACTATTTCAGACCAAGCTTTTAACTAAGGATTAGCCTCCCTAGCCTGAGAGGGCTCTCTCAAGAAAAGGTTATTGATTTTGAATGTTGATAAGAGGGCTAACTCTTGTACAATAAATTTAATGTAAGCATAACTGGTTGGAAACACACCAAAAGATATCTCATTGGGCTATGGAGTCTATAATATCAAGCAAACCAGAAAACACAGTGAACCCATAGAAATCAAGGCTCTTAGCATTACAAGTCAAACATATTCCACCACACATAGCTTGCTGTATACACAGGAAGTCAGAGCATATAAGTATGAATTCTGAGTGATTGCATACAACAAAACCATAAAATAACATAAGGTATAACACATCATCACTTCATTTGACCATGGCAATCCTTCGAGAATCTTGAGAAGAGTATAACTCTGTTTTACTATTACTGTCAAAAAAGATCTTACAGTGGCCCAAAACAACACACTTTTTCTATTAAGTATCCCTCCTTTTTTACATCTAAGTTATTCCTATATATAGCCTATCAAAACACTGCTGTACGAGACTCCTCATCAAGCATGAAGGGAGCTCGGGCTTTTGACATAAATGACCTTAACAATAACATAAACGAACTAATTTATTACAAGAGATATGATGCTACGAAAACAGAGGATTCCATCATATTGGCACTTTAAGTCTTCTTCCTTGTATACCCTGATGTGTCCTTTGAGCTTGCCACCTGTAGTACTGCAATAATAACCATATCCAAGCTTAAAACAGATTCAATGTACATACAGCTCCGGATACTTGATGCATAGATGACTTCAACAACCGAAAAGAAAATGAAGCCTATATTCTTGGTTGCTGCCTCCCCTCGGTGTTCATATATTAATGATCCATCTTTAAGCCATTTAAACCTTGGATAGTCCCGTGTGACTGAAGAAAACTCATAACCCAGCCATCCCACAACTGGACAAGTGTATCATTTAACACCTCAGCAGCTCTATCCAAACCCTAAAATTTCGGAGATAAAGTGACTTTTAGGCAAAAGACAAAACTTCGACTTTTTCTTTGAATATTTACACCTGACCTCCTTTTCAAAATTTCTGACTGATCTTCTATAGTCTACATGCTGACATTAAACCATCTCTTTGAATATATGCTGATCTCAGCATTCCAACTCAAGCTTTAAAACTAACCAGTCATCTACAGCAGTTTCGTAGCGCGCTACGAAACTGCTGTAGGTCATCAAAATTAAATATATGAACCTCAAAACAGCAATATTTCAAATCTATGATTCCTTTAGTCTTTCCATACAGGTGTGAAGACACAAAAAAGTCTCAAAAACTTTTAAAAAGACAATGGCCTAACATATATCAAAATTTGAGAAAACACATTCCTCCTTGAATCATTTAGCTGGCTTGTCTAGCTTTTCTTTTAGGCTGATGATTTCCTCCTTCAACTTCTTGTTCTGTGCTCTTAGACTTGCATTCATTTGTTTCATAGTTTTTGCCTGTTTTAGAGCTGGTATTGTCCATACATAGGCGTCAGATACCGAACTAGCTTGACTGATCAAACTTGTTTTACCTTTCATCACAGCTTTCTTATAACTAGTATATCTCACTGCCTTCTCTTTAAAGATATTATGAACCTGAGGTATCTCCTTACTTGCTCCAGCTTGTTTTGTAATGGCAACCACATTTCCACTTTGACTGATAACCACCTTATTGTCCTTATTCTTGTTTTTAACTGCTTGGACTATTCCAGAGAAGATTTCAAGTGCCTCTGTCCTAGGCTTGTCTGAAGGGACTTTCTCTTTTTGAGCCTTTTCTGCTTCCTTTATTTGCCTCCTAGTCATTGGTCTGCGAGGTTTAAAGGCATACTCTTTACCTGGTTCTTCAAACTTTAACCTTTTGGAAGCCTTTGACTTCTTAGAACTCTCAGGTGAAGATTTTGTTAGATCAATATGCATAGGTGCCCCCAATTGATCTGGTTCTATTTCAAGCGGTTCAACTTGGATTGGATGTTCTTGTTCTAATTCAATGGCTTCCAGCAAATCATTTAGATTACCCTTAGAAACAGGACTCTCTTCCACATGAGCAGATTTTCCTTTTTCTTTGTTCAGCTGGCCTCTAGTTCTTGCTCTTGAAACTCTTTCAACTTCACTAGACTTAATTTCATCTTTTCTTTTGTGAGTCTTCCGTTTAGATGATTCTGGTGTTTCCTTAAGCGGCAACTTAGAGGCTTCTTTTTCAGACACTTTGGATGATTTCGAAGTTTTGACTATTGATGCCTCAGGAGTTTCTTTGGCTGCTAACTTAGGAGTCTTCTTTGTTGATGCTTCAGGTGTTTCTTTGACTGTTACAGACCTCTCTGGCTTCTTTGTTTTAGCTTTGGGCTTCTTATGGTCTGTTATTTCTTTCCTAATCTCAGCCAAAGTAGTATCCTCACTCCTATCTTCTCTTTCTCTTACAGGTAATGGAGTGAGGCCCGTTTTACTAGGGAAACCGGCCATGAATACAAACGAATCCCAGTCTTTACCAATTTTATGTAGGCTATTCAACACCAATAATTTAACCAGACCATGATGAAAAAGAGATGTTTCATAAGCTTCCTTTTTCAACTGAATCTTGTCACACATCTTAGAAATACTCCTGAATAAGTAAAAAGGGATGTCTATTGAGCTCTTACCAGTGAAGTGTAGTAGCAGCTTGAAATGATATGAATAGACTTTGTTGTACCGACCTTCACATGTCAAGTACTTCTGGATGCATGTCAATAATGTAGCATAATTCTCCTTAAGATAGCTCCTTGGGACAGCTTTAGTAAGATCTTCGTCTACATATGGTGCCTTTAAGAACTCCTTACACGGACCCATATCAAACTTGAAATTCTTGAACCATTCTTGGCCACCTCTTGGGATTTCTGTAACTGTAGAAATGACTTCAGGGGAAACCGGAAACTCCAGCATGGCCACCTTTGAATTTAATCCCGTGAAGTTCACTGCAAATGCCTTGGTCACTTCTGCATGTCCACCTTTGAGTTTTTCACAGAACTGCCAACAACCAGCAGCTCTGAACGCCTTTGCTACTTCCTCATCACTGAGGGTTACATCTAATCCCTCCGGCTCTGTTCTCACACATCTACCCGAACGGTGCTCCTTTCTCTCCATGTTTCTTTGCACAATTCTACACAAGGAAATGCCGGTGGTTTGCAGCACGATAACACTCCTTGGCTGTAGAACTCAGGCTCGCTTGCAGTAGTCTGATTAGAATAAAGCTCACGCTTTTCATAGAGTAGAAGACATTCATATGTTATGAAAAACACATTATGGAATGACCACTTCCTATAACGTCCTCCAAACTGACACATAACTCAATGAAATCAGACCTGATGGCAAAGTAATGGCTAATCATGACACGTAAATGGTGTGAGGAAACAATCATAACCGGACTCGTGACTCACCACTTCTCGGATTAGACATTTCAGAAAAAAAAACTAGACAACAGCCCGAAACCCCGATTTCGTAGCGCGGGCAGTTCAAATTTAAAGGAATGCGCTACGAAATCGCTGGCAAACGGGCCGCTACGAAAACACGCAAACATTATTTAGCAGCAGAACTGACCAATCACACTCGCGCTACGAAACTGCGCAAGTACCTAAGAGATCATACCCGTGCTGCGAAACTGCGCAAGTACCAATGACGTGACATGACATAACTAACCATGATGGAAGATGACTAATGCCCTTGCCTTTACACGAATTTCATTCATAACTCTTGAATTTCAAAATTTGAAATTGACATAAGTTAACAAACTTATTTACAAGACCTCAAGACTTTATAAAAACTTATGGATAATTAACATATACATGAACTATAGATTCTAGTGATAACAGCGGCTCCACTAGGGATAGTGTGCCCCTGTGGTACACTAAGAACACGTAGTACCAGTGCTTTATCCATTTATTACACTCACATCTGGCTGACAAGCATTCCTCTCAAACTTTGTAGGCCTTCTCCTCGGGCTAAAATCTGCTAGTTCAGCTTGTCACTTATTGCTAACACAAACACTTCAAAAGCAATGATTATTTACAATGATCATGAACTTCTTGGCGGACTTCTCACTGATAATAATGCTTTAAGAACCTGCCATTGACAGGCCCACCAGCATACTGTGATCCATCAACTTCTTGCAAAATGTAAGTATTGTTTCCATGGAAGGTAGAGATCAAATATGGCCCCTTCCATAAATTCTCAAACTTACCATGTTTGCCCTTTTCCTCAATTTTGGCTTCCCATTTCAAAACCTTGTCATTAATTTGAAAGGTCACATCTTTAATCTTCTTGTCAAAAGCCCTTTTGACTCTATTCTGACTTTGTTGATAATCTTCAACCACTTCATTCCTTTTTTCTTGTAATGCAATCAATTGATTAATCCTCCTCTGTATGGCATTGGGCTCTTCTTCAAGTCCTTGAATTAATTTCATAACTGGGACACCAAGAGATGTTGGAAAAATAGCTTCTGCTCCGTACACAAGTTCATAAGGAGAGGTTCCAATAGATCTTTTAGTGCAAATGCGATCAGCCCATAATGCATACTTCAGTTTCAAATGCCAAGTTTTCTTGTTTTCCTCCAGCAATTTCTTGATAATCCTCACAAGACTCTTATTTGAACTCTCAGCTAGACCATTGCCTTGTGGATAATAAGCTGTTGAATGACCAAGAGTAATATGATATTGATGGCAAAAGTTTATCATTCTCTTAGACTTAAATGCTTGAGCATTATCTGTGATAAGCTTGAGTGGACATCCAAACCTTGATAAAATATTGTTCTCTAAGAAAGAAATAATGACTGCATCATTAGCTTGTCTAGTTGGTACTGCCTCTATCCACTTTGTGAAATAATCTGTGGCTGTAAGTATCCACCGATGTTGGCCTGATGAAGAGGGATGTATCTCACCTATAAAATCTAGCCCCCACTGCTGAAAAGGCGCCTCTACATAAATAGGAACAAGAGGCATAGGCATGAGCTTTCTTTTACCTTCAAACAACTGACATTCATGACAAGCTGCAACCTTTTTATAAATATCTTTGAACATGGTGGGCCAAAAATACCCAGCTCTCAATATTTTGTTAGCAGTAGCCTTCCAATAATGGTGACCTCCACAGTCTCCTTTGTGAAATTCTTCAATCACTCTATCAGCCTCCTCTTCAATTAAGCAACTTAGTAGAATCCCTCCAGCATCCTTCCAAAACAAACTCTGTTCATAAACAAAATATTTAAGAGATTTCAGCTTGATGAAACGGGCTCTAGACTTGGGAAGATTGTCAGGGGCTCTGTTGTGCTGTAGTACAAATGAGACATCCTTATACCATTCAGATATCAGAAATTTTTCATTGATTTGAACCAATTCTTCCTCTTCTTCAAAAATTTCTGATATTTCTGCATTAAAATTAATATCAGTGCAGTCTAGATTTGAATGAGTTAGCAACTCTGCTAACCCTTGGCCTTTCACCAATTTAGTTGGCCTAATTTCAATATCATATTCCAACAATTTGGCTATCCATTTCCCTCTTTTACCATCCGGGTCTGCTTGTGTGAGAATTTCTTTAATAACAGCACTTGGCACAAATGCAATAATATGAGAATGAAGCACATAGATTCTAAAGTCTTTGATTGCCTTAACCAAAGCATATGCTTGCTTTTCTAAAATGTTATACTTTAATTCAGCATTTGCCAATGTTTTACTAAAGAATGAAATAGGCTGCTCAGTACCTTGATCCCCTTTCTGCAAAAGAACTCCAGCGATTGTATCTTCAGAGGCATAAGTGAATATTAAAAATTCCTTGGAGAAATCAGGACTAATAAGCACCGGTGCTTGAGTGAGTGCTTTTTTAATTTCTTCAAAAGACTTTCTTGCCTCAGCTGTCCACCTAAAGTCTGCTCCCTTCTTTAGCATTTTTGTGATGTGCTTAACCACCTCTGCAAAGTTAGGAATGAACCTCCTAACAAAATTGACTTTACCAAGAAAAGACTGAACTTCTTTCTTACTCCTTGGCAAATCCAGCCTTGAAATAGCACTAACTCTATTTGGATCTATTTTAATGCCTTCTTGAGAAATGATATGCCCAAGCAACTTACCAGAAGTCAAAGCAAAGATACTTTTAGTTGGATTCAAAGAAATGCCGAACCTTCTACACTTCAATAATATCTTTTCTAGATGCTTTAAATGATCTTCCTCTCTCTTTGAAAATACTGTGATATCATCAAGGTATACCACAACTGATTTATCTCTCTCCTCTGCAAAAGCAATGTCCATAGCCCTTTGGAAAGTCGCCCCTGCATTCATGAGGCCAAAGGGCATCTTGGAATACATAAATGTGCCCCATGGTGTAGTAAAGGCTGTCTTCTCCTGATCCTCTGGATGAACAAGGATTTGATTGTATCCTGAAAAGCCGTCTAACATTGACATTCTTTGAGAACCTACAATATTCTGCAACATGAGATCCATTTTAGGAAGAGGATAATTGTCCTTGAGTGAAGCCTTGTTCAAATTCCTAAAGTCTATGCAAATCCTTATTTCTCCGTTCTTTTTCCTCACTGGAACCAAGTTGGCTAACCAATTTGAAAATCTGATAGGAACAATAATCTTCGCATCATACAACTTCTTAACCTCCTTCTCAATTAATGGCATCAGCAGAGGATTTATTCTTCTCAATTTTTGCTTAAAAGGTTTCTCATTTGGCTTGATGGGGATTGTATGTTGTATAACTGAGGAATCATATTGTTTGAGATCAGTATAATTCCAAGCAAACACATCAATAAACTTCTTCATCAGATCAATGTACTTAACCTTTAAATCAGCTGATAAAAATTTTGAAATTTTGATCAATTTAGGCGCTACTAAATCACCTAGATTGCAGCTTTCTATCTCTTCTTCATTTGCCTGCAACCTTGGCGCCTTAAAAACATCATTCTGATCAAAAAGTTTCTCAAGTGGAATCAGACCTTTAGGAATGAGGTTATTTTGAAGCTGCAACACCTCAGACTTTTCTTTTGTTTCCACTAACATGTTTTGCTGGTCAATTTGACAATTCTCAAATTCTCCTTTCAATTCTAAGAAACTTTTCACCTGCTGGTCATCTTCAAATACTTGCCAATTTAGGATATTGTCAGGGATCACTGGCCTATGGCGGACTTTGACTGCATAACTGTCAGAATCATGTTTAGGAATGACAAAAAGACTAGCTGCTACAGCAAGAGAATCTGCCATGGAATTCTGCTCTCTGGTTATGACATTGAAAGTGTATGATTGAAACTTTTCCAACAATTCTAATACCAAATTCCTATAAGCTCTCATTCTTGCATCTTTTGTTTGATAAACACCTTGAACTTGCTTTATAACTAGCTCAGAGTCCCCATAAACAACAATGTTTTTTGCCTTGAAATCAATCAAATTTTCTAGGCCTAAAACCAAGGACTCATACTCGGCCATGTTATTTGTGCAATCAAAATTGAGCTTATAAGACAAAAACTTACTCTCATCAGCTGGACTCATGATCCAAATTCCAGCGCCAGCTCCTTCTTTCCCTGCTGCTCCATCAAAATACAAAGACCAGCAACCAGAAATGTCTTCTTCATTACTTTGCTGCAACTCTTCACACTGATTTTCTGCTTTTTCTTTCTGTGATTCCTCTCCCACTGATTCATTAAACAGAATGGCTGATCCCAAGCCTGTATCACAAGAATAGATAGGAAAATTCTGTGGTTTATCCTTACTACTCACCATATATGCCATCCTTGTCTCCCGGTATAACCTTCTCTGCTCCCCAAATACTGGAATAGTAGCATAAGTCAAATCCATTTGCATAGTACCCTTAATTTTAGCTGCCCATGATCTTGAAAGTAATATTCCAAATTTAGGTGGAACATCAGCCACAACAATATCCATGACAGTGGTTTTGGCTGGAATTTGTGTAAGAGCCACAACAACATCCTTAATTAACCCAATACAATGCACCCTCTTAGAATCAAAAGAAAATAAATCTTTATAAGGTCTGGTCACTTCCAATCCTAACCTTTCCATAATGACTTTGGGCATAAGGTTATGAGATGCTCCTGAGTCCAACATGGCATTATGAAGAGTCATTTCATGTATATTGATGCTTATATAAAAAGGAGGAAATTCATCATTCTGCTCATCTTCCAGCCTTGGGCCCAAACAAATGATAGGACTGTCTTCTTGCAAATTTAAAATATCAGCTCCTCCCGGGGGAGAATTAAGCATTTCCACAATCTTGCTTCTATACTTGTTTACTTTCAAAAGTTCATTAAATGGGACTGATATTTTAATTTTAGAAATCTCATTTTCTATATTGAATCCTGGAGTAGACTTCTCAACTTCCTTAGGAAGAACAAGAGCTTGATTCTCTTTCTTTTCACTAAGAGCATCACCTTTTTCTTCAGCTTGTTTTGGCTTTTCTTTTTTGTCTTCCACTGCTTTTGGAATATTCTTCTTAGGCTGACCCTTATTTGCTGTAATGGGGACATCTCGATTTCTGAGGTTATATTGCTTCTGAATTTCAAATATGGCATGCTGATAACCCTTTAGGAAATCTGAAGGTTCTTTTTCAACCTTTTGTTGACTAGACTCATCATGTTCTTCTTTTGTTAAAAAGATTTCTGAATCTTCTTCGCCAAGACAATGAATAGCTTCTTCAGGTTCCTCAGTCTCTTCCTCACCATCTACCATATTTTGCTGAAATGGAGGTCTTACAGGAGGATCAACTGGCTGATTTCTATTTTCCCTTGGCCTTTGTTGATTTTGTGGCCTTCTAAACTGGGGATTTCTGAACCGAGGTTCTTGTTGTGCTTGAGGAGCAGCAGTATTCCCAAGTGCTAATTGGTCCATTAACTTTTCCATAGTCTTCATCATGGTTTCAAATCTTTCATCTTGAGCTGAAGTAGAGGGCCTCTCCTCTTCCTTAATTTTGGTCTTAGCCATCTTAGACTTTTTAGCAGCAAGTATATTTACTTCAACTTTGATAGCATCATTTTGCATATCAGCCAATGTAGCAGACTCTCTCTCTCTGAGTAAGAGAGAAAAATCAGATTCAAAGGACTCAGCATATCTTAGTTGGGCCAGGGCTCCAGGAGGTTTTAAGTGAGCTGGAATGGAATTGTAAATCTTATTGAACCTCTTAGAAAAGTTCTGAATAGTCTCATCTGGGGCTCTTCTCAAATTATTATACTCAGTGAGGGCCTGTACTGGATTAGTCCTATTTCCCCATTTTCTCAAAAAACTATCTTCAAACTCAATCCAACTGTGAATACTACCAGCTCCCAAGGCTTTGAACCATTTCCTAACTTCCCCAATAAAGGACTGAGCAAATAATCTCAATTTGACATCTTCATCATCTACTTCATACCTATCAATAAAGTCATTGAATCTATCTACATGCTCTTCAGCTGTAATGTCTTCATCCCCTCCCCAGGTTGGAATCTTAGAAGCATATTTGTTTGGTAAGTCATGCAAAACAGCAGGGAGGGCCAAAGGCGCATACCTTGCAGGTACAGCCATGATGAAAGGAGGAACAGCAACAATAGGTATGCTATGACCAAGACTAGTATGAGATGTGAGTTGAGGACTGTTTGGACTTACGGAAGCTGAGGACAAAATATGAGTACGAAAAGGACTATTAGGACTTTGTAACCCACCAACAAAAGAGCTCCAATTTGGGAGAGGTAACCCAAGGTTTGAGTTAAGCAGAATTTCAAAAGGATCAAGCTCCTTGAGCTGTCTTAAATCTTCTTTTTCTAACAAAAGCTCAGAAGAAACAATTTCCCAAAACTCCTCTTTATCTTTTTGTGAAATTAAAGAAGAGGTATCAATACCTCTTTTCTGTAAATCCAAGATAATGCCTATTACTTCTTCTTCATTTTCAGACCTTAATATGACCTCTTGAACCTTATCATCCACAAGTTTGTTCTCAAGACTTCTAGAAAACTCAGTAAATAACGACTTTGAAATACTTGAAGTACCTGGTATGTCAGAGAATCTTTGTTTACTTCTTGAGATGATATTCGGATTTTCCACAGGACTAAGTGGATTTGGATCAGGGTTACTCCTTGTGTACCTTCCTTTCGAAGCCACCTTTAAACTTTAAAATAACAAATGGAGTCACCAAGGTAGAATGCAGCCTCGAAAATCATTTGAACTCCTGCTACCTTCAGAAATTCAATCTTAAGCTCCCGGCAGACGCACCAAAATGTTATCACAAAATCACAACTGAAGGGCTGCTGATCAGGCAGACTCTGTGTAACTATTTCAGACCAAGCTTTTAACTAAGGATTAGCCTCCCTAGCCTGAGAGGGCTCTCTCAAGAAAAGGTTATTGATTTTGAATGTTGATAAGAGGGCTAACTCTTGTACAATAAATTTAATGTAAGCATAACTGGTTGGAAACACACCAAAAGATATCTCATTGGGCTATGGAGTCTATAATATCAAGCAAACCAGAAAACACAGTGAACCCATAGAAATCAAGGCTCTTAGCATTACAAGTCAAACATATTCCACCACACATAGCTTGCTGTATACACAGGAAGTCAGAGCATATAAGTATGAATTCTGAGTGATTGCATACAACAAAACCATAAAATAACATAAGGTATAACACATCATCACTTCATTTGACCATGGCAATCCTTCGAGAATCTTGAGAAGAGTATAACTCTGTTTTACTATTACTGTCAAAAAAGATCTTACAGTGGCCCAAAACAACACACTTTTTCTATTAAGTATCCCTCCTTTTTTACATCTAAGTTATTCCTATATATAGCCTATCAAAACACTGCTGTACGAGACTCCTCATCAAGCATGAAGGGAGCTCGGGCTTTTGACATAAATGACCTTAACAATAACATAAACGAACTAATTTATTACAAGAGATATGATGCTACGAAAACAGAGGATTCCATCATATTGGCACTTTAAGTCTTCTTCCTTGTATACCCTGATGTGTCCTTTGAGCTTGCCACCTGTAGTACTGCAATAATAACCATATCCAAGCTTAAAACAGATTCAATGTACATACAGCTCCGGATACTTGATGCATAGATGACTTCAACAACCGAAAAGAAAATGAAGCCTATATTCTTGGTTGCTGCCTCCCCTCGGTGTTCATATATTAATGATCCATCTTTAAGCCATTTAAACCTTGGATAGTCCCGTGTGACTGAAGAAAACTCATAACCCAGCCATCCCACAACTGGACAAGTGTATCATTTAACACCTCAGCAGCTCTATCCAAACCCTAAAATTTCGGAGATAAAGTGACTTTTAGGCAAAAGACAAAACTTCGACTTTTTCTTTGAATATTTACACCTGACCTCCTTTTCAAAATTTCTGACTGATCTTCTATAGTCTACATGCTGACATTAAACCATCTCTTTGAATATATGCTGATCTCAGCATTCCAACTCAAGCTTTAAAACTAACCAGTCATCTACAGCAGTTTCGTAGCGCGCTACGAAACTGCTGTAGGTCATCAAAATTAAATATATGAACCTCAAAACAGCAATATTTCAAATCTATGATTCCTTTAGTCTTTCCATACAGGTGTGAAGACACAAAAAAGTCTCAAAAACTTTTAAAAAGACAATGGCCTAACATATATCAAAATTTGAGAAAACACATTCCTCCTTGAATCATTTAGCTGGCTTGTCTAGCTTTTCTTTTAGGCTGATGATTTCCTCCTTCAACTTCTTGTTCTGTGCTCTTAGACTTGCATTCATTTGTTTCATAGTTTTTGCCTGTTTTAGAGCTGGTATTGTCCATACATAGGCGTCAGATACCGAACTAGCTTGACTGATCAAACTTGTTTTACCTTTCATCACAGCTTTCTTATAACTAGTATATCTCACTGCCTTCTCTTTAAAGATATTATGAACCTGAGGTATCTCCTTACTTGCTCCAGCTTGTTTTGTAATGGCAACCACATTTCCACTTTGACTGATAACCACCTTATTGTCCTTATTCTTGTTTTTAACTGCTTGGACTATTCCAGAGAAGATTTCAAGTGCCTCTGTCCTAGGCTTGTCTGAAGGGACTTTCTCTTTTTGAGCCTTTTCTGCTTCCTTTATTTGCCTCCTAGTCATTGTTCTGCGAGGTTTAAAGGCATACTCTTTACCTGGTTCTTCAAACTTTAACCTTTTGGAAGCCTTTGACTTCTTAGAACTCTCAGGTGAAGATTTTGTTAGATCAATATGCATAGGTGCCCCCAATTGATCTGGTTCTATTTCAAGCGGTTCAACTTGGATTGGATGTTCTTGTTCTAATTCAATGGCTTCCAGCAAATCATTTAGATTACCCTTAGAAACAGGACTCTCTTCCACATGAGCAGATTTTCCTTTTTCTTTGTTCAGCTGGCCTCTAGTTCTTGCTCTTGAAACTCTTTCAACTTCACTAGACTTAATTTCATCTTTTCTTTTGTGAGTCTTCCGTTTAGATGATTCTGGTGTTTCCTTAAGCGGCAACTTAGAGGCTTCTTTTTCAGACACTTTGGATGATTTCGAAGTTTTGACTATTGATGCCTCAGGAGTTTCTTTGGCTGCTAACTTAGGAGTCTTCTTTGTTGATGCTTCAGGTGTTTCTTTGACTGTTACAGACCTCTCTGGCTTCTTTGTTTTAGCTTTGGGCTTCTTATGGTCTGTTATTTCTTTCCTAATCTCAGCCAAAGTAGTATCCTCACTCCTATCTTCTCTTTCTCTTACAGGTAATGGAGTGAGGCCCGTTTTACTAGGGAAACCGGCCATGAATACAAACGAATCCCAGTCTTTACCAATTTTATGTAGGCTATTCAACACCAATAATTTAACCAGACCATGATGAAAAAGAGATGTTTCATAAGCTTCCTTTTTCAACTGAATCTTGTCACACATCTTAGAAATACTCCTGAATAAGTAAAAAGGGATGTCTATTGAGCTCTTACCAGTGAAGTGTAGTAGCAGCTTGAAATGATATGAATAGACTTTGTTGTACCGACCTTCACATGTCAAGTACTTCTGGATGCATGTCAATAATGTAGCATAATTCTCCTTAAGATAGCTCCTTGGGACAGCTTTAGTAAGATCTTCGTCTACATATGGTGCCTTTAAGAACTCCTTACACGGACCCATATCAAACTTGAAATTCTTGAACCATTCTTGGCCACCTCTTGGGATTTCTGTAACTGTAGAAATGACTTCAGGGGAAACCGGAAACTCCAGCATGGCCACCTTTGAATTTAATCCCGTGAAGTTCACTGCAAATGCCTTGGTCACTTCTGCATGTCCACCTTTGAGTTTTTCACAGAACTGCCAACAACCAGCAGCTCTGAACGCCTTTGCTACTTCCTCATCACTGAGGGTTACATCTAATCCCTCCGGCTCTGTTCTCACACATCTACCCGAACGGTGCTCCTTTCTCTCCATGTTTCTTTGCACAATTCTACACAAGGAAATGCCGGTGGTTTGCAGCACGATAACACTCCTTGGCTGTAGAACTCAGGCTCGCTTGCAGTAGTCTGATTAGAATAAAGCTCACGCTTTTCATAGAGTAGAAGACATTCATATGTTATGAAAAACACATTATGGAATGACCACTTCCTATAACGTCCTCCAAACTGACACATAACTCAATGAAATCAGACCTGATGGCAAAGTAATGGCTAATCATGACACGTAAATGGTGTGAGGAAACAATCATAACCGGACTCGTGACTCACCACTTCTCGGATTAGACATTTCAGAAAAAAAAAACTAGACAACAGCCCGAAACCCCGATTTCGTAGCGCGGGCAGTTCAAATTTAAAGGAATGCGCTACGAAATCGCTGGCAAACGGGCCGCTACGAAAACACGCAAACATTATTTAGCAGCAGAACTGACCAATCACACTCGCGCTACGAAACTGCGCAAGTACCTAAGAGATCATACCCGTGCTGCGAAACTGCGCAAGTACCAATGACGTGACATGACATAACTAACCATGATGGAAGATGACTAATGCCCTTGCCTTTACACGAATTTCATTCATAACTCTTGAATTTCAAAATTTGAAATTGACATAAGTTAACAAACTTATTTACAAGACCTCAAGACTTTATAAAAACTTATGGATAATTAACATATACATGAACTATAGATTCTAGTGATAACAGCTGGGCAGCTAAGGCTTTCTTAGAAGAGTTTCCAAGATGAAGAAGACCAAGGTGTAAGAATTTTTCTTGTTCTCTTATTAAAGAATCACAAAAGGAATCAAAGGAAGGGGACTTGTAGTCTTGTCCTTGAGAGATGAAGGCTTCACTTGTAGAATGGAAGGTGGAAACAAACACAGAGTAGGCTGGTCCCAACTTAGTAAGAATGGAATAGATAAGGTTACCATCTTCTTTCTTAACCTTAAAACATTTCAAGAGAAGTCTAAGGGTCTTGAAATTGGACAGAAAATCTTCAATGGAAGAAAAATTATTGGGGTCGAATGTAATAAATTCATTTTCAAGTTGATGGGCTCTAAGTTCACTTTTAATTCCAAAAACTTTGGTGATCTATTTCATTGCTTCATTAGGAGTATCAAGTTCTGCGATATGGAATCTAAGGTCTAGAGAAATATACATCACTATAAACCCATGTGCTTGATGTTGCCTATTTTCCCATTTGGCTGCCTTATCTTCATCTTTCAGTTTGGTTTCTTGGCCTGAGGCTATTCTGTAAAGACCTTTACTTCTAAGTAAATCCACAATGTAGGACCACCATTGGAAGTAGTTGGTGCTGTCAAGAATAACTTGGCATGGACTTTCCATTTTAATAGAAACTGAAGCTGTAGATGTTGAAAATAATTTTTCTAATGGAAATATCTAGAAAAAGTAGGCCGATTAAAAAAAAAAAAAAACAGCTTTGAAAACGGCTTCTGGATGAAGAAATTATGGCTTTTTGAAGAAAAGTTGTTGAAGATGCCGACGAAGTGCAGGAATGTGCGGAAATGAATGATAATGTTATATTTAAAAAAAATTCGCCCCCTTTCCAAAATTAATCCAATTAGCTCAACAGAAAGAAAGACTTGAACTCAGGACCTCTATTCTCATAAAGTAGCTTTGGACCAAGTGAGCTAGATTAAAAGGTTAGTAATTTTTGGAAAAGAGGAAGGTTTTTTTTTTTTCCTTTTTTTTGAAGCCATTGAAGCTTTGGGGTGTGTGCTTATTTGAGGAAACTCTTTTTTTCCTACAAAGTAAAAAACACAAAACCCAACACAAACATACAAAAAAAACAAACCTTACGGCTTGAAGTTAGCTTTAGCCGGAAACTAAATATTTTCCTTAATGTTTCTAATTTTCCGAGATTACACTGAGGTGCAACAGAAAAGAGCATACGCCTAGGAAAAATCCTTCCTTTCTGTTTCTGATTGCCTAGATAGCATAGAGTCGTGGGGCAAAGAGAATGTGCAAAAATGAAAGTTATAGATATGGTAGTAAAAAAAAAACAAAGAGCTAAATAAACCAAAATAAACAGAGAGAAAATAAATACAAACTGCAAATAAACACTATATACCTCCAGATCTTAAAAATGACATAGCTAGGGCTACCAGAAACCTTTTCGAATGAAACGAAATGGGTTCCTCACTGGAACAGATGCTCCTAACACAATAGAGCAGTCCTCTCGGCCTGGACACAATTAGAAACAGTAGATCTAGGAAACGGAAGTTGGATGCAGTTCTATCGACTTCAGATTTGGATCACCAATAGATGCGGCCCTCAACTTGGCTCTGATACCATGTAGGAATTTACAGGGTAACTTCCTCAGACAGAACACCAAAGGAAACCTCTCACAAAAAAATCATAGATCAATACACCAGTATTTTTGACGTGGTTAAACCATTAAAGAGGGAAATAGTCCACGCCCAGAGCCAACGCGGCCACTTCAGGAAATTTATTAATAAAATAATGAAAATTTACATAAGCTTCTCTCATGAATGGTTACCCTACAAATGACCCTCCATGCTTTTTAAATAGAGATCATGGACCAATCGGGTGTTACGCCACGGATCAAGTGTTGGTAATACCGAGGAGAGAATGAACCGTCAGATCACTACATATCATGACCATTGGATTGTTAGTTACAAAAGTACATAGTAAAGAAACACACTTTACCTAACTCTACACTAGACCAAGTTATACTTAACTATTTCCTATGTGTCGGAATATCCTAACATTTAATTCAGCTCCCCCATGTTAATATTCCCCGACACCCTTTTAACTTACCAAACCTTGGTGTATAGTTAAAACCCCCGCCATATAACCCATGGTCCCACCTTTATTAACCATCAACTTACATTAAAAATCCCGTCATTACCTTTTAATTAATTACAATTCTTTGTATTTAAACCACGGGCCCTGCTAACCACTTTCCTGATTCCATATGTGCAACTCAATTGCATGGTATCCCTCTGATCTCCCACCCCTAGATCCAACGGTTCATAGCCATATCACATGGATTCATCGTCCAATAGTTAACGGCATGAGAGCACGCGAGATTCGCGATTTTGGTCGGGCACTATTTTGCTGCGTGGCAGCACCAGGTTATATCGCGTGCTCTAAAAAAACGCTGTCTGCTATCCAAAAGTAGTGCGATATCATGCAAAACCACCTTCCTGCCTAAAGCTAAAACTGCCCACTATTCATTGAATAATACTCTCGCCAAAATCTAATCGTTATGGGTTAAAAGGTCGAAAAATCCCAAATTTTTTCTTTTCGCTCATTTTCACTGTAGCTTTGTGCTAAACCAATTCTGACACCCTGAACCTTTGAGTGACCAATTTAGCCATATTTTGCCACCTGAAGATGTTGCGGACACCAAATTGAAGCAGCAAATAGCTAGTTCAAGCCTCAATACCCTCTGCAGCTACCGTAGAACCCCGTATGTGCACCAAAAACTGTCAAATTCCAGGTATTCTTGAAAGAACCAGAAAGACCCTATAAATCTGAATTATAAATAGTAATTCTCAAAGGTTAATTGATTAAATTAATTAAAAAATCCTTGCTAAACTAAATAGAAACTTACTTTGTGTGCCCAAACACCTTTTTTACAGACTGTTATTACCCTCCCCACTATTCTAGAGTTTTTGAACTCATTCCCAAAGGCACAAAAAGACTAATTCAATTCAATATACCAAATTATTGGCTTCTGAAACTTCTCTGGATGTAAGACCCATGCAAACCCTTCACCTGGATATTGACCACCTTGCATTAGCCGATAGAGATTTTCAAATCAACGAGACTGCTTCCCCTGCCTATGTACTGAAACTCCACTGCTGGAGTAAAGACAAGTTTTTGAACCAGAATGATGACATTCACCTATGGGAGTCCAATTTTCCTAAGTACTTGTTCCTAAAATTACACCCATTTCCAGAAATCATCCACTTCTTACAATCTTGTTATGTTCCCAGTCAAAGAGCCATAGTCACCCCTGACCAATAACTTTTATTCACTATTACAGCAAAATCAATAAATCAAATGCTGCAAATCCAGCTAGCCCCTAATCAGACCCCACTTTCCCTTAAAGGTTTACTTGAACTCTATATAAACCTGGACCTTCCCATGAAAGCTTAGATTTTTCAAACTTTCATCATAGAGTATCATACTCCTACAGATAGTCCTCCATATGCTGCCACCATTTTCTCTGAGAGAGGCAGACAAATTATTACCATGCTCTCTTGCATACTAGGGTACACCACTGATGAACATGTGGATGTGGTTGTTCTTGGTTTCCTTTGTACCTTTTTCCCAGGCAAGGCTCCTACTACAATTTACAACTATGCTGAGTTCATAGAAGAAAAAATCAATGAAAAGTTCATCAGACTACCACATGAGAGAGTCTTGAAATATTCATCAGTGTTATTTCATATGTTCTTGTACTTCCAGTCAGACAAATTTCCAGTCAGCATTCAGAAGTTAGACACCAAAGGTAATCCAAGATCTGTCACCTATTGGACACCATTGATCCAAAAATACTCCACTGTTTTTTCCTATAAAGACTTTATTGATTCATTTGTCCATCGAGTTATAAATATGCTAACCAGTAGCTATCAACCCAGGATCAGTCAGGAGATTAAGAGAGTTTTACAATTGGCAAAGAATAGTAGAGTGTGAGACTAATATCTATACCAGGACCACACAGAAATCAAAATATATGGATGCCAACTAGCTCCTTACATGTTGCCCAAATACCTCCCCATGAGGATATTTTCATTAGAGTAATTTAGGAAAATTATAAACTTTGATGAAGTTAATTTCCTATCATCTAGGGAGAAGAGCCAATTTAAAATGAAAAACCAATTGGGCCCGTTTATTTGTAATTATAGCGAAGCTGGACCAGAGGTAGGTAAAATTTTGCAGCAGATGAATTTCAAGAACAGTTTTATGTGGTAGTATGACCCTCATGGAGTCATAAATAAATTAAGGCTCAATGTCAAATTGGGTCCTTTCATACATGATCCTAGGCCAGACATTGAGAGTTTTTTCAACCAGTCAGAATGGTTGGAAAACACTTTGATAGATGTGGAAAAGTAGATTGATACTAGTTCCTTTCTGCAGGTTCCATCCCTAGAAGAACAGATGAATATTACTCCTATTCTACAGACTCCAACCAATGAAGATAGAAATGAAAAAAGAACCAGGGAAGAAGGTTCTAGCTCAGCAATGGACACTAGAGATGACCAATTTGAAATCAGTTATAGGAAGAGGCCCATGCTTAATCCTATAACTGAATAAGAAGACACCATTGACACAGTGGAAATCATTGACCCTAAAACAATGGTTGGAAGGAGTAAAAGCCCAACAACTTCACAAGAAACTCACCAGCGTTCTCCTTCAAATACTCAACTTATTGAGAAGCAGCTTAGCATTGAATTCTCTTCATTGAGAAAGCTTGAGGATAAAGAGAAAGATATAAAAGAAAAATACAAGGAAATTAAGTTGAGGAATGAGACATTGAAGGCTGAAACGTATGCCCAGTACTTCAAACAAATACCTGCAAGTCAAAATAGATTAATGTCAGCCTTTGACATTAAGCCTGGGAAGATGCAGATGACATTCATGTAACCTACAATCTAGCAACCAAGATCATTAGCTGACTACAAGAAAATAGATTTTGAAGTTTTGGCTAAGGATGTTCACCCTATTGACCAAATCGAATTCCATAAGTAGGAAGGTGAGATGATCTATTCCACCATGAAAAATAATCTATGAATGTGCACAAACTCCAAAGTTCACTGGATAATATCATAGCACAGTATAAACTGGAAAAGGCATCCTCACAGGCCAAGGACAACATAATCAAGTCACTGGAAGACTTGGTGATTGGGGTTGGGTATAATCCCAATGATGTCAAAGATGTAGAGAAATTGATAAAGAAGAAGAATGAGGATAGTGCTGCTTGAAAGAAACAATTGAAGTTGCCTCATTCAGAGCATCCATAGACCAAGGAGGACTTAGAAATCCAAACTCATCAAGAGGAGATGATGGACCTCATTCTCCAATTAAATGATCAATTAAAGTAAATGGAGAAGGAATTAGATAGTTTGATACAGTTAAAATAGGCTAGCCTTGAGGCAGCCATTTCCATTGCCATTCCAACAGTCACGACAACAATACCAGCAACCTTGGCAGCTTCATTGGCTCCCACAGCTCCACTATCTACGACACTTCCAGCTACAACAACATCTAGATCAGTGACAGCTTCAACAACAACAATAGCTAAACCAAGGGATGAGGCAGGCAAATTGGTCAAAGAAATGGAAGACATGACCATTTAGACCACAAAAATAAACAAACTCAAATAAAAATTAACAAGTCTAGAGGATGAGAAGAAATTGGAACAGATTATGCACAATAATGAAGATGAGAAATCAACCTGGTTGACTGAGAGGATGAAAAGTTTAGAAAAAGAGTTAACATTGAAGGAGCCACTTGGCCAAGCTAAAGAAAAACTATGGGCCAATATCATTGACTCTGTCAATGATATTTGGCCATCTATACAAGTAATCTTTGAACAAAATGAGTTAGTCAAAGAGGCTACAGAAGCAATTCAAAGAGTTAAGGCTGAATTTGGAAACATGCCAAAATAAGCCACCAAAATAATCCACTTACTTAACTCTAAAAATAAATATTAATTGCAGGAGTTGGACATAGCTGACAGGACTAGCACCATACTAGAGGTGAAAAAAGTGTTCACCAAGAGGAATTTAATGATGAACCTTGAGGAAAAATGCCAAACCATGCAATTGGAAATAGACAGGTTCATGGTAAAGTTTGATGCTTTAAGGCAGAAAGGTTTTCCAAATCTCTTGGTGATAAATGACAGATTGATTCCATATGAAGACTACAATAGGAAAATCAGAGAGGTTGCAAGATATAAAGCCAATAATTCCTCTTTGAAGGGGATGCCTACAGGAAAGCTTCTATACCAAACATTTGAGAACCTGTTTTACCTCCAGCATGAGGTAAAACACCTTTTTTGAACAGGCCAACCTTTGCTAAGTACACAGAAGCAGATGAAATTTACATAAATATGGTAAATATCAAGTTACTAGATGTAGACACATGGGAAAAGTTAAATTACTTACTGTAAAGTGCATAGTAAAAGTGAAAAAAGCACAATGAAAGAAAAGTTACAGATCAACTCAGATGAAAGAGTATCAGTTAAAAGCCAAAGTAAAAAGAACAGTTAGCGTGGAAGACCAACAACATAGGAAATAAACAACAAAAGATCAAAGAATAAGACAACAGAGCCAAATAAACAAGAACAACTTACATCAATTGAATATCTGTCTCTATCCTCTTGCATGAAGATATTTCCTTTTCCTAGATTAATTCCTGAGACAGTTTGGGATATTTTGTAAACTATTTTTGTATAAATACTTCATAATTCAGAGTATAGAGGGTGGATTTCTAGACATTTCTATAGGTGTATTAATCTGGAACCTAAGACTGTACCATTTTTTCAAGTCAGCAGGCTAGATTGAGTAATAAAGAGATTGCATTACATGATTCATGTGTTGAGCTACTTTAGTGAAGTATTTTCTTTTGTCAAATTGTTATTTTCTTATGTATTTCACAAACTTGCATGTTATCTAAATTGAATGAATTAACTGGAATTATATTATAGAATTCGTTTAAGTACACTCTGTCTTGAATATTTAATCATTTTAATATTTTCTTCTGATATCTGGATTTGAGAATCCTTAATTGCTCTCCCATCCCGGTTGACCACTTTCATTTCCTTCATTATCTGGTTTAAGGAACCCTTAATTGCTCCTTGTATCCGATTGAAAACCACTTCACCATCCATCATTAAGATCTGAATTTACTCAGCTACCTTGCCCTATAAACATTATCTTTAGAACTTGATCCAGTCCTGTTCTCTTGACATTTGACCCCATAGCCCAATGTTAAAAGACATCCCTCAATCCATCTAAGTTGGTGATCCCACCACCAAATCAAAATCAAAACCCAAGTACATTCATAACTATCCTAAAATCAATTAACTAAGCAAAGCTAAATCAAAAAGAGAGAGCCCTCTATGAGCATTAGGAAGGCTAGATCCTAATCTCTAAAGGAGGTTTGTGGTTACCTCTATCATTTCTTTGACAACAACTCTAGAGAAATTTTGGAGTGATAACATATTAGCGACCATACTGGGGACTTGATCCTCAGTGTAATAAAACTTTGAGGAAATTTTAAATCTCATCTTTTGCACCTTAACATTATTTTAGAGTTGTTAAAAGGTTTCATAAAACAATTAAAAAAATAAAATTCTAGCTCCCAAAAGGACACACTATACCTGGGAAAAATCCAAATCCAAACCCTACTACAATAGTTGATGACCTTGACAGTATTTTAAGAAAATAAAAAAAGGTAGAAACTCAAGGAATTAGTAGTCAGTTAATTAAATCAAATTCCCTCCCTAAGTAATTATCAAGTTTAGAGGATATTCAGTTTGATTTATCATTCGAGCTTTCTTTGTTTAGAACCAAATCTAAAAATTCAATTCATGATACTGTAATAGACCCCAATTTTATTCAATTTATTGAGTCAAAAAAGGTTCCTATACATCCTGATTTAGATCAACTTGTTTTGGATACTTTTGATAAACTAGAAGCTTTAACCTCAACCTTGATAAGCCATATAGACAATGCCTATCTTCAACAATCAGTTGAATTAGCTACCCTCACTGCTGCTGCCTCTGAAGTTTCTATAGAGTCTTCAAAAACTGTAAATACAACTTCATTTACTATCACCTCACCCATAATATCCACCACACTTCATTCCCCTAAACCATTCATACCTCAGCTTCCTCTCCAACCAAACATCTCAAGTTCATCTAGTTCATCTACAACCATCTCAAGTCCTTCAAGAAACACTACTTTCCCCCCAGTCAGACCAAAATCTCAGCCATGGCAGACATATATCTACCTTTGGTTTTACCAGCCCAACTACATGCCATGCCCAAGACTATCAAAGTAAAATCTTTTTATTTGATGCTACTGGTCAGTATACTGCCCAACAACATGTGAATACAAAGATTGATTACTTTGAATTGCATGAGATTGATGAGTCTGATGTCCAAATGAGGCTATTTGACCAAACACTGAGAGGGGATGTTAAAAAATGGTTTAAAGGTTTACATGCTAATCATATTGTAGATTTAGCTGCTTTTCATAGATTGTTTATTAATAGATGGGAAAGAAAGAAAAACCCCTTAGAAATGTTGTTTGAATATGATAACATTACAAGACCCCCTAATGAATTTGTTCAGGATTATTATACTAGGTTCAATAGTATCTGTAATGGAGTCTCTGTAAATATTAAGCATCCACCGACTTAGCACTAATCAAATTTCCTTATGGGTTTGACACTGATATGTCTTACCAATTGAGGGAAAGAAACATTGAAACATTAGAACATATGCAAAGTAATGTTGATAGTATAGAAGCAAAATTTATTAGCTAAGAAAGCTAGGATGAAAAATGAGAAAAGAGTTGTCATTAAAGAGGAAACATCCACTTTAGATGGTAAAATAGATAGTTTAGCCAAAAGTGTAGAAAGGATAATGGATAGATTAGAAAACATGGAAAGAAAAAATCAGTGGGAAAATCAATAGCCACCCCCAATAAGAAACCCCAACTAGAAAAATCCTAACACTGGAAAGAATGCTATACCAAATTAGCAAATTAGACCACCCTTCCAGGAAAACTATGCTGAGGGTTCACAAAACCATGAAGAAGAGGAGGATACATAGATAAATCTATTAGGAGTTAAAAATGAAGATGTTGTTTTTCTTACTCAGGAAGAATAGGAAATGTACATGTTACAACAATTGAAATTAGAATATGGGGAGTCCTTTGACTACAAACAAGGTTATGAGTCTGCGATCTACAAAGTTCACAAACAATATAGCCTTAGAAGCGAAAAGAATATTGAAATTCCCACTAAGAAATCAATCCAAACCCAAAATAAAAAGATAACAGAAGCTTCTATGACCAAAGTTCTACAAATTCTCCCTAGAGGAACTCAAGAGACTTCCAACCCAAAAATTGTAGATATAACTTCAGTTGAAACTCAAATTGAAACTGTTAATCAAACTATCCCAAATAAGAGAATTCAAAAGAAAACTGCTGAAACAAAAACTGAATTTCCAAATGATGAAAAAGAAGATAAAGGTGCACAAACCACATTTGCTAAGGAAGATATCATACAACTAGGAAAAACTCAATTGCCATTCAACATTAAGACTGAGATAGCCAAGTTGAAAATATCAGTTCCCTTGACCAAGCTAGTGAAAAATGAATCATACAGAACACAAATCACTAAAACCTGAAACATAGGTGAAGGAGAAGATGCTGTAAACCTTAATGATGATAAACCTGAGTTATTATTTGTTCCAGAAGTAAATGGCAAACATAAACAAGGGGGTATCCCTCCATTCTACATTAGCTTAAATGTTCATGATAAAATCTTACATAATGCTATGCTAGAATAGGGGCATACCATAACTTAATGCCTAAAGCAATCGTGGAGAGATTAAACTTAGATATCACCAGACCATACAAGGACATATTTTCCTTTGGTTCTAGCCAAGTCAAATGCCTTGGCTTGATTCAATATTTGTGTGTGAATCTAGTCCAGTGCCCAGCAAAGAGTATTGTAATCGACATAGTAGTTGCTGATATCCCACCTAAGTATGGAATGCTATTATCTTGCTCACGGGGGAAAAAATTGCAGGGATCTCTACAATTAGACATGTCATATGCCACCATCTCTATTTTTGGTGAACAAAGGAAACTTTACAAAGAAACGTTGATGAAATACATGGTAAGTAGTGCAAAAATACCACAGAATTACCCCATATACTCCATGCATTCTAATATGGAGTCATTTATCTTATATAATTTAGATAGTGACAAAAATGAAATCACAACTGTAGAAGAGAAATACAAAGCACCTGATAGTGAAAACATATTTCATGAGTCTCTATGGCATTTAGATTTTGATGGTTCTGTGAATAGATTAGGATCAGGTGTAGGAGTTTGGATTCACAACATGGAAAACAATCATTCTAAAGGTCATGCCTTTAGATTAAACTTTAAATGCATAAACAACATGGCAGAGTATGAATCTTTAATCTTAGGATTGCAAATTGTAAGAAAACTTGGAGCCAAGAGAGTTTCTATTATGGGAGATTCATAATTGATTATAAAACAAATCAAAGGAGAATACTCTATGAATAATTCCAGACTTAGCCAATATAGAGAGACTGTCCTAGATCTAATTAAGGACCTTCTCGAAACTGATTTTGCTGCTATTCCTAGGAAATAGAACATGCAAGCTCATAGTTTGGCTACTTTTGCTAGCACTTGAAAATTACCATTTTAGCCCAATCACAAGTACACAAAAAAAGTAAGATACAGACCTGTTATACCTGACAATTTGAAATATTGGCAGACTTTTTCACAAGATTCTCAAATCTATGATTTCATGAATGTTGAGGGAGTGTTTCAAAACTATAACATAGATACTTACTGTACAGTAGATAACATCATACACAGTGAAATAGATATAAGTGCTTTAGACGTATATAAACCCACTAAATTCACTAAACTAGAAATAGATAACTTAGAAAAATTAGAAATAGAAGAAATAATCAATGATGATTATGAGATTTTAAACCCTAAGAATAACTTTTTTCCTACGGAATTAGTTCCATTAGAAGATTTATTTGATTCAAATGATGTAGCTAGGAAACCAAAAATGGAGCCTTTAAGAGTAGACATAGAAGAGTGTAACATAGGGACTGAAGAAAACCCCAAGCTTATCAAAATATCCAAATCATTATCTCCAGATGAAAAGCTGAAATACATAAGTTTGTTCGAAGAGTTTCAAGATATCTTTTCCTGGAGTTATGAAGACCTTAAATCTTATGATACTAGCATTATTCAACATAATATATCCATCAAAGAAGACCAAAAACCATTTAAACAAAAGCTTAGGAAAATTAATCTAGTTCTTATGCCATTAATTGAAAAAGAAGTAAAAAGGATGTATGATGCACAAATCATAGAACCAATTAGATATTCAAATTAGGTCTCTAATTTGGTCACTACTAGAAAGAAAATAGGAGAAATCAGACTCTATGTTGATTTCAAGAACTTGAATAAAGTGTCATTAAAAGCTAACTACCCTCTCCCTAAAATGGACCACATTATTGAGAGGGTAGTAGGCTCATCCAGAATTTCATTACTTGATGGATTCTCTGGATACAAAAAAATCTTAGTTCAACTAGAGGATCAAGCAAATACTGCATTTACCACCCTGTTGGGTACATTCATGTATTTGAAAATGCCCTTTGGATTAATGAATGTTGGAGCGACATTCCAAAGAGAAATGGACATAGCCTTTGCAAAGGAAATCCATGACTTTCTAATGGTTTACCAAGATGATATCACAGTGTTTTCTAAATCAGATAATGAACATCTACATCACCTAAGAAGAGTTTTCATTAAATGTAGAAAATTTGGTATTTCCTTAAATCCCAAAAAGGCACTCTTTGGTGTAGTAGAAGGTAAACTCTTGGGACACATAATATCCAAAGATGGAATTAGAATAGATCTAGCTAGAATAGAGGCAATCCTAAACATCACTCATCCTAGAAACATCAAAGAAGTACAATCATTTTTAGGCAAAATAAATTTTATTAGAATATTCATTTCTAACTTTGAAGAATTAATCAAGGAATTAAATAACATGTTAAAGAAAGACTCAGCACTTAAGTGGACAATAGAGGCTAAACAGTCTTTTGAGGCAATCAAAGAAGCCCTTACTAAAACACCAGCCCTCATAAGTCCTGATTTCAAAAAGATTTTATAATTTTTTCTTTTGCTTTAGAACATACTATTGCAGCAGTCTTGTTGCAAAATAATGATCAAGGTTATGAGCAACCTATTGCATTGTTCAACAAATCTTTGAGAGATGCTACACTAAAGTACAACATAATGGAAAAACAAGCACTTTCTTTAGTGAAAGGTATTAAATATTTCAGAGCATACATCTTGTATTCACACATCATTTATTATGTTCCAAATTCAGTAGTAAAGGACATTTTAACACAAAATGGGCCTGAAGGAAAGAGAGGTGAATGGATTGCCACCATTTTGGAATATGACATAGAAATAAAGACTACAAAACTTATCAAAGGCCAAGGTTTAGATAAACTCATGGCTGAATCGAACTGTCAGGCCTTAGATATAAATTTCATTGGTGCCCTAGATGATTAGGAAGAGATGGCAACTCCACAGATCAGTGAAACTTTCATAGATTCACCTTGGTATGCAAACATCATGTTTGTTTTACTAAATTTACAAGCTCCTCTTGGTTTAACTAGAACTAAAAGTAGATTTTTGAAAATGAAATCAATGAAATATTGTATCGTAGATAATGATTTATTTTGGAAAGATAATGGTGGCATTCTATTAAACTGTTTATTAAAAGATGAAGCTGACAAAATTATGCAAGAATTTCATGCAGGAGATTGTGGAGGACACCTATATTGGAAAACTATTGCTAATAAGATTTTAAGTGTAGGTTTTTACTGGACCACCCTTTTTGCAGATGTCAAGAAACATGTCACCTCCTGTCACAAGTGCCAAATATTTGAGGTCAAAAAGAAACTCTTACCATTACCTCTCAAACCCATCTCCAAATAAATACCTTTTCAACAATGGGGTTTAGATTTCATTCGAGAAATTCACCCATCCTCCTCAGCCCAACATAAATGGATTTTGACAACCATTGATTACTTTACTAAATGGATAGAAGTCGTCCCTTCTAGACAAGCCACAGACTCTGTCGTCATTTCATTCCTTGAGAATAACATCCTTTCTAGATTTGGATGCCCCCAAAAGCTCATTACTGATAATACAACTGCTTTCAAATCCAAGAAAATGGTAGACTTTTGTAATATATATCACATTACCCTTGGCCATTCCACTACCTATTACCCTCAAGGTAATGGACTTGCAGAATCCTCAAACAAAATCCTTGTTAATATCATTAAGAAACTGCTAGAAGACAACAAGAAGACATGGAACAAAAAATTAGTTAATGCCTTATGGGCAGACAAACTAACTACCAAAAATTCCATTGGTACATATCCTTACCTACTAGTATATGGAATGGATGTTGTTTTTCCATCCTCTTTAGGAGTACCAGTGATAAAAATGATTCAAGAGTTGCAAGTATGTTGGGCATGGAATCCCCCCCCCATAGCATGGTTTGGGGCTCAAAGCCCAAGTTTTGAGTAATATTGTTGTAAAGACTCCGTGAATTGCAGGTGCGGAGCACAAATTGTATGTTAGAGTCATAGGGTTGTCCACCCTAATTTTTTAATGTAGTGTCGGCCTACCCATGGTCCGCGGACCATGGGATTGTATAAATAGAGTGAGGCTCTAAGTTGTAAAGTAGTAAGTTAACCAACGGATGGAGTTTGAAAGATAGCAAGCATAGAGCAAGAGTCTAGTATCTTGGGTCACAGTAGTAGGAAGTGGCCCTACAGCTGAGTGTGCGGACCCCTACAGCTGAGTGCATAGGGCAGAGTTGAGTCTGTAACCAAGGAAGAGGAATAATAAAGAGAAATTTTATCTGAATTCTGTGTATCCATTCTTATGTTATTACATGTTTGATATCGAGTGAAATTATACTATTTATTTACTGCGCACTTTTGTATGAATGGTGAATATTGTTAAGTATAAATGAAAGCATACAGATAAGCTAATTTAATCAACTAATATTGGGTTTCTACTAAGGATTTGGGTAATAACACTGTTCGGCCCCCGAGTAGGGTTGTGCTAAGGCAACGTCACCAGTTGCAAGGTACTGATAAGTGCATGTAGTGACATGCACGCAGAGTCAAACCACTGACCACTGGAACCCATCAGACATCCCCAGGGTGCAACAACCTAGTTATAACACCCTCCCATACTACTTTGGGTGAGGCCTCAGTCCGCGCTCTGTGGACAATTGCCGAAAGGGCTAGTAGTATTGGGATTTTTTGGCTAAATCATCTCCGAACTTGGGTCAAGCCCCAACAAGCCAACAAAGTAGAACCAAATCATATCCAAAGGAGAATAAATTAGACAATACACTTGCAGAAAACTAGAGAAGAAGTCTATGTCAAATCACAAGTGATCCACGATAAAATCAAAAAGATTTTTGACAAGAAGACCAAAGATGATGATTTTTACATAGGTGATAAAGCACTCAAAGGGGATTCTAGAAGAGAAGAAAATGGCAAACATGGTAAATTTGATTTCCTGTGGCAAGGTCCTTATGTCATTTATGGTTACAGAGGTAACAATACATTTTTCGTAAGACAATTAGATGGGACATATCTACCAGGAGGACCAGTCAATGGTAGAATGCTGAAGCACCACTTATCCACATATTAACAAGGAGGTCATTTGTTTACTTTGCTCATTGTATATAACATTGCAAAGTTTAGATTGGATTGGATGGTAATCTTTTGAGGTTGAAGCCCGAAGAAGGCCCTAAGCTTTGAAAGGAATACCATCATATGTATGAATAAAGTAGATGACAGAGGAGCAATTACAAGGCAACTACAGTCAAAGATTCAAAGGCTACTGATCTTAAAGTTCTTGGCATTTCACCAGGAAATGCCATCCCCATATGGAGCCACTGTTAGGGTCCTATAATAGTAGGATTCATAATTTTGAATTGGGTATGGTTATTCTTGTAATATTTTACATACTTTTGCTTTCTAAAAAAAAATTCCCCATTAAAATTAAAAAATTTAAAGAGGGTATATCCTAAAAGAATAATCAAAGGATAAAAAAAAAGAAAAAAGATAAAAAAAAGTGAAAAATATGAACCCCAAAAAGAGATAAAAATAGATCATGAAAGTGTGAAAATTCAAATGTTACTACTTTTTACTTTACTTTGTAAAATAAGATTGTTTGAAGCTTGTCAAAGATGCCACAATCCATGATAGTCAAATAGTTTAACCTTGACTCGTTCATTCTTTAAATTTCATGTTGATAGATAGAGAATAAAGATCTAGCCAAACTGTTTAAACTTGGTAGATTAGTAGTTAGGTAGAGAATAATAATGAGCTCATCAATTTAATCTGAGCCATTGAAAGTTATAATGTTAGAATTAGATAGTTTTCTTATCAAAAGAAAAAGGAAGGGTCAGCAAGTTCAAATTCACCCATGGAATGAAGAGAAAATGCTAGGGTAAATAAAGGGTAGGTAGAAGAAGTTTTTCAAGTGCACAAGGTTGCTATGTCAAAAGCAAATTCATCATGCTTAATCCTATTTTTTCATGTGTAGGAGGATTGTGAAAGAGAAAGGACATTCACTAAAAGCTTATTTACTAATTTCCCCTCATTATCCCTTCATTACTTGTAAAAATCCTTTCCCTTCATTTTGACCTTTTATTCCCTTAGTTTCAAACATTTCCCTGGACATTACCCTTCAAAAATCATCCCCCCTTCCCAAAACCCATTTCCCTAAGTGTGAAACCCATTTCCATTACAAACACTACATTCCCCCCTTATTAATTTCCCCTTTTTCCTTAAAAAAAAAAACCCACAAAACCCCTTTTATCGTAAGTTATTTACTATACCCCCGCATTATATAATTCAGCTCCCCCACTTTAATATTCCCCAGCACCCTTTTAACTTACCAAACCTTGGTGTATAGTTAAAGCCCCTACAATATAACCCATGGTCCCACCTTTATTAACCATCAACTTATATTAAAAATCATGTCATTACCTTTTAATTAATTACAATTCTGTGTAATTAAACCCCGGGCCCCACTGACCACTTTCCCGATTCCGTCTATGCAACTCAACAGCATGATATCCCTTCGATCTCCCATCCCCAGAACCAATGGCACATAGCCATATCACGTGGATTCATGGTCTGATATTTAACGGCCCGAGAGCACGCGAGATTTGTGGTTTTGGATGGGCACTTTTCTGCTACGTGGCGGCACTAGGTTATATCGCGTGCTCACAAAAAATACCGCCTACCATCCAAAAGAGGTGAAATATCCCACAAAACCACCTCCCCACCTAAAACTAAAACTACCAACTATTCATTCAATAATAATCATGCCAAAATCTAACTGTTATGGATTAGAGGGCCGAAAAATCCCGATTTGTTCTTTTTTCTCGTTTTCACTATAAAACTCTGCTAAACCAATTTTAACACCCTGAACCTTTGAGTGACCAATTTAGCCACATTTTTCCACCTGAAGATGCTACGAACACCAAATTGAAGCAGCAAATATCCAGTTCAAGCCTCAGTACCCTCTGCAGCTACCACAGAACCCTGTTTTCACACCAAAAATCGTCAAATTCCAGGTATTCTTGAAAGAACTAGAACGACCTTGTAAATTTGAATTATAAACAATAATTATCAAAGGTTAATTGATTAAATTAATTAAAAAAACATTCCTAAACTGAATATAAACCTACCTTGCACCCAAACCCCTTTCTTACACACTCTTATTACCCTCCCCACTGTTCCAGAGTTTTTGACCTCATTCCAAAAGCCACAGAAAGACTAATTTAGTTCAATATACCAAATTATGGCTTCCCAAACTTCTCTGGATGTAAGACCCCTGCAAACCCTTCACCTGGATACTAAACACCTTGCATTAGCCGATAGAGAATTTCAAATCAAGGACACTGCTTCCCCTGCCTACCTACTGAAACTCCACTGCTGGAGTAAAGACAAGATTTTGAACTAGAATGATGACATTCACCTATGGGAATCCAATTTTCCAAAGTACTTGTTCCCAGAAGTATACTCATTCGTCAAAATCATGCACTTCTGCCAAGCTTGTTATGTTCCCAGTCAAAGAGCCATAGTCACCCCTGACCAACAACTTTTATTCACTATCATAGTAGAATCAACAAATCAAATGCTACAAATCTAGCAAGCTCCCAATCAAACCCCACTTTCCATCGAAGGTTTACTTGAACTCTATATAAACCTATACCCTCCCAAGAAGGCTCAAGCTTTTCAAACATTCATCGTAGAGGAGTATCATACTCCTACAGATTGTCCTCCATATGCTGCCACCATTTTCTCTGAGAGAGGCAGAAAAATTATTACCATGCTCTCTTGCATACTAGGCTACACCACTAAGGAACATGTGGATGAGGTTGTTCTTGCTTTCCTTTCTATCTTTTGCCCAGGAAATTCCCCTGCTACAATTTAAAACTATGCTCAGTTCATAGCAGAAAAAATCCATGAAGAGTTCATCAGACTACGAAATGAAAGAGTCTTGAAATATTCATCAGTGTTATTTCATATGTTCTTGTACTTTCAGTCAGACAAATTTCCAATCAGCATTCAGAAGTTAGACACCAAAGGAAATCCAAGATCTCTCATCTATTGGACACCATTGATCCAAAAATACTCCACTGTTTTTTTCCTATAAATACTTCATTGATTCATTTGTCCATCCAGTTATAAATATGCTAACTAGTAGATATCACCCCAAGATCAATCAGGAGATTAAGAGAGTTTTACAATTGGAAAAGAACAGTAGAGTGGGAGACTGGTATCTATACCAGGACCACATAGAAATTAGAATATATGGATGCCAACTAGCTCCCTACAATTTTCCCAAATACCTTCCCATGAGGATATTTGCACTAGAGTACTTTAGGAAAATTATAAACTCTGATGAAGTTAATTTCCTATCAATTAGGAAGAAGACCCAATTTAAAATGAAAAACCAATTAGGCCCATTTATTTGTAATAATAGGGAAGCTAGACTAGAGGCAGATAAAATTTTGCAGTAGATGAATTTCAAGAATAGTTTTATGTGGCAGTATGACCCTCATGGAGTCATAAATAAACTAAGGCTCACAGTCAAATTTGGTCCTTTCATACATGATCCTAGGCCAAACATTGAGAGATTTGCCAACCAATCAATGGTTGGAAAACACTTTGATAGACGTGGAGAATGTTGTAGTAGATGTGGAAACCACTTTGATAGATGTGGAAAAGCAGATTGATACTAGTTCCTTTCTGCAGGTTACAGCCCTAGAAGAACAAATGAATATTCCTCCTATTTTTCATAATCCAACCAATGAAGACATAAATGCAAAAAGAATCAGGGATGAAGGTTATAGCTTAGCAATGGAAACCACAGATGACCAATTTGAAATCACTTACATGAAGAGGCCCAAGCTTAATCCTATAACTGAACAAGAAGACACCATTGACACAGTGGAAATCACTGACACTGAAACAATGGTTGGAAGGAGTAAAGGCCCAGTAGCTTCACAAGAGACTAACCAGCCTTCTAATTCCAATACTCATCTTATTGAGAAATATCTCAACATTGAAGTCTCTTCATCTAGCAAGCCTTTGGATAAAGAGAAAGATATAAAAGAAAAATACAAGGAAATTAAGTTGAGGAATGAGACATTGAAGGTTGAGACTTATGCCCAATACTTCAAACAAACACCTACAAATCAAAATAGATTAATGTCAGCCTTTGACATTAAGACTGGAAAGATGCAAATGACATTCATGCAACCTATAGTCCAACAGCCAAGATCATCAGCTGACTACAAGAAAATAGATTTTGAAGTTTTGGCTAGGGATGTTCACCCTATTGACCAGATCGAATTCCATAAGCGGGTAGGTGAGATGATCTATTCCGCCATGACAAATAAAGATATGATTGTGCACAAAAACCAAATTTCACTGGATAATATCATAGCACAATATAAATTGGAAAAGGCATCCTGATAGGCCAAGGAAAACAGAATCAAGTCACTTGAAGTCTTGGCTGCTTGGGTATAATCCCAATGATGTCAAAGCTACAGAGAAAATGATAAAGAAGAAGAATGAGGATATTGTTGCTTTAAATAAGCAATTGAAGCTGCCTCATTTTGAGCATCCACAGACCAAGGAGGTCTTAGAAATCCAAACACATCAAGAGGATATGATGGACCCCATTCTCCAATTAAATGATCAATTAAAGGAAATGGAGAATAAATTGGATCGTTTGATACAGTTAAAATAGGCCAGCCTTGAGACAGCCACTGCCACTGCCATTCCAACAGCCACTACAACAGTACCATCAACCTTGGCAGCTTCATTGGATCCCATAGCCCCACTGCCTACAGCACTTCCAGCTGCAAGAACATCCACATCAACAATAGGTTCAAGAATAGCAGCATCTTAGCCAAGTGATGAGGCAGGCAAATTGGTCAAAGCAATGGAAGACATGTCCATTCAAACCACAAAAATAAACAAACTCAAAGAACAATTAACAAGTCTAGAGGATGAGAAGAAATTGGCATAGATTATGCACAAGAATGAAGTTTAGAAATCAACCAGGTTGACTGAGAGGATGAAAAGTTTAGGAAAAGAGTTAACACTGAAGGAGCCACTTGGCCAAGCTAAAGAACAACTATGGGAAAATATCATTGACTTTGCCAATGATATTTGGCCATCTACACAAGTCATCTTTGAAAAAAATGAGTTAGTCAAAGAGGCTACAAAAGCAATTCAAAGAGTTAAGGCTAAACTTGGAAACATGCCACAAGAATCCACCAGAATAATCCACTTCCTTAACTCTAAAAATAAATATGAATTGCAGGAGTTGGACATAGTTGATAAGACTAGCACCATACTAGAGGTGAAAAAAGTGCTCACGAAGAGGGATTTAATGATGAACCTTGAGGACAAATGCCAAACCATGCAGCTGGCTATAGACAGGTTCATGATAAAATTTGATGCTTTAAGGTAGAAAGGTCTACCAAATCCCTTGGTGATAAATGATAGAATGATGCCACAGGAAGACTACAATAGGAAAATCAGAGAGGTGGCAGGAGATCAAGCCAATAATTCCTCTATGAAGCGGATGCCTACAAGAAAGGTTCTGTACCAAACATTTGAGAACCTATTTTACCTCTAGCATGAGGTAAAACACCTTTTTGTGATTAGGTGATCCTAAGTACACAAAAGCAGAGGAAATTTATAGAAAGATGGTAAATATCAAGTTACCATATGCAGACACATGGGAAAAGTTAAATGATTTACTGTAAAAATGCATAGTAAAAGTGAAAAAAGCAAAGTGAATGAAAAGTGATAGATCAACTCAGATGAAAGAGTATCAGTTAAAAGCCATAGTAAAAAGAACAGTCAGTGTGGAAGACCAACAACAAAGGAGAATAAACAACAAACGATCAAAGAATAAGACAACAGAGCCAAATGAACAGGAACAACTTACATCAGTTGAACATCTGTCTCTATCTTCTTGCATGAAGATATTTCTTTTTCCTAGATTAATTCCCAAGACAATTTGGGATATTTTGTAAACTATTTTTGTATAAATACTTCATAATTCGAAGTATAGAGGGTGGATTGCTAGAAATTTCTATAGCTGTATTAATCTAAAACCTAAGGGTTCACTGTACCATTTTTTCAAGTTAGCAGACTGGACTGAGTAATAAAGAGATTGCATTACATGATTCATTTGTTGAGCTACTTCAATGAAATATTTTATTTTGTCAAATTTTTATTTTCTTCTGTATTTCACAAACTTGCATGTTATCTAAATTGAATGAATTTATTGGAATTATATTACATAATTTTTTTAAGTACACTCTGTCTTGAACAGTTAATCATTTTAATGTTTTCTTTTGATATCTGAATCTAAATTTCTCTCCCATCCCGGTTGACCTCTTTCACTTCCTTCATTATCCGCTTTAACGAACCCTTAATTTCTCCTTGGATCCGATTGAAAACCACTTCACCATCCAGTCTTAAGATCTGAGTTTACTCAGCTACCTTACCCTGTAAACACTATCTTTAGAACTTGATCCAGTCCTGTTTTCTTGACATTTTACCCCATAGACCAATGGTAAAAGACATCCCTCTATCCATCTAAGTTAGTGATCCCACCACCAAATCAAAATCAAAACCCAAGTACAATCATAACTAGCCTAAAATCAATCAACTAAACAAAGTTAAATCATAAAGAGAGAGCCCTCTCTAAGAATTAGGAAGGATAGATCCTAATCTCGAAAGTAGGTTTTTGGTTACCTCTATCATTTCTTTCACAACAACTCTAGAGAAATTTTGGAGTGATAACATTGGCATCAATCCGTGGAGCATAGACTGAAGTCTCACCCGAAGTAGTATGGGGGGATGCTGGAAACAAGTTTCTACACCCAGAGATCAGTGTGATGTCGTTCTGTACCCTAAATCCTCCTTCGTGCAGATTGATAAGCCCTTATGGCTTATCGATATAACTCCCATGTAATCAGCTTCTAGACCTCCGCAAAGGTCTATGATTGTCTTTCACAGACCTTGAACAGACTAATCAGCTACTTATGCACATCATAGATTACTCTTAATCCAGTAATTACTAAGATTGGCTTAAGTGTCGGATAAATTTAACATACGATAAGATAATATTGACGTAAACATCTAACATCAATTGCGTTCATATAACAATATAAATCATGTAAAGTCACGCATCAATACATCAATATTTCATAAATCCATCACAACATAAAGCACATTCATATAAACAAAAGTAAAGAGATAAACATGAGTATTTCTGCAACAAACTTCTTTATTAATACTTAGTTCAACTTATAGACTCAAGACTTCCCTGTGCACTCAGCTGCAAGGGTCCGTGCACTAAGGTACAGTCTCTACTCTATTTTTCTGTGCACGCAGTTGTAGAGCCTTCCTTCCTACTCTTCTCCACTAACTCTCTGGATTTCCCCCATAGACAAAATTCATTACTTGCCTTAGACATCCCAAGACACACTTATTTATACAATCCCATGGTCCACAGACCATGGGTAGATCCTTAAAAAGTTGACTCAACTTACATAAAGAAGGGTAAAAACCTTTATGATTCTTTAAGTAACTACGCGCTCTGTGATCACAACTTGTGGAGACTTTACATCTTTATTCAACAAAACTTTGGCTTTTGCCCCAAAATTGACCCTAGGGGACCCCATCCCAATAGGCCCCCAACACAAAGATCATGACTTGCCCTCAAGTCACTTGGCTGGCATGAAGTTCTTACCGCAAAGATCCCCCAACTCCACTTGTGCAACTACTACCTTAGTCGTGCTCTGTGTGGCTGCCTGCTTGATCTGTTCCACCACCTGCTCTGTGGCTGGTCCTACATTGTCCTTCTTGATCTTCTACTGCATACTCTACAAGTTCACCAATTTCTCCTAAATATTAGCTGAGACTATGTAGGCCTCGTCCAACCAGGGCCCCAATATGGCCTTAAGAACAACCTCATTCTTTTGTGTTGCTTCCACCTATGTGAGTAGTTGCTTCACCTCCTGCAGCTTGGAAAGGCATTGTGCGCCATTGCCCTCACTTCATCATATTGCTGCTGGAGCTCACAAAATTCTATATTTAAGACCTACAGAGCGGGATCTTCCTGCAGAGACATGACTACCTCAATAGCTTGCTCAAAAAGCATGGTGCAGTCCACCACTGCGGTATCCACCATCATGACTCCATTCTTCACAGTGGCTTTGTGCTAGTCTATTACCTTTGGCGGGGTTGAAGGTTGTGACTTGAGCTCCAGTTATGTTATCTTTAGGTTCAGCTCAAACTCGACTCTAGCCACCTCTACCTTGGCGTCATTCACGTTCATAGCAAGTTTTCTGATCTTTGCCTCCAACAATGCATCCTCTAGGGGATGCAGTTTCGGCACTGTTCTACATGATTCTGCCACTGCGGCTGGTAGCTGGGTGCTTTGCTCCCAGATTGTGTCGTTGGCCTTCAATGCCTTTGTCTTCTCAATGAAAATTTGTTCGTTTTTCACCCAATATTCACTGATGAGGCTTAGTGCGCACTGCTCCTGAGCTTTGAACTCTACTGTCACACCTTCCTATATCGTGTGAAGATAGTTGTTGGGGAGCACAACCAGGTTGAGGCCCATTTTCTTCAAAGAACTTATGATGACCTTGTCATCAGCTACCTCCATGCTCAAGGATCCCTTTGGCCACACAACTGCCTAAAGATCTAATGATCTAACCATATCTGCTACCTGAGTGGTCCTCGGTACCAAACTTGTTGATGCAACGCTGATTTGCCTTGCGCCTACCTGGATCCTACTTGTTTGAATCTGCAGCTCGCGCAGATCCTGCTGGATGTTACTTAGCACTTGTTGGTGCTACTGTTCGAACTACTGGAACAGATCTTCCATGGTATCATGCACCTTGTCACCTACTTCATCCAGGTCATCATCTGTTACAGTAATCAGATCCAGCAATAGCTTTGTCCCTTTTGATTTCTTACATTAGCCTTCCTTTCCTTGTTCCCTGTATCTTTTGATTCGAAAGGGAGTGCTCTACTCCTCCTGACCACCGCTGCCCTACTCTAACTACTCCTCCTCCTCTGGTTGGGGCGAAGGAGATTTACCACTGCACTCGGAGACACACTATTCTTGTTCGGCCTACTGCTTCATAGCATGCTCCTCTTCCACCCGAGCCTTCTCCTCAACCTCTTTTCTCCACTTCTCAACCAACTGCTGGACCTTCTGCTTTGCTACTTCCTTCTTCTTCCTTTCTACAAATTTTTTGGTGCCTATAGCCAGGTCAGATGGAGTGTGCCAATCTGTTGGCCATCGCTTGGCGACCTCCTGAATAGCATCTTCTATAGCAAGGTAAGGTAGGTCAAACAATTTTTGTTGTGGATCCTTCCGTGCATGGATCTATACATGGTGGAAGTCAGCCTTGAACACCATGTACTCTGAAAGCTGCTCAAACACGGTTGGTGACAACCATGGTTTCTAGTTGATGGCCATGCGAATTCTCACCTCCATCAGCACCCAGAAGACTTTCGGTTCTGTGATGTGTGACACATCCTTTGTTTCCCAGAGGGATGCAAACTATGTAGCCTCCTACAAATCCTTATCCATTGGTGGAAACTGACTGTCCTCTAACAGGTCCCAAGTGACGAGCACAATGGAGAGAAACAACCATGAATAGTGGAATGTTTTACTATCGTCCTGTGCCTCCCGACAGTTTGCAAGGAACTCGCTCCAAAGGTAGTGCGACTAATTGAATTATACGCCCTCCATGCACTGGACAGCCAAAGAAATCATTGCCATTAGAACCTCATCCACGTTGCATTCGCTCATGACTTTGCCTATAAGGATCTACATGGAAATCTGCACCGTGGGGTCAGTGATAGAGGTGATTCAGTACCTGTGCGACTTCTTAAAAAGTTTGAACTTATCCTTCATCTTTTTAGTGATGTCACACTCGCTCATTTTTCCGCCAAACTCCTTGGCCAGATTCAACCTTGAGTGCGACAGCAGCATGATCCAATGGATCAGCATATCAGTAACTGGGATCAGCGCACTCAGCCACAAAAAATTGTGATGCACCAGGGTTAGCAACTATTTGATAACTATCAGGTTGATGTTGGAGTAGTGGTAGTGGGGCACCCATAACAGGTTCGGAAACCCCAAATGATTCACTCCACGAATCTACTCCATAGGCTCTAGCGTGGGGACACCTGATTCTTTGTAAAAGACCCTCTTCATGTAGTTCTCTATTTCCAAGTGAGGGAACCTCTCATGGTCCGTCAAATCCCAGTATTCCAGCTTGAGATGGGGAATCCGCACCAAGCATGGACCTAAAAAAGTGGTTTTCTCCAGTAATAAGGTGGTATCGAGGAGGAATTTTCTTACATCTGGGTCCTTAGGTACCTTCACTTTTACCTTGTATAGAGGAATATAATCCAATAAATTGGATATAGGATCCACCCCCTCGGTGTCTATGCCATCTACATCCTCTTCGGCCTCCAAACTCAGAACTTTCCCCTTATCCTTAGTGCTTAGTTTTTCTTTCTTCTGGGCCTAGGTCGCAACATGCTACCTTGGCTACTCGCGCACCAGCATGGGCTTCTTCTACTTGTTATTCTTAGTTTTTGGCACATTTCTCATAGGTGTAGGCTTCGGCCGAGATGACCTTGGCGCCATAAGCATAGCAGCTACAGCCTCCCTTCTCATTACCTCTGGAGCAACTCCATTAGAGGCGACAACCCCTCCAGTACTAATAGTCAATCCTGGTTTGAACATCCGACTGAGAATAAAATGCTAGGTATCCTCAGGTAGCTTATGAATTACAGAACTAGCAACTAAATCAGCAAAAAACCTGAGGATGCATAAACAATCGACAACTCAAAACAAAAATTCTAAGGTGCAAAGTGTTTTTTTGGACATCCACACATAATTTAAAGGTGAATTCGAATTCAAATTTGACCATTGCCCCCAAAATCTGTCCATAAATGCTGATTTGGCGGCAGATCTCCAAATATTTCAACCTTAAATGCCTTAAATGCCACCCCCCCCCCCCCCGCTCCTCTTAACCTTCTTCTAGCAGTAAAATCAGGAACATTGACTGTAACGGTCACTTTCTGGTTGCATTGCGTAGTCTCTCCCCCTATAGCGTAACTCCCTTCACGCTTATTCAGGTATTGTGATATCATTCTATTTCACGCAGCCCCTCTATCACGTAGCTCTACAATTCGAGCAGTGTAGTTTATATTCCTACGCCTCCTTCAAGATGCCTGGAGTGCTAAGACTGTGCTACCATCATGTAGTCATTATGCTGGATCCTCGATGTGTGGCTTCAATTGGCTTCCATTTACCCTTTCCGAAAATAGGTCTCCATTCAACTTGATGAGCTGAACTGCTCCACCATCTGTAATCTCTTTGATAACATATGGCCCCAGCTAGTGCATCTGAAATTTTCCTCGAAACTTATCAAACTTACTGTCATATAATAAAACCAAATCATTTACCTTGAAGGTGTGCAGTTTGATGTGTCAATTGTGCCAAGCTTTTTCACATTCCTTCCAAACCTACTGATGGAATCGAACGAAAAATCTATCTTCCTCGAGCTCCATTCGTTGCGTGAGCCATTCTTCTAAGGCTCTGCAGTCCACCATTCCTGTGAAAGCCTTGATGTGTATACTAGGCACGATATACTCCATAGGCATGGCAACTTCCATGCCATAGACTAATCTAAAATGTGTCTTACTAGTAAGCTTTTTACAAGTAGTTCTATAAGCCATAACACTGCTGGTAGGCGCATGTCCCAACCATTCTACCCCACGTTGTAAACCTTCATCAGTGCATTCTCCAATATCTTATTAAAAGACTCAACCATTTCATTGGCTCAAGGGTGATATGGCATACTCTTCTTATGGTAAACCTGGAACGCATCTATCAGCGCACTGATCCTTTCATTGAGAAACTGCGTATCGTGACCAGTCAACAGTACCTTTGGGCAACCAAACTTGGTTAACACATATTCAAATAGAAAATTTTCTATTGTTTCCCCTATACAATCCTTCACAAGCTATGCCTCCACCCATCTGGCCAAATATTCAGTCGCGGTAATGATATACCACACACCTGTCTTCTTGCCCAGAGGCTGAATCGGTCCTACAAAATCAATTACCCATTTCTCAAATGACTGCAATGACACCTGCAGATTCAAAGGCAACTCAACCCTCTGCGATGGCTTACCTGTTCTCTAACATGCATTGTATACCCTACAATAGGCATTCGAATCCCTTATGCAGCATTGGCCACAACAACCTAGCGTGCAAAATCTTCTGTGTTGTTGCTTTTCCTGCATAATTCCCTCCCACAACTCCTCCATGAGCTTCAATGAAGATACTATTCCATTCAAAATCAGGCACATAACGTCGAAGTATCTCATCTGATCCCATCTTATACAAATGCTCTTCAATTACAGAGAATTCTGCCGCGCGCACCACCAATTTTTTCTTTTGCTGACTCGTATATCCTTCTGTAGCCATTCGTATGGTCAAGAAATGGATAATGTCCGCGAAGTGATTATCCGCTACATGCACTACAAAGAGCTATGCATCAGGCATCCCTTCCTCCAAATTGGTAGGCTCTTCTCTCATTTCAATGTGCGACAGATTGTCTGGCCCTGCATTCAATCTTCCTGGCTTCATAATTAATTCAAAATCATATTCTTGAAACAACAACAACCATTTGAATATTCGCCCCCCAACACAGGCTTATTAACTAGATACTTTAATGCATAATGGTCAGTGTACATCTTTAAATGTCTACCTACCAGGTAATGTCTAAACTTTTGGAGTGCGTACACCATAGCCAAGCCTTCGCGCTCTGTCAACGAATAATTATTTTCAGCCTTTGACAACTTCCTGCTTGCAAACACTATAGGGTGATCCAACTCTCCTTCACTGGCCTATGTCAACACTGCTCCTAGTGTAATACTGGAGGCATCCACATGCACATGAAATTCTTTCTTCCAATCCGGGAAGACTAGGATCAGCGTGATGACCAATTTCTCCTTTAATACATCCAGGTTGCGCTGACATTCTTCATCCCATCAGAATGTAGCTTCCTTATTCAATAGCTTTTCCATAGGGGCAGTAATCTGAGCATAACTTTTGATGAACTTTCAATAGTACCCAGTGTGGCCTAGTGTCATGCGCAACTATTTAACACTTCTCGATGCCTCCAAATTAATTATTATTACGATCTTAGCAGGGTCGACCATAAGTCCTTACCTGCATACCACATGACCCAGCAAGATTCCGAACGGGACATAGAAAAAGCATTTCTTCAGGTTTAACGTGATCTGATACCTTCAGCATGTATCCAACATCAAGCACAAACTGGCTACATGGTGTTGTACTAGTCCAAATACTGTCCAATCATCAAAATATACCTCCAAGAACTTGTGAATAAATTCTTTGAATATCATGATGACTACGCACGAGAAGATCGTCGACGCATTATTAAGTCTAAAAGGCATCACTGTATACTAGAAACATCCCCATTTTGTCGTGAAAGTGGTCTTACTCCTATCTTCTGGTGTGATCTTAATCTAATGGTATCTAGATAACCCATCGGTGAATGAATAGGCCTCCTTCCCTCCAACATTATCTAGTACCTTCATCTATGAACGGAGTTGGAAAAGGATGATGAAGGCAAGAATTTTTAAGCTTCCTAAGATCTATGCAAATCCTTATTTCATCCTTCTGCTTCTTTTCTTGAAAATAATGGGACTCACCCAATCAATTTCCTCCATCGGTTCAATAATACATGCTGCAAGCATCTTGGCCAACTCCAAGCGAACCTTTTCATTGTGTTTGGGATTAAGGCGATATGGCCTCTGCATAACAGGCTTCATGTCCGGTTTTAAAGCTATTTTCATCACTACCAAATCGCCTATGATGCCCTTTAAGTCCACAAATTTGGTAGGAAATAAGTCCTAATATTCATGGAGAAACTCAGTGACTTTATCTACTATAGCGTCATCCTAATAATCTCCAATCTTTGCAAACTTCAGCTCTGCCCCTGTGCCAATGTTCACTTGTCTAGTCTTCAATGGTGCAGTGATGTCGAGATTTTCTATCTCTGGTCCGTCAACTTCATGGTGGCCTTCAACCTCTCCAATGTTAATATTCCTTGGATCCTCATCATCTTCTTCAGCAGCCACATTATAGCACTCGAACGCATGACGCAACTAGGTGCTCCAATCTGGTTGAATCAATTCTAAATGATCCTGCCTATTCTAAAGATTGTTGCCTCAAACTCCTGTAGTGCTTTGTTGATGCTTTCAAACCCATCCTCAAAGTTGAAGGTCATAAAAAATCCTTCACTCAACATGTCCCATTCTGCGGTACCATGGTGGATCTCTGTTTCCAGGTACCAATTCATAAGAATGATGTCCAAAGTGTGACAGAAAACATGAACCCACTCTGGTTGTGGCTACATTCCATAAAACCTTAGTCCATTTTACTAAATGATCGCGCAGATCATTTCTCCCATCATATTTTTTAGTTAGCCAAACTTTGGGTGACCAAAGTGCAATCTCATCATTCTTTTGTGCTTGCGCCATTCATTAAAACTGTCTTTATGCATACCCCACCACCATGGACGCATAGTGCGCAGTGTGAAGTCCAACGCTCTGAAGCGATGCTTCTCCAGTACTTCCCTTTCAAATGCATCCAAAAATTTATCTACATCAGTCAAACCATCATAATAAGGTAAATTTATTACCTTCGATGACACACAACACAACGATTTAGTCATCATATTATATCACAGCGTAGATACTTTGTGCAGTCTATTTTGCCAGTGCTCGAATTCTTCATCTGGATATGATATACGGGAGCTTTTGCGGTCCCATGCGATTTGTCCATCAGCTTCTAGATTAACCCAATCTTGGTCTCGCACTGTTATTTTATAGATTTGTTCCAAACCATCATCACTTTCCTCATAGTCGTAGACTGGTTCAGTATAGCGCGGTCCTTCTGCAAGGTCCAATGGTACTACTACATAGAGCAATTTCCTTTCAAACAACATCGTAAGCTTCTTCAAATTGATTATCCCATTCATGTTGATATCCCAATCAATTGTAAGGAGCGTGGGGTATGGATTGTCTTCATTTATAATCTCCATCACTTCAAAATCAGCCAACGCGCTTGCACCTTCTATATCTAAGGTCACTCCATGCAATCTCCCCATAGGGATAATATTTTATTTATTTTCATTCTTAATTGAATCGGGGACCACTGCAGTGTAGGTCTCCCTATTCTTTCCCATGTCTTCTTAGTCAAAACATTTACATCTGACCCCAGATCCAAAATAACTTGATCCATCTCATAGTCTCCTATTTGTGTGGTAAGCCTCATCTCGCGCCCTGTTCTCGTCTTATGTTTACCTATCTTTCTGAATCCGTGGTGTCCTTCAGGAGAACCTTCTTTACTGCCACACTTATTTATCACTTCTTGTAGCCCTTTCATGGCCTTCTTGCCATGTAGCAGCTTCATCCAAGTCTGCAAGAAAGTGGTAAGCATGGAGGGGTCAACATCTTCAGATGACTTGTCTTGACTTCCTAAGGTAGAGGCCTCAGCTAAGATTTTCTTTGCTTCCATGAACGTTTCCTTCACATGCTCCAAATCAAATCCAATCTCCTTCTTTAGAGCCTTGTGAACCCACTCACTTTCTTTAGGTTGCTTTCATTTATTATCACCAGTCGCCATTCCACTTTTGATCTGGATTTAAACAGGAACGCAACAGATTACAGAGATAACCATATACACAAGGATGCAGCGGAAATAATACTTCATTTCATTAATGGAAAATATTGAAATATGCTTACAACCAGAAATGGAAATAAACCAGCTAGGGCGATGGTAGCTTATCTCTGAGAAGAGATGTGATGGCTACATGCCTCTGAACTGTGCTACAATGAGGCTCGAAGGCCTATTTATTGTTGAGAAATAATGGAAAACCCTTAACATTCCAAAACCTAACCCTAGGAGATGAAACGCCAAACTGTGGGCCCCGTTTGGGGTAAATTGGTACATCAACTTCCCGGGGTCGTAACTTTGGCATATGATCTCCGTTTGACGCGTACAATAGCTCGCTAGAAAGATCTATCCGAGTACTATCATTGTTGGAATAGGCAACATTGGTCCCATGTTGCCCCCGGATTCCCCAAAAAACATCGTTTAGCGCCTCAAAATGGCTCCGGAAGTTCAGGACCCGAAAAATTGCTAAAAATAGTAAGTTGTGCTACAATTAAGGAAACTGAAAATGCTGAGAAAGACAATGGTGGGGGTCCAGGTGGACTTGGTAGGTGGCCACCAATATCCACCTGGATCATTCCTCCCCCCTTAGGAAGCAATGGTCCCCATTGCGTTGAGCTCCTCCATGAGATGAGGAAACTTTTGCTGAACTTGTTCCCTGGTGAGCCACTTGCCCTGTTGAAGGAGTTGGCCTGCTTTGACAACTCGATATAGTTGGATATTCTGTTGGCGAGTGTTCTTGATCTGTGTGTCCATGATCCGATCAGTTGCAGCTTGTTCCATGCAATCTGGATTTAATTCTGTGGGTTTGAGCTGTTCTGCAATGTCTTATGTGTCTAGCAATGGTGGAAAGTATGGTCGAAGGCGGTCCACATTAAACACTAGGTGCAGGCCAAGGAATGGGGGAATGCTGAGCTCAAATGCATTGTCTCCCATAGCCTTAGTAATGGTGTAAGGACCATATCGGAGTGGTCTCAATTTCCGATAGGCTCCAGTAAGGCGTTCCTTTTGAAAATGCAACCAGACTTTGTCGCCCACCTGAAACTTGTGTGGCACCCGGTGTTGATCATGTCGCTGCTTGTACTTGGCATTTTATTTCTCAAGAATGTCATGGACCTGCTGGCGAATATGTTGGATGCGCTCAATGAAGCTGGTGGCCTTATCTGTTTGACACTGGACATGAGCTGAATTCATGTGAGTAGCTGCAAGTGGCATGGTCACATCAATGGGGCATAGTGGCTGGAATCCCAAACCCACCTGAAAAGGGCTATGGCCAGTGGAGCTGTGAAGAGCTCGGTTGTAACTGTGCTGAACATATGGGAGGCTCTCGTCCCATGTGCGTGGATGCTTTGAGTTATACATGCGTAGAATGTGCACAATCATCCTATTGACAACCTCTGTTTGGCCATCAGTTTGAGGATGGAAGGCTGTGGACTTCGTGAGTTTGGTGTCCAGCATTGACCAGAGACTGGACCAAAATGTGCTGAGAAACCGACTGTCCCGATCTGAGATGATAGACTGTGGGATCCGAAAGTGCACCCACACTCATTCAAAGAAAAGTTTAGCAGTGGCTTCTGCTGTGATATTCTTCTTGCAGGCCATCATAATGGCCATCTTTGAGAACCTGTCGACGACCACAAAAACACAGTCATTTCCATGCTTAGTGGAAGGAAGTCCTGACATGTAATCCATGGAGATGGATTCCCAAGGTCGACTAGGGGTAGGCAACGGGGTATAGAGGCCGTGTTTCTTAATGGTCGGTTTGGCAATGGCACAGGCAGTACATGATCTGATGTACTTCCCAACATCCTGTCGAAGATTCGGCCAATAGAAATAATTTTGCAGTATTGCCACTGTTTTCTCGACCCCGAAATGCCCAACAGCCGACTGTAGTGTGCTTCCCAAATCATCTTGGCACGCTCGCTTGAAGGAACACAAAGGTGACCGAGGTGGCATAATAGGGCATCCTGGAGGTGAAAATCTGCAACATGCCGACCCTCCAAGAGTGTCTGGTATGTGTGGCCAAATTCTGGGTCACTTTTGTAGAGAAGTGGCCAATCAGAAGTCTCGTGCCCACAAGAGTTGAGCACGGTGGTTAACGCCATGATCGGTGGTCGACTGAGGCAATCTACAACATGATTGGTGCTGCCCTTCTTATACTTGATATTCAAATGGAACTGTTGCAGGTATGTAGACCACTTCTGATGGCGGTCATTCTGCAATTTCCCTTGGGTCTGTATGAACTGCAGGGGTCGGTGGTCTGTGTGGATGACCGTTTCCTTCCCCAAAATGTAATGCTTCCATTGTCGGCAGGCCTGTACAATGGAATACATCTCTTTATCATAAGTGGGGTACTTCCGGACTGTGTCTGAAAGTGTTTCACTGTGATATGCCACTGGATGTCCATGTTGAGTAAGGACGGCCCCAATAGCATAGTCAGAGGCATCTGTCTCAACCTCAAATGGTTGTTGTAAATCTGGTAACGCGAGCACTGGTGTTGTGCAGAGGCGATCCTTCAACTCCATGAATGCCTTCTGTTGAGAATCAGACCAAAAGAACTTTGCTTTAGCCCCTCCCTTGGTGACTTGACTCAAGGGCCAAGAAATATGAGAAAACCCCAACACAAACCTGCGGTAGAAGTTGGCAAGACCTAGAAAGCTGCGGAGCTCTGTTAGAGTGGTTGGAGAGGGCCAATCCCGAATGACTTGGATCTTGGCTGGATTGACATGCACCCCCTGTTCATCAATGATGTATCCCAGATACTGAACCTGGGTCATGCCAAAAGTGCATTTCTCCAAATTGGCACATAGCTTGTGTTTCCGCAGTGTTTGGAGAACCTGTCGGATGTGGTGGAGGTGCTCTTCCCAACTCTGGCTGAAGATCAGAATGTCATCCAAGTATACTACTACAAAGGAGTTGGTGAATGGCCGCAAGATGTCATCCATTAGCCTCATAAAGGTTGCAGGAGCATTCGTCAATCCGAAAGGCATGACCAACCATTCGAAGAGGCCCTCCTTGGATTTGAAGGCAGTCTTCCACACATCAGAGGGTTCGATTGGTACCTGGTGATATCCTGACTTCAGATCGATCTTGCTGAAATATTTCACCCCCTTTAGTTGGTCTAGGAGGTCATCAATCTGCGGGATCGGGTACCTATTATGGACAGTGATCTTGTTCAGCGCCCGATAGTCAATACAGAGTCTCCACATCCCATCCTTCTTCTGTACCAACACGATCGGGCCCCCACAGGGCGATGAACTCGGACGGATGTGACCTTTCTGCAGGAGCTCCTGAATCTGCCTCTTGATTTCATTGTTCTCCAGAACGGAGCGCCGATAAATTGGTCCATTGGGTAGCGGCGCACCTGGGGTCAGATCGATGGAGTGCTTGACTTGACAATGCAGAGGAACCCCTGCAGGGGAGGTGAAGATGTCCTCGTACTCCTCCACAATCTTGTCCATCTGTAGTTGTCGTGCAGAGGGACCCCGTCTGGAGGCCGCGGCCACTGTCTTCTTCTTTCCTTGAGGGTGTATCATCAGGAAAACAAATTTCCTGGTTTTGGAAATGATCTTACTGCATTGTTTTGCAGTAATCAAAGAGATGGCGGCAGGTGGTGCTACCTCTGGTATCCTGAACAACTTATTTCCCAATGTAATAATAACAGCACGGGGCCTTGATTCATACACAGCATGTCGCTTCCACAAGTATGGTTGTCCTAGTAATACATCACAAACTTCAAGGGTAGCAATGTCACACAATACCTCATCCGTGAAGGGCTTGATGTTGTATGGAAGGCGACACTGCTGGCTCACTCGAAGATCTCGTCCTTGGTGAAGCCACCCAATGGTGTATGGTTGTGGATGTGCTGTGGTCGGTAAGCCCAACCGCTTCACGACCTCTACCGAAATGAGGTTCTTTTGACTCCCGCTATCAACAATGAACTGTATCGGGGAGCCCTTTACCCACATCTGGGAGTGGAAGAGACGCTCCTCCTCCTCTGGATCTTCGGGTTCATTTTTCTGGATCTTTGCGGTAGCAACAGTGGCACTGGGATCCACATCAATGATCTGCTTCCCTTTTTCATACCCCTTATCGGGTTCTGAATCAGAGTCGGAACATGCGTCTGATTCTGAAACCTTTAGCTCAGCCACCAGTGACTGCTTGGCCCGACACTCACTTGTGTTGTGAGTGGAGCTCAAAAGGAACTCGCACCATTTTCCAGTGTCCTTTCTCGGCTTTGCGGTGTTGTTCTTTGCTTGTAGCTTCGGCTGGTTGTCTTGGGCTGTCCTGCCTTGGCTTTGTCCTTTGTTCTGTGGTTTAGGGGCACCTTTCCCCTGCTTTGGATTCGCAGATCCAAAGTCTCGCTTCTTTTGTTTAAACTTCTGCTCGACCTTGACGACATATCGGTATGCTGCGCCGAGCGAGGGGATGTTTAGGAATTGTATTTCTTCCTGGATGTACTTGTGCAGGCAACCACGGTATTTGAGTATCAAATGTTGCTCTGAATCCTTGATACCCAACTTTGTGCGAATGGTATGGAAAAGATTGGTGAACTCCGGCTCATCTTGGTCCCTTCCCTGCCGCAGCGTGGTCCACTTTATGTATTCATCCTCATAGCTTCCAACAGGGTAGTACTGCTCCTTGATGGCATCCCGGAACGAATCCCAGGTGGGAGCGGCTGAAAATAGTGAGCCAGTACTTTCATCCTTCTGCTCGCAGTAGGTTTCCCACCAGTCCTTGACGTGGGGGGCTACTTTGAGAAGAGTAAAAACAATCTTTTCCCGACTCGAAAATTCATGAACAGAAAAATAACCCTCTAGCAGATTTAACCATTTATCTATGGCATCTGCGTCTATCTGACCCTTGAATATGGGGATTTCAAAATTAACTTGTACCTTAAAGGGTGTGGCATTTCCAGAGTAGCTGCTGGAAGCCGATGCGTCGCTTCTGGGTAGCCACTGAAGGATCTGGGCAAAGCTGTCCATCATCGCGTTCTGTTGTCGCTCGAGGGCTTCTTCGAGCAAGATTTTGATGGGATCTCCTGCCCCCCCGTCTTTCTTCTCGTCCGCCATGGGAGGCCGTCGGGATTTGCGAGGCTGGTCTTGCAAAGGTTCAACCAGTTCAAGCCCTAACTCCTTATATCCCGACCTTGTTGGGGACATGCAAAGAAAAACAGAGAAAAAGCAGACCGCTCTGATACCACTAATCCGGATTTAAACAGGAACGCAACAAATTACAGAGATAACCATATACACAAGGATGCAGTGGAAATAATACTTCATTTCATTAATGGAAAATACTGAAATATGCTTACAACCAGAAATGGAAATAAACCAGCTAGGGCGATGGTAGCTTATCTCTGAGAAGAGATGTGATGGCTACATGCCTCTGAACTGTGTTACAATGAGGCTCGAAGGCCTATTTATTGTTGAGAAACAATGGAAAACCCTTAACATTCCAAAACCTAACCCTAGGAGATGAAACGCCAAACTGTGGGCCCCGTTTGGTGTAAATTGGTACATCAACTTCCCGAGGTCGTAACTTTGGCATATGATCTCCGTTTGACGCGTACAATAGCTCGTTAGAAAGATCTATCCGAGTACTAGCATTGTTGGAACGGGCAACATCGGTCCATTCCATGGACCCATGTTGCCCCCGGATTCCCAAAAAAACGTCGTTTAGGGCCTCAAAACGGCTCCGGAAGTTCAGGACCCGAAAAACTGCTAAAAATAGTAAGTTGTGCTACAATTAAGGAAACTGAAAATGTTGAGAAAGACAATGGTGGGGGTCTAGGTGGACTTGGCAGGTGGCCACCAATATCCACCTGGATCAACTTTGTAGCACAATATTCACATTGGGATCCACTTCGTGGGGATCAGCCCTCATCATATGTAGATTTTGGGTAGGCTGTTGAGGCTGTGCCTTTTTCTCCTACATCTTAGCTATCAGTATATTGCATTCTTCTATCACGCGTCTGCCGCGTACACTCCCGCACGTAGTGTCTTGGCACTCCGCAACTGTATAAAATAACTTGTCCTTGACCTCTACCAGGTCCTCCTCCTCCTCGGCCTCGTTCGCGCCCCTAATATCCTCTACATGCTCCCCCAATGCTGTGATCCAGAGGCCGAGTTTTTATTTTCATTCGATACGCAAGCATACTTTCCATCATCAATTCATAGTTATGAAAATTATTCTCATTGTGGCCCACCGATTTACAAAAATTGTAGAATAACTATTGCGGCGTCTGTACAAATTTTTGTAGCAAGTGACAATTGTGCGTTACATGTTTTCTAGCTACCTGACATATAGTGTACCATGGCACGGGTCCTATACTTGGTCCCATGGTAGTCTCTTGTCTCAAGGGCATTAGCCCTCCCCCTATAATATGATTCGCAAAGGCAGGGCAGTGATCTTTATCATGCCCCTAGTTTTTACTTTTTAGGCACTAAAGTTCTTCGCTCACCTTTAGCCGAGTGACTTTTTCCTTCTTCAAGATCTGCAACTCCAAGCAGGGGTTCTGCAACTCCGCATGAATCTATTGAACTCCCAAAGAAGTGTCCTAGATAGGTGTTTCATGTAATCTCATCAGAATTTCCAGGGCTTCTGCATGGGTCCCTATATCTTGTTGCGATAAAAAACCCTTAGGTGGGGAAAAAGCGAGGCTACAAACCATTTGCAGAACTGGCTATCCGTGAGATTAATGTTATCTTTGCGGATTTGGTAATTTAGTCTCTGATCCAGCTCCCAGGTTTTTTTCGCTAGGCCTCATCATAATTTCCTTAAATCCAACAACTGATTGTGATTCATACTTGGGACTACTGAATTCCTTATTCAAAGTAGTTTGACTGTCTGCTAACAATGCCAATGGGTTATCAGTGCAGTACTTAATGTACCATGTTAATGGGCGAACTTGTAGAGTAGTGACCAACTGCGCCTTCTTTATATGATCATTTGTAATATTTTGTGTCGTCCATGCATTCTTCACAATGAACCAAAATTGATCCGGGTCCTCACTTCCCAAGCCCTTGAAAACATGCAAATTCATGGAATTCAACCTATTGAACGGTGGCAGAGGTGGTGGTGGTGTGGGTGAAGGTGTATGTTGTGGAGGTGAAGGTGGAGGTGGTGTTGGTGGATAAGGTATTCACAAAAAATCCTGCTTTATCAACTGTACATCGCTTCGCAGTGAGGACAGTACCACTCCCTCATTATCACTCGAAGGAGGTTCTATCAATGTGCTATATTCAGGACCTTTTCTCTCCAGATTTCTAAAGAATCATCCACTTCATGTAGATCCAAACATCAAGGTAGTGGCATAACCCACTTTTCACACAAGAGCATTTTAATCCTAGTATTCATAGATTTCAGATACTTATCTTACGGTCCTTTGAAAAAGCGCCACTTT